>JAKSZU010000017.1:20483257-21738257 GCA_026018925.1 Tupaia tana
TCTGTTTAAGGGAGTTTTCCTATCAACTTCAATATCTAGTTTAAAGAAAAAAAATCAAATGTGGGACCAGCAGTTGGCGTAACGTCTATGTTGCTGGACTCCCACATAGTTAACTGCAGTTCCGCGGTTCAAATCCCAGACCCGGTGGCTTAAATTCACGCCGGGCGCATGTATGTGCATGCCCAAGATCCCAAGAGGAGAATAGAGGAGAAGAGACTGCAGCATGGCCATCCCCTGGGGGGTGATTTCTCGCTTTCTGTCTCTCTGTCTCTCTCTGTCTTTCTGGAGAGTGCACGTGCCCTATAGCAAAAAACTCTCAAAAAAAAAAAAAAAAACAAACAAACAAACAAATGTGGGCTAGCTGGTGATGTGGTGGTTTAGGAGGCTAGATCCTACATGGCCAACTGAGTGACTGGAGTACCAGACCCCATGGCTTAAAAAACATGCTGGCAGGTGTACATGTGTGCCTAAAATCCTGAGGAGCAATGGAGGAGTAGGGATGGCAGCATGGCCATCCACCCTGGAGAGTGATTTCTCACTTTCCCTCTCTGTCTCTCTCTGGTGAGTACATGCACTCTATAACAAAAATAAGAAAAAAATCATATGGTATCATTTCTTTACTTAGATTAGTTCCTTGAAAGCAGAAGCTATTTTTTCACTTGTGCCATCTTGAGATTCTGGAACAGTATGTCACACAGACTTGGCATTCAATTAATGCTTATGAAATAAATAACTGAATCCTTTCCAATAAAAAGAACCATTTATCATCATCCAGAAAGATGTACTGTAGTTACACTAGCTCAATTACTACAGCTCATTTTCACAGATACAGTTCAGTTTTCATGCTATCCAAAATGTAGATATACAGGTCACTGTATGGATGACATGCCACCTACAATCTATACGTAACACAGGACACAGGACTTCATTTATTTTAAATATCTGGTAAAGATTTCCTTTTACCAATCACTCTTACAGGTTCTGGAATAACAGAACCAAAGATTTAAATAGGACTTAGACTGTTTTTTTTTTTTTTTTGGAGAGGTTTTTCACTATACGGTGCCTGCATGGGGGGTGATGGTCACGCCACAATCCCTTCTCCTCCATTCTCCTCTTGGGATCTTGGGCACGCACGCACACGTGCCCGGCGTGAGTTTTAAGCCACCGGGTCCGGGACGTGAACCACAGTCGACTACGTGGGAGTCCAGCGACATAGCCAATACGCTAACTGCTGGTTCCCAGGATTTAGACTGTTTTTGCCTCTAGAGTTCACTTTCTAGTGTGGAACCCAACAATAAGAAGAAGAAAAATAAAAGGAGAAAAATAAGGAGAAGAGGTAAAGAAGAAGGAGAAGAAGAAAGAGGAGGAGGAAGACAAGAAACACTATGCCCATCTATACACTGTTTTCATTTAATACTGATTCCTTTCATCTTCGCTATAATCCCATAAAATTATCATGATAATCCCATTTGCAGATGAACAAATTGAGAGTCACAGAGTTTAAGCAATTTGTCTAGGAGTTGATGATAGTTAACATAGATAAAATAATAGTTAATAATGAATAAAATTAAGTCTAAAAGTATTTATTTACCTCCAGAGACCAAGTGCTTAACCATTTCATTAAACTCTCTAGATCCAAACCAATAATGACCAAAAGAGTATACGAATAATAATGAAAGAATTACTAGATGCTTTCAGCATACAAAAAGACACCCTAACTTGAGTTTAAGAAAGTCTCCTGGAGGATATTGTATTGGGTCCCCAATTTTCTGATATCAATAAAGATGAACTTTGTTGATATATAGATTAACCACGTATTTGTGTTTTATTTTGTCAGTATCTACCTGAACTTTGACAAATATTAGACTACAGATTCCATTAGGAAAAAAAGAAAGCAGGGACTCCCTTTTCAGGGATTAAGCAACACAGCGCCTGCCAGAGTGGTTTCAGAAGTGTCTTCATTCTTGGTTAATGGATGCGTTCTGAGTGCTTTTTCTGTATGCCTGCAAGGCTGCAGCAAGTGGCTAGATATTGTGGAAGCTGAAAACAGTTTCCATGTTAAGGGGCTGATAGATAGCATGCATGGAAGTCTTGGAGTCATCTGTTCTAGAATAATATTACTTGGTCATGGCTGGAAACTCTTATGCACTATTTACCAAATTGTTTTCATATGGGCAGGCATTTATATTGTGCAAACTAATCATTGCCTCCTGTTTTGACAGCGTGGCAGCTAGAGCTAATATACCTGTAATCACGAGCTGATTGCAGTACCTCTCCCTGCCTTCACGGCTGCACTCTACACATTCATCATTTCCCTTTCAAAAGAGGGTCTCTGCTGCTGTTTTGATATGATTTTGAAAGTCTGGCTATTTTCCACCAGATCAGGAGTAGAGATTCAGATTTGAAATATTCTTTTGATAATAAATGACAGGGCCAGTATTAAAAATATGAAAGAGATTTCCTGCTATAAAAGAATCATGCTTTTTCTCTGTATTTGAGACATGGATGTTTGCTATTGCAGATCTAGTTCTTAAAGTAGATAGATAGATAGATAGATAGATAGATAGATAAATTATATATATATATATATATATATATATATATATATATACACACACACAGACATAATTAAGGCATACATACATATGCCTTAAGAAAAATATATATATATATAATTTTTTTAAGGACACTGGAAAATAAGAAGGTATGGGAAAACTGCTTTCAACTACCTCAAAAATACCTTAGGAGCTTCTTAGGGTCTTCCTAGGAATGGCAATGGAGTAATTAGTGGATGTCTCAGGGCCTAGGTCCAGCCCCCAGTCCTACCACATCCCTGCTTCAACCAGGGCAGCTTGCCTTCAGTCGAAGCTTTACCTTGAAATGATATAAGCTAAGCTCTGGCCTTCACTTTCACAGAGCCTTCACAGACTCCCAGCAATGTGTGTACACAGTCACAAGTTTTGGAAAATTTGCAAAAGTTAAAAAAAAAAAAGTGGGACCAGCAGATTCCATAATGGTTACATCACTGGAATCCTACATAGTTGACCACAGCTCAAGTCCCAGACCCGGCAGCTTTGACCTCATGTAGGCCATGTGTGCGTGAGTGCTCAAATTCCCAAGGGAAGAATGGAGGAGAAGGGGCTGTGGTGTGGCCATTCCCCCAAGATGTGATTTCTTGCTTTGTCTGTCTCTCCAGCGGGTGCACGTGCCCTATAGAAAAATATCTTCTCCCCCAAAAAGTAATAATAATTACAATTAGTTAAGGCTACCATCTTTTCATTCTAACTTTCCCTCTATCACACTTCACCTCATGTCAAGTGGAATGGTATTGGTCACAGGGTGTTCAGGGATATGTAGTTAAGGAGAAATTTGTCAATAGATTTTTGTGTAGGTTTAGTGGGATGTGTGTTTCAGCTCCACGGTTATGTCTATGTATAGTGGAGCCATTGCTAATAGCTACACAATTGCAGGTTTGGTTTCCAGGAATGCTCCCTGTGTCAACTCAACTGGCATCAGGACACAACGCACTGGGGTAGAGACGGTACAGTCATTTGACATGTCCCATGGAAGGTCCCAGTGTACAAAGCTAGAAGTTGGTTTGTGTAAAATTCTTTTAGTCATAAGAAATGTAGAACTGTAAGTAGACCTTTCACTTCTCATCTGTGCCTCATCTAGAGTATTATAAGCTTTATGCTTGTAGAGAAAGAGATAATCAATAAATTAATAAAATACATATAAACTAAGATGATGGTTTTTTGTAGAAGATAGAACAAGGAAGAGGGATAGTCAGGTTGAACTCTTAAAAAAGATAGTCAGAAAAATATGGTACTATTCGACCTATTATTTTATAGCAATGATAGAAAGCGTACCAAGTGTCAGTACTTCTTCGGTTAGACACCACTGACATAACTGTGAGCCAATCCTTGCTCTTTTAGAGTTTATAGAGGAGAGGGTTTATATAGCCACTAAAAGGTGATTGCAACGTGGTATATAATGTGCAAATGATAGGACACTTGAAGAAGCTACTTCCTTTATTTAAAGGATGATAAAATTGTTCCTGATGGTAATAACTTTTATTCCAAAACCCAAAGGATAAGGACTTATCAAGAATGAGGAGAAAGGGAAGGAGAAAACATAAAGAACAAGATGCAAATGCCCAGAAGCTGGAAAGAGTATGTCCCATCCAAGGAACTGAAACTAATTTAGTAAAAGCATAAATTTTAAAAATTAAATGTAAGAGGGGCAGGCAGGTGCTGTGGTGGTTAATGACACTAGACTCCCACACAGATGACTGTGGTTCAAGTCTCAAACCTGGCAGCTTGCTTTCTCACTTTCTCCCTCTCTGTCTTTCTCTGATAAAATAAAAAATAATAATAATAAATAAAAATAAGTAAAATAATTTTAAAAAATTAAATGGAAGAAAACTCCATTCAGATCAAAGCTTTATACACAATAAAAGAGATTTTAGACTTTTTAAGTGTTTTCAGCAGTAATAGCAAGAATATAATGACAAGAACTATATATTTGAGTCTTTTGTTATTTTGGGGGGGTTGTTTGTTTGTTTGCTTTTTTGCTATAGGGTACATACTTACAGAGAGACAGAGAGAGGGAAAGTGAAAAGTCATCTCCCTGGGTAGATGGCCACAATGCAACCCCTTCTTCTCCCTTCTCCACTTGGGATTTTGGGCACACACTCACACATGCCTGGTATGTTTTTCAAGTTGGCAGGTCCAGGATTGAACCACATAGTTGGCCATGTGGTATTCAGCTCCTTAACCTCCATGCCACCTGTTGGCCCAAAAACTGTATTTTTTTAAAAAATCATTCTGGGGGCCATTGTGTGGCATGGTGTTGAGGTTCTGGACTCACACATTGCCAACCACAGTTTGAGTCCTGGACCTGGTGGCTAGTTTTCTCATGTTCTCTCTCTCTCTCTCTCTCTCTCTCTCTCTCTCTCTCTCTGGTGGGCTCATGTGTCCCATAGCAAAAAAATTACAAAAGATAATAATGATAAATAAAATTAAACAAATAATTATTTGTTAAAAAATTGCTCTGGTCATCATTGCTATCATCTAGAGGAAAAATGATGATGGCCAAACGTTGGGAAGTATCAGAGAAAATATAGAAAGGATATATTTGAAAGATATTTAGGAACTAGAATTGAAGGCGACTACTTGAAGAGACAGAGGAAACAGAAAGTAGTAAAGGACAAGTCCAGGTTTCTAGCTTGAAAAACTGGTTATTTCTTGTTTGGGGCTGGATTGTGTGCCCACTAATTCCTGTGCTGATATCCTAACCCCCGGTGCCCAGAATGTGACTGTATTTGCAGATAGGGCCTTTAAGAGATAATTAAGGTAAAATAGGTCATTAAAGTGACCCCTAATCCAATATGACTAATGTCCTTTTAAGAAACACTTGAACACAGACACACACAGAGAGAAGACCAGGTGAAAATATAAGGAGAAGTGAATCACTTGCAAGCCAAGGAGAAAGACCTCAACCCAGCCAACACCTTATCTCAGACTTCTAGCCTCTAGAATTAAAAAAAAAAAATTAATTTCTACTGTCTAAGACACATAATCTGTGGTGCTTTCTTACTATATGACCTAGCAAAGTGATACAGTGCCCTTCACTGGGATACATATTATAGGAGTCCCAACGGAGAAAATATAAAAAATAACAAATATATACATACTTATATAAATATAAATTTTTCTAAATTATTCATATTTATATAAATATGAATATTTTTCTGAATTAAAGACAGATATGAGTCATTCTCAGACTAAGAAAACACACCAAGGGACCAGCAGATGGCATAATGGTTACATCACATAGCTAACCACAGTTCAAGTCTCGGACCTAGCAGCTTCAAACTCACACCAGACGTGTGTGTATGCATGCCCAAAATCCCCAGAGGAGGATGGAGGAGAAGGGATTGCAGCATGGCCATCCCCCCAGGGGGTTATTTCTTGCATTCTCTCTCTGTCTCTCCAGCAGACGCATGAGCCCTATAGCAAAAATCTCTCTAAAAAAAAAAGTAAAATCACTAAAACCTAAATCTACACCTCATGAAATGCAACACATCAAAGACAAAGAGAATATTTGATAAAATATCTGAGAGAAAATACAAACCATCTACAAAGAAACAACTAAATTAACAGCAAACCACAGCAATAATATTTACAAGAAGACTATTCAAAAGGCTGAGAAATGTTAACCTACATTCAGTTAAACTGTTATTTATAGGTGAGAATGAATCAGAGTATTTTTCTACATAATAATAAGTCTGCCATATTTACCAATCCCAAATCTTTGTTGGAACAACTACTAAGTATGTACTTCTGCACTGGGGAAATTGGACCAAGTAGGAAGGCTTGGAACACAAGAATTAAGAATAAACAAAGAAATTGCTAAATATGATGGAGACTTAAGTAAATATTGTTAAGATAGTAGTAATAATAATAAATAATTATATGAAATCATAAAACAGGGTGCAACTAAACTACTCAGCAACAACATTGAAGTTGAAATGTTAGAGTTAAAATATTTAATTTTCTTACAGTGTTTGGCAGGAGGGTATGTCACCTTCTGAGTGGTTAAATGTATGTGTTACAAAGTAAGAATAATCACTAAAAATTGAATGCATAGACTTCTAAACCAGTAAAGCAGCAGATAAGTCATCTAACTCAGGTTCTACAGCTAACGTGGTCCCATCCCCTTTAACATTGCTCATTGTACAATCCCCACGTATCATCCCTACAATTCAACCAACAATCTCAAATCTCAATTTAGCCAATGATTTTTAAAACCCTACATAAAAACTGCTAAAAAGAAAAAGAAAAACAATTTTATTTAGGATCTATTTCTTTTTATCAATGACCATCCTGATATAATCAACAAATGGCAAAATATTGAAAATATAATTAAGGTAGATTAAATTAAAATGAAACAGAATGAAAAAAATCCCCCAAAATTCCCCAAAGTAGGTAATGCTATAACAATAAAAAAAAAAAAGTGACAGTATTTATTTTCATGTCTCAGCAGCCACTATATGCATTGTTTTAATTTTGGAAATGCTGTAACTACAGGATAGCAAGGTCATACCATTTTCCCATAGCACAACCGGACATTTCATCATCTCTAAATTTGTGATCCAGAGTCCTATCTTGTTACGTAGCCTCAGTTACCAGTCTATTCTTTCATTGCTCTGACTTTTAAAAATTCAAATATTTCTTCTAGTTCACACAGTTGAATTTCTCTTTAGGATTCCAAAATTTTTGTTACATGTTTACTTTTGTCATTAGGTAGCCTAGCTTTAGCTTTTTACATGAAGTTGTGGACTTAATACAGCAAAAACTTTCCATATTGTAAAACACAAACACATACGCGCGCGTACACACACACACACACACACACAGTAAACAGACCCTTGACTTAGTCTTCAATTACTTTTTTTAAACTGTAAACCTATATGGCTAAGCATTTACTGAAAAGTATAAGAAATAGCTAGCACTTTATTTCATTTTTCTTTATACTCTTGAAAGCTATAAGAGAAGAACTACTAACTACTACCTAAAAGCAGTGTCCTAAAGAGTTACAAAAACCGTTATCCACATTACAAAATAAATGACCTTATTGTAACCTTTTTATAAATGGCCAAAAGCAGATTCCTAGCAGAGCTCATGTCAGCAAGAACAGACACGTAATCCTATAAGAATAAAAGAAATTTTCCCTTACAAAGTTTGACTTTGATTTCTTTCTCTTTTTTTATGAGAGAGAGATAAAGCAGAGTAGTAGGAAGAGGATGTGGAAGTGGTAGAGAGAAAGAGAGAGAGAAGTGTTTCTGACTGAGTCTCATCATTTTGATCCTCTGCTCCCACCTCTCGGCCAGCTGGGATCACAGGCTCATGCCACCACACCTGGTCTGATCTCACGGGTCCAGTTTCCAAACGTGGATCTTCCATGGGACTCTAGCAGTTCCCCATCTCTTGTGTCACTAAAGCTAGGGAGACTTTAAGTTTTTTGAATGTCAAAAATTATTCTTTGCCTCAACACATATATGGATAAATGGGAAATTTAATAAGACCTCCGAAAGAAGTTTCTAAAAGAACTGAGTAACAGATTATAGTGTATTTTAATCATCTGCTTTCTTTGTATGCCTTAAGTTCCAAGGTTCTTCACCACTGTTATGGGCTGTTTGTGTCCTTCTTGAAATCCATATGCTGAAACCCTGACTTCCAAAGTGATGGTATTTGGAGATGGGCCTTTTGGGAGGTAATTAGTTTTTAGACAAGGTCACCGGTGGATGCCTCATGGTGGGATTAGTACCCTTATAAGAGGAAAAAACATGAAAATTCTCTCTCTTTGCACACACACTGAGAAAAGTTCAGGTAAGAACACAGGTAGAAGTCAGCTGTCTGCAAGCCAGGAAGCTGGCCTTCCTCAGAACTCAACCATGCTGGCTCCCTGATCTCAGACTTCCAGTTTCCTGAACTGTGAAAAAATAAATTATTGTTTGAGCCTTAAGTCTATGGTATTTTGCTATAGTAATATAATCATTACAGTCCAAGGACTTAGCACAATGTCTGGCATAAAAATGTTAGATAAATCAGTTAATTGCTTATACTGAAAATGGGCTATATCAGTGGCTTAAAACTTGATGATGTATCTTATTTCTCCATTTAAGAGCCTAAGGTTTTGATTAGACATTATTATAACTCAATAAACCTTTGCAAGAACAATAAAAAAAAACCACAAACTAAATAGTTATGTTTTAATACTTTGAGAAACAATAAAGAAATGTGACTTAAACTTGATAAGTATGAATAAAAAGGCAATTAAATGTAATAATATGATTTTTAAATAAAGTAGTATGGCAAGTATCTTTTGAGAATAAAGGGGTCTTTAGAGATGCCAATGAAGAATTTTTAATGTGTTCTTATTCTTTTTTTTTCTGAATTCTTCGGTTAGTTTGACTTTTCAGCCCTAATATTGATGTTAAATGTTGTGTTTAAATGATTTAATTCTCTTGATTAACATTCTTCTTAAATTTTATTACTCATAAATTATATGTCATATAAGTAGAAGAAAATGACACAAAACCTGTAATCCAAATTATGAAGTATATGACTTCATTCTATAGTTTCCAAAATTTAACTTTAAGTAAAAGGAAATATATAAATAGATCTATATCTCCCTTTATATCTATCTATAGATCTATATCTCCCTACATATGTGTGTGTGTGTGTATCCCTATCCTTATTGATACCTTCTTTCAGTCTTTAGACTCAAAATTCATAGTATAAATTACTTATAATTCTATAAAGTCGAAAGAAAAGAATTATTTTTAAATGGTTGAACTTTTTTTCTAACAAGTCATCAAATTTTTGAGTATATTTATTATAAAACAAATTCAGACTCATATGAAAGTGAGAGGGAAATGAATGGTCATGTCTAGAAGTGTCAACTATCCACAAGAAGTAAAAACAGTAGTAGATCTGATTGGATTTCACCTGAGATAACGCACTAGAAGTTTATATTCAAAACTACCTACAGAACACCCAATCTGTTAAAATACACACTCATAACTAAATTATATAATCATCATAAAATTTTATCAAAGGGGTCTAAAAGTCCTTGAGAAGTGACAAGAGAAAACTTATCCAAGGTAAAATTATCATGAATTCATTTGAAATACATCAGAATTAGTAGTGATTAGACTTACAGTATTTACATTATAATGATCTGTGACCACAGTGTCTTTTAAATATATTGCAATTTAATAAATAATTTCATCTTAAAATCACAAAAAAAAGGCAAGGTACTAACCTTTGCTCTTCTCCAAGACCAAGATGGGTTTATCAGTTTTTCAAAATGTTAGGAAGCCTTTCTGTAAAGTTTAATGATGCCTAAATGTCTAGTGGAATCTTATTTGCTATGCTTTTTTTTTTTTTTTTTTTTTGGGGGGGAGAGGTTTTTTTCTGTTATAGGGCATGTGCGCTTGCCAAAGAAACAGAAAGCAAGAAATCACCCCCTGGGGGCGATGGCCACGCTGCAATCCCTTCTCCATTTTCCTCTCGGGATCTTGGGCACGCACTCACACGTGCCTGGCGTGAGTTTAAGCCACCGGGTCTGGGACTCGAACCACGGTCGACTACATGGAAGTCCAGTGACAGCCATTATGCTAACTGCTGGTCCCAATTATTTGCTATACTTTTTAGCCAAACAGCCTGGTGAAATTTTACACAAATCTTGTGGTTGTGTATCTTTATTGGTGTGCGTGTCAGTGTGTCTATATTTATGCAGATGTTCCTGCAGTAGATGTGCTAAACTGTTTTCAAATTAAACTTACAGAAAATTAACAAACATAATCAAGCATTAGTTATATTAGTTATAGACAAACAGGAATAATAAAAATCAGAATTTTCTTTAACAATGAAATATAGTAAATGATGTTGGAAAAACTATATATCTACATACAAGAGGAATGAAGTTGGACCCTCTTTTTACACCATAACACTCATTAACTCAAAATGAATCAAAGAAATGAGATTAAGAACTAAATTATAACATTCCTTTTTTTAGAGAGAGAGATTTTTGCTATAGGACACGTGCACTCACTAGAGAGATAATGAAGGAAACAAGAAATCAACCCCAGGGTGTTGGCCACACCACAATCCTTCTCCTCCATTCTTCCCTCAGGACTTCAGGCACACACACACATGTGCCCAGCATCAATTTAAAGTCACCAGGTCTGGGACTCAAACCGCAGTCAACTATGAGGGAGTCAGCGAATGTAACCATCACACCATCTGCTGGTCTGAAACTATAACATTCTAATGTTTTAATATTTAGTTCTAATATAAGAACAAAAAGTATAACTTCTTAGAAGCAAAAGCTTATTTCATCATATTTGGCGATGATTCTTCAGAGACACCAAGAGCATAGGTGACAAAAAATAATATATATATATATATATATATATATATATATATATATTGCATCAAAAATTTAAAACTAGATCAAAGGACACTATCACCAGAATGAATAGAAAGCCCACAGATTAAAGAAAAAAATTTTGCAAATCACATATTCAATAAGTGACTAATATCCAGAATAGAAAAAGAACTTCCACAACTCAACAACAACAAAAAGCAACCTAATTAAAAATGGGCAAAGAGGGGGCCAGCAGGTGGCATGGTGGTTAAGATGCTGGACTCCCACATGGTTTACCATGGTTCAAGTCCTAGACCTGGCAACTTGCTTTCTCACTTTCCCTCTCTCTCTGGTCAAATTAAATATAGATAAATAAATACGGGCAAATTTAAAAAAAAAATGGGCCAAGGACCTAAATAGACATTGCTCCCAAGAGGACATACAAATGACCAATAAGCATATATAAAAATGTTCAGCATCATTAATCATTAGGAAATGCAAATCAAAATCAGATACTTCACACCTGTTAGAATGGCTCTTACTGAAAAGCAGAAACTAACAAGTGTTGGCAAGGCTATGCAGAAATTGAAACCTTTGTTCACTGCTGTTGGGAATATGGATGAACAAAATATAGTAAATATATACAATTTAATACTATTCAGCCTTAAAAAGGAAGGAAATCCTGACACAAGATAATCTTCATGAACATTGAAACATTATGTCATACAAAATAAGCTATGTGTAAAAAAACAAATATTGTATAGGGGGAGTTTTCAAAAAGTTCATGGAAAACATATTACAAAAAAAAACTATGCCTGAATTTCAAAAATTTGGGCACCAAAATAAATTCATACTTCAACTCCATTTCTCAATGAAGTTCATCTCTTAATATAATTCCATTTATATGAGATAGGTATAGTAATTAAATTCATAGGGACAAAAAGTAAAATGATGGTTGTCAGGGCCTAAGGGAAAGAGAAATGGTAAGTTAGTATATATTAACAGAGTTTCACTTGGAAAAGATGAAAAAATTTTGAAAAGGGATGTTGGCTCATGCATTAAGTGCATGAACAATAATGTGAACCACAGAATCACACACTAACCACGGTTAAACGTAGTAAACTTTATGTTATGTTTTAAAACATTTAAATTATCAACAAAGCCCCCAAAAAAGAACTGTAGCAATCTTAAGTTTAAGTCATGGATATGCATGTTTACTTTCATATATGACATCACAGGGGCTATGACAACAGATAAATTTCCTATTCTTATATCGCCCCTACAAGTACACACTGCTAACTATGTAATAATAATGATCTGAAAAGCGGTTTGAAATAATGGAGTCTTAAATTTGCCATCCCAGGATACTTTCACCTAATGGAAGTTTGAGTTGATTCTTCAAAGATTCACCATTTTGCATACTATTTGCTACATAATAATATGCATTCCAGTGGCATCTTTTCCCAAAAATAGATCAATTTCATCTTTACTGGGTAAAGAACTCTTTTTCTTCCAAGAAACCACATTATCAGTACTCACAGCCTCTCTCTTGACTTTGATGTTGTACACATTCCAACAGGCCTTGAACCTATAGAACAGGCTGCAACTTGCAGCAATAATCTCATCAGCTTCACTTTCACCATGTCTGGCTTTCAATTCTTCCTACAGACGCCTCGCTATCTCCCGAATGTACATTATGCTAATAAACTTCCAACTTTGATGCTGATCCTTTAGCCACACAATCAAAGATTTTCAGTTTTGTCAATCACATTTCCTACTATCAACTGCTCAGGCCCACTACTTTTTTAAAAACATAGATGATCATTTCTGTTCTCAATTGTTTCTACAGTGACTTGTTCCATAGGCAATGTTTATCTTTTTTTTTTTCTTGCCATTTTCAATTTTTGCTTAGACAGTCAATGTGACAAACGCCAGCCAGGCATAAGTATTTAAAACCGACAGACTATACATGTAAATGATGGTTGGGGGTTACATCAAAGCTGAAAAGTGCATGTTCCCCTGAAAGCACACAAACTGAGTAAAAAATAAGTTAGGAAAATAAAACAGTTTTTAGTTCAAGGTGCAACAGTTTATAACTAATGCTTTATAATAACCAGCAACCCATAACCCAACACTAAAATGACTACAGATGATTATTAATACTATTCGTTGACAGTGAGCAGAACTGAAATAATTTGCTCTGAAATATAGTTCTGTTTGATGTGCCTATCTATGAGAATTTAAACGGACTACAAATAAGAACATTCAAATTATTGGAGTACTTTTATTAGCAAAAAGAAAACAAATACCAAAAAAAAAAAAAAAAAAACTATGGGTAGAGGAAGATGGTGAAAACGTTATAGATAAGTAATTATTTTTCTATTTCCTAGCCTAATTTTATTCTGCTTTGGATGATATATCTGTCTGAACATGTATGTTTTCAGGGTTTTTTATTTTTCTTTTTTTTTGGAGAGGTTTTTGCTATAGGGCACATGCGCTCGCCAGACAGACAGAGAGAGAGAGAGAGATAGAAAGCGAGAAATCACCCCCCAGGGCCGATGGCCACGCCGCAATCCCTTCTCCTCCGTTCTCCTCTCGTGATCTTGGGCACGCACTCACACGCACCCGGCGTGAGTTTAAGTCACCGGGTCCGGGACTCGAACCGCGGTCGACTACGTGGGAGTCCAGCGACATAGCCATTACACTAACTGCTGGTCCCTGTTTTCAGGATCTTTTATTTTAATCGTAATTGTAGGAGAAAGCAAATACTGACTCATTTGAAGACTTGGACTCCTAGAGACACCTTAGAGATAACATTAAGTGAAAAAAAAGGAATTTATACATTTCAGTTACAAGCATTCCTCACATTGAAAGCCTATAGTGTGTGTGAAAGAGGAGGGTCTGAGGAAGGACATTTAGAAGAAAAATAGGGAGGCAAAGCATTAATGGGACAAAAAAAATGTGGTATTATCAGTTGAAGATATTTTATAGTTTTATCAACTGTACTAGGGAGAAATGTTCACCTGTTAATATATTCATTTTGTAAGCTAAATAATGTGATTGAATGTATAAAAGAAAATTAAATTAAAATGATAATAATAATAAGAAGAAGACAAGAATTTGCTAACAAACAAAAAAAGAAAGCCTATGCAACGTTGCAGATCAAAACTACAGAATCACTTTCTTTTTTTTGGGGGGGGGGGGGGAGGGGAGAGGTTTTCGCTATAGGGCGCATGCGCTTGCCAGACAGACAGAGAGAGACAGAGAGATAGGAAGCAAGAAATCACCCCCCAGGGGGGATGATCACGCTGCAATCCCTTCTCCTCCATTCTCCTCTTGGGATCTTGGGCACGCACGCACACACGCCTGGCGTGAGTTTTAAGCCACCGGGTCCGGGACGCGAACTGCGGTCGACTATGTGGGAGTCCAGCGACATAGCCAGCACGCTAACTGCTGGTTCCCAAAACTACAGAATCACTTTCTAAATGGAGACCATAATTAAAACTTAGTTAACACCTCATTGTACAATAGTTAGAGGCATTCCATGTTATCTCACTAATAACAGGAAACCATTGATTTGATTTTTTTTTAAAATAGGCTTCCTAGAGTACGGTTAAATGCAAATTTACCATCTGCCTTGCAGAGTTGGTGAGCAATATGATGAGCGCACTGAGAAAACTTTTTTTAAGGTATAAAAGGTGACATTGTAATTAAGGAAACAGTTCAGCAAAGGTGGCCAACAGGATCAGTTTGGGATTTGGAGTTTGAAAGCTGATGACCATGCATATATGTATTATAGGTTAAATTTTTGCTGATGTTTGTTTTGGAGTTATAAGTTTGTGTGTGGGTGCACATGCATGCTTATTTTTCCCTTCTTTCATTTTAATAATAGTAGTTGGGTAAAATTTGTAAGGCTAAATAGCCACTCATGATTCCAAAATGATTAGTTTGATTTTTTTTCTCTTTATAAAAATTTCCATGTTCCCTACACTAACTCAGACCCTGTAACACAATAAAAATTCAAGGAATATGTCTGAATTTATGAAAGAATAAATGTTCAAAACTCTAGGAACACATAGAAATAATCACTGACCTGCTATTAATTTCAAAAATGATTCCATTTTTAAAAATTGCCAGCATACTAATGAATGTTCTGCAAAACTGAGATCCAATAACAATGCATGTCTACTGGTAATATTTATCCCACATAATTACAATTGCAAAAAAGTGAATAAAGTGAATGTCACAGATTAGGCACTTTTAATTTTTAGCTTCAGAATTGTGATTTTTAATTTTTGCAATGATATTCAAGTGAAACAAATACGTTTGTCATATATAAACCGAGTCCTGTGAAATTCTGGCCATTTATGTGCACAGCATGACAGTGGGGAACCCATATGTGATCACTACGCTACACATCTTCCACTATTGGAAATCCCTACCTTGCCATTTCTTCCTGGGGTTTGCATTCAATTTCCCAAAGGTGACTTGAAAATATCTATATACATGAGGAGAAGGAGAAGGAGACTCATATACACACTCTTTTTGATCAGACTAGAAGGCTGCCATTTGGGATAATGGGAAAAGCACCCTGGTGAGAGAGGACAGGCGAGTAACTTGATAATGGGTGCATGGGTGTCGAGACCAAAACAACCCAGACTTCGGACGCTCTAAGTGACCAAACATGCAGGTGACCAAGAGCTAACACGGGAAGCCATGGGCAAAGCTTAATAGCCTCACAATTTTGCCTCTCCTGCACACATTGGATTGTCAGGAAAGTCATGATGCATTTTTGCATAGAAATACAGGACATGATTTTCCCAACAACCTAATAGCTATCAGGAGAGGCCTGCTGTAACACACTCCCTTCACTCCGCTGTGAAAAAGCACTGTTTTAAAGTCAGAGCAGGCTTTCAATAAAAGCACGTGGGTGTCTTTATTAAAGGTTTTGAATGTAAGGTACAAAACAAATCATTATATTGATTCAATGATGTTGCATTTTTAAAAGCCAAAACGTCCCTCAGTCAAGTCCAAACTGAGCAGAAAAATAGCCATGCTAATATTAGAGGTTTAAAACTTAATAACTCTAACTTCAAGAAATTTTTTACTTGTTTGAGTTAGAAAGGTCCTTATACTCTCAAATGCTAATTTAATAGTATTCACACATACTATGCAATGCACATTTCTCTTGCCTTACTATGTAACAGGAAAAAATACTAAATATTGATTTGGGGAACAGAGAAGATAATATTTGCTTAATGAGTTAAGTGATGCAACTGCCCTAAATGGCTATTAAATATGTACCCTCAGTTATTTCTCTGGCAGTAGCAACAAATTTGTGCAAAGTTATTCAGACCCTCAGTTAGACTCTCATTTAGTCAACAGTCTATACTTACTACGCTGGCCAAATAATTTAGGATAAGAAGAGCAATCTGTGATTTTGCATCCTGTGGACATACAGTCAGCACTACTTGATATATGCTTTAGTGTCTTTCTGCGCTCAGAGAAACTGTGGATATTTGAGAGACCCTCTCAAACTCTTATAGCTAAAACAAATAATACTGCTATCTATCAGAGAAGGGCAAGACAAAATTAAGGCTTCTAAAGTTACAAAGAATAAGATAACGAATTTATGATAAAATAAGAAGGGTAATGTTATGCTATATTTGAAGACCATCAAAATACATTTCAATCCGAATGTATTGCTTTTCATTAAAACATGAAACTGTATTGTTAGATTTGTTTTACTTTAAACACGGTAGCACTCATGTTTGTCATCTCATCAGGTGACAAGCAGAAGGATCCTGGGTATAAATGACAGCACCATCTAGCTATCTGTTAAGAATGAGAGCGTGAGAGAGGGAGAGAGTTAATCCAAAAATGCCTTTTCTTTCTGTGCAACTTTTACCACAAAGGAAAAACAGCAAAGAAAGCTCTGGTCATGGTCTATAATGCACTAGCAAACATTAAAAGTCAGGGCATAAAAGGTTCAGGTAATTTAATTGGTAGATAATACCAAAGATAAAAAATGAGTCCCTTGGGAACTTTTATAATGTCATTTATCAATCTAGTCCAAACATATTTTCTATCTTGCTTATTTACAAAATGGCTTAGTCCCTCTAAAGAAAAACATTTGAAAATAGCTTTTCAACAGAACTAATACAAAATCTATTGACTTTTTAAATTCCAGGAGGAAAAAAGCAGTTATTCTTTGGGGGCAAGAGGAAGAAGCTCTGGGTTGCAGGTGTGGCTCTGGAATGCCTTCACATATAAAATGTTATGCTGGCACATCCACTAAATGTATTTCAGGAAGTGCAGACACTGAAGATGTGTATTGAGTGGGCCAGGGAAACTACAAGCCTCTAGCTTTGGTGAGGGGTGCGGGTGGGGATCGGGGTGGGAGTAAAATATCTCCACTGCATCTCCTTTTCCTTAGAGGTCATCTGATTTATAGCTCATAAGGATTCATTACTGTAGCTCATCAGACGCTTCTCAGTGAAGAGTGATGTGTAACAAACGTATGACCAGCACTCAGAGCTTACTACAGACTGGGTGTTCTGAACTAAATACAATGCAGAAATCTCTCTGTCTCTACAAGGGATTTTTTTGTAGGGCTTGGCAAGAGCAACACTCAACAGTGCATAGAAAATATATGATCTTTTTTTTTTTTTTTTGAGAGGTTTTTGCTATAGGGCGCGTGCCCTCGCCAGAAAGACAGAGAGAGATAGAGTGATAGAAAGTGAGAAATCACCCCCCAGTGGGGGATGGCCACGCCACAATCTCTTCTCCTCCATTCTCCTCTCGGGATCTTGGGCATGCACGCACACGTGCCCGGCGTGAGTTTAAGCCACCAGGTCCGGGACTCGAACCGATGTCGGCTACATGGGAGTTCAGCGACATAGCCATTATGCTAACTACTGGTCCCAATAAATGGTCTTTTTTAAAGGTAGATATTTTCATTTATATCCCTCTGTATTTATTTTTATAGTTACCACTATCTGTGAGAGGTTAATTTAATTCCAGAGTTATGAGTATAAAAAACATTCAGAAGAGGGTAGAGGGTTAAAAAGCAGAGACCCAGAAATGGATGCACACAAATATGCCCAAATGGTTTCTGACAAAGTGCAAAGGCAATTCAATAGAGGACAGATTGCCATTTTGAAAAATGGTGCTGTAGCATCCGGATAGCCATTGACAAAAAGGAAATAAAGAAGTCTCAACCTACGTCTCACATCTCACACAAAAATTATCTCAAAATGGCTCATGGACTTAAATGTAAAACTGTAAGACTGCTAGAAAAACCATTTTAAGAAAGTCCTGGGGCCTCAGCGAGGCAGAGTTGCTAATACCAAAAGCATGATTCATAATTTATCCAATTGATATGATGGATTTCATCAAAATGTAAAACTTTGCTTTGTGGTAGCCTATAAGAAGAGGGTGAAAAGACAAGCTACAGGCCAAGAGAAAATATCTGCCAACCTTCTATTTGATTAAAACACTAGCATCTGAAATAGTTACACACCACATAACAACATTTCAGTCAAGGAGGGATTGCAATATAAGATGGTGGTCCTATAAGAGTATAATGGAGTTGAAAAATTTTTATCATCTTGCAATGTCCACATTTTCTAGCATAATGCATTACTCATGTGTCTGTACTATAAATAAACTTACTGCCAATCATGTAAAAGTATAGGACATATAATGGCATACAGTACGTGATACTCAATAATGAAAATAAACAACTATGCTACTGGTTTATGTATTATATCATACTATAGTTTTCTCATTGTTTAAGAATTTACTCTTTAAAGACAGAGAGACAGAAAGCGAGAAATCACCCCCTGGGGAGATAGCCACACCGTAATCCCTTCTCCTCCATTCTCCTCTTGGGATCTTGGGCATGCACGCACATGGCCTGGCCTGAGTTTAAGCCACCGGGTGCGGGAGTCGAAACGCGGTCAACTACATGGGAGTCCAGTGACATAGCCACTACACCAACTGCCGGTCTCTGTACTCTTTTCTTTTTTTCTTTTTTTTTTTTATATGGTAAGTGATATTTAATTTTTTTTCTTTTTTTTATTATCATCATAATCTTCTTTATATTACATTGGGTTACATATAATTTTACAATGTATTACATTGCTTTTTCAAAAGGGAATGCCATGCATGTCAGTCAATACGGAGACATTAATCTCCTCACTTCATCATTCAATATCTTTTCTATGTTTTTTCCAATCATTATTATTATTATTCTAATTATTTTTTAAAACAGTCAATCACTATTTCTCATTTTGCTTGTAAAAAAGACTTTACCCATCATGAAATACTTCTCAGACCAATCCAGTTGAGAATACTATACATGTCATCACCAACAGGTAATAAGCGTTAGTGAGAAACAGATATGTACTCTTATTTTTAAGAAAAGAAAGTTTACGGTAAAACAGTATGCCATGTTAGACCCACAGCAGCTTCATACATCTTGTGTTTACCACAGCTCTTGATTGCATCATCTTCTTTGTGCTTGACTTAATCTCAGGCTGTTCTGTTCATCCTTGCTCCTAAGTGTACAAAATCTACTATATTACTAGATAGCCTACGGATGTACTAATCATACTCTCTAGGTTTGTGTGAGTTACCCTGTGATATTTGCACAATGATGAAATTGCCTAACAATGTATTTCTTAGAACATGTCCCTGTTAAGCAAGGCATGACTGTATGAAAAGAACTCACAAAACTCAATGGAAACAAAACTCCAATTGTAAAATGGGCAAAAGGTCTAAAGAGGTATTTCAAATTAGAGGATATACAGATGGTAAATAAGCACCTGAAAAGATATACGACATCATTTTCCATTAAGAAAATGCGAGTTAAAGCTATAGGCCCATAGCATGTGGGAGGTCCAGGTTTGACTCCTGAGTCAAGCCAGGTGTGCCCACAAACCTATAATCCTGGCTACCTAGGAGGAGGCTCTCAATATGGTGACTCTGTTATGAGTTTCTCTCTCTCTCTCTCTCGTGAAATAACTAAATAAACATTTATAAAAACTACAATAAGCCCAGACTAGATGATGAAGTTAGTGGCATTCAAGACTACAGTGCTGGAGGCCACACACTTGACTGCCAGTTCAGATATCCCAGCTCAGTCCATCTTCAACATGGTGGCTTGTGTGCACGCAGGCAAAGATCCTAAGAAGCTAGAGGACTGGAGGAAGGGGATCATGGCATGAGTGCTTCTCTCCGTCTCTCGCTCGCTCTCTGTCTTTTTCATATGTGCATGTGCACACATACTCTCAACCATAAATAATAAAAATCTTCTGAAAAACAAAACTATAATATCCTTCTATGTCTATCAAAACAGTTAAAATAAAAATAGTAACATCATCAAATAACAGTGAGAATATGGAGAAACTGAATCACTTGTGTATTGCTGGTGGAGATGTAAAATGGTACCACCACTCTGGAAAGTGGTTTGACAGCATCTTACATAAACTAAACAAGCAATGAAAATAAATCCAGTCATTGAGCTCCTGGGTATCTACCCTGCAGAAGTAAAACTTTATGCTTACATGAACCTGTATATGAATGCTTATAGCAGCTTCATTTAGAATAGTCAACAGATAGATGTCCTTCAGTGGGTGAACGGTTACTCAAACTGTGGGAGGCGCGTGCTGCAGAACACAATTCAGCAGTGTGCACAAAACACCGATAAACACAGCAACCCTGATGAACCTCCAGAGAATTATGCTGGGGGAAAAAAAATAAAATGAATCCAAAAAGTTACATATTATATGTTTCCATTTATATAACATTCCTGAAGTGACAAAAATAATTTACAGATATAATGGAGAACAGATCAGTGGTTGACAGTGGTTAAAGAGTGGGTGGCAACTAGAGGGCTTTTAGTACGGAGGCAACATGAAGAATTCTTGTGGTATTAAAAATGTTCTGTATCTTGGGGACCAGCAGGTGGCATAATGGGTGCATCATTGGACTCTCACGTAGTCGACCACAGTTTGAGTCCCAAACTCAGAGGCTTGATGCTTGCGCTGGACACATGTGCATGTGTGCCCAAAATCCCAAGAGGAGGATGGAGGAAAAGGGATTATGATGTCCCCTGGGGGGTGATTTCTTGCTTTCTGTCTCTGTCTCTCTCTGTGTCCCCAGTGAGCACATGGGTCCTATAGCAAAAATCTCTCTAAAAAAAGATGTTCTGTATCTTGACTACATCAATGTTAATGTCATATTTGCAACATTTTAACATAATTTCACAAGATATTATCCCTGGGGAGAATTGGTTAAAAGGTACATGGGATCTCTTAGTATCATTTCCTATGACTGCTTGTGAACCTACAATTAGCTCAAAATAAAAAGCTTAATTAAAAGTAATATGGATCCCTTGGGTAACGACAGAAATAAGAGGACAAAATATCAGTTAAACAAACAGATCCATAGGTAAAGAAAAATGAAATAAATGGATCTCAAAATTGATAATAGAGTGGCATATTTCTGCAATGTATTCTGAACTTTGGCCTGCACAGGCTTTATTTATTTATTTTTGCTATTCCTTATTGAGAATCATTACTCTAATTATGACTTGAACAGCATAATCCATAGTATATAAAGTACTGAATTAGGAATAGTCACATTTCTGAAACTTAAAGGCAGTGAATTTGAGCAATTCACAAGCTCCCTGAGCTTCAATTTTCTCAGCAATAAAGTAAGGATTATGGTGGCATTGTGTGGTTCAAACGAAAAAAGGCATTGGGAAATGCACTGTAAACTGTAAAACTTCATAATGTGGGTGTTTTTATATGGAACCCATTAAATTTCATGTAAGCCTTAAATAAAAGCTTCCTACTTCAGCTCTGAGGAGGTCAACGTGACTATCACTTGCCAAACAGTCTGCCCTTCTTTGGCTGAACAAAATTCACCTTATAGAGAGCTAAGTGCAGCATACATCGTAATAGCAATAGCCTGGCAGGATGTTTTAAAATGTAAGTTTTCTTGTTATTTAGGTATGACGAGGCCAACAGAGCAGGAGATGACTACCATTGAGAAGATAAGTTTGTTACTCACAATTCTCAAGAATGCGGGCACACAGAGAGATACCAGGTTCTGTCAGGAGAACATAGGCAGAAGCCTTTATTGTATTTACACAGGAAGAAATGGCCAAAGCAGAGCAAGCAGGCTTAGAATTGGGTAGTTTGAATAATTTCAGCAAAGTATATGTATCTTCTTATACAGATTTCTTAGTGGCTGCAGTAGATACTACATTATTTACACATAACTAATTAGTGTTCCCTGGTGTTATCAGAGCGTTACTGGTGTTATCATTTTAACAATTAAAGGAAAATGAACTTTACTATCTTTACATCCCTTTTTTCTTCTTTTTATAATTTTAAATATTTTCTTGGGCCAGCTCATGCCCTAATGGTTAAGGGAGCCTGATTCGACAAGGTCAACTGCACAGTTCAAGTCCCAGACCCCAGTGGCTTGAAAAATATGCAGAGTATGTATACATGCATGTCCTAAATTTCAACAGGAGGAGAAATGGAGACAAGATTGTGATGGGACTATGTTTTTGGGGGTTGTTTTCTCTATCTTCCTTTCTCTCTGTCTCTCTGTATCTCTTTAGTAAGTGTACATGCCTTCTGGTAAAAATGTATTTATAAATAAATATGTAAATAAATATTTTCTCTATGTATACCTAGAATAACATCAGTTATTTCTGTTTCAATCATAAAATAGAATTTAGAAAAACTCAAGAAGAGAAGAAAAACCTATTACATTAAATAGTATTTTCATCATTTTTATTTCTTTTCTCACCTTCCATAGTTCCTTCTCATACTGTTTTCTTTCTGGTTCAAGAGCTCTAAGCCATGCTTTGTGGACAGGTTTGCTAGTGACAGATTCTTAGTTTTCCTTCATTTGAGTACACTTTGATTTCCTCCTCATTCTGAATTTTTATTTTCTTTTTTGGATATAAGATTCTGGGTTGAAATTTCTTTTCTTTAGCAGCTTGAAAAACATTACACTGCTTCCCTTTGGTATCCATGGTTTGTGAGGAGAAATCTGCCATCATTCAAATCGGTTTTGCCAATAGATAACGTGTTATTTTATTTTGGATGCTTTTGGGAGTTTTTGTTGCCTTTGGATTTCAGAAGTTTAGATCTAATGTGTCTTGAAGAGGCTTTCTTTGTCTTTATCTTACTTGAGGTTCACTTAGCTTCTTGAATGTGCAGGTCTATGTCACTTGTCAGATCTGGGAAGTTTCAACCAGTACTCTCTCACCCATTCTACTCTAAACACATAAATGTTGGCACTTTTGTTAGTACTACAGATCCCAAAGATTCTGGGTTTTACTTATGTGACTTGATTTGGTTTTGCCCATTCTATTTTCTCTTTGTTGTCTGGATTAAATAATTTTTACTGTTCTATTTTCCAGATTGCTGATTCTATTCTCTGTCCCCTCCACTCTGAACTTGAGTCAATCTACACAGCTTTATATTTCACTAATTGTTTTTTCTAATTTAAAATTTTCCTTGTTTATTTTTTATATCCTCTATTTCTTTGCTGAGGTTTTCTATTTTTTCATTTGTTCCATGTGTTCAGAATTGCTTGTTGAGGCACTATAATTCTACCTTGCTCAGATAATTCTAAGATATCTGTCGCCTCAGTAATGATGTGATGAGAGAAGATATCTGTTGACTGCCATCTTTCATTCAGTTTTAGATCTTCTTGGTTCTTAATATCCTGCATAATTTTTAAAACAGAAACCAAGATATTTTCATGATGTATTATGAAAATTGTAGATCATATTTAAGCCTACTATTTTAGCTGCCTTTCTATGACACCACTCTATCAGGTGGGAAGAATACAGCTTGTCACAGCTCCTCATTATTGCTGGATAGGTTGGGAGTTCTAGCTCCCCACATGGCCAGCACTGATGCTGTGGCAAAGGACAGCTCATTTCCACTGGATGATAGTGAAAGTCCTGCCTCTTCACTAAGTCTCTGCTGACACCATTCCAGAGACAAGGGAGGGGGCACCTGTTTGCTATAAAATAAGAATGGAAGTTTGGCCTCTTCACAGGAATAGATATTATCTTAAAAATCAATTCTTGTCACTCAGGTTTATTGCTTGATCTTCCTTCCTTCCTTCTTTCCTTCCTTCCTTCCTTTTTCTTTCTTTCTTCTTTCTATGTTTTTGCCATAGGGCACATGTGCTTTCCCAAGACGGACAGGATAGGGAAAATGAGAAATCAACCCCCGGGGGGAAGAGCATGCCACAATCCCTTCTCCTTCATCCTCCTCCTGGGATATTGGGCATGCACGCACACACGCCCATCATGACTTTCACGTTGCAGGGTCTGAGACTCAAACTGCAGTTGACCATGTGGGAGTCTGGCACATGGACTATAAAAGAGTAAAATATATATACCATCATATTTTCTCTACTGACTCTTCATTAAAGGAATTCTACTTTTTTTTCTTTTTTTAAATCATAATCTTGTTTATATTACATTGAATTACATATAACTTTACAGTGTATTAATTCCTTTTACCAGAAGGAATACCATGCATATCAGTCAATACAGAGACATTAAAATCCCCATCTTCATCATCCAATAGCTTTTCATTTTTATACTTTTTCTTGACAAGGGAAAAAGGATAGAAGAATCTTTAAATGTGACCGTCTTATCTGTAGCAAGCATGAAAACTTCTTCTACAACCAGTCTTGCACATGAATATTCTCTATTTTCCTCTTTTATGAGAATGTCACCAGAGCATAACTGATAAAATGCCCAAACCAGAGCATGGGAGCACAGAGTCATTCTAAGGATCTCTTTCTTCTTGGTTAGTCTTTAAATTGGTAAAATATACTGAATCCTTTGTTTCTTTATTTTTCCTTTAGATTTAGAATGAAGAGATGCTTAGCTGCTAGAACGTTAATACCTGCAAACCTTGTGGAAAAAACGAACAAAGTCCACTGCCTGTTGTCTGGGCCTCCTTCTATTAAGCCCCTTCAGCCTTTGTGTGAACAGCCCTCACCAACATAGGATAGTTCAATTATCAGATTGTTACATCTTACATTGTGTCAAATTTTCCTCCCTAGTATTTCTACTAAATCAGCTTCAGTTATGACACTGGCATTGGGTAATGAGGTCAAAGACTTGAAAGCAATTTTTTCTTCTGAATGTAATATATCTTTTAATGCGTCTTAACATGACATTCAATTAAACTCATCTGGTTGACTGCCTTGTGCTAAAGATTGAGCGCAATATCCTAGACGTGATCTGTAAAGTTTATTCAGGATTATCATCAATGTATTTATTTTACAAACCTGGTTTAATTATACACTTACATTAATATAGCTTAAGAATATTTGATGGAGTGGGTGGGTCAGTCACAGAATACTAGTAATAGACACCAAGGTTTTCACACAAATTGTTAAATTTTACCTATTCTGTACCAGAACTTCCTGTTCAATAATAGGAATTTTTAATTCATGCTGTTTCATCTCACAGAATCATTATTCCACTTGCCTTTGAGTTCCCTGAAAATTTGATGACACAAGTTCTTTATGAGGTTTATGAGGATGTCTGACAGACAATACCATTTTTGTTCTTAGAACTTACCACAATGCCTGTAGTAATAGGT
The DNA here is from genome assembly GCA_026018925.1 of Tupaia tana. Lineage (NCBI taxonomy): Eukaryota > Metazoa > Chordata > Mammalia > Scandentia > Tupaiidae > Tupaia > Tupaia tana. The sequence goes on from JAKSZU010000017.1 coordinate 20,508,859, forward strand.
ATTCAATATAAATTGAATTATTTTTGAATAAATTATTCTTTAGTATTAAAGTCTCTAAACTAAGCTCATCTATTTTCTTTACACATCTTTCTTTTGTCAGAAATTGACACAATCATCCTTTCATATTGGGTTGTTGGAAAAGTCATGACATATTTTTCTATGCAAAAATGTGTCATAACTTCAGACTACCCAATATTATCCAAACTCTAAACCTCGGAGTCATATTAGATTGCAATTTTTTTCTCAACCCCAACAACCATCCAATCTTTCAACAACTCTCCACCCACAATGTTGGTTGCCTCACTCTTGCCCTTTCTAGTCTAATGAGGGATGCTATTTCAATCCTTAAATAAGAAGAGTGACATTAATAGCTTTTATTGCTAACTAGACACTTCTTTCATGATATGATCATGTCCCATGATACAGTCTGTCTTGAATTACTGGAAGTATGCCCTCTGCAGAGTATTTCTGCTTCCAGACAAGCTGTCACATCAGTAAGCACATTTGCTCAAGCAGCTGTGCTCAGCACAGGATTCACACATGCTATAACAACAGGGAACTGCCAACAGTCTACTGATAGTATTCTGTGTTCAGGGAAGAAATCAGGGAATTGCATATAAATGCCCAAAACATTTATGCAGGTTTAACTGTGAACATATCAAATGTCAGATAGATTCCACATTCATTAACTGAAAGCCAGTTGGAACAGGCACTGCACTGTTTGCAAAGAAGAAGACAGAATTCTTGCCCTCAAGTTCAGTCTTGGAAGAAAGATAGAGATGGGGGGGGATCTAACATGATCCAAAAATGTAAAATTCTCTATTGAAAATGATGTATAACATTGATTTGATTGTCTAAATAAGTAAGGAAAAATCCAACCTCAGTTATCTACACTGATGTAAACAGGTGCCATGTACACGGAAGGTTGTCAAGTACCAGGACTTGGCAATAACATTTTATAAAAAGAACAGGAATGGAACTAATACTCATTGTGACCCTCTTCTTCTAAAAAGTATTCTTCTTGGGACCAGTAGATGGCTTAATGGCTACGTTACTGGACTCCCACAGTCGACCGTGGTTCAAGTCCTAGACCTGGTGGCTTAAAACTCACACTGGGTGTGTGTGTGTGTGTGTGTGTGTGTATGACCAAAATCCTGAGAGGAGGGTGGAGGAGAAAGGGTTGAGGCATGGCCACCTCCCCCAGGGGGTGATTTCTCACTTTTTGTCCCTCTGTCTCTCAGGAGAGCACACACAAACTATAGCAAAAATCTCTCTTAATAAAGAAAAGTTTCCTCCTTTCTATCATGAGTGAAAGAAAGATAGAGAAGCACCCCAGGAAAGTCGTCACATTGTGATTCACCCCCAGCTTCAGTCAGCCTTGGGTTATGGACAAGCACGTACCTGTCATGTTCAGGAATGTCTCTGGATGCAAACATGGAACCTTTCTATGTGGATCAGTGCCATAACTTAGAATGACCCCTCGAAATTCACATATTCAGAACTGATTATACTATAAAAGTTTTAAGTGAAAGGCCCCTATACTTGAGTTCTGGTGAGCTGTAAGCAGAGAGAATGAGATTGGATAAGAAACTCATGGTTACAGACCACACTGTGCTTTGTTGAAAGGTCTGCCTTCTACCATTCTGTGATGCCTTTGGACCTTCCAGTCACTAGAATCATGAGTTTTGCAAATAGACCTCTATTTTCCTTATAAGTCACCCAGTCTAAGGTGTATCTCTTAATAATGACAAAAAAAAAAAAAAAAAAAAAAAACTACGACCATCAGCCTCACAGAGCGTTGCATTACCACTGTGCCAGCATCCTGACCCCCATCGTGTTGCTCTACTATGTCAGGCTCCCCAGTGAGTTTGTTCATATTATCCTATATGTAATGGGAAATATATAAATAACAAATCTGCTAAATATTTCTCAGTGAATGCAAAAGCAATGCTGATGTTTTCAGCAAAGGAACAATGCAAAGATGGGATTCATGACCTCCAGTCCCAATGGAATGGGACTGCTCCAAACACATAGCAATGATACATAAAATGTGGAAAGATAAAGCTATAAAGACTGAGCTGGAACAAGATAAACATTGCTGTTTAAAGCTGGTCTCCCTAGTATGACCAGCATAAAGGCTTACCATTTTATTAGGTAGTATAATGGTGTAAAAATAAAGGAAAAGCAGAATGAAAGAGAGAAAATGGAAAAATTAGTCCAAGCTACTATACAAGACTGATTGGTCATATCATAAGACCATCTTCTGGAGAAGCTATATAAATGCCTTCCCAATCCACAAAAGTAAGAAAAAAGAATGTATTTGCTTCCATCTTCCTTTGGTTAAATCTTTACTGCACAAGTGGTTCACTCTTCCCCTATCCACTCCTCTCACCCACACTTGTGGGGTGTACATGCTTGAGACCGTGGCATTACCTGCCTGTGTGAGTCATGTCGGAGATGAGCGAGCACATGGTATTTGCCACATACGTGATTGCGGCTTATGCGACATTGTTGATTTCTCCAATGAGCGTAGGTCAATTAAGCAGTGGCTCTGGCTAAAATGAATAGCCGACGATACCAAAGAGAAGTTATGATAATAGGATCTGATGGATCTGAAATGCCTAAGAGGTGGCTGACATAGTTTCTTTTGACTTGAAATGCAAAGTAGTGAACAGAGCTAAAGCTACAGTCTTCTGGGCTTAGAACGAGAAGTAGACAGTGATTTCCAATATACATGACAAAACCAATCAAAAAATGCAAGATGGCTCTGAGCAGACTCCTCATGGCTACTGGGAACTAGATTTTTCAGGGAACAGGAGAAATGAAGATTTTCTACTCATAATTCAGCCTCCAGCAAGCAGAGCTAGTGTGGCAGGAGAGTTGAGCCCTTCTCTGAGCAGACTCCTCATGGCTACTGGGAACTAGATTTTTCAGGGAACAGGAGAAATGAAGATTTTCTACTCATAATTCAGCCTCCAGCAAGCAGAGCTAGTGTGGCAGGAGAGTTGAGCCCTTCTCTGAGCAGACTCCTCATGGCTACTGGGAACTAGATTTTTCAGGGAACAGGAGAAATGAAGATTTTCTACTCATAATTCAGCCTCCAGCAAGCAGAGCTAGTGTGGTAGGGAGCCCCTCTGGCCTTCTATCTCTGTCTCTGTGTCTCTGAGGTCTCTGTCTCTCTCTGCTCCTGTCTCCTCATTTTTGTTTTTTGGTAATTTTTCCTTTTTACGATTTTTTTAAAGGCAAAGTTTTTCTCTGGCGCTCTGCTCCTCCCATTGTTTTGTTAATAATCCCTTCTGCTTCTTCCTCCCAGGCAGGAGAGTTGAGCCCTTCTCTGAGCAGACTCCTCATGGCTACTGGGAACTAGATTTTTCGCACGGCGCGCTTGCGCGCCGCGCGGTTTTCTGTTTTGTGATTTTTTTCTTTAAAAAAAAAAAAAAAAAGATAGAAAAGTAATTACAATTTTTTATTTTTTGTCTTTTTTTCTCTCTTTTTGTTGTTGTTTCTCTCTCTCTTTTTCATTTTCCTTTTTCTTGTATCTCCACCCAATATCTACTGAATCTGCTGCACCAGCGATCAAAACAGAACGGCAAGCAGATTCTAGAACACCTCTGTCTGCTTGTTCCTGTACATTGAGGCTTAACTTCAAGAATTTGAAAGAAACACGCCATTCATCAGATGTCAAGAAATCACCGCCAGATCACGAGAAATATGGGAAAACGAGAAAATACCTCTCCTCCACGGGAAAAGAGTAACTCTCCTTCATCCACAAGCAGTTCGGTGAAAGTCATGGAAATGTCTGATAAGGAATTTAGAGCATTCGTAATGTCGAAGCTAACAGAGATGGAAGAAAAGAGAGATAATGAACTGCTAAAGAGAAAGGAGAAAGAAGTTGCCGAGTTCCAGGAGATGAGGAAATTCTTGCAAGATCTAAAAGAGGAATTACACACTTTACAAAAGACTCAAACGGAACTGCTAGAGATGAAGGCTATAATACAAGAAGTCAAAATCTCCCTAGAAAGTATTAAAAGCAGACTAGATCATTCAGAAAATAGAATCTCTAATGTAGAAGAGAAAATGGCTGGCTTAGAAAAATCCACCACGAAGACTGAGAAAATGGCTCAAAAATTTGAGAATGATATGCGAGAAGTACTGGATACCATCAAACGTCCAAATATCCGGATAATTGGCATTCCAGAAGGTGAAGAGACCCATAAGGGCATTGATAATCTATTCCATGAAATCCTGCAAGAAAACTTTCCAAACCTAGAGAGGCATTCAAAGATCCAGTCCCAGGAAATACAAAGGACTCCAAATAGAATCAACCCAAGAAGATCTTCTCCAAGACACATTATAGCCAGGTTGACCAAAACCGCAGACAAAGACAAGATACTAAGATTGGCAAGAGAGAAACATCAAGTTACCTACAAAGGACATCCCATCAGGCTAACAGCAGATCTCTCATCGGAAACAATGCGAGCGAGGAGAGAATGGGAAAATATATTCAAAGTGTTACGAGAGAAGCAATTTCAGCCAAGAATACTGTACCCGGCAAGATTATCTTTCAGGTGGGAAGAAAAGACAAGAACATTCTCAGATAAACAAAACCTGAAAGAATTTACCAACACCAGACCAGATCTCCAAGAAGTTCTCAAGGGTGTGTTGTATCAAGAAAATTAAACACAGACACATGGAAATAAGAGTCCAAAAACTATGAAAGTGGCCAACTTAATCATAGGGACAAGTATGGAGTTGAATATTATATCCTAGAATTTAATCAGGAAAATTGAACCAGAACAGACGATAAAAGTACATGAGACTGATAGGTTCATACACCTACCATTTGAACAGAATCCTAACTTGTTTCCTGGCTTAAAGCAAAGTTCCTTGGCACTTCTTTGAGTTAAGTTAAAACTGGTTTTCTTAGTAGTAATGAGTGAACTCAACACTGAAAGTAGTTAGATTATGTAGGAAATTGTGTGATCAATGCAATGTGGGTGGGAAGGGAATGAAGGACAATTGTAGACACCGGAGGTAGTGTGAGAGGAGGGTGGGAAGGGACAGAAGGTCAGAAAGAGGGGTGGAAGTAATTCTAGGAACTAGTAATGGAAAATTTTTTGTAATGTGCATGATTGTATCACTATACAGTGTGTACTGGATGGGAGATTGCATTTTGTATGCTGTGATGAAGCTTAGGGAAGGAATGTAAATTGAGTTACAAAAAGAAAAAAAGTTTCAGAAAAAAAAAAAATATATATATATACCTAATGGCTGCAGTAGGATATGTAGCCACAGCTAGGTGCTACTTTATAGGATGCGTAAAGTAAGACTTGTGTTCATGGAAATGTGGGTATCACCTGTGTTTGCTATGAGGGTATTTCGATTGATTAGGGTCTTTGGCGATACAATAATTGTGAGGAGAAAACAGTATAGCACGCAAACATAGATACCAGAGACTGTGGGAGGAGAGTGGGAGATGGCAGAGGGTAAGAGATAGAGAATCAAGGATGGGGGAAAAAAGCAAAACATACAGAAGACAAGAAATGTAAGCTCATTTACTGACAATAACATGTTTGTTGATGTGCTTGATTGAGACAATATATAGTGTACTTTGGATGGAAAATAAATTAAAAAAAAAAAAAAAAACAAGACAAAACAAAAAAAAAAAAAAAAAAAAAAAAAAAAAATGCAAGATGGGCCTAGCCCCAGGAGCACAGTGGTAGCACACTACTCTGCAACGCTGGAAGCCATAGAGAAGATTAGCATCTGGTTCCTGGATAAACCTGTTAATATCAGGAGTACATGTGCATGTGCCTGTGATCCTGCTTGTCTGGGAAGGCTGAAGAGCATTGCAGCATGAGACCCTATTAAGCATGCTTGTCTGTTTGTCCCTTTCTTGCTCTCTCTCTCAATATAAATGTTTTTCTGTTTTAATGCAAGATGGTGTTTACTCATAGCAAAAAAAAAAAAAAAAAAAAAAAAGAAGGAAACAAGATGAAGCAGTGAACAAGGATTCAAAAGGGATCACTATGTTATATTTTTTCAAAAGAACTCTGAGGCAAAAATGGTAAAATATCATGATTGTGTAAAATTGAGTGTTGAGTTCATGGGTGTTTGTTATATTATTCTTTTTAACTTTTCATATGTTTGAAGGATGATTTAATAAATAAAATGCAAGAAATGAAGCGTGATTATTAAAATAACACTGATCATTTAAACAGTATTAATTTTTTTCCATTTGGAATATGTTGTAGGTATTTGAGAGCTAAAGTCATGTTTTAGTTGAAGATATTTTCCTCTAGCTTTTTTTTTGGTATGATTTTAGAAATTATTTTTTATGACACAAGCATCAAAAGAAACACAATATTTTTTAAGAATTATTTATTTATTTATTTATTTATTTTTAATTTGCTATAGTGCATGTGTACTAATGGGGCCAGAGTCACTAGGGAAAGTGAGAAAGAAAGCTACCAGGTCCAGGACTTGAACCGCAGTTGGCCTGTGGGAGTCCAGTGCCTTAGTTATCATGCCACCTGCTGGCCCCGAGAATCATTTTTTGTAATATATTTCTAACTCAGTACTTTTTTCTTTAGTTTGCTATCATGTGCATACACACCAGAGAGACAAAGAATGCAAAAAGAAGGATGACCATAATGCAATCCCTTCTCTTCCATTCTCCTCTTAGGATTTTGGGCACATATGCACGCATGCCTGGCATGATTTTCAAGCCACCAGGTCCAGGACTCAAGCCACCAGGTCCAGAACTCAACCCATCAGCTGGCCATGTAGGATTCAGCCAACTAAACCTCCATGCCACTTTCTGGCCCCCAAGTAAATCTTTAAACACCATTAAAAATAGCTTAAGGGGACCAGTGGATGGTGTAATGGTTATGTCATTGGACTTGCTTATAGTCTGTCATAGTTCATGTCCTGGACCCAGCAGCTTAAAACTCATGCCAGGCACATGTGCATGCAGGCCCAAGATCCTCAGGGGAAAACAGAAGAGAACTGATAGCAGCCATGGCCATTCCCCCTGTGGGTGATTTCTCACTTTCTGTCTCTCTTTTTCTCTCTGGTGAGCACACATGCCCTATAGCAAAAATCTTTCTTAAAACAAACAAAAAAAAGTAGCTTAAGGGCCATTCCCAAGGAGCAGTTTAGCTCAGTGCACAGGGAGCGAGTGATACCACATGGCTGACTACCGTTTGAATCCCAGCCCCAAAGTCTTAAAAAAAAAAAGTTGAGTGTGTGTGTGTATGTGTGTGTGTGTGTGTGTGTGTGTGTCCCCCAAATCATGAAGGGATGAATAAATGGAAGAAAAGGGATCATGGCATGACCATGCCCCATTTGGGAGCAGAGGGGGTAACTATCTCTTTCAATCTCTGTCTCTATCTTGCTCTATATCAGGCTTTCTTTTTCTCTCTTTTTCTCACTCATACTCACCCTCTGGCAATATTTTAAAAATAAATATTTTAGTTTTAAAAATGGCTTGTATAGATCTTATTACCCAGTCCCCTACTTCACCTAGATGGTTAAGTGATTTCTCCTATTCACAAAATTGTTTAATACATAAATGAAACAAGAACTCAGAACATCAGTTCCAATTCTTTTCATTAATATGTTCTGCCTTCGTATCTCCCCAGGAGTGCTTTGATGTTGTTCTATCTGGAAGTAGGCGTACAGGTGTGAAATGACACCTTCAATCCTGCACTCCTTCCACTTTCATGCTTTAATACCCTAAATCTATGGAATCTCAATTTTCCCTTTCATCTTCAACTGGGTACCTTCAAAAAGAAGTGGTCAGCTTTATTTACCAGCTAAAGAGCAACTGAATGTATGAACACTTCTGCTGAATAGAATTCATAGCATATAGTGACCATTTAATCTCAACAATCTCCTTTTGACAGCCCAAATCAGATTACTTTTCTCAGTAGAATACTCATCACACTTGCTTTAGCCTTGAACAAATCAATCTCACTGATCTCTTCAGGCTTTCACAGCTAATCCTTGACCAGGTTTGCGGCAAGATTACTTTAAGCCTTTTTGACAACACAGGGAAAACAGAACTGTAAACATAATTAGTGACTTCTTCCTATATTCTCTGGGAAATATTTCCTGTCCTGGGAGAGTGGGTGCTAGGAGCCAGCAGAGGAAGGAATGACAAAACAGAGGAAATTACCACAACACCACAACGAAGGAAAAAGCGTAAGGCCCATTACAGTGGCTCTTGAGCTCTGCAAAACAGCTGAGCTGGAGCACTTGGTATTAAGAGCAGATGTTTCTTCAACATTATAAATCAGAATTGTTTTCCATAATGATCATGAAATGGAATGAGTAATAGCTAGGAAAAATAAGGAGACAGTAAATACTTTCTTTTATATCCTACTTATTATATAAGCATGACAAGTCTTCTAAAAAGTAAATTTTAGGGCCAGCAGGTGACACAGAGGTTAAGGTGGCTAGATCCCACATGGTCAACTCTGTGGTTCCAGTCCCAACCCCAGAGACTTAAAAATGATACTGGGTGCATGTGCATGCATGCCCCAAATCCTGAGAGGAGAATGGAGGAGAAGGGATTGAAGCATGGAGTGTGATTTCTCTCTCTCCCTCTCTTTTTCTCTCTCTTTCAGAGAGCACACACATGCTATAGCCAAACTTTTTTTTTAATTAATTTTAATAAAACTGAAACATCTGAACATCCTAAATCATACTCATGCAATGTTTTATTTCCTTAATTAGTTCTTTAGTCTTAAAGGAATTAACAAAAATAAGGAATAAATTTTAATTTTAAAGACGGTAGCTGAATTCAATAAAACATTTTATGTAAGAAGTAAAAGTTGCACTTACCAAAACAAAAATATTACATCTATAGTCTGCATTCTGTTTCACTGCTTACACTGTGAACTCAACAAAAACTCTAAGTTTCCGGGTTTGAGTGACAAAATGAAATAACCAAGTTCTAGTCGGTTCATCATCTTCACATCTGCTGTGCCTCTTTGTTTTCATCTATTGTTTAAGTGCAGGAATATGTATTATCTCCAGGGTTAGAGATAAACCATGCTGTAAGCAAGCTAGAAGGTCTCTGAAGCTTTGCAAAGAAACACAAAACAAGATGTGTGAGCTGATTTTGTGTACGCCAAAGGCCGGCACTATAGATGAGAATACTCTATGGAGAATGCAATGCAGAATATAATCTTTTTGAAATGGGAAGTTTTAAAATTTGATCATTTAAAGTTTCTAATTTAGACCAAGAAAAGATTTTTATCAGGGAAGAATATTTCATCACTGACTTTGTCTAGATAATTTTTTTAAATCCATCTTCAGTTAGTTTCCTCACTGTTTTTAACTTTTCTATGGACCACCTACCCCTCACTGCCTACTTCCTATAGTTTCCCGTTTCATACCTACTCTAGGTCTGGCACTGAAGCTAAGAAGAAATCATCACAGAGATCTTCTTTGTTTTTCGTGATAACAGAGAAATTAACACTGCAACAGAGATCAGGTGCCAATGGCTATTGGTTCACCAATCCATCTTTTTTTCTTTTTCTTGGAGAGGTTTCTGCTATAGGGCACATGCGCTTGCCAGAAAGACAGGGAGAGACAGAGAGACAGAAAGCGAGAAATCACCCCCCACGGGGGATGGCCACGCCGCAATCCCTTCTCCTCCATTCTGCTCTCGGGATCTTGGGCACGCACGCACATGCAACAGGCATGAGTTTAAGCCACCGAGTCTGGGACTCAAACTGTGGTCAACTACATGGGAGTCCAGAGACGCAGCCATTACGCCAACTGCTGGTCCCCACCAATCCATCTTAATCTGAACAAGTTGAAGGCACACACTAATATATTAATCAGCTTGGATTTCTGAAAAATAACTAATACTAATATTAAATATATTATTTCATCTGTCTACATCATTTTGTCCAGTTTTATGGTGAATATATCTTACTTTAATTAGCACTAATTTAAGATAAAAATATGATCATATGTAAAATATACCCAATCTGAACTCTATTCAGTTCAATCCATACTCTCTGTCCATTTTCCTTTCAAATTTTGGAGAAATGTGGTAGTGTTCCTTCCTATATGGCTATCAAAAGACTTCTCTTTACCTTCATATCCAGAATCTCTTGGGGTTCTGGACACTTTCAAAAGCCATATAGTGGACTACAACCAGAAGATCAGGATTTCTTTGTTATAATTTATATCATGATTTTTTGTTTTATTAAAAAACAAACTGATGGGACCAGCAGATGGCATAATGGTTACATTGTGGGACCCCCCACATAGTTCACCATGGTTCGAGTCCCAGACCTGGTGACTTAGAACTTATACCAGTGTGTGTGTGTGCGTGCCCAAGATCCTGAGAGGAGAATGGAGGAGGGATTGCGGTGTGGCTACCCTCCAGGGGCGTGATTTTTCACTTTATATCTCTCTTTCTCTCTCCTTCTTGCCAGCAAGCACACATGCCCTATAGCAAAAATCTCTCTCAGGAAAAAAAAAAAAATCAAATACCGATGTATTAAAATTAAAGTGCCCTCATGCACTGTAAAACAATGTATCAGTCAACAATGAACCATATACATGACAGTGGTCCCAAGATAATAACAGAACCAAAAAGTTCATATTACCTAATGATATCACAGCCATTGCAACTTCTGGCCCTGTAAGCACATTCATAGTAAATGTCCTCTACAGGTGTACCATTTTTTAAGTTTTTATACCATGTTTTTACCATATCTTTTCTGTTTCGCTACACAAACCCTTACAATGTGTTACAATTGCCCATAGGATTCAGTACAGTAACTTGCTGTGTTGGTTTGTAGCTTAGGAACAATAGGTAATACCATATGGTGTAGGTATATAGTGGGCTATACCATCTAGGTTTCTGTAAGTATCCTCTGTGATAGTCTTGCAAGGATGAAATTGCCTAACAATTGCCTAACTGCATACTGCAAATGGAACTGTGAATGCAGGGAGCAGCAGATGGTGTAATGGTTACATTGCTGAACCTCCATATGGCCAACCATGGTTTGAGTCCCGGATCTGGTGACTTGAAACTGACGCCAGGTGCATGTGCATGTGTGCCCAAAATCCCAAAAGGTAAATGGATTGGTAGCATGGCCATCCCCCACAAGGGGGAAGAGGGGAGGTGACTTCTTGCTTTCTGTATCTCTGTCTCTCTGTCTTTCTGGCTAGCGCATGAGCCCTATAGCAAAAATCTCTAATATAAAAAAGACAGAAAGAAAGAAAAGAAAAGAAATGTGAATGCAAATACAAGTAGGATATAGGTTAATCTTATCCAGGATTTCCATCACCAAAAAATAAATTAAAAAAAAATTTTTTGAGAGGTTTTTGCCATAGGGCGCGTGCGCTCGCCAGACAGACAGAGAGAGACAGAGAGACAGAAAGCGAGAAATCACACCCCAGGGGGGATGGTCACGCCGCAATCCCTTCTCCTCCATTCTCCTCTCGGGATCTTGGGCACACACGCACATGCGCCCAGTGTGAGTTTTAAGCCACCGGGTCCGGGACAAGAACCACAGTCAACTACGTGGGAGTCCGGCGACATAGCCATTACACTAACTGCTGGTCCCAATAAAATTATTTTTAAACTTGATGGGCTCCAGGAATATTCCTGAACTATTTACGTAGCTCCCTGGAATGCGGAGGAGGAGGGCTGGTAAAGCAAATGGATACTTAGAGAAACGTCCAGATATATCCATCCTTTCATTTCAGGCAGATGTAACTATCAACCTTGGATGTACACTGAACTCAGCTGGGAACCTTTAAATATATTAGACACCTAGGCTGATATAATTAGTCTGAGGTGCAGACCAACCACAAGAAATTTTAACTACTATCTCCTTACCCCAATGCTAATGTGCCGCCAAGGTTAAGAATCATTGCTTAGGAAAGTGTTTGTCTGTCTTTGCTGTTAAATGACAGATACAAAATTTCTCTTTGCAGGGATGTAGATAAAGCAAGCTGGTGTCTGCGTGTAAAATCCACAACGTTTACGTAGGTTATATTATTTGGAGGTAATTAGGGGAGTTGTTTCCATTGGTGAGAAGTCACCCCTCCACTAATCCTGTACATTACCCTATTATGGGAGAAGGACTTTGGACTCAGGCAGACCTTGGTGTGAATTCCAACCCTGGCAGCCATCATGTGCACCACTCAGATGTCCCATCAAGAGAACCTTCTCAAGAGACCACAATTGTTCAGCGCCTTAGCTGTCCACACCTTTGGATCCACCTCAGAGCCCACGGAGCCCCCATTTCCCTAGAGCTGTTTCCAAACAATTACTACACATGGTAGAGTACTAATCAGGTTGTCAGAAAAGTCATGATGCATTTTTCTGTTTTTTATGCAAAAATGCATCATGACTTTTCCAACAACCCAATAGAATTGGGTCATTTCTACCCAATGCAAGACTCTTTACTGGCCTTTTTTTTTTTTTTTTTTTTTTTTTTTTTTTTTTTTTTTTTTTTTCCGGGATGTTTGTACTTATTTTTGCTCCCTTTACAAAGAGTTCAGAAACATACAGAGAAACAAGCATATACAAACATCCAAAGAAAGTAAATTTCCCATATTATGCTCTATTCCTCAGGGCTGATGAAGGGAAATGTACTTTTACAGGGGTTCATGTCATTTGAGGATTTTTTTTTATTTCATTTTCTTTTGTACATTCAATCACGGTATTTAGTTTACAAAGTGAGTATTTCAACATGGCCTCTTTTGCTCAGTGATTCCCAGACACTGGCCTGAGACTTGCTCAGAGCTCTGAGCAGCCAAGGTTCTTCCCACCAATGCCTCCCTTTCCATTCTCTTCTTTCCCAGGTTTTAGAAATGCATCATGGTCCAAAGACTCTCCTGTTTCCTCCCCCTTTACCTTTCACAAGCATTTCCCTCAATACATCTCTTTCAAATCTAATCCCACCCTGCATTCACTTATAAGAGGACCGTGACCATCAGACTGACACATGACTCTGACACCATTTGAAACTGGAAGAAATAATGACCTACTATGAGCTTCGATTTCTTTATCTGTTAATGTTGAGAACAAAAATTATAGAGGATGTTGGGAAGACTGACTGGGGTACATTACCAGGGAACAGAGCACCCCCACCTTCCTAGCACACAGAAGGAACTTAATAAACATTAACATTCCTTCTCAGCTTTCAGGAACAAGTGATTTTCCCTCGCATCACTGAGCACGTTGTTCTACACTTTTTGTTTTATGTACTATGACTGCGCATAGGACGAACACATGATGAATGCGATAAAGACTGTCTAAAGACAAATGCAACAATAACGATCAGAGTAAAGACATATTACCAGATATGTGACATCAGTCACCTGGCCTGAGACTGATGCACAAAGTCAAAATAAAATCCTTGGGGGAAATGTGCTTTCCTTATGCATATTTCATACACATATGCAAATGTACTATCGTAAATGGAAGTGTTTGACTACTAACCTACCTCTCAAACTTCCATCAGAGTGTAGGACTGCCATTAATTAACATCTCTGAGCCTAAAGAGAGACCTCCATAGGTTTCTGCCCAGCTTGGAGAGTATATATCTTCAGGAAATTAGTCATGGACCATGCAAATCCAGACAGACTTACTGCCCACAGAAACTTGCCAGCACACACCTTGCAGGGATCCCACAAATAAGCTAACAGCACTATTAGAAAGGGTTGGGGAAGGAAGAAATGAAATAGACTATTTTATTACTGCCTGCTACAAACTATAAAAAAAAAGAAAAGAAAAGAAAGAAAGAAATACTGAGTTTAAATCCAGTAAGGTCTGCTATAATGCAATATCTACATTCCTTAAAATTATCATGTTATGCAGTCACATAATAAAAACTGCAGAGCTGGGGCCAGCAGATGGTACTCCAACAGTGGCTACAGTCCCAGACCTGATGGCTTGAAAATCACACTGGGCTGCATGTGTATGCATGCCCAAGGTCCCAGGAAAAGAATAGAGAAGAAGGGATTGTGGCACGGCCATCTCCCCTGGGAGGTAATTTCACACTTTCTCTCTCTCTCTCTCTCTCTCTCTCTCTCTCTCTCTCTCTCTCTCTCTGGTTAGTGCACACACCCTATGGCAAAAACCTCTTTAAAAAAAAAAAAAACCTGCAGGGTTAATGGAAAATGTGATTTTTTCATTCAGAAACTTCATCAGTGACACATTTTAAAAATTGGAACCTAATAAAAATGGTAACACAGTTTTACATACATGAAATGGTAACAAAATACATGAATACTTCCATTTTTTTTAAAAAAGCACTTTGTCTTGAAAAAGATCTAAAGTATACAGAAAGGTTGTATACTTTATTATAAAAAGGTGGAAGGAGAGTTATCTGAAATGGGACTGGAAGTTCTAACACCAGACGTAGGCAGGTGTGGCTCAGAACATATGTGCTGAAGACGAGGTAACGGGTAGATATTTGAGATGTGTGTGCGTGTATGTTGGAAATTCCTACACGCCTGGTTTGGCTGGTTGCCGTTTACTACATTCACCTACAGTTTCTCACACACAAAATTAGACAGAAGCAAAGTCTGTGTCATGTTCAAATGGCTCTCTGATGTATGAACAGTGTTGGAGCAATTTCACATTCAACACAATAGCAGAACTTACTGCACATCCCATAAGGAAATTTTCATTTCAAATTTTTTCACTGAAAGAAGGCATTTCCTTAGAACATAAGAGAAGGCATCACTGAATTGGTCATTTAAACAAAATGGCAAAATAACAAGCTGTTCACTAATCCCCTGGATAAAACTTGTGTACACTATATGTAAAAGTAGGAGGACAGAGACAGATCAGACCTTTGTGGTAATATTGCTTTATCATTTCTTTTTTCCTAAGGATCTATTACGGATAAAAATAATTTCCTAACACTACAGACAAAGAAAACAAAAGGGCACATTAATTTCTCTTTGGTTCTCTTCTTTATGCTTCTCTTCTTTCATATCTAGAGTTGATGGTGCTATCATTTAAATTTTTTTAAGAATTATTTATTTAATTTTACTTTTTTTTTTTTTAATTTGCTCTGTGCTCACCAGAGAAAGAGAGAGGAAGTGCGAAAGCAAGCCACCAGGTCAGGACCTCCAACTGTGGTCAACCATGAGAGTCCAGTGCCTTAACCACCATGCCACCTGCTGGCCCCTGGTACTATCATTTTTCCATGGTCAAGTTTTCACCTTTGTCAGAGTCTCATGCTTGTATTTCACATGAATCAGTGGCTTGTATTTCGGTGAATCTAGGCACCCACCAGCTTCTCTCACCAATCATTAAGAGAACCAGACTGACGTCTTATCCATTATAAGAATGAAAGAGTCTGGCAGGAACACCCAGGCAAGTACAGCCCTGGGCTCTATGGGTCTCCTATGACAACTGTCTTAGGCCTGAGGACTTCCCTGCAGCCTTGCTGAACCTAAACTAACACAGTCATCTGCCCACTGCAGAAGAGGCTCTCAATAATCAGTAGGACAAGATGATATTCATGAAAACCTCCCTAAGGCTATAAGATTAAGAAACATCAAAGACAACCGAGCTCAGAAATCTGCCAAGGGTGTTGGTATTCCTTCAGGTGGAACAAGTACAGGTGAGAGAGAATTCTTAGGGCTAAGCAATTTCACCACAAGAGCAGGGATCCACCACCATGGCCCAGGAGAGAGCAAGGGAAATTCACTAGCCAGAAGCCACAGTAAAATACCACCAGGGTGCTAGAAATGCACAGCCTGAAGGCACGCCGAATGAGAATGGAGAAACAATGCAAGTCCCCGAGCTTGCCCAGCATATCTTTTTGTAGAAGAGACCATGTACATAGAGGGATTTTCCCTTAAGAGCTGATAATTCCCTAGTGCCAAAGGTGAATTTTTTTTTAAGGTTTTTGCCATAGGGCATGCATACTCAATGGAGAAAGATAGAAAGAAAAAATGAGAAATCACCCCCTGGGATGGGAGAGGATGGCCAAGCTGCAATCCCTTCACCTCCATTCTCCACCTCAGATTTGGGGCGTGCATGGATATGTGCCCAGTGTGTTTCAAGCTGCCAGGTCCTGGATTCAAATTGTGGTCAGCCATGTGGGTGTCCAGCATCTTAATCAATATGCCACCTGCTGGCCCCCCACAGGTAATTTTTTTTTTTTTTTTTTTTTTGCTATAGGGCGCGTGCGCTCACCAGACAGACAGAGACAGACAGAAAGCAAGAAATCACCCACCCCCCACCCCGTGGGGGATGGCCACGCCGCAATCCCTTCTCCTCCATTCTCCTCTTGGGATCTTGGGCACGCACGCACACGCGCCCAGCGTCAGTTTTAAGCCACCAGGTCTGAGACGCAAACCGTGATTGACTATGTCGGAGTCCAGCGACATAGCCATTACGCTAACTGTGCATCCCCCCACAAGTAATTTTTAAGGTGACCATATACTCTAAGGTTTAGAGAGATCATTTACCACTTTAAGCCCTCTATTTCATTAAGAGGGGGTAGAACTAGGTTTGAAAGTTTGTAACAAAACTCTTAGGATAGGAACTGTGGACTTGAAACTGCAATCCAGTTGCACAGAATGTAACAGCTGAAAAAAATGTATCTTCACAGGGTACTTCACAAGTTTGCCAAGTGCTTTCACAATTGTTTCCTCATTTAATATAATTACATCCCCCTGTATCGATGTGCACTGTGAATCACTTTCCTATCTGTTCTTGTTCTTTTTTTTTTTTTTTTTTTTTTTCCATTCACATTATTTGAAATCTTTCCAGCCTACTTTTGGAAAATGAGACTTAACCAAGCATTTCCAGAAAAGTGTTACATTGAGTGTGTGAAGAAACCAGTTGCAGCTAACATATGTAAAGCACCTGGGGAAACCTCTGCAGCAGAATTGAAACTGATGACGCATCAGTGAAGCCGTTCTACTCATGAGCTTCCCAACCACTGAGAACACATAAGCCTTTTGTGCTTATTGGTTTGGTTTGGTTTGGGTTTTTCATTCTGGAGAGTGAAACTGGTTTCAAATACAGGCTGTCAAAGAAGTCGACAGGGGAATACCTAACCGAGTTTTGTTAGGGCCGACTAGAACTTCCCTCCTCTGCTTTTCATGATGTGGGATTTATCCTCATGACCTCCCGCTTCTTATGCACAAAGATGGAGTGAGTTACTCGACTCGATTTCCTCATTAGACCTGAGTATTCCAGCGTCTTCTGCCTGCCCTGCTCTTGGGACCCACGTAAATACAGACTACAGACACCCAGCTCTGTTATTCTGTGCCCCGGGTTTCAGAGGACAGCCTGCCTTTGCCTCTATGTACAATTTGGATATTCAGTTCAAGGGAGTGTTGGAATGTGGTGCCTTGAGCCAGGGGCATTGAGAAATAGATGTGCCATGAAATGTGGGGACAAAAATGACACTGAATCTTTAGGGACTGGGTGAAGTCAGGTGACAGCTGCTGCTGACTTTGAGGGTTGTGGGAGCTTACGTTGTACATGCAACTGCCTTTCATGGTTGTGCTGTGGACCTGTAACCAATGGGGCCATCACAGCAGCTGTAGACCTTGCTGGGAAAAGTCACCAGGGGATTTTTAATTTGTTGGGGAGCTGCAGAGTGTTGCGATTTGCTAACAGGCATGACTTTTATACAGAGAGGGGCTGTTTTTCCACAAGCAGGTTTTCTGAGGCCTTACGTAAAGCCATGTGGGCCACACGAGCTATTAATTCCTTAGTGCCAGAGGTGGTTCTTTAGGTTACTTCTCCCAGTGGAATTTAAGCTCTCAAACTGACAATTTCAAAAGACAGGCGTAGATGGCAGAGCATTTTGATCAGACAACAATCCAGGTTGTCCATTCTGTTCTCAGATTTCATAGGCTCTCTTCTAGAATCGTCAATATCACCAAATACTGAGTTTGGGGAACATGATTTTCCCTGTTAAAACTGTTCTAGGAGCTAGGTATGAATTGTTTTTCCAAATTTGGTAGGAATGAGACCAGTACCATAATATTCCCGTGAATCCTTTTTAAACAATGAGACAAACCAGAAACTTGACATTGAATGAATGTGATTTCTTTTTTTTTTTCATTTGACCAGAAAGAAAGAGAGAGAGAGAGAGAGAGCTACCGATCCAGGACTTGAACCACAGTCAGCCATATGGGAGTCCAGCGCCTTAACCACCATGCCACCTGCTGGCCCCAAATTAATGCAATTTCTAAAACCGTAAAGGTGCTAGACTCATTCCACAAGAAATAGCCCAGGCTGCAGCTGCTGAAGCTACCATGTCATCTCTGGCCACTGAAAACTCTCTGCTGACACAGATTAGAACAAGGAATTGGAGAGTATAGATCTTTTTTTGCTAATTTCTTTGAAATCACAAAGGTGAAACAATGAGTTTGAGTTTTAACTTATTAGAACTGTAAGACTGAAGAGATTTTAGATTTGCACTTTTAATTATTGTTGAGGAATATAATAGTGGGCAGAGATTACATTTAAATTTAGGACATCTAGCTGAGGTATGTTATTATTGGAATACCTTCAGTGGTCATTTAATATCACTGCAAAACCTCTAATAAACCTGGATAAAGTAGCTAGGTATAACATGGATTGAGAATAGGGTAGAGTATTTTGGGCTTTGATATAAACCGACCCATTGGATACTGTTAGGGAAAAAAGATATCTCTTGCCAGGGTTCCCTGCAGGTCCACCAGACAGACATTGGTGGTGAGACAGCGTCACGAGGAGCGGGGCTGTCTGGATAGACGGCAGACTTTCCATCTAAGATAATGGCAACAATTGGCTTCCCACACACGTGATGCTTCAGCTCCATAACATAAGGAAACAAGCACCTAGATAATATTTTGGGGATTGAGAGTACAGTTTTTCACTTCCCTCCAGTTTTCCATAATGGGCTTTTCCCAAGTGTTCTTACCCTGGAAAGGGAGTGTCAGTTATCTGACTGATGTATCTATGTAGACATAGCTCAGCCCACATCTCCCCACATTACCGAGGGGACCAGCTTCCCCGAGAGGGTCTACACACCCCACCATGCGGGGACAGACTGTGATCCAGCAGGTTCCACACTGACTCTGGCTGAGCCTGCAATCTGTATTGTGACACCATTACTGCCACATCCCTAAGTCACATTCTCCGATATTAGTTTAATCTACTATAAAGGCAAAGGCAATGGCAATATTTTGACCTTTTACTCTGTCTCACCTCATACATATTGCTAAGCCTGGGTTATACAAGGGGTGTGTGTGCAGGTGTGTGAGATCAATATAGACAGGAAAACCAGGGTTGCCACTTGTTAAACCTCCTTAAGGACATAAGAGCAAAGAGAGGTCCACCTCACAATACTCAGTCCAGTGAGGCAATAAAAGGAAACCTGGAGGGGACAGCAGGTAGTGTGGTAGCTAACAGAGCTGGACCCCCACATGGTCAACTGTGGTTCGAGTCTCAGACCTGGCGGCTTGGTTTCTCACTTTCTCTATCTCCTTGCCCCTGATCAAATTTAAATAAATAAATAAAGTTAAATAAAATAATTCTTTTAAAAAAAGAAACCTAGAGCCCAAGTTTGAGAGCCACCAAGCTAAACCATAGGGAGGTACTGAAAAATGGTGCTTCTCTAAAGTTCCCAATGAAAAAATATGAGCAGCAGAAGAAAGAGTTCCATGTATTTGGACTCCATGGAATTATCTGAGCATCTAAGTTTAAGAGATCAAGAACATAATGTGCCTTAAAGCAGAAACTGGGTCGCCCAAAAGCACAGCTGTTGGGTGTTGGCAGTGGCAGCCCGTACTCTACGTGGGAAGATGAATTACCTTTTTCTACCTCCTCCTCATTGCATCTTTTGCATTCATTGTCAGTCTGAAATACTCAATACGGTCAGTTGCAAGACAGTGGTGTTCAAAATGAGAAGTCAGGATACTGAAGAAAATCGAGGAATGGGGGGCTAGCAGGTAGCATAGCAGTTACATCAACTCCCAAGTGGCCGACCACAGTTCGAGTCCCAGACCCAATGACTTGAAACTCACACTGGGCATGTGTGTGTGCATGCCCAAGATCCTGAGAGGAGAATGGAAGAAAAGCGATTGCAGTGTGGCATTCCCCCAGGGGATAGTTTCTCACTTTCCCTCTCACTATCTCTTCCTCTCTCTCTTTCTCTGACTCTCTCTCTGTCTCTGTCTCTCTCTCTCTCTCTCTCTCTGGTGAACCTCTCAAAAAAAAAAAAAATCAGGAACTGGCAGGTAGTGTGGGGGTTAAGGGCACTGGACTCCCACATGACTGACCATGGTTCAAGTCCTGGGCCTGACAACTTGCTTTCTCTCTTTCCCTCTCCCTCTTTCTCTCTCTCACTTTGTCCCTCTCTGGTAAAATTAAAAATAAATAGATAAATAATTAAATTAAGTTAAATAATTCTTTTTACAAAATCAAGGAGTAGGAAAACAAGCAGGGCATTTTCCTATGAGTATTCCAGTTATCTCGCCTATTGTGACGACCACATTGACACAGACCATGGCAACAGTTGCACTGGCCTTTCTAGTTTAGGGCACTCTTTCATATGTTACTTCCAACAATTCTCTGGTGCAAACAAAACAGATGCTACTCTTCCCTGCAACAGAAAAACAAAAAGAAGCAAACTAAAAACAAAAGCTTAGTCGCATCCACGGTTTATCCCAGGTAAAGCGACTAGCCTCCAGACTATTAAACCCCAGCTTCCTTCCAATTCACTGTGGTCATCTATCAGCCATTCTTTCATGCAGCTGGGAAAGAAAAACAGAGGTCTTTTCTCAGTAAACACTCAGCCCACACTTGACAATTCCCTTCCTGATCAACTGTAGGCGCTATTTACCCAGAAAGGTATAAATTAGACTTCACTTACTCCCCTGAGGTGGACAAGGAGATAACCCCATTCCATTTTACTGGTATCCTCAGTGGATTTCAAAAGAAAGACACTAACTACATTAACAAAATTTGAAATATGTTTTTTCATATTTTAGTGCCACTCAATTGTTACCAGTCTCAAATTCTCTATATAGAATTTAAAGTATAAACTGAAAAACATCCACCAGTGAAAAATAATCAGAAAATCTGACCCTCCTCCCTTTTCCTCCCATCAATAACTACCTAATGTACAAAAAATTTTCCAAAAGATAAATTTACAAATGAGCTAATGAAACTGGATTAACACTAAAAATTCAAGTAAGTAAGGTAAGGCAGAGAATGAAGAAAATAAAAATTAAAAAAGCTCTCTGACACGGTCTTTTAAAGTTGTAATCCAGCATATGTGAGCATGTGGGGTACATGTGTACACACAGGCATGTGCACACGCACACACACACACACACACACACACGGGTCAGTCCCATAACCGTAACATGATCATATTGTTATTTACTCATGTCCCACACTCAGACTGTTGAATGGTTACCTTGGCTCTGAGAAATTCAAAAGACTTGAGGAGTTAGACTCAAGATAATTTCGTCTGAAACTTTTTAGCTGTTCCTTTCACTAAGATGAGACAAAATCAGAAAGCCTTTTCCTCAACTCCTGTATTTCAGAAGTCACATGTAGTTGGAAAAGATCCCTCAGGAAGCTAAGTCTTCTATCAGAAATCAAAAATGAAGAACTCTCAGTTTTTGTATAATTCACCTCTATTGGAGAACTGGGATTCTCCTAAGTCTCCCCATCTATTTCTTCCTCTAACCCAACTACTGGCAACCTTCTTCCATCTCTGTCATTACTTCATGGTCGAGGGATAAAACGGTAGTTAATCTGCAGAAATCTTTTGACTAAACCCAGGTTGACTGTGTTTCGTCCGTAGGTAATTAGCTCCACAAAGATGCACCTGCCGCCGAATATGAGCTGTAAAGGCCGTTATTCATAATTGATGCTGACACTTCATACAACCTCTCGCCGACATAACACCCACTTTACACCCAGAGTACCAAGAAGGAAGGTCATGCACTTGGTTTATCTGCACCTCATCTACATGAATATATCTGTGACCTTAGGATCACTGGAATATTATTTTTCAGAGGGCAAAAATAATACAAGAAGCTCTTCGTTTTCACTAACCTTTATAATATAAGACAACCAAAGACAGAATAAAATCATTTTACCAAACTTAAAACAATAGATATCTAGTAAAAACACAGCACGCATATTAAAACCAGTTTTTCTCTCACAAGAAACTCAGCCTCAGAATGTTGTGTTTGGTAAGAAATATTCACAGCTTTTTCCTCCTAGAATAGGTATAAATCTTTACTCAAAGAAAAGACTAGGATTTTATTTGAATCAACTTTTGTGGCTTACCTAAACTATTGCTCTTTACTTCCAATACAAACGGTAAATGAATAAATTGTATCCGGATACTCACAGCAGAGATCTCAGTTCTAACCCTAACATCAGACGCCGCGGCTGCAGACTGAATGCTACTGTAGGGAGGTGCTTTTATTTTCCTAACAAAGTAGCGCCCTCTAGTGGCTTTTTCGAAATTATTAAGGAGTACATGCCAAGCATGTGACATAATTTGTTTACTATCAAATTACGCAGTGTCAGAACACTCAGGTGAGAACAAAAGCTTGCTCTGGGCATGTCAAGAAGCATATTGCAACTTTGTCCTATGTTTCTCTAAGGGTTTATGGCTCATAAAGGAGAAGATGTTTAAGGATCATTATTTTACATCTACAATGTGCTAAAAAAAGTATTATACATCATTCCCTGATAAGATTACTATTTTCTATTGTTTTTATGCTGTTATTAGCATAATTATTGCTATTAACATTAATATAAAAGTGTAATGAGAATTGATTGTATACCAGAAAATATATTCGTTTTATTACATGCTTGGTCCCATTTAAAACTCACTACAAGTATACAACCTAGGTTTTATCCTTGTCCTGTTTCATTGGATGAAACAGTTGAAGCCCATAAGTATAATGTAAGTTGCCCAAGATCAACTATCTAAGAATAAATGAAAAACTGAGATTCAAACCTCTTATGTGTTTGCAAGTACTCTCACAATCCTGATTTTGATGAGCAGAAATCATCAGTAGCTTTTGCATGTATCTAGCCTCACCAAAGCATAAATGCACAGAAATTGTTCAATAACAATAAAAATAAAATAGAGATTTGTAGTTTACATGTAAGTTTAGGTAATAAATACAACCCCTTTCCATAGCAAGTGAAGTCAAATGCCAGTTCTTGGATGGCAGTGCAATAGTCTCTAGGAAGCCTGTTTAGTTCCTTGTAGTTTATCATATGCCTTACAAAAGGGTACCATGTGGGCTCAGTCACGGTATTTGATTAAAATAAAGAGAGTATATATATTCAATTAGGCATTCAACACACATTTATTGAATGCCTCAAGTGTTGTCTCTAGCACTGACTGTCAATGAACCAAGACCTTTGCAGGCCAAGTATTACCAGGCTAGGAAGACCCCTGAGCTAAAAAACTTTTTTTATGACTTCAAAATTAATATATTCCATTTTAAATGTCATGCATCTGATCCCCAGTAGATAAAAACTCTTTTCAATATTTAGGTAAGACTTGAAGGAACCTAGAGAAGCAAACAGGAAAAAGTATTACACATCTGCAAGATTCTAGGTCACTGTGGCAGAACTGCCAACAGTTCACCAAGCCATTTCCTTTTCTTACACTCAGTTAGGCTGTATTTCCAGCCTGCACTGTTCTTGGATCTGACCATGTGGCTGGACTCTAATCACTAGAGTGTGAGCACATGCAATGTGCGCCACTTTCATGCCTAGTCCATGTAAATTTTCGTCTCTGAGGTCCTCTGGGTTCCCTGGCCCTTCTGGATGACTGGCATGGAGACTATGAGCTAAAAAGAAGGAGCCTGAGTCCTTGAGTCTCTGGAAGAAATGCATCTGACAGGAGCATCTGCTTTGCAGTTCAAGTAAGTAAGAAATAATTTGTATAAATTCTGAGTCATTATACAGTTTCGTAATTGACTGTTTTGTAAAAAAAAAAAATGCATTAATAAAGTTATTTCATTTAATCTTCACAGCAAACAACAGGTGTGTCCCCATTTTAGATTTAAAAACCTGAGGTGCAGACAGATTAATAAATAGCCCAAGTATTCACAACTAGTAGAATTCAAACCTGGGTCAACCCAGATCTCTCTAACTCCAAAACACATGCTCTTTCCTCTCTGTTACACTAACAGTCTATCCCATAGCTCTTTTTTTTCTTTAATTTTTTTTAGTTTACTATAGAGTGTGTATACACCTGCCAGGAAGAAAGAGAAAAAGAAAGCGCCAACTCCCCTCCCAGGGGGATGCAGATTGCATTTTCCTCTCAGGATTTTGGGCATGTACACACATGCTAACTGCATGTTTCTTAAGACAGCAACCACCCAATTAGTTCTGTGAGAATCTCTCTAAAAAAAAAAAAGAATAAAAAGAAAAAAATATATATATATAAGCCTTTTTTGTGATTTACATTATTTCTCTTTCATCCTATCATTTGTGTTGTGATTTCATTTGTGGTAACTTTTGTTATACTGTTTTTACATGTATGATGAATTACATTTGCCCTTTTCTCCCTTTTCTTCTGTTTCCTGTCTTATTTCTTTCTATGTTTCCTATTTTAATAGTTTCACTTTTACAAAATCTAGATCTTTATAAATTATCCATCTATAATTTGTCCTGATACATGATATGAGGAAGGGATCTAACTTTGTTTTCTTCCAGTTTGTCAATTAGCAATTAGGACACTATCTTTATCAAATTACCCTGGGTTAGGATTTTACTTAAGTGTAAAAAAGAACATACATGAAACCAGCAGTTGGTGTAATGGTTATGTCGCTGGACTACCATGTAGTTGATCGTGGTTCAAGTCCTGGACCTGGTGGCTTGAACTCACGCCAAGCGCGTGTGCATGCATGCCCAAGATCCCGAGAGGAGAATGGAGGAGAAGGGATTGTGGCATGGCCATCCCCCCTGGGGGGAAATTTCTCACTTTCTGTCTCTCTCTGTCTTTCTGGCAAGTGCACGTACCCTATAGCAAAAACCTCTCAAAAAAATAAAAATAAAAAAACCGCTATTGTAATTTTTTTAAAATGTGATTGGTGTTGAGTTGCTTCCTAGTATTACTGGCTAAGAGATCTAGCTGTTGGTTGAAATTTACTCTACTTAGAAAATAAAATTACATCACAGGCTTAAATTACATTGATTATATTTATTTAAGTCTAAGATCCTTAATGAGAGAAACTATATCATAGTCATTCTATATCCCTCCAGAATTCATAGGTTATTTTGCATCTATTAGGTATTCAATATTTACTTAACACTATGTAGTAGAGTAGGTATCCAATTTAACCAAGAGGTTTAAGGATATTTCTAAAAGAAGAGAGGCTTAAACACAACTGCAGGCCCAATCGCAGTGGCGTATGTGGTAGGAAACTGCTGTGTGATACTCTAGCCATGAGGAAGACCTGCATTCCAATCCTGGGCCAACCCGAACATGCTGGGCACACCAGCGGGCCTGTGATCCTGGCTAGCTGGGAGCCTGGGAAAAAGACTTCAGGATGGTGAAACTGGTCAAAATACCTCTTTCTATAACTCATCAAAAAAAAAGAGAAAGCGAGAAAGTTCAAACATCCGCCCCCACACACACACTCCCCTGCATATATCACTGCTAAAGACTCATTTTACATGTGGTGATAACATATCTACCAATTACGATTTAGAGGAGAATTCTCATAGATTAAGTGTGATTACAATATTTAGAGAAAGGAGGCCACAACATAATTAGATATGATAAAATAAGACACAGCAAATTGTTATAAATATATAAAGATAATATAAATATAAATATGTTATATATACCCAACACGCAGGTCCCTTCTCCCATGGTAGTGGACCAGACTTTGGTTTTAAGTCTCTTGTGTGCTAAGAGAAAGTTAATTCTCAAGGAAAGAAGTAGTTGGTGTCAGCCAATCATGCGGTCTCTTTCCACTCAACAGTGACTGTTTCAGGTCTGGAATGTGATTCAATTCTAACTAAGGAAACTTACAAATAGGTTTGCTGGAGTTTCTCACAAAAGTCTTTTCTGATAATAACACAGAATGCAAGAGAAAAATAGCACCCTCTTCTTTTCCACCGTTTATTATGCTATCTTGCAATTAGAAAGAGCTAAAAGATTACAAAGATCTGGATCCTAAGGACATGGTTGAGCCACTAAATCCACCAATCCTGGGTTTCCCCCCTATTCCTAGACTTCCCACAATCAAGGGAGTCAAACCCTTGTTGTTAAAGTGGGACACTTGTAGTTGGGTTTTCCTTCCTTACAGCTGAAAGCATTGTAACTACCACATTTTAGAGTCAATAACAGCACAGACTTTGGACCTAATTCTAGCTTCGCACCTTACCACTCTTTATGTGGAGATAGAGATTAACTTCTTTTTTTTAAGAATTATTTTATTTAACTTTATTTATTATCATTATTATTTTACAGTTTGATCTGAGAGAGAGAGGAAGTGAGCAAGCCACCAGGTCTGAGACCTGAACCATGGTCCGCCATGTGGAGTCCAGTGCCTTTAACCACCATGCCACTTGCCAGCCCATTAGAGATTAACTTCTACCTAGTCTCATCTATCTGGTTTGTTCTATACAGCTAAAATTCTAATGTATTTGTTCATCAATAAAACAGAATTACATGCATGGAAAGAATACATATTGTATTTTGTTCAGATATAGACTTGTACAATTTTTCAGCACTGTAAATAAAATGATCCAAAGACTTAATCTTTGATTATGAAATTAATTATTAGAGCTCCATGGCTATATTACAGATGACCATATCATTTTTTATGCAAGTTAGAACTTCTGAGAGCGAAAGAAGTCACTGAAAGAAAATGGTATATAATTTTTTGAAATACATATTGGCTAACAACTGGACTTATTTTTAAAAACTATTCTCAAGGGACCAGCAGATGGTGTAATGGTTATGTTGTTGTATTCACATAGTTAACCATGGTTCGAGTCCCAGACCTGGCAGCTTAAATTCATGCTAAGTGCATGTGTGTGCATGCCCAAAATCCCAAAAGGAGAATGGAGGAGAACGGATTGCAGCATTGCCATACCCACTAGGGGGTGAATTCTCATTTTCTGTCTCTCTGTCCCTCCAGCGAGCACATGCATCCTATAGCAAAAATCTCATTAAAAAAAAACTGTCCTCAGGACCAGCAGATGGTATAGGGGCTATGTCATTGGACTCCCACATGGCTGACTGTGGTTCAAACCTCAGACCCAGAGAATTGAAACCCATGCTGGGCACTTGTATGTGTGCCCAAAATTCCAAGAGGAAAATGGAGGAGAAGGGATTGTGGTGTGGCCATCCTCCTGGATGATGATTTCTCACTTTCTGTCTCTCTTTTTTTTTTTTTTTTTGGAGAGGTTTTTGCTATAGGGCGCGTGCGCTCGCCAGACAGAGAGAGACAGAGAGACAGAAAGCAGGAAATCACCCCCCAGGGGGGATGGCCACACCGCAATCCCTTCTCCTCCATTCTCCTCTTGGGATCTTGGGCACGCACGCACACGCGCCCGGCGTGAGTTTAAGCCGCCGGGTCCGAGACGCGAACCGCGGTCGACTACGTGGGAGTCCAGCGACATAGCCATTACGCTAACTGCTGGTCCCTCACTTTCTGTCTCTCTATCTCTCCAGCAAGCACACATGCCCTATAGCAAAAATCTCTCTAAAAAAAAAAAAAAAAAAAAAAAAACTATTTTCAAATTTTAAATTGTTCTTAAAAATGTTAACACAAATATTTTTAAACCTCGATGTTGATTATTTCAAAATAAAAAAGTATTTAGTCAGTCTT
The DNA here is from genome assembly GCA_026018925.1 of Tupaia tana. Taxonomy (NCBI): domain Eukaryota; kingdom Metazoa; phylum Chordata; class Mammalia; order Scandentia; family Tupaiidae; genus Tupaia; species Tupaia tana. The sequence goes on from JAKSZU010000017.1 coordinate 20,536,705, forward strand.
GGTATACATTCACACACTTTGGTTTCTTAGCCATGTCTCTCTAATACTGCATCACTGATATTTTACTTATTGATGTACTTTTTAAAATATGCTTTTTTACTCATTGGTTTGCTTCCCTTTTTTTTCTTTTTCACAAAATTGTCTGCAATTATCATTAAGTTGAATTTTATAGCTGATAAATTTTAAAAGGTTGACACCTTCAATGAGCTTTTCTCTGAAGGCATAATATTTTTAATTAAATATTCTCACTTTCTGCAGAGTAAATTTTCTCACTTAGAAATTTGTAAAAAGTTGAACCTAGTATTCTCAGAATATTGCATTTTTGGCCTACATTCAGGGCACCTCTTTCAGTAAATACTTTTATAGTACAAAACTTTTTCAATAAGTCATCTTTGTTCATGGTACATGCATTTCACACACCAGTAAAGAGGCCCTGGCATAAGTTCACAATACTAAATATAGGATTAACCTACCTGGCTTACTTTAATACAAATACTAGTGATATTACTTTGTTTTTTGGGGGAAAAATACTAAGTTAGATGGGACACTAGTTCACCAACCACTGAGCAGAATGGTCCCTGGCAATCCAGGATATACAAGTGCCCTACCTATGTTATGATGTCTATGATTTCCTATCTATCTATCTATCTATCTATCTATCTATCTATCTATCTATCTATCTATTTAGGAGAGGTTTTTGCTAGAAGGCGCTTGCACTCACCAGAAAGACAGAGAGACAGAGAGAAAGCAAGAAATCATCCCCAAGGGGAGATGGCCACGCCGCAATCCCTTTTCCTCCGCTTTGCTCTCAGGATCTTGGGCACGCACACACACACGCCTGGTGTGAGTTTAAGTCACCAGGTCCGGGACTCGAACCACGGTTGACTACATGGGAGTTCAGCGACATAGCCATTACACTAACTGCTGGTCCCTCCAATTTATTTTGTAAGTAGAGTAAAAAGCTAAATACTTTTAAAGTAGCCTGAGTACATAAATTTCTGTATTTTTACAATTTTCTCCTCGACCGTTTACCCATATTATTATTTTACCTAATTCAGCAAATTACATTTAGCACATCTTTCCACAGAATTAAGTTCAATTTTCATAGGAACAAGTATTGTCACATTCCACAGTAGGTTTTTGTGATCCGTAGGTAAAATACATAATTTTAAAAACAAACATAATTTGGCTTAAACAGGTTTGGGAACAAATATAATTACTCATGGTCATAATTGTGGAATCAGAATAGCATAAGTACCCTCTTTGAGATGAAAAATATGAAATTAGAACTGTAAATCTCCCCTTTAAGAAGAGAATTAACTTTAAAAGAAAATTATGCGGACCAGCAGTTAGCGTAATGGCTATGTCGCTGGATTCCCATGTAGTCGACAGCGGTTCGTGTCCCGGACCCGGTGGCTTAAAACTCATGCTGAGCGCGTGTGCGTGCGTGCCAAGATCCCGAGAGGAGAACAGAGGAGAAGGGATTGCGGTGTGGCCATCCCCCCGGGGGGTGATTTCTCACTTTCTATCTCTGTCTCTCTCTGTCTGTCTGGCAAGCACACACGCCCTATAGGAAAAACCTCTCAAAAAAAAAAAGAAAGAAAGAAAGAAAGAAAGAAAGAAAATTATGAAGCAATTACTTGCTTCCCCCCCCCCCCCCAAGAATAGTGAAGCAAATTACCCCTACTTTGGAGCATCTACCTTGTGATGCTCAAACTTCGTACGGGCCTCGTTAGGTTAAGGTCCAAGATTCTAATTCATTATGTTGTGCTATATTCCGGTTAGTCTCATTCATGTCTCCAATATTTTCTGACACCAAATGTCTAAGGTATGCCTCAGATATGTGTATTTTGTTTTAAAATATGAATTCTAACTCCTATCCTTGTATACATATTAAGTATTGAAAAACTGTGGAACATGTATAAACACATCAGCATAGCTACCAGGAAAAAAAAAAATAGAATAGCTCTGAATTTTTCTCACTGTGACTGTCAGTGAGAATAAACGTGAATTATTTTTTTTCATTCCTGCTTTACTTTGTGTCTTTTATTTTCCAATCATATCAAAAACTCCATGGGTCCATACTGATAGAAATAAATAATTTAATGAGTAAATAAATGGGGAATAGACAGATTTCTCATACAGAAGAATTCTAAATAATTTATGTAGCTTTTCTGCCCCCAAGGAGGGAGAGCACAACTCCCCCTTTCAGGTGTGAACTGCACGTACAGTGTGCAGTCAGACCTGCCACAGGAGCTAGGTCAGCATCAACAGGGATAAATCATGCCGCTAGTGGGAGTCCTTGATATGGTAAGAATGGCATTTTAGCTCCGTGTTCTTCCTCCAGGAAGACCATAATCCCAGGCTAATTTCCTTACGTAAAATAGTTTAGAACAATTTCAGATTTCAAGAATAAAATCAGCTAACTAATAATCATCTCAGCCCAGCTAGGAGCACAGTTCACAGGACACTGGACTGCAGTGCCGGAAACCACCTGGCTGAACATGGGCTTGCATCCCAGGGCAGGCTTAAAAACCCTGGGTGTGCATCTGGGAGCCCAAGATCCTGAGAAGCCGGAGGGCTGGGGAAAGGGGGTCACAGTGTGAGGAGTCCCTGTCAGGGTTGCTTTCTCTCCCTCTCTCCGCCCTTCCTCTCTCTCTCTTTCTCTCTCTCTCTCATGCACACACATGTGCTCTCTATCATAAAAAAACGACAAAAATACTAGTAATAATAATTTCAGAGGTTTGCATAACCACCCAACAGATCAGTTTATAATGTAGGAGATACAAAAGTATGAGGAAGGCCACCCTTTATGAAAATGTGTGTGTGTGTGTGTGTGTGTGTGTGTGTGTGTCTGTGTGTCTACGTGCATGTATTTCAAACGAACATCTTCTAACTTCCAGAGGAAAAGGTTCCTGGAATAAATAAAATATGGGGAAACTATTCTCATGAAGATTTCTACTTCTATTAATCTATTAGTCATGGTCATATTACAAGAGCCTAAAGCCTTTGTTGAAATGAATAATAAACCACTTGGAGATTTGTTATTGTGTTAGGTTTTTTCTTTGGAGAAGAATGAAAAAGATAAACAGTATTTTCCCAAGTGAAGTGATGACAATGGTAGAGGAGTGATGGTGGTGATAATAATGACATGCTGATTATAATAGACGTCGACCAGTAATAATGTGAGTTAGTGAAGACCTCTGTCTCAACCACTATACTAGGTCTTTTTCATTTAGATCTTATTTAACAAACTTGTGGAGATGGAGGAGAAAATATTATTATTCCCACCTAAAATATGAGAAAATTCAAGAGCAAAGTATTTGCTAGAATCTATACCAACAGTAAGAGACTTGACTGTCTGAGCCTTCTCCACTACACGGCATTGCCTCTGAAGAATATCATTTTGTTTCTGATCTATGAATGATCCCTGTATAAAGAATAAGTAGCATACATGCATTAAAATGAATTGATTTTGGGGTCAACAGGTGGGGTGGTGGTTAAGGCACTGAACTCCCACATGGCTCACCATGGTTTGAGTCCCAGGCCTGGCAGCTTGCTTTCTCACTTTCCCTCCCTGTCTCTCTGTCTCTCTCTCTCTGGTGAGCACATGGACCCTGTAGCAAATTTTTTAAAAGTAATAATAATGGTGATGATGATGTTAAATAAAATTAAGTAAATAGTTTTTAAAAAGTAATTTATTTTATTAAGTAGTTAGAATAAAACTGGGAAAAATATATTATTTATATGGACGAGGTGGCACAAATGCTAACTCTCAATTATAATTAAAAACACAGTTGCTGGGACCAGCAGTTAGCGTAATGGCTATGTCACTGGACTCCCATGTAGTCGACCGTGGTTCGCGTCCCGGACCCGGTGGCTTAAAACTCACACCAGGCGCATGTGTGTGCATGCCCAAGATCCCGAGAGGAGAATGGAGGAGAAGGGATTGAGGTGTGGCCATCCCCCCTGGGGGGTGATTTCTCACTTTCTATCTCTCTGTCTCTCTCTGTCTGTCTGGCGAGCGCACGCGCCTTATAGCAAAAGCCTCTCCAAAAAAAAAAAAAACAACAACAACTCATTTTCAACCTCCTCAAAAAAATCTTTACTGGAAGTCATAAAGGGAAGAATTGGAACCCACACGTAAGGAAACCTCATATCATCGATACCCCAAAAGGCGAGAACACTATATTCCCCTTCCTTTGTTCCCCAGCCCCAGTAATGTCATTAAAGACATTCTCAGGTTTAGGGGGGACAGTTCCAGTTGAAGTTTCACATTTATCAAGGAATAAACCTGGCCAAAATTAGTTAGACCTTAGATGTAGTCACTTCAGCAAGAGTGATGAGCTCCTTCAACTATTCCTGAGGTAGAAAGAAGAGGTTACTAGACTCATTACCTGAGTGCAGTCTCTGGCTGGACAGAGAGAGATGACGTGAGGGTCAGCCTGAGAAAAAGGACCATCCACTGGAAAAAACTTTGAAAGGCAACTACAAAATACAGGTGACAGGGTTATAGCTCTGGCTTACATCCTTTTCTCACAGTTGCAAATGAGAAGTATTCTGTATGTCTCAGTGTTCTTATTTGTCAAGTATGTCAGACACATTCTCTATTCTTACAAAATATGTAAAGGATTTAAGAAAAAAACTCTTCATATAGCTGGAATGTATCAAGAAACCCCTACATAGTGTTTTGCACCCCTGGATAGAACAAGTTGCTGTCTTTGGAATTTCACAGTACTTATAAAGGGGCTCTGAAATTTAAACTGTGTCTTGATTGTCAAGGTAGATTTATGTTCAATTATAGTAAATCATACCCAGAAGAGGTGTTTCAGTCCATTTTGCTGCTATAACAAGGTACCACAGATGGGTAATTCATGAACAAGAGAAATACATTTCTCACAGTTCTGGAGGCTGAGAAGTCCAAGATCAAGGTGCTGCCAAGTTCAGTGACAGCTGCTCTCTGCTCCCAGAATGGTGCTTTGATATTGCATCCTTCAGAGAGGAATAATGCATATGGCAGAAGGCAGAGGGCAAAAAAGACTAAACTCTCTCCACCAAGCCATTTTATAATAACATGAATCCACTCATGAGGGTAGAGTCCTCATGACCTGAACACTTCCAAAAATGTCCCACATCTAAACACTGTTGCAATGGATATTAAGTTTTTAACACATGAATTTGAGGGGACACATTCAGACTGTAACAAGTAGCAAGACAGTAACCATCCTAGGACCTGTTTTTTGTTTTGGTTTGATTTTTGGGTTTTTGTTGTTGTTGTTTCAGAGGTTTTTGACTTAGGGCACATGTGTTCTTAGGGAACAGACACAGCAGAAGAAATCACTCCCCAAGGAGGATGGCCACACTTCAATTCCTTCTCCTCTGTTCTCCTCTGGGGATTTTGGACACACATGCACAAGTGCCCAATGTGATTTTCAAGCCACTAGGTCCAGGACTAGATCCACAGTCAGTCATCTGAGAGTCCAGTGTCATAACCACTAGGCCATCTGCTGGTCCCCAGGTCCCATTTTAAATATTTCCAAGAACAAAATATTTAAGCTTTTCTTTTTAAAAAGTACCAATTCTGTTCTTGATACTAAGCAGGACATTTGTTAAAGCATTTCTTTTATTAAGGCTTTTCTAGAACTTAAGGAGTCTATAAAAATTATAAAAAACAAAAACTAATAACTTACAAAAGATACTCGCCCATAGTTCAAGGAGATTTTTAAAGATAATTGAGATTACATGTTCTATCTTTATATTAATTTTTTTCATTTTTTAAGCTTTATTTGATTCTTCCATGAGAGGAAGAGAGAGGCCTTTGGCCTTGGACTGAGCATTATACCATCAGCTTCTCTGGTCTGAGGTCTTTAAACTTGGACTGAACCAGGCTATAAACATCTTTAGGTCTCCAGCTTTCAGATGACCTATCATGGGATTATCATCCTCCATAATCATGGAACCAGTTTCACTATAAGAAGGTGGTTTATTCCAAGTGTATGAAAGAAAAATGCCTGTCTTTACCCACTCAACATCTCTTTAGCCACTCCACATAGAAGACCATTGATATCAATTTTCTGTGTATCCTGACAGTTTTGTATGTAAATGTATATAGATTTTTTTACACATATGAAATTACCCCATAAGTACTCTTTGTAACTCTCCAGTACATAAAACCATATGCTTTTCCCATCTGCCACCTGCAGTGGAAATGCCACCAAATGCAGATTTTTATAAAAACGGGAAAGACCATCACCCTCAAGGTTAAACCGCTGGATAAGTAGAAAACATAAAATCCAAGATCCAGGATAAAGGAGGAATTCCTCCTGGTCAGCAAAGACTGATTTTTGCTGGCAGGAAGTAGAAAGATGCACATACTTTGACCACAGCATGCAAAAAGGGTCCACACTTCATTCCATGTTGAGACTTCAGTGTGGTGCTAAGAAAAAAAAAGAGCCTTACACCACTCCCAAGAAGAATAAGCAAACAGAAAGAAGGTTAAGCCGGCTAACCTGAAATACTATAATGTGGGTGAAGGCAGGATTCATCACGAGTGCCCTTCAAATGAACAGAGTTTTTATGGCCAGCCATTTGGACAGACTTCTTGTGGCAAATGTTGTCTCACACTGCTTCAACAAACCAGAAGACAAGTAAGTGTATATGAGTTAGCAAAATAAACTCACCTTTAAAACATATTTGTAATAAAAAAAAAACTATTTGCAACACAGCTTGTTGTAACTATTGTCAAACATTATACAAGGTTATAAAGTAGAAGTTTTGTTTAAAAATATTTCACTCTACCAGTGAGCCTATATATAAAGCAAAACACATCTGGCTTTCCTCCTACATGGATCCAAATAAAAACAATTAATACAGCATCACGAGGGGCCAGCAGGTGGCATGGTGGTTAAGGCGCTAGACTCCCACATGGCCAGCCATGGTTGGAGTCCCAGATCTTGAGGCTTCCTTTCTCATTTTCCCTCTGTGTGTGCATGTAGGTCTGTCTTTCTCTGGTGTGCACACAATGCCCTATAACAATTTTTTAAAAAATAGTAACTAATAAAATTAAATAATTAGAAATAAATATATTATGATTTAAAACTGTGTATACTCACAGGTTAATTAAGTCACACCTCCCTATAACTGAAATCTTACATTAAGAGTTTATTCAGGGGGCCTGCAGATGGCATAGTGTTTACATCACTGGACTCCCACATGGCCAACCACAGCTCAAGTCCCAGACCCTGTCACTTGAAAATCACGGTGGGTGTGCATTCCCAAAGTCTCAGGAGAATGAAGGAGAAGGGATTGTGGCATGGCCATCCCCCCCACGGGGGGTAATTTCTCACTATCCATTACACTGTCTCTTTTTCTATGTCTCTCTCCTGTAAGCACACATGCTCTTTGGCAAAAAATCCTGGGGGGGTGGGGAGTTTAGTTCAGGACCAGTCACTCTTCCTTTTTTCCTCTTACATGTTGCTCAGTCATGTTTTCTCCACCTTTTGGTTAACCTTTTGGACACCAGTTGCAACCTTAAAATTAGCCAAATTAAATTTTGTGTTCAATTTGGCCCATCTTAGGAGATGAGCCAAACTGTAGCCTGCCTTCACTCTTCAGAGTGCTGGTTCTGCCACTCTGTACACAATCCCCTCACTTTGGGCCACCCTCAGGCATGCCATGAATATTCAGAGATACCACTTTTTCCTTGGATTGGATTCCTTGCAACACTAGAAACACAATGCAGATATCATAAAAATAAAACCTTATAAAGTGTCACCACGAAGTAATGTGTTGAGTATTGGCAGTGTAATTATAATACCTGTGTGACCTCACAAGATTTGTGATTCTGGGTATATTCATTCTTACAGGCTTGCTTGAAAGTTATTTAAATTGACTTAACATTGCCTCATTTCCTGATGATCCAGTCAACCAATGTATCTTTATTTGTTTGTTTGTTTGTTTGTTTGTTGGAGAGATTTTTTGCTATATGGCATGTGCGTTCAGCAGAGAGACAGAGAAAGAAAGTGAGAAATTACCTCCCAGGGGGATGGCTATACTACAATCTCTTTTCATCCATTCTTCCTTTGGGATTTTGGGTACACACACACACGTGCCCAGTGTTGTTTTAAGCCACTGGGTCTGAGACTTGAACCTCTGTCAGCCACGTGGGAGTCCGGCACCTTAACTACTACACCACCTGCTGGCCCCAATGTATCATTATTAAAAGACAATCTATCCAGTATTTCACTAGTAACCATGTAGTCTAATACTAGGTCAGTAAAAAGTTAATAAATTAAAAAACACCATACTTGCCAGAGCACAGCTAAAGTGGAAACAAAGGCTGTTAAAGTATAGATTCAATTCAAGAGGTAAAATCAGACCACTGCATGTGAGCTCAAAGCATATATTAAATTCAAGAAGTAAAATCAGACCACTGTGAGTGAGTTCAGTGCCACCAGGCATGGGACACTGCAAATTCACTGGGAAGGTGGGTTGGGGCACACAGAATCCAGGAGTTAAGAGAAGGCCATTATACGAGAATCTCAATTAAAGAGGTAAAAGCAGAAAGTTAGAAGGAACCAGACCTGGGGCCAGCTAGTAGCATGGTACGTGGGATGACTGAATCCCACATGACCAGCTGAGTGGTTCAAGTTCAATTTGGTGGCTTAAAAACCATCTCAGGTGCATGTGCATGCATGTCAAAAATCCCAAGAGAATGGAAGAGAAGGAATTGCGACATGGCCATTACCCCCAGGAGGGGTGTGTCAGAGGAGGGAATGATTTCTCATTTTCTCTTTCTCTCTCTCCCTCCCTCCTTCTCTTTCTCTGTCTCTGTCCAGCATGTGCATGTGCCCTCTAACAAATTTAAAAGAAGAAGAAGGAACCAGAACCAGACCTGAAGACTGAGCTGAATGATCAAAGAACAAACCTGACAGAATGTGTACACCATGTCAAACCTGGAATATAAACCACCAGGCACCCACATCTAGTAAAATGGATTAAGAAAAAGAGTGGAGCACTTTGAGGCAGTGAGCTCTTTAGTACTCCACATGGTCTGATAAATTACCTACATCAGGAAGACTTGATCATACTCTGGATGAGACCTTACAGGAGCAAGAGGCCAGAGAGGTCGGAGAGTTCCACAGGCCTTGAAATGCCCAGCTTGTGTCAGCTACAGGTCAGAGCAGGACCACCCGGTACAGACATGCCCATGTAAAGCCACGCCTTCAGCTGCGAGGTTCCTTACACATACGCAACTTTAATCAAACAGAGGAAGTTTAATAGTATCTTAAATTTAACTTTACATGTCCAAAAACTATCATTTAAACATGCAGTCAATATTAAAAGAAGAGAATGAGGTGGTTTACATGTTTTTCATATTAAATCTTAAAAATCCAGTGTGCATTTTTAAGCATGTGGATTGGACTAATCAGATTTCAAGTGCTCAATAACCACACAAGCAGCTACCGTGTGGGACAGTGCCGGGCTGAAGCAACACTCAAACATGTCTACTGAAGCCTCCTACTGATACGTGAGGAAACAACAATGACTCCCATTTGTAAATGATTGCAGGAATGGAAATTTCTAGGACATTTCATATAGTTCCGTGCCTACACTGGAAGACAGATGTCCTGAAATATCAGTCAGACAAAAATTGGTACTGATCCCTTACTATGGAGGGACATAACCTCAGTACAGGAACAGTAACTGCCCTCACAGAGTCTAGTCTAATGTGGAGAAGCAGAAGTAAACATGGAATCATCGGTTACAGTAATTTCAGGAGCTTCTGAGTGCACTGAGTAAACATCGGGACAGTTTGGTCTAGGTCTGTGGCACCGAATGGTGAGATGTAGTCAGACTGAAGATGTACTTGGGGAGCATGGACAGCTAGACTTGCTGAAGCATTTAAGTGGGCAGTGAGGAACAGAGAGGATCTAAGAACAGTTTCCAGGCTTTAGGCCTGAACAATGGATAGTGGTGCCATTTGCACGTAACAGTAATTGTGAAAATATGGAGAGAAAATAGATATTTTTTGTTTGTTCCTCTTATTATTATTATTTTTTGTTTGTTTGTTTGCCTTTGGAAATTTAAGAGAAACCATGTTAGGTTAGAGATACTCAAGTGAAAATATTGAGCAAACAGTCAAATGTAGGACTCTCATGCTCACGACAGATATGCGGAGCAGATAAAAATATGAGACCTGGCAGGTTAGTAGGGTGTGGTGCTGCTAAGAAGTGCTGGAGGCCATATGGGATGGCTCCAGGTTCACATCCCAGATCCACCTGAATAAGTTGTGTGAGCCCATGATCCCAACTGGCTGCCGACCTGAGAAAGAGGGAGGGATTGCAGTGTGAAGGTGTTCCCTCCTCCCCACCTGCCTCTCCCTCTCTCACTCTCTCTTTGGAATTAAATAAAATGTTTAAAAACGAGGAAAACAGCAGCACACAGACAGCCTTTAAAGCCACGGGACTAAACTACTCCTAAGGAAAGTACAACTAGAGAAGATAAGCAGACTGAAAAAATAAACTCGAGGGCACTCCAGCATTTAGAGATGTGCTAAGGAAATCGGTAACCTGAGAACAACTTGAGAAAAAGGCAAATTGATCCATACACAAGCCAAAAGCAATGGAGGAAGAAAAGCAGAGTACGTGACTACAGAGACAGGTAGGTGGTAGGAAAATGACATATTTCTTGTTGATTACATATATTTTTCCCTATGAAATATAGAGTAAAAGGGAATAACCAGTGTTTGAGACTGTGGAAAAGAAAAGGTGTGAAATAATCACCTAGGGAGCATGAAAGTGAATTTACTAGAAAGCTGGACTAGGATTTTCTAACACTGTTCTGAGCTTTTGAGATCTTGAGTTATAAATCTGCAGCAAGAAGAGTCAGCATTGCCATCCAGCCGTACAGCCGCTGTTATCCAGCCGTACAGCCGCTCTGGTCAAGGGCCAGGACACACAGATAATTGGGCTTAGGCAGAGCTAAAGTTTGGTCAGATGGCGAGTAGTGGAGAAGGAGGTGATCCAAAGATGTCATTCAGGGAATGGTTATATACCAAAACACGGAATCTAAGTTGTGTAAAAAAGGAAGTGAGGACATTAAGGGGGTGTGAATAGCAAAATTGCAGAAGGGTCAGCAGATAAGAGCTGGAATCCCCTAAGTGAGGATACTAGAGTTAGGAGGCAAAGTCAGGAAGGACAAGAAGACATTGGAGCTGGTGCAGTTACCAGTAAACCAGGTCTGGATATTTGAATGACTTTCTTATTCAAGTTCAAAATGAGTCATAAAGCCACAGAGACAACATCAACTCACAATATCAACACATTTGGCCCAGGAACTGCTAACGAATGTACAGTGCAGTGGCGGTTCTAGGTTTGCAAAGGAGATGACAACCTAGAAGATGAGGAGCCAGTAGTAGCCAGCCACTGGAAGTTGACAATAATCAGTTAAGAGCAATCATTGAAACTGACCCTCTTACAACTACACGAGAAGTTGATAAAGAACTTAACATCGACCATTCTACAGTCATTCGGCATTTGAAGCAAACTATTGTAGAAAGCTAAAAAAGTTCCAATAAGTGGATGTCTCACAAGCTGATTGGGGGGAAAATCATCATTTTGAAGTGTCATCTTCTCTTATTCTATACAACAAACCATTTCTTGATGGGATTGTGACATGAAACAAAAAGTGGATTTTATACAGCAACTGGTGACAACTAGGTTGGTGGTTGGACCAGGAAGAAGCTCCAAAGCACTTCCCAAAGCCAAAAGGTCATGGTTACTTTTTGGGGGGTCTGATCTACTACAGCTTTCTGAAACCCAGCAAAACCATTACATCTGAGAAGCATGCTTAGCTATCGATGAGATGGACTGGAAACTGTAATGCCTGCAGCCAGCATTGGGCCGAGTCCTTCTCCACAACAATGTCTAACCTTATGTCATACAACCAACGCTTCAAAAGTTGAACGATTGGACTACAAAGTTTTGCCTCATCTGCCACATTCACCTGACCTCTCACCAACTGATTAGCACTTCGTCAAGCAGCTCAACAACGTTTTGCAGAGAAAAAGCATCCACAGCTGGCAGGATGCAGAAGATGCTTTCCAAGGGTTTGCTGAATCCCAAAGCAGGGATTCTTGTACTACAGGAATAAATGAACTTATTCCTCATTGGCAAAATTGTGTTGGTTGTAATGGTTTCTATTTTGATTAATAAATATGTGTTTGAGCCTAGTGTTAATTATTTAAAATTCACAGTGTGAAACCACAGTCACTTTTGCACCAACCTAATAACTATAGATTGAGCATCCCTAATCCAAAAATCCAAAGTCTAAATTTTTCCAAAATCCAAAACTGTTTGAGTTCTGACATGATGCCAGAAGTAAAAAAAAAATCCACACCTGACCTCACGTGATGGGTCGAAGTCAAAACACAGATGCGCAACGCAGTTTCTTTAGTAACCTCCAACAGAAAAAGAAGACCCTCTCAGCCCCCTTCAGCTGGGACAGTGACACCCATGGTCTCTGATAGTTCAATGTACACAAACTTTGTTTCAGGCACAAAATTTTTTAAAATACTGTATAAAATTACCTGCAGGTTGGGTACAAAAGGAATTTCATGTATAAACTTGAGTCCAGGAACCAGCAATTAGCGTAATGGCTATGTTGCTGAACTCCCATGGAGTCGACCGTAGTTCGAGCTCCGGACCCAGTGGCTTAAATTCACTCTGGGCACGTATGCGTGTGTGCCCAAGATCCGAAGAGGAGAATGGAGGAGAAGGGATTGCAGCGTGGCCATCCCCTCTGGGGGGTGATTTCTCCTTTTCTGTCTCTCTGTCTCTCTCTGTCTTTCTGGCGAGTGCACTCACCACCCTATAGTAAAAAACTCTACACACACACACACACAGAGAAAAAAAAAAACCTTGAGTCCAATCCCCAATATATATCTCTTTTTATATGTATGTAAATATTTCAAAAACTGCAAAAAAAAAAAAATTCCCAAATTCGAAGCATTTCTGGTCCCAAGCATTTGGGATAAGGGACACGCAGTCTGTATTTATGTTAGAAAGACAGGGAAAGGTAGAAAGGAGAAGTTTCTTGGGGCCTAGAAAGTCAAGCAACTGAGAGCTTAGACCAGACGAGTGGGAAGGAGAAAGGAAGTGAACCACTGTCGTGGCCATTCAGGGGTGAGAAGCAGCCACAGGGAGGGGTACAACACTGAGAGGGGTAATGGTAAAATCTAAAGTCATATATATTGGATCATCGGAAAAGTCATGACATATTTTTCTGTGTTTTTCTATGCAAAATGCATTATGACTTTCCTGATAGCCCAAATAAACTAGCACTTTAACAGGAGAAGGAAAGCAAGGTTTCCAGGCAGCAAAGCAGGGTAAGAGGCCATCTACCCCAGACCCTGCGTTTCACATAGAACATGGGAAAACACAGCTGCCTGGAAGGGACTACAGAGTTAACGGTGACAGCAAAAGCTGCTGTTGCTTGAACAAGAATATGATAGGAATAATCAGACAAGGGTCAAAGATGTGAGCAGTTTGCTGATGACAACCCATGGGTTCCTGAAGGCAGAGTGTGAGAGCTCGGATCAACAGGAGGAAGCAGGAGATATGACCAAGTTAGAGTATGTCTCGAGGAATAAAAGAATCATCTTTGAAATGATGTATAATCTAGGAATCTGCAATTTTTTAGAGAGATATTTTTCCAATAGGGCACATGCGCTCACCAGAGACAGAGAGAGATGGAGAGAGAGAAAATGAGAAATATCCCACACACCAGGGAGGATGGTCATGCCACAAACTTCTCCTCCATTCTCCCCTTAGAATTCTGGCATGCACATGAGCCCACAATGATTTTCAAGCCGCCAGGTCTGGGACTCAAACTGCAGTCAGCTATGTAAGAGTCTAGTGCCTTAACCATTATGCTACCTGCTGGTCCTAGAACCTGAATTTAAAAAAAAAAAACAAAAACACTTTTTTAGAATTATTTAGAGAGAAAAGGAAAGCGAGAAAGGAAGCTACTAGGTCCAGGACTTGAACCGCAGTCAGCCATGTAGGTGTCCAGCGCCCTTAACCACCATGTCACCTGCCAGCCCCCAGAGCCTACATTTTAAACCTGTAAAATTGAAGGTAAACAGTGTGAAAGTTTTTTAAACTCAAAATAGAGTCATTTGTGTCAACACTGATTAAACCAAGCCAGAAAGACCATGGAGGAGGTGTCTTCTCATGCCAGCATACCCAAACTAATAACAACTGTTACCTACAGAACTCTGCAAAAACCACAGTCATGCATGAAGACCACTGTCACCTAACACAAAGACTACTTCAAAAACATCTGTCCAAAAACTGCCACTCCAACCTGGACTGACACCGTTCTTGTTACTGATCTTAGTAGCCAAGGATAATTGTACTCCCAAATTATTAGGTCGTCAGGAAAGTCATGGTGTATTTTTCTATGTTTTTCTATGTAAAAATGTGTGATGACTTTCCCAACGCCCAATAGTATAATCCCCTTTCCTTTTTCCTCTCCCTTTTGTGAGTTTTGCCTTTAAAACCTGCCCAAGGATTATAAAACCTTAGTATGTATGTTTGGAGCTTCCTGAATTAGTTCATCTGAGCTGCATGCCAGCTTCAGTCACACACATTTTGGCTTAGAATAAACCTTTTTCAGCCTCTACCTCCTAGAACACTCAGCTGTTCAAGACCTGCCTACAGCTGGAGAGGTTGAAGCAACAGTTTCAGCTCTTCTGGCTGTTCTTTTGTGTGTAAATACTTTTTTCCACATTGAAAGGACCAAGGACTACCAAAAACTACCCAAGGCAATAACCAAGGGCCTGAGAGGCTGAAACACTTACACAAAGTTTTTGGGCAGTACTGCTTTCTAAATTGCAATCTGCATTTTTAAAAGGACAGAGAAGGGAAGGAGAGAATAAGACCTCCTAAACACGAGGCTATTTTCCTTGCTAGTATATCTGGGACCTCACTGGGCTAGAAGGTGACTCAACCATGACTTTCTCCAGCTAGCTATATACTATGTTCCGTATGCTGTTAAATTACTGAACACTGATTACTGCTCATAGCTAAAATCTAAAAATTCTCAGATGTAAAAATAAGTATTAAAAATTTGTTAAATTTAGGAGAGGAGGGGCAAAAAAGAAAAATAAATGAGTAATATAAAGGAAAAGCAAAAACAAAGAGAAAGATATGGCAGACTATCTTGATTAAGGAAATATTTCCTATAATAAAAAATTAAGTTGGCCATTAATTCTATATGGTTTAAGTTACATGATGAGAGCACCTATATTTGTGTTGAACAAATTAGTTTTCCAAATGCAAAGGTCATTCATTTCGATAGCTGAATTTTCTTACTTTTTCCAATTATCAGAGTAATGCATGTGGAAAATAAGAAATAAGAAATAATAAAGTCCCATTATGGTAATGTTATAACATATTACTGGAGAAACGAGAAAGAAGTCTCTTGGGAAAGTCAATAAATAGGCAGCTTAATGAAATGAATATTACACTTGTGTTACTGTCTAGGCAATTTTTTTCTTTAATTTGGAAAAGAGAAAATTAGCTCTAAAGACAGTTTATTTTCTAAAGATGATTTTACTCAACAATTGCCAAATAATTAAATTTACAGTGATACATGCTCATCCAAATGTTTTTAAAATCCAAGAAGCCCACCATCTGCCCTGTACACCATTTGGAATCTGAATGGCTATTTCAGAATCCGAATGGCCAAAGGCTTCTGCCACATGCTGCCAGGCTCGGGTCCTCACTCCTGGAGGTGACAGCAGGCTGATGACCTTTGAGCTAATTCCTCCATGAGCCTGAAAGACCTTGATACACTTAATACCGGCAATAGGTTAGGTCAAAGGATGTTCACATAGAAACACGCATAACTAATATTTTACGTGAAAACTCTAAAGGGATTTTTTTGAGAGCATGTGTCAATAGTGCTAGAAATATTGTTCTCTTGGGGCATTAAACCAGATATGTCTCTCACGAGCCAAATTTACTACAATTCAGTCAATACCCAATTTCAGCAAGCAAATGGCCTTGTATATATGAAACAAACAGGGTAGATCGTATGTTCAAAAATTCAGGGAATTCACAATCTTCTGAAGGAGACAGACAAAATCCAAGTAATTATGTGACTGTGCAATAGATTGAAAGCATTCTATAGCCATAAATTTATTTTAACTAATCTACAGTTGAGTCAAGTTTATTGCCGGGATGCAAAAATTGAATAATTGGATAATGAATGTGAACTGACTGTTTCAAGGCAGAATCCCACTTGGGTTATGGGATGAGGAAAGTATTTTAAATTTATATCCTCCAAGTATTTAGATAACATCAGGTCTCCTGTGAAGGAGAAGTGGACTTGAAAAACCAGTCACTATCGTACTGTCCATCACGCAGCAGCCACATAAGCATTCGCTTGGTCTTCGCTTCTCCCGTTCTCTCTCTCTCCATGACTGCATGTGACGAAGGCCACAGCACCAAGTATGCATGACTCAGAGTCCAGTGCCTACCTCTGTTTATTTAAACCAAGCACTCTGTATGCCAACCCCAAATTCCCAGCTTAGCATAGATAGACAGCCATTCATGTTCCAGTTAGAAATGATGTAAAAAATGAAGTCATGCAATTCATAGAGCTGCCTCTTCTATGAATTAGAGAAAGAAAGACAAATTTCCTAAGGATGTATGTAGAAAAGAGATTTTTTTTTTTTTGAGAGGTTTGTGCTATAGGGGCACGTGCACTCACCAGAAAAGACAGAGAGATAGAAAGCCAGAAATCACACCCCAGCCCCGGGGGGGACTGCCACACCGCAATCCCTTCTCCTCCATTCTCTTCTCAGGATCTTGGGTACACACGCAAATGCACCGACGTGAGTTTAAGCCACTGGGTCTGGGACTCGAACCACAGTCAACTACATGGGAATCCAGCAACATAGCCATTACGCCAACTACTGGTCCCAGAGAGATTATTTTTATATATCTCCACAAAGGCATTTATTCTTCATGGTTCCACATGTCCCATTTGTACTTGAACAGTTTTCGGCATACCACAATATTTCTCAATAATTAGCCCAGGGGTGAATACTTGATGGAAGCAGTTTTGGCATTGCCTTTGTAAGTAATAAAAGCTTCCATCAGATGACTAGGTGTTTATCAGGAAGTGTGAGGTCAAAAAAGGCTGTTTTAGACCTTTTTTTGGTGACACAGAATGTTTTCCAAACCTCTAGAGTTTTTTCTGTGGGAAGGTAAATATTCCAGTATTTCCAGTGGTCACATATTCCAATATCCCTATCACTCTTCTTGAAAGCAAAAGAGAAAAAATAAATACCTGTGCTGCAAACTTAAAGTACACACAGTGACTCTCCTTAAACAAATAAATGATAGCAGGTGGCCTGGTGGGTAAGGCACTAGATTCCCACATGGTTAACTACAGTTTAGGTCCCAGATCCAGAGGCTTGAAAGTCACACTGGGCATATATGCATGCATGCCAAAAATACCAAGAGGAGAATGGAGTAGTAGGGATTATGGTGTGGCCATCTCCCCCAGGGTGTATGATTTCTCACTTTCCCACTCTCTGTCATTTTTTTTTTTTGGAGAGGGTTTTGCTATAGGGTGTGTGTGTTCTCCAGACAGAGAGAGACAGAGAGACAGAGAAACAGAAAGTGAGAAATCACCCCCCAGGGGGGATTGCCATGCCACAATCTCTTCTCTTCCATTCTCCTCTCGGGATCTTGGGCACGCACACACACACGCCCGGCGTGAGTTTTAAGCCACTGGGTCTGGGACGCGAACTACGGTCGACTACATGGGAGTCCAGCAACACAGCCATTACACCAACTGTTGGTTCCCCCACTCTCTGTCTTTCTCTGGCAAATGCATGCGCCCTATGGCAAAAATCTAAATAATAATAATAATTAATAGTAATAATTTTTTTAAGAAGAAACTCCTGGGACCAGCAAATAGCATAATGGTTACATTGCTGGACTCCCACGTAATCAACCGTAGTTTGAGTCCCAAACCCAGCACCTTAAAACTCATGCTGGGCACTTGTGTGTGTGTGTGTCCAAGATCCTAAGAGGAGAATGCAGGAGAAGGGATTGCAACATGGCCATCCCCTCTGGGAGATGACTTCTCACGTTCTGTCAGGCGATTGCATGTGCTCTATGGCAAAAATCTCTCTCTAAAATTTTTTTTAATTAAAAATAAAAGAAATTCCTATTTTCTAATTGGTATGCCTGTGTATCTTTAGAATTTTGCCATAGTTACAAAAGGAAAGATTTGAGCAGTCTCGGTGAGAGAAGTCATCTGATTTAAATGACTGTTAAGTCAACAATTTACCTATATTTATCAGATATATCACAAATATGGTAGTCAAGTATGGTAATGAAAAATGGACACCAGATTATGGGAAGATGGACTCCGACTTTTGGAACTAGAGTACACAACTCTCGGCAATTCACATATATGTTTCAGTATTCTCACCTATAAAATGAGGTAGGACCAAATGACCTCCAAAATAATTAATGGCTTATTTTTTAAATTATAGTATACATTATCCTAATAGGTGCTTGGGAATATTATACATTTTTTATATCACAATGTCTTTTCTTGTCACTTTTGCTAAAAAGTTTTCCAGAAGCTAGAGGTTTTCATTTTCTCATAGACACTATTTTATGAACTTCCGGGATTATAGTAACTGGTTTAAATAGTTTTTCCTAATTGTATAGCAATGAGAGTTGGTCTTTGTTTAAGGAACTAGAGATTCATACACATTATGGTTGTGACTTTTTTCTTTTTAATATTTTTCTTAAATGTGGATTACCTAATCCAATTCAGTTTCCCCCCTGGATGAAAGTACATATTTTCTTCTTTGATTTTGTCATAAAGCAGAGACTATTTAAATGGGGGGGGGGGGAATTACACACAGTTACTATGACATGTGTAGAGAATAGAAACAAACAGGTGTGCACTGGTTGAGGAGTGACTTCTCTGCGTTTAATTCTGCCTGTTTCTGTTTAGCTCCTGAGGTTAGTATTTATTTCTATCATTATAAAATCCACATCCTCTTTCAAGTACCAAAATATTTCTACATCTGATCCAAGCAACCTTAGCTTTTCTGTTCTCCTTGATCTCTGCTGTTCTTGACAATTCTGGATCAAAGACTTTTCTGATCTCCAGATGTTTACGTCAATCTCTGGGTTCTCCTTGAGCCGTTATTTATATGGTCCAGAGCTGCCTTCCTCCACAGTGTCAATCAGCTTGTCCCTTTATTCACTGCAGCTCCTACTCACTTGGGACAATAAACAGTTTATTACCAACACCAATGCTGAGAGTAATTAAGCACCTGATTACTGGTCTGGATAGTAATTACAATGGGAGGAAATTCAAATTTTGGCTTTAATTTACTGGGATTCAATATTATCAAATCAATTCATCAAAAATGGCTCTGAAAATATTTTATAACAACAAATGCAGGCAATGCATTTCACTCTTCCTAAATATTCAAATAATGAAATCCTTCAGTCTATCAGACTGAGAGAATAAGAAGATAAAAACTTTTTTCTAAGTAAACACAGATTATGGAAAATTCCAAGACTAAAGAGTAGATACAGTATCAAGAAACATCAACTAAGAAATATGTTATTTTCATAAGTCAAAACAACACTATTATATTCGGCACCTCAAATAACATGATTTGAACTCAAACAGAGTCCATCTGACCATAACACCATTCATAAATGCTACTTTATGGAGACTGTGTGAAGAACTACTGAAAATTTAAATTTGTTCCTTGAGAACTATAGTCTAATTGAGAATGGAGAGCATAATAAAGAGAAATTATGTACAATTTTTAGGGGTCCTGAATGCATTTTGCCACATTTTAACTACCTAAAAGCACTATGTGTTTTTGGTTTGGGTTTTGGTTTTTTACAGGTTTTTGCCTTTACCTTAGGGTGCATGTGTTTGCCAGAGAGAAAGAGAAACAGAGACAGTGAGAGGGAAAGTTGGAAATCACCTCCCAAGGGACATGACCACACCACAATCCCTTCTCCTCCATTCTCTTCCCATAATCTTGGACACACATGCACATGTGCCCAGTGTGTTTCAAGCCATCGGGTCCAGGACTTGAACCGTGGTAGACCATGTGGGAGTCCAGTGACATAACTGCTATGCTATCTGCTGGCCCCAGCACTATGTATTTTTTTCATTTGATTGATAGTTTAGCTGAACTTAGAATTCCAAGTTGGAAATCATTTAAATCAGAATTTTGAACTTGCCATTCCATTTTTTTCTGGCTGTGCCTGTTATTCACAGTGAAGGTGTGCAATTGTTAATCCTAGTCATTTTTTTCCTCCCAGGAGACTTTTGGGAGTTTCTCTTCATCCCTAGTGCTCTGAAACTTTATGATGACATACCATAATCTAGATACTTTTGTCATCCTTTATTCCATGGTACCTCAGTGGTCCCTATTACTCTGGTAACTCATAACCTTTAGTTCCGTTATATTTTTCTGATTTATTTCTCCAATTGTTTCTTTCCCTTTGTTTTCTCTGTTCTCTCCTTCTCTTTCTCTTTCTGCTGAAAGTAGTCCTAGTACAAAGGACACATGGAACCACAAAAAATAAATGCCTCTGTGGAGTAATACCAATGACTTCTTATCTACACACCCTTAGGGAATCGGCCTTTCCTCTACTCCCTGGAAGGGGTAACTCTGTGTATCACGTAACTTCATTCTCAATCTGCTTTCCCCCTACCAAATCATGTTGGTTTTTTTCCCCTCTCTCTGGATGGGGAACCTCCTGAACTTACTTTCTAATTTTTTAATAATTTCTCTACTACTTTTCATCTCTTTGGTTGTTTTAATCAGGAAAATTCCTCAAACGCATCTTTTAAAAATTTTGTTAAATTTTAAATTTCTGAGTCCATAAATTTCATTCCCAAGAATTCTAGTTTTTTTACTCAATATTTCTTTATTAATGTATTCTTTTTTATTTCATTTTATGGACTAATTTTCACATCTATTTGAGTATATTAATTATAATTTTTATTCTATATAATTCTTTACTTTTTTATTTATTGAACATTCTTAGTTCCTACTTAATTTGGCAAAACTCTGAATGTTAAGGAGTTTCCTCATGTATCCATCAATCCTTTGTTGCTCACTCTAAGAGTGAGGCTCTAAAAAGCTAAATAGATGCTCTGCGTGTAGACGGGATTTACTGATTGCTTTACTGATGGTAGATTTGATCGTGCCATTTGACTGGGTCCCCAGCTGCTAGCATCTGTGACATTTTCTTTTGGACTGGCTAATTTCACTGAAAGAAATCCTCCAGTTCTTATATAAGAATCTGCCAGTATCATGAGAAGTTATTTACCAAATGAGAGAAAGGGGCTTTCACAGCCCAGTATGTAGACTTTTATTTAATATCTTTACTTTCTGTATGGTTCTCCTGCTTTTGATTTTGCTCAGGTTCAGAGTCTATCTGGCTCAACCTCTCCAGGAACTAAATTTCTATTCTCCTATAAGTATGGACAAGGGGCTCAACAAACTATGGGAGTCCCCCCTGGGGGGTGATTTCTCGCTTTCTGTCTCTATGTCCCTCTCTGTCTAGCGAGCGCAAGCGCCCTGTAGCAAAAACCTCTCCAAAAAAACAAATAAATAAACAAACTATGGGAGAAGATTAGGAGATCTGATGGCTTTTATACAGACTTTCAATGAACCCTGTTTATGACTTTACCTATGCCTTCCTCCCTCTTCAGACGTATGTAAAATTCATAAATTTCTAGAGAGCTCTGTGGCAAGACTCAGCTCACCTCTACATTTATCTCACTGTTGGCTTGGGTTTTAGCTTCCTCTGGTCTTCTGTTACTATTCATCGATCTGGGTGACAGAGTAAAGACGGCCATAAATTTTCAGCCCCATTTGTTCTACTAAGGCAGTACGTGCTTCATAAAATATGGTAGAAATAGAGCTGTGTCAATTGTGAGTTCCAGGCTGCAACAGAATAATCCCTTCCATATCCTGCATATTTCTTGGACACCCATTTGAGGAGCCCTGAACTGGCAGGTAAGTAGTGCAGCCACCCCAAAGGAAAAACCAACACAGCGAAGCCCTAACAGAGACTGTATGAGAGGAAAAGAGATCCAGCTGAGCCCAGAGCTCCAGCTGCTCCTGCTGAAGTATGTGAGTAAAGCCATCTTGGACACTCCAACTGCCAGATGAATATTACTGGGCAGCCCTAGTCAATGCCACATTGAATGGACGAATCACTCAGCTGAGCCCTGCCCAAATTTTTTACCACAAAAATTGTGAAGTATAATAAAACAGTCATTTCAATCTATTAACTGAAGATAGTTAATTATGCAGTAGTAATAACCAGAGCAACTTTCTTTCTTCCTTCCAAGGGGGGAATTTTTTGCCTCCCCTGTTCTTTTTATCTTGGAGCTTATGACCTTTTTGTTGTTGTTGTTTTTAATCTCTCTGTTGTCATTTTAGGGAGCTTTCAGTGGAGGTGGTAGAGAATGCATATATACTATCCACCATGTTTAATAAAAAGTTGTCTTCTAATTCTTTAATCTCTTTTATATTCCTAATTATGATTTATTTCTGGTATATTTCATTATTTTTTGTTAGATTTTCAAAACCTAAATGAAAAATTTTGATAGTATAAGCTATGTCTTCCATTAATTACATTTCCACAAACCAAAGGCATTCTTATAAAACAATTACATTCCTTCTGGTCTAACATTTTGTGATATTAAGATTGAGCCATATTTCTAATAAAGTTTAGCATTCATTATTCTTCCTAGAAAAGCCTATGACAGATAACAGCAATGAATTTAACACCATATGTCAACTCATTTTACAGAACGAAAGATAGCGTTCCTTTTAAAAATCTAGTTAAGAGAATGTCTAATCTCATCTTCTACTCCTATTCTTGACAGGATCCATCAGTACTCAGTTTAAAAAAAAAAGAAAAAAAAAAAAAAAAACTAGATCAAATTAATGTTTTCTGGCATGTGTTAGCAGCCAGTGACGTTATTTATTAGTATGTGAAATATACCCAGCATTACAAATAGAGGTTCCACACCAGTGCTTCATCCCAATCACTCCTGTGCCCTGCCCCAAGTTGTAATCTAGGAGTATGAGGTTGTATTAGGTGGTAATACGACCAAAAACAGGCACTTTGATATTTCTCTGGGAGTCAGCACTATTACAGACATATGGCTAAAGAGCCATTTCAGTGATTTAGAAATTTATGAGAGTCAGTACCTTCTGTTACCATAAGCCTGATTATGAGAATCTAGGGGTGGGGGAAGAGAGTGGGAGCATAACTGTAGCTCTGTCTGTATTTCAAGGTGTATGCTCAATAGCCATTTGTTTCCTGCCCTGTCCCTTGTCCTATGGAACCATCTGATGAATGATGAGTATGAAGTCAGTTCAGAAGAAAGGAACAGCGAGTTAGAAGGGTATGCTCTAATCCAGTGTTTCTCAGATTTTAACATGTGTACAAAGCACTTGGTAACTTGCTAAAATGCAGATTCTGATTCTGTAGATGGCATTGGTGGCTGAGCGTCTGCGTTTCTCACAGTTCTCAGTGATGCCAAGGCAGCAAGTCAACAGAACACTCTGAGAAGTAAGATTATAGCCAGATGTTTACATAAGGTACTCAGTATCTCCTGAGGAAACGGTGTCTGGATGGAGCAGCTCTATCTACTCCTCCCAGCCACTGCTGTGCCCTGTCCCTCAAGGCCTGAGCTAAAGCTGCACACCGTGCAGCTGGGTAGCTCCAGTGCTTTACCTACCCAGAATGCTCAGGGCACCCGGGTCTGAGCTGAAGCAGCACATCCTTCCCAGGGAATCAGTGCCCTGGCTAAGCCAAGCAGGCGTACATTCTGAGGGTGAGCTAACGTGGCACCTCGTGTCCCAGGGTAACAGCACTGGTTGAAGAGAGCCATACTACCCTTCAGGCCAAATAACTGTAGCACCCTACCTCCCTGGACATGTACCAATCCCTACAGACTTAGCTGCTGAGACACAACCCCCACCCTCGGGAGTGGAGTCATTGTGCTTTCTGCTGCCCAAGGCCCAAGTGACAGCTGAGCTCTGCTTTTCTGGGGTCCCTACTGTCACTGCAGTCAGCCTCTCAGATTTGGGATATCGCCATATTCTACCAACCCAGGGTCATACTGCATGGTGTATCATCCTGGGGTCCAAGGAAGCTGCACAGAGGGTATACCACTGTATCTCCTAGAAACTACAACCATCATACCCCTCCCAAAAGACACAGCAAGGGTCCCATTTGGTTGTGTACATGTATTGCTCTATTATACTATAATCCATAATACATACAATGACTTGTCAGTAAAATTTTCTGAATTGGTCTGGCCTATGGCATGGTGGTTAAGGCAGCTGGATCCCACATGGCTGACTGTACAGTTCAAGTCCCAGACCCAGCAGCTTGAGAAACATGCCAAGTATGTGCACATGCATGGCCAAAAATCCAAAATAGTGAGAGAAATGGAAAAGGGACTGTAGCATGAACATTCTCCATGGGGCATTCTCTCTCATTTCCTCCCTCCTTTTCTCTGTCTCTCTCATCTCTCTTCAGCAAGCACACACATCCTCTGGCAAATTAAAATAAAGTTAATAATTTTAACATTTTTTAAAATTATAGATTCTTACATTTCTTTCTTCCCTCATTAAATTCAGAACTTATCAACCCACTCTGTCACCGTGCATTAACAGTGCCTTAAAACTAAATTCTCAATAATGTTCATAAAATGAATTGTCATGAAAAAGAAAATAATCTAACCACATGTAGCTTGCTCCTTGGGTAAATGCTAAATATTTTGAAATTCCATTTTCTAGTACTTTTTTTAATGTACCTATATGATTGAAACAACCAAAAAAAAATTCGAGAACTACATTAACAATTTTAAGCAATACAAAATGGAAATCATAGTCCCTATTCTCTGAAAGTTTATAATTCAGTTTTTTAAAAAAAACAACAGGTATTAGCTGTGTAATACAGAATCTAAATATCAATTTTAAAATAACATGTTACATAAGAGATCAGTTGCAAAATGATTGCTGATATTATGGAATATAAGTTTAGATAAGGAAATGGTAAATTATACCTGGGGAAATCTGGAAGGATTTGAAAAGATGGACCATGAGAAATGACAGACAGATAGAGAGAAAGAAGATGGATGATAGAACCTGTTCTTCAAGAAGCACAAGGCATTCCTGTAATGCACTGAAGACTGCAAAGAGATATTTTTATTTTATTAGCTTGACCTGTGCTGCAATAGGCCCATTTATCTAAAGCACAGGTCCCAGCATAGTTTATGCCTCAGTGAAAATAAGATACTGTAATGTTCTACTGTAACTATTATGCTTTCATTTTATATTAAAAATCCCCTTGGTAATAAAAACACAGGCAGGTTCATTTATCCCACAGGGCTTCTAAATTCAGTAAACAACATTCTGTATTGCCCTTAAAATTAATCACATCCTAGGAATGTCTCAAAATGAACTTTTGAAAATACTGCAACCATGATAAAATTTGCATATGTAATTTACAGTACATTTGAGGCTTCTCTTTCCCCCATCTAAGTCCTAAATGGAATTGCCCCATATCTGAAGAGCAAAGGTGATATGCTCTTCAAGGAATGTAGCCTCGCTAGAAAGAACGATGAGTGACTCTACCTTCTCTAACCATGGTAACCGTGTGTAAGCAGATGGCCACACTGCAGCTACATTTGCAGTTATCTGGGGTAAGACACACAGGTTATTTAGCAAGATCAGATTTTTTTCCTTACTGGCAGTTTCATAACAGGAAGAGGGAGCCATTTAAAATTACTGGAGGAGGAACAAGCAGATGGCATAATGGTTATTTTGCTGGATTCCCACGTAGTTGACCGTGATTTTAGTCCTGGACCTGGTGGCTTAAAACTCACACCAGACATTTGTGTGCATGCCCAAGATCACAAGGCGAAAGGAGGAGAAGGGACTGCAGCGTGGCCATTCCCCCTGGGGTGGGGGGGTGATTTCTCACTTTCTGTTTCTCTGTCTCTCTCTGTCTCTCTGGTGAACACAAGTGCCCTATAGCAAAAATCAAAAATCTCTCATAAATAAAATAAATAAAATTACTGAAGGAAAAAGTTGTGCCTCATATTAATCAAAATCACTGCTGCTACAAATTCTAAGACCCTAGCACTAGCCAAAGTAAAAAATCCAAAAAATATTCACCTTGCCCATTTGGTGACCTCTCCCATACCCATGCCACCCTCTTAGCTCCTGCTCCTTATTGCAAGCACCTAATGGCCTCTGACTCTCTTCTTCTACCAAAATTTCTCCTAGGGGGTCAGTCCCATAGCCTAGTGGTTAATGGAGTCAGATTCTGCATGATGATCACAGTTCAAATCCTGGCCCCAGCAGCCTGAAAAACATGCCAGGTGCATGTGTGTGCATGCCTAAAATCTTGACAGAATGCAGAGATGGAGGAGAAGGGATTGCAGTGAGGACCACACCCCATTGGAGGGTGCTTTCTTGCTCCCTCTGTCTTGCTGGAGAGTCCACATACCCTCTGACAGTTAGAAAAAAATCTCTTAGGAAGAAATTTGCTCCCACCAAGGGATCTGTCTGTAGCTCAGTACTGTGCTTCTCAAGGAAAGAGCATGGAAAACACAGAGCAGTGGGTGGGGAAGCAACATGCCAGACTGTGGGTATAAGTCATGCTTCAAAGTAGAAGACTTTACCTCACTCAATACCTCTAGCTATTCATTTAGCCAATAAACATTTCATGACTGTTCTGTCAGGTCGCATATAAGAACTTGACATATGTTTAAGGATGGCAGTAGAGAAGACAACATCTTAAAGTGAACAGTCCATTATAATACAATGCAAAAATTATAGATATTTTAAAAGGCAGTACAATATGTCCAACAAAACTAAAAATATTAGTAAAATTATCAAGACAGATCTAGGTTGGGGTTAGCAGAGAAGTCCTCTTCTAGTCTTTAATCAGTGCCTCTCATTGTCTCAACTCAGCCACAAAAAAGCCACATGGGAATCAGGAAAACTCACCCTAGAGTGCTCAGAGTTCTGCAGTACATACAGCACAGTGCAAGTTGAGGAGAAATTTGAGGACAGTCTATCTCAGAACAAGCACAGAAGTCATATGGAATAAGGACTTCAAAGACTTCACTTGTATGACAAGGATAAAGTCAATGATGACTGATCTTTGTAATAACTAAGTACTTAAGAAAGCAGATTAGGGGTCGGCAGGTGATGTGGTGGTTAAGGCATAGGACTCCCACATAGTGAACTACAGTTTGAGTCCTGGACCTGGTGGCTTGAAAAATCACCTGAAGCATGTGTGTATGTGTGCCAAAGATCCGAGGAGGAGAAGGAATTGCATCCCTAGGAAGTGATTTCTCACTTTTGCTCTCTGTCTCTCTTCAGCTAGCACACACCCTATGGCAATAAATAAATAAATAATAAAACAAAAAAATCAATCAGATTAAAGGATTAACCTTGGGTCATGAGGTGAAAGTTTGCATGCTCCTACTCAAGGCAGCCAAGAAAAAAATTTTAATATAATTCAACTTAGCACATCCTGTTTATAATTACTCATAGCAGGGGAAAAAAACACACCTAAAAACTTTAACTTTTTTATTTGAGGTATCTTTTATATTAACTTAGGCTCTTTCAGATTAGCCTTTTGGAGATGTAATATCCAGAACTATTTATTTAGATTCTCCATTTCAGGAACAGCAGTTGGTGCAATAGCTATGTCACTGGACTCCTATGTAGTCGACTGCAGTTCGAGTCCCAGATCCGGTGGCTTAAACTCAGGCCAGGTGCATGTGTATACATGCTCAAGATCCAGAGAGGAGAATGGAAGAGAAGAAACTGCAGCATGGCCATACCCCCAGGGATTGATTTCTTGCTTCCTGCCTCTCTGTTTCTGTCTTTCTGGAGCGTACGCACCCTATAGCAAAAACCTCTCTAGAAAAAAAATTTAAAAAGAGTTCTCTATTTCTGCTTGATCTAAATTCTTGGAGAGCTCACTTATCACCCTAGTACCAATACAAAGGATGTCTAATGCACTCCTGTCGTTACTCTTGGATTTCCATCACCTTAAAATGTTTCTCATTTCATGTGATCCCCTATGTCTCCCAATGACCAGAAACCACTGCAGAGGTATAAGAAATATAAGAAACCAAGAAAACATCTCTCCCCTAAGGGAAAAAAATAACTCCTTATCCTGCACTGACAAATAATGGAACTTGTCAGATAAAGAACTTAGAATACTGGGACCAGCAGTTAGTGTAATGGCTATGTTGCTGGACTCCCATGTAGTCAACTGTGGTTCGCGTCCTGGACCCGGTGGCTTAAAACTCACACCGGGCACATGTGCGTGCGTGCCCAAGATCCCGAGAGGAGAATGGAGGAGAAGAGATTGCGGCGTGGCCATCCCCCCTGGGGGGTGATTTCTCGCTTTCTGTCTCTGAGTCTCTCTCTGTCTGTCTGGCGAGTGCACGTACCCCATAGCAAAAAACCTCTTCAAAAAAAAAAAAAAAAACGAAAACTAAAGTCAGACACACAGGAATAAGAGCACAAACAAACAATGAAGAGAATAGCCAACTTAATGGTAAGGATAACTCTGGAAAGATGAATGATAATGTTGAATGTTAAATTCCAGAATTTAAATGCAAAGATTAGACCACAGTAATACTGCAAATTCAACGAAAGAGAGATCAATTACATGAGAGTGAACTGGTGAAATAGAATGTTATGACTTGACCAAAACCCTTACTGATTTTTCTTCTATGTTTTCTTTGCCAGATAGAAGGATTTTTGTCTTCTCTTGAACTGTTGGTAAATTCATCTACCTACTGTTTGAATGGAATACTAACCATTTTCCTGGCTTTAAGTCTTAAGCAAACTTCTCTTAACATTTTTTTTATTTTGATCTATTAAAACTAAAACTGTTTCTCTTGAAATTAAAAAATGCATTAAAAAATATATAATGACTGCATTAAGCTATATAGCCCCAGCTAGGTGCTACTTTATAGCATGTTCATTATCTCACTGAGGTTTATGCCTAAAGTCAGAAATGTGTTCATAGATACGTAAATATCAGCTGCACTTGCTATTGAAAGTATTTAGATTGATCAAGATCTTCTGTGAATCAATAAAATGGGGGGAATGGCATGGAAAACAACTGTGAATACAAGAGACAGTGTGACAGGAGGGTGGAAAATGGTAAAGGGTGAAAGGTAGGGAACCAAGCGGGGGAGGGGGCGCAAAATATATAAGAAACAAGAAATTGGGACCAGCAATCGGTGTAATGGCTATGGCACTGGACTCCCATGTAGTAGACTGCGGTTCAAGTCCCGGACCCAGTGGCTTAAACTCACTCTGGGTAGGTGTGTGTGCGTTCCCACAATCCCACGAGAGGAGAATGGAAGAGAAGGGATTGCGGTGTGGCCATCCCTCATGGCGGGTGATTTCTCGCTTTCCGTCTCTCTGTCTCTGTCTTTCTGGCAAGTGCACGCGCCCTATAGCACAAACCTCTAAAAAAAAAGATAAAGAAATGGAAAATTATTTGCTGATGATTACACGTATGGTAATATCCTTAATTGAGCCAATATAGTGTATTCTAGATGGAAATTTTCATTTTGTATACTGTAATGATGTACAGTGAATGAATGTAAATAAATAAAATTTAAAAATAAAATAGTTACGTGACTAGGACCAACAGATGGTTATGATTACAACGATTACATCACTTGAGTGTGCCTGCATGACCAAAATCCTGAGAGGAAAGTGGAGGAGAAGGGACTGTTGCATAACCATCCCTCCTGGGGAATGATTTCTCACTTTCTGTCTCTCTGTCTTTCTCTGTCTCTCCAGCGAGTGCACCCACCTTAGTGCAATAATCTCTCTTAAAAAAAAATAATAAGTTATGTGACCTAGGGGTCAGCAGGTGGCATAGTGGTTAAGGCACTGGACTCACACATGTCTGACAATAGTTCGAATCCCGAATGTGGCAGTTTGAAAATCATGCCGGGCAGATGTGTATGTGTGACAAAGTCCCAGGAGGAGAATGGAGGAGAAGGAATTGTGAATGTGGTCACCTTCCCTGGCGGGGAGGGGGAATTTCTCACTTTCCCTCTCATTGTCTCTGTGTCTCTCTCTGGTGAGCACATGTGCCCTATGATAAAAAACTTTAAAAAAAAAAGTTATGTAACCTATAGTCACCTATGCTTTAGTTTCTTTACCAATAAAATAAGGTTAGTGTTTTCCTTCTGGGGTTGTCAAGCAAATTAAATAATGCAAAAAATAAGTAAATATTTAGAATTTGGGCCAGCAGGTGGTATGTAGCTTAAGGTGTTAGATCCCACATAGCCAGCTGCTGGTTTAAGTCCCAGACCCAGTGACTTGAAAATTACTCTGGGCACATGAGCAGGCATGCCCAAAATCCCTAGAGGAGGTTGCAGAAGAAGAAATGGCAGCATGGCCATTCCCCCTGGGCAGTGATTTCTCGCTTTTCCCTTTTCTCTCTCTCTCTCTTTCTAGTGAGCACACACACCCTATATCAGAAACTAATATATATATATATGTGTGTGTGTGTGTGTGTATATATATATATATATATATATATATATATATATATACACATATATATATTCTAATAATAGTACCTGGTAAATAATAAACTCCCAATCAGTCTTATTTACATTCTTTATCTCAGCTTTTAGATTCATCAGTTTAGTTTTTAAAAGCAAGAAAACTCTGGGATGACCATAAACTATGGATTCAAGTAAGTGATTATAAATGTATTTATTTATTTTTATTCTAGATTTTGGTCATGGAGTATGTACATTCGCCAGAGAGAGACAGAGAGAAAGTGAGAAATCAGCTCCCAGAAGGGATGACCATGTGCCAATCCCTCCTCCATTCTCCTCTTGGGATCTGGGGCATGCACACATATGTGCCCAGCATGTTTTTCAAGCTGCCTGGTTTGGGACTCAAACTGCGCAGTTAACCTGTACATTAACCACCACACCACCTGCTGGCCCTGGTTACAAATTTACTTAAAGTGCCTCAAGTTCAATCCAAAAAAAGTAGAATATTTTAGTAATAGAATATATGCCAAGGAAGTAGAATGGAGGGCCTAAAAATAGGCCAACACAAATATGTTTAACCAATTTTGGACAAGGATATAAAAGCACTGCAATGAAGGAAGGATAGTATGCTAGCTCCTTACTGTTTAGATTACTATAGCTTTGTAGCATATTTTGAAATCAAGTAGAATGATTTTCCCCAGCTTCATTCTTATTCAAGATTGCTTTGGCTATTCTACTTTATTTTTTTGTCAGAGGGCACATGTACTCACCAGAAAGATACAGAGAGAGGGAGAAAGCACCCCCAATAGGGTATGGTCATGTTTTGATCCCGTCTCTTCCATTTCTACTCTGTTGGAATTTTGAGTATACGTGCACCCAGCATTTTTTCAAACCACCGGGGCCAGAATTTGAACCACATAGTTGGTCGTGTGGGATCCCACTCTTTCATCCACTAGGTCATAGGGCTGGCCCTAGAATTGTTTTTGTCTATTTCTGTACCATTGGAATTTTAATAGAGATTGTTCTGAGCCTTAGATTGCTTTTCTCCAGCAGTTTTTAATAATGACAATACAAAATCACCAAAGCTTTCTTCATTTTGCTATTTATAGGCCATGCTGACCTTGTAGCTAAGGTCACTGGCATATGAAAATGAGATATCTCTGCTCTTTGAGAACAGAAAGCTATTCTAGACTTGGGTATCACCTACTATCCTGACATCTGGGGCTTGCCTCACCTTGTCTTGAGAGTTATGCAGCCCCACCTTTCAGAAATCAAAGAAACCAAAGTCTATGCAGTCAGGCCCTGCTGGTGTTCAATGGCTCACAAGCTTTGTTGATGTTGCTGAAACATCTGTGAAAATGATCTTCCTAACTAGGTTGAAACGGCAACTTATGTTCCAGGAAAAAAACATTTTATGCCATGAAAAATTATATTATAAAGATGCAGCCAGCCACCAACAAAAATATTATGGCATAAAGCTGGATGCAAAGAGGATTGAAAAGAGCTATAAAGAGAGTTCTTTCTCTTCAGCAACCAAGAGGGTGCACTTCTGGCACTGGCTCAGAAATAAAAAGAGAAGCACGCTGGATGTCTGTAAGGTCATCACTGTGCTTACAACTGAATTGCATTTGTGCCATAAAGTTGCATTTACTATGTAAAATGTAAATATGTCTGTGGGATCTAATTGATCCCATTTGACAAGAAATATCTGACTTTGATGGTAGCAGAAAGGAAGTGTGGAGTACTAACGTGAGGAACATCAAAGAGTCAGATGTTTCTTTAATGAAAGACTATGTGTCACTCCAGGGAGAGAAACAGAATGAGAGACTGGTCTACTGTTTGCCTGGAATCTTTACTTTCTTATTTTCTCTCTTCTTCCCCTTCTACTTCTCTTTCTCTTCCACTTCTTTTCCCACCTACTGGTTTTTATTTTAAGATTACTCATTCAGCCAGCTCTCCTAGATTTTACCCAAGTGGTCCATTTCTGGGCTTCAGACATGTCTACACTTTCTGACAGACTTGGGGAAAGGAAATGAGGAAAGAAATAAAGAAATTCATTTGCAGGCAAGACCAAGAATCAAGACCTTAGGAAGGAATATATCCCAAGAATATAAATGATTTTCTCAATAAAACTTTAGTCACTGACAAGGAAAAAGCATGATATTTCTCATAAGCCATCTGCTTTGAGCCATTGACTCCTATCACAGTTCTAGTTATGTGCAAATAAGTTTATTTTTATATGAGCTTTTCATTAAACCTGTAAAGTGGAGGCAGCATCATTTTGGTATCTATGCAACCAAACAAAACATTCTCCCCTTCTCTCTGGGGGAAGTTGAGTGTGTAGAGGGACCCTCAAGGGGCTGAAGGTCCCACATGGCAGGTTCTGGCTTAGGACCTCCTAGGGCAGCAGTAGAACTTGGTGGTGGTACCCTGTGGCTGGGCCCAGCAGGAGGGTGTGGACACTACAAGCAGCAAACAAAATGCCTACACATAGCTTGCAATAGCTAATTAAAAAAAAAAAGATAACTTATTTGTGAGGTCACTGGACATACACTGGAAACACTCAAAAGCATATAGAACAGATATGGGGAGTAATGGAAATCATGAATTAGTAAGAAGTCTTTCAGGTAGAAATAAACGAGCAGGTGGGAAAAAATATATAACTTCCTGCAATGATAGAAGAACATTTCTACCCACAAAGCTGGTATAGCTCAGAGAAATACAAGTTTCATGTATTTGCAGTTTACTTTCATTTAACAAATGAAGTACTGATTTGGAATCAATTGACTTGTGGCTTCTCGCCAGATCTACCTGAGATACCCCTATTTATGTCTTTTAATTAATCATATAGTTAGTAAAATATAATTCTCCATTGACAGGTAGCTATGTTAGCATATAGAAGTACCTTAAGTAAAACCTTCAAAATATAATTTCATATATATAATTGATTGGCTGTCAGCAATAAACTAAAAGCAGCATATAATAAACTATCAGCTGCCCAATGGATGTAATCCTTTTCCTCTGAGCAAACTGTCTATAAGATATACTCCAAGGGAGAAAATAGAGATTCTTTATAAAAATACATTCAGGTCACATTTTTAACCCCCACTAATTGGTTCCATGATTTTACCTAAGTATCTAATAAATTCCTTCTTCCTAAATGGAAAATTCCATGGTCACCTTTGGCCATTATTTCCACACCTGAATAGCACTCTTTTAATAACATTCTTTTAAACGTCAGTCTCTTCTTTGTTCTATTTCATGCCCTCTTGCTTTTGAACTATTATATCCTTGAAGAGTTGCCTTTCATATACTTTTTCTGCACTCCAGACTTTATCTGCATTAGTCATGTTCACCTTTCATTTCCTTCTCAAGAATAAGTACTGACCTCATTTTTTTTAGTCTCCACAGGCACTTTGACCTAAAGATCTTCTATCATCACAGCGGCTGTCTTCATTGATGCTTCGTTACCACTCCAGTCATATGAGGCTCAGGATCACGCACAGGGTTCCAGGTGGAGCAGCTTCCAGCTCTTTGAAATGCTTTTCTAATGATGTGTACTGGGGATCCACTAGCTTTCCTGCTTTCTTTTGGTTTCATCTCACCTATAGATGCTGTTTTAATATTTCTCTAAGGGTTGTCATTTGCATATGTATTTTCTGAAGACTTTGGCCCTAATTCTTCAATTTTTCTGTAAGTTTTCTTTTATTATTTCTTTTGTAAGAGAGAGAAAAAAAAGACACAGGCACTCTTAACAGTGTTTTGTTACACTATGACCAATACCCACCACCCACAAGCCATCCAGCCAGCCAGGATGGCAGGCACATGTGCATGTGCCCAGTGTTTCAGGCTGATCAAGGATCCAAACCACAATCTTTTGTATGGTTCCACTATGCAGACCATTGCCCGACTGCCTGCGCCACTGCTCTGGGTTCACTCTCCCTTTCTTTATTTCATGGGAGAAAGAAAGATATCCTCAAGAGGATCTTAACACACCACAATCCTCTCTCCAGGCTCTTAGCCAGCCATGATCACAGACAAGTGAAGGTGCACCTGGCAAGTTCAGGTCAACCTAGGATTCGAACTGAGGCCTTCCATGTAGCTCCAGCATCACAAAACAGTGTTCTACTACTTGTACCACTGTGACTGAGTCACTACATGGTTTCTTTCTTCTTTTTATTTTTTTAAATATTCATTTATTTAGGTAGTTTGCTATAGGGTGCATGCATGCCAGGTATGATTTTCAAACTACTGAGTCCAAGACTCAGACCTCAGTGAGCCATGTGAGATCCATCCTCCTTAACCTCTGTGCACCTGCTGGCCCCTACACAGTTTCTAATATGACATATAGCAAATGCAGTTACAAATACACTTCTTTGCCATGAAATTTAATAAAATAGTTATGTTCCCAAAAGATGCTGTTCTCCTAATTAAACCAATTTATAAAATATTATACCTCACCAGAATACCACTTACAGGTCTTCTACATGGTATTTGTCACAAATGGAAAAAGAGCCAGGTAAAATGGAATGAGTGCAAAGAGTAACACAGAACTATCCTTGCAACTGAAAGAATGTCAGAAAGCTGGGGGCTGGAAAGTGGCGTGGTGGTTAAAGGCGCTGGACTCCCACATGGCCGACCACGGTTCAAGTCTCGGACCTGGTGGCTTGCTTTCTCACTTCCTCTCTCTCTCTCTCTCTCTCTCTCTCTCTCTCTCTCTGTCTCTCTCTGATCAAACTGAAAAATAATAATGATATAATAATAAATAAAGTTAAATAAAATAATTCTAAAAAAAAAAGAATGTCAGAAAGCTATACTACTGATTGTGGACTAGTAAAGTCAACTCTATACGAAGAACATATTGTATGAGTTTTATGAAAGTATTTGTGTGACATGAAAGTGTTCACATAGCATATAAAAATACAAAGCTTCTAATTAAGCAATAACCTGAAAATTCAGATGATCCATACTTTATGATCAGCTTTAGTTTTAGATACTTGAATTGACTTTATTTTGGTTTTGTTTATATTTTACAGTTCTGAAAACTAGATAACAAAAATACCCAAGCACAATAAAGACCACGAACAAGTTGGTTACACAAATGGAATGAGAAGTTATAGCAGTAATGTCTGCACTACAAATATGCTTTGCCTTATATCCTTAGAACAGCCAATTTTGAATTCCATTTCACCTTCCAAGAAAAATTACAATTAATGAACTCTGAAATGTTTCATCTTCTTTTTCCTACCTCACCAACTACCCTGAAACATGCTAAAACTTATCTATCACATTCACATTTTATCTGCAATGTCCAAAGCAGAGGGGGAAAAAAATCTCTGAGTACTGTCCTGAAAACACAGCCACCGGCCACTAGTAAGGGGAAGTAGGAATAAGCAGCAAAAGTCAAAACAAATAACCCCTCTCCCTGGTTTCTTCCTTTCATATGTATTTACCTTCTCCTCCTATTCTTTCCACCCCAGCTTGCCTACCTAAGGAGTTCCTACAGACACACCCCTCCTCTTAAGGGAGCCTCCTTCTGCCATTCTGGTGAACTTTACTGAGAATTGGAGGTCAGAAGGCATGTCTTACCTCAGCATGTAGCAAAATGCTTGCCACATAACAGACACTCAACAATGCCAAAAGGATTAAACACAATATGAGTATGCTCGTTATGGTCTGAATGTTTGTGGTCCCTGAAGTTCTTATGGTAAAATACTAACCTTCAAGGGACCAGCAGTTGGCTTAACGGCTATGTCACTGGACTCCCATGTAGCTGACTGTAGTTCGAATCCCAGACCTGGTGGCTTAAACTCACGCCAGGCACGTGTGCGTGCGTGCCCAAGATCCCAAGAGGAGAGTGGAGGAGAAGGGATGGCGGCGTGGCCATCCCTTCTCCTCCACCCTATAGCAAAACCTCTCAAAAAAATAAATAAATAAAAATACTAACCTTCAAAATGATGGCATGAGGTGATGGGGTCTTTGAAAGGTGTTAGTCCATGAGCTCTCATGAATGAGATTAGTGTACTTATTAAACAGGCCCAAGGAAGCTGGTTCTCCCCTTCTACCATGTGAGCACACAGCTAGAAAGTGCCATCTGAACCAAGAAACAGGTCACCAGCCATTGAATCCATAAGCACTTTGATTTTTAGACTTCCCAGACTCCAGAACTGTGAGAAATAAATTTCTGTTGATTATAAGCTACCCAGTCTATGGCATTTTATTATAGCAGTACATGTGGACTAAGATCATGCTACAGTCCACTTCTAAATTACACTTTTATTTGACATCTCACTGGCAAATTACTGTGAATCATGCCAAATATAGGTAGTGAAATCATTTTATATGATTTCTTCTTTCCTCAGGGTTGACTAGCAAGTTCAATCATTAAGATTTCTCTCACCTATGCAAACTCCAGCAAAACATGATCTGGAGTTGTTTAAGAGTGCAAGCTTTGGAGTCAGACTGTCTGGATTCCAATCCCTGTTACCCCACTCACCAGCTGTGATCCTGAGCAACCTAATTAATGACTCTAGGTCTGTTATAACTACTACCCACTTCATCAAGTTTTGAGTAGTAAATGAGATAATATTTATAAACCATTTAAGATAGTGTCAAATATATAAGAACTGTATAAATGTTTATTTTTTAAAAGTTCAATTCTACCATGGATTAGCCAACAAAAAAATTTACTGAGTATTTGTTACAGAAAAACAAAATATCATAGTAAGCTACGAAATATTTCTGTGAAAACATTTTATGCCAGATGTAATAGTTTAATTGGTAGTGCCTCTCAAGATCTGACAATAATTGACTGCATGGTGGTAATTAAACTTCTCTTCTGTATCCTTCTCTCCTTGTTTATATTCACTCAGAAATTTTACAGTAATAATTGCTCAAAAAAATTTGGAAATGCTCTTTAGAGCAGGTTGTTTCTCCTTGCCAAATGGGGGAGGCTTTGGTGCTGGCAATATGAGGAACAGGATATCCTGAAAAATCCTTCCAGTCAAAACACCATATGATATGACCTACATTAAAATTTTTTTAATACATAGCAAAGTGTCCAGACAGTAAAGAAAACACAAAGATGCCACAAAATGAAGAAGAATCAGGAATACAGTGTGGTAACAGCTCTCAGTGACTCCTGATCTGAGAGTGTACTGATATGGAACCTCGAATGTTACATTTCAAGGCTACCTTGGGTGGACTAGAAAGAAATTTGCCAGATAGCAATAATTATTGTAAAGCTGGAGTAAATATACCAATTAATAATGCTGCAGGGATAGACAAATAGATCAGAGTCTGTGTGAAAAGTATTCGGAAATAAACACACACATACATGAATATGAGATATATGACAAAAATGTTATTACAAATTGAGTAGAGATTGTTACATATTGGGAGAAATGTGATATATTACACAGGTTTTATTACTATTTTAGTTCATTCCCTGTTGCTTAATAACTGAATACCTGAAACTAGATGATTTATAAGAATAGAAGCTTATTTGGCTTTCAGTTTGGAGGTCTAAGGACCAGGTGCCACATCTGTTGAGGGCCCTTTTGCTGGTGGGGACTCTGCACTTATGCAGCACAGTGCATAGCATGGCAAGATAGAGCAAGAGTATGCATGGGTTCATGACTGTGTCCATCAATCTGTTCTTATAAAACTACAAGGCTCAATCATGGGGGCCCAATCTGATGGCCTTATCCTATCCCAATCTCCTCTCAACAGCCCTACCTTTTAATGCCATAGTTGGATTAAGTTTCACCCTCTTAATATTGTCATAACCAAATCTTGACACATGAATTGGCAGGGTCACATTCATGCCATAGCAATTATAAATCGTAAATAAATAGTCAAGGGTAATTAGATATCTTCATTAAAAAAAAAAAAAAGTCTGCCTCTTGCCATAGACAAATGTCACTTCAAGCAAATTAAAGATTTCTAGGGCTAGGGGATAGCAGGTAGCATGATAGTTAAGGTGCTGGACTCCCAGATAGCTGACTATGGTTCAAGTCCCAGACCTGGAGGCTTGAAAATCATGTCAGTGCATGTACATGCATGCTCAAAGTCTTGAGAGGAGAGTGGAGGAGAAGGGATTGTGGCCCTCTCTAAGAGTTAAGTTTTTACCCTCTTTCTCTCTGCCTCGCTCAGGCAAGCAAGCACAGAAATCTAAAACAAAAACAAACAGCAACAACAAAAACTCCAAGGAAAGGAAACAGTAAAGCTTTTAGAAGATTATATAAGAAAATACATTTAGGCCCAGAAACTGAGGTACAGCAGTAACACAGGAACCCTGCAAGGCTAGATACGGCCAACTGGGGATGGCTCTCCAGGTCAGCCTGAAAACACAGCAGGCACAAACATGGGTGCCCAGGATCCTGAGGGGCTGGAGAGCTGGGGAAAGGGGATAGTGGCATGACACGACCTTGTTAAAAGTGCCTGTCACTCTCTCTTTTTCAAACACGTGTGCACAGACACATGCATTCTCTACTGTAACAGGAAGAAAAGAAGGGAAGGAAGATGGAGAGAGACAGGGAGAAAGAGAAACAAAGAGAGAAGAAAGGAGAATGGAAGGAAGGAAGTATAGTCAAGATTTTAGGGGAGAACAAATACAACATAAAAAAGAGAAAAATGACTAAACATAAAGCCAGATGTGTTGCTACACACCTATAATCCCAGCTACTCAGGAGACTGAGGAGATCATGAGTTTGAGGGTAACCTAGGCAACCTAGCAATACCTTGTCTTTAGAAAATATTACTAATCATAAAGGAAAGTGATCATTTTAACTACATTAAAATTAAGAGCTCTTCACCAAAAAACACGGTAGAAAGGGGAAATGAGTCAGAAAGTAGAAAAGACATTGGGTACATGCATAGTCGATAAAGGTCTAGCATGGTGAAAACATAAAGAAAAGCTGATTTATGTGAAAGTAACAAAATATCAAATATTTAAAAGGAGCTGAAGATATCACTTCAGAAAAAATAGAATCTTTTCTTAACTGTATATGTTTATGGGGTGCAACGTGATATTTTGATGTACATGTGTACATGGTGGAATGATTAAATAAAGCTAAGTAACACACCTCACATACTCATCATTTTTTTGTGGTAAGAATATTTAAGATCTCTCTTAGTAATTTTCAGGTATATAATACATTATTATTAATTACAGTTACCATGTTATGCATTAGCTCTTTAACATTTATTCATCATGTGTAAATGAAACTGCACCCTTCGACCAATGTCTCCCCACCCCCAACCTCCAGCCCCTGCTAACCACCATCCTACTCTATAATTCTATGAGTTTCAACTTTTTTAAATTCCAAGGGTAAGTGATATGCTGCAGGGTTTTCCTTCCTGTTACTGGCTTATTTCACTTAGCATAATGTCCTCCAGTTAAAAAGAAGAATCTTAGTAGTCATTAAATGTATGGAAAGATGATCAGTCTCACTAATAGTCAGGAAAACATAAATTAAAACCACACTCATATACTATCATATACCTACCAGATTGTCAGAAATAAAAGAAGCCAAACAGTAATGAGTGTCGGTGAGAATGTAAAGCAAGGAAAATTGCCACACACTGCAGATGAGAATGCAAACTGGTAAAGCCATTTTAGAAAAGAGTTTGGCATTAGCTAGGGAAGTGATAATGCACATGCCCTGGTTGACAGGAAAATGGGATTTTAGAATTCTTGATCTATTCAAAAGAAGGTATGAAAAGAGAAAATAACCTCATAAAAAGAACTATAAAGATGCAGAAATTAAGTTCAAATATGTTATAAATCCTATTAAGCATAAAACTGAAATTTAGGCCCAGTTGTGGTGGTACAGGTGGTAGAGAGTTGTGGTATTATATTAGAGCTATGCGGGAGGCCTGGATTTGGATCTCTGGTCAACCTGAACACACTGGGTAATCTCTGCATATTCATGTTCCTGGCTGACAGGAGAGGATGGTGGCATGGTGAGACCTTGATCTCTCTCTTCCTCTCTCCTGTCTCTCTCATGAAATAAATTTAATTCTATTTAAATTGAAATTTAGATGTTTAAATTTACCAATAAAGAAGAATTGTTGGGACCAGAGGGTGGTGTGGTGGTTAAGGCAGTGGACTCACATGGCCAACTATAGTTCAAGTCCCAGACATGTGGTGGCTTGCTTTCTCACTTTCTCTTTCTTCTCTCTCTCTCTCTCTCTATCTCTCTCTCTCTCTGGTACATCCATATGCCTATAGCAAATTTAAAATAATAATTAATAGATGGGACCAGCAGTTAGCGTAAAGGCTATGTTGCTGGACTCCCATGTAGTCGATCGTGGTTTGAGTCCTGGACCCAGCAGCTTAAACTCACGCCGGGCGAATGTGCATACATGCCCAAGGTCCCGAGAGGAGAGTGGAGGAGAAGGGATTGTGGCGTGGCCATCCCCCCCCCCCCCCGGGGGTGATTTCTCACTTTCTGTCTCTCTATCTCTCTCTGTCTTTCTGGCAAGCACACGTGCCCTATAACAAAAAAACCTCTAAACATAATAATAATAATAATTAATAGAAGTTAAATAATTCTAAAACAAAGATTGTCATGTTGTATATTAGCCATAGCTCTTTACATAACATACAATGACTAACATAAAGATATAAAATTTGTAATAATAGAAAATATAGTCCAGGTAAAAAAAGCCCCAAAAAATATGGTACAACTATATTAATATCAGACTAAAATAGATTTTAAGGTATAAAGAATTACCTAGATCCCCTACAAAATGAGAAAATTAAACACGTACATGGAAATGAGTGACTTATTGAAAAGGGACAGCTAACATTTCCAAATGTGTGCCCTCCTAATGATACAACTTCTATGGCAGGGAAATCAGG
The DNA here is from genome assembly GCA_026018925.1 of Tupaia tana. Taxonomy (NCBI): domain Eukaryota; kingdom Metazoa; phylum Chordata; class Mammalia; order Scandentia; family Tupaiidae; genus Tupaia; species Tupaia tana. The sequence continues at coordinate 20,578,250 of JAKSZU010000017.1, forward strand.
TATTTACCAAACCCCAGTGCAGCAGATAGACTATCATCTTTTAGATAGATGAGGTCATTTGACTAGATCTCACCAATGGATGTGAGTGGCAATTTTGTGTTTAATTTCCATACCAGAGGACAATCCTATACACATATAAGAATGTATTTAGTAATTTGCATTTGTCCTATGCAATTATGTAGTAAGATACAGTCCCAGCCCTCAAAGAGGTTCAGCATTTTGGGGAAGCAAATATGAGGAACTTCAAAATTTTCACAGAAAAATTGAATTATGAGTTTATTATGGTGCAAAAAAAAATTTAAAATCCATGTGTGTTTTGTTTATAATATGCATTTTCTATATATTTTTAAAGATTTCCCCTTGTATAGAAATAAGCAACTGGACCAGCAGTTAGGGTAATGGCTATGTCGCTGGACTCCCATGTAGTCAACCGCGGTTTGAGTCCCGGACCCGGTAGCTTAAACTCACTCCAGGCACGTGTGTGTGGAGGATCCTGAGAGGAGAATGGAGAAAGGATTGCAGCGTGGCCATCCCCCCTGGGGGTGATTTCTCACTTTCTGTCTCTCTGTCTCTCTCTGTCTGTCTGGCGAGCGCACGCGCCCTATAGCTAAAACCTCTCCAAAAAGAAAGAAAGAAAGAAAGAAAGAAAGAAAGAAAGAAAGAAAGAAAGAAAGAAAGAAAGAAAGAAGAGAGAAGCAACTACAGCGCAATAACAATTCTTGAAATGCATGGAAAATAAGGTACTGTAAGAACCAAGAAAAAGAAGCGCAGCTCACCTAGAAAGTCAGGCATAGCTTCAGATCAAAGAGGAACTGTCACTTAGCTAATTAATGAAAGCAGATAAAATGAGCAGATGGAGAAGCCAACATGTTCAAAGTCATGAAGGACTACGGTTGGCTTGAAGAAGAGCAGTAACTCAGTATGACCAGAGCACATGGCTTTGGGGAGGATGACCTGGCCTGGCACAGTGGCAAAGAATCTACAGAAAAGAGACTTTGTTCTGGCTGCATTAAACACGTCCATGGAAATGAGTGACTCACTGAGAAGTAAACCAGAAGGCTGTATATAGGACTATAGGTAGACTGTAGTGGCAACACTCAAAAGGGGATTTGAAAACTAGGTGGTAAAGCAGTTAGGTCAGAAACTGAGAAAATGCTTTTTTTCTTTTTCTTTTTTATTTGCCAAGGGCATATGTGAACTCCAACAAAGAGACAGAGAGAGAGGGAGGACAAAGTACTCCCCCCCCAAGAGGGGGCAATACCTTATCTTCCCTCTCTCCATCCTTTTGGAATTTGGGGCACGCCTAAGCCACACACAGTGTTTCTTAAGCCATAGGGTCCAGGACTCGAAATGCAGAGTCAATCATGTGGGATCTGGCCACCTTCACCACCAGACCATGAGGTGACCTAGAGAATGTTTTAAGTGAGGCTCATTTGTGTATATTTGGTTGCTGGGCTTACATGAATTTACATGGAGATTGTCTAGAGTAAAAAATAAGAGCACCCAATGATGGCCTAGTTTTACCCCTGATGCTTACCAACCTGACACCTGAGTACTAAGAGAATTGAGTCTAACTCAGACAGTGACCTAAATCCAAATTATTTGTAAAATGTCCCCTCAGCAAACTAGCAAGTGGTCGGTGGTACTGAAGCATTTCTAAGTCTTTGCTGCCACATTCCCTTGGGGTCATGTTAATCTTTTCTCATCAAAAAACAATCTGGGACAAGGAAAAAGAAACAAGAAAATCCTTTGTGTTTTAATTATTTTTATTGAAGACTTATTAGAGCAGAACTGTCTATTATACACAGAATACTGAACTGCGCTTAGACTCAATCCTTTGTAGAAACTTCTAAACCAAACCTGGAAGACATCCAGGACATGCCCCTCCCACTTCACAGCACCTCTTATGGTACATGTTCGTTCACCAGTGTAAAAGGGCCAAACTTTGCATGGAGGTAGAGAAAGAAGAACTAGCCTATCAGGGTGCTCAATATACCGCTCTGCCACCAGACTGAGCTAGAGTGAGCACAGAATTTGCCTGGATCGACACTTCTGTGTATGTAATGAATTCTGGTCTGAGGTTTCTCCCTTTAACAAACTATTTGGCCACCTTATATGAAAACTGAAATTGTTAAATCCGTGTAGCAAATCATAAAGGTTTGTTTTACATTTGCATACCTAAAGCTATTTTTTAAAGAATTATTTAATTTTATTTATGGGGGGTTTTTTGGGGTTTTTTTTGTTTGTTTGTTTGCAACATGGCTCATGTGCTCAACAGAGTCAGACACAGAGAGAAAGTGAGAACGCACGCCACCAGGTCCAGGACTTGAACCGTGGTCAGCCATGTAGGAGTCCGGAGCCTTAACCACCACATCATCTGCTGCTCCTCCCAAAGCTATTTTTTTTAGAAGGAGTAATGATAAGGTATCTGTTGTTTCATATATAAAACCCACTAATGAAGACAGGGAAAATCGCTTGCAAAATCTTTGGAATCAAGTATTCTGAAAAATTACCTGATTATTTGTTACCTGGTTATTTGTTGATGTGCAAAGACCATCATGAACACGTAGATATTACTATGTGACAATCATCAAGTATAAGTGAAAACAAAAGAAAGTCTATTTGTAGAATGTTGATCTGCCTACACAATGTGATTTGAGACCTGAAGACCCATTTGCTAACAAGTCCAGTTAGTTCAAACTCCCTACTTGAAGGCCCTATCTCGAAAAAGAAGTACTGTTTTCAGAAGTTCTCTGTGCTAGCTATTCTCATCTGCCTCTCCAGATTCATTCTCTAATTTCTCCACCCTCTTCTGTGCCCTCAGATTTCCCTGTATCACAGCCCCAGGCTCTCTTACCCTCTGGCTTCTGGCTGAGATCTCCCTAATGGGGAGCAGTATCAAGAAACCAGATGGTGAAAAGAAAGAAAGTCAAAATATTTTCTCCTCATCAGCATTGTGCACATGCGCACACGCACATGCACATGCACATACACACTGGCAGCAACAGCCTGAAGCCTAAGGTTTATAGAAGCTGCATTCTTCTATTTCCATCCACAGCTCCTATGAGAGGCCCCTACTCCATGGCAGAGTGTTACCAGTTCCCCATTGTCAATGGTTCCAGAGTGGCTTCCTGTTTCGAGATGTTCCTGGTCAGCCTTTTAGGGCCTTTACTAACGGGTCCCTTCATTAAATTTTCTCCAGTTACCAATCAAGTATGCTTTTTGTTTCTTGCTCAGATTTTGACCAACAGAATCTCTATGACTATGCCAAGTAAAATAAGTTTGGTGAGTGCCCACAAAGGAGCAGCTGGGGACCGCAGGATCACAGCAGCTGATAGATGGGACTTTCCAAAAGAGAGTGAAAATCATGAAGAACCATTGGACCTGGATTCTTTAATTCCGTCAGAGTGGAATTAAAACACCAGTGTGCAATTTTGCTCAAAGCTAACTTCACTTAACCCTTAACATCCCCTAATGTTTTAAATCCATATACAACGACTTAAATTAAAAAAAAAAAAAACTATTGTTCTTTTTTAAAAAACTATTTTCTTTAACTTTTCTTAAACTAAAAGCTAAATGCCTGTTTTTATATTTTATTGTATGTATTTCATAAGTAAAGACTCAAGCAAAATTCATTTTCTTACTAGTGAGAGTCTCCAAGGTTAATACCACTGCACACAAAAATAAGCTAGAATACAGATATACATCAGCCATCATACTTCTTTTCTGGCAACACTATTATCTTTCAGCTTGCAACTCATGCCACCTAGTGATATAATTTGGTCTTACATTTTGACAATACCAACAAAATATGATTTTCAGCTCTGAAAAACACAACTTAAAATTATTGGATTCCTACTTAATTATTCTAGGGAAATTTTTCACATCATGCCACCATGTGATAAAAGTTTTTCAGAGAATAGTTCTGTATGAAAACCTAAGTTTTAAAGAATTATAGCTAATTAAAATAAATATTATAACAAACATTTTGTCTCAGAACTCTTGTCAATCCCATCTCTTTCATTAATGTAAGACTAAGAGCTATCCAAGTAAACTGAAAGCAGACTCTCTATTAGCATTAGAAATGCTTTTGACCTACCTCTAAAACAGTTTTCCTAAAATACTTAAATCTCCAGGTTTCCAGTGAAACTATTTTCATCCTCTTCTCATGCCATATACTGAAAAGATTTTTAAATTTTTATTCATTAATTCAGAGATAAAGAGAGTAAGCAATGGGCCTTTTTAAAATTTTCCCATGTGCAACATTTTTTTCAAATTTAACAAATCCTCATTTTGTGTAAGATGCCATTGAACGTGTTAATAGAGAAATAATACTCAAAATCTCTGCCTTCACTCAAACGATTAATTATATTCTTAAATACGCATAAAATCATAGACTTGTAGAGTTAAAAAGACAACTTAGAGATTAGCTAATTCAGCCTAATTGTTTTATTCAATTGTAACATTACTTACAGAGAAGAAAATGAATGCAACTGGTGGGAACAAAAATACATAAAAGCCTATTTTTGAGCATTTGCAATATTTTGGAATAAATCAAACTTACTGTTTCAAAAAGACCTGGTACTTGTTATACAAAAATGAGGGCCAGTCCCACAGCCTACTGGTGATGGGAGCTGGATCCCAAATGGTGACTGCAGTTCAAATCCCAGCCACAGTGGCTTGAAACACATGCTGAGTACATGTATGTGTGTGTCCCAAATCCCAACAGGATACATTAAAGGAGAAGAAAGGATTGTAGCATGACCACGGCCCATTGAGGCGGTTTCTCTATCTCTCTCTCGCAAGTGTATACACCCTCTAGCAATTAAGAAAACAACAAAATGAATTCTTAGTGCAGACTCATGCCACTAGTTTTTCAATAGCCATCCCTTCTCTGTACTGGTCCCCCACACTGGACTCGTGCCTGCCACGACTGTATATTCTACTATGACTCTACTTTCCTCATCTGTCCCTAGCACTAGGATCTTGCACCAATTTCTAGCCTGATTGACTTGTCCCTGATGCCCTTCTGGTTCCCGCCAGCCCTCTTCAACCGCAGGGTCAGATTCTGCTTGTTCCTTCCTTATATGAACTTCCAACTAAGACTAGAAAAAAGTCATCCATGTTTATCTTAATTTGAGTAACACCAACCTACTTAGCAATTGAATTAATTTGCTAGATTCCAGCAGTGATATTTTATCAATCATGCATGGCTGTGACATTCTCTTTGGACATTGTGCCTCTGTGGTTTTTGTTTTTGTTTTAATTTTTCATCAAGATCAGCCATTTCATTTACAGCAGTACCTTTAGCTCAATTTAACTTTTCAGAGGCTTTCTAGTGTACTTAGGGTCATTCGTATTACCAGGTTTACAAAGTATAGCATATAGATAATAATAGAAGCTATAACTGTGAACATGGTAGCCCAAGGGCACAATGTAAAGAACAGGAAGAGAAGATGCCCAGTATCTCTTGGGGTGGGAGACAACCTTCTCCATTCTCAGGCCCTGTGATTCAGAGAGAGACATGACTCAAATCCTAGCTCCAGGAGTGAATCCACTAGGATTTGGGACACACACATACATGCACTCAGCATGTGATCCAGAACTTACAATTCCAAGTCCGTCCTTCTCTTGACTATGTTGATGGAATCATAGGTGATCTTAGTACCCAAGCTAGGCCAGTATCATACCTTAGGCGTATAAAGTTAACAGGAGAAAAAGCATTCACTTTTCCTCCAGTTGTTCCTGGAGGAACGGTCACTTCTTCCTGGAGGAATGTAAGCCTGGAACAGTCAGGTCAATTTTCCCACACATGGGGCCCATGAAAAGAAGGAAAACAGAGCAGAGACAGTGTGTGGACAACATAAGAGCCCATGAGTCAGGTCTATCCCTACATTCTCTCTCCGTTACTGCTCTGGTTAGTCTGAATTGGGTTTGGATCACAAACACCTGAGCATAGAACCTTAGGTAGCACCCATATGTGTAAACAAAGAGTTAACAAATTGAAATGGGGTTGTAAGATGTAAGATGAATCAATAAAATCAATGCCAATCCCAAGGCATAGTGGTTAAGGGAGCCAGATTCTATATGGCAAATATGGTTCAAATCCCAGCTCAGTAGCTTAAAAAAAAACATGCCAGGCATATCTGCATGCACGCACAAAAAACCTGACAGGGTGAAGAAATGGAGAAGAGAGTGTGATATAACTATGCCCCACTGGGGAATATTTTCTCCCTCTCCCTCTGTCTCTTTGCCACTCTCTGGTGAGCACATGCACCCTCTGGCAATTAAAAAAAAAAGATAAAATATCATTAAAGAAAAGTGTAGCGCATAGACACTAGTTAGGATGTGGCTGCAGAAATCAGGACAAATGGAACTTTTCTTTTTTTGTTTTAGAGAGATCTCTGTTATAGGGCATGAGTGCTTGCCAGAGAGACAAAGAGACAGAAATCGAGAAATCACCCCCTGGGGAAGATGGTCACGCGGCAATCCCTTCTCCATTCTCCATTTGGAATTTTGGGCATGCACACACATGCACCCAAGCGTGAGTTTTAAGCTGCCAGGTGTAGAATTCAAACCACAGTTGACTATGTGGGAGTCTAGTGACCTAACCATTGCACTATCTGCTTGTCCCCAAATGAAACTTTGATATCTGGATGTGAATCTATCCCTGTGGACAGAAAGCAGCAGAATTGGGATATATGATTTATTACCATATAGGTGATACTTTAAACCATGGGACTGAAAGTGAAAGTATAAACAGAGAAGAGGGTCAAGTACTGAGTTTGGGATATTTTATCATCTAAAAAGGAGCTGTAGGTCCAGCCCGTAGGGCTAAGGCACCTGGATCCCACTTGGATGACTACATGGTTCAAGTCCCAGACTTGGTGGCTTGAAAAACACTGATACCAGTTCTTAAAATAAAGCAATTGAATTAATTTACTAGATTCCAGCTGTAATATTTTATAAATCATGCATGGCTGTGACATTCTCTTTGGATATGTTTCCTTCCTTTCAATCTTGACAGACACATTTTTTTAAAGAATTATGTATTTATTTATTCATTCAATCATTTTCATTTGGTCAGAGAAAGACAGACACATAGAGAGAAGGAAAGGGAGAAAGCAAGCTACCAGGTCTAGGACTCGATCCACAGTTGGCCATGTGGGAGTGTCCAGTGCCTTAGCCACCACACCACCTGCCGGCCCCAGATACATTTTTTAAAACCCATTTGCCTGTGCATTGGTTAGCTCAATCTCCCATCACAAATCACAGACTGGATTGCTTAAACATCAGGTGTGTGAGCATGTGCACGCTCAACATCCCACAAGGAGAATAGAGGAGAAAGGACTGCAGTGTAACCATCACCCCCGGGGATGACTTCTCACTTTCCCTCTCTCTCTTTTTTTCATCTTTCTCTAGAGAGTACATGTGCCTTATGGCAAAAATGAAGGGGGAAAAAAAGCCCAATTTAAAAACATATATTTGAATGTAATAAAGGTTTTAACAAAGGAGATAAAGAAAGAGAGAGAATGCAAAAAATACTCATTCCAATAACTGTTAATCTTTCATTTCTAATTAGTAAATATTCAAAGAAGACTAGCAATTGATTTTACATGTTATTCAATCATATTACCACTAACAGAAACCATTGGGAACTTCTCTATGACGAAAGCTATAAAAGTTCAAATAAATTATATGGCAACTGATTTATAATTGATTTATGTCAATTATGCCATTGAACACAGTTCTATGCAGTTTGTTCTCTGTATTTATTTTTAAAGTCCTCTTTCATATTTCCAGCTACTTAATCATCATAGTATTGACAGGCATCTCGTATTTATTATATATCATCATCACTGACATGAAAACCTAAACCATTGCCCTTAGAAATGATGCATTCTCCAAAATAATCTTGGGATATAAATAGATAAATAATCCCTTATAAATTGTCACCAGTTCCTAGAATAAAGCAAGATTACATGCTTCCTTCATTTCAATCTTGACAGATTTTATACACACACACACACACACACACACACATACATATTTTTTTTTCTTTTAATCTATTTGCCCATGTATTGGTCAGCTCAACCTGCCATCACAAATCACAAACTGGATGACTTAAACATCAGAAACTTATTTCTCCCATCCTGGAGGCTGAGAAGACCAAGATCAAGGTGCCAACCAATTCGGGTTCTTGTGAAAACTCTCTTCCTGGCTTCAAAACAACTGCCTTCTCAGGATATCCTTATGCGGCAGAGAAAAAGTGAACTCTCCATTGTCACTTCTTACAAGGACACTAACTTAAAAGTTATCAGATCATAGTCCCACTCCTTTCATTCCATTTAGCCTTCATTACTTCCTTACTCCAGATACAGTCATATTGATTGACAATCTCTTCAACATATGAATTTCCCAGGGGCTGGAGGTACAGTTCAGTCCCCAGCAGTGCCTTTGACTGATACGTAAAGTTTACTTTCAGATGTGCACACATGCAGTGCTTTGGTTATACGGTACAGGAGAACTGTATTCCTGAAGCTGAGGTTTTAAATTCACTAATGCAAACACTGACAGAATTTACCATGTAACCACAGATGCATTAACCCATAACAGTAATTTTAATATTAGAAATGAAAAGGCACCTGCTTGATTCTTTAAAAAATGAAGTTCAGGTGAGCTGCAATAGGAGCTAAGAAGAGCATAGATAAATGACATAGTAAATAAGCAAAAAACTTTCTTTCATTCAATAATTACTTATTTCCCCTATGGACTTCAACCTCTCTTGGATTAAAACATCTAATCTTTCCAATAAAATTATATTTTTAAATTATAAGGAATGCTTATTTCAGTCATATTTCAAGCAAATATGACTGAACAAAATGAATGAAAGAAGAGGAAATTGACTCTTCAGTTCTTAATAGCAAGGTTGTCTTTTTACATTTCCATGTCTATCACCATGCCTGGTATATAGGAGGTAAGCATTATCTGTCTACATCCTACCTACCTACCTACCTACCTAGCTGTCTATCTATCTGCATATTGCACATATATATATGTATATATATATATATATATATATATATATATGTGTATATATATATATATATATATATACATATATATATGTGTGTGTGTGTGTGTGTGGTGTGTATGTGTGTGTGTATATAGCAGATCAATTAAGGAATGAAAGAGAGATTAATAACTGATTCACACCAGAAACCCACTAACTAGAAAATCCACCTCAGAGTGTTCTTAATTCATCTACAATGGAGAAGGGATTGCAGCATGACCACACCAAACTGAGCAGTGCTTTTTCCCTCTCCCTGTCTGTCTGTGTCTAATAAGTGCATGTGCCCTCTGAAAATCAAGAGTACCTTGTTCATTCTCTCTCTCTCTCTCGCTCTCGCTCTCTCTCCCTGCACCCATCATCTATTATGCTTCCATCAACCTTGCCATAGGCCTAGGCCTTTTGACTTTTCAGTCACCAGAACAGTGGAATTTATTCATAAATAAACCTTTGTCTTCTCTATAAAATCACCAGGCTAAGGTATTTCTGTTATCAATGTGAAAACTAAGACACTGACAGTCTCACTACAAATCAACTACTTTTCTTTGAAGAGCTCAAAGAGTAGTAGTAAGAGAAGGCATGGTGATAATAACTTAAATTTTTCATTGAGTCTATCATGTGCCTTTATTTTCTAATGATTTTACAAATATTAATTCATTTCACCTTTTTTAAAAATTTTTTTAAACTTTATTTATTTATTTTAATTTGACCAGAAAGGAACAGAGTGAGAGAGAGAGAGAAAGTGAGAAAGCAAGCTGCTAGGTCCAGGACTTGAACCACAGTCAGCAATGTGGGAGTCCAGCGGCCTTAAGCACCATGCCACCTGCCGGCCCCAATTCATTTCACCTTTATAACAACCTTTGGGATACAAACTATGTTCAGGCACCATTTATTGATTTTATTATATTTAGTTATTTATTTGTTTATTTATTTATTTTAATTTGACCAGAGAGGGACACAGTTAGAGAGAGAAATAGAGAAAGAGAGAGAAGGAAAGTGAGAAGGCAAGCCACTAGGTCTGGGACTTGAACCACGGTTGGCCATGTGGGAGTCCAGTGCCAACCTGGCACTGAAACTGAGAGCTTTCGGAGGCCAGCAAGTGGTGTGGTGGTTAAGAGCTGAACTCCCACATGGCTGACAAGGATTCAAGTTCCAGACTCATTGGCTTAAAAATCACACCAGGCACATGTACATGTTTGCCCCAAATCCCAAGAGGACAACAGAAAAGGGATTACTGTGTAGCCAGTAATTTCTCTCTCTCTTTCTCTCTCTCTCAAATGCATATGCCCTATGGCAAAAACCTAAAAAATAAAGAGCTTTATAGATTTTTATTTTTAAAATAAAAAATAAATCTATCACATATGAACAAATTATATATTTTTATTAAAATATTTTATTTCCAGGGCTGGTAGGTGACATGGTGGTTGAGGGCACTGGACTCCCACATGGCCAATTGCAGTTCAAGTCCCAGACCCGGCAGCTGGTTTTCTCACTTTCCTTCTCTCTCTCTTTCTCCCTCTCACTCTGTCCCTCTCTGGTCAAATTAAAATAAATAAATAAATAGATAAATAAATAAAGATAAATAAAAAAATTCTTTTAAAAAATTTATTTCCAAAACAAAACAAAAAAAGCAGTGGAAAAAAATCTTGTTAGTTTACATTTTTGCAAATCTCAATAGTGAATGGCATAGCAAAAGTGAGCCATATCTAATATTTTGCATCTATTCTGTTGCAATATTGCAATTTTGGTTGAAGTATCTGAAGAAATGCCTCCTCAGATACGTAATTGAAAAAGGGAGGAATCTTTTAATAGCCTCTTCAGTTACAGAAACTCTTAATACTACCAGCTAAATTTCGCAAGTGGTCATTTGTTAAAAGTTAGCTGTAATGTGAAACTACATTGGTGAATTTTTTTACCTTGATACATTAAATTTCATTGTTTTGTCTTGAACTTTGAATGGATTTTTTTTCACGTGCATTATTTTCTAACAGCATGCATTGGTCACTTGCAAACTATTACTTCAATTAATTACACAGATCTTCCAAATGTTGACAAAATTCATTCTACCAAACAAAAATCATATTTGATAATTCTGCTACTAATCTCGTCAGAAATGTCGCTAGGCATTGCAAAGTACTCAGCCTCTCAGTGACAGATACAAGTTTTCCAAAAACCTAATTTTCACCTGAAAGCTCAAATTGTATCATTTGCCACAAATACTGTCATTTGTTTTCCTTGAAATGATGAGCTCACTTTGTCTTTGAGAACAGGTCTGCCAACTATCTGACCTGAATAACCATAGTTTTCCTGTCTCTTCAAGTAAGAGTTTTTTAGTTTCACTAAAAAAGGAAAGGGAAGGACTATGTCAGCTCACCTGAGAAAAGCTATTATATTTCACCATGCAGCACAGTACCTTATGCATACTTCCCATTTTTTCACAATGAGCATTAAAAAGGTGTATACTCAAGGGCTGAGATTTAATCAAATAAATCACTTTTACCACATCATCAAAAACATTCATGGGCCAATGCAGCAGACTCATGGCTAAAGAAGGATCTAGATCCTATATGGCCAACTACACAGTTCGAGTTCTGACGCCAGCAGCCTGAAAACACACCTGGCACATGTACATGTGCGTCCCAAATCCCAACAGGATGGAGAAATACAGGAGAATCGAGATTGAGAAATGACCATGCCCCATTAGAGGATCCTGTCTCCCTCTCCTCTCTCTGTCTCTCTCTGGTGAGTGCACACAAGCCCTCTGGTAATAAAAATTTTAAAAATAAAAAAATTCATAAGGGAAACTGGCACTTTTTTTTACTCTGTGTTGAAGAATTTCAGGACTACTAACATGGTTCCCACCACTGCCTTGATTCATGCTAAGATGCCATCAGTTTTATTGACCATTGTTTTATATTTTCAGTGTAAATGTCAATATAATCAAAAAGATGAATGACATCTAAGTATTATTATAAAAATAGTTCTGACTCAGGGACTCCTAAGAATGTCTTGTAAATGCCCAAGGGAACACACTTTGAGAACCACTGCTCTAATTCTCGTGTGTTGCAATTTCCTAAACTATTTCCTCCTAGTCGTTTGTTCTCCATCACCTATCACACAGAATTCAAACTTTTCGGCCAACTTTGTTTTAGTTTATTATTCCCTCATGGAAGAGGGTCATACTATAATCCCTTTTCTTCCATTTCTCCCTCCTTCTGGGATTTTGGTCACACACATTCATATGCATGTGCCCAGCATGTTTTTCAAGCCACCTGGCCCAGCATGAAACTGCACAATGACCGTGTGGGATCCAAAGGCCTTAACCACCACGCTAGCTAGCTTTTAAAGGATGTATTGTATCCTAGCACCAATCTGTCTTTCCAGTGTTGTCTCCCAAAATCTGTCTATAGTCACTAAGTATTACTCTATAAGGCAGTATCATCTACTTTCTTAAATGTCCGCTTTCCCTCCAACACTGCACATACTATCTGCTTGTGTGAAACATCACACTCCTTCCTCACTAGCATAAAATCAAAACCAGCTGAGGTTTACCTTTCTTAATAGTGCCCTCTCTTATCTCTCCTATCAAGTATTTGTTTTTTCTGTTCATTCAGCACTTGTCTAATTCATTCTTTTGGCACTTTCTACACTGCTTGGGTTGAAGATATGTTTCATAGTATATTTTTTATAAATTAGTCATACTTTAATGAGCTGATGGCCTTGTCTCCAGTTCCCTGAGGGCTGAGCCCACGTTACAAATGTTTGTACACAGCACAATGGGGAATACGTAGTTCTAAAAACAAGCTTTGATTGAAAAGTTGTGGCTGTCTAAGCTAGTCAGTTTGATAAAAGCCAACCTTGACTGTCTTTAAGAAAAAATATGCTGTCTATTCATTGATGAATAGTGTTTATGGAATGTCAAATGGCAAGAAAACATGGGCCACACATTTGAACAGCAATTACTTACACTCCTGAGTATAGTCCCAGGGACAACACTATTTGAGACAAACATTTCTCAAGAGCTATGAGATAGACAAAGAACACACACATGTTGGTAAAATACCTGATGGCCCTTCCTCCTGGTAGTGACTCCTCTTGTCCCAGTGCAATGAGTGCTCGCCCTGGTTTGTGTGCTCTTAACTAGAGATCTTTTTACTAACCAGATGTCTAACACCACCACCACTTCTACACATATTTTGACAGCTTCAACTCTAAGCATTATCACAGAAAAACAAAAGGATGCCCCAACCACTGTAAATACTCAAAATGTTTTGTCTTCCCCTCTCTAGGCAACAGGATTATACTTTATGGTCAGCAAATGCTATCCAGAGGCCTTGAATTTCATAGTACTTAGAAGGTTCTCATCAAGACTATCAGCCTGCAAAATGGAAGTGTATTTTTTTAATCATCACAAAACGTTTTATAAACCTAGTCTTTTTAAGTAAGCAGTTATGAAAGAGAAACATTCTCCTGCATACTCTAGTTTCTGAGCAGCTTGCATTAGGAATTCACCATGACAGTCATTTGTAATATCCACTTCAAGTCTGTCCTGAAGAATCCAGTGAGTGAGAAGAATCAGTGTGCGCAAGGGTGAAGGGGGCATGGGGTGGCGGGGACAGGTATTGAGACAAATCTGGAGATGAAAACTGTACACTTGTCTGCATGTAATTTAATTTTCTTGATCAAGGATAAGCACATTCCTGCCTCTTTTGCATGGATACTAGGAAACAGACGGGAGCTGGAGGTGTTAATAACACTTTACCTGTGCTTTCAGTCATATGTGTAAAAAGAGTCTCACAGGGAATTCACTCTATCCCATCTCTTAATGTCAGGATTGATCCTTGAGGATAGATATTTTAATTAAGTAAAAACATGCCATTCAGACATATATTCATATACCTATTTTAAAATATATACTAAAATGCATTCATACCATATAAATATTAACAAGAAACACCTAATACATTCTTTTTTCTTTATTGATAGAGCACACGTGCATGCATGAGTATGACAGAAGAGCATGCTCCGCATGGTCTGGTCATACCTTGATTCCGTTCATCCAGTCCTCTAGCCCATAGGATCATGGGCACGCGTGTGCACACCCGGTGCATTTTGTGGCCTGGGGACTTGCCACGGAAACAATGTAGGATCTGGCTTCTCTTGAGCAGAGCACTACCACAGCACCACAGAGCTGATCCAAGTTGTCCATTTAAAATGCAGATTCCTAAGCACCTCTCTGAGTCCAAACAATGTGAATTTCTCTGGGTAGAGGAGCCTGAATACACATTTGACAAGTTCTCAAGGTGTATGACATGTACAGCATTCTTATTCTAAAGCCTAAGAAATACTGCCCATTGACAGAACTTGGCTGAGCAGCCCTCATTCCACAGAGAGCCATGGAGCCTCCCCATCTTGACCACATGGCCACGATTTAATTCCAATTGCAACTCTCATCTCATTAAAAATACAGGAATTAGTGTATTGGCCAAGGCAGCTGGGTCCCACATAGCTGACTGCACAATTTGAATCCTGAACCCTGCAGCTTGAGAAACATGCCAGGCATGCCTAAAACTTTGAAAAGAGAAATAAAGAGATTGTGGCATAACCATACCCCATCAGGAGCACTTTCTCACTTTTCTTTCTCTCTCTCTCTCTCCCTCTCCCTCTCTCCTGCAAGTGCATGCACCTTCTAGCAAATTAGAAAAAGAGAGAGAGAGAGAGAGAGAAAGAAAAGAAAAAAAAAAATCTGGGCCAGCCCATGGCCTGGCAGTTAAGGTGGCTGGTGTGACCATTCCCTATGGAGGGTGTTCTCTCACTTCTCTCTCACTCCCTTTCTGTGTCTCTCTCTGTGTCCATCTCTCACAAATGCACATACCCTCTGGCAATTTTTTAGAGTTTTTTTCTCCTTTAGGGCATATGCACTCGCTGGAGAGACAGAGACAGTGAAAGAGAAAGTGAGAAATCACCACCCAGGGGGAATGGCCATGCCACATTCTCCTCCATTCTCCATGTACATGCACATACACCCCTTGTTTCAAAGTACCGGGTCCGGGGCTCAAACTACAATTGACCATGTGGGAGTCCAGTAACTAACCACTACACCATCTGCTGGGCCCCTTCTAGCAAATTTTTTAAAATATAAGAATCTGAAATCAACTATTGGTTGATTTTCCTTGGAAAAACTGTTGATCATTACTTGTGGTTCGAACAATTCTATCAACTGGGATCTTGACAAGTGTTGGATGGTAAACCATTCTAGGCTCTAGAATGTAAGCTTAGAAAAGCAGCAACTTTCTCTGTTAGTTCTATGCTATATACTCTATGCCTAGAAGAGGATTGGGCCCATAGTAGATACCTCATGAAATATTCATTTCATTCATTCTTTGGCAAGAACCCAGGAAATAAATCTCCAAAATTAGATGTATATTTCAACAATCTTCTTTTAAAATTCTTTTCATTTTTCTTTTTGGAAATTCTACCACCTTCACCTAGAGACAGAATAGAATCCCTTAAAAATGACAATTGCTGGGGCCAGCGGATGGCATAGCAGTTATATTACTGGGCTCCCACATGGGTGACCATGGTTCAAGTACCAAACCTAGTGGCTTGAAAATCACCCAGGCATGTATACATGTGTACCCAAGATCCCAGAAGGAGAATAGAGGATAAAGGATGTGTGACCATCTTCCCTAGGGGGGTGATTTCTCACTTTGTCTCTCATTGTCTCTGTCTCTTTCTCTCTCTGTCTCTCTCTCTCTCTCTCTCTCTCTCTCTTGTATGCACCCTAAGACAAAAACCTCTAAAAACAAACAAACAAACAAAAAGGACAACTGTTTTAATTTGAGTACAAAGTAGGAAAATGTAGGTTAAAGCCATGATTTAATGAGTATTAACAATAATTAATAATGATTTGTTGGGCCACCAAGAGGTATGGTGGTAAAGGGTGCTGGACTTCCACATGGTCAACTGTAGTTTGGGTCCCAGACCAGGCAACTTGCTTTCTCACTTTCCTTCCCTCTCTCACTCTGTCCCTCTCTGGTCAAATTAAAATGGGTAATTAAATAAAGTTAAATAAAATAATTCTTTAAAGAAATGATTTGTAACTATTGTAACTACCTCTTAAGATCCTCAACATAACAAGATTTTTCTTACTTTACCACTACAATATTTACATAAAAATTAATAAATTCTCAAATAAAATGTTGCCTACATAAATATTCTCATAAGATCTTGTTTTATTCTAACATTTTATAGCTAACACAAAGAGATTTTAGAAGTGAATAATAAAGCAAATATATTGCATCTGAATTATTATGGTCTTGCCTCATAGTCTCTCTGTTATATCACAATAAAATAAATAATGTGTAATTTATTAGGAGCCTCAGATTTGTCACTAAACTCTTTTTAGTGATAATTGTTGACACTAATTTTATTTTCACTTAGTAGAAAAACACTGTGTTTTTCTGTAGCAATAATATTAAAAGCTCCCAGTTAAAGCAGTGAAATTAAAGCAATACATAAGCTTATGAAACTCTTTTACTATTGGGTGTTATAAAAGTTTCAAGTAAATTCTAAAAGTTATTACTGCCATGTAATAATGGAAACATGTAGGCCAGCAGGTGGTGTGGTAGTTAAGGGTACTAAACTCCCACATGGCCAACCACAGTTCAAGTCCTGGACCTGGTGGCTTGCTTTCTCACTTTCTCTCTCTCTCTCACTCTGTCCCTTTCTGGTCATATTAAAATAAATAAATAAAGTTAAATAAAATAATTATTTTTTAAAAATAACGGAAACATGTTTTCTGAAACATCTAAACATCACAGCTAAAATATTTTGTATATCACAAAAGAAAGTAAAAAGAGAATTATTCACATGAGTTATTTGTATTAAGTGTGAACCTGGGTGATTCCAACAACTATAATCTGATACTGAACATAACTAGTGGTCACATCATAAAATTCACTGGTTGGGCCAATACTTGATACAGCCTCATTTTCAGTAGCAGAAGCAACCGTGTGTAGCTTACAGACCTGTACATGGCAGCAGTCAAGGTAATCACCAGTAAAATCACAAGCAGACAGGAAAAGTCAGCTGCTCGTAAGCCAAGTGAGAAGAGCAATTACAGAAACTCACATAAAATAAAAGTATAAGTCAGCAGAAGCTCCATTTTAGTAACTGCAGACTTCCTCAATCAGCGTTGCTAAGATTATAAATCAGAAATTAGCCCTTAGGTATGATGAAGAATATTAACATAGTTCTCTAAAAAGTTAGGACTACTTTGAAATGAGTTGTTATAAGATGTACCATCTACTGTAGAACTGACCAATAAATATTGGCCAACAAATTGGGAGTTCTGGGATGTAAAAAAATAAATATGAAAAGCATTGTTTTAGTTTTGCCACATAGCAATTGAAAAAAAAATAGAATAATAATCTCTAAATGAGATTTGGAATTATTTATCATGCCTAAGGAAACTATTCTAGCTTTTAAGTACTTGTATTTTCATCCAAAGATTTCTTTTTTTTTTTTTTTTTTTTCTTTTTTTTTGGAGAGGTTTTTCGCTATAGGGCGCGTGCGCTCGCCAGACAGACAGAGAGAGACATAGAGACAGAAAGCGAGAAATCACCCCCCAGGGGGGATGGTCACGCCGCAATCCCTTCTCCTCCATTCTCCTCTCGGGATCTTGGGCACGCACGCACACGCGCCCGGCGTGAGTTGTAAGCCACCGGGTTCGAGACGCGAACCGCGGTCGACTACGTGAGAGTCCAGCGACATAGCCATTACGCTAACTGCTGGTTCCCATCCAAAGATTTCTAACCAAGAACAAATTATTGAAATGTATTAAAGACTTTACTTGGCCAAGTAGATTGCTAGGCACCTTTTATGTTTTTCCTAAATTTGTTTTCTCATTAGTACTGTGAAGTAGATATTACTACATTTTATACAAACTACTCAGAAAGCTTCAGAAATGGCCTAGCTTAATCCCCAGGGTACCCCCGATGGCAGAGGAAAAAGAACATGAACCCTGGGGTCTCGGGTCTCAACTGCCCTTTCTAGCTTCATCTCTTGCCACGCCAGCATAACTAACACCTCGTCACACCCACATACAGCCTAGGTCACATCCCTCAAGCACACATCAGACACCACTGGTCCAGACACACAAGCCATGCCACGAGCCAGAGGTTCTGACCTCCTAATTCCTGCTGCCCCATGTACTATTTGCTTACTGTATTACCATAAAACCTCTATTGCTCTCCCCAGATCCAACTGAAATGTCTCCTCCTGAGTAAATCACTAAGCCTTTTTTGATTCCAGTAGGCCGTGACCTACATGACAGTTGAAACAGGTATAAGAACATCAGCTACTTTTAGTTTATTTCCTTGCTATCAAGTCTCTGAACTTGAAGCTCTCTGAAGACAGAATGCTCTCATTCATTTTGAGATCTCCAGTGCCTAGCACACTTCCTGGGACAAAACATATTTTCTATGCATATGTACTTAATGAAATAATAGGTAAAGTGAAAACCTTTTAACCACCAGGTTACTTCAATGTAAATTTGCTTTCAAAATATTTCTGGATAGAGAATGAGTGAATAGTCAAAAATAGTATATTCTCATGATTCGTTGAAACACTCTTTATATAATCTGGCTTCCTCAATCTATTTTCTTGATTATTGATTAAAGAGCTGACTAGAAAATTTCATGCAGCCTACGCTAAAACAAATTGCTGATTAAAATTAATTTATGAGGTATGCATGTTTCTAAAGAGAAAATAAGAACTGAAATACCCAAAAGTACATAAATAGCCTTTTGTTTTTAATAATTAGAAAATCAAATTTGACTACCCTATTTAATATTTTTTATCCTGTCACCATGGAAATACATTTGAATAGTCTTGCTGACAAATCCTAATTCCATGAAAATACATTTTTATAAAGAGTTTAAGGTGTAGATACTTATAAAATTCTAAATACCAGTGAATATCTCCTATGAAGTTTTAACAAGATATACCAAGTAAAACTTACTTTTAGAAAGAAAACATACAGGCAACACTGTCCTTTTTCACTCATCTGTCCCTACTAGCCTTGGGGAAAATATGCATTTTCATGGGAATTGTACACATTTTCAAAAATGACAAAGCAATAACAAGATGAAAAAGCTTCTCTTCTCTCCTGAAATTGAAAGGCAGTTGATTTCCAAAACTTCCATGATTTTGTCCAGCTAAGATTGCTGCTCTAATCATAACAATAACAACATTAATAATGCATTACAAGAGATGATATTCTTCATGGAACTTTATTTCATAATGGAGTTCTTTCTCCCCACCCTAAGGGCAGCGAATGACCCCCTGACCCCACAGACAACTGCAGCTGATGAACCAGCCCATATATATCAAGGAGGGCCCGAGGGAGACTGGCAGCTCTCATCCCACCTCCACAGTCACTTTTAGAACAGTTGGTCCAAACATGAAGAAAAGAGCAACCACCACAACAAAGCCCACAGGAAACAATGCAAACTCGTCGGGGAATACTTACCGATTCCTGGTGTGCATGGCAGAAAGTACTAGCCACCAGACCGGGCAGAAGGACTTCTTTGAGGGCAGAGTGAAGGGTCAACATTGTTGGCATTCAACAACACACAGGAAAGGGACAAAGAGAGAAAGCTGCCTCCGGGGGTTATAGTAGAAACATCCTCCAGTCTGCAGCTCAGGGAACTATAAACCCACCTGCTGAGTACCCTACTCTGTCATGGGATGGGAAAGCCACCAATCAGGAACAGTTACAGATGCCACTCACCTCACTGCTAGAATATTATAGGTTGGCAAGAGAAAGCAAAAAGAAGATAAGTGTCTCCTCACTTCCCTTTGCAGACAGGGTTAATATAGACAATTATTTTGACCACTGACTAGTCCAGTTGCAGTAATTGCTAACTCCCCCTTTCTTTCCATTTGCATTTGAATTGCCTTCATTCTAACATGGGAATGGCTCAAAGCTTTGTTTGTCTGACCTCTTATAGATAACATGCACTTATTCATAAGCTGTCAGTACCTACCATCTGTGTCTTCCTTGAAGGATGCCTGGGTATGTTCACAGCTCCCAACAGATTTTTTTTTCTTTTATAAGCATGAATGATTACAATATATACATGTAAAATACATACCTATGTATATGTGTGTCTACATACATGCATGCAGTCTGACTGTATATGCCTTTTATTGGATAATTACAAGCTGGTTGGTGATTATTTGGCTTTAAATAGTTTTTAAGTAGCATATTCTCATTTTGACTGAAGATAAGAATTTCAGTTCCATCTGTAAAGGAAGCTCTTAAACTGAAGCATATTTATATGGTGAGGCTTGCTAACTGGGAATGTCAAACTGTAGGCTTCACTAACAAATGTGATTTGCCAAGTAGTCACATAATATTTGAGACACTAAATTAGGCACTTCCTGCAGCCAGAAAAATGGCAGTCCTTTCCCTTATTGGGTTTATATTCCAACAGATATTACCATCTGCTATTTATTCTCCTTATTTTGAACACTATATCACAGAGACACAAGTTTAAATGAATTTGTAAGATTCCACGGTTATCATATTCCATCCAGAGAACTGAGAAATATTTGGAGTTAGTGAGTTGCTAATTTTTTCTTGATTCACTTTTACTGGAAAACATTCTCTCCCTTATGTTGGTATTCAAGAGCACAGACTCCGAAGGCAAACTGTTTGAGCTCAAATTTTACCAAGCTCTACCACATGACAGTTGTGGAACTTAATCACCATAATTAACTCTCTATTGCTCCCATCAACAAAGTGAAACAGCTGTACCCACGTCTCAGCATTTTGGGTAAGGGTCAAATGAGTATTGTATGTATGTATGTGTGTATATACACACACACACACACACACACACACACACACACACTATATAAAGATTGAGGTCTCATGCCAAGTGCATATGTGTATATGTGCCTAGAATCCCAAGCAGAATGGAGAAGGGATGGCAGCGTGGCCATCCACCGTGAGGGGTGATTTCTCGGTTTCTATCTGTCTCTCCAAGGAGTGCTCATACCATACAGCAAAAAATCTCTCTTAAAAAAAAAAAAAAAAAAAGATTGAGGTCCACAGTAAGTGCTATGTCTGCATTAGTCATCATCCATGAGCTGGGAAGCCACCCAGAAGGTACCTCCTGCGAACTCAGTATCCCAGACTCCATCACCACCAGTTCTGTATTAGACACTGTCAATTAGGATGCCAAGCCTATCTTATATGTGAGTACCACCACATTTACTGAGTGCTCACCGTGTGTTCTCACCACCAATATTGTTAGTTACCCACTGTACTTCTGTCTTACCACCATATTCCTTCTTTATTATGGGATTAGCAATGTGCCCAGCTAAGAGAAAGAAAACCTATTTCTCAGACTGCATTCAGATGGGGGACTCATATGATGCAGTTCTGGCCAGGAAGATATAAAATGGAAGCATGTAGTTGAGACTCCTGAGAACTCTCCTTGAAAGATGGCAAGTTCTGCTGGCATGGGGGTTTGCTTTTGCTCACCTCCTTTTTCCTGAGGGCAGAGCAAGAAGAGGGAATAGCTGGAGCCCCTAAAGTCACCATAGTAAGAGGCATATTCCAAGGACGGCTGAGGGAAAGGGTGGAAAGAGATGGGTCATGATTACATAGTAGATCTGCTATGCCCTGGACCACCTCAACTTCTCATTACAAAGTAAAAGATAAGCCCTTACCCTATTTACAGTGCTTGTATTTGGGTTTTCTACACATGCAACAAACTCAGTCCCTAGCCCTAACATACATGGGTATCACTGTTCCCATCCACAGGTAACTTTAAGTAACACCCTATGCTAACACGACTTGGAGATGACAGAACTGGATGGGGAACCTAGGCAATCTAAGCCCAGAGAACACACACACACACATGCACACACACACACACACACACACACACACACACATATGTATATATAATTTCATTTAACTATAAACTATATACCTCTCAAAAAGTACCAGTAGAATTTAATTTGGGAACCCAAAATTGTCTCTGATCTCTATACTCTACTTTTAATCTATTCATTCCCTTGGACAGATAAAACCATTTGGTATGTTAAGTGCTAAGAACACTAGTCAGACCCTGGAGATACCACATGGACAAGCCAGGCAAGACCCCTGCCCTCCGAGAGCCTACACTGCAGGGGGCTATACATAAGAACATAGAAAACTGCAATATGATAAGCACAACTATACGGATGATGCAAAGTACCATGGGAAAAGAAAGGAGAGGACTAGCCCAGCCTGTTTTCTCTCCTTCTCCCCCAAAATTCAGTTATTAATTACTCAGATGTGCAGAAAAAAAAATCAACAAAAATGGACTTCTACACTTGAATAGTCTCATAGAAGATCTCCTCAAGGGGAAGAGGACCAGCTAGACAATTTTCCTGGCCACCACCTTGGCTCAACATGGGATTCCTGAGGTATTCTCCACATCTACTATGCATTCACTCTTTCCCTTACTTACAATTGTTCTTACCCTTATCATAGAGTGAGAAATATCTACATATTTCCCAATTTGCCCACACATGACATTAAACAGGCTATTGCTCTACCATAGGTTAGCCTTGCCCATGTCTGTCCATAAGCTATGTTATGGCTAGCACTCAGTGATGCCTTAATTCTATTCTCCAGTAACGTTATGACCATTCCTTCTGCCTTTATTCACTTTTATCTCTCTGGGATGGGATGATCATTAGAATGGGAAAGCAAGGGCCTTCCTTTTAAATCTTCTGCATCAGAGCTAAGTAAAATAATTTTCTTCTCTGGATTATAAAGCCTGACCTTATCTTTTGACCCTACCTCAGATTTCATCTATGATTCACATATTTAATATGCAAAGACCTACTTTATTTAACTACTGCATCAGGAACTCAAGTAAATTAATAGATGAATCTCTATTGTTCTCACCTTCCATGTTCTCTTTTTATAGAGTAATATAGCTCATAAAATTAAAAAAAGGAAAAACAGGATAATATTGTTGAGTCCTCTATCACACTTTGATCTTATTTTACCTGCGTAAATTTAGCATTTGCCCTCTTAGTGTGAAATATAGAAACATCATGCTGCTCATGCGAACACCAACCCTACTTTGGGGGTTTCTACTAGTGATAAGAGTCAACATAGAATCACTTGACAAACCTGAAAGTGAAGACAGTATTCAGGTAATGGTGCACAAATAATAATAACAAAGCAAATATGTTTGTGTGATACAGTTCTGGCCAACAAGGATTTTGTGTGTATATATATATAAAGTCTTTATTTTACTTCTCCTTAGCAGCATAAGAGCATTGCATAAACTACGTCTGTTGCATGAATAATGACCCTTTTTGTCCTCCAGCTTTTGGCATCAATGGCCTTCTATGCCTATCTCACTTAACACCTTTTCCTCGGTTATTCCATGTGCTGCCATAATTAACTGACTCGAAGGGCAATAATTTAATAAAATGAAGACTTTGAATTCTCATCTCGACCAGGCCAATCATTTCCACTATGACCTTCTAGATATTATCAAAGCTCCACATTCTCATCTTCAGAATGGCAGTGACAATAACTACCTCAGAGGTTTATATGAAAACAAGTAGGTTCTCCAAATTGTGAGAAAACATTGTTCGTATATGAAGGACTTTAAAGCTGCTTTAGCATCCTCAAAATTGTGCTGCATTTCCAATTACAGAATGAGCCAGTCACTGATTAATCATTACGAGAGCAGTAGTCTCCTCCCACATAGTGCAGCCACAGGGCAGAAGAGCGTTAAGATGAAATACGCATTGAAATATCACTCTCACAACTTTGGATATCAAAAAATGTTGTTAGAGCTTTTTATTGTCACAAAAAGCTTTGTGCCTTTATAGAAAACTGAAAGTGGGGAAGCTTGATAGAGGAAAGTCAAGGATAAGAACATTGATTTCCATCCTTTATTCTTGCAATGTGGGAGAAGAATTGGTAATAAGCATGAAATTGAGGCTGTCACCTTCGACAGTCTACCCACTTTGCTCAGTGTCTGAGAGTACTAAGGTTTAGCATGTCAAACGCAAAACCAGATTCACATGGCAAAACAGTGCTTATCACAAGAGCCCAGTGTGCTAACCATTTTCACCCCCATTTTTCCTCCTCCTAGGTGGTGTTCAAGTCTGTTTTGCTGTTAATAACAGAAAAGTATCTGAAATTTGGTGATTTATAAAAACAGAGGGTTTATTCAGCTCATAGTTTGGAGGTCCAAGGTCCAGGAGTCACATCTGAAGGGGTCTTGCAGAGTTCTGACCACATCATGGGGGTAAAGGCAAGGCAGAACAGCCATAAGGTGCAGTGTCCTAAGTCTCTGTTCTGTTCTCGCTCACAGGGAACTGAAAACATGTTTTCCTCAGCCCTCCTTCCTGTCCTAAACCCTGAAGATCTTAGATTCCCGCAGTCTTTTAGTTGGCAGACATTTCCTAGGAAATTGCTTTATAGCCTTCTACCCAATTCAATAATTCCTGCCACATCACTAACAAAAAGAAATGAAAGTATTGGAATCAACTCGAGAGCTCCTGTTTCTTTTGTTTTAATTTTTGCTTTTATCATTCCCAGTTAGGAGTTGTCACAACAAAGAATACTTGTAAGAGTGTTTACTGATTAAAGGATTGGGGGTGGGGAGCTCATGGAGGAGAATTTGCGTTGCTTGCTTTACCTCACTCCCCTGTACCTGTAAATTTTATCTTTACTTCCTCAATACTCAGAAGATAAACAACATTCTCCAGGATACTTTATACAGCTAAACATTGTCCTGGGCACTTGCGAACTATTTCATTTAATCCCCAGAATCACACTATAAGTTTATATTATCATACCTTTTTTGCAAATGAAGAAACAGATTTAGAGATGCTGACTTACTCATTTGAGGTCATACAACTAATAAGCAGCAGAGTCACGGTTACATCCTAGATATTCTGACTCCAAATATCATGGAACAACACGGCCAAGTTTAAGAGTTTGAAGTAACTCCCATATTAACTGCCATACGCTTTGAGTTGTTTTTCCTTTGAACTTCAGGGGCCCATAGTAGGCAGTCTAAACTACAAATTAAGTATACAAGCTCTGGAGTTCAAAATCCTGGTTCCACCACTTAACATCCAGCTGCACACACATACACACAACACCCTACATTGACTTCGTCACTACATAAAGTCATTGTTTCTCTCTCTCTAAATCACTTCCTCTCTTGCTCTCTCACTACCTTGCTTTAGTCCCTCATTACCTAATAGCTCGTAAGTGGTCTCTCTCATCACTTCCCAAGACACTGATCTGTATTTCACACTGCTGCCAGAAGACTTTTTCTAAATTCAAATATTATATTCTCTCTCCACTCTCCCTGAAATTCATCAGTTGATCACCTACTATTACTTTCTAAATAAAATCCAAATTTCAGAGACCTCAACACACCCGTAGTTGTATGTTTTTTGCTCCAAATCACACCAAACTTCAAGCATTTCTCCAATGAAACAAGATTTTATAATGGGAGACAGATATAATGCAATCGATTAATTATGAAATGTATTTTGCACCATATAAACAAATTACTATCGATTACCAGTCAGTTTCTACTGAGAATTAATAGTCACTTAAAGGGGGGGGGGGGGATGGCTCATACAGACAGAAGCATGGAAACACATGACTGCTTTGAATGTACGGCTGGATACGCTGCCAACATCTTTCTTTGGACTTCAGTTCTTGGGCTCTTTTGTCTACCTTGGACAGATGGGAAAAATGCAGGAGGCACAGTTCTAAGGTCGAGACCCAGTGATAGAAGGAACCAAGGCTGTCTCATGTGCCAGAGTAAATGCAAGTGTTTAGTTTTTATTTTTCCCATTTTGACTTTTTTTTTGTTTGGCTGGTAATATAAAAACACCTTTAGAACAATGGGAAATATCTTTCTTATTGAGATCTCTGCAGGAGGAAAAAACAAAAAAGACTTGAAGCTCTCTAGCATCTTATGTTTTTTACTTTTAATAATGGGAGATTGCTTAGGGATATAGCCAAACACACTCTATGTCTTCTACCTGGTTAACTTTTGCTGGTCCTCCTTGACAAGACAAAAACATCATTTTTTGAAAGTTTTATTCTGGTGGCGCCAGCAGGAGGTGTAGTGGTTATGTCTCTGGACTCCCACATACCCAATGGAAGATCAAGTTAAGTTCCAGACCCAGTGGCTTGAAAATAATGCCAGAACATGTGCATGCATGCCCGAGATCCCAGGAGAAGAATGGAGGAGAAGTGGTTGCAGAGTGGAGAATGGGGGAGAAGGGGTTGTAAAGTGGTCATTCAGGGGGTTGATTTCTCACTTTTCCTCTCATCATCTTTGTATATCTTCCTCTCTCTCTCCCCATCTCCCCCCTCCCTCTCCCCACAGCAAGTGAGCACACCCTATGGCAAGAACCTCTTTTCTTTTTTTAAAGGTATGTTTTTCTGATCCTCTTGGCCTAAATCCAGTGTTCTTCTTCCGTGCTGCCATGCCATCTGGACATATTTCTCTCCTCAAACTTAGCACCCTATGTTTAATTGTTCATTTAATGTTCTTACTCTACTGCCTGCTCAGAGAGAGACCTTGAGAGTATAAGCCATCTTTCATCTGTGTAACACCATGGTGCCAAAGGATACTTCATACATAATAAACTCACAATCTATGTTGGTTTTAAAAAAAATAGATGGCACGATGGCTATTGATTGATTGTACAATTGCTATTCTTGTTTATTTTGCAAATTTTAAAGTTCAGGATCCCCTTCCTGAAATTTTTCTAAGGACATTTTCCAAATGTCTAAGTTGCAAGACTTTGCTTGCCAGAATTTATTACAGCAATTCATGTGCAAGTAGGGGTTACACACTGTGGAAAACAATCCTATTTATGCCATATTCAGGGACCTGGACTATACTTAAACCATTATCCATCTTACCTGCTAAAAAGAATTAGCTGGCATTTTCCTTTAAAATCTGATTCTCTTGCCAACCTGGAAGACATTTAGAAATCAATAGCTCATAAAACATGCTAATAGCTTCAAATAAACTTTTTCAGAATTGTACCCCTTAGCAGAAGTCCCTGAATAACATGTACTGAATCCACCCTCTCTCACACATATCTAACATTAAATCACCAACTGTGTGTGTAAGTGTGAAGCTAGGTTCTAACTCAATAGCTTAGTTTCTTTTCTTTTTCTTTTTTCTTCTTTTTTAAGACAGGGTCTTGCTCTGTCATGATCCTCCTACCTTAGCCTCCCAAGTAACTGTGATGATAGGCAGGGTGGGTTAGGGATTGGAACCCGGGTCTCCCATGTGGCCTTGGCTGCCACATAGCAGCATCTACCACAGTTGGGCTAGTGTAGCTTAGTTTTATATCTGCTCTCTCTGACCTTTCTAAATGCAAGTTTTTAGAAATAGTTTATGGATCAAGAATATTTTTATATCACTTAGACGTGTGTGTTGATAGTGCAAAATCACCGAGTGTATCTGAGTGTAGAAAACAAAGAGAACTTAATTAGTGCTTTCCTATATAACCAAATAGTTGGAAAGGTTTCTCAAATGCAATAACTACAACTGAGAATTCACAAGCAAAACATTACAGGGAGGGTAATTATGCTTCTGGAAAATCTATGGCTATCACAAACTACACACTTATAATGGACACATTATCTCACATGTAAATTATGCCTCAATATTTTGAAAAAATCAGTATTTATAGCAACAGAAATTATATTAGAGGCTCTTTAGAGATGGAGAGGTAAAGATGATGTAAAGAGACATGAAGGCACTTTTGGAGGTTATGGAAATGTTCTGTATTTTTATTGCAGTTGGTAAATATTTAGACAGATATATTTGTCAAAACTTAAACATGTAAAGGGCTTATTTTATTTTATGTAAATCATGTCTCAATAAGGTTGTGTTGAAAATCAGTTGAGTTAAAAATCAATACCTAAGCAAGGCAAACTTCTTGTTTTTATTCAAGCGCCATTAAGTTGCTACTTTAACAATTTATTATAACAACTCATGCATATTATATCTTCATGGTAACTTATCTTTTCCAGATATCTCAAGATAAAAATAATGTATTTAGATCTCATTAAGTGAGTATCATGAAATTTCATTCTCTATTAAAAGAAATTATCCATGCTTAACAATGTAAGATTACTAGGTTGCTCATGTATATTGAAAAGTATGGGGATCAGCAGGTGACATGGTGGCTAAAGATGCTGGACTACCACATGGCCAATCAAGTCCTGGACCTGGTGGCTTCCTTTCTCACTTTCTCTCACTCTGTCCCTCTCTGGTCAAATAAAAATATATAAATAAATAAATAAAGCTAAATAAAATAATTCTTTTTTAAAAATGTGTGTAAAATTACATGTGTAGCAGCTTACCACCAAGCATTAAGGCCTGCTTAGCTGATAAATTTATGAATTCACGAATAGCCCTATGTTATATTTGGGTGGAGAAAATCCAAATGGATGAACTTTGATATTAATTATAAACTACATAGTATCTGAAGAAAATAAACAGATAACCAAGAAGTGCTGCAACTGACTAGTGTCCTTGGCACATTATAGTGGAGGCCTCTCACATACGACCTCATATTATCTTTTGAATATAGTCTCCATTTTAAGAGTTTCTCCACTGTGAGATTTGCCATCCCAAGAAGAAATTCAGAAAGCCCATATTCCCATCATTCTAGGCATCTAGGATACCTGCAGATTAGTTCCATCAATCAGATGCACCCACATAAGGTTCATTCATAATGTGAGAAAAGGAACAAGCATTGGGCAGCCACTTCCTGGTCCAGGTGGTAGCTGAGTATCTCGCTTTTAAGAGTTAGCCAGAGGGACCAGCAGTTAGCTATATAGTCCAGGCTATGTCGCTGGACTCCCATGTAGTCGACCGCAGTTCAAGTCTCGGACCTGGTGGCTTAAACTCACGCTGGGCACGTGTGTGTGCGTGCCCAAGATCCTGAGAGAATGGAGGAGAAGGATTGCGGCATGGCCATCGCCCCTAGGGGGTGATTTCTCGCCTTCTATCTCTCTTTCTCTCTCTGTATGGCGAGCGCACGGGCCCTATAGCAAAAACCTCTTAAAAAAAAAAAAAAAAAAGTTAGCCATAGAGGGGCCTGGACTCTCACATGGCTGGCCAAGGTTAGAGTCCCGGACCTGGCAGCTTGCTTTCTCATTCTCCTCTCTCTCATCAAGTTAAAATAAATAAATAAAGTTCATTCTTTAAAAAAAAAAAAAAAAAAGTAGCAGAAGTTACGATAAATGGAGTACCTGGCATCTCTAGCCATTTTAAAGAAGTCGAGTTCTTGACCTCTAAGTCTGGCTGGTAAGAGCGATGGCCCCAGCGGCTCACACAATGGGAGGGTCCTGCAGAGGCGCGCCACCTCCACGGCATGGCA
Organism: Tupaia tana; assembly: GCA_026018925.1. Taxonomy (NCBI): domain Eukaryota; kingdom Metazoa; phylum Chordata; class Mammalia; order Scandentia; family Tupaiidae; genus Tupaia; species Tupaia tana. The sequence continues at coordinate 20,607,795 of JAKSZU010000017.1, forward strand.
GCGCACTGGTCGGGCCAGTCCCGCCAAGGACTCCCTGGGCCTGTTCTTCTCTACTGAATTCATCGTCACCTTAGACAAACTGGAATGGACTGTGTCCGTCACTTTGACGGGGAAACACATCTTATTCAGGCATTTGATCAGCAAGGAGTAATTCTGGGGTTAAAAGTGTCCTAGAAATTTAAGAACAGGATCCTCGAGCTACACATTCCACGTGGGCCCAAGCTCGGGCGCCCGCGCCGGGAGAGTGACGTCAGAGTTAAGCGTGGGGCTGACGTCACGAGCCAATATGGCGGTCAGGGTCTCCTGGAGGTGCCGGTTCCTGGCCACAAGCCTTGCGCGAGCCTGCTTGCATACCAGACAGCTATCGCCACTGCTCCCCGAATCAGGGAACTTGCCATCTGCCTATGCGACCCAGACAAGCCTAGAAATAAACCTGGTATACAGATTTATGAAATTAATCTGAATAAGTGTGGTCAATGGTATTGGATGCTTTCATCAATATTAAGAATGAAATGGATTCTGGAACCACTAGATAGCGTAATGACTACGTCGTTGGACTCCCAAGTAGTCGATTGCGGTTCGTAGTCCCAGACCCGGTCACCTAAACTCATACTGTGTGTGTGCGTGCGTGCCCAAGATCCCGAGAGGGAGAATGGAGGAGAAGGGATTGTGGTGTGTCCATCCCCCCTGGGGGGTGATTTTTCACTTTCTCTCTGTCTGTCTGACAAGTGCATGCACCCTGTAGCAAAAGCCTCTCAAAAAGAATGAAATGGATTTGACCTTGATCTTCAGAAGATCAAGCAGAGAAGTTATCAGTGGGCCTTGTGCTATGAACATCAATGGAGACAACACTCTGGCTTTACACCCGAAAGATTGACACCAACCTCAATAAACTCTCAGAAATCTCTCCTCTTCCACATATGTATGTAATAAAGGATTTTGTTCCTGATTTGAGCAACTTTTATGTATAGAACAAATCCATTGAGCCTTATTCGAAGAAGTTTGAGTCCCATGAAGGAAAGCAGCTGTATCTGTAGTTCATAGAAGATCGTGAGAAACTGGACAGACTCTTCGAATGCATTCTGTGCCTGCTGCAGCACCTGCTGTCCCAGCTATTGCTGGAATGGAGACAAACATTTGGGACCTGCTGTTCTTATGCATGCCTATTGCTGGATGATTGACTCCGGACACAATTTCCCAGAGAAGGGCCTGGCCAAGCTGTGGGATCCTTTCTCTCTGTACCATTGTCATACCGTCATGAACTGCATAAGGACCTGTCCCAAGGGTCTGAATCCAAGGAAAGCTATTACTGAAATGAAAACAATGGCAGTCTATAAGGAGCAGAAAGCTTCAGCTTGACTGTTACCATGCCAAACATGACTTAATAACCAGCTCAGAGCTGAACATAATTTAGAATTCCTTCAGAGGTCTTGATTTTCCATGAATATAGTATATATCATTTAAAAAAATAGGAATAAATGTTATACTATTTTATTAACAGAAAATTAAGAACATGTAAAGAAAACTCTACTCCAGTTTATTTCTGTAAGGTCTATTTTACTATAGTGGCAACAGAGTAGACATCATTTCACAAACTCTTCTAGGAAGTTATCTGCCCTCCCCAAACTGGGCAGTGTTAGTGTTTATTTTCAGCTACTTAGGGTCTCTTTATTGGTGGTTTATAACAGTGCCCTGAACACACACTGAATTCCAATGCTATGGACAATGATTATAAATTGTATACTTTAGGACTCATCTGCTTCACACTCCCTGAGTGGTCCCATCACATCCAGAATTTAAATACTGTCAATGGATTGCTCCTTGATTTCTATTCCATTAGATCTTACCTCTGAAGTCCAGACTCATGTGGACTATTTGCCACATGAGTCCTGATGTCTAATAAGTACCTAAAATTTAACTTGATGATTTCTTAGATATGACATTGAAGGGAAAAGTAACAAAAGAAAATAATAAATTGAAAGGCATCAAAATTTTAAATCTTGTTCTGTAAACAATACTATTACAATAGTGAAAATACAAGCCAGCCCAATAGTGCAGCAGTTAAGCATAGTGCATGAGAAGTCAAATCTCACGTGGTCAACCACAGTTGCAATTCCATCCCTGATGGCTTGAAAAATATGCTGGGCATGTGTGCATGCATGCCTAAACTCAAAGAATGGGAGAAAATACCTGCAAATCATATATCTGACAAAGGGCTTCTATTCAGAATACATAAAGAAATTACACAACTCAACAATTAAAAACAATTTCTAAATGGGCAAAGAATACAAATAGGCATTTTTCCATAGAAAGCTACAAATGGTCAATAAGCACATGAAGAGATACTCAACATCATTATTCATTAGGGAAATGCAAATCAAAATCACAATATGGTACTTTATACTCACTATGAGGGCTATAATAAAAATGTTTTTAGAAAGACAATAACAGGGTGTGGTGGTTAAGGCACTGGACTCCCATGTGTCCGAGTCCCGGACCTGGTGGCTTACTTTCTCACTGTCCCTCTCTCTCTAGTCAAGTTGGTGAAAAAAATAATAATAAATAAATAAAAATAATTATTTAAAAAATAATAAAAAGACAATAAAAAGTATTGACAAATTTATGGAATAATTTAATACCTTATTCTTTGGTGATAGAAATATAAAATGGGGAAGACATTTTAGAAAACAGTTTGGAAATTCCTCAAAATATGAAACACACGGTTTCTATAAAACTGACCATTTTGGTTATGTGCTGAAGAGAAATGAAAACATATGTCCACACAAAAACTTGCAAACAAACATTTATAACAGCATTATTCATAATAGTCTAGAAGAGGAATCGAAACAAATGTATATAAACTGATGCATAGATAAAGAAACTATGTTGCACACACATACAATAAAATATTTAACAAGGGTTTGGCAGGTGGTGTTAAGAGCACTGGACTGCCACATGGCTGACCATAGTTTGAGTCCCAGACCTGGTGACTTGCTTGCTCTCTCTCTCTCTCTCTCTCTCTCTTTCTCTCTTTCTCTTTCTCTCTCTCTCTCTCTCCCTCTCTCTCTCTCTGGTCAAATTAAAAAAATAAGCAAATAAATAAAGTTAAATAAAATAATTATTCAAAAAAATTTAACAAGCAGATTAAAATACCAATCAATACCTGCTACAACATGGATGAAGCTTAAAACATTAAGCTAAGTGAATGAATCTTTAGACTCAAGATTGATTTTAAATTTCCAAGCCAAATAAATGAGGCAAAAGAATTGAAGTATTCCACAAGCCAGTCAGCTATTGAAAACTTCTGGGTGTTTCAAAGACATTAGAACCTGAAGTCTCAAAAAAAAAAAAAAAAAAAAAAAAAAAAAAAAAAAAAAAAAAAAAAGCTATCTTTTTGTTGTTTTGATCTTCATTACTTTTCTTTTCATTAAGTCTTTTCCATATCAGCCACTCCTGGGACCTTGCTTCATGCTTGCATTCACATCCAGTTAAGTGCTAATTATTCTTCAACATCATCTTTCAGATTTTCTTCCCAAAATTATTACAGTATTGCATCAGGGAGCTTGAGATTTCAAGGAAGCAGTCAAAGGCTTAACAGCAGTGAATAAAGATTAAAGGATAAGCTTTGTTGAATTTGACTTCCCATTAGGCTTTTCTAAAGTTAAACAGTGAACATATTTGAGTTTAATGTGAATATATTTAAAATTTTCATTGCTTTCCTCTTATTTACCAGGATGATCATTGTGAACGCACACATGCATATATATAATGTACACTTTTCATTCTTCCATTTGTCAACACTCATTGAATCACTCCCTGTGCACTAAGCAAAGCATTAAATGTTTTTCCAGAAAATTTTCATACTAATATCTAATTCAAAGTTGGTCATTTTCCGATATTCTTTTATATTTTCTTCCCCAAACTGGTCTTCCTACTTAAAAAATGGGGTGCTATTACAACATTAATTCTGCTGTGATTTGTTTTTTTAGAAGTTTTTGCCTTAAGGCAGGTGTACTTGTCACAGAGAGAGACAGAGATAGTGAGAAGGTGAGAAATCACCCCCCGGGGGATAGCCATGCCGCAGTCCCTTCTTCTCCAGTCTCCTCCCAGGATCTTGGGCACACATGCACACGCACCCAACGTGACTTTCGAGCCATTGGGTCCATGACTGTGATTAGCCATGTGGGAGTCCAGTGACATAACCCCCATGCCATCTCCAGGTCTCTATGATTCTTTTTTTTTCTTTAAGAATTATTTATTTTATTTATAATTATTATTATTTTTTAATTTGCTACAATACATGCATGCTCAGCAGAGAGAGGAAAGAGGGAGAGAGAAAGTGAGAAATCAAGCCACAAGGTCTAAGACTTGAACCGCAGTCAGCCACGTGGGAGTCCAGTGACTTAACTACCATGCCACCTGCTGGCGCCTCTGTCATTCTTAATTCTGTTAAACCTTTGTAGTGTTGCTAGAGCTCATATCACTTCAAAGTTTGATAAGTCCCCACTGTGTTCCAGGGTATTCATTCAACGGCTAAAAGCAGCACTTTTCTAACAAGACTTGCATGTAGGCTATATTACAAACCAGTCCTCAGCTACCTTTTCAACCACATCGTACTTCTCTGCACACTCATAGGCTCTCTATTCAGCCGTATTAAACTATTTCTCAAATTGCAACTTTATAATGTAGATCTTGTATTCAACTGTCTCTATTTCTGATTCAAATTTAATAAAATATTAACATCTAAGAACTACCACATATCCCAGAAAAAACATACAGCAATAACAGCATAGTTATTGTATAGATATTTAAGCAGGAAATCTATAAAGATTTCTTCTCAGTAGGAAAAAAATAAGATATCCAAATATTTTAGCATCCAGGGGTGCGACAGTGACGCAGCAGTCGACTCTAACACTCTGTGAGGCAATTCACATGCAAAGAATCCTGGTTCCAGTGCAGAGACCGTCCCAAGTACACTGGGCACATGCTTGCCCATGATCAAGGCTGGCGGAAGGCTGAGGCTGGATGCAGCATCAAGACCCTGTTGAGAGCAGTGTCTCTTTCTGTGTCTGTCTCTATCTCTCTTCTTCATGGAGAAAAATGAATAAAACTTTTTAAAACATTTTAACACCCCAAAATAGTATCATACTTACACTGAGCTCTAATAAATAACATACTATTAAAATGAAAATACTTGGAGGGGACATATGTCTGGAATAACAATATTTTCATCACAGAACCAAATCTATTTAAACTAGGAAAATGACAGATGCTTCCCAACATATAATAAGGTTATATCCTGATGAATCCATTGTAAGTTTAAAATATACTAAGTTGAGGGACCAGCAGTTAGCGTAATGGCTATGTCGCTGGACTCCCACGTAGTCGACCGCGGTTCGAGTCCCGGACCCGGCGGCTTAAACTCACGCCGGGCGCGTGTGCGTGCGTGCCCAAGATCCCGAGAGGAGAATGGAGGAGAAGGGATTGCGGCGTGGCCATCCCCCCTGGGGGGTGATTTCCTGCTTTCTATCTCTCTGTCTCTCTCTGTCTGTCTGGCGAGCGCACGCGCCCTATAGCAAAAACCTCTCCAAAAAAAGAAAAAAAAAATATATACTAAGTTGAAAGCGGGTGTTTTACCTAGATGATGAGATGCAAAAACAGTATTTTTAACACTGGCAACAGAGTACACAGAGTATTGTTTACCCTTGTGAGTGTGTGCTGACTGGAAGCTGCAGCTCATTGCTGCTTCAGAGAGAATAACATACCGCATATTGCTACCCTGGTAAAAGATCACATTTTTAAATTTGAAGTACAGTATCTACTAAATGTGTATCACTTTTGCACCATTATGAAGTCAGAAAAAGTATTCGTTAAGTCATCATATGTCAGGGACCATCCGTAGACAATACTAACACATAGATCACAGAGGTAGAATAGCATATAGAGTGGCATGGTGGAATCTGGGGTTTGTCAGTTAGAGAGATTCTTGGGAACATCTTTTACTACCTATGTGACATCAGCAGCATTCACTTCTCAAAGCCTCAGTTTTCTAATCTGTAAAATGTAGCTAGCCACAGAGTTATAAAAGTTAAACAAGAGTTTAATAATGAGTAGCACATAGATAGTATTCAGTAAATGTTATCAAATGTTTTTATTTTCTATAAGAGTATTTATGTTTTGGCCAGCTAGTGGTTAAGGCGGGATAACCATGACTAATTTCATGGTTTGAGTCCCAGACATGGCGGCTTGAAAACCTTGCCAGGCACATGTGCATGCATGCCTGAAATCCTGAGAGGAGAGAAGAGGAAGAGAAAGGATTGTGGCTTGGCCAACCCCCCTGGGGGTCGAAATCTCACTTTCCTTCTCCCTCTGACCTCTCTCTCTCTGACAAGTGCACATGCCCTATGAAACTAAAAAACAAAAACAAAAACAAACAAAAAAACACTTAAGTTTAACTAAATTAACCTGGTATCTTCCTTCTGTGGGAATGTGCCTTGCAAATAAGTAGTGTCCAATGTTTTAGGGAAGGAAGGAAATAATGTATCACGCAATAAAGATTAGCATGTTTTCTTTCTAAAATAAACTTCAGGTCAGCAATTAATTGCTAGCTTTTTCCAAGGCAGTGCATAGCATGATACGGGAAAAGATGAACATAATATTTCCCTTTAATAAGGAGAGGGAAAGGGCCAGGCTGTCATGACGTGGTGGTTAAGGAAGCTAGATCCCACATGGCTGACTATGCAGCCTAGACCTGGAGCCTTGGAAAACATGGAGGGTGCATGTGCACTCATGTCCAAAATCCCAAGATAAGAATGGAGGAGAAGGAGCATGACTTTTCACCTCGGGGCTATTTTCTCACTTTCCCTCTATCTTTCTGTCTCTGACAAGGACATGCGCCCTTAGCAAATTTTTTTTTTAAAAAAAGGATATGGGCTAGTTCAGAAAGGGACCTTACATTTGTTGTAGGCATGTCCAGCTGCTGTTGTTCTGTAGTATATGGAAGCAAATGTTGGCGAGTGCTATCATCAAAATGTTTATTTCACTCAAAATGTATATGCTGAAATCCTAGCCCTTAAAATGATAGTATTTGGAGGTGGAACGTCTAGTAGATGATTTGGTCATGAATGGGTACTTGCTATGGTTTAAATGCTTTTGTCCCCTTCAAAAATTCATGCTGAGGGGCCAGCAGGTGGCCAGCAGGTGGTGTAGTGCTTATGGCACTGGACTTCCATACGACAGATTCAAATCCCGGACCCAATGGCTTGAAAATCACGCCAGGCACGTGTACATCCATGTCCAAAATCTGAGGAGGAGAATGGAGAAGAGATAGTTGCGTGGCCATTCCCCAGCCCCCAGGGGGTGATTTCTCACTTTCCCTCCCACTGTCTCTCTAGGTCTCTCTTGTAAGCACACACACCTTATGGCAAAACCTTACCAAAAAAATTATTCGTGTTGCAAAGTTTAATCCCCCATCCACTAGTGTTGGGAGGGTAGGCCTTTTGGGAAGTGTTTAGGTCAAGAGGATTCTGCCCCTATGAAGGAATTAATGCAGTTATGAAAGGGCTTGACAGAACATTCATTCCCTTTTGCCTTTCCGCCTTCCATCATGTGATGGTGCAGCAAGAAGGCCTACACCAGATACTGGCGCCTTAATCTTGAATTTGCCAGCCTCCCTAATCATGAGCCAATAAACTTCTATTGTTTATATTAATTATCCAGTCTATGCTATTCTGTTATAACAGTACAAATGGACTAAGAATGTGACCTTATTAAAGAGGCCTGAGGGAGCACATTCATCCCTTCACCATGTGAGAACACAGCTAGAGTCACCCACGAACTGGAAAGCAAGGCCTCACCAGTGAACAAATTTACTGGCACCTGGACCTTGGACTTCCCAGCCTCCATTATAAGAAATTTCTATTTTATATGCCACTCAGTTTATGGTATTTTGTTTGATGAACTATATAGTTGGTCAGATTTGAATTCTCTTTCTAAATACTCTCACTTGCCTTTATAATATGATACTCCCATATGTAACAGTATACCATGTCTAACACTTCACTTAAATACCAAGGTAAATTTTAATAATTTATTCTTCCTACCACATAATATCTCCTCAGAAGTAATGTTCCAAAAATCTGATACTCTAACTGATAATTGATACTTTCTAAAGGAAATTACAAGGATAAATATATTGATGCATTCAACTGAAGGATTACAGGTGATGAAAACCAATTTTGTTCACTAAAAGGGGAGAACAAAGCAGGAAGTTTCCAGTGAAAATTATATTTTGGAAACCAGCAATTTTGAAGTTGTTTCTGAAGGAAACCTAGATTTTCAGTTTCATTGGTACAAGTATGTTTAAGCAAAAGTAAGGAGCAGAGGGCCAGGTGATGGCATGGTAGTTAAAGCACCTGACTCCCACATGGCCAAATGGGTAGTTCGAGTTCAAACCCAGTGGCTTGAAAAACACACCCAGCCCAGGTACAGATCCAAAATCCTGAGAGGAGAATGGAGGAGAAGGTATTATAACATGGTCTTCCTCCTGGGTTCTCTCTCTCTCTCTCTCCAGTGAGCACATGTGCCTTATAGAATAGAGACAAGGAGTAGAAACATAGACATGGTATAGGTCCAGGTATGGGAAAGCAGACTGCCTACTGTGCAACTTGGCAGGCTGAGGTCACATGAGAGGTCTGTGTTCGATTCCTGCCCTCCCCCAAAAGCCAAGTGTGGTGATATGTATCTGTTGTCTCAGCTGTTCAGAGACTTAGGCAGGAGGATCATGACATAGTGAGACCCTGTTTGAAAAAATAATAATAATAATAGCAATGAGTGTAAATAGCCGAAAGAATGAATACTTTCTATCTTGGAAGGACAAAGTAAATGATGTGGGCAAATCTGCTTTATAAATTTCCAAGGAGGTGATAGTTAACCACCTGACACATTAGAAGTTTGCTCAATAAAAGTTTTTAAATGAATGACTGCAGGTTAACTAAATAATTAATTAAACTACACGCTGAGTGAACCAGGGACATGAAAGATGAGAAGGTACTATACTGAAGAATAATTTATGTATGATTTTCTCGTGAAGGATACAGTCATGATCACCATGCTAACTGATTTTCAGCACAGCTCTCCTGACAACATTACTTTTATGCACTAACATGACCTGAACAATTAACTGAAGAGGCCCACAAAGTTATATTAACATTTTACATTGTTCAGAGGGATTAAAGTTAATTGACTCAATTATTTAAGTCAGCATAACAATACCTCTACTTGGAGTATTTTCACTTGAGTATTTCAAGGCCCTTCATAAACCTATAGTGAGAAGTGTCTCCCTCTTCCCTTTAAATACTCAGGAGCAGAGGTACACTTAATTCTAATGAAATTTTTCCCATGGACAAAGACACATTTTTGCTCTAAATTTAGCCCATTAGAATGCAATTGCCCATAGCATTTCAAATGCTGTTTCAAATGAAATATTGCAAATAATGAAAAATTGTTTTAAGGTACAACAGGGTGTCATTCCCTGCTAAAGGATACCTCAGAGAATGGTAGATTAAAAAAAAAAACTAGGGCCAGCAGATAGCATAATGATTATATCGCTGGATTCCCATATGGCTGGCTGCAGTTGAAATCCTGAACCCAGCAGCTTAAAAATCACACTGGCCATGTATGCATGCCCAAAATCCTGAGAGGAGAATGGAGGGGAAGGGATTGTGGCATGGCCATTCCTCCTGGCAGGTGATCTCTTGCTTTCCGCCTCTCTGTCTTTTCAGCGTGCACATGCACCCTATAGCAAAAATCACTTTTGAAAAACAAACAAACAAGAAAAACCCACTTTGGCATGTGTGTACACAAAATCCCAACAGGACAGATAAAGAGAGGTAGAGATTATAGTGTGACTACGCTCCCCACCGGGAGGTACTTTCTCCCTCTTGCACACTCTCTGTTTCTGTCTCATTGAGGGCACACACTCTGGGGGAAAAAAAAAAAAAAAGCCAAAAATACTTTGTGAAGCTTTGTGGTGGTTAAAGACAAGAGTATAAATCAGGCAGGTTTAGGTTTAAATTGCAGAATCAGCCTTACTAACTGTGTGACTTAGAGCAAGTTATTTAACTTTAAGTCTCATTTATACAAAAAACATTAACAATAGTTTCTTCACAGGGTCAATTTGAGGATTAAAGAGTGTAAACTAAATAGCAGAGTATGGGGCACATGTAAGCACTCATTATACCTATCATCATCATCATCATCACCACCACGTCCTCGACTCTAAATTCCTGTGAGGATTAATTTTATGTGTAAACTTTCAGAGAGTGGTTTGGGGTGAGATTAACGTGTAAATCAGTGACCTCCGAGTAAGCCAGTTACCCTCCACTCATCCAGTCTGTTGGACTGAATAAAATAACACCAAAACAAAACAAAACAAAACAAAACAAAAAAAACAGCTCCCTTAAGCAAGAGGGAATTCTCCAACAAAGTCTTCAGATTTCCTCAGCACCATCAGCTCTCTTGGGTCAGAAGCCTGTGAGCCACCACTGCAGATTTGAACTTCCCAACTTCAACAGCCTCATGACCCACCTCCTTAAAAGAAAAAGAAAGAAGGAAAGGAAAGGAAAGGAAAGGAAAGGAAAGGAAAGGAAAGGAAAAGAAGATTAGATAGATGATAGATAGATAGATAGACAGACAGACAGACAGATAGATATGGACCATCCATGGCATAGTAGCTAAGACAGCTGGGTTCCAAAAAGCCAACTGTTTGGTTCAAGTCCAAGTTGGCTTGAAAAAACATGCCAGGTGCATGTATGTGCACGTATGCTCAAACCAGGAGAGTGGAGGAGAAAGGACTGCAGTGGGACCACCTCCTCTGGGGGGATGCTTTCTCTCTCTCTTGAGTATTTCAAGGTCCTTCACAAACCTATAGTGAGACTATATATATGACTATACATACACACACACACACACACACACACACACACACACATATTTTTTCTGTTTCTCTAGAGAACCCTGATAATATAGTACCCTCCATATACATGAGAACCTAAATCATAAAATAGATCTAGTGGTATAAAATAGAGTACAAACATTACTTAGAATATAACATCCTTGAAAGCAAGGATCAACCTTCAGGTATTAGTCATGCAATAGGTATTCAGTAAATTTTTAAAGAGTCAATTAGTCAGTCAATGTACTTTATTGTAACCCTGCAAATACTGTAGCATTTTTTATAAGTGTCTGTGAATTGATATCATGCATAAGGCATAAGTTTGTAATGTGAAAAAGTTGTTAGATAAAGAAGTGTTCAAATTACTTGCTATGCCAGATGGCTGAGAGAGTATATGAGCTGCCCCAAATGTCATCCTGGGGAACAGAATGTCCCAAAGGAACTGAAAGCGAGGGAATGGATGAATCACATCTGCCGTTGTCATGGATACTGTTCATCTTATCTGTGCAAACTTGAAAACTAAAAGCACTACAGAATAGAGTGGCTAGCTACCTAATTGAGGCCTCATCTGTTACTAAAAGACCTAGTCCAATAGAGGAATCCTTAATGTTTAATGAGTGCTCAAAGTGTAGTTGGCCTTGTGCAAAATGCACAAATATAATTTTTTCCCTACTATCTAGGTGTTCTCTACCTCCAGTGCTCTTTAGAATCATCTAGAGAACTTTAAAAAGAAAAATCGCCGATGGAATCCCATCCCCAGAAACTCTGACTTGGTGATACGAGGTGAAACCTGAGCATGGGTATTTTAAAGTTCCCCAGATGGTGCTAAGATTATTCAGCCAGGATTAAGAACTATTACTCTGGGTGCCTACAGTCTGCGTGATGTGCAGATATACCACTCTTCTACCTTAAATTCTTTTACACATTAATACTCTTCACTATCCTTCATATATCTAACCTAAATAGTCAGAGAATGTTAACCTGTAACAATGATCTGTTTTAATTGTGTTTTTCCCTATCTTGTAATTATCTCAATGCTACTCATCTGCCCCTTCTGAGAACTCATCAAGGTAAAGATAAAGGCAGATGGAAGACAACAGATTTTGTTATTGATGAGAAGCTGGATGGAATAAGAACTTGAAGCTATGGTTAAAACCAACAGTTATGTGGGCCTGTAGGTGGCGTCATGGTTAAGGTATTGAACACCCCCACATGGCTGACCATGGTTCGAGTCCCAGACCTGGTGACTTGCTTTCTCACTTTCCGCCTCTCTCTCTCTCTCTCTCTCTCTCTCTCTCTCTCTCTCCCTCCCTCCCTCCCTCCCTCCCTCCCTCCCTCCCTCCCTCTCTCTCTTTCTGTCTCTGGTCAAATAAAATAATGAATGAATAAATAAAACTAAGTATTTAAAAGAAAAAGAGCAATAATTCTGAGGACCAGGTAGTAGAACAGTGGCAAATATAACACTGAGTTATTGCCACATGGGAATATTTCTGGTTCAAGTCTGAAACCCTCCCTGAGTATATTCCAGGCATGTTTTTGCCAATGATCCAAGTCTAGCTGAGGGCTGGGGGTGGATTGTGGTGTCATGATAGGGGTGGTATCTCATTTTCTCTCTTTTTTCACTCATGAAAGAAAGAAATAAACAAAACAAACAAAAAGTAATCATTCTGTTAACTTGTGACTCTTAGGACAATCATAAAATCAAAAGACTAGGGCCCAGCTATAGTGGTGGTAAGTGTGGAGCACCTCTGCATGAGGTTGAGATCATACAGGAGGCCTGGGTTTGGATCCTGGACCAACCTAAAGAAGCTGGGTTTGGTAGCATTCCTGTTATCCTACCTAACTGGGGAAGTGGGCAGGGAGAGCAACATAAAACCCTGTCAGAAATACTTCTCACTATCTCTCTCTCTCTCTCAAAAGAACAAAAAAAGTAAAATAATTCAGTGAAAAAAGACTAATACAAATCAGAGCTAAAAGTAAGTTTTGTGTAGTATTATGTGGGAAATTATCTGAAAGTAAATTAATTTGCAAACATATGTTATACAGCTCTGTAACATCTATGCAGACATAATATTATGAAGCTCTGAAACATTAAGTGACTAGTAGGAATTTACTAAGTTTCCAATTTCATTAAATATTTTAGCAGGTGGCATGGTGGTTAAGGCAGCTGGATCTCACATAGCCAATTCCATGATTCGAATCCCAGACCTGGTGGCCTGAAAATCACACCAAGCATGTGTGTGTGTATGCCTAGAATCCTGACAGAATGGAGGAGAAAGGACTGCAACAAGGCCATGCCCCGCGGGGGGGGAGGGTGATTGCTCACTTTCCCTCTCTGTCTCTATCTCTCTTTGATGAACATACATGCCCTAAGGCAAAAATCTAAAATAATAATAACTGTCATTTTGTTTCTGGAAAGGGAAAATAAACAGTACCATTGTACTTATTATGGTCATACCAGTCAAGGTAAGCAATCCCTTCAAGATAAAATACATAGAAAACAAAGGACTAAACACACCAACATAAATTTTCTAGACAAAAAGGTTTAAAAGATACTACAAAATAAATATTTTTATTGGAAATTATGATGCCTTATTCTTAAATCGAATTTAAGAGTTTAGGAAACGTGTTGAAAATGAGAGGACTCTTCCTAAAGTCATTGTGATTAGATAAACAAAGATGTAAGTAGGTCAAGTGAATAATTTCAAATAGTACCTTATTCAGTTCCAAGCATTCTGACCCAATTTTCCAGAGCTGCGTTGGGTGTGGCATTTTGGCAGGGGAACCCACATCCATACTTGGAGAAATTCTGGATACTGCTAGTTCCAGAAGACTGAAATCGCGAAACTACTCCAAAAAAAGTGGAAGAAGTCATGTTGAGTTGGTCTCTTTTCTTGGTAACAAGTAAAATAAATTTATTCTGATATATCGTACAAGTACATTTGGTATATTAAGGAGGATGGACTTATCACAGATTTATGAATTGTCACCGTAATAGTTGTAAGAAATACCTGAGTCCAAAACAGTTGTAAGAAATACTTCCTCTCACAGCGCAGGGTCACCATGGCCAGAAAGTCATGGACTCCGTGATGAAGAGTCTGGAGCGAGAGAATATCCGGAAGATGCAGGGCTTCATGTTCCGGTGCAGCACGGGCTGTTGTGAGGACAACCAGGTGTCCGTGCAGCAGGTTCACCAGTGCATTGAGCGCTGCCATGTGCCTCTGGCCCAAGCCCAGGCCTTGGTGACCAACGAGCTGGAGAAGTTCCAGGACTGCCTGGCCTGATGCACCACGCATTGCAACGACAAAGCCAAAGATTCCGTAGACGCAGGGAGCCTCAGGGGGAAGCGGCAGTTGGACAGTTGCGTGTCCAAGTATGCGGATGACCACGTGCACCTGATCCTGACTATGACCAGGAAGATGAAAGAATCATTGTCGTCTTTGGGGAAATAAAAGTCCTTGCCAGTGACCTTTGAAGCTGAGGGCAGGAATCTATTTTAAAAGAGCAATGGAAGTTTTAGTCTTAAGCAAAATTTATGAAGAAATTAAGGATGGCAACAAGTTTAAGGCATATGTCCCTTGCCTGTGAATACTGTTCTTTTGTTTGTTTGTTTGTTTATATTTTAATCCTAGAGAGTGAAATGGAAAAACTGGTGCTAAAATTTGGGTCAGAGAGAGCACAAGAGAGTGTTTCAGAGCTTGAGTTTCAAGGGACCAGCAGTTAGCGTAATGGCTATGTCGCTGGACTCCCACGTAGTCAACCGCGGTTCGCGTCCCGAACTCGGTGGCTTAAAACTCATGCCAGGCGCGTGTGCGTGCGTGCCCAAGATCCCGAGAGGAGAACGGAGGAGAAGGGATTGCAGTGTGGCCATCCCCCCTGGGGGGTGATTTCACGCTTTCTGTCTCTATGTCTCTCTCTGTCTGTCTGGCAAGCACTCGCGCCCTATAGCAAAAACCTCTCCAAAAAAAAAAAAAAAGAGAACTTGAGTTTCAAGTGGCAAGTGGTTTTCCTGACAGTAGGACTCTCCCTTTTACCAAGGGAGAGCCCTCCAAGGAACTAGATCTTCCTGCGCAGGTACTGACATACGGGCTGGCTCCGCTCACAGCCTGTGACCTGTTGCCATTCGAGGAGGTGTTTCTGTTTGTTGCCAACCTGTTTACCAGTAGTGTAGAAGCACCATTTTTGTAAGTTGTAAAACGCAATTCATGAGGACACTAATTTATAAGGGGAAAAGTTTTCTCGGTCTTTGTTTTGCTTGGTTTTGTTATATAAACAAGGGCATATCCTTGTAAATGCAGAGCTGGGAGGGAGAGTAGTTTGGATAACAACTTTGAAACAGTTTTGTGTGGACATCCTTTACTAGCCATCAGATGTGGATGTGTATTTCTTCAAATTCTTACACAGCACGTCTTTCAACATGGAGACCAGGTAAGAACATGAGAAATAACAGCACACTGAGTGTGGAATGCAGAGGGTCCCTCTTACTCACTGGCCCTGAACCTGTCTACACAGAATGACAAGACAGTCTTACAGTGGCAGTTTCCCCTTGATAGGAAAGGGGATTGTTACTGTGATATACACTGGTCTCCAAGAGTGAACAGTAAAAGAGGAACAGCTGGTTATGTAACAGAGTTAGAACACCTCATTTTCCTAGAACAGAATGGAAGGAAGCCTGAGCCGAGCATGGCTTACTTAGCCTCCTGAGTTCCCAGAGTCCTACTGAGACAATCCCGGGCCACAGAAAAGTCAAGGGGGGAAAAGGAAGCAACTTGGCCAGGATCAGCTGGGAATCCCTAAGGGCCAAGGAGGGGCAGCCTCCCATTATCAAATACCATTTTGGCCTGGGGCCTTTGCTGCAGTGTTCCTGCCCCAGGGTGGCACCTTGTCCTTTTGATAAGGACCTGCTTGTCTTTTTGTCAGATTATTACTTGAAATAATAATATAGCCTGTCTGTTTGCTGTTTCAAGGCTGTGATATATTTTCCTAGTTTTTTTTTAATTATTTATTTTATTTTATTTATTCATTCACTTATTTTTTTTTAATTTGACCATAGAGAGACAGAGGGTGAGAGTGAGAGAGAGAGGAAGTGAGAAAGCAAGCCACCAGATTCAGGACTTGAACCCTGGTCGGCCATGTGGGAGTGTCCAGCGCCTTAACCACCATGCCACCTGCTGGTCCCATTGGTTTGGTTTTTTTAAAATAAAGTTTAATTTTGCCCCCACTTTAAAAAAACATACCTCCTATCTTTGTCTCTCTTAAGATTGGTGGGATATTTTTTGTTTATTTTTTAGGTTTTGTTAGCAAGCATGCGAGCTCACCTATGAGAGACAGAGAGAAAGGGAAAGTGAGAAACTACCCATCCCCCACCCTGAGGAGATGGCCATACCGTAATCCCTTCTCCTCCATGCTCCTCTTGAGAGTTTGGGCACACACATACACACGCTTGGTGTGTTTTTCAAATCGCTGGTCTGGGACTCAAACCACACACTCAGCCATGTGGGATCCAGCTACTTTAACTACCATGCTACTTGCATGGCCTTTTTTTTTTTTTTTTTAATTACCAGAGGGCACATGGGCTCACCAGAGTGAAAGAGAAGGCATCCCCCAGTGAGGTATGGTCATGCTGCAATCCTTTTTTGTTCATCCATGAGAACTGGGGAACACATGCCGTGCATGTTTGTCAAAATGCCAGGGCCATCCCTGTCCTACATTCTCCTTTTGAGAATTTGGAGATGTATGTACATAGGCCTGGCATGATTTTCAAGCCACCAGGTCTGGAACTCAAACTGTGTTGAGCCGTGTGGGAGTCCAGCACTTTAGCCACTACGCCACCTGCTGGCCCAACACATGTATTTTTTGCTTCCTATTTGGCAGAATCTGCCTGACCAAACATTAATAAGACTCTTCTCAGCCTTCTTCTCAACCAGGATTGACCTTGGGCTTGTCCATCCTTGTTGGGACTGATTGCCCAGTTTCACCAACAACACTGATGAGTCAGTTCAGAAAGAATCCCACACCCTATTTCTGATCATCTCGATATTATCAAATTCCTCACCCCCCTTTAAGCCCCGGGTGACATCTGATCACCCTGGCCTGCCTTCAAAGTGAAGCCTGGTTTAAACCTAGTTCTCTTTTCCTTTATTGCAATACTTCCTGGCTAAAACCCATTCCTATCACTTTACTGTTAAGCTTTGGTATTACTATTTGGCTTTATGAATTACATTTTCTTTTTCATTTTCACCTTTATCTAGTCTCATTTAGAGGACATAATCTGCACAACAGACAGAAGCTTTAAAGAGAGAGAAATGAAAAAGAAAAATGTTTTCTGATGGAGATGAGATGTAGGGAAATAATACCCAATGAAGGACAGGGCAGGTGAGAGACTAGAAAAGTGAGCAAGGCATGAAACAGTCACACTATTAAGAGATTTGGACACTAATATACTATAATCTGTGTGTGTGTGTGTGTGTGTGTGTGTGTGTGCGCGCGCGTTGGACTAAACCTAAATGCCCATTAAATTGACATTTCTAGACGTTGGAGTACATGCAGAGGCATGGTAAGCCTCTTTGTTGTCCACGCTGTTGCCCGTTTCCCCTGGTGATGCAGAAAAACAAGTCCCAGAGTATCCACGTTACTTCCTCTCCATTTTCTCTACTGAAGCTAGAGTTATCTTTTTAGAATTCATTAGGCTTTATCTCTCTCCCTGCTTAAAAATCCCCAGGGTTTCTGATTACAGTTAGAATAAAAGTCAAATTCCTTGCGCTTACCCATGAGATCTGGTCCTTGCCTATCTCTCTAACCTAATTTTATTTTTTTATTTTTGAGAGAAAACAAGAAAGCACCTCTGGGGGTGAGAGGGTAGAGGGCCCGGCCATGCAGCAATACCTTCTACTCCATTCTCTTCCCTAGATTGTGGGCACACACGCACAACCCTCTGGTGTTTTTTTTTTTTTTTTAATTTCCTTCTATTTTTTTTTCTTTTTATTTTTGAGAGGCTTTTGCTATAAGGTGCGTGCGCTAGCCAGAAAAACAGAGAGAGAGAGAGAGAGAGACAGAAAGCGAGAAATCACCCCCCAGGGGCGATGGCCACGTTGCAATCCCTTCTCCTCCATTCTCTTCTCGGGATCTTGGGCACTCACGCACACGCACCCGGCGTGAGTTTAAGCCACCGGGTCTGGGACTCAAACCGCGATCGACTACATGGGAGTCCAGCAACATAGCCATTATGCCAACTGCTGGTCCCCCAACTTTATTTCTTATATTATCAGTTACCACACCAATATCTAGTAGATCATAGGTTCTTTTTTTTGTTTTGGGTATCTTCCCTCAGGGTTTTTGCCATAGAGCACATATGCTCACCAAAGAGAGGCAGTGAGAAGGAAAGTGAGAAATCACTCCCCCAGGAGGAATGGCTACCCCACAATCCCTTCTCCTCCATACATGCTCATGTGCCCAGTGTGAATTTCAGGCTACCAGGTCCAGGACTCAAACCACCGCTGGCCATGTGGGCGTCCAGCACCTTAACCACTATGCCACCTGCTAGCCCCAGATCATAGGTTCTTAATAAATATTTGTGGAAGGTATGCCCAGTGAATGTCATCTTTCATGAATATCAAGCTTTCTACTAGAAAGCTCTTTCCCTCGGATGCATAACCACTAAGAATAAAATATAGCCGTGCTGATAGATCTTTCTGTTCTCCAATGTGTGTTTAAATGACAACATAGTCAGAAAAAGTCTAACAGACTTAGAAAAATTGACCCTTATCAGTTCTGATGTGTATGTTCAACTTGAACATGTTTATAAATAATGGCACAGCATGTACAGAATTCAGAGATCCTCCCTTTTCATCTGTTACTATATCCAGAGTTGTTAATAGTAAGGATTAAGATGCAAATTTACTTTTTTAAACTGGCCCACCCAGACAAAACAGTAAAGAAAATATCAAACAAGCTTGTAGTTAAGTAATTAAAGAGAGAATCATTTTGATAAAAGCAATATAAGGAACACATAAGCATAACATTGATTATGTTATAAAAAGGACGGAACACCAAAATGATGTATTTGGTATTAATAACCATTGTCCAGAGAATTGAAAGCATGGATTAATAGTACTCACTCAGAAAATTTCAGGGGCCCGCAGTTTAAAAACAAAGTAATTACTGGGTCAGCCAGTGACATAGTGATTAAGACACCTAGATCCCACATGGCCAACCACGCCGTTTGAGTCTTAGAGCTGGAGACTTGAAAAACACGTCAGGTGGTGTATGTGTGTGCCCAAGATCCTCAAAGGCGAAATGGAGAAGGAATTGTGGTGCGACCATCACCTATGGAGGTGCTTCTCTCTCTCTCTCTCTCTCTCTCTCTAGTTCTCTATCTCTTATCTCCAGCAAGTGCATGCACCCGTTAACAAATTAAAAAAAAAAATCATTAGAACACCAGTGAATGAAGAAGAAAGTATGAGAATTAGATACAATGTCTAAACAACATATTTAAAATTTTTAACATATAGGATTAACCAGTTCAGGTGTACATAAAGAAAATGTACAAAATATCATCAGCTTATGTAATAATATTTAGAAACTGGAGACAGGAATGATTGCATTTTAAGATGATCTAAGTGGAAACTTTATAGGGATAGCAACAAATTATTCCAGCCATATCTTCATAAGTATTTATCATGTTCACAATAGAGCAGTCCACTTTATTTCATGCCCAAAAGGATGACCTACATGTTGAACATAACAACTTAATCTTCACCACAAGCGATAAGAGGAATGGAAATTAGCATACAACATCTGTTTCTAACACTTGGAAGTCATGGTTTATACCAGTGTTTAGCTGTATACAACTGAGATGTTACAGTGTGTGTGTTTTCATCTTTTCTTTTTTTATCATATTCTCAGAGGGCATATACACTAGTCAAAAAAGAGAAAGAGAGAGAAAAAAGCATCCCCCAGTGGGGCATAGCCAATACTGCTCTCTTTTCTCCACCATTTCTCCATCCTGTCAGAATTTTGGGCATGTATAAGTGTGTGCCAACAATGCTTTTCAAGTAACCTGAGCTGGGATTTGGATCAAGGTTGGCCATGTGGGATCCAAGTTCCTTAAGCACTAGGCTATTGGGCTGGCCCAGAGTTTTCTCTTTCTACTACGATAAATTTCAAAACCAAAATTTCATAGCTAGTAAAAAAAATGCTAAAAACAACACATGCAGACATAATAATAACCAGACTTCAGTGCTGGTACTAATCCTACCTCAGAGAAGACAATAACTATGATGGAGATTCTACATCGTGTCTGTGTTTCTGCTCTGATGAATTTCAAAACAAAAATTGCACAGTTAATGAAAAATCATCATGCACAGATACTCCAGCACATGTGATCTTAATTTGGGAGACAAAATAGCAGTTGGCACTCTATGAATATGAGGTTAAGAAAATTATCTTCCTTGATTTTTAAATATATACTATGTGATCTCTTAGCAAACCTCAATAGGCTGGCCCCAGAAATATCATGGGCCAAAGTGAAAAGGCATAATCATCAAAGCTATCCAGGCTATTTATAGTCTGCTTTGATTTGGATAATGGTTTGTCCCCCAAAGTCTCATGTTCTGAAAGCTTGATCCCCAGTGGAATGTCATGGGAGGCGGTGAGAGTTAAGAGGTGGTGATTTAACGAGAGATGGCTATTCCTAATTGGTTGGGAAGGTGGGACAAACAGATGAAGTGAAGAATCAGTTTCCTCTCTTTGCATGTGCCCACTTTCCTCTCAGCTTCTTTTGGCCATGTTGTAATATAGTACCAGGAAACAGCCCGATGATGACCCAGTCCTTTCGACTTTTCAGCCACCAAAAGTGTAAACCAGATAAACCTTTTCTTTTTCCAAATTGCCAGAGGACATACATGCTCTCCAGAAAGAGAGAGAGAAAGGATACCCCAAGGGGCATGGTCACGCCACAATTCTTTTTCCTTCATTTTTCCATCCCATCAGGATTTGTGGCATGCACACATGTGTGTCCAGCAAGTTTTTCAAGTCTCTAGGACCAGGATTTGAACCATGATTGTCCACATGGGACCTAGATCCCTATGCCAGTGCTTAATCTTGGCACTACCGGGCCAGCCCAAAACCTCTTTCTTTGTAAATCACCCAGTCTTGGGTATTTATGTTTAGCAATGCAATAACAGATTAATACACAGTCATTACATAGTAACAAGAATTTTTCCAGGCTGCAGGAAGTGATCAAATACACGTGAATTTAAGGACAGTATATAAAAAGATTTTTATCCTATAGGTCTCAAGTTGCACAAACACTGGTCCCATCTGCTGCAACCTTTAAGGTTCTCCACTCTGATCCAGGCTCAGAGTCTCATTTATCATCCTTTCTATAAGTATTTATTGAGTGCCTACTAAGTTCCAGATATGGGAAAATAATGTCCTCATGGAGCTTACACTCCAGAGAGAAGAGAGAAACAATAGATAAATACATTAAATAGTATATTAAATATAAACATAATTGCAATTGAGAATAAATCAAATAAGAGAAATGAGAGAGTGGCTGGGACCAGAAGTTGGCATAATGGCTGTCATTGGACTCCCATGTAGTTGACTGCGGTTCAAGTCCCGGACCCAGTGGCTTACACTCATGCCGGGTGTGTGTGTGTGCGTGCCCAAGATCCCAAGAGAAGAATGGAGGAGAAGGGATTGCAGCATGGCCATCCCCCCTAGGGAGTGATATCTCGCTTTCTGTCTCTCTGTCTCTGTCGTTCTGACCAGCGCACATGCCCTAAAGCAAAAATCTCTCAAAAAAAAAAAAAGAAAGAAAGAAAGAAAGGAAGGAAGGAAGGAAGGAAGGAAGGAAGAAAGGAAGAAAGAAAAAGAAAGAAATGAGAGAGTGGCTATAGCAAATGAAAGAGATGTTTTAAATAACGTAATTGAAGTGGGAGCAGGTGGCATGGAGGTTAAGGCAACGGGGTGTTATATGGCTGACCTCATAGTTTGAGTCTGGGACCTGTGACTTGAAAAATCAGGCTGGGTGCATGTGTGTAGGTACCCAAAATTTCTAGAGGAGAGTGGAGGAGAAGGGAATGTAGTGTGACCATCCCTCCATGGAGGTGATCTCTCACTTTCTCTCTCTCTCTCTCTCTCTCTCTCTCTCTCTCTCTCTCTCTCTCTCTTTCTGTCTCTCTGGCAAGCACACATGCCCTAAAGCAAAAACTGAAAAAAAAAAAAAAAAAGAAACACTAAATGAATTAAAGTGAATACAGATTCCAGATTTCATATTTCCAACCTTTTCAGAGCCCATGTCCTATCTCTTCCTGGTGCAGAAAGCAGGTGCAGGTCAGCACTGCTGTACTGTGATTGCTAATGCTTACGCTGGTGTTGACCCCTAATCCTCTCACATTAACCAATCTTTAACATATTTGCAACCACTCTTAGGAACTGAGGTCAGGTTAAAGGATACATTATTGATCCAATGGGCATTTTTCATGCTCCTTTTCACCAATAGAGTCATCTGAAAAACAACTACAAAAAAAAATTTGCAGGTTTATTAACGGATGTTATAAACCTTAGCAGTGTTTATAATTTTGTTGATGGTGGTGATCTATCATTTGTTTTATTTGCTTCCCTGTGGAAACAATCTAATGAGATAAAATGCTTATTTTCTCAATTTGTCATGCAAGAGTTTATCTGCTCCCTACTCAGGCTTGCGGGAAGTCACAATTCTCATTATTTTTTAAGTAGAGTCAGTAACCCCTTTCTATTATGCAGAACCAACCAATCAATCAATATTTAGAGAGTAAGTGCAATGTGTTTGGACTAATAACAAAAGAGGAAATTGGAGATTGATAAAAGATAAGAGAGGTGAAGTAGATGCAGAAGAGGAGCAGATATTTTTGCAAAGCTCCCTTAGAAGGAATAAAGAAAACAGAGGCAAAATGGAGCAGATCTTGAAAAAGCATGTATTGTTCAGATTCAGAAGCTACTGTGGATCGTGAGATGTGCATAAGTGAGAGAGCGTGCAGTAGGATCAGAAACGTACGAGGCTTCTGAAGTAGAGGGGGTGGGAGGTGAGACTGGTAGAGGGAGGTGAGAGTGGCCAACAAATTCTGTAAATAAGTAAATAGTCTGTCAGTACTCCTTGAGTAGAGAAAGAAGGCTGCTATGTATTGCCACCTGAAACAGCTAAGTAAACCTTTCTCTGGAGCTCCTATGGGGAGTTCCTACTAACCACATAGGATATAGAAAGGGAACTACAACTGTTTGCACTCCCAAGGAGTCACAGCTTAATTAGACAAAGTCTTCATGTTTACATGAAGAAAACGATCTTTCAATGAATTCCTCCCTGTGTTCGAGTTCATTTTGTGAAAGTCTCAATATACGTGAATTTACTTCTACATAACTTTTGGCAACAATTTTATCCCTACCTTGGATTGATTGAATATATCTTGATGAGGATAATAAAAAAGAAGCCAGGGTAAGCCAGTCACATGGTGGCTAAGGCAGCTGGATTGCACATGGCTGATTGCATGGTTCAAGTCTCAGACATGACGGCTTGAAAAACATGCTGGGTACATGTACATGTGTACTCAAAATCCCAAGAAGAGAGTGGAGAAGGGATTGTGGTATGGCCATCCTCCCTAGGAGATACTTTCTCACTTTATATCCTTCTCTCTCTCTCTGTCTCTCTCTCTCTCTCACTGTTTCTCCCCCTCTGGCAATTGCACATGCCCTGTAGAAAAAAATAAATCCAGGAACTGGGTATAGCAAATAGAAGTCATGTGGAAGGCAGAGGAGTTGACCTTTTTGCAGCCAAGTCTTAGGAGAGACAAAGTCAAGAGAAAGTAAATGGGGCTTTAACAGCACACAGATGGTAACCGTATGAAGGAAGCATACGTTGTACTTAAAATCAATAAATCTCATTATTCACACAGAACAAGAGTGTTCCTTATGTAGGTCAAGACACAGAATTGTTTTACCAGTTCAATACATGAAAGGATACACATCATTTAAAGTAGCATTACCTCAGGAGGACGATTTTTAACTCACTGTCTCTAAACAGTAACATCTTGTTCTTTTAGTACAGAAAGTTTCCTTACTGCTGGGCCAGATGGTGACATGGCAGTAATATAATGCACTAGGAGGCTGGCCCACATGGGAAGGTTCCTGGTTCACATTCAGGAACCTCCCTGGACGTGCCAGGTACACTCGTGCCAATGAGCCAGAACTGGCTGAAGCTGGGGAGGGACCACGGTGTGAAGAAATTACTGAGGATGTCCATTTCTATCTTCTCGTTCTCATTCACTCACTCTCTCTCTCTCTTGATCATAAAATAAAAAAGGAAAAAAAAACTTAAAAGTTTCCCCCAGTTGACTGTATGTACGTTCAGATTTCCTTCCTTCATAAATACACTTGTACAATCTGCTTGAAACAACCTATCCTCACTCCATACATATCCAATTCATCTTTTAAGACTGAGCTCATGCTAGACTTCCTTATAAAGTCTTTCCCCATCATTCTTGGGTAAAATGACCTGATTATCTATGAACACCTAGTGCATGGGGAGACTCCATGACCTAGTGGTTAGGGAAACTGACTCCCACACAGATGACCACTGTTCGAATCCTGTCTTGAGGAACATTCTATGTATGTGTGTATGCATGCCCAAAATCCTGGCAGGATAGAGAAATGGAGGAGAGGGAATTGGGGCATGACCATGCTCCATTGAGGGGATGTTTTCTTCCTCTCATTCTCTCTCTGTGTCTTTCTAGTGAGTGTACTTACCCATTGGCAATTAAAAAAGAAAAAAACCTAGAATATATTTATATAGTTCATTTGTAAAAACAATGTACAATCTTTTAATATTTCTTATACCTACTATAAATCCTTTATGTTTTTATGTTTTTTTAAACTTTTTAAAGAATCTGTTCCTCCAACCAGATATTAAGATCCTTGAAGTTTAAATAACTATTTTTATGTATTCCACTTCTTCACATAGTGTCTGCTCTTACTTATTACCAAAAAAAAGGAAAAAAATTACATTCTTGGAATATAACCTGATGATGATCTATTATGTTTCTAAAAACTCTAGAGCAGATATGTTAATATTTTAAGTAGATGTTTTGTGTGTTGTGTCCATTTAGAGTTTTTTAAAATATTTTTAATGCCTGTAGTGACAGCTTTATCTCAATCTTTTTAAAATTATTGTATTGTATTGTATTGTATTTATTATCATTATTATTTTTTTAATTTGACCAGAGAGAGAGAAAGGGAAAAGCAAGTCACCAGGTCCAGGACTTGAACTGCAGTCAGCCATGTGGGAGTCCAGCACCCCAACCACCATCCTACCTGCTGGACCCTCATGGTTTTGCTTTTAAGTTATAGTAAATTGGTACAAATGGAATTTTCCAATGTTTTATTTTCTACAACTACTTAAATAATGTTAATAATTGTAATTAGCCCATGAATCCAGCTACTCTTTTCCTTCTTTAATTTCCCATCATAGTGGAAGCAGAGAAACAGAAGTATCAAGTCCTTAATTCTGGAATTCAAAGGACTGAACCTAAAGACAATAAATATTTTGACTGGACATATAAACAAACAGAACAAGTCTCTCCACCCCCATGTTCCTGACTCCAAGCTTTTAAATAGTCTATCAAGACACCTTGAGTAGAGAAAGAAGGTTGCTATGTATTCCCACCTGAACCAGCTAAGTAAATCTTTCTCTGGAGCTCTTACGAGGATCATCAGATTGGAAATTTTATGAAAGCGGTTTATAAAGCTGCCTGAGTCTTATGCTTTTCTTTTTTTTTTTTTTTTTTGGGGGGGGGGTGAGGGGGCGTTTCTTTTTAACAAGTTTTTCCATGACTATTGATATATTGTACTCAGATATTCAGTCCTTTTCACATCAGTTTTGCCTTTTACATTTTCTTAGAAATTAGAGATACTTGTTTCATTAATGTCTATCAATTTAGAGACCAGCAGATGGCATAATCATTATGTCGCTGGCCTCCACAGGGCTGACGCAGTTTGAGTCCTGGATCCTGTGACTTGAAACACACCAGACACGTATGCATGCATGCCCAAACTCCTGAGAGGAGAATGAAGAAGGGATTGTGGTGTGACCACCCCCCTGGGAGGGTGATAGCTCACTTTCTGTCTCTCTGGTGAGCTCATGTGCTCTATAGTAAAAATCTCTCTTAAAATAAATTACCAATTTAATGCCATCAAGTTACCACTGGTATCATCATGTAATATTTGTCACTTCCTTTGACTCAGTGATAGAATCCCTAAGTCCTAATGGCATATATTTGTGTTTTTTCATTTTTCTTTTTCTTTTCCGCTTTTCTTCCCATTAAGTTTGAAAGAAGTTCTTTAGTCTTTTAGAAAAAAGGAAAATAACAGATATCAGATGGTGGTAGAGTGGTAAAATGCAACACTGTATTAATTTCTATTTTAAATAGTTAGATATTGTATTTCATAAAGCTAATTATTGCCAACTAGTAATTCTGCTATTTTCTTTTTATTTTTAAGAGAGATTTTTGCTATAGGGTACATGCACTCACCAGAGACACAGACAGAGACAGAGAGAAATCAATAAATCACCCCCTGGGGGTAGGGCCACGCTGCAATCCCTTCTCTACCATTCTCTTCTTGGGAACTTGGGCACACACACATGCACACCCAGCCTATTTTCCTTTTAAATTGCCAGAGGGCACATGTACTCACCAGAGAAAGAATGAGAAACAGAAAGAGAAAAAGCACCCCCTAATGGGGCATGGTCACGTCATAATGCTTTCTCCTCCGTTTCTCCATCCTGTTAGCATTTTGGGCATACACATATATGACCCTGGTATATCTTTCAAGCCACCAAGGCTAGGACTCAAACTGTCATTAGCCATGTGGGAGCCAACTTCCTTAACCACTAGGTTACAGGCCCTAAAATTTTACTTTTTTTTTTTCCAAAGGGAGCACATGCTCGCCAGTGAGACCGCCAGTGAGAGAGAGAGACAAAGAGCAAGGGAAAATGAGAAAACACTCCCCATGGGGACTGATCATGTAGTAATTACTTTTCCATTTCTCCTTCCTTTCAAGGTTTTGGGCCACAAGCACAAGTGCCAGTGTGTTTTTCAAGCCACTGGCTCCAGGACCCAAACTACTCAGCTGGCCATTTGGGATCCACCTGCCTTAACCACCAGGCTAGTTATAGGCTGGCCCAATTCAGCTCTTTCCTAATTCATTAATATCTGAGCTATCTTTACCTATTCAATTTCCCTATATACTTTTGTCTATAGTGGTTTTTCTTGGGCCTTGGATACAATACTTAGTTTTTCTTCTGTCTTTCCTACCTCCCTCTCTTCAATGCTCCTTCTCTCCCTTCTTTTATTTTTTCCCTAAGATTAAAAGCATTAAACACTACACATTTTTCTCTAAGAACAGCTTTGGGTCCAACCCATGTCTTGATAAGTAGCATTGTTGTTAATATTTAAATAGTATATAATTGCAGGTTTTGTGCCCTCTTTTAAACAATATTTCATTACCAAAGTATTATTTCCAAGGAATTAGATAGACACCCCCCCCCCCCCGTTTTTCTTGTTGTTTCATTTTGTTTAACTAGTTTTATTGCATTGTGGTGAGAGAATATATCCTTTTTTATGAAAATTATTGTAAATTTTCTTCACTTAATATACAATCATATGCATATTTGTAGATGTTCTTGCATACTAAAAATTGTATTTATGGTAGGAGTAAATTAATTTTATTTATATTTTGTGTATTTAAAAATTTGTTTTTGTCTGCCCTAATTTAAATTCTCTCACTTGTATTTCTGGCCATTTCTTCTTTTAGCTGAACAGCTTTTACTTGATATATTATTATACACAAAAAATTCCTCAATTTACATTTTTGCTATGACTTGTTCTTTTAATTTTTATAAAACTTGTTTAATGTTATTGGCTTTTTTCTTCAAATTAACTTATCTCTTACAGTTATTAACCTTTCTTTTTGCTTGCATGTGCCTTGCAGTTTGTTACACCATAGTCTTTTTAAAAATTTTATGTTTTTAAAGAATTATTTTATTTATCTTTATTTATTTATTATTATTATTTTCCAGTTTGATCAGACAGAGAGAGAGCAAGAACGTGAGAAAACAAGCCACCAGGCCCAGGATTTGAACCGTGGTTGGCCATGTGAGAGTTCAGCACCTTTAACTACCACGCCACCTGCTGGCCCCATCGTCTTTTTTAAAAAATATATTTATTTACTTTACAAGCTAGAGAAACTGATAAACGGAGAGACAGAGAGGGAGAGAAAGACAGCAGTCCTACCAGTGTTCACACTGCAATCCATCCCAACTTTAGCCGGCCCTGAATTATGGGCATAACCATTTCCAGCTTACTCAGAAAGTGTGCAGATGTGAACCCAGAACCTTCCCATGTGAGACAGCCCTGCAGGGTGTTGTGTTTTACCACTGCGCTTCCATCTGGCCCCTGTATTACAGATATATTATCTTGCTGTATGTAGATTTCTTTGTAAACAGCACATAGATAAATTTTGTATATAGACATGTATTCAATAATTTATTTGCTGAGACCAGAAGTTGGCATAATGGCTATGTTGCTGAACTCCCATGTAGTCGACCACAGTTTGAGTCCCAGACCCGGTGGCTTAAACTCACATTAGGCACGTGTGTGTGCATGCCCAAGATCCTGAGAGGAGAATGGAAAAGGGATTGCAGTGTGGCCATCCCCCCAGGGGGTGATTTCTTGCTTCCTGTCTCTCTGTCTCTCTCTGTCTTTCTGGCAAGCGCACGTGCCGTATAGCAAAAACCTCTCTAAAACAAACAAACAAACCAAAAAACACAGTAATTTATTTGCTTTATCTTTTTTTTCTTTTCTTTTTTTTTTAATTACGTGTATACTTCAGGCCAGCAGATGGCATGGAGGTAAAAGTGGCTGGATCTCACATGGTTGATTGCACTATTTGGTCCTAGAACTGGCAGTTTTAAAAACACACCAGACACGCGTGTGTGCAATAGATATCCCCCAAATCCCAAGATATTATAGCTTTTAATTGTGGAATTCAAAACTTTTCTACTATTAATTATTTTTATAATGCCAAATGACGTTATCGAAACTGGCGAATAGGGTTATACCAATGGCCTGGTGATTTAAGAAAACCTGATCCTATAGGCTGACTGTGTGGTTCAAATCCCAGCCCCTACAGCTTGAAACACACACTGGGCAGCTGTGTGCATAGACCCCAAATCCTCATTGAATGGAGAATGGAGCACAAGAAATTGCTTCATGACCATGCCCCACTGAGGGATGCCTTCTCTCTCTCTCTCTCTCTATCTCTCTCTCTCTGTTTTTCTGTGGTAAGTGCAGGAACCCTAAGAACAAAATAATTGAAACAATAGAGTGAAAACAGAAACAGTCATTCTCCTCATAGGGTTTACATTTATTTTATGTTACATAATAACATATAAAATAAAATTACATCTGCGATTAAGTGCTGTGGAAGAAGGTTGAGTTGGGTCTATGAAAGGCAAGGGTGGGATTCATGACAGGTAATTCATGAAGGCATATTTAACGCAGGTGAAGAATGGAGGCATAGGGGATAGATTGTGTGAAGTCACGTGGCAGAGGAAGCATGCCAAGAAGGGGGAACTGAAAACAAGCCAGTGTGACAGTAGCAGAGAAAGTACAAGAAATCATGGTTTGAGTTGATGCTACACAGGTGGCTGGTAGGCCAACTATGCCACGTTCTGAGAACTACTGAAAATTTGTAAGTGGAAACAGTAGATTGGAAAGCATTCAAGTGAATGTGTATAGACCAGATAAGAGGTTGCTGCGGGATCAGCAGTTAGCGTAATGGCTATGTTGCTGAACTCCTATGTAGTCAACCGCAGTTCAAGTCCTGCACCCGGTGGCTTAAACTCACACCAGGTGCATGTGCATACGTGCCTAAGATCCTGAGAGGAGAATGGAGGAGAAGGGATTGCGGCGTGGCCATTCCCCCTGGGGGGTGATTTCTCGCTTTCTGTCTCTCTGTCTCTCTCTGTCTTTGTGGTGAGTGCATGCGCCCTATAGAAAAAAACCTCTAAAAAAATAATAAATAAAAGAAAAAAAGAAAAAAAAAAATAAGAGGTTGCTGCATTTGTGAAAGTGAGACTAGGGTACGGGGCCAGATGGTACTACAACGCTAACAGAACACTACATGGGAATGTTCCAGGTTCTGTCAGGAGACCAGCTTGAACACACCAGGCACCCATGTGCCCCGATCCAGGGTTGACTGAAGCAGGGATTAGATGGCAGGTGAGGACCCTGTTGGGTTTTCTTTCTCTCTCGCTCAAGGAAGAAATAAAAAGAAAAGTGAGATAAGGTAGTAATAGAAAAAATGGAAAGTAGTGTTTATATCTGAAAGGTATTTAGAAAGTAAAATTCACAATACTTGTCTAATAGGTTTGATGCAGGGGATGAGAGAAGTTTGAAATGTTATGGATACTGCCTTTCCAGGGTTGGGTGAAGAGTGTAAAGAACTTACATTTTTAGTAAATAAATACAACAAAACAGTACTCTGAGAGAAAGTTTAAAATACAATTCTGGACAAGTCCAAAGTAGTAACTGAAGACAGTAATAAAGGCTTATTAGACTTGATTTTACATGTGTTGAAAATGATTTGTGTGCCCCACTAGGTTAGAAGGAGGTACTTCTATACCATCTGGTATATGTCTTTTTTTTTTTTTTTCTATTTTGTCAAAGGTGCATGCACTTGCCAGAGAGAGAAAGAGAAAGCACCCTCCATAGGGGATGGTAATGCTGTAAACCTTTCTCCTTCATTTCTAATTCCTTTCTGGATTTTGGGCATGCATGCACATGCATCCAGTGTGTCTTCCTTCCTTCCTTCTTTTCCTTTCCTTCCTTCTTTCCTCCCTTCCTTCCTTCCTTCCTTCCTTCCTTCCTTCCTTTGTTTCTTTCTCTCTCTCTCTTTCCTTCCTTTCTTCCTTTTTCTTTCTGTCTTTTTTTCTTTCTCTCTTCCTCTCTCTTATTTATTTTTAGGTTTTAGCCTTAGGACACATGTGCTTGCCAGAGAGAGAGAGACAGAGATAGTGAAAGGGAAAGTGAGAAATCACCGAG
This sequence comes from Tupaia tana, assembly GCA_026018925.1. Lineage (NCBI taxonomy): Eukaryota > Metazoa > Chordata > Mammalia > Scandentia > Tupaiidae > Tupaia > Tupaia tana. The sequence goes on from JAKSZU010000017.1 coordinate 20,638,884, forward strand.
GGATAGCCACACCACAATCTCTTCTCCTCCATTCTCCTCCTGGGATCTTGGGCATGTATATGCACATGCCCATCATGATTTTCAAGTCACTGGGTCAGGGACTTGAACAGCACTCAGCCATGTGGGATCCAGCAACCTTAACCACCATGCAGTGGTTGGCCCTTTGGCTCTTTAGACATTGTACTTTCTGGCTTACATCCGTCTCTTTTCACCAACCTGTGAGCTTCAGGAGAGTGGACTCTAAGTCTTATTTATGTCTCCTGTAGGCAGTTGAGTTTCTGGCATAGCAGCCGCTCAGATATTTGCAGAGTGAAGCAATTAGGTCATACATCAAACTTTAATTTTTTATATTTTCTGGATTATTTTTAGTGCAAATTTATTATTATTAGTGTACATCGTTTATCACTTAGTTATGCATTTATAAATAAAAGTCTCTATGACATTTTATCACATTTAGAATTTTCAGAAAATAACTTAATTTTCTCATTTACATTTTAGCTATATAAGTAAATATTCTTTTAGCCAAATATGACTCGATTTCTGGTTAAAAATACATTTAGTGGGTCTGACAGGTGGCATGGTGGTTAAGGGCACTGGACTCCTACATGGGCAACCACAGTTCAAATCCTGGACCTGGCAGTTTGCTTTCTCACTTTCCCTCTCTCTTTCTCTCTCTGTTTCTCACTCTGTCCCTCTCTGATCAAATTAAAATAACTAAAATAAATAAAGTTAAATAAAATAGTTATTTTTAAAAATACATTTAGTTTTATGACTAAAATAATTCTAAAGGGACCAGCAGGTGGTGTGGTGGTTAAGGCACTGGACATTCCCACATGGTGGAGCACGGTTCAAGTCCTGGACCTGATGGCTTGCTTTCTCACTTTCCCCCACCCCTCTGTGTGTGTGTGTGTGTCTATCTCTTTCTGGTCAAATTAAAATAAATGAATAAATAAAATTAGGGGCTGGCAGGTGGTGTGGTGGTTAAGGGCGCTAGACTCCCACATGGCCGACCACGGTTCAAGTCCCAGACCTGGTGGTTTAGTTTCTCAATTTCTCTCTCTCTCTCTGTTCCTCTCTGGTCAAGTTAAAATTTTAAAAAAGATAAAATAATTTTTAAAAAATTAAATAAATAATTATTTTAAAAAATCTATGGCCACATTTAACTCTTGATTTGTTTTCAAATAATGCAAGTAATAACCATATGCTATTATGGATATAGTTCTAAATTTCTATATAGGAGACTGATTGATTTTGCATTGCCCAGTGTAATTCTTTTTAATATGACAAAAGACATAGGAAATAGGGGACCAGCATGTGGCCTTGTGGTTAAGGCTGGCCACAGTTCAAGTCCTGGACCTGGTGGCTTGCTTTCCCATTTTCTCTCTTTCCCTGTGTCTCTCTGATCAAGTGAAAATAAATTGAATCAATAAACAAAATTTAATAAATAATTCTTTAAAAAAAAGAAAAAGACATAGGGAATAAATTAATAGTTTCTTACCAACAGATGTCAAAGACCTAATTTTCTCACTCTAGTCAGCAGATGGCAGTATGTTACTTTATTTAGCTAATTGAAGGGTCTGTTTCCAAAGGCCTAAGAGACTGTTTTGACTCAATCTTTGAAATAACACAGGATTTTTGAGTTAACTTTACACTTTTTGACCTAGACATAAATATTATAAAATAAAAGTCCTCTATAAAAAATAATTCATGATTTATTTTGTCTACTTGAATTTTCTTAACCTTTCTTTCAAGTTGCCTTTCCCTTGGTTATTACAAGCAATTATTGTAACTTCAGTAAACAGGAAAACCCAGTTTATTTTGCTTTATTTCTAAGAAAGGTCAATGCTGAACAGTAATGCAGGAAATAAATACTTAAACTAATGTGGCAAAGCTAAAGGTTTCATTGACTTCAGTTTCTTACCTGTAAGATGAACCTTCCAACTCTGAAGTCTAGGGCTTGAGACTGGATCAGGAGACCTAGTTTTCATTCAGATTGTTACAAAGTGTGCAGTAAATGATCTACAGTATGTTATTTTAATTGTAATTTTTTTTTCCAAAGTGAGTGAAATAAATCTAGTCTACATACTCCTATACTTGTAAAGACATTGTAAAGATACTGGTTTTGAAAGTCTGAACTCTCCATGAAAAAATACAAAGGAACTGAAAAGCAAGAGGGACTTCAGCTTTAAATAGAAGTGGTTAAAGGAGCCCTATTTCACAGGCCTAACCTTGGTTCAAATTCCAGCCCTGGCAGCTTAAAAAATATGCTGGGCACATGTGTTTGCATGCTCCAAATCTGACAAGATGAAGAAATTGAGAAGGGATTGTGATGTGACCATGCCCATTGGGGTGCTTTCTCCCTTTTCCTGTTTTTGTCTCTCTCTAGTGAGTGTATGTGCTCTCTGGCAGCTAAGAAAAAAATACAATAAAGTCTTCAAAAACATACTATACTTCTGATCACTATGATGAAGAGCAGAAATGGATGCTATAATATTTTGTTTCCTAATGTGGCCCTGTTACTCTTCAAAATTAAAAGAAGTTTTATTTTGTATTATTTACTTATGTATAAACACCAACAGTTATATGCCCCTTAAAAATGAAACAAATGCTATAAGACCTCCTTTGAATGTATTTGTAAGAATGCCAAAAAAAAGTCTCTAACTGAAACTTCCTAAAAACGTTTCTCCCCAATTAGAGTACAGTAATGATTCTAAATGACACTGTCCCAGGGACAGCTCATCAGTTCATTATAAGGTATTGTCTAAATTAAAAAGTAAAGAATGATACTGAATTTTAATCAGTATGACTATATATGACTTGTTATTATTCACTTGACATTTAGAAAGGTTATGTAAGAAAGAAACTGTGGAGCCAAAATATTGTTTTCCTAAAGAGGTTACTTAAGAGATTATGAGAATAAAACTGAACATTTACTTACAACTATGTTCTTGTCTGGAATATGGCTTTTATAGACGTTCAGTTCCCATGGTCCCCAGAGACTTTCATTTGCTTGCTCGGTTTCTTTTCCATCTGGTTCTTCCAAACAAAGCAAAACAATATGGTAATTCTATTGTTGTATCTAATAGCTGGGAAAATACATTTTAAACGTAATAGTTATGTAATTTACTAGCTTAGTACTTTTAAAATATGTTAAAGCTTCCATTCCTCTTAATTTTTGTATCCCAGCATCTTCTAGCACTCTGATAACAAATATCTTAAAATCCTATAATTTACTTATGTTTATCTGTCATAATTCTACCTGCACAATTTTAAATGACTTCTTTAGTCTTAAAAGCAAATGCCAAGGAAAGAATTGTGTAAGTAGCTAATTGCCATCTTATGCATATTACTTACCCTAACAATTTCGCAGACTTGCTCTTTTCTATTATTTTTTACTTTCTTTCTACTTTTAGTTACTTTCCATGAATGATTTAGCTCCATCTTTCTTAAAATTGTGGTTTGCTTATTCACGTTCATAGCATTTTCAGTCACGTTGAAAGCAAATATGGGTTTTGTTTGTTTATTGTCTCAGATATCCTCCCAATTGTTAGACTCCACAATCCCCTTATTCATGAACCCTAAGTTGGGGAGCAGGCTCCCAGTGCAGTGTTTAGAAATAGCCCTTCATGTTTGCGTCTCTATTCCCAGAGGAGTTTGCTGCACATGCCTCGATCTCTTTCCATCTGGCCTCTGCACAAAGGGTTTATCCCACATTAACACAATTCTTTGTTTTATAGAGGACCTTGAGTTTATCTGAGAGTGAATACATACGAAACAATAATCATGTTGCAGGAGAACCTGATCTGACCATTTGTTTTGTTTTGTTTTTATACTTGAATCCTAAGATGACAGCAAAACCACACTTAGCGGGTAACAAAGACTAAAGAAGGTAAGGGCTTGGGATGATGACAAATCTGAAATGGAACCACAAAAAGTAAATGCCAAGGGCCTGATTTCTCTGGATTCTATTGATCATTATAGTGCTTATATTTGTGTGGCTTCAGTAAAAAAGAACAAAAGAAAGCTCACTATATTAATTTTTATCTGTATCACTGAAAAACCTTTGAAATTTTCAATTTTTAAGACATTAAGAAAAAATTGCAACATTTGCCTACTGATGTATCCATGAACTTTGCTGCAACATATTTTTAACCAAAAACATTTATCAAGTATTAATGAATTTTAAAATATAGAAATCTTCTTCCTTTAATGTAAGTAAAATTATAATAACAAGAGTTCTGAAATCTCTTTAATTGAAATGTTTTCCTTTTCAAATGCATGGAGGTCTCAATGTTTAAAAGAAGTCAACTACTTTTTCTCACTTAATACATATATTCATTCTCCAAATACACAATTTGATAGGTGGAAACTTTGGATTAAAATTTTTGTGGTAATTTTGTCTAGTAATAGACTGCAGAAACACAAAATCTAAATAAACACCAGAAGGCCAAAAGGAAAGCAAGTGTGTCATGCACACACACACACACATTTGCATGTGCACGTGTACCCCACATAGGTGCTTTGTTTTCAATTATTTATCTCAAAATGTATTGTTCAATGCTGTGTTAAAGACTATTTGGGTGTAAAAGAGTTATAGCTAGTGTAGGTTGATTTAAAACAGGTGACTTATTGGAATTAAAAGACAGCAATTGGAACCTTGACCCTAAATTGGTACGGGTTACTCTGTGAGGATTAAAGAAACACATTAGAATTCTGCTCACCTCCCCAGAGGACACTAAGGTTTTTATTAAAATATATTTTAGGTTTGATTTTGCATAGTCTCTTTGAAAGGTTTTGAAATACATTTTTGTGATTGTAGAGTCTTAGTGGGTTTTTTTGGTTTGTTTGTTTGAGAGGGTTTTGCTATAGGGCACCTGCACTGGCCAGAAAGAGACAAAGGGACAGAAGGGGGGGGGGGTGCAGAAATCACCTCCCAGGGGGGATGGCCATGTGCAATCCCTTCTCCTCCATTCTCCTCTCAGGATCTTGGGAACGCACGCACACTCGACCGGGGTAAATTTAAGCCACTGGGTCCAGGACTCGAACTGCAGTTGACTACATGGAAAGTCAGCGACATAGCCATTATGCCAACTGCTGGTCTTGAGTCTTAGATTTGAACTTTAAAATTTTTGTCATTTTTAAGTAGAATCAAAAACTACATTTTGGTACCAGCAGTTAGCAGAATGGCTATGTCGCTGGACTCCCACGTAGACGACCACGGTTCGCTTCCCGGACCCGGTGGCTTAAAACACGCAGGGCGTGTGTGCGTGCGTGCCCAAGATCCTGAGAGGAGAACAGAGAAGGGACTGTGGTGTGGCCATCCCCCCTGGGGGTGGGGGTGGTAGTGATTTCTTGCTTTCTATCTCTCTGTCTCTGTCTTTCTGGCGAGCGCATGCGCCCTACAGCAAAAAAGCTTCTCAAAACAAAAACCAAAACCACTACATTTTAAAACATTTCCCGACATATTTGGCCTGTTGAAGAGCACAGCCTTTGGAGACAATTGGTGGTCTTGTTGCGAAGGGCAAGGTGCTTTTTCTTGAGCGCTAATGCTCCACAGAAGCGGGACCTGTGACTAGGTGCCGAACCCTGCTGTAGTCAGTGAGTAAATCATTACAGAATGGGTCCAACTCCAAAGACCAACTCGCTAAAAAGAAGGAACTAGCAAGAACTTGCTTCATCTTATTAAAGGAAATCCTGAGACTTTTGTAAATTGCAGTGTTAGGAAAAACTGCTTGTCATTCGAGCAATGGTATCACCACTTCCCCACCCTGGACCTGTTTAAGGGAGTTCACTACTAACTGCTGACTCAGTCGGTGCCCATTGCCAGCACTGGAGCGTGACCCAATTGTCCACAGGGTTGACTGGGAACACACACTGAGAGGCAACCTGAGGATCAGTTAGCCGGTCCAGGGTGACCACCGCGGGCGTGCTTGGTCCAAACACTGTGCTTGTCACTGCAAAGGTACACATAGTGCCCTTTCCAGGGAGGACAAGGAAATCCTAAAGTCTTCGGCGGTCCACTCAAGGTCACCGACGGAGGACACCCTCTGAGACAGGGTTCGAGCCCTCGGTGGGATGACTGACAGGAGCCACAAGCGGGGAGCAGGGGTGTCTAGGCCGGCCGGCGTGGGCAGTGGGGTACTCCAGCTGGAGCCAGATGAACCCCGTCTTGCGCTTCTCCATCCCCGTCTGCAACATCCGGCAAATGGGTGCAGGGGGAAGGACAGCGGACCCAGTTGTCCCTTCTCGGCAGAGTCTTGAGAAACTAGAACCGAGGGGGGTGGGAGAGGGAGCCATAGAGCCGAGGGCAGGTCGGGACGGCAGGGGACAGGGCCGAGGGGACCGCGGGGCGAGCCTCCACGAGCGCCCCCGCGCCCGCCGCTCCGACCGAGGCAGAGCGGGAAGAGAGGGAAGGGAAGGAAGTGGGAAAGAGGAAGGAAAGGGGGGAGCGGCAGAGCGGCTGCAATTTCTGCGGCCGGCTCAGTAGGAGGAGCAGGAGGGAAAGAGGAGGATCCAGCGCCAGTCCGTCAGCCAGCCAGCGGGAGGTGGAGGGAGCCGGAGGAGGAGGATTAAAGATGGCCACCAACAGCTGCGGGAAACGGCAACAAGCCCTCACTTTCCGGGATGGTCCCTGCGGGTCGGCCCGGCCTTGATGGAGAGGAGAAGCCCGAGGAGCGCCGAGGCTGAGGCGGCGGCGGCGGCGGGGACCCAGCGAGGAGGACGACGCGGCGGAGCAGGGACCCGGGCAGGAGAAGGGAAAGGCGGCGGCGTCGCTGCCCCGGCCGCCTAGCGCCGCTGCCCGCCCGGCGGCCCGCCACCCGCACCCGCGGCCGCAGCAGCCAGCCCGGCCCGCGGCCCGACCCCGCGCGGGCTCCCCGGCCCCGCCGCCGCGCAGCCCGGGCCGCTGCAGCCCCGTCCGGGCCAGGCCGCCGCGCCCGCCCGCCGGCCTTCGGTGAGTGCCCCCGCGCCCGCAGAGCGGCGCTGCCCGGGCCGGCGCGCCGGGGCCGCTTTGTTCGCGCGGGGCGGAGGCGCTGCCGACGCGGCCTGAGCCCACTGGCCCTGGGGACAGGCCGCGGCCCGGCTGCTGCCCTCCCCGGGGGCCGCGCTGCCTGGGCGCAGCCACCGCCGTACCGGGGTTTGTGGCCTGGGCCGTGTCCTCCGCTGCGGCCTGGAGAGGGCGCCGTCGCGGTCGGGTCGGGGTCTTGGCGGCGGGCGGCTGGGCGTCCTGCTGGGGGCTCTGCGCGGTGCGGGAGGAGAGGGCTGCACAGGGCCCTGGTGAACCGTGGGGGCGTAACCTGGCGGTCCAGGGCGCGCGAGGTCGGGTCAGGCCCCGACCCCTGCTCGAGACCCCTGGGGGTCTCTGCTTCTCGAGCCTCGCGTGCCCCTGTGCAGCGGAGGGAGGCCTCGGTCCCTCGGGCGCTGTCCCCAGGGCTGCGGGCCTCTCCTGGCTCTCCCCTCCTCCCCCTGAGCCCTGTGCTGGAAACCCTTCTCTTTGGGAAGGAAGCAAAGATGCTCCTTTTCTCTTGTAGCAGGGATGTGGTGCCATCGCAGACATTCTCGGTTACCGCCGCGTTTAAAAACAGATGTGACCTTTCAGACCCAAAGCCATTTGGCCAGTGTTTGGGGCCGATGTGCAGCGTTTCATCGATTTTTGCCATTTAATTCTGAGATCTACAATTTTAGGTCTTCCTTTCACATACGAAAACATCCGATCACACCAGATTGAAAGGGTGTTTACTATGTGTGAGAGCCCTGGCATGGACTTTGAGTACCTTAAAAATGATTGTTTTCTGTGGGAAAATGGTGCTTATGCATACAAACTATTTTTGTTCAGTAATGGGCATGAGTTGGTTAGTGCCAACTGGTTATTATGTAGTCTGAAACCAAACAATTAAAAAAAAATCTTTGGCTTTGAGATAGCAGCATATTTTCAGGTTGGGCTTTGGTAGGTTTGGAACAATTAGTTTCTACCATAAGGCCATATACAAACGTAAAGCAGAACCAAGAATGTAATGATGTACAAAAGACTAGATGTGGCATTAGTGCATTGGTCTAGTAAAAAATAAATACCACTTTAAAACAAGGAAACTTTATCATGAGACTCTGAAGTATAGGAATTAGCTTGGTATGTTTTCATATTTAAAGTTATGTATTGCATTAGACATGAGAACTCTTCTGTGGTATTTGAGCATCATTAGTGTTACATACTATGAAACATTCTGTCTGAAGCGCCTAGAAATACAGGTTTCTACTAATTTATTTTCCTGAGTTGAGATTGAGCCATGTAAATACTATGCTTCTGACTTTATTTTTTTAAAAAGATTTGGCGGGACCAGCAGTTGGCATTAATGGCTACGTCACTGGACTCCCATGTAGTCAACCGCCGTTTGAGTGTCAGACCTGGTAGCTTAAACTCACACCGGGCGCATGTGTGCGTGCCCAAGATCCCGAGAGGAGAATGGAGGAGAAGGGATTGCAGAATGACCATCCCCCCCCCGGGGGGGGTGATTTCTCGCTTTCTGTCTCTCTGTCTCTGTCTTTCTGCAAGTGCATGCACCCTATAGCAAAAACTTCTCCAAAAAAAGAAAAAGTAAAAAAATTATTTAGCTTTCATTTATTTATTTTAATTTGACCAGAGAGGGACAGAGTGAGAGTGAGAAAGCAAGCTAGCAAGCTGCCAGATTCAGGACTCAAACCATGATTGGCTGTGTGGGAGTCTAGCGCCCTTAACCACCATGACACCTACCGGCCCCTCTGACTTTAAATTTCTGCAAAAAGGAGATGTGAATTAGAAAATATGATGTTCTAGTCTTGTAAAATCTGTTTAAAAAAAGTAAATGACGCTGTATTTTTCATTATTAGTTGGACTCTCTACTTTGAAAATTTGAAAATTTCACTGCTAAAGTTTGCAGTTTTTAGAGTTTACATAAGGCACTATTAATTTCATGCATGTGCCTCAGAGCATCCTTGAGTCCCCAGAAATCATATGCAGAATGTAGCATATATTTGCATTTTTTTCTGAATGAAGAGTTCATGTAGTCATCATGTCCTCAGAAGGATCTGGCTCCACCAAGACTGTGAACCACTGCATATATAATGAAGGATAAATTTCCTACATTTGAGATGTTAGATTCTTACGATTAGCTATGACCATTTGTGTTCTTCATTTCTAATTATACCTAAGAAATGTTTGTGATTGAGAGTTTAACATAGAAATTGTCTTACACACATTCTCATTTCAAACCTCAAGAAAATGTTAATCCTATTTTACATATAGGGAAATAGATACTTAGACTTTTTTTTTAAGGTCTTTGCCATAGAGATTATGCACTGGCTGGAAACAGAGTCAATGGGAGAGAAAGTGAGAAAGCACCTCCCAGGGGGGATGGCCACACCTTCATCCCTTCTCCTTCTTTCTTCTTCTGGGATTTTGGGCACATGTGCACACAGAGCAAGACAGTGAAAGGGAAAGTGAGAAATCACTCTCCAGGGGGGATGGCCATACCACAATTCCCACTCCTCCTTTCTCCTGGGATTTTGGGCATGCATCCACATGTTCCTGGCATGACTTTCAAGCCGCCAGGTCAGGACTCAAACTGCTATCGCCATGTGGGAATCCAGTATCTTAACTAACACGCCATCTGCTGACCTGGATAGTTAGGATATTTCAAAGCCACACAGAGGGCAGGTAGTTGAGTTGAACTCAGATTGTCTAGAGCCAGAGTTAGCACTCCTCTAACAACTATAAAAACAAGTATTTATTTATTTTTTAATTATTTATTTATTTATCCTCTCATTTATTTTTTTAATTTGACCAGAGAGAAACACAGAGAGAGAGGGAAAGTGAGAAAGCAAGCCACCAGATCCAAGACTCGAACCGTGGAAGGCCATGTGGGAGTGTCCAGTGCCTTAACCACCATGTCACCTGCTGGTTCCACAACTAGAGTATTTTAGACTTTCAGTCAAAGATAATATCTGATGATGTTAGAATGAGTAATTGATGTTTTAGTTAAAATTGGCAAGTGTAGCTAAGATGATCATAATACATCATGGTATCATGAGATTTTGGAGCTGTGGGCTTCCAGGAGGAAGAGACCTTTGTGATCCTAACCACTCTCAATGGTACGACTGCAGCCACTACCAAAGTGGGGCCATTTCTGCAGATTCCATGACAGGATAATCTGTTCTCTGATTTTTAGTATTTACTATGATTACAAATTCACTTTTCTTTGGACATTTTTAGTCTTTATTTCTGTTTATGTTGATTTAAAATCTACTTTCCTGGGGCCGGCAGGCAGTGTGGTGGATAAGGGTGCTGGATTCCCACATGGCCGACCATGGTTCAAGTCCCGGACCTGGTGGCTTGCTTTCTCACTTTCCCTTTCTCTCTCTTTCTCTCTCTGGTGGTAAAATAAAAAAATCACAATAACAAATGGAATTAAATAAATAAATAATTCTTTAAAAGAAATCTACTTTCCTAGTATTTCTACTAAGTTCCAGTTTCCCCTTTGTGTGTGATGCATTTATAAAATAATTAAATAAATTACTCCTATTTTTTTTAAAGTCAGGTTTATTAAGGTATAATGTGCATGCAGTAAAAGTTTTGCAGATGTATAGCATTGACTAAGCTCTACCATAGTGGAGACATGGAACATTTCCATATTCAAAAATTTCTTTCACACTCCTGTATAGTCAGTCTTCTTGCCCTTCCCTCCACCCCTGGTGACTATTAATCTAATAATGTCCTCATGGTTTTGTCTTTTCTAGCATATCATATAAATGGAATCATATAATATGTAGCCTTTTGTGTCTTAATTTCATTTAGCATAATGCTTTTGATATTCGTTAAGTTATTGTATGTATCAGTAGTTTGCTCCGTGATGGCTAATGTTAAACTAGCAACCTGCTCTTTCCATTCCACCCTCAAGAAAATCCCAGATTTGAAGCATTTGATAATTGTTGTATTGCAAATGTTCATTTCGTGGCCTGTTCTACCAAAACTAGCTTGCAAAATTCCTGAAAATTAAACAATGGGCTCTCATGAAGTAGTACCAGCTAGCACCAGTGTACCACTGAGTTTGTCCCTTTTTTGCTGTTGGTGAGTAGCATTCCTTTGTATCAAGGTACCTCATTTTATTCGTCTGTTCGTAAACTGATAGACATTTGAGTTGTTCCCAGTTTTGGCCAGTTATGAATGAAGCTGCTGTAAGCATTTGTGTACAGTTCTACGTGAAGGACAAAAGTGTTCAGTATTCTAGAGGTAATACCTAAGAATAAGATTATTGGGGCCTCTGCTAAGAAGTAGTTATCAATACCAGTAACTTTTTATTGAAATACCAAACCATTTTCCAAAATACCTGTACCATATTGTATTTCTACCAGCAGTGGATGAAATTCCAGTAGCTTTGCATCCTTGCTCTGCATTCTTGTTTGCTCTTGGTATTGTCAGCTATTAAAATTTTAGCCATTTATGGAGCCAGCACATGGCATAATGGTTACATTGCTGGACTTCCCCATGGCTGACTGTTGTTTGAGTCCCAAACCTGGAGGCTGGAAACTCACACCGGGCATGTGGGCTGTATGCCCAAAATCCTGAGAGGATAATGGAGAAGGGATTGTGGTGTGGCCATCCCTCCTTGGGGGTGATTTCTTGCTTTCTGTCCTTCTGTCTCACCACCAAGCACATATGCCCTATAGCAAACGTCTCTCTTAAAAATTTTAACCATTTATTATATGGATAGGGCTCTCTTTTAATGTTTTTCTTATTTCTTAACTTTTAGTAGTTATGGACTAACATAAGTTTGATAGACATTTCTAAAAATATTTTTGTAGCATGGTCGTGAGTCATGGTCTCACTGTGAAGGCTACTGCTCTTAAAGGATGATTCTTGAGTTTCTTACTGTGAGGTTTTCACTTTGCTAAAATTGCTTTTTGAAAAGGGATCATCATTTAGAGAATTATTTTAATGCTTACCTGTTAACATTTTAAAAATGATTATTTAATTCCATTTATTATTATTTTTAAATTCAGACAGAGAGGAGTAAAGGGAAAGTGAAAAGGCAAGCCACCAGGTCTGGGACTCAGACCACAGTTGGCCATGTGGGAATCCAGTGCCTTTAATCACCACATCACCTGCCTGCTCGCTATTAACATTTAAAAAATACTTTTTCTTTTTTAAAAAAGTTAAGTAGAGGGGCCAGCAAGTGGCATGGTAGTTAGAGGTTCTGGACCTCCTGCATTGTGAACGACAGTTCAAATTCTGGACCTGGCAGCTTGCTTCCTCATTTTTTGTTTTTTCTCTCTCTGTCTCCCTGGCAAGTGCAAGTATCCTGTAGCTAATTTAAAACTATAATAATGATAAATAAAATAAAATAAATAATACAAAAGTTAAGTAGAAGAATTATTATTTTTTTTTTGGAGAGGTTTTTTGCTATAAGGTGCATGCACTTGCCAGAAAGACAGAGTGAGACAGAGAGACAGAAAGCGAGAAATCACCCTTCAGGGGGGATGGCCATGCCGCAATCCCTTCTTCTCCATTCTCCTCTCGGGAATCTTGGGCACGCATACACACGTGCCCAGCGTGAGTTTAAGCCACGGGGTCCAGGACTCGAACCACAGTTGACTACATGGGAGTCCAGCAATGTAGCCATTACGCCAACTGCTGGTCCCGAGTAGAAGTTTTAAGAATAATTTAAAATTAAAATAATTCTCAGGACCAGCAGTTAGCGTAATGGCTATGTCGCTGGACTCCCACGTAGTCGACCGCAGTTCGAGTCCCGGACCCGGCGGCTTAAACTCACGCCGGGCGCGTGTGCGTGCGTGCCCAAGATCCCGAGAGGAGAATGGAGAGAAGGGATTGCGGCGTGGCCATCCCCCCTGGGGGGTGATTTCCTGCTTTCTATCTCTCTGTCTCTCTCTGTCTGTCTGGTGAGCGCACGCGCCCTATAGCAAAAACCTCTCCAAAAAAAGAAAAAAAAAATTCTCAAAATATTATTGTAAAGTATTTCTTCAATATACCTAGTCCTAACGAAAAAGATTCTGGGCTAGTCAAGTGGTGTGGTGGTAAAGACAGCTGGATCTCGCAAGTTTGACAGTGCAGTTTGACAGTGCAAGTCCCATGCCTGGACGCTTGAAAAACATGCTGGGCGTGTGTGTGTGTGTGTGTGTGTGTGTGTGTGTGTGTGCGCTTGCCCAAATCCTGAGAACAGAGGAGACTGGAGGAGGGATTGCGGTGTGTCCCTCTCCCCTGGGACGGGTGCTTTCTTACTTTCCACTACACTCTCTTTTCTCTCCTTGGCACCCTATAACAAATTAAAAAAGTAAAAGATTCTCCATTTCTACCTATATGCCAGTACTTTCCTTTGAGGAGATTTTACCAAGGGTTTATTAACTCATTGGAATGTTTTCTATTCTAAAATTTTAAGGATTGTTAAATTGGTTATCACCCTTTCTAAAACCACAATATCCGAATCTTAACTTTGAAATCTGTTGTAGTTTTAGTATGTGTAAGAGGTTGAATTACATATACCCAACTAAACATTTAATAATAATATAATGACAATATACTAACAATATGCTGTGTTATCCTATTGGAATAACATATTATTGAATAAAAAGTTGATATGAAATATAACATTTAGAAGAGTATAACATGGTCATGTTAGATTATAAATATGAATAGTCATAGTCATAGTTTGAGGACCCTGTACATGCAAACCTAAGAGATGTTTCTATAAGCTTCCTCCGCAGTTCTCATACAAAATGGAAAATATGTTCCGTCATTGATTCATAGTTTTGTTTGTTCACACACACATACAAATATCCATGTAGCATGCAAGGTCCTTGTCATCATAGAACTTACAATTGTGTGGAAGAGGCTGGAATCGTATCATGTCCATGAGGTTTGATGCTGTAAGTACGTGTAGAGTGAGAGTTGGGTGGGCCTGGAACACGGACTTACATTTGGCAGGACTTCCAGGGGGAAGCGATGTCTACAATAAGGCACCTAGAATTGAGCAGTCAGGTGAAATAGTTGTGGAAAATCAACAGAATGTGCAAACATGCAGAGATGAGAGAAAGCGTGAATAGTAAACATGTCGGGAATACTGCCCTTTCCCAATCTCACTCGTACTTACAAGGCTAGAGGGAAGTAAAACGGGAGCAGGGTAGATCAAAAGGCAAAGATTTACCACCTTATCAAGGTACTATTTTGTTTTGTTTTGTTAAGAGAGATTTTTGCTATAGGGCACTTGTGCTCCCTGAAGAGACCGAAAGTGAGAAACCACCTCCCAGGGGGATGGCCAGATTGCAGTCCCTTCTCTTTCATTCTCTTCTCAGGATTTTGGGCACACACGCACATGTGCCTGGCATGAGTTCTAAGCCACCAGGTCCAGGACTTGAACTGTGGTCGATTAGGTGGGAGTCATCGGCATAGCCATTATGCCATCTGCTGGTCCCTTGAGGTATTATTTTGACAGTTGACTTTTTTATTTAAGATGTTTCTGCCTTAGGGTTGCATGTGCTCACCAGAGAGTCAGTGAGGAGAAAGTGAGAAATCAACCCCCCAGGAGGGATGACAATGCCGCAATCTCTTCTTTTCCTTTCTCCTCCTAGGATCTTGACCATGCACGCACATGGCCCAGTGTGAGTATCAAGCCACCAGGTCCGGGACTCAAACTGTGGTCAGCCATGTGGGAGTCTAGCGACATAATTGCGATGCCGTCTATTGGCCCCTACTTTTTCCCTGATATAAATAGGCTAAAATAATTTATCATGAGACAATTTAATCATCTTTTTTTTAGAGAGAGATTTTTGTTATAGGGCACATGCACTCTCTGGAGAGACAGAGACAGAGAGATAGAACATGAGAAATCACCCTCTCAGGGAGATGACCATGCCACAATTCCTTCTCTTCCATTCTCTTCTCAGGATTTTGGGCACACATGCACACGCGCCTGGACCAAGTTTCAAGTCACTGGGTCTGATACTCAAACCACGGTCAGCCATGTGGGAGTCTAGTCACGTAACCAGTACACCTCTGCTGGTCTCAATCATGTGGTCTTTAAGCTCATCCCCAGGCCCTTGTAAGTATTCATATAGAAGTGATTGTAGCATTACTTTGTACTACTGAGGCTAATTATCATCTAATATTATAATGTATATTCCAGATTAAGTGTATCTGGGCTTTATTGCTATCATCAGTTTTATCGCATTTTATTTATTACATACAAATGTGTAGTCAGTATTAATGACATTCAGCACACTGATTTCAGCTGGGATGGAAGTTTTAGTTTTCATATGGAGGAACAGCATATTGGAAGCCCTGCTATTTACACGCAATTTGAAATAGTACCTTTGTGGCATTTTCACATCAAGTATTATATCTTTAATTCTCATTTTTTTCCTAACCCAGCCCAGTCCTTGCTACTGAGCTCTACATTTCTGTATCCACTGCTTGTTTAGACGTAGCCACTGAGATGTCGCTTGAGTGTGTTGACCTCAACATGTTCAAGACTTCACTCTTTACTTTTCCTTGAAATGTCAGTCCTTTTGTCTTCTCCATTGAGCAGGTGACCCTAACCTGTCACTAGATTGAAACTTGGCTAGTCGCCATCCCCTTCTCGGTCTTTTCATCCACATCCAGTTAAGCATCAAGTCTGACTGCTTTCATCTTCTATATATGTCTCCGATTCAACCCCCTGCTCCCTCACAGCTTATTTCCAGGTTTGTCAGTGTCTGCTAAAGTATCACAGTAGGCCTTTGAATGTTTTCCTAACTCCTGTCTCTATCCATCTCATAGATTTCCTTCATACTTTTTCCGAAATGAATTCTCTTTTTTTTTTTTTTTTTTGAGAGGTTTTTGCTATAGGGCGTGTGCGCTCGCCAGACAGAGAGAGACAGAGAGAGAGAAAGCGAGAAATCACCACCCGGGGGGATGGCCACGCTGCAATCCCTTCTCCTCCATTCTCCTCTCAGGATTTTGGCACACACGCACACGCGCCCGGTGTGAGTTTTAAGCCACCGGGTCCGGGACACGAACCGCGGTCGACTATATGGGAGTCCAGTGACATAGCCATTACGCTAACTGCTGGTCCCTTATTTTTTATTAATTTTGAAAAATCTAAAATTGTGGTCTTCCTAATATGCTTCCCCCCCCCTCCCGCTTATAATACTTGAATAGATGGTAAGTCATTATCAAAGAGCTGCTTAGGTGTGAATTCCTAGTGTGTACAGAGCTTCCTGTGTGTCCTGGTTCCACCGTCTGTGGTCTCATCCTGACAACCATGCATTTGTTAATTTAAAAACAAAACAAAACAAAAAAGACTAGTATCTTCTGTCTGCTGTCTGCAAGGCGCAGTGCTAGGTGATAGAGTTATGTCCAGGAGCTTGAATTCTAGTTAGGGGCAGGAGTGAGTAATAAGTATATATACTCTGGTGAGTTATACTGACAGAAACTCTCAGTTATGATAGTAAAAAAAATGTGTTCTGTATTATTGTCACAGTATTACAGTGTATCTGCCGTACCACCAGAGGTGTCAGTGCAATGGAGAAACACAAGGTTGAGTAAGGAGATGAGGGGGTATATTGGGGTGCTGAGGTCTGGGTAGGATTGCCATTTATAAAGGCTTTCTGAGAAGGCCTTTTTGTTAAGGAGGTATTTGAACAGAGACTTGAACCAGTTGATGTTTCTAGGTGTGAGAGTTGTGGATCTGAGAGAAGAGCAGGTGCTCAGGCCCTGAAGCTGGAGGGTGCTGGACTTGTTAGAGAATTGTGAAGGGTCGGCTGGAGGGTGGTGAGAGAGGGGGACAGAGTGGAGGAGTGCCAGCAGGCGTCGGAGGCCAGCATGAGGACTTCGACTTCTGAGCTCAGTGATTCAGTCTAGATTGCATCCTCTGCATGGACAGAGATGCATTCCTGTCTATTACTCAAAGTTTCTCAAGTGTGCCACCCTCTTCTACCCCGAACCTTTCCTCCTACCAGGAATAGTGCCTGGGTGTCCCTCTGCTGTGTTCCCTTAGCATTTTCCCTTGTACTCTCACTATAATCATTAATGGTTGGTTTATTTGTCTCCCCTCCCTAGGCTGAGGTCCGTGGGGAGGGCCTAGATGGTTTTTAACTCGTGATTTCCTTTTTCATCGAATTAATATTTGTTGAGTTTTGGAATTGCTGAAACTGGGATTAATCATTGAAGCCTGGGTAGGAGTTGCATAGTGACTGCTAGCTCATATGGACATGGACGGTTGGCTCTGTTTTGCTGACATTGTGTTTTTAGAGGTGAGAGCAATGAACTGTGTATAATAGGTGCTCAGTAAATACTTGGCGAATCATTGAACTCACATCCCTGTGCCAACCTCCCCTAGATCCGTTAATGTTTCCCAAGCAACCTTATCCTTCCATTAATCACATGCTCAAGAAATGTCAAATGCTTAGGAAATTTATGCATTCACTTACCATAAACAATTGTCATAATTAATGTAGTAGCAGCTGTGTATGGTGGCATGTGCTTGTAATCCCAACTAATAAGGAGGCTCAGGTAGGATGCTCATGAGTTTGAAGCCAGCCTGGGCAACGTAGTGAGACCCTGTTTTTTGTTTTTACAGATTTTTTGCTATAGAGTGCATGTGCTCGCTAGACAGAGAAACGGAAATCAAGAAGTCACCCCCAGGGGGGATGGCCATGCTGTAATCCCTTATCCTCTACTCTCCTCTCAGGATCTTGGGCATGCATGCACACATGCCCAGCATGAGTTTCAAGGTGCCAGGTCTGGTACTTGAACTACAGTTGACTACAAGGAAGTCCACCAGCACAACTCTATGCCATCTGCTGGTCCTGAGACCTGTCTTTTTAATTAAAAAAAGAAAGGAAAGGAAAGGAAAGGAAAGGAAAGGAAAAATGCAATAGCAGTGCATTGCTAGAAATGCAGAAATAACTTGTTTCCAAGCTAAATAGAGTTCATTGTTGATTGCAGAGTGTCTGAGCTCACTCCTATTTCTGTTGTCCTTTCTTTGGGGTTAAATTATTACTGGGCACCCCAATCTTTAATAAGCAAAGCACTGATAGGTCTGGAAATACCACTTCTATAAACAACTGAAACATGAATCCTGCAGAGTGTGAAAAGCGTGGCACCAGAAATAGTGATGTTTCTAGGTGTGCTTCATTTGGTTGAACAAAGTCACCTGTTGGTTTACTTACCTGACTCTGCTGTTGCAGGGTTTTGGGTTTTGTGAAGCTAGAAATGTCAGGCTCCAGAACAGACCTTTCAATCCTGGAATATAAAGGGGACATCCTGGACATCGAACTGTAGCTGAGTCCCCCAGACTGAATGTCTCAGGCTTTTACATCTTGTTGGACCCCCCCCCCCCCCCCCCCGCCCCGTACCTGTAGGTCATTAAGCCTGTAGGGGAAGGACAGTGGGAGATAGCAAGTATCTGCAGAAGCTGCTGGATTTGAGATGAAACAATGTCTATTAGTGTTGTGAGTCATTTCCCCCCATTTTTGTTTAACCAAAAAATTACTGCGTACAATAGATTGTGTGCAATAAATCAGAAAGATTGGATTATTGATTTTCTGCAGTATTGTAATTCCTGTGACAAGTCTAGCAATGATGTGCCCTATAGTTTTTGTTTTTGTTCTTTTAGTATATGAAATCTTTTGTATGTTTTAGCCTCCAATATATATTTTGACCACCTCAACTGTATTTCACTAAAGTGCCAAAGTTTTGTTTTGCATTTGGGGGTTTGTTGCAATTTTAATGCTTATGTATGAGTAGGGCCTTGATTTTATTTCTCTAATAGAGTGCTCTTACTGTTAATATTAAATTTGCACATTGGTTTTCCCTAGTCATGGGAAATTATGAATGCATTAGAATTAAGTTTTCTTTTTTAAAAAAACTACTTTTTAAATTTTATTAATTATTATTTTTTAAAATTTTGCATTAGGACATGTGTACTCATCAGGGAGAAAGAGGAGGAGGAGTGTGAAAGTAAGCCTCCAGGTCTGGGACTCAAACCACAGTCGGCCATGTGGGAGTCCAGTGCCTTAACCAACATGCTACCTGCTGGCCCAGGATTAAGTTTTATTGAGTAAAGTTTTTTTAAACCTTTGTCATCTACTTCTATTTGCATATTACTGTATTTGTGTACAATATATGATTCAGCAAAATATGAATGTGTTTGGTTACTTTAATATTTCATTTTTTATGATATTCCACAGAAGCACACCATGGTGATAGATACTACAGCATCTGAGCAAGCAAAATACTTGCAGGAGGTACAGAGAGATTCTTTCTATCAGTATGCTGACCCAATAGCTGATTTCGTTTTCCTTTTTTTTTTGGAGAGGTTTTTGCTACAGGGCACAGGTGCTCGCCAGACAGACAGAGAGAGACATAGAGACAGAAAGCGAGAAATCACCCCCCAGAGGGGATGGCCACGCCACAATCCCTTCTCCTCCATTCTCCTCTCGGGATCTTGGGCACGCACGCACACGCGCCCGGCGTGAGTTTTAAGCCACTGGGTCCGGGACTCGAACCACGGTTGACTACATGGGAGTCCAGCGACATAGCCATTATGCTAACTGCTGGTTCCCAGATTTCTTTTTTCTCAAAGTTTATCCATATATTTCCTCCTTGAGTAAGAGAGAGAGACATAGACACATAGAGGCAGGCACCTCTATCATCCACCCCTGTTCTGAGCTGCCTTAAACCATAGGCTCACACCAGCAAACCCAGGACCAGTCTCATGTGGCTTAAGCTACACAACCACCAATAGCAGATACTTATAAATCATAATACTTATTTAGTACCGTGACACTGGTGTTCTATAGGGATTTTTTTTTAAAGTTTATTTACTTATTTTTGCTCATGATAGCACATGTGCATACATAAGACACATGGAGAGAGAAGACAGACAGACAAGCACCCTCAACAGATCTTGTCACACTGTGATCGCCTTCCCTCAGCCCTCCAGCTCTTTGAGATCTGTGTTTCAGGGGGGCCGAACTTCTGGGGATCTGAACTCATGGTTAGCCATGTGGCTTCTAGCACTACAGTGTATCAGGCTACCAACTGCACCAAGGCTGGGCCAGTATGAGGATTGTCTTAAAATAATGGCAAGTGTTTGATTTTTTGTGTGTGTGACAGCCTAATCCCTTTAGAGTATTCATTATATCTACCTATAAAAGATTTAGTGCCTATTTATAATGGCACTCCAGAAGCCGGGAATTTAAGATTCTTGTTCTTCCTCTGCTCCTAGAGAGCAGGGTTCCCTTGGTCACCTACCCTGTCTGGCCTATTTTTCTTCATCTGTCAGCAGTCCTTTTCACCCTAGGTCCTTGAGATAATAGTAATAATTGATGTCTGACACACTTTGTTTTTTTAGTTTTTCTGTTTCATAAGCCTCTGTACCTATGTTATGAGTGGAGATCATGTGACAGGGTGATTTTTCACATTTTGTAATAGGTGTGTGGTCAACACTTGATGAATCACAGCATTTTAAATACCAGGCCCAGCTTCCTCTTCCCGTATGGTGTTTCCTTCTGGCTTGTTTCCTTCCATTCTCCAGCCAGCATGAACTTAAAGGAGGCCAACTCATTTCATAGTGTAAGAAGAATAGGAATCTGATACATCGCCATTATTTGGTCCATTAAGAAATGCCCAAATTATTTTGTATTATCTGCTGTATTCTCTCGGGGGCAGCTGATTTGTTTATCAGCACATTAGGTCATAGGTCTATTGCTTTGCTCTCAGTAAAATATCTCATGCATAAATTTCACTCTAAAAGTTCTTTAACTTAGAAGGTGATTCGTTATTATGCATAGGACTTAACACTTTAAAAAAGAACTCCTACAAGTATTTTCTCAAAATATTCAAATTGCTGAGTGCATTTTGAGTGTTCGAGCTTAGAAAAACAATTTACCCATTTTAAGCTGATTTTTTAAAAAAATTAATTTCAAAGTAATTATAAAATTTAATTTTTAGGTAATTACAAAACCAAAATAAAGAAGTCCTATGTACCCTTCACTGATATTTCTTCACTGGTCATACCTTATATAATTATAATTCAGTAACCAATTTACATTTTATTACTAAACGAGTTTGTGACCTTACCCATTCTGAGAATGCTGACAAATAAAAAAAAGTTGACATTTTTGTTCTCTTCAGAGGAAAAGATGTTGGTGTGTACAAATTCAGATCCTGTGCTTTATTTCCATAGGCAGCAGACGGAGGGTGTGCTTCAGGGGTGGCAGGTGGCTAATTATTTTCCACTGAGTAATTCAGTAGAAATTAAACCTGGACATAGTCATATAAAAAGTTTAATTACATAGCATTCTTCTTAAATTCTTCTTTGCTGGCCTTCTTTATTTAAACAGTACTACATTTGCTTAATGGGAACTTTCATTCTTAACATGTAACAATATAAAGAAAAAATATTGAACGTTTAGTCAAGGAATATTTATTAAATATCTGCTATCACTGCTAACTGTAGAGGAAATTTGGGGAAAGTAGAAAGAGTCTGTACAGTGGAGCCGAGTAAACAATCATAGAACATTACCACATATTATGTAACATATTTCAGCAGATTTTGTCTCTGAAAACACAACATAGGCATGTAATTGACCTTCAATAAATATTTGTTGACTGAACAAGTGTACATAGATAATAAGCATGTTGTCAGAAAATTACGTAAGTCTTAAGAAAATAAATGTTAAAGGATGGACAGTGGCACAGTGGTAACGAACTGCTGCATGAGGCTGATCTATATGAGAAGGCTCTGGGCTCGTGCCTGGAAACTTTGGATACCCTGGGTGTGTGCATGTGTCTGTGATTGGTGCTGGCTGAAGCTGGGGGTGGATCATGGCTTCAAGACCCAATTGGGGACCTTGTCCTCATTGCTCATGGAGGAAATAAATAAATAAGCTTTAAAAGAAAAAAATGTTTTCTGCCACTTTATAATTCCTAATTCTGGGACCAGTAGGTGGCATGGTTGGTAAAGCACTGGACGTTCCCACATGGCCAACAACGGTTCAAGACCCAGACCTGGTGGCTTGCTTTCTCGATTTCCTGCTCTCTCTGTGTCTCTCTTTTGTCAAATTAAAATAAATGAATGAATAAATAAAAATTAAAAATAAACACTTCTTTAAAAACAAGAATTTCTAATTCTAAGACTTATTTACTATTGAATGAAGGAATAATTATATCTAATAAATATATATTATGTGTGTGTGTGTATATATATATATATATATATATATATATATATTTTTTTTTTTTTTTTTTTTTTCTGTTAACAGAAATCCCTAGCTAAATTCATGATCAGATTTCCTTCAATAAAGCCTGGTATTTCTGACTCTGAAATTCTTATTTTTTCCCCATGGCATTGCTAGTTAAAACACAGATGAAAAATGCCATAGTTAAGTAAACAAATATGAAATAAATTCTATATTGGCTATTTTTAGAATACTCATTATGTATTGATTGCCTGATAGTTTTATTTAGCTTGATTTATTCTTATAATGAATAGTGATTAAATTAGATCAGGTATAAGGGATTAAACTCGGTACTTGGGAACCTAGTTCTTATTTCCCCAAATCATGTTACAATGTAAATAGACTCTGAAATAATGTTACAATGTGCAATAATTCTGTGTGTGTGTATTTTTTTTTCTCCCTAAGTAGTCATTAAATGTTTTATTGTGTGCTGTTGGGTATTGTGGACACTATACATAGATGCTTAAGACATGGGTAATTCTGCCCTCAATAACTTTATAATACAGTGGAGGTAAGATTTATCCAAAAGTAATCGAATAGTATATGATTAGTCTGAGAGGTACAGAAGTGTATGGATACATGGGGCCAGCAGGTGGCATGGTGGTTAAGGGTGCTGGATTCCCACATGGCCGACTGTGGTTTGAGTACTGAACCTGGCAGCTTGCTTTCTTACTTTCTCTCTCTCTCTGTCTCTCACTCTGTCCCTCTCTGGTCTAAATAAATAAAGCTAAATAAAATAATTTCAAAAAAGCCTTATGAAACATTAAAAAAAAAGTGTATGGATACTTAATGAGTAGAAGTGATTAGGAGAACTTTAAGCATTGATCTAAATATCAGATAGACTGATATCTTGGTAGAGGGGCCCGTAGATGGCATAATTACGTTGCTGGACTTCCATGTAGTCGACCGCAGTTTGAAGCCTGGACCCGACAGCTTAAGACTCACGCCAGGTGTGTGGAGTGTTATGTCCAAAAATCGCAAGGGGAGAAAGGAGGAGAGGGGATTGTGGTATAGCCATCCCCACTGGGGTGGGTAATTTCTCATGTCCTGTCTCTCTGGCAAGTGCATATGCCCTATGGCAAAAAATTTCTTACATAAAATAAAATAAAAAATTATCTTGGTGGAAATGGTGAAATTGACTTATATTGAAATTATAGAAAATTATAAAATCAGTTGATTTTGCTATCAGTGAGTCAGAAAAGGTATCTTGGAAAAATTAGCTGGAATTTAATTGTCAAGTAATGAGTGAGAAGATAAGGAATAAAGTAAGATATTGAAGGGAAAATACTATACTTCTGATATGAAAACCTTACTCTTGACCCTGAAACATTTTATAGCTAAGTTGTAAAAATTGTACTAAATAAGACTTCCTAGCATGTATTTCTTTCCTTTTTTTCTTTGCCAGAGGGCATGTGTGCTTGCCAAAGAGAGGCAGAGAGAAGGAGAGGAGAAAGCATCCCTCCGTGGGCCATGGTCACACTGCAGTCCTTTCTCTGTTTCTCCACCCTGTGAAGATTTTGGGCATACAGGCCACATGGGCTGTTGGGCCTGAGATTTCAGGTGTGGTCAGCTATGGTGATCTGGCTCCCTCACAGGGCTGGCCCAGCATATATTATTATTATTTTTTTTAAACTTTCTTTCCTTCTTTTGTGAAAGACAGAGAATGACAAGCATCCTCAAAAGGATTTCGTACCTCAGTCCTCCCCCAGCCTTTCCCAGCCAGTCAGGATCACAGGTGTGCCCATGTATACAGTTCATACAGGTGAACCTAGGAACTGAACCCCTAGCTTCTATATGGCTTCCAGTAATGCAGAGCATTGCATTGCCATTGTGTCACTGCATCTGGGCCTCTTTTTCTTCTTTAAGATAAATTTCACTGTGTATGTTTAAAGTATATATGTGATGTTATGAGATACATACATGTAGAAAATGATTACCACAATGAGACAGATTAACATATCATCTCACATAGTTATCCATTTTCCCCTTGTGGCAAGAACAGCAATATAATACGTTCATTTAGTAAAAATCCAGAATATAATCCACTGTCATTAACTCTATTCCTCATGTACATTAATTAGATCTTTAGACTTGTTTATTGTGGACATCCTATACATTACTACTTTGTACCCTTTTATGTATGTCTCCCCATTCCTTTTTTTTTTTTGTGTGTGTGTGTGTGTGTGGAGGGGTTTTTGCTATAGGGCGCGTGCGCTCACCAGAAAGACAGAGAGAGAGACAGAGAGACAGCGAGAAATCATCCCCCGGGGGGATGGCCACGTCACAATTTCTTCTCCATTCTCCTCTTGGGATCTTGGGCATGCATGCACACGCGCCCAGCGTGAGTTTTAAGCCACCAGGTCTGGGACTCGAACTACAGTCGGCTACCTGGGAGTCCAGCAACATAACCGTTACGCTAACTGCTAGTCCCTTTTTTTCCCCCCCATTCCTTCTCACTCCAACCCTGGTAACTACTATTTTATTCTTTTTTACTTTATGGGAATTTTTTTTTTTTTTTTTGGTCAGAGGGCATGTGTACTTGCCAAAGAGAGACTTTTCTGTTTTTTTTTTTTTTAGTTTTTTTTTTTTTTTTTGAGAGAGATTTTTTGCTTTAGGGTACGTGTACTTGACAGAGAAACAGACAGAAAGCAAGAAATCACACCCGGGGGCATGGCTACACTGCCATCCCTTCTCCTTCATTCTCCTCTTGGGATTTTGGGCATGCATGCACATGTGCCTGGTGTGAGTTTGAAGCTGTTGGATCAGGGACTCGAGCCACCTCAACTACGTGGGATCTAGTGACATAACCATTACGCCATCTGCTAGCCCATCTCTCTTTTTTTAAGGGTGAATTTTATGTGTCTTGTATATGCACACACACACACACACACACACATGCAAATAAGTCTATTTGTGTGTGTATGTATATATCACAGTTTCTTTATCCATTTATCCTTCAACAGACACCTAGATTATTTCCAAATTGTTGTGAATAACTGTGAATAATGCTGTGCATGGGAGTGCAGATATTTTTATAAGGTGGTAATTTCATTTCCACTGGGCGTATACCCAGAAGAGAGATTGCTGGTCATACGGTAACTCTGGTTCTTTAGGTGCCTCCTGTTTTCCATAATGGCTGTTTACCATGTCCTTTTTTTTTTTTTTTCTTAAATAATCATTTTATTTAATTTTATTCATTATTGCCATTTTATTTTTTTTCTAATTTGACAAAGAGAGACAGAAAGAGAAGGGGTGGGAGAGAGAGAGAGAGAGAGAGAAAGTAAGTGAGGAAGCAAGCTACCAGGTCTGGGATTTGAACTGTTTGGCCATGTGGGAATCCAGCGCCCCAACCTCTGTGCCATCTGCTGGCCCTATCATCTACTTTTAGAAATTAATTTTATCTGTTGGATTAATGGCAGTTTTTTTGGTTTGTTTTGTTTAGAGAGAGATTTTTGCTATAGGGTACATGTGCTTGCCAGAGAGACAGAAAGTTAGAAATCACCCCCCAGGGGGGATGACCATGCTGCTGTCCCTTCTCGTCCACTCTCCTCTCGGTATTTTAGGCACACATACACATATATCTGGCATGAGTTTTTAAGCCGCTGGGTCCAAGACTCAAACCATGGTCTACTACGTGGGAGTCCAGCAACGTAGCCATTAAGCCATTTGCTGGCCCCAAAGGCAGATGTTTTTTCTAAATCCAGAAATAAATTGGTGACTTTTTTTAGTGTCAGGGTGAAAACTGATTTATTGTTGTTTTATTATTTCAGAAGTTCCAGTGATTAAAGTGTTTCTATTATCTCCGAGCGCGAGAACATTGAACAGATTTTCTTGATGTTGTGGAGCTCAGCATTGCAGTGAGGTAGTCATCAGGCTTAACAAATAAGCTGGAAGAAGAAGAGAAAGGAAGATGGGGTGAATGATAACATGATAGGGAGAAAGAGGAAAAGGAGGAAGAGAAAAATAGTTCTACGCAAGGGGTGTCATTCATTCTGCCGTAGTCATTCGGTGTAACAGGTGCACGTTGTACCTGGTCAAACCGGAAACATTGCTGAAATATACCTTCTTTGTCACATATATAAAAAACAGTCTTTTGAGTTTGCCTTAGGTATCCAGTAAATATTAATGAAAAATGGTGGTCATAACATTTATATTCTCCACCTCTTTTTTTTTTTTTTTTTTACACAGCCCTAGATTTACATCTGAGTCACGGGAGTAAACAAGTTCAGTGATTCCCGGCGTGCTTTAGGTTGCATAACCACCACATGCGTTAGCACAGGAGTTTTATACATTTAAGAGGATGTTGGGAAGCCTGTTGAGATGAGGCAGCTGCTGCAAGCATTGAGACCACTACCACCTCGCCATGCACTGTGCGGTTGGGGCCGAGTAGGGAAAAATTCCCTGCATTTCCTTTCTGAGATGACCATACTAGTGGAGAAGAGCATTGAATCTTTCTTAGAAAGCTTAATTGTTTTTTTTCTCTGGGTTTTCATGCACTGTGAATTTCGCAGCTTGACTAATACTTTTCATCAAAAATTAGCCACTTTTCGACTGCTGCTTGCAGTCAAAAGATGTTGAAAATTTTTTTAAAAAAGGATCCTCATATTCTAGGCTTTCTTTCTATTCTGCTGGTTGATACCCACTTTAGCACAGAGTTTAATAGTTGCTTTGTGTATTTTGATGTCATCTGACAAAGCATCATTCCAGTCCAGTGAAGATCTTATTTAGCAAGAACTCTTTTAATGGAAGAAGATTGGTCGCATTCCAGCATCTAATTGTTACTTTGGTGTTACTTAATGTCACGCATGGCTTATGGATATTAATTACATCTGTGTGTAATTTCTTGAGTTTGTTAAAGTATAGAAATGCCCTTACATAGCACGTTAGACAAGTTGATGTAAGTATTAAATGTGTGTGTGTGTGTGAGGTTCTGTGCATTATATATTTTTTATCTCATCTGTCTAAGTAGCAGAACTAAATACTATGCACAGGCTCTGAGTTAGGCTTTGTATTTCATCACCTGTTACCATTAAGGGACCAATGACAAAAGTCCTATTTTTATAAACAGTTTTAAAGGATTGTAAAGTGACTGCATTAATAAAGAATGATCTAGTTTATTGAATTATAGCTAAAATTAAATTTATATTGTTTTCCCATCAAATAATCTATCTTCTTCATGAGAGTTCAATTTACTGTAACTCCTGTTGCAAAGAAAAGAAGCTAATCTGTGAACAACAATCTTAGAGTATATTGGCCCGTAATTCATTTCCAGATGCCTAAACTAAAGAGCTCCTACAAAAAATAAGTAGTAAAATTGACTTTTTTTTTTTTTTCTGGTTTTTGGAGAGGTTTTTGCTATAGGGCGCGTGCACTCACCAGAAAGACAGAGAGAGAGACAGAAAGCGAGAAATCACCCCCCAGGGGGGGATGGCCATGCCACAATCCCTTCTCCATTTTCCTCTAGGGATCTTGGGCACGCACGCACACGTGCCCAGCGTGAGTTTAAGCCACCAGGTCTGGGACTCGAACCACGGTCAACTACATGGGAGTCCAGCGACATAGCCATTGCGTTAACTGCTGGTCCCTAAAATGGACTTTCAAAAGATAAACATTAAACAGTTATAGTGAAGAAAGGGTTATTAGAATATACAATTCAAACAGAGGAAAATAATTGCCTGGTCAAAAGGTACTAGTAAATGCAATTAATGATGTGAAATGTAGTTTTTTTATGCATTCTGGTTCCTGAGCAATAGGGAATTGTTTTGGAAAAAGGGACTTTTGTAGACTTCACATTAAATTTCATCTTTGAGTAAGGTCCTACCTAGTAGTCACTATTCCACAATGGTTGTGTTCTAGTAAGTTGAATACATTTAACATTCCTTTACTAGCCATCTGAATTCTTGATTTTTTTTTTTTTTTTTTTTTTTTGGAGAGGTTTTTCACTATAGGGCGCGTGCGCTCGCCAGACAGACAGAGAGAGACATAGAGACAGAAAGCGAGAAATCACCCCCCAGGGGGGATGGTCACGTCGCAATCCCTTCTCCTCCATTCTCCTCTCGGGATCTTGGGCACGCACGCACACGCGCCCGGCGTGAGTTGTAAGCCACCGGGTCCGAGACACGAACCGTGGTCGACTACGTGGGAGTCCAGCGACATAGCCATTACGCTAACTGCTGGTTCCCTTGATTTCTTTTTTCACTAAGCAAGTGTTTATTGTTGACTTTGTGTGTTGAAAATATTAAGATGATAAGATGCTGTTCCTTCTTTTAAAGAAGCGGTATCCTAACTTACTTTATGAACAGATAATATTTTTTTAATCTCAAGGGGTATGTGTGCGTGCCAGAGAGAAAGCGAGAAAGTGCCCCTCAATGGGGTCTGGTCATGTCTCAATCCCATTTTCTCCATTCCTCTTCCTTTCAGAATCCTTGGTGCAAGTGCACACATACCCTGCATGTTTTCCCAGCTGCTGGGGCTGGGATTTGAACAGAGATTGGCCATGTAGGATCTAGCTTCGTCCACATAGTACTTAACCACTGTGTTACAGGGCTGCCTGAAAATTATTAAATAGTGTAGTAACAACATCTGATTTGAGGTTTCATTGGCTTCTACCCCTAGCCACAGTATTGGGGGTTCCTTGTTTTCCACTGTACTTGTCGCTGCTGAGCTCTCTTGGCTTATAAAAGGCCTGAAATAAATATTTGAATACATACACTGTTGTCTTACTTGGCAGCTTTTTCTCATGCAGGTGCCGATCCTATTTGTGGCTTGATTTTTAGTTAGAAGTCAAGGTTTAGAGAAAGCCAGTAGAAGGAA
Organism: Tupaia tana; assembly: GCA_026018925.1. Taxonomy (NCBI): domain Eukaryota; kingdom Metazoa; phylum Chordata; class Mammalia; order Scandentia; family Tupaiidae; genus Tupaia; species Tupaia tana. Next base: position 20,667,963 of record JAKSZU010000017.1, read on the forward strand.
TAACTTTAAGGAGGGTAGAGTATTAATAGTAAAACTAGATTTTGGAGAAAGTGAAGGGGATCTCATTTTGGGGTGATAAATGGAGTTAGGAATTTAATAAAATTCTATGTAGAAGAATTCAGCATTGATCAAAAGAGGCTCTACTTTTATAACTAGATATGTAGAGTCAGCCCATGAATAATGTAGGGTTTGGGAGTGCTGACCTCTGTCAGTCTCTTCCCCCATCACTGCCTGTGCATTTGAAAATCTACACAAAACTTTTGACTCATCAAAAATTTAACTAATAACCTCTTGACTGGAAGCCTTACTGATAACATAAGTAGTCAATTAACATTTTGTATATGTATTACATACTGTGTTCTTAATAGTAAATCCAGAGAAAAGGCTATGTTATTGAGAAAATCATAAGAGAAAATAAATTTAAAGTATTTATTGAAAAAAATTGCTTATAAGTGAACCGCACAGTTCAAACTTGTGTTGTTCAAGGTCAATCCTACACTGTTTTATTAGTCTGATGTAACTTATATGTTCTTTATCAAGAAGTAGCTACTAGAACTCTGGGGAATCAGATGAGCATTTCAGTATTCTATAATAGAATATATTTATTGGATTGTTGGAAAAGTCATGATGCATTTTCGTATAGAAAAAGATACATCATGACTTTTCTGACAACCTAATGCAAAATAATGTAGTCATTATCTTTTTCCCATTTTAAAAAATTGGTGATTGAAAATAAATTTTGGTGTGTAATTTTCTAGTAATAGTTACCACCCCCTATGGAGGATGGCCATGCCACAGTCCCTTCTCCTCCACTCTCTTGGGATTTTGGGCATACATGCACATGCATCCAGCATGTTTCAAGCCCCTGAGTCTGGGATTCAAACCATGGTCAGCCAGGCGGGAGTCCAGCAATGTAACCATTACGCCATCTGCTGGTCCCACCTATATCAGTGTTTTAATAGTACTGTATTGAGAGGTTTCTAGCTCATTACATGTAGAAAATAATTATTTCTTTTATTTATGTTTGACTTATTTCTTATAATCACTTTATTTATTCTTTTTTAAATTTTAATTTGACGAGAGAGGGACAGTGAGAGATAGAAGGAAAGTTAGAAAGCAAGCCACCAGGTCTGAGACTCTTAACCACTACACCACCTGCTGGCCCCTATTTGCTTTATTTCTAAATTCTCTAGGTTTGCCTTTATTTGCCAGATTTCAAGATTTTGTGCTTTAATATGTTTGTGATATGAGAGAGTACAGCCAAGTTTTAGAGTAGGATAGAGGTTTACTGTTATATAGGACAAATAAAATGAGTCCATACTTAGGAATAATCGTATATATTAGAGCCAAACTACAAGTGCTGAGAAACGTTTCCTTTCATAGGTTTGGCAAGGAAAGAACAACCAGAGAACACTCCAGTCAACTTACTTTTAATGGGAATTTAAGTTGAAGAAGCACATAGAATCTGGGGGGGGGGGGGGAGAGAGAGAGAATGCACATGTACATGCATGTGCATGCAAATGAGTGAATGAGAAAGAACATCATGCGTGTATATATTTGTATGAGGGACCACCAGAGAATGCTGTGTGGGTACTAAGCTTAGATAAACAGCCTGATACCAGTCTCTGGTACTGGACAGAGAATTAAAAGAATCCCAGCCCTTGGCAGAAATAAGTTGGGGAGCAAAGTAAGACCCTCCAGAAGTGTTAAAACAGAAGCTTAGTTAATTGAGCTATAAATAGGGGTAGGACAGCAGAAGAGGCAGGAGTAGAACAGGGTGGGGATCAGAATGAGCTAGAGACTCTTAATTGTCTAATCTTGAGAATAAAGGCTGGGTGATGTTAATGATTTCTTGATCTGAATGGAAGATTAGGGCTGACACTGCCTAAGCATCTCCTAGCCGAAGTCCATACTAGCGATGTGGAATTTAAGTGACAGAAGCAAGGCATTTGGAGAGCAGAAACAGGCTGGGCTTGACATTCTTTCACATATTAAGTACCTTTTAAGGAAAACAAATGATTTCCATTGTTCATCAGTAATTATTTCGTCTGCTTCATTGGCGCTGGCATGGCATCACGAGATGCAGAGAACTGCTGAATCTTCATAGTCACGTCCTAACAGGGAACTGCTCTAAAACGAACAGACTTGAGCTTTGGAGCAAACAGGCTTTGTTGCAAAATAGGAGGATATGAAAAAGCATGTTAGGCATGAGGAATCTAATGTCACAATTCTGAGGACAAAATGACACTGCTAGGAGTTTAGTTTCTGAAAAGGGTAAGAGGAAGCAGAGAACATTCGTGGTTCTGATCACTTGACATTAAAATGAAACCTTCTTTACGTTCCCTTTACTCCCTAGAAGAAGTCCATAGTCACACATTTGGGTTTGCAGTCAGCTGAGGCTCATTAGCTTAAGGAGGGGAAAAGGAACTTAGGGGACACATACTGGGAATTGAATAAGTTGGTCAAGTGGGGCTTGAATAGAGGAAACCAGTGTTGCTCCAAGGATCTCATCAGCAGCTTTTATATCCTCTTAGCCCCTACCATCGAGATTCACGCTCAAGATTTACTCTGCTGCCTTCTTTTTTTTTTTGGAGAGGTTTTTGTGATAGGGCGCATGCGCTCGCCAGATAGACAGACAGAAAGTGAGAAGTCACCCTCCGGGGGGGTGGCCACACCACAATCCCTTCTCCTCCATTTTCCTCTCAGGGTCTTGGGCATCACACACATGCGCCCGGCATGAGTTTTAAGCCACCAGGTCCGGGACGCGAACCACAGTCAACTACATGGGAGTCCAGTGACATAGCCATTACACTAACTGCTGGTTCCTCTCTGCCTTTGCCTTTTCATTCAGTGCCAGCAAGAAAGAATTCCATTAGGCCTGCTTAGGTCAGTCTGTGTCTCTGCCACAGCCAGGGGGTGCAGAGTGTGGATATACAAGGCACTTCAAAAACTTTGTGGGGTGGGAAAAATGGAATTAAAGTATAAGTTGGAAATTTTGAAATCTATTCAGTTTCTACATAATACTTATTTTCCATAAACTTTTGAAACCCCCCCTCATAGATTTGTAGCCCCCAGATTCTACCTCTGTGTGCTGGGAACCATTTCCAAAGAAGGCAAAATCAAAGCTGGCAGCTCTCCTATGAGGTGTCCGGCCCTATAACATATCACCCTTTGGTAGCTTAACCACCCTTTTTCCTTTCTCCTCACCTCACTTCTTTATTTATGTAAAAGTAGAAATAACCTGCTATCCCATCTATCGAGGCAGTGTTTCCAGTGGGAGAAATTCCAAATGCAAGCTGTCTAATAACTGTGCCCTAGAACTACTGACCCTCAGCATCATGCTGCCTTTGGTGCCATGGCGAGCTTTCTCTTGATATTGCGAGTTTTTATTTTTTTATTTTTTTTTGATATTTTATTAAGTTTAACCCCTTCCAACTTGCCATCTGGGTGATTAAGAGAAAAGAAGAAATAAAGAGAAAATGTATTTAAAGGGAAAAGACAAGGTTATATATTACACCCCAGTGACTAGTAAGGAAACAAATGGCTGTCGTCCTTCGTTGTGCATCTATGCACATAGCCCTTATAGATCCCACAGTTCTCTTAGTAGCTTTGCTTATTAGGATTCTGTTCCTAGCAAATTCACTTACTCCTTTATTCCTCAAGCAGTCCAGTCTTGGTAGTTCCAGCTGTGTGGGATTGTAATAGTCTTCCACCAACATTAACACCACGTGGAGCACTGCTAGCAGATACCTGGGGGGAGTCTTTTGAATTCTCTCCTGGTCTTCTTTGCTCTAAAAGGGGTTCATTTTGGTAGTGCCAGTTCTGTAGTCTTTGTTTTTCTACTGTCATGACTAAATCAAACTGAACATGATAAACTCAGCTTTCAGCAAAGAAACATTTTGTGTCCTGTTGTATTTCTTCCTTGGGTACTAAATACAGTTTGTAGATCAACAGAATTTAGAGTTCTTGAGTCAAGAAGAACTTTGAGAGTGGAGATGAAAGACACCACCTCTACCACCAATCACCACTTGGTTCCTCTCTGTCCAGTGTGTTCTGTAGGTGGAAGACATCATTTATTGGTGGGTGGTTCATAGCTTATTTTATATACTGCAGGACAGCACCCTGATTTCAAAAGAGTTTTGCTGGAGTGACAACTTGAATATCAAGCTTCAGGAAGCTGTAACCTCCTACTGTGGGAACAGATGTATCTGAGTAAGAGTCTATTTGATAATACTAGTGAGGTCTCTGGGCATCTACCCATCACCAATAGAACTGAATTTCTGGATCAGAGGCCATGTGGTTTATATGAAGCGTTCACTTAATCTTGGGTAGTGGTGCAGGCAGAGGCAAATTCAGAATTGGTGTTTCTTACAGTGAGGGCCAGCTGTTACCATATCTGTAATGCAAAGGGCTTGATGTAACTCACCTGCCGAGAAAGTTCCTGTGGGGGACTCAGGGACATAGGCTTTCAACAGTAGTGGCAGTGGACTGTTAGTAGTGAGACCATGCAGTTGAGCCCATGCATAAGTGCTTTTCCTTCCACCTGGTGGCATCCGTGAACCTACTCAGCAAGGACCAGACTGGCCAGAAGAGTACAACCTGATCTGTGATGGGAGTCACCTTATCTGCTTGATTATTAAGAGGTTTTATATTTTGATTTGTTTGCTTTGTTGGAATTCTGGTGAATATACATGTGGAACAGGAATTTTTGTAGGCCCTGGCTCTGTTGTAAGAGGTTTATTCAAATTGGTATTCCCCCAATCTATTTTTTATTTTCTGATCTTTTCAAGGTCATTGATCAAGTCTCAGAAACGGAAGAATTGGAGGCTGTCCAGCTGTTCTAAGAGGTGTCTACTGCAGAAGGAAGAATATATTCTATAAGTTCCCAGAACTTAAGTAGGATTTCTAGCCACACCAATGACTGTCTCTCTAATTTCAACTTATTTTTATCTTTTTTAAAAGTTTATTTCTTCCATGAATGAGAGAGACACAGAGACATTCTCCCAAGAGGATCTTAATGCCTCCCTGGATCTTGGGCAAATGTGGGCTTGGCATACTTGGGAAGAGAGATCTCTGGACTTGAATCGGGAACCTTTCTGTGTGGGATTGCCTTGCAAAGCATCATGTTTTACAGCTGTGGCACTGTTTATCTTGGTTGAATAAAATGTTTTCCCCTTTTTGAGTTCATATTTTATCCCTCAAGACTTAAGGTCTCATTTAATAATTTCTTTTTATATTGGTTTCTAGAATGCAGTATTTCACATATCCTGTGTTTGTGAAGGTATGTGTATATGCATATACACACACATAATACTTGTTTGACCACAGGAAATATCAAACTGTTAACAGTGATCATTTTTAGGGCATAGGTTAGGGAAAAGTAAAAAAGCTGGTATTATGGTAAAGAGAAGCTTTCCTTGTTTTACTTTAAAGAAAAGTACACTACTTGATATTTTAGCAAAGGAGCAAGGGGCCATTATGAATGTAATTTATTCTTATTTCTTTCAGAAAAAAATAGCATGAGTGTGTGTGTGAATAGCAAGAAAGTGTGGGAGAGTACATTAGCACAACTGCTAAAGCAAAGGGGATTACAATTATAGTATAATAGCGATTTTCGTGTTCTTATATTTGCAATTTTTCTCCAAGTTTGAAATGATTTCTGAACTATTTAAAAAATTAAAAACTACCTGCCCTTTATTTTTAGTTTTTCTTCACTTATAAAGAGCTTATTTTTTCTGCCTGTATCCAGTTTGGAATGACATCTTTATAATATTTTGATGTGTGTTGGTGGTATGGCTCTGTAAGCCAACAGCCATTGTTGAACATGATAGCACTTAGTGGAAAATAAATGAATCATTCTGTGGATGGTCAGAGTCTAAAACCTAATTGGGGAGATCTACTTACTGTACTGATTACTTTCAACTATATGGAAGTTATTAGCTACAATGTCTACTGAGGTTTTCAGGGTTTACATCATAATCAATTACTTTTTTTTTTGGGGGAGGTTTTAGCTATAGGGTGCATGTGCTTGCCGGACAGACAGAGAGAGACATAGAGACAGAAAGCAAGAAATCACCCCCCCCCCCGGGGAGATGGTCACGCCACAATCCCTTCTCCTCCGTTCTCCTCTCGGTATCTTGGGCACGCACGCACATGCGCCCGGAGTGAGTTTTAAGCCACTGGGTCCGGGACTCGAACCGCAGTCAACTACATGGGAGTCCAGCGACATAGCCATTACGCTAACGCTGGTTCCCATAATCAATTACTTTTTGAAGTACTTTTTTTTTTTTTTTTTTAAAATCACTTTTATCTCATAAATCAACTTGTACCCAGATATTAGATCCTCATGATTTATAAACTTAGATTCTCAGTTTTAGCCTTAAGAGAATAATTATTTATTTAATAAAATTTGTTTATTGGGAGCCAGCATGTGGTGTGGTGGTTCAGTGCTGGACTCCCACGTGGCTGACTACAGTTTGAGTCCTGGACCTTGTGGCTTGAAACTAATGCTGTGTGTGCATGCAAGCCCAAAATCTCAAGAGGAAAAGGGAAGCATTATGGTATGGCCATTTTCCCTGGGAGGTGATTTCTCACTTTCTTTCTCTCTTTTCCTCTCTGGTGAGTGTACATACCCTATGAACAAAAGCTTAAAAAATTTTTTTTGTTTATTGAATGCCTACTATGTGTTAGACTATTTTTAAGCATTGAAGATGTAGCACCACACAAAAAAGCTCTTGTTCTCATGGACTGTACATTTTCCTAGGAGGACATACATAGACAAACAGGAATAGAATGAAATAAGTCAATGCTAGTTGGTATCATTGGAGAAAAATCAGACAAGAGGGTTAGGGAATACTGGGGGTAGATTTATTGTATTTAAAATGGAGTAGATAGGGAATACTTTGCCCAGGAGACATTTGAGCAAAAATCTAAAGATGGGGGAAGGAGCAGATGAGGTACATAAAATAATCATTTCTTGGAGAATTACGTAGGCAGCTAGAATAGCTGGCATAACAACCATAGTGCCTGGCTTGTACAAGGACTAGCAAGGAGGTCAGAAAGAAATGAGGTCAGAGGGACAGGGTTCAAGTTATGGTTCTTTGTGACATTTAAACATTTTTGGCTTTTACTATTAGTGAAATACGAAGCAACTGGAAAATTTTGAATGGGAGAAAATATAATTTCTTGCTGTGTCCCCTTCGCTTGGGAGAGAAATAGCTCTAGCAATTCAATATCTTAGGAACCTTTCTTAAATAGCATTTCTTTTTTAAGAATTATTAATTTAATTTTAATTATTAGTGTTAAGATTCAGTTTGACCAGAGAGAGACAGAAAGAGAGTGAGAAAGCAAGCTGCCAGTGCTGGGACTTGAACCACGGTCAGCCATGTGGGAGTCCAGCACCTTAACCACCATGCCACCTGCTAGCCCCATTTTTTTTATGTTTTTGAAAATTTTATATTTTTTTACATTTAATTACTGTTTCTCTTCACAGTACAAAATGGACTTTATAGGCATGAGGATACTACATATTAGTCCAAAGATATTACTGTACACATTATCAACAGATAATTTTTTATTTTTGTGTCCATTAGATGTCTTGCCTTTTTTCCTCCTGATTTTCTCCCCTCCCCCTTAAGTAACAATCTTAATGAAGAATAATAAATCCTAAAGAAATAACAGGACAAAGGAGATAGCAGTTCTAATCTCTAAAAGGTGGGAAAGCACTAATGAAATAAGGTACTCTGGCAATGTCTCTGGTGTTATCTCTGAGCTGATCTCCTAAAAGTGGAAAGGCAGAGAGTCCTTTGTTTTAATTGTGTGTGTGGGGGGGGATTTTTTAATTGAGACAGTGAGTGGGAGAAGGAAGGAGGGAAAGGGAGAAACCGTCTCTGTTGAGGTCCTCCCAGTTGGCTAGGATTCCAGGGGTGCTACCATCCTTGCTTGTTTCTGTTGGCCCGTATCTGAACCAGGCCTCTCCCATGGCCCCAGCCTTTTACAGCAGTGCCCTAACCACTTGTGCCACAGCGTCTGGGCTTTAATTGTCTTTAGCTCAGTGATTCTCTGTATTCTATTTTGGGTTTCTTCATTGTGTTATGTGATGTATGTAAATTTGGTGGGATCAGTCTGGCTCCTTAAGAAGGGACTGAACTAGGACAGGGGTAGCAGTTGGGAGGTGAGTTACTAAAACGCCAGCAAATAGCCAGGTGAGAGATGATACAGACTTTGACCAGAATAGCATTTTAGGTGGTGAGAAGCGGTCAGATTCTGGATATGTTTTAGTTGCTGATGGGTTGTGGAAAAAGGGTAAGAACCTGAAATTTAGAGATTGGGGAAAAGAAGAGAAACCAGCAAGACCAAACGGCTGAGACTGAGTGGCCAGTGAGATAGGATGAAACCTAGAGCCCTTTGTCCTGGAAGCTCGGTAAAGAAAGTACATTAAGGCTTGATGAGCTATGCCACATGCTGCCGATCGATGAAGAAAGATGAGAACTGATTGGCCTCAGCATGTAAGTAATTGGTGACCTTCAAGTTTCAGTGGTGTGGTGTGGAGTAGAAGTTTAATTGGAGTATACTGAATTTCAGTGGAAGTATACTTGCAGACAGAGAGTGCACCTTAATTTGTGATGTTTTGCTAGAAAGAGAATCACAGAAATTGCCCATTACCTAGAAGGGCATATGTGTTCAAAGGGTTTTTGTTGTTTATTTTCTAATGATTAAATAGGTATATGCCAATGGCTTTGCTTTATCAGGGGTAAATTGATGATGGAGAGCAAAGTAGGACTTATGACAGTATTACCCTTCAGTAGGAATAGGTACGTAATATCTCGTGTCAAAGTGAAGTAGTTAGGCTTCTATGTGATCCTTCAAGTTCAAGCAAGAGTCATAGATGGGTGGGCAGATGCCGCGAGAAATTCCGGAAGTCCTCCTGATTGCTTACATATGTAGTAGTCAAGGTTAGCATGTAGAATGATTAAGATTTTATGTGTCTATTTTTTTCCCTTTAAAATGTTTTTCATCAGTTAACCTGTCAGTAGTTCTGGAAAGCCACGAGAGAGCTACAGAACTGCTTATTGAAACTTTTGAGAGATTCAGTTTTCTGTTACTTAGTTTAAGTGGCTACTTAGTCTAAACTTGGAAAGAGACTCCTAAAATGTGTATAGTTTAGTTTTGAACTTAGTTTTCATAGATATGTGCACAAACATTTATTTTATTTTTGTATTTTAAAGAATTATTTATTTAATTTTATTTATTATTATTTTAATTCACCAGAGAGAGACAAAGAGAGAAAGAGAGAAGTTGAGAAAGCAAGCTGCCAGGTCCAGAACCTGAACCACGGCATGGTCAGCCATGTGGGAGTCCAGAACTTCAAACACTATGCCAACTGCTGGCCCCATTTATTTTATTTTTTAAGTTTTACTATAGGGAGGATACACTTGCTGGAGCGAGACAGAAAGAGAAAGGTAAAGTGAGAAAGCCCCAGGAGGGATGGCTCTGCTGCAGTTCCTTCTCTTCCATTCCCCTCTGGGGATTTTGGGTATACATATGCATCTGTGTTTTTTTCAGAGTCAGAGATGCAAACCACCTAGTTAGCTGTGTGGGAGTCAGCTGCCTTAACCGCCACACCACCAGTGGCCCATGCATATACATTTAAACTCACTTCTTTGACAGTGAAACTGACTTACTCTAAACTAGGGGTAAGCAAAGCATAAAACAAAAATATGTGAACGAGCCAGCAGGTGGCATGGTGGTTAAGGGCGCTGGACTCCTACATAGCTGACTGGCTTGAGTCCTAGACCTGACAGCTTGCTTTCTCACTTTCTCTTTGTCCCTCTCTGGTCAAGTTATAATAAATAAATAAAGTTAAATAAAATAATTCTTTAAAAAAATGTGAAATGTCAGGGACAAAAAGAGAACACTGCTTAAATTGTGACCTGTATAAAACTTGATACCTGAAAATTATATTAAATTGTACATTGTAATTAGAATGCTCTGAGATCATTTAATAGCATTCATGCACTTGACTGAATTGATATTAAAATGAAAGATTATAAAGCTGAGTTGATTATATAGTATGTTAGATTTCTGATACTTTAAGATACCTGTAAATTGTATTGTTGAAAAATGGGTTTAGGAAAGTACTGGTTTTCTGGGTCGCTATTTCCAGTTGTTCATCATCCTTCTACTTCTGTCTTTTCTATCTCAATGTTACCTTGAACCTGGTAATTCATAACTGGTAAAATCAGATAATTAGCCTCTAAAATACATATAAAATTTCTATAAAATTGTAAGGAGAGGGTAAGTGAGTAGGGAGAAGATAGGCAAAAGATATGCATAGATATTTCATAAAAAAGGAAACATGAGTTAGCTAATAAACAAGAAGTACTCAGCATCCAGCATCATTAATCAATAAAAATGCAAATTAAGACCACAGTTAGATGCCATTTCACACCCCCAAATTAAAAAGGTGGCAGTACTGTTGGGTTGTCAGGAACATCATGCTGCATTTTTGCATAGAAAAACTTAGAAAAATGTGTCTTGACTTTTCTGATGACCTAAAAGATAATGGAGAAGGTGTGGAGCAATATGAACTACTGATGGGATCATAAATTGTGAAATACACTTTGAGGAAAATAAAAACTGGTATCATCGTGAAAAATTGAACATATGCATACTTCTCAACTTCTAGGCTTATACTTCAGAAAAACTTTGGCACAGTTTAGAACAGGAGACATGTAGAACTTACATAACAGAAATGTTCCTAATATCAAAACAAGACAAAACCTGGGAGAAAAATAAGATGCTCTTGACAGGAGAATGAGTAATTAAATTGTGGTACATTTACACAACGCAGTATTATCCTACAGTGGAAATGAATGAAGCATAGCGGCACACGACAACATAGATGAATCTTGAAAATTTAATATTGAGTGAAAAAAAATGAAATCCTACAAAAAAAGAGCTGTAATTCAGAAACAAGCAAAAAGGAACACTATTGAAGAGGAATATGTACATATGTAATGATCTTTTTAAAAAGTAAAGTAATTAATAAAGACAAAATATAGGATTGCAGTTACAATGGGTGGAGGGGATTATAGAGTTGGATGCGGAATAGAGGAGGACCAGTGATACACCTGCTGTGTAACAGGTACCTGGATATTAATTTTGTTCCTTGCTTTGTGTTGAAATATGTTACAAGGAATTGTGTAGCAATGAATATATTTTAAAAGTATATTTTAAAAAAATGAATCCATCCTCTGAAATCACAATTTAGGAGACATGTCATCGCTTCTGCCACTTGAATTCTTGCTGACAGTCAGTATTTCACTAGCAGTATCTTGCTGTAAAGCTTTCTATCTCATTACGCCTGTGTGTGACTGCCTCTGACAGATCACTCAGTAAAAACTTGCTAGATGCATAACTGGATCAAGATAAAATAATTCAAGATAGTTCTTAGGAGTAACCGAAGAGGTAGACTTTTAAAGATTTCTTTTCCTTCCATGTCTGTCTGAGTTCTTATCAAATAAGAACTGGCCAGAGAGCAAGATAGATAGCAAAATTAGATTATCATTGGGTAGGTTTTTGAATGTTTACTGTATATCTGAAGGCAACTTTACTGATTTGTTTGAACTGTTAGAATAATGTGATCAAAAAGACTAGCAAATAAAGTTGTGACAGAAACAAATAGTTGATTAGAAAAGCAGAATGTTGCTAAAGATGAAGCCACATTAAGGCATACATTTTACAGTACAAAGGCCTCTGGGACTTAGTCCAAGCTCCTCAGTTTCGAATAAAGGAGCTTTGGGACCAAAGAAACAATCGACTAAAAACCATAGAACTTGTTGAGAACAGAACTAAGAAGACCGAGGAACATGTTTGTGTTGTCATATTACACATAAATAGTAAATAAAACTTTTAAAACTTTCTATGAAAGCCATGCTATTGGGTCATCAGAAAAGCCGTGATGTGTTTTTTGCAGAGAATAACACATCACGGCTTTTCCAACAACCCAGTGTATAACTTCAGGCTAGAATAAGTATTTTCAGTGAGGACGGGATTTTTCTGATTTTAATTTAGAGATCAGTTCAGCTTCATACCACTTTATCTTTAGATGCTTACTAAATACACCTAGAGCAATCACATGTTTTGTTCTTTTTTTGTTTTTTGTTTTTTGTTTTTTTTCCTCTTCAAAAAAGAGGCAGTGTGATCTGCTATGTACAAGAGAATACTGGGCTGGAATTGAGAGTTGGGTTCTGAACGGACCTCTGCCAATAAATAACTGTTGCCATTGATTTTTTTGTGTAACTCCCGAGGTCTCAGTTTCCTTACCAGTAAAGAAGCCAAAGTAGGCGGTCCATTGAGACTAGTTTTAACAATCTTGTGTTTGTCTTATATTTGCCATGATCTTATATTTTAATAGCAAATTTTGTCTCTATTAAATCATTATGTGGGGACCAGCAGATGGCATAATGGTTACAATCCTGGACTCTTATGTAGTCGACCGTGGTTTGAGTCATGGATTCGGCAACTTAAAACTCATGCCGGATATGTGTACATGTGTGTCCAAAATCCTGAGAGAATGGAGAAGGGATTGTGATGTGCCCATGCACCTGGGGGGTGATTTCTCACTTTCTCTCTCTCTCTGGTGAATGCATGTGCCCTATAACAATCTCTTTTTTAAAAAAAATAAAACACCAAATCATTATGTGTTGTTATCATACAAGTAAGGCAATAAACAGGTAGAGCATCAGAAGAAAATGAACAACTCATAATGTTGAGTCTGTTTATATTCTGAACATAAACAGGGTTTTCTTTTCTTGTTTTTCCATCGTCACAGGCATACTACTTCTCCACATCTGCTCCAGGAAGAAAGTGCCTGCCATTCCTATTGTTTCCACGCAGGTTCATGCCAGCCCAGAACAGAGAATCAGGTCAGTTTAAGGATTGTTTCATCTGTCGAATAAGGAACCGTGAAGAAAATGTGATGGTCTTTGCTGCATCACTGCAAAGTAGCCAGGCCATTGAAGTGTAATTCAGAAAAGCTGGGATTCAGTCCTCTTTTATCAATGATGGCTGGATAAATTTGGGAAAGTTGTCTTTCTTTTTAGTTTTCTGCACCAAAAAGAAAAAAAAGGGGGGACGGTACTTTGTAATAAATTATCTTCAGGTTCAATTCTAGCTTTAAATATTTTTACTTTTATAGTAGGTATCTATATAGAATAAAATCTTGTTTTTAAAGCATTACTTTTTTTTTTTTGCCCCCCCCGGAAAAATCTAGTTGTTTTGTAAAAACAGGGTTTGGAACTTTTAAATCTTTGTATTATAGTGACTAGTTTAAGGCATATTTTGAGGCATTTAACAGCACCTCAGTGACTACCTAATAACCTTGGTGTTAGTGTTTTACTTCACTTTGTTGTTACTGAAAAGTTATTTATTTTTTACATTCACAGTCTTCAGCTTAGAGAGGGTACCTTTCAAACCATGTTACTTCTGTGTCAGTTGTTGTTGACTGAATTCACACTACAATAGCCTAACCAAAAAGAAGTTATCAGATTTTTGGGAGTGTCCCAGGAGACACCATGGGATCCGAGCTCAGAAATGCCCCTGCTCTGCACAGCGAGAACCCAGGACACACACAGTCGGGTTTCCCCGCAGGCTCTCAGCCAGGCTCCTCTCTCATTCTTTTCTGTCTCTTTGGGAACTGGCTCTCTCCACATTTCATTCTTTGTGATGGGAAGGGTGGTTGCCGCCACCTCCCAAGCTTTATATCTTGCATTTCAGACTCCCAAAGAAAGGACAGCTCTTCAGTACTCCAGCCCAGATTTACAGAACAGACTCTAATTCGTCAGTCAGAAGACCTGAAAACTTGTGGTTTAGGGCTGGGTCATTTTTAAATTATTCATTGGCTGTTTTTGTTTCAAAACCCGTTTTCTGGGAACCAGCAGTTAGCGTAATGGCTATGTTGCTGGACTCCCACGTAGTCGACCGCGGTTCACGTCTCGGACCCGGTGGCTTACAACTCACGCCGGGCGCGTGTGCGTGCATGCCCAAGGTCCCGAGAGGAGAATGGAGGAGAAGGGATTGCGGCGTGACCATCCCCCCTGGGGGGTGATTTCTCGCTTTCTGTCTCTATGTCTCTCTCTGTCTGTCTGGCGAGCGCACACGCCCTATAGCGAAAAAAACCTCTCCAAAAAACAAAAAAAAACAAAAAAAAAAACAAAAACATTTTCTGACAGGATCAGACTTATTTCTACTAAAATGCAGATTGCTAATTAGACAGTATAGTAGTATTCCTTTCAGATATGTTTGCATTTTAATTGGGATCAAAGATTAAGCTGATGTTGTATTTCCCAAACTCTGTATGTGAAAGCTTAGAGTTCTAGTATTTAAGAAAAAATGAACATAAATATAAGAAAAGCATTAGGGGAGGAGGACAGATGGATAATCAAATATGTGTTTCTGAGGAAGTAGTGTTATAATACAAACAATAGATGAAGCAGGCAAAAAGAAAGGCTTTTTATCTTCTTTTTTTTCTTTTTTACATTGTTGCCTTAGGGTTCATGAACTGGTAAGAGAGAGACAGAGAGAGGGAAAGTTTTTAATCAACTTCCAGGAGGGATGGCCGTGGCCATCTCCTCCATTCTCTTCTTGAGATTCTTCTTGCACACACGTACAACCTGAGTTTCAAGTCTGTGGATCCAGGACTCAAACCTTGGTCAGCCATGTGTAAATCCAGCTCTTTGACCACCACATCACCAGCTGACCCAAGAAAGGCTTTATTATTTTACTTTTTTGTGAAAAAAGATCTGACTGTAAGAGAAAGTGTCATTAGGTTTAGTCTCAGTTCAGCTGCCAACTATGATTTTGGGTAAATCTCTCTGTTCATCCCAATTTATTTGAATCTTGGCATGGCCATGTACCAGTTATGTGATTTGAGCTTTTAGACATCAGTTTCTTCAAAATGGAGTATGTGATAGTGGATTATTGTGGGGAAGAAAAATATGTGAAATGTTCAGAACAGTTTCTGGTACATTATCATCATCATCCATTTTGAAATGAGTGAATTAGATCATATGATTGCAAGGGTCACATAGCTCACTAAATATGTGTGGCTTTAAAATTTTTTGATATGGAATAAAACCTTTTTTCTGAATAAAGACTTTCGGGCATCTGTTTGAGTCCATGTGGAGGCCAATTTTGTTACCATTGGTAAAAGTTACTTTGAATTAAGTATGTGTTTCAGTTCTCTATTGCTACACATATTAGTCTGTTAGGGCTGCTGTACCACAAACTTGGTGGTTTAAAAAATAAATTAATTGTCTCATGGTCTAGAGGCTCAAAGTCTGAAAGCAAGGTGTTGTCAAGATTGGTTCCTTCTGAGGCCTGTGAGGGAAGGATTTGTTCCAGGCCTCTGTTCTTGGCTTATAGATGGTCATCTTTGTCCTGTCTCTTTATATCAGCTTTCCTTTATGGATATCTCTGTGTCCAGACTTCTCCTTTTAATAAGGACAGCAGCTATAGTGGGCCCACCTAATGACCTCATGTTGATTACCTCTGTAAAGATCCTGTCTCCAAATAAGGTCGCATTTTGAGGTACTGAGGTTAGGATTTCAATATATGAGTATTAGAGGAACACAGTTCAACCTGTAGCACTATATAGGAATTCACTCCAAAACATAGCAGCTTAACCAACAAAGATTATCTTAGTTTTTGTTGATCAGGAATCTGAGTGCAGCTTAGCTGGGTCCTCTGGCTCAGGGCCTCTCACAAAGCTGCAATCACCATATGTCCCAGGGCTATGGTCTCATCTGAAGGTCCTGGGAGGTGATCCGCTTCCAGTTAACTCAGGTGATTCTGGGCAGCACTTAGTTCTTTTCTGGTTGTTGGGCCAAGGCCCCAGTTCTTTGGGTAGGCCGTTTGCTGGAAGCCAACCTCAGTTTTCCTTTCTATGTGAGCTTTTTCCATAGAGCAACTCACAGCATGGAAGTCTAACTTCCATTAGACCAAGCTAGCAAGGGAGGGTAAGCACAGTGAAAGGCACAGTGTTTTTGTGACGTAATTGCAGTGACATCTTGTCGCTGTTCCAAATTCTGTTCCTTAGGGGTGAGGTACTAGACCCAGACCACGGTCAAGGAGAGAGGGTTACAGCAGGGTATGTATACCAGGAGGCGAGATCATTGGGAGCCATCTTTGAAGTTGCCTTCTGTATTGTGTACAAAAGAAGAAAGAAGAAAATAGGCCAAGCGGAAGCATCATACATTGTTTTACATTCAGAAAGCTTAGTCTTAGACTTCAAACAGAAGTTTATCACTTTTTTGCATTATATGGGTTTGTAAACAAAGTACATCATTCTTACCAAAAAAAAAAAAAAATAGCATAACTTTTATCTCCATTTCCTTTTTTAGACTCTGTAACAAAAACGGTTTAGGGAAACATAACTCAGAAATGAAAGTCTGTGTAGATGAATTCTTAAGAGAATTCAAGAAAATATAAATGGACAAATGCACTTAATGTGAAGTTCAGATTGTCAAGTATAAAAGGCTTTTGTAATCAGAAAAAATTAAATTGCAAGATGAAATAACCTTACTAAATAGCTTTAGGATTTTAAATTTTAATTCAGTTTTCCTTTATTTCAAGAAGCAATACTTTAACTATTCAGGATTAGAATCACTGATCATTTTAATCACCATTTTATCTCCTGTTGTGAAATTTTTTCTTTTTTTTTTTCTGGAGACTTTTGGTTTAGTGAATAAAGCCTCAGGTTTGTATGCCCACATCATGAATTGATTTTTTTTTTTTTAAATCCTGATTAGCCCTTGAGTGGTGCTTGTTTTAGGGACAGAACAATCTTTATCAAGAGTATGGTAGAAAAAAAATTTTATGAAATATTAAAAGCAGGTATGAGAGTGAAAAACTGCAATGTAAAATATTTGGTTTTGGTTAAGTTCCCAAACTTACCCGTATTTATTGAATTAAATCATGATATTATTGCCTATAGCTAATTGTTCCAGGACAGATTTCCTAACTTCTTAGTATTTCCTCATCTGTAAATTGGGTTTTTAATAGTAATTAATATAATACAATAGAAGCACAAAGAGCTTGGCCCTGTGCTGTCACATAGTCAGTAAAAGCTGAGTTATGTTAGCTGCTGTTGTTACAAACATCAACTTCAGTCAGTTTTACTTCTCAATTTTTGAAGGTTACAATATAAACCAAACAGGGCCCACAGCTTATGATAGATTTAGTTGATTGATTATACATTTTGTTAGCATATTGACTATTTTCAAAAGTATAGAGTTTGCATAAGAGCATATGAACTTACTGACATTGCATACATTTCTGACTTAAGACGAAAAAGAGAGGCAAAAAAAAAATGGAGGGAATAGTGTGCTATTTTTACTCACCTCCCAGGGAATGGCCACACTGCAATCTCTTCTCCTTTATTCTGTTTTCAGAATTTTGAGCACACACGCGCACATGACAGATGTGATTTTCTTTTTTCCTTTCCTTTTTTTTTTTTTTAAAGAGGTTTTTGCTTTAAGGCTCATGCGCTCACCGGAGTGAGACAGAGACAGTGAGAGGGAATCCCTTCTCCACCATGATTGTCTCGGACTCTTGGGCATTCATGCACACTGGTGCCTGATAGGAGTCTCAAGCTCCTGGGTCTGGGACTCAAACTGTGGTTGGCAATGTGGAAGTCCAGAGCGTCAGTCAGTACACCACCTCCTGGCCCCCTGAGGAAATATATTATAGTCAGTAAATACATTTCTAAAACTTAGGAATACTGACATATTAAGTTTGTCTTTTCTTTTTCAATTTTGTTCACCACTAGCTGCTTTCCTGTTTTTTGTTTCGTTTGGTTGTGAGTGGGGAGAGGGGCTGGCTGCTCCTGTCATAGTCTTACAAGGACATGTCATGCTGGTCCTATGTTCCCTGTGGTGATGTGAGTGCTACTTGCTTGTGCCTCAGTTTATGACTAAGTGGCATTTTTTTACCTACATTATTCTGGCTGTGAGATAACTGTGCATACTCAGTAGCAGTCTTAAGAATGCAAAACTCCTCCTTTTAGAAAAAAGATCTATGTGTACATTAAGAAAAATATGGAATTTAGGAGAAAGTCGTCATCTTTTTTTTTAAAAAAAAGAGATTTTTTTGCTATAGGGTGCATGTGCTCTCCAGAGAGACAGAGAGACAGAGAGAGAGAGAAAGCAGGAAATCATCTCCCAGAGGGAATGGCCACACCGCAGTCCCTTCAAGGGGGAGGTCTCCTACTCAAACATCGTGCCCTTAATTTGGTCAGACGTCAGCATTTACTTTGCTTGAGCACATTATTTTGGGGGCTTTATGTAAATGAAAACAAAGACATTGACTGACAATATAAATAATGTAGAAGGAGGGTTCCACCAGTTCGCCCACCACCCCTGCCGCGAGTTCCAGCAGCTCCTGCGGCGGGGGGAGCGGTAGGGTTTACCGCTCAACTCCACAAAGGTTCTAGGCGCGCTGCGGCCTCATCAGGCACCCAGCACGCACCCTGTCCGCAGCCAAGATGCCCAAGAGGAAGGTCAGCTCAGCTGAGGGGGCAGCCAAGGAAGAGCCCAAGAGGAGATCAGCGAGGTTGTCGGCTAAACCTCCTGCAAAAGTGGAGACGAAGCCTTGAAAAAGGCAGCAGGGAAGGATAAATCTTCAGACAAAGAGTGCAAACAAAAGGGAAAAGGGAAGCAAAGGGGAAACAGGCTGAAGTACAACCAAGACACTAAAGAAGATTTACCTGCAGAAAATGGAGAAACTAAAAATGAGGAGAGTCCACCCTCTGACGAAGCAGGCAAGAAAGAAGTCAAGTCTGAGTAATGTCACATGCCATGTCTTATCAATGGCCCCTGTCTCCCTTCTTGTACAATCCAGAGGAATATTTTTTATCAACTATTTTGTAAATGCAGGTTTTTTAGTAGCTCTAGAAACATTTTTAAGAAGGAGAGAATCCCACCTCATCCCATTTTTTAAGTGTAAATGCCTTTTTTAAGAGGTGAAATCATTTACTGGTTGTTTATTTTTCAGTACCAGAAAATAGTGGGGTACTGACTTATAGGAGGCTTTGACTCTCTTGTGTGTCAGCTTAACATTCCATAGGTGGGGGCGGGTGGGTAGTTTTTATATCCTAAATATAAAGCATATAAATGGCAGTTTGTAGTCACAGTCATGCATTTAATGTGTCTTGAATATTTTAAATGACTTCTATTATGCTTTTTAGTAGTATTGTTTCCTAAAGAAAACCACTCTTTGATTGTTGCTCTCCCTGTCAGAATTGTGTGCACTCTGTAACATCTTTGGTCGTGTTAGTCCCGTTTTCCTAATAATTCTGTTAATGTGCTGTGAAAGATTGGAAATTTGAAGTATGTAGTCTGTATGATACTAAATTGTGATTTGGTGGGACTTATATAACAGCTTTCAACATCTGAAGACAGTGGTTCTTGATATCCTCTTAAGGAAAATTTGCCTACAAATTTGAAGCTGGAATGTCACTGGAATAACTTAAAAAGAATCACTATACTTGGCTTTTTAAATTTTTGGTACGTGTGTTAAAAATTGGGTACAGGGAACCAGCAGTTAGCATAACTATGTCGCTGGACTCCCACGTAGTCTACCAAGGTTCACGTCCCAGACCCGGTGGCTTAAAACTCACGCTGGGCGCGTGTGCGTGCATGCCCAAGATCCCGAGAGGAGAATGGAGGAGAAGGGATTGCGGCGTGGCCATCCCCGCTGGGGGGTGATTTCTTGCTTTCTGTCTTTCTGTCTCTCTCTGTCTGTCTGGCGAGCGCACACGCCCTATAGCGAAAATCTCTCAAAAAAAAAAAAAAAAGAATTGGGTACAAATTGAAATGTCTGTACTGATCCTTGACACAACCAATAAATCTCAATTACAAAACAAAAATAAATAAATAAATAAACAAACAAATAAATAAATAAATAAAGTAGAAGGAAGAGGGGAAATGGAGAAAAACTTAGAAACATAAGACTTCAAACTGTTCTGTTCTCTCTTCTGTGTGTATTGAGGGAGGAACTTCAAACTACCTGGTCTAGGACCATATTTTTGAAAGATTCGGTATATTTTGACTGAATGTAATGCAGAGGTTAAGTGCTGTGCAGATGAAGCTGCGAGCCCATGTGGCCAACCAACCATGGTTTGAGTCCCAGCCCTGGTGGCTTGAAAAACAACCTACAATTCTGATGGGATGGAGAATTGGAGAAAAAGGACTGTGTCATGACTAGGTTTCATGGGGGGTAGTTTCTTCTCTCTCTGCTCCCCACCTCTCTGCCCTCTAGCATAACAAGATTAAAAAAAAAATTTTTTTTTTAAATTATTTCTCCTTCCAAATAGCTACAGTTATTTATAATGGTCTTTCTTCCTTCCTTGTGCCTTTCTTTCTTTTTTATTTTTCCTTTCACATAATGTTTGATCTTTTAGTTTGGTTCTTTTATTAAATATATTTAGTCTGGCTTTATGTTTTGAAGAAAGGAAGTCATGTATCATGTGTGCATTATGCAAGAATTGTTTTTCTCTGGACAGTTTTTGTAGCTGTATTTTTAAAATATATTTCTTTAATTTTTATGTATTATTATTATTTTCTTTAATTTGACCAGAGAGAGACTTAGCAAGAGAGAGAGGGAAGGTGAGAAAATAAGTTGCCAGGTCCAAGACTCAAACTGTGGTCAGCCATGTGGGTGTCCAGTGTCCTAATCATCATGCCACTTGCTAGCCCCTGTAGCTGTTTATTAACTATGTAATTATTTAGTCAAAAATGTTTTAAAAAGTACCATAGGAACAAATTTTTATAAGTCATCTCTGAACCAGTCATGGTTCAAAATTAAAAATTTTTAGAGACAAGGTTAAGATTTGCTTTATTTAAAGATCTCTCTACTGTTTTCTGATGTCAGTACATAATCCTGATGCTGTGTATGAGTGAGTGGGCGATAAGGAAGAAGGTCTTCCTTTCATAGTCAGGGATTGTTGAAGGAAAACTTTTTACAAAATTTTATTAGAAAGCAAGCTGTCCTTTCTGAAATCATGCCTCATGATTTATTGTTGTGGAATCCCTACTCTAGATTGAAATAATCTAGGAGATTAGGTTTTTATTTTTAATATGAGCTTATTTTTATCTCTCTGTTTTTTGGATCATGCATTTTTATGTTTTTCATTTCCTGCACCTGCAAAAGAAAGGCCCTGTTCAAATAACTCAGTTTTATAATGTCGTGGATATATTTGAAATCCACCCCCTTTACCCAAATAATAGCTAATTATAATAAAAATACTATTAATAGCAGCTAACATTGACTGTTTCCTAGGTGGTTTTTTGTTTTGTTTTGTTTTTACGTGTATCACATGATTTCTTCTAACTACCCTGTTAGATTGTTTTTACGTGTGTTATATCATTTATTCTAACTACCCTATGAGATTCTATGTTTTTCTGATTTTGTGCTTTTAGAAACAGGCAGGAGAAGTAACTTGCCCAAAATCACAGGGTTAGGAAATGGCAGACCAGGATTCAAACCCAGGAGTCTGACCTCCAGGCTCCATGTGAAACTGCTCTGCTGTCCTGCCTCTCTAACACACGAAGAAAGACATCACTTATTTTTTTCTTTACCCTAAAAGGGCGTGAAGCATTTTTACTATATTTGAATTTATGCTTGAAGACAGTGGCCTGAGAATGTTAAACACGGCTTTCAAACATTTTATTCCATTGCTGAGAAGAATAAGGAAATGCACAGTAATAAAAAAAAAAAAAAAAAAAAAAAAAGTACCATAATGATTTGTTCTGTCACCTTAAGTGACCCTGTATACGTGAACTTCCTATCTTGGGGAAGAATCAACTGATTTGTAATTGAAGTCCAACCTTAGCTCTGTCCTAATTGCATTTGTGATATTTAGTATGCCAATGCAACTCATTTATTTTCTTTGGAAGTTCTGTATTTACTTAGGTGTCTATATTTACCTTTTATTTATTTATTTATTTTTGGAGAGGTTTTTGCTCTAGGGCACGTGCGCTCGCCAGACAGAGAGAGAGACAGAAAGCTAGAAATCACCCCCCGGGGGGGGGATGGTCACGCTGCAATCCCTTCTCCTCCGTTCTCTCGGGATCTTGGGCACACACGCACATACGCCCGGCGTGAGTTTTAAGCCACCGGGTCCGGGACTTGAACCGCGGTCGACGACATGGGAGTCCAGCGACATAGCCATTATGCTAACTGCTGGTCCCTATATTTACCTTTTAAATTTTTTTAAGTTGTTTAGAAAACAATAATCTTAATACCATATACTATAGAACTCAAGTACAGGAAGTATAGCTAGGCTTCCAGGGAACTGAATATTTTTAGGTGTCTATTCTTCATTTCTTTTTCTGGAGTTGCCTGTACTTTTGTTTTTGTTTCTTTTTGCTATTAAAAAATGGTTTCTTCTGTTGCTTTATTAGTGTACAGTGGTCGATTGGGAGTGTTAAGTTTAGCCTGCAGCCCCTATAGATAATTATCTCAGTTCTTATATTCTAAATTCTAAGTTGCAAGTGGGGAGAATCTGCTTCTTTGTGTTTGTAGGATGTCCAGCGCTGTTCGGTCAGCTGCTGTGGTAAGAGCCTGGTGATGTGTTCACGATAGAGTTGCCTATCAGTGAGCATGGGAAGGGCAGGCGCTCTAAGAAGGGCGACACCAAGTATTAATAGAAAGTAAATATTTTTAGTGCAGTAACTATAAAAAACCATCATCCATTTCATGGAAGAACTTGTTGGGATTTTCTATTTTTAGTATATTTTAAAGTTTTTAACTTGAATTAGGCCTTCATTTTTCCCCTTCTTACTCATGGTAGAGCACGAGAGAGAGAGACAGAGAGAGAGAGAGAGTGAGAGAGAGAGTGAGAGAGAGAGAGAGGGTTAGCTGCCCTAGGAGGAGGCTGCTTGTGCTGCAATCCTTTCTCCAGTCCTCCTGCCCATGGGATTCAGGCCCTCACATAGTTGGCAAGTGGAATCTGCCTTCCCTTGAGCAGCAGATTATCATTTTGCCCTGGAACCAGCCCAGCCCTTTGCTTTTTCATGCTTTTGTGGGTGGTAGGATTTTGTGGCAGACTTATTTTCCGTAGTTCTTTGTTGATGAGTCAGGATTGGGGACACATTTTAAGTCTAATTTAATAGTGGAAACTGGTACGAGAACCCTAAATGCATAAATTCTTAAGTCTTATATTTGAATTGTATCAAATATAAGAAGTATAGGTCTTAAAATTTTTTCTCTGAAGTATATTCTAGCCAAAAATATGTATGGTGACTTTAGCTATCCATTTTGCTTTTTATTTAGGTTTGTTATACTCTTCCTTTTTGCATGCTTTGCTTAAAACCTGGGTCTCAGAAGAATGGTTGGGTGTTTTAAGAATAATAATTTAAAAAGAAAAATCTACAGAATTAATAGAAAAAGAAAGAACATCTGTGAGATCGTGTGATATTCTCCATGTGTTTCTTTCTGGTGTCTGCCCAGTGAAGTTGGAAAATATTCCTGTCACAGAAGCAGGAAGCCATGAGATGTACCAAAAATACTTCCTAGAGAATTAGATAGTAACTGGAAGTAGTTATTACTTGCCTGAGGTTAACAAATGAGAAAAATTAAGATGATTTTCTTTCAGGTTAATAGAGCAAAAGTTGGATAAAGAATAGGTAAAGAGAAGGTGAAAGGGAATGTGTATAGCAGTGAGGCTTGTTATTAGTCAAGTTATTTAATAAAGAGGGAAGAGAGTTGGGGAATCACAACCCAATTTCAAAGAACCTGCTATTATGCAGTATATCAATGCCTTCTACACAAATAACATAGATAA
The DNA here is from genome assembly GCA_026018925.1 of Tupaia tana. Taxonomy (NCBI): domain Eukaryota; kingdom Metazoa; phylum Chordata; class Mammalia; order Scandentia; family Tupaiidae; genus Tupaia; species Tupaia tana. Next base: position 20,691,808 of record JAKSZU010000017.1, read on the forward strand.
AAACTCTGCAAGAAGAGATCATCAAAAGGAAAAGAAGGAAAAGTAGAGATCAGAAAAAAAGGGAAGAAAAGGAAATGGAAAGGCAGGAAATTGACAAATAGGGAAGGCTGGTCTCATAGCACTGCCATTAAACTACTGTGCACAGAGAACTGAATCCACATGGCCCACCATAGTTCAAGTCTCAGGCCCGGTGGCTTGGAAAACATGCTGGGTATATGTGCGTGCATGCCCCAAATTCCAAAGGGATGGAAAAACAGAGAGAAAAAAAGATTTGTGGTGTGACTGTGCCCCATTTGGGGGTGCTTTCTATCTCAGAAGAGTGGTTAAGTGTTTTAAGAAGAATAATCTTCAGTGCCTGGAAGTTCAGTTGTTTATTCTATGTTGACAGATGGCTAAATGAATGAAGCAATGCCTTTGGATTTTCTCTAGTGACTGTGGGAGGCATAGTCCAGATCAACTTAGCTGATGTTGGAAAAGCAAAGGAGATTGTACACAATAGAACTTTGGTTAGGATGTTATGAGATTTCCATGGAAGTACCCATGTAATGTTAATATATTATACTGCTTTATGCAAGATTTTCAGGGCACATTTGGAATGATTTTATACTTTGGCTATACATCTGTATGCTTTAAAATGATTGTGTGCTACTGTAGCGGAAGAATCTAGGTACTATGGTGAGAAGAGTTTCAGAATCAGAAGATCTTAGGTTGAAATTCTGTTTCTATTGCAGACTAACTAAGCAACCTTATTCAAGTTCCTTAGCCTCAGACTTGTTTCCTCCTTTGTGATGATGAAGTAGCATAGTGTGGGGCAGGGTTCCTCAACCCCTGGAACCAGGCTACACAGCAGGAGGTAGGTGATGGGCATGCAAAAGAAGCTTCTTCTGTATTTACAGCCATTCCCCATTGCTTGCATTACTGCCTGAGCGCTGCATCCCATCAGATCAGTGATGTCATTAGATTCTCACAGGAGTGCAAACTTTATTCTAAGCTGGCATATGCAAGAGATCTAGGTTGTGTGCTCCTTGTGAGACTAATGCCTGATGATCTGAGGTGGAGCAGAGGCAGTGATGCTTGCATTGGGGGGGGGGGGGGGGGGGGGTTGGCTGCAAATACTGAATTATGGTGAGTTATATGACTATTTCATTATATATTTCAATGTCATAATAATAGAAATAAAGTACACAATCAATCTAGTGCCCTTGAATTATCTCGAAGCCATCTTCTCCCCAAACTCCCCAAGCAGTCTGGAAAATTGTCTTCCACAAAATCAGTCCCTGCTGTCAAAAAGGTTGAGGATTGCTGGTGTAGGGGAAAGAGCAGAGGCTCTTGATTGAGTAAGACTTGCTTCTGAATCCCAGTTCTCCTTGTTACCTCTATATGACCTTAGGCTTCTTAACTTCTCTTATTCTCAGTGTTCTCTTTTGTAAAAATGGTATTAATAATTTAGACTTCTCTTTTTCCATTTCCTTTCCCTTCTCTACTTTTTCCTTTCCTGTTTACCTTTCTTTCATTTTTTAAAAAATTAAATTGCCAGAGGCAGTGTACACTCACTAGAGAGAGAATGCATCCCCAAATGGGTCATGGCCATGCCACAATCTTTTTTCTCCTATGTCTCCAATTCTGTTGGAATTTAGGGCATGCATACTCATGTGGCCAGCATGTTTTTTAAGCCGCCAAGACTGAGATTTGAATCATGGTGGGCCATATTAGAACCATTTCTCTGTGCACAGTAGTTTAACTGCTGCACTATGGGACCAACCTTCCCTATTTTCCAGTTTTCTGCCTTTCCATTTCATTTTCTTCCCTTTTTTCCTGTTCTTCACTTTTTCCTTCTTTTGATGATCTCTTGCAGAGTTCTTATCCATGTTATTTGTGTCAGAGGCATTGATATATTACGTAATAGCAGTTGCTTTAAGATTGGCTCAAAGAAGGCTCCTGCATTTGTTTCAGGATGTTTTCCAGTTTTGTCAACTGACCAGTTAAATGTCTTTATAGCAATTTTCTTTCTCTCCAATATAGGAGTTAGTCTGTGATATGATATTGCATTTAGATGTCACATCTTTCTAGTGTCCTTTAATCTGGATTAGTTCTTCAACCTTTTTTATCATTTGTTACTAGGGCATTTTAAGTTACGGTCATCTTCCCTCTTCCTTGTTTAAACAGTGTGTTCTTTCTACTTTTCAGATGTTTCCTTTTGCATTAGGTTATGTACTCCTGGATAGACTATTACATAAGAGATCTGTCTTTCTTAATGTAACACATCTGGAGGTACACGATGTCTGGCCCTTCATTTGTGATACAGAGTTTTTAATTGCTGGTAGGCATGCATACTGGCCAGAGATAAAGACAGGGAGAGAGAGAAAGCATCCTCAGGGGGGACATGATCATGTCACAGTCCCTTTTCTCCATTTTCCTTCCTATCAGGATTTGGGGCAAACACACACACCTGGTGTGCTTTTCGAGCCAGGACTAGGACTTGAACCACTCATTTAGCCATGTGGGATCTGTCCCCTGATGCACAGCACTTACCCACAGTGCTATGGGACCAGCCCAATAATCTCTCTTCCATTGTCTGATTTTTCCATGACTTAGTTACTGTACCTTCTTTGTAACTAATAAGGAGTCTATGGGGAGGAAGGCATTTTAAGACAATTAAGATATACTACTCCTTCTTATAAAATTTTATACCCGGTGTGTAACATCCATTGATAATACTTGATTGAATCAATCTTTACAATTATGATTGTAAAGTAATGATTTTCCTACTCCACTACTCCCTCCACACTTACCAGTCACTATCCAGTATTTTATTGTAATAAGACTCCTTTTATTTACTTATCAATATGTATCATTTTATTTATTATTATTGGTATGAATTGTTTTCTATTTTACCCCAATGGATAACAAACTCATTATTGTCCTTAAATATTCTGGTACTAAAATAGTCCCAGATCTGACCAGTAGGACTGTCTTCATGCTGGCTCCTGTATCCTTTTATGTGTGCCATTATTATTATTTTTCTAGCATATTTTAATTTTTATTCTTTATAATAATGATGCTTATCTTGTACCTTTAATGCCCAGCACTAGAATTAATCATTTCTCCCAGGAACCCTGGTCCTCCTTATTGAGTAGTATTAGAAAACAGGATCTGGACTCTTGGCATGTGCTTTTCTTCTGGGGCCTATTGGGGAACAAAGCTAGAAAATTAATGTGTCTTTATACGTGCATATACATACACTTATATATTTATAGTACATACATCCCCGTGTACACCTTTGCCCATGTAACATGGATATGTGTGTGAACATGGATATACTTTTTAGAAATATGAATTTAGGGACCAGCAGTTAAGAGTAATGGCTATGTCGCTGGACTCCCATGTAGTCGACTGCAGTTCAAGTCCCAGACCCAGGGGCTTAAACTCACACCAGGCATGTGTGCATTTGTGCCCAAGATCCCAAGAGGAGAATGGAGGAGAAGGGATTGTGGCGTGGCCATCCCCCTGGGCGGTGATTTTTCACTTTCTGTCTCTCTGTCTCTGTTTCTCTGGCAAGCACACACCCTATAGCAAAAATCCTCTCCAAAAAAAAAGAAAAAAAAGAAATATGAATTTATATTGATACCTGTAATTATCCTCCTTTCCTATAGTGAGAATACAGACTTTCAACAAGACCAATGTTTTTATTAATTTGTTCTAAGTGAGTATCATCTAAAATAGTTCAGAATTGTTTCACCAATATCATGAAAAAACAAAAGCATCCTACTCTAATAAATAAGCAACCTTATTGTTTCTTTGTTTATCCTTTCGATGTTTCTTTTTATAGTAAGAGCAGACATGTGTGTTTTCTTATTTCCCCTTTTTTTCTCACCCAAAAGATAACGTACTGTCTGTGTAAGCACTTGAGCAAATAGCTTTTTCCACTGTAACTCATTCTTTTGCAGTTGATACAGATGCTCATCATTCCTTTTTAAGTCATTTTATTCATTCTGTCTTCTATGTTTGTATATCCAGGTAGATTTTAGTATTTTACAATTATTCATTGTTGTGTTGATTAACTTTTGTGTTTTTATGCTCCTGGAGGCATATCTTTAGGATAAATACAGGAGTGGGATTACTGGGTCAGAGGGGTAAATGAATAGGTAGGCCTTGCCAGTTGTTATCCAGTTGTCTTCCTTAGCTGTTGTGCTGTTTTTATATTTGCACTAGCAGAATACGAGAGTACCTGTTTCCCAGTGCTTCATCAAGAGGATATGTTGTCAAGCTTTTGAGTTTATGTCATCTGAAGGGAGTATAATTTAATGTGTATTTAGTTTAACATCTTTTCAAATCTATAAGGTGTGTGTGTATATATACACACACACACATATATATAGTGTGTATATATCTATATCTCTATATACATATATATATTTGGAGATATCTGTATATATCTCTTTTCCAATTTTCTGTAGAACTTTAAGTCTTATTTTTCTATTATTAATCTTTTTGTCTGTTAAAAGTATTAGCTCTTTATCTGTAATGTGGCAGATATTTTCTCCTAATTTTCTCATTTGTCACTTGATTTGGCTTATGGTGGTTTTTATTACTCGAAGTTCTTTCAATTTTTATATAGTCAAATTTATTAATGATTTCTATTATTACTCTGGCATTTTGAGTTATCATTAGAAAACTTGAATGAATTTGAAATGAATTTTCTGTATTTAACAGGAAAGGAATGAAGTGCTTACCTATACTAGAGAAATAGGGTAATTCTCTGTGCTCTATTTATCAGTGTCCTACAATATTAAAATTAAAAACCTGAGCCTGAAAAATCCATTATTTTATGTATAGAATATGCACATTTATTTTACTTTTAACTTTTTATTTTAGAAAATTTAAGTGTCTATAAAATTACACTCATGTACCTGCTACCTAGCTTCAGTAAATATCAGTTCTTTTAAAGCTGTCGCACTAAATGACCTAGATTATAGCTTTTCAGTTATTGTAACTTTATCCTTATAAAGAGGGGACATTTGGACAAGCCTAGTGTGCTTTGGCCAACTGGCCTCCCAGGGCCTCTGGCTTCATTTCAATCATCTTGGCTCCAGATCTGACCTCTTTTAGGCTTCTATAATGCTACAATCTTCACAGATCTGAAATTTATGGAAAAGAGATGAGAAAGAAACTAGATCAGAGACTAATAATGTTGCCACAAAGCAGTGAGATAATTAAAAAGGCTTGGCTGATTGATGTACCAAGAATTGTATCTCATTTCACGTCTAGGTAAATAGTATTTACTTTATGTGTGCATGTGTGTGTTTGTGTATTCATCCTTTTTCCTCAGTGCAGTATTGCTAGAGTAGAGCCAGTTTCACTCACTTTCATCAGTGAGTCTAAGAAGACAACTTAAGTTTAACACAGAAAAGACTCAAATTCTAATTTACTTAAATTCTAATTTACTTAATTCTAATTTACTTTTTTTATAATTATTTTAAACTGAAATTATATTGCTTTTATTTGATAGCTTCAATAGGCATTGTTTTTTTAGTTCAGTGTATTCATTTTCGATTTATGAAGTGTTCATAATTAATTTGGAATAGTAACTAGAGATCATAAGTGCTATGGAATTTCATTTCAAGAGTCTGTATTCTTATTTGAAACAACATTTTTATTATTATTTTTTATTTCAAGGTTTATTTCACATTTTACATAAAGTCTCCAACATGATGTATATAATATGTATGTATTTTTATTTCAACAGAAAACCTTACTATTTTTGTCTGTTAACCATTTCTTCCTTTTGTATCTCACATCCGCCCCTCATGTTACTGCTTATGTCTATATTCTTGATATATCAAAAACCCAACTGAGAGCCAGTCCTGTGGCTTAGCAGTTAAGCAAGTTGGATTCCACATGGCTTACACTGTTCGAATCCCAGTCTCTGTGGCTTGAAAAATACAGTGGGCTCATGGGTGCTTATACCCAAAATCCTGACAGGAAGGAGAAACAGTGGAAGGATTGTGGCGTGACCACACCCCATTGGAGGGATGCTCTCTCTCTCTCTCTTTTTCTCCCTCACCCGTCTTGAGCACACATGCCCTCTGGCAATTCAAACAAAAACAAATCCAGTGGAGGGGTGCCCCCCCACTGCAGTCATTATGTGCAGTGCATCGGGAGCTAGATCCACACAGCTGACCACAGTTTGAACCCTGGCCCTGGTGGCTTGAAAAACACTCGAGGTGCATGGCCCAATCCTGATGGATTGGACAAATGGAGGAAATAGGACTGTGGTATAATCACACCCTGTTGGGAGGTGCTTTCCTCTCCCTCTCCCCTTCCTCCTCCGCACTCCCATCTCTCTGGCAAGGGCATGTGCCCTTTGGCAATTACTACAAAAAACCTAGTTTAATTCAATACTACTGTCAGACTTTTGAATAGTTTCACCCTCTTCTTAAGTTAGGAGCTGATCATTCACTTGCTGGTAGTTATTTGCTGAGAATTGCAGTATTCTGAAAACAGTAACAGAGGCAGGAAGGAAAATCAGCAAATTCTTCATCTAATGATCAGAAATCATTTGCGTAAGTTAGGTCCACATTTTTTTTCCCCATTGAGGAGAGCAGTGGCAGTGATCATGGCAAGAATGCCTTTTGGCAAGAAGTAGGAGAGGGTGGGCATGATTACAGGGGAAGCTGCTGCATTAGCCTGTACTCATTATTTTTCCTGTACCCGGCCCTTGTGACCCAAGTAGATGGACTGTTATTTTTGCTTGTGTTTTACATTTCTTGACCTGTTGCTTTTGTGTCATTCTGTGTTTAGTTCATGATATTTTCATTCCTCTTCTGAAATTACAACTTGTCCACATAAAAATGATGGTTTTCTTATAAGCTATCTAGCATGATGATAAAAGATGATCTTTGGATGACTAATACTCATCAATATATAATGGGGCACTACTTTTGTGGAGTAGGAATATCAAAAGTAATTCCAGGATTAAGTTTATTATGAAAAAGAGGCTCTTTATTGGTTTGTGGAAACTGATTAAAAAACAGCACAGTAAGTAATTGGTTTTGTGCCACTTGCCAAAGCATGAGATACTTTGGGGTGGGGTATGTAATTAAGACCTTTATTTCCCAGATCCTGTTAATTGAGGTTTGCACACTTGAAGTTTCCACTGTCTGGAGGCTCTACAATTTTGATTATTAAAAATGCAAGTGCATATTTTTCTCTCGGGAGTCCCATTTTTAAACTGGTTTAAAGAGAGAATTCTAGATGTGGAAATAGAAACAAAGTAAAAATAGAGAGCTATAAACCTCAAGCCCGTAATGAACTTGGCTTTTATTTCCATGGAGTGTTTGGGAGTTTAGCTTGGTTTGAATGCCAAGTTCTTGCTATAAAAACAAAAATCTTTTTGGGTTCATTTATAGACTTCTCCTTTAGTATGGCCAGGGAATTGGATGCTTTATTTATATATTTTTAGGCTAGAGAGTGTGCACTAAGTGGGGAGTGAAGAAGGGAAACGGAGGGACCAGCAGTTAGCGTAATGGCTATGTCGCTGGACTCCCATGTGGTCGACCACGGTCTAGTCCCTGACCCAGTGGCTTAAACTTAGCCAGGCACGTGTGCATTCGTGCCCAAGATCCCCAGAAGAGAATGGAGGAGAAGGGATTGCGGTGTGACCATCCCCTGGGGGGTGATTTCTTGCTGTCTCTCTGTCTCTCTCTGTCTTCTGGCAAGCGCACATGCCCTATAGCAAAAACTTCTCCAAAAAAAAGAAAAAAAAAGGGGGGAGAGAAATAATCCCCCCTACCCCCCCACAGATCCTGGTCACATCAGTTCTTTCTCCTCCAAATTGCCATGGTCAGGATCCTGGACATGCACACATATCTGACATGATGGTAACAGGGCTGGGAGTCCAATCCTGGCAGGCCATGTGAGATCTGGCTTCCTCTCACAGAACCTGAATACTGTGCTCTGGAGCTGGCTCTTATTCTACTTTCCAAAATTCTTAGTGTCTTCCTAATGCCTTTAGATCAGACTTAGAGTATGGCTTATAATGCCTTTCATGATGTAACTGGTGTTTTTACCTCCAGTCCCGTCATTTTTCATCCACCGCCCTTTCCTTCCTCTTTGCATGTGCATATGCATACCCACACCCACTCTTTCCTCCTGAAACAACTTCTCATCTTCCCATCCTTGCTTCTAGGAACTCATTATTATATTCTAAGTATTCAAGAAGGGTTTGTAGTTATCTTTATAGAGTACTTCTACCACATTGCCAGACTATATCCCCTCTGTGATAGTTAGTGTCTTATTTTTCTAATGTGTCTCAAGGGCGTGGGACATAGAAAGCAAAGATTAATATTTATTAAATGAATGTTTATGTTTATTAGTTACCTACTGCTGTGATTCAAATTATCCTGAAATTTAGTAGCTTATAATAAACATTTATTGTCTAATAGTTACTGTAGTTAGAATCATTGAGGGACGGTTTAGCTGGGTGGTGCTGGCTGAGATCCCTCATGAGGTTCAATTAAGGCGTTGGCTGGAGCTACCCAGAGGTTTGACTGGGGCTGGAGGATCCCTTCCCAGGATGGCTTACTGACACGGCCTTTGACAGAAAGTCTCAGTTTCTTACTGGCTATCAGCAGGAAACCTTAGTTCCTGCTTATGTGGACCCCTTCTTAGGGTTGTTTGAGTGTCCTGATAATGCAGAAGGTGGATTCCTTCAGAGCCAGGGATTCAAGAAGGAAGAAGATGAAAGCCATAAATCCTTTCATGACCTGGCTACACATGGTCACTTCTGCCACATTCTCCTGAGAACACATCGCTAAGTATAACCCATAATTTACAGGAGAGTAATTAGAGTATTTCTTTGAAGGGAGTAGTATCAAAGAATATGTAGATATATTTCATAATCAATGAAGAATGGACATATTTCATAATCAGTGAAGAATGGAATAATAATTAATGATTCTTCCTTGGACCTGACAAACAGTAGGTCATTTCCTCTCTTTACAGTGGTGCTCAGGAGAACTCAGATCCCACGTGGTGACCACAGTTTGATTCTCCTGCCTGTTCCACCTGAAACATGCCAGGCTTGTGTACAAGTACCCAAGTTCTGATGGGCTAGAGGACTGGAGGAAGGAGATTATGGCATGACTAGACCCTGAAGAGGGTGCTCCTCTCTCCCTCTCCCCTCTCATCCCTCTTACTCCTACTCTCAGTCTTACTCTCACATGCATGTGCACAATCATGAATGAAGAAAAAATCATTGGAGCCGGTCCCGTAACACATTGGTTCAGGGAACCAGATCCCACATGGCCAACTGTGTGGTTCAAGTTTCAGCCTGGTGACTTGAAAAACATTAAATGCTGTGAGTGTATGCCCTAAATCCTGACAAGATGAAGAAATGGAGGAAGAGGATTGCATCATGACCATGCTCATTGGGGGTGCTTTCTCTCTCTATGGTCAGTGCACACACCCTCTGGCACTACATATATTTAAAATATATATATATATTAAAATACATTTGTCCAAATAGAAATAGTTAAATGTTTTTAAAAGTATCCTTTTGTTAAAATATCTTACTTGTTTTCAATGATACAAAGTAGCCAGATTGCATATAAATACAATTTAATCTAGCTAATTATTGTCTAAATAGTCAATTTTATTGCAGCTCTTTCACTTAGATTCTGTAAATTAACTAAGAAAATCTATGACAATCTATGACCTGGAGTTCATGATCTGGTAGACAGCTAAGTGATAAATAGATAAATTTACCAGTAATTACAACAACTGTGTAATGAAAAAAGGAAGATGATAGAGGATCCCGGGAACGCAGAGATATTTCTCCATAGTCAGAAAAGGCTTGTCATGAAAGATGACCTTGAAGCTGAGGACCGAGGGAGCTGTCTTTGCCAGGAGCTTGCAGGAAGAGGGAAGGCCCTGCAGTGCGAACAGTTGGCGTAGGAGGAGTTGAAAGGATGCCTGGAGATGTCCAGGGGGAGAGGGGAATGAAGTTTGAGAGGTAGAACAGGATCAGATTATCTAGGGTTTAAGGGATCACGATAAAGAGCATCAATTTCATTCAATACGCTGAAAACAATTGGATTTTGAAGTTGCAAATATTACAATTTCTGTTAACTGAAAAGGCACCTCAGCTGCAAAAGAGGGTGGGTAGGTGAGAAGGAGAAACAGTAGTAGGGAGACCATTACTGGAGTCCTGGTGAAAGATGACAGCAGCTCATCTAGAATGATGGGAGAGAAAAGGATGGACTTAAGATCTAGTTTGTAGGTAGAACCATTGAGACTTAACCTGAAGAATGTGCAGAAGGAGGAAAGCCAGGACAGTACCTAGATATTTGACTTGAGCGGAGAGCTAAATGGTATTATCCTTAAGTGAGATTGGAGGTCAGCAAGAGGAGATATCAAGTTCATTTTTTGAACATGTGATGTCTGCAGGTCATCTAGCACGGGTGTTAGGTGGCAATCAGGTGTACAGTTCTGGAGTTCTGAGACTTGGGAGGAGATACACAGATTGTATTTAAAGCTGTGTAATGGTTTGGATTAGAGTTATTTTAGGTTTTTTTTTTTTTTTTTTTTTTTTTTTTTTTTTTTTTTTTTTTTTTTTTTTTTTTTTTTGCTATAGGTTGCATGTATTTGCCAGAGACAGAGAGAGAGGAAAAGTGAGAAGTTACCTCCTGGGCTACAATCCCTTCTCCATTCTCCTCTTGGGAGTTTGGGCATGCATGTGCCTCTATCCAGTCACTGGGTCTGAGACTCAAACCATAAAGTTAGCCACATGGGATCCATACGGTGTCTAGTGCCTTAACTCTGCCACCTGCTGGTCCAAGGACTAGAACCTTTTAAGGGAGAAAATAGCTCCAGGAACCTCAGCCTTTATTGATAGTCTGCCTGCATGGGCCACATTCTTGCTTAACTTTGTAAAAAACAGAACACAAACTACAGCACAGGAGGTTTAGTTTTTTAATCTATATTATATATTAAAGACAGGAATGTCTTACTTACTTATTTTTCTAAATTTTGGCAGCAGCCTAGTTTAATTTTTTACCCAGATGGCCTTTGTTGAATGGATGAGTAACAAAGTCACTTGCTAGATAAGGCCTGTTTCCTTATCTGTTAAAGGGAATACCTTAGGCCTGTTTTTGCATTGCTAACAGAAATACTTGAAACTGGGCAATATTATAAAGAAATGTATGTTTACTCAGCTCATGGTTTCAAGGTTCAGGATCCAGCATCCAACTTCTGGTGAGGTTAACAACATGGCAGAGGGAAGGATCTCAAGCAGAGCAGAGGGTGGTCTGCATTCCTGTGACCTCTGCCTGCTTCATTTCCTTTCTGTCACTTACACTCCAGAACTCAGTGACAGAGCCTCTGCCCAACTACCCAGTCACAAATCTCCCAAAGGCCCTGCCTTTGACACCATAATCAGATTAAGTTTTCACCCTCTCTCTCTCTTTTTTCTTTTTTCAATTTTGCCAGAGCGCATATAGACTCACCAGAGGGAGGAGCTGGGGAACAGGGTAGGAAAGCAGCTCTTAGGGGGATGTCATGCTACTGCCACTTTTCCTCCGTTTCTTCTTCCTTTTAGGGTTCTGAGCATACATGCACAAGTACCCGGAGTTTTTTAAGCCACCTGGTTCAAGACTTGAACTATGTAGTCAGTCATGTGGGATCCAGCTGCCTTAACCACCGTGCCACCAGATAGCCCTAAGTTTTCATCCTCTTCAACCCATTACAGTGATTTAATTTTGAAAAGACATTCAAACCAAACCAGGCAATAAGAGCAGAGCTGTTTTGAAGATTAGATTAATTTAGCTAAAGTGTCTAGGACATTGCCTCATACATAGCAAACACTTAATGTTCTTTTATTTTCCCTTTGTTTATATGTAAGCAGCAGAGCCACCTGAAACAGGTACTATATTTAATGCATATATCCTCTCTATTCTTATGTGGTTTTAGATAATGGGTAGATAAGAAGGTATGTAGATAGAAAGGTAGAGATATAGATAGTCTTAGTCTGTTCCAGTGGTAGACACAGCATACCATAAACTGGGCAGCTTATAAACAACGAAGTGTATTTCTCATATCCTGGAGGTTGGGAAGTCCATGATCAAGGTGCAGGGTGATTCTGTGGTCAGTGAGGGCCCACTTCCTGGTTTATAGACATCATCTTCTCTTTGTGACCTTACAGGAGAGGAGGGAATAAAGGAACTTTCTTGGACCTCTTCTTTTTTTTTAGGTTTTTGGGCACACGTGCTTGCTTGCCAAAGTCAGAGAGAGACAGTAAGAGGGAAAATGAGAACTCAACCATGGGGGAGATGGCCACACCGCAACCCCCTCTCCTCCATTCTGTTGGGATTCTGGGCCCACACACACTGGTGCCTGGCATAACTTTTCAAGCCACTGGGTCTCGGACTCAAATTGTGATCTGTCATGTGGAGGTCCAATGCCTTAACCACCATTTCACTTGGTGGCCGCCAGACGTCTTTTATAAGAGCACCGATTCCATTTGTGAGGTCCCCAGTCTTATGACCTCCCAAAGGCCCTACGTCTTTGTACCATCGCCTTTGGGGTGAGCATTTCTCCATATTTGGGGAGGGACCAAACATTTGGACCGTGGCAGATAAGCAGGCAGGCAGATAGAGAGATGGGTAAATAGATTAGCAGATAGCTGTGGATAGAGACATACTAAATAAACTGTGTCTAGTGTAGTTTCTTAAGTATCTGGAAACTATTCTTCCCTAAGTGTTCATTTACTGCTTTTGTCTTGCTTTTCTCCAGCTGTCATAATTCTGCTTCCTACAAAGAAAGTTATTTCTTAAATAATGAAATGCTATGCTACAGATTTGTTTTGATATATTTCTGAAGTCTAATGAGTAGGAGAGTGAATTAAATCAATATTATAAAAATTATTTCTACTTTTATGTATTATAACTTTATAATTGCTGATATAAAACTCTCTATTGCATACTAAACGGTTCATCATCAAATATAAAATTGGACACTGAATACTTTGAAGGTGAAGATAAAATGTTTAATTTGAATCTATGAAGTCTGCTTCTAATTTTTTCTTTCCTTTTCCCTCTCTCTCTTCTCCCTCTCTTTCTCCTCTTTCCCTTTCTAAATAAAAATGGTGACTCAAACAAACTGTTTTCAGATGTGCTCTACTGTGGAAAATATTCTAACCTTTTTATGTTTAAATTATATAATCCCTGATGTTTTCCATTACTTAGAAATATGTGATCATATATTTAATAATATCGAAGAAGAAGCTTTTATTCCACATGTATTATTTTCAGTTTTTTGTCAGTTTCATCATATCTACATATCTCAGCATTACAAGTATGCATCTAAGGTTTTCCTAAAAAGCTTTTGGAAAATGATTGTGATTTTGATTTGCTTCATTGAGAAATTTTTGCTCAGTAAGATATGCCCCAAGTACAGCTACCAGGGCTGTGGAAAGATTGACATGCATTGTAGAATGGTTACTCCCACTTAGTGCTTTATACATGAGATAGTCCATAAAAGCTTAGTCCTTTGTTCTCTATTAATAATTTTTGGTACTAGTACATATTGAGAAAGTATTACAAATGCTTATCTTAGTCTATGCTGGCTGCTGTAACAAAAATACCAGAGATTGGGTGGCTTATAAACAATAGAAATTGATCTCTCAGAGTTCTGGAGACTGAGAGGCCCAGAGCAAGGTGACTGCAGATTCAGTGGATGATGGAGACCTACTTCTTGGTTTTAGACAGCACCTTCTTCCAGTTGACTCACATAGTGGAAGGGAAAGCAGCTTTCTCAGCCTCTTTTTATAAGCGCTCTGCCCTCATGACCTAATCACTCTCAAAGGCCCTACCTCCTACCTCCTACCTTGGCGGTGAGGATTTCAACCCATGTGTCTGTGTGGAACACAAACATTCAGAAATAGCAAGTCCACATTGGAAATATATTAGGCTTTGTGGGCATATGATCCCGGTTGCATTTACTCAACTCTTGCTGTAGTACAAAAGCAGCCTTAGATAATCCAAAAGAGCATGACTGTGTTCCAATATCACTGTATTTGCAAAAACAAGTAGCAGGCCAATTTGATCTACAAGCTGTAGTTAGCCGCCCCTAGTAGAAAATATAATGGTTAAACACTTCTGTAACATTCATTCTCTAAAATATTTCTTCTAGATTGTCTTTGAGTCCATGTATTCTATTTGGTCATCACTTCAGATTAGTTCCAGGATCCAACCTGGGTACCAAAATTCTCTTATTACACCAGGGGAGATGGACTCATTGCAGTCCCCTCATTCTCCTCTCCTCCTGGCATGTGCATGTACTTGCCTTGATTTTCAAGCTACCAAGTCTGGGACTCAAATCCCAGTCAGCCATATGGGAACCCAGTGCCTTAACTACTATACCACCTGCTGGCCTCAGTTATTACACAATATTTAAAATTTTATGTATTATTTTATTTTTTTTCTGAATAGTTTTGATCTACTGTTGAACCCATGAATATGAACTCACAGATCCAGAGGATTGAGTATATTTAAGATTGTCTTTTTGTTCCCATCAGTTATAAGATCCGTTCCATTTGTCTACTTGTAACTCAAGGTTATCATCCTTAAGCTCATGAACCAGTAGATATTTGTCTTTTTCTATGTAGGTGAACCTTGGTTCAAGTTGGCTACCAACTGTAACTAGTGATTTCTCAATTTGTGGTTGGTTTGTTACTCCATTTATAAACTAATTGAAAAGCAATTAATAGAATAATAAATCAAATTTTTAAAATACTGTGCCTGAGAATAATAGTTTAATCCTCTGACTTGACTGTCAAGGTTGATGCCAGAAAGTTGAACCCAGGAGGCAGGCTGGCCCCTTGGCTTGGTGGTTAAGGGAGCTGAATCCCACATGGCTGATGGTGTGATTTGACCTGGCCCTGGTGTCTTCAAAAACATGCTAGGTATATATATGTGTGTGCCCCCAATTCCGACAGAGTGGAGAAATGAAGGAGAAGGGCTGCAGTGTGATCTTACCCTATTGGGGGATGCTTTCTCCTCTCTCTCTCTCTTTGGAAAGTGCATGCATCCCTCTGGCAAATTAAAAAAAATAACTATTAGACTATTAGGAAAGTCATGATGTATTTGTCTGTATTTTTCTAATAAAAAAAATACATCATGACTTTCCCAACAACCCAATGAATAAATATAAAGTCGAACTCAAGAAGTACCATAATGAAGTTGAACCTGAGTGATGTCATCATGCCATTATTAAGAGCACTAACATCGAAGCCAGATAGTCTAATTCTGTCTAGGCTCTGCCACTTATTAGCTTTGTGACTTCGAGCTAGTTATTTACCTTTTCTTTGCCTCAACTTCTTCTGTAAAAAGTGGATAATAACAGTACTTATCTCATGTAGTTGTGAGAATTAAGTGAGTACTTAGAACTTGTTTTAAGTATCACAAATAAAAATACTATTCAAGTGTAAGATAGGTGATATTTAGAAGTATTTCTATTATTATTGAATTTAACTCAGAGTAATTGCCATTTAAAATGATAAATAGAAAGGAGAGTTGTAGTAAATGATACTTTCCTTCTCTTTTTTTCTACTGTGGATATATATAATGTACCATCTTTTCTCTGTGCTTACTTCATGAGAACTATCTAGTGTCTGGCTCTCTGTGAATGGTAATTAAATGAATGGCAGTTCATATTTTCATCTCAACGTACTAATTTTCTGGTCATTTTCTTTCTTTCTTTACTTCTTTCTTTTTTTTTTTTTTTTTTTTTTTTTTTTTTTTTTTTTTTTTTTTGAGAGGCTTTTTTGCTATAGGGCACGTGCGCTTGCCAGAAAGACAGAGAGAGACAGAGACATAGAAAGCGAGAAATCCCCCAAGGGGGATGGCCACACCACAATCCCTTCTCCTCCATTCTCCTCTTGGGATCTTGGGCACACATGCACACACGCACGCACACATGCCCAGCGTGAGTTTAAGCCACCGGGTCTGGGACTCGAACTGTGGTCAACTACATGGGAGTTCAGCAACATAGCCATTATGCTAACTGCTGGTCCCATCTTTTTTTTAAGAAGACCCATTATTTTTTTAAAATCTGATTTGGAGAAAGTGGTCTATTGGCTTTTTTTTTTTTTTTTTTTAGATTTTTGCCATAGGGGACATGTGCTCACTGGACAGAGACAAGAGAGGGAAGGTGAGAAATCACCTCCTAGTAGTGAAGGCCATGTTGCAATCTCATCTTCTCTCTTTTCCTTTTGGGATTTTGGGCATGCATGCACATGCACCTGGCATGATTTTCAAGTCACTGGGTCTGGGGGTTCAGCTACAGTTGACCATGTGTGAGTCCAGCACCTTAACCACCATGCCACCTGCTGGCCCCTTATTGGCCATTCCTTTCTAAATAAAAATAATCCATGAATTGTTTGTAAATCCTTTTGGTAAGCTATCATTTATCTCAGAAGAATTAATTGATGGCTCTCTTCTATTAATATATTATTTACTTAAGTGCCTCCTAGTGATTTTTTTCCAGTAGAGAATGCCATAACTATATAAAAATACACTTAACTTTTTTAGATCCTGTAATATGCTGTCTTAATAACTCACATTAAAAACATGGCTATTAAAAACTTAGCACATCATTATACAGAAATCTTGGCCTTGGTTTTTCTTTTTCTTACTATAGTTTGTGATATATAACTTTATTTTAATTTAGAAAATGACTCTTCAGTAATGTTTTCATGTCCACTTATATTTTCATTTTATAACTTGTTAGATTGGATTGTAAAAGTTACCGATGTTCTACCCTTTCTGACACAATAAAAATGGCAGTTTTGTTTGACTCAACCTAATAGAAAGAATGTCCTGAAAGAAAAAAAAAATTACTATAAATGTCAGAACTAGAATTTGAACACTTTTTATGGCCCAGTCTTGGAAAACATACTATCGCTTCCAACATTTTGTTAGAAGTGAGTCTCCACTCGAGGAGGATGGAGAAAGGCTTTTTCTTTGAAGGTAGGACTGTCAAAGAATTTGCTGACATTTTAAAATCACCACAAAGAGCTAGAGACTGGTGGATATACTTTATGTCATGATGAAAAATTTATTTTGCCCTTTAAAAAAGTTCCTTTTCTTTGATATAGAAATAAATGATTTATAGAACATTAATGGTTACTCTGGAGTTCTTTGTCTTCCAGATTTTAACTTGCTACATGGTCTATTAATTATACACAATGAAAGCAATTAGTCCAAGTGTTTTTGCCAGTACAGAGATATTAATCTGCCAGTTCTTCCAGTTTGATTTTTTAAACCTATTTATAGATGTATAAAATATGTGATTCATTTATTAGTTTATTTTATTGTTGATCCTGTGAAGACATTAAATCCTTTTGTCTTTCCTGTTACTTTATATTTACCAGATAGATCTTTCTGATTAATTCTGGTTGACAGTCTGCAGACTGCTGATGGAGAGTCTGCAGGTCTGGTTTCCCAGTTGCAGGCCAGAGCTAACACATGTGCTGGAGTCTTCTGATGTGTACCTGGAATAAGACACCACATTTTCATGACAGCTTGGAGGTGGGAAAGACTTTTGAGAGCAGAGTAAGAAAAGTTTAGTGTGTGGAGAAAGGCTAACAACTATGATATTAACCACACCTTTATATTTCTAGCTAATCTGGAGTGCAGAATAGTGGTATTCTGAGATAACTGGAAGTGCACTGTTTCTTTAGATAATATGTCATATTTGACAGAGGAAATGCTGCCTTTGGAACTTTATATTCACCCTTAGATATCATCCTATCAAACTGTAGGAAAATTACAGACATACTGAGATGGTGTATTGATTTAATGCCCTATAGTGAATCGAGCATAAAACCAGTGATAAAACCAATAGTAAATCCCAACCATAGCCAGCTGAGCATCCTTAATCGAAAAACCTGAAATCCAAAATGCTCTAAACCCCAAAACTATTTGAGTATTGACAACTGAAAAATTCCATACCTGATCTCCTGTAACAGGTCGTGGACAAAATATCATATAACATTATCTTTAGGCTATGTGTATAAGGTGTACATAAAACATAATGAATTTTGTGTTTGGAGTTGGGTATCGTCCCCAAGATACCTCATTGTATACCATCCCCAGTTTAGGATTTTTTTGGCTGTAGGGTGGGTTTTATCAGGATATTATCTCATTGTAAGTTTTCTCTTTTCAAGAATGTCACGTAAATTGAATCATACAGTATGTGATCTTTTGAGACTAGTTTCTTTCAGCATAATGCCTTTGAGAATTTGTCCAAGTTACTACATATATCAGTAATTCACTTACTTTTATTGTTGAGTTGTATGGGTGTACCACAGTTTGTATGTTCAGTCATTTAGTGAAGGGCATTTGTATTGTTTCCATTTCTGCCTATGACGAATAGAACTGCTATAAACTTTTGTCTGTAGGTTTTGTGTGAACTTGATTTTCATTTCTCTAGAATTAGGGTCCAAAACCTTTTTCTGTGAAGGGATAGATAGGAAGTATTTTATGCCATATAGTCTCAGTAATAGCTACTCTTATGTTGTAGTGTGAAAGCTGCCGTAGACCATACATAAATGAATGCATGTGGCCATGTTCCAATAAAACTTTATTTACAAAATAGGGGGTGGGCCAGATTTAGTATATGACTGTAATTTGTCAACCTAGACTGTGGTAAATACCTGGGAATGGGATTGCCAGACTCATGACAAATATATGTTTGATTTGATAAGAAACTACCAAACCTCTAGTTTGTTGATTTTTCAAATACGTAGTTAATGGGGCTGGCAGGTAGTGTGGTGGTTGAGGTGCTGGACTCCCACATGGCTGACCACAGTTCAGGTCTGGGACCTGATGACTTGCTTTCTCTCTTTCTCTCTCTCTCTCTCTCTCTCTCTCTCTCTCTCTCTCTCTCTCTTCTCTCTTTCTTTCCTTCTCACTCTGTCCTTCTCTGGTCAAAATTAAAAATAAATAAAGTTAAATAAAATAAAACAAAGTTAAATAAACTTCTTTTAAAAAATTAAAATACACAGTTAACTAACACTTGAATTATAAGAATGTTATTGAACTCAGACTTTATAGTTCTCATATCCTGTTCACATAGTTTATGAAAACAGGTTTTGGTCTTATCTTGAGAATCTATTTTACCTTTTACTCTTCTTTCAGATTCTTGTGTGGTTTTTTTGACTGGATGCACCTTCACAATTATAGTGGTACCCCTGTATAAGTAATTTTTATTTGAATTAATTAAGATATAGTGGGTCATTTCAGGAAGGTTGTCTTTTAGGACTGTATTAGGAGCAAAAATCAGAGTAAGAGCTGCTAGGTTTTTAAATTAATGAATCAGTAGATTTTCTCTTAGAAACTGAGTAGTATTGAATAGGCAGCCATCACACCATGGCATGAAGTCTTTTTAGAAGACTTTGTTTTGGGGCTGGCAAGTGCCATAGCAGTTAAGGTACTGGACTCCCACATGGCTGACCACAGTTCGAGTCCTGGATCTGGCAGCTTTCTCTCTCTCTCTCTGTTTCTCTGTCTCTGGTCAATTGAAAAATAAGTAGAATAAATAAAATTAAATAAACAATTCTTTAAAAGAAGAAGACAACTTTATGTGTGTGTGTGTTAGTGCTAAACCCAGATCTTGTCAGTGTGGAAGCCAAACCCAGAGTGTTAATCTTCAATGGGCACTCACCCATGAGACCACGTCTTTGTCTCATGTTAAGTTTTTTTTTTTTTTTTTTTTGGAGAGGTTTTTCGCTATAGGGCGCGTGCGCTCGCCAGACAGACAGAGAGAGACATAGAGACAGAAAGCGAGAAATCACCCCCCAGTCACGCCGCAATCCCTTCTCCTCCATTCTCCTCTCGGGATCCTAATGCACACGCGCCCGGCGTGAGTAAGCCACCGGGTCCGAAACGCGAACCGCGGTTTTCCAGATGACAGTATGGAAGTTTGATCTTAGAAGTATACCTAAGTATCCTTAGAGTTCTTAAGAACAGCATCCTAAAATACTGTTGGAAGTCTGTTGAGTTAGCTTTCCATTTTTTAAAAAAAAAATATTATTTTATTTTATGTATTTTTATTTATTTATTTTTTTAGAGAGGTTTTTGCTATAGGGCACGTGTGCTCACCAGACAGACAGAGACAGAGAGACAGAAAGTGAGAAATCATCCCCAGGGGGGATGGCCATGCTGCAATCCCCTCTCCTCCGTTCTCCTCTCGGGATCTTGGGCACACACGCACACGTGTGCCCGGCGTGAGTTTTAAGCCACCGGGTCCGGGATGTATTTTTAATTTGACCAGAGAGGGATGGAGAGAGAGAGAGAGAGAGAGAGAGAGAGAGAAGAAAGAGAGAAAGCAAGCTGCCAGCTCCGGACTAGAACCACCGTTGACCATGTTGGGAATCCAGCACCCCCAACCACCATGACACCTGTTGGCCCCAGCTTTCCATTTTTTAAATAATTATTTTATTTAGTATTATCTTTTCTTATTTTGACTAGAGAGAGACAAAGAGAAAGAGAGAGAGGGAAAGTGAGAAAGCCAGCCTCTAGGTCTGGGAATTGAACCATGGTCAGCCATGTGGGGGATTCCATACCCCAAGCACCACCACCTGCTGGCTCCTGGCTTTCTATTTCGTTGTAATTACCTTCTCCACAAAAGCTGGGACTTGGGGTTAAAGGGAAAGTGAAACATATTGGACATATCGATAGCTAATGAAGATGGAGATGATGAATAAAGCAAAGGAGGTGTATCTTTCTGGCTATGATTTATTGGGGTTGTTGAAGTCATGACACAGTTTTGCATAGGAAAACATAGAAAAGTATGTCATGACTTTGCCAACAACTCAACATAATTACTTTTTCTCTTCTGAAAAAGTAGTGAAGCATCAGGGCTGTCACAACATTAGGGAAGTGGGAAAGACATTTTGTTGTCATGGTAGTTCCACTTGTCTAGATTTGATGGTTGAAAGATTATGTCGGTGGGAGGGAAGTGCTACTGGTGATACGATATGCTTTCATAAAAGAAGTTAACTATTTGGGAAATGAGCACTTTCCTATATTGTATGGACTTGGGCACTGGCAGTTGAATTAATGATCTAGAAACTGAATATGGTCTCCTTTGAGAATCAAATAAAAGTCACAGATTATCTTCCTAAACTGTGCACTGTATTCACAAATTTAGTATGAAGTTTCAAGGGTTCTTTTGCCCCTAAGTCAGCATTATTCAGTGTAACTTTTTGTGGCGGTTGGAAAGTTCTATGTTGGTTCTGTCTAACATAGTAACTAGCCACATGTGACTGTTGCTTTCTTCACATACGGCTAACACAACTGAGGAACTAGATTTTCACTCAATATATTTATGTTCATTCGAATGTGAGTTGGAATAACCCCATACCTAGGTGCTGCCATATTGGACAATATAGGTATAAGCTCTTTCATGCTCTATAGATTAGAGTCCCTATAAAAGAGGTTTTGGGTGTTCCATTTGTTAGGAATTTAATTTGTCCACCTCAGTTCTGGGGTTTGCAGTCGAACCGTAGTCACTATGTCACCTCTTGCTGTTCAGTTAAGTTTCAACTCAGGTTTGGTTGTCTCTAAGTATGTACCTTTGTTGTGACTTGGGGAGATGTAAGGAGGTTTCCATTATTTCATCCTGTTTCTTCCATAACGTGGCATTCAGAGTAGGCTTGTCCTGAGCTATTAGGTCGTCGGAAAAGTCATGATGCATTTTTGCATAGAACAATATGTCATGACTTTTCCAATGACCCAATATTTCAGTTGTCCAGATAATGACAAGGTGAATACTTATTGAGTACTTCTCTGTCGGGTTTCTGCTATCACTTCATCCTGCATTAGGAACAGTCTGGTGATTCAGAGATACCTTTGCTCAAGTATTTAAAAAGTTTATTTTCCATACCTGAACATTATTTAGTAACAAGAAAAAAAGGTTGTGGATGGCTTCCATAAAATGTGACCTTGGCTTCCTGTCAGTGGTTTCCTAATCCTGGGTACACATTACATCATCTGGGGAGACTGTAAAAACTGTTCCTGGGCTCTTGCCCCAGATTTTCTGATCTGAGTAGGGTGGCTTTTAGGTATCAGTATATTTTTTTAAGTGTCCTAGATGAGTTCAGTATCTAGCCAGGGATGAAAATCTCTCACATTGCAGGGTAATTAGTGGACCTGGACTACCTATGGAGAGTAAGCTATTCTGAATTAGAGACTAATTCATAATCCTTTTACCCGCATTCTAGTTGGAGCCCAGATTTCTAGTCTTGAGTAAAATACCATTAGGGGAATGGGCACTATTATGCTCACACATTCAGAGCTTGTTATCCAAGGAAGGCCCTAAGAATCAGTGTATGGGAAGAGAAATTAGTGGAGTTTTGCTTTTCATCTTCACGAACATTGAATTTATTGGTAAATTAAGACTCAATTCTTTATACGTAGAAATAGCTTTAAATTGACTTGATTTATAATGCTATAATGATACATTTCATTATTATATTTAGGAAATAAAAGATGTGTCTTCTTAAGAATTATTTGTTTCTAATAGCATGTTTAAAAAAGGATGTATGTTATATGTATGCCTATATGTCTATACATATTTAACATATCTTAGAAAAGATATTCAGGAAATTAACAAGAATGGCTCTGGGGAGGAAGCCCTGTTGTGGAATATTTATTGTTTATTCTTTTCAATGTGGCCTTTTTTTTTTTTTTTTTTTTTGAGAGATTTTCGCTATAGGGTGCGTGCGCTCGCCAGACAGACAGAGAGAGAGAGACATAGAGACAGAAAGCGAGAAATCACCCCCCAGGAGAGATGGTCACGCCGCAATCCCTTCTCCTCCATTCTCCTCTCGGGATCTTGGGCACGCATGCAAACGTGCCCAGCGTGAGTTTTAAGCCACCGGGTCCGGGATGCAAACCGCAGTCGACTACGTGGGAGTCCAGCAACATAGCCATTACGCTAACTGCTGGTTCCCTCAATGTGGCCTTTTAGCCATGATGCATATGTTAAATTTCAAAAAAAACAAACAAAAAACAAAAACAAAAAAAAAAAACCTCTTTTCAGTGGCTAAAAATGCTTTTCTAAAAGTTTTACTGTGGCCAGGAGTTTTATTGTGGCATGGTGGTAAGGTGTTGGACTCCCACATGGTCAACTGCGATTCAAATCCTAAACCTGCCAGCTTGCTTTCTCTCTTTACCTCTCATGCTCTTTCTGGTAAGCGCACATGCCCTATAGCAAATTAAAATAAACAAACAAATAAAATGAAAGCTTTTTAAACAGTTTTATTCATATAGTTTTTTCTTTCTGCTTGAAAATTAGAACAACTTCACAGTCCTTAACTTGGGGGTGTCTGCATGTTATTTGTATAGTACTTCTTGCTTTGGACGTGTTATTTATGTACATACATCTGCTTTTCCTTTCGAATCGAAGCCCCAGATTTTTATTTTCCTTCATTTCTCATGACCTTATTTTACCATGGCCATATTTGTCTGTGTCTCTCTTTTGTAAGGTGCCAGAGAGCCTGTGTGTGTGTGTGTGTGTGTGTGTGTGTGTGTGAGAGAGAGAGAGAGAGAGAGAGAGAGAGAGTGGGAGAGAGGGAGAGAGAGAGAGAGAACCCTTTAATGGGGCAATGGGTCCTCCTCCCACGATAGTACTTTTGCCTTCAATTTCCCATCCTGTCAGGATTCTGGGCAAGTGCACCCAGTGTGTTTTTCAAGCCGCTGAGGCCAGGACCTGTACTGGGGTTGGCTGTGTGCGATCTGGCTTCCTCTGCACCGTACTTCACTGCTACACGGCAGGGCCAGCCAGCCCAGTCTCTTTTTATCTTTTGCACTAATTCTTCTTACTCTTTTACTCTGTTTCTAACTTAATGGCACCAGCATGCTCCTAGTTATCCAGGTGGGAATCCTGAAGCCTCTTCCTCTCTTCCCTTTGATCCTGAAAGGTGTATCAGTTCCCATGGTGCTAATCTATGTTGGTGGCATTACTCATAGTCTTACCTACCACTGGGTCCCGCCCCTGGCTCCACTGGCACTGCCTTTATTGCTGGGATCATTAATACGTGTCTATCCCATATTTCACACTAAGTTTAGAAAGATCTCAAGGTACGTTACTCTCCCTTAACAGGAGCTTACTGTTAGCCTGATGTGTAACGCCTTCTAGGATCTACCCGTGTCTGCCTTTCCTGTGCAAGCCTTGTCCCCAGCTTTTCCATGTGTTCACCCTGTGTTCTAAGCATGACAATCAACTTAGGTCACAGCAACATTTCTTGGGCTTTTCTCTTCTGTGGAGCAGAGTAACAGTTGATCTGCTAGAAGTAAGGCCTAGCTGGTTGTCAGCCATATGAACTTCAGTTTCCAAGACTTGGTTCAAATGTTGCCTTTTCTCTTGATAGTTTCCTCTCTGTTCCCTAAGTTCCCATAGCACTGTTGGTACTTAATTATTTTTAATGTATTGTAGCACCTTGCATGTTGCTTTTTTTGTATCTTTTAGCTTAGCTATGAGCCCCAAGAGGGGAGAACTTAATCTACTGTCTATCACCACCATCCCGCAGTGTAGTTGGATGTGAAAAGTGCCACTAAATGAACAAGCTAATGAAAGTTAAAACATGTGCACAGTTTTTGTACTCTTGCTTTATGGTCGTTTGAGCTTCTTAGTCCATTGTTTTTGATAATGTAGTTAAGCACTAAATTGAGTTTTACATTTATGAAGAAAGGATTTACTATTACTTGTAGAACTGAGATTGAGGGAAATATTCCTTTATTTTAAAAGAGCTGATGTTTTTAAAATTATGTTTAGATGATTCAGAATACTTTTCATGGAAATAACTTATATGGTAAGCGTTGAGACAATTTGACTGTTAAAGC
Source organism: Tupaia tana (assembly GCA_026018925.1). NCBI lineage: Eukaryota > Metazoa > Chordata > Mammalia > Scandentia > Tupaiidae > Tupaia > Tupaia tana. The sequence continues at coordinate 20,716,713 of JAKSZU010000017.1, forward strand.
AGAAGCCAAAGTGAGCCCTTATATTCAACATTAACAGGGTTTATGTTCCTGAAAATAATGCCCTATTTATATAACATGCATATTATTATTTCAATGTTTTGTTTATCCTCTTCACTGCATTTTTACTTGAATATTGACATTTATTTGCCCTTTATCATTTCTTGAATATAAGGATCATGACAGAAATTTACTGAAGTTTTCAAGTTTATGTTCCTTGTAGAACATAACTTTTTTTTACTTTTTTTTTAAGTTTACTTATTTAATTTTTAGAGGTATATTTGCTGTAAGGCATGTGTGCTTGCCAGAGAGAGAGAGAGAGAGAGAGAAATCACCCCCCAGGGAGATGGCTACTCCACAATTCCTTCTCCTCCATTCTCCTCTCAGGATTTTGGGTGTGCTGCACTTGTGACCGCATGGTTTTTAAGCCACCAGGTTCTGTACTCAAACCGCAGTTGACTATGTGGGAGTGCAGTGATGTAACCATTACGCCATCAACTGGTTCCAGTTTATTTATTTATTTTTTTACATGAATAAGAGTGAGTCCGTGCCCCCCAAAAAGACCTTGGTGCTTTAATCCACACCCAGCCTTGGATCATGGCATACATGTGTGCCGTGTACCTGGGGAGATCTCAGGGTGCTTCCAGACCCTTCCATAAGGTCAGCCTCATGGAGCATTGTGTTTTATCACCACACCCACCGTCTAGCCCCCTAGATACTGTAATATATATTTAAGTTTATTTTGTGCCTTTTTTTTTTTTTTAATTTAAACAGAGTTGTCAGTCCATAGATCTTGGAAGTCTAGAAATTTTCAGAGATTGAAATAGAAAATATCGAGATTGTAACACGAATTCTGCCATCTATTGATCTACGTACTCTAGGGCTCCTCATAATAGATAAGGAAAAAGGTTTCATTTAAAGATAATCGATTAAAAATACTTGTATTCTGTTCTTTTTCCTAATGCTAACTGAACCTAAGAAGAATAAAAGATAGGAAAGAAATCTTTTAACTTTAGTGAAATGAGAAAATGACAACCTGAAGCCTCAGCCAGCAAGACTAGCTGCCAGACATTGTGGACTTCGGATCAAACAGAGGAAGCGTGCACATCTCGCCAGGTCTTAACCACGCACAGAGCTCTCCCACAGCAGTTTGCATGAGACTACACAGCGGCAGGCAAGGCGAGGCTGCAGGAAAGATGCACAAAAAGATCTTTTTTTTTTTTTTTTTTTGGCAGAAAACAGTGGGAAGAAGCTGCAGAGTGGAAGAGATAGTATACTGAGCCTTGGCATCCATTGATGCAAAGCAGCTGAAGGGAAATAAACACTGAATCGCAGTACAGACCGTCAGCAGCTTAACGCCACCCTCTTCTATCATTCTGCGTCAGTTAAGCTGACTTCATCATAGTTCTTCCACCATGCCAAGTGTGGTCTGACCCAGAGCCTTTGGTTTAGCAGTCCCTCAACCTAGAATTTTCTTCCCCTGGAAATTCTTAGGGTTTTAGGTTTCTGCTTTGGTGTTGATAAAGAAGCATTTCTTGACCATGCAGACTGAAATAGGAACACTTGGGACTTTTTTTTTTTTTTTTTTTTTTTTTTTGCTGTAGGGCACATGCGCTCTCCAGAAAGACAGAGAGAAAAAGAGAGATAGAAAGCGAGAAATCACCCCCTGGGTGGGGGGGGATGGCCATGCAGCAATCCCATTTTCCTCATGGGATCTTGGGCATGCACACACATGCGCCTGGTGTGAGTTTAAACCACTGGGTCCAGGACTCGAACTGCGGTCGACTACATGGGAGTCCAATGACATAGCCATTATGCCAACTACTGGTCCCCCCTTGGGACATTCTATTTTCACCACTTAATTGTTTTTTGTAGCCATGTTACCATCAGGCATATATTGATTATTGTTTTCTGTCTTCTATAAGAATCTAAGCTTAAAAAGGATGCATGCTTTAGTAGGCTTCTATTTTTCTATTTTCCTAGCACCTAAAACATTGGTATATAGTGATTGTTTCATAAATATTTGTTGAGTAAGTTATTAAACAGATGAACATCTGGGTCTTCCAGTAGGCAGCACAAAATTTTTGTACCCTGTTCAAGCTGGGAGATCCACGTAGAAATTTTTATTTTTTTTAAGAGATATTATTGGCCAGCAGCAATAATTGGTCTTTATTTTGATCCTGATGCATATAAAATAAGGATAAACCTTATGACATTGATGGAATAATTGAACATGGGATATGTTATACAAAGAATGATGGTTATTAGTTTTAATTTTATGTCACTTAATTTTTTACTAGGTTCATTATCTTTTCAATATACTATTTATATTTAATTTATAATATGTTACTATTATGTATAAATGTGTGTTTTACAAGATATTATGCCTGAGATTTGATTGAAAATAAGTTGAAATTTCTTTTTCTTTTTTTTTTTTTTTTTTGAGAGGTTTTTGCTATAGGGTGCGTGTGCTCGCCATACAGAAAAAGACAGAGACAGAAAGTGAGAAATCACCCCCCTAGGGGGGATGGCCACGCCGCAATCCCTTCTCCTCCATTCTCCTCTCGGGATCCTGGGCACACACGCACACGCGCCCGGCGTGAGTTTTAAGCCACCGGGTCCGGGACTCGAACCGCGGTCGACTACGTAGGAGTCCAGCGACATAGCCATTACACTAACTACTGGTCCCACTTGAAATTTCTTTTAACAAAGAGAATCTTTTAAAAATTAAATGATTTATTATTTAATATTGTTATTTTGTTATTTAATTCTTTCTAGGTCACATGTGCCCTCCAGAGAGACAGAGAGAGAGAATGAGAAGGAAAGTGAGAAAGCAGACTCCTAGGACTGGGACTCGAACTGCAGTTGGCCATGTGGGAGTCCAGCATTCCAAGCACCATGCCACCTGGTGGCCCACTAAGATTTTCTTTTAAATAATTTTTTAAGAAAGGTTTTTGATGTAGGGCATGTGTGCTTGCCAAAGAGAGACAGAGACACTGAGAGGGAATGTTATAAATCATCTCCCAGGGGTATAGCCATGCTGCAGTTCCTTCTCCTCCTTGTCCTCCTGGATTTTGAGCACACACTCACATGCTCCTGGTGTGATTTTCAATTTGCCAGGTCCAGGACTTGTACTGCAGGTGGCCATATGGGAGTCCAGTGGCTTAACCACTTTTTGGCTCCAAGATTCTTTTAAAAATATGTAATGGAGAATGGTGACATGACACTGTATTAAGATTACGTGGGTACAATTTGATGTGTCACTTTATTTAGAACTGTCAACAATGACATCCTTTGCAACTTTTTAAACTCAGATTGAAAACTACTAGATATCAGCATAAAAATATTAAAGGTAATAACTAGTTATTCTGGCTTACATTGGGGATGGTAAACAAAAAAACAAAATTTGAAGACCATTTTTTCAAATTATCTTTAGACAATTTCTCTTTCCAGGGTTGTTCTGTGATGTGCCTTCTACAGAAGAATAATGCTTTCCTATTATTACTGTTATGAACTGAAGGTCTGCCCTAGTTTGGCTTTGTTTTTTCCAGCTATTCATTTCTCTTTATTTACAGTTTGTGTTCAATGCAAATCAATTCTATAATGTGATAAATTACTAAGAATCAAAGCATAAATACACAAATACAATATACAATCCAAAATAGATGTACAGTATTCAGGTATGAAGCAAAGGGGAGTGTTCATTCACATACACAATAGCTTCAAATCTGTTCAGTGTTCTCACATATGTTTCTAAAGATGAGGGAACATAACTTTGTGCCATATTAGATTCTGGAACAAAACCTAAGCATCAGTGTGTGACCATGTGAACAAAATACTTCAGAGGAGTGTATTTTTCAAAAGGTTTCTGTGTTGAGGCTGTCAGAAAAGATTTTCCAGAATCAAGCTCACTTGAGGTTCTAACAATTTGAAAATATTGACTGATAACAGAAAGTGTTCCAAATGTGGCTATTCTGATCCGTAGGTTAAAAAAAAGTATTTGCAGAAAGAGTATAAAAGTTTCTGTGAATTTTATGCAAGTTCGCTTCCATTCTTCACTTCCCAAATACCTAATTTACGGTCTTGGCTTCTTCACATATTTACCTTTTTAATGTCAAGATTTGTAGTTCTACGTTGAAAACAGATAATTTCTTAATGTAAAAAATGTAGAAATTCAACATATGCAGAAATAAAAAGCAGCATTTTTAAATTAGTTGAGGTCAATGCAGTTCTACTATTTTAAAGTAGCTTAACTAAATATATATATATATATATATATATATATATATATATATATATATATATATATATATTTTTAGTTTAAGTAAAAGAATCTGTTGCTCTTGTCCAATAAAAACAGGTGATGGAAAATGTCTACCATTTGACTTTATAAGGTTAAGGAATATTCACCCAATATGCTTGGATTTGGGGGTAGACTTCAATCCATCATTGCCCTGGCACATCTCAATTACTAAAGATCAAATACAGTATCAAACCCAGAGTCTCAGAGAAGAGTTCTGTTTGGTTCCCCAGGAAACAGTGATCGTTTTACAATGTAGAAATTTTATCTAGATTATGTCGGCATTAAATTAGTACTGTTGAAACAATACATTTAGAATTTGTAGTAACACCTGAAAGTTCCTTCTGTTGTATATATAAATGGAATCATGGAAACTTTTCATATTACCTAATTGTTTTATGGCCTTATGGATTTAATGAACCAAATGAAAACTGAATCTCCATTCTATATACCATTCTTTATCTCTAGATAAGATAACATCTGTTCTTAATTTCAAGGTAGAGTTTTACATGTCCATATTTCTGAAGCCACATTCAAGGAAATCAAGTCTTAACTAATTTCGAGTGTTTTCTCTTCATCTTGTACACGAAACTCCAGCAGGTTTAATCTTGGCATTTATCATTTGGTCATGTCCTTTACATGTTCTTCAACCAGTGAAATTTGGAATTTGCAACATTTTCTGTGTCGATAAAATAAGGTGTGGAATTAGTAGAGTTGATGAAGACCTGTTTTTTTTTTTTTTTTTTTTTTTTGTTTTTTTTTTTAGTTGCCAAAATGGATTTCTAGATGCTATTTGGATTGGGTTTAGAAGATGGGCAAGTGTAGATATTTCTTGGCCTGAGTCTCTTAACAGTAGAGATGTATAAGAGAAAGCGAGATCACAAGGAGACTGGCTGCTGACTGCAGGGCACTGCCAGCGGCCTTGGTGGTGGCATTAGCTGGATTTGGGGCAAGCGAGGTATTCTGGGAGGAGTTACTTGGAAGTGTTACAAAAGTTGTTTAATTTGAATAAATCTGCCTGGATAGGAGCAGTGGCAGCAGCAGCAGCCCCAGCCCCAGCCTGGCCACCATCACTCTGCCCGCATCTGCTCTGTTGGTGTGGTGCATCTTGCAGGGTACTGGGTGTTTCAAGAACCACTGGCTCCGGGCAGGCACAGGTGAGGTGCCTAGTTCGACTATTTAATATGTGGAGAGCAATGCGGTTGGCCCTTGTTAAGATCGTTTACAGCCATCAGACTTTCAGGATGCATTTAGCTCTCCTGCAAACAAGGCAGTAGCGTTTCCAAATGTAAAATGTCTTCTAAGTGCAACTGTTTTATGGTTTCTCACTTTGTAATCTAATGCAGGTTTTCTAATCACTGAAAAGAGGTGGGCTGAATTTTCCTTTCCCATGATATAATTTTATGTTTTTGTGGCTCATACAGAATAACAACTTTCACATTACTAATCAGAGGCTTTATTTATTTATTTATTTGTGGATCATGTTCCTAATTTGAAATAAAACTCAAATGGTCTTTTCTTAAACTATTAGACATTCTGTTATGTTTTATTTTTTAATTTTAGAGCCATGTTTTTTAAAGCATTGAAAATTAATTTATAGGGCCGGATCTGTGGCATGATGGGTAAGGCGACTGCATCATCTACCTTATAACCCAAGCTTTGTCATACTCCAGCCCCTCCCTAACAGGATACAGTGAGAAATAGATTTGCCATTCAAGTTCTTCCCCTTCATTCCATGGCTATTGAATAAAACCTGTGCCATGACACTCACACCTAATAGCAAAAGATCACATCTTAGTGAATAAATTAAAATTGGTAACAGCTGGATCTCACAGGGCTGACTGTAGTTCAAGTCCTGGACCATCAGGCTTGAGAAATATCCTAGGCATATATGCCCAGAATCCTGAAAGGAACTTGAGATGGAATAAAAGGGATTACAAAGTGACCATTCCCCATGGGGAAGTTCTTTCTTCTTTCTCTCTCCCTCTCTGTCTCTCTGGCTCACACATGTGCCCTTCTAACCAAAAAAAAAAAAAAAAAAAAAAAAAAAAAAAAAAAAAATTATGAATGAACGTGTTTCAGTGTATACTTAATAGATAATTGCCCAAACAAAAAGTGCTTATATTTGTATTGTACTGTGAATTAGTGAGGATTTAGTTGCAGAGAACAGAATCCATTCAGGCCAGTTTAAGCAGAAGGCATTTATTACAGGGTATTGAAGGCTTACAAAATTACAGAAGGGGGAAAGGACTGAAGAAACAGACTTTAGGCTCATGACTGAACTTCTAAAACTAGAGAGCTGCTGCTTTCTGTGTGTATCAGGAGACTATTGTAGGGGTTGGCAGTTGGCCTGTAGGCAAACCCTGGCTTATCTCTTGTTTATGTATGTTCCCTGGGCAAAGAAGCGTTTTGCACTTTCAAATATTTGAAAAAAAAATCAAAAGAAGAATAATGTTTCATGGCATCTGAAATTTATACGAAATTCAACTTGTAACATCCATTTGTAAAGTTCTGTTGGAACCCAGCCAGAATTACTCATCTATCTATTGTCTATGGCTGCTTTGACACTGTGGTGGTTAAATCATTGAAATAGAAACCAAATGATGAAATAGTTATTGCCTGGCCTTTAACAGAACAGAGTTGCCAACCCCGGCTGTAGAGCACCCAGTCTCAGTGCCACTTCAGGAAGATGCTTGTTCTACAGCCATGTCGCAGCTATTGTGACCAACCACAGGATGTGAACACTCTGCTTCCCAGCAACCAGCAGGGTGATTACTGGATACTGGATACTGGATACTCTGCCTAACACTGCAGTTAAAATTAAATAATGGAAGTATGTATGTCCTTTATGGTGTGGTCTTTGCCTTGTTTCTAGCTTGAGTAAGAATGTTTAATTGGGTAAATGGCAACAAGAACCTATTTGTGTAGGAAACTGTGGAATCCTGCTGTTTGGCTCTATTGCCACTGTAGTATATGAAGGCACATTTACAGAAGTAGAGTAGCATGGACGTTGAGTTCCAATCCCTGCCAAATTTACCACATAATGGCTAAAAAGAATCTGAAATATACTGTCCCTTTGTTCGTTGAAATGATTAATTTATTTCTTACTTCTCATTTAGAGTAATTGGTTGGTTTGGTTACAACTAATCCAGACCAAGTCATAGCTAGCCTTCTATTGCCTGTTACTGTCACATCGCAGGTATTCTGACATTCTTTCCTGACAGTAATATAAAGCCAATACTGTAATTATCTTCATGTTATAATGAAGGAAAATGTGGTTTAGGGTAGTTTGACTTACTTTTCCAGAGGTTACACAGGTAGTAAATAGAGGGGCAAAAGGAAAACCCTTGTCTGCTTGGCACCAGAGCCCTTTTCCAGTGCTTTCTACTCTAGCTAGTCTGCTGCTTTCCACGGTAATGCAGCATTTTTAAGAATCCAGCCAGAAATGTTATGTCACTTATTGAAACCATTTGAACATTCTTAGTCATCACTACTGCCTTTACAGAAATAACACTTCTTGTCATCCTCTTCTCTTGGGGAGTACTTGTCCTTAGTCTGTTTTTCAAGATCCCCTTGTTCAGTAAACAGGGACTAATTATCCTCTGTTTGACATGGTATTGATTCACAGTTAAATACTAAGGTCTCTGAACGTGTAACACCATGTACGATATAAAAATGGTTTAGGGACCAGCAGATGGCTTAATGTTTACACTGCTGGACTCCCATGTAGTTGACTACAGTTTGAGTCCTAGACCCAGTGACTTAAAACTCACACCAGAGGTGTGTGCATGCTTCTCCAAAATCCCGAAAGAAGAATGGGGGAGAAAGGATTGCAGTGTGTCTATCCCCTCAGGGGATGATTTCTAGCTTTCTGTCTCTCTGTCTCTCTCTGTCTCCCCAGTGAATGCATGTGCCCTATGACAAAAATATCTCTATTAAAAATAAATAAAAAACTGGTTTAGACAAAAGACTGTACAAAATCTTAATACTGAGATTATGTACATTTATGTTATATGAAAAACATGTGTTTAAGCTTCAAGCAAAATATTTATAGGCGGGAATAAAATAATTGCTCTTTGCAACCTGAGAAGGAAGGAGGTGTTTAAAATAGCAGGGTATGCTAATTAAGCCAATCAGATAGGACTCAGTGATATATATCCTGTAAGAATATTTTGATATCTTAACTCTTTGAAATTAAATCTAAATCTTTCAGGGTCAGGCCTTTGGAAAAAATAAAAATATAAATATATATTCGGTGTTTAGAGGAAGAAAGAAGAATCATATGAAGTAAATAAAATGTAAACTTCTGAAAAATTAGTGCAGCTTAAGCATAGTGGTGTAGAGCTAGACATTCATATTGAATGGCTATTCAGAAAAAAAGAAAGCCCTGATAGTGTCAGCTGATGGCTGTGGTGTAAATACTCCCTCTTTGGCTGGTTTTAAGCTATTAATAGTTTAACAACTGACTCTCCAGAATTTCTGAAAATTTAGTTATCAGCTCTTCTGAGGTGATATGAGCTAGATCCAGCATACCACTTAGTTTAGCCTCAGTGCGAAAGTTTAGAAACAATGGATAGGGGCCATCAGGTGGCCTGGTGGTTAAGATGCTGGATTCCCACATGGCCAACTGCAACTTGAGTCTCAGACCTGGAAGCTTGAAAATCATGCCAGACACGTGTGTAGGCATGCCCAAAATCCCAGGAGAATGGAGGATAAAGGATTGTGGCATGGCCATTCCCCCTAGGGGAGTGTGATTTCTCACTTTCCTCCTCTCTCTTTGTCTCTCTCTCTCTCTCTCTCTCTCTCTCTCTCTCTGTCTCAGGAAAGTACACATGACCTATGGCAAAAAAAAAAAAAAAAAAAAAAAAAAAAACCTAAAAAAACAAAAAGCAAAACAAAACTGGATAAGGCAGAAATATTTTACATTTACACTGATAGTGAATATGCAAGGGAAATATTCCATGAAACCTGCATTTATTTTTTTAAACCAGAATCATCATTTATAAAAAATAATATTAAAGTATATTTCTTTATTCAAAGAAGAATAAGGTGACTAGTTAATGATGGCCAACTAAATTTTTTAAGGTTTTATTTTATACTATTTTCTCTTTAGTGAAAAATTGCTCAGAATACATTAAGTTGCATGGTACATTGTTGTGTTTAATTGCTAACAGTAGCTTCATGTTTGTATTTTCCTTTCCTTAATTCTGCCACAAAATTATGTATTTAATATTCCCAATATTCCATATTTAGGGTCGAGTTATGATGTTAGATTTGGGCAAGATCTGAACTAAAGAGAACAGGAAACTCTCAGAGGAAAAGAAAATGTAGTTAGGTATAATAACATTTCCCTTAGTGTCAGATGTATCTAGAGATATTAAGAATCGTCTGCCAAGATATTACTCATGAGTCATGTTCTTATGGCCAGTCTAGTTACACCCTTGGTGGAAGATACACAAAGTAAACTTCGTTTTTTGTTGTTTTTTTTTTTAACTTCCTGGGGACAAAAATACTTGATAATTTTGCCCAAATGTTTTAAGGAAGAACAAATAGTACCATTCTTGCTAGGAAATAAAATTGCTGTTGCTATCATAAATAAAGTTATTTCGTAAAGATGCTGTCAGCTTCCATGTAGGAGTGCCGGACTTGGAGCTGTGTGCCTTGAAGTCGATTTCAGCTCATGGGGGTTACTGGATCCTTTTGGCAAGTTGCTTTAACTTCTCTGAGCTTCAGTTTTTTCATCTGTGTAGTAGGCATTGTGGCGGTTTTTTTTTTTTTTTGGGGGGGGGGTTATTTTTTGGTAGGAAATAATAAAGTTCCATGGAAATACCTGGCATTGTAGTTGGCTATATCTGTATTTCCAAGACAAAATCTGACGCAGAGGCAGGAAACGAGAGTGCCTGAGGGGTTAACTCCAGCCCTGGCTACTAATTGCCAATGCCATATCTCTTTAGACCCTTGAAATGAATCAAGGGCAGAATGGCTGGTGTTTTCCACTTGGAAAAAACTGGTTATAAACCAATAAGCAGAAAAGTTTATGTGCGAAGAATTATATGCAGCAAAGAAGCTGTTAGAAAAGTCTGAGGAAAGGCCAGTGAAGTCTGTTTTCTTTTACTAGAAATCTTCTAAAACTGTTCTTACCCTTTTTGACTCTCTTCCTTCTCACAACCCTGCCTTTACAGCTAGATTAGATTTCCTTGCTGTACTTTTCCCTCTTCTTTACTGAGTTCCCCTGGTATAACATGCCTCACCTCTATCATCCTTCATTATCTTTACTACCACCCAGACTCTCAACTCGGTGAGGTCAGATATCATGTCTACCTTAACCAAGTTGTAGTTCACTGGCAAATGGGAAATTCCACTTGTGCTAATCGTTGGTAAATTTCATCACTATATCCTAAGGTCCTACTTAGCATAATGACTAATATACTAGAAATTACTTATAAATTAGAATATTATTGGATTAAAGTCATCATTCTGCATCGTTCTTATTATATAGCCATAGAAATAACGGGAGATTATGCCAAAGTTGTAGTCGCTGCAAATACTAACAAGGAAGTTGCTCTCTTTTTTATTAAAGCTGAGTCTAGGTAATTGAACACCACAGAACCATGTTAGTATTCCCAGAGGGATGTTGTTGTTGTCGTTGGAAACCACGCTAGGCTTGTTTAAGAAGTAGAAGCTTAGATTTATTTTGTAATTAAAAGTCGTACAGTTTATCTTGGTGTTAATAACAAAACCAGTTTTATTTCTGCTTTCCTCTCTGATGCTAGAAATCTTTCTGGAGCTGAAGGAAGTTGACTAGTCTGGTTGTTCTCTCTTGTGAGGCAGATCCTATTCCCTTCAAGATTGATTATACGTGCCAGATTAACATCACTGACTGAGAGTCATTCCCTCCTTCCCAAGAGGATGGGCAGGTCTATCTGGACTTTATTTTGTTTGTGGCACACTAACAGTCACAATTTTTTTTTTTTTTTTTTTTTTTTTTTTTTTTTTTTTGCTAGAGAGTAAGCACTAGACGGAAATATGGAGGAGGGGTGAAGAAAGCATCCCCAGTGGGGATATTCATGCTGTAGTGGGGATATTCATGCTGTAGTCTCTTCCCCTTCATTTCTCCATCCTGTTGGGATTTGGGACACACATGGACACAAGCCAGGTGTGTTTTTCAGGCCACTGGACTAGCCACACGGGATCCAGTTTTCCATACACAGTATTTAACTGCTGTGCCATGGGGCCGGCCCTAAAGGAGCTATCCATTTAATAAAGGACAAAACCATTCTAAAGCAGTTACTGTTATCTTTTTTAGTACATGTTCTAAAAAGTCTTCATTTTGTGTACATGTATCTTTTTATTTTCTTGAGAGATTTTCGCTACAGGGCACATGCACTTGCTAGAGAGATAGAGAAAGAGAGAGAGAAAGTAAGAAATCAGACCCCAGAGGGAATGACCATGCCACAATCCCTTCTCCTCCATTCTCCTCTCTGGATTTTGGGCACACACATGTGTCCAGCATGAGTTTTAAGCTGCTGGGTCTGGGACTTGAACCGCTGTTGACCACGTGGGAGTCCAGTGATGTAACTATTATACTGTCTGCTCATTACAAAAATTATATAATATTCAAGTTTCATGATAATTTCTTATCTTCTTTAAGTACGTTTAATTTGTGTTTAATGCTTTCGCCAGGAACCATCGTGATGCTTGAAACATGTATCTGAAATTCTTGGTCAGTTGCTTTAGATATAATTATGTATTTTTGGAAGATAACTGTCTTAAATTTTTAGTAAGTTTCTTTAAATATAATTAAGCATAATTGTATCATGATTTTCTTCTTTTCCGTTTTGTATAGATGTTAAATTTTGCTTTTCAGGAGAATTTGGATTTAAGATTACATGAGTTGTTATTTTGTCTGAGGTCTGAGAGTATAAAGAATGTATACTTAAAGTATATGAAACGTTATGAAAAAATTAACATCATACATAATTCTTTGAAAAAATTAACATCATACAAATTCTATGGGAAAGTGAGAATTTTTTTGGAAAATCTGGGTAACAGTAATTTTCATTTTAGGAGTAGGTTGCTTTGAAAACCGGTTGAAGTAGTTCAGGTAATGGAAGTTGGTATAGCTCTTGGTATTTTTCAGTGACTTAATGTATGTTCTGCTAAGAGCATAATTGTGCACATAAACCAAAGTCAACTAAAATGCCTTGGAGTAGCTTAATTTTGGTGATAGAGTGGCCTTGTTTTGCCTAATTCCACAAAGAAAGAAAGAAAAAAACCTTAAAAAGTAATTAGTAGTTTATTGGATCCCAAGTCTATGCATGCTGCTATTTCTCACTGGGAAATTTTTTTCAACCCAAATTATAATTTTTAGGATCTAATTTTCAAGTACCATAAGCACATATGTATATTTGTTTTGATCATTAAATTGGATGTTATGTGTGCTTTGTAGGGAAAGTTACAAAACACACTGAAAGTTAAGTTTGTACCCTTTACATGGGGAATTTTCTCTTTTTTTATAGTTTATGTTTAAGTCATTGAATTCAAAAGTCTAGATATTTGTTAATATAATGGATTACATATTCTGTTTAACCTGAGAATACTAAACCTGCTAGCAGATATTTAAACTAGGATATTTTCCCCAACTCTTGTTGAGCTGTTAAGCAATAAGAAGAGTGAGAATAACAGCTGGGTATCCTGATCCTCCAGTCCTGAAATAAAAGATAGCGGGTTTTTTTTTAGGGTCTTCTCAAAGTAGGCTTCATTATGGAATACTTAAAAAGATGCCCAGGGAGGACCAGCAGATGGTGTAATGGATATGTCGCTGGACTTTCATGTAGTCGACCACAGTTCAAGTCCCAGGCCCAGTGGCTGAAACTCACACCAAGCACGTGTGCGTTTGTGCCCTAGATCCTGAGAGGAGAATGGAGGAGAAGGGATTGCCGTGTGGCCATCTCCCGGGGGGGGGGGGGGGGGGGTGATTTCTCCATCCCCCCTTGGGGGGGGGGGGGTGATTTCTCGCTTTCTGGGACTAGCAGTTGGCATAATAGCTATGTTGCTGGACTTCCATGTAGTCGACTGTGGTTCAAGTCCCAGACCCAGTGGTTTAAACTCATGCTGGGTGTGTGTGCATGTGTGTCCAAGATCCCAAGAGGAGAATGGAGGAGAAAGGATTGCGGCATGGTCATCCCTCCTGGGGGATGCATCTTCAGTATGTCAGGTGCTGTGCCCAAACACTAAGAAATTAAATAGAAAGAAAAGTGAGTCACTGACCTCATACTATAGTCATTTTCAAGGAGTAGTGGTGGAGTTGTCTGTTCAATGAAGATACCCTCCATAAATCCTAAGGTGCTTTTACTATACCTATGGAAAATTGAGAAATATAGTTTCAGATGGGATCAGACTGGATTATTGGCTCTTAGCACAATCTTGGTGGAGAGGCTTATTGTGGGTGCTCAGTGTATGTTTTCCTAGGTCATGAGAAGCAGCGTATGTGAATTTGGGATGAGTGGATGGGAGATGATGGCACAGACATACACACTCACACATACACACACACACTAAAGGAACGGACATTGTTACAGAGAGCAAGAGCTATCAGAAGGCATGAATTCAAGCGCTGTGTACGGTGCTTAACAATTAGAACAAGCCACCTCTCATTTCTGAACTACCTTTCCTAAGGGAGTGTTTGAAGGTTGTATGACATAATGTTTTTCATGAGCTTCATAATTATGCAGACTCCTGTGCAGATGTACACGCATTGAAGCAGAAACAAACAGGTCTTAATCATTTTTTACTTTATAATCTTAAAGATCATATGTTAGTTAGAGGCCAGTTAAATTGTTTTCTGGAAAAAATGACACTTGAATTCAGCCCTCAAAATAAAAGGGATATAATTTGACAGGCTGAGAAAGAGATGTGGCAAATGGAAGACAATTTATATGCCTGATGGCTCTCTGTCTTACAAAGTACTTTTAGAAATAACTTTTTTGTCTCATTTATTTATCTTTATGGTATGTTCAAAGTGAAGCAAGGGTAGCTTTTTTTCCTTTAGATTTAAGAAAGCAGGTCACAGGAGAATATATTACGTGCCACCAAATAAGCACAGATGGTTTTCACAATCCCATGCGATTTACAAATGAAGAGAATATGACATAGATTGAGATGGAAAACTGGATTAAAGTAAAAGTATATAATATTCAGCAATTGGTGCATGCATGTAGTAAAAGAATTGCAAGATAAACATGAGCTAGAACAAAGCCAGCTAACTTGAAAAAATCGTGTATATGCGACAATTTATGAAGCATAGGAAGACCTATCATCAAACTTAGAAGTAGAATATTATCAACTATAAAATTACCTTGTGTGCTTCCCCTCCACTTTGTCTTCTACTTCCTTCTGGAGGTTATCCAGAACTTTCTGTTTATTTATTTTTAGCTTTACATTGTATGTGTCTGTGTAAGCAAAATGAAAAAAAATTACATACATATACAAGCAGAAAATATATTAATAGGTATATGTGCAAATTTGCATGTTTGGAAGCTTTATTTTTAAAAACGATACCAGATAGGGTCAGCCACAGCAGCACAGTATTAGCCCAATGCTCTGCAATGTAGGAGGTCATGTGGAAGATCAGGGTTCGTTTCCAGGGCTGACTCGTACATGCCAAGTGCTGGTGCACCTGCCTGTGGTCCTGGTTGGCTGGCAAGGCTGCAGGGAGGACCTTACTATAAGATTCCATTAAGGGTACCCTTCTTGTTCCTCTTTACCATAAATAAATATGTACATTTAGCCTAGGCTTGGATCTTTCACTGAAGTTAATTTTTTTTAAAAAAGGATATATAGTATGTTCTCTCTTGCAACTTGCTGTCTCTAAGATTCATCTATACTGCTTCATGTAGTTTGTTCATTTTTACTTCTCTGTAACATTCAATTATGTAAATATAGCAGAAATATTCCCTCTGGATGGACACTCATTATTTTCATACTTTTTTGATTCAAATGAATGTTCCCGTACACATTTTGTTAAGCATATGCTTGAGAGTTTCTCCAGGGCACATACCTACGAGTAGAATTGCTGGTACATAGGTGCACATGTTCAGTTTTACAAGGTAATTCCAACCAGACAATGCCAGTTTATAAACACTATTTCCAAAATCTGGAGAATACTTTGAAAAGCTCTTAGAACAATGGAATTAAAACACAAGTTTATTTTGTGCCAAAATATTGAAATCCATGTACAATTTTTCCATAATTCATATTTCCATGAAAGTTTTGAAGATTTCCTATAACTCACTTGTCCAATTTGACATTGACAGATTTAATTTTGATAGAGAATAGTGTACTAATTTCTTATTGCTATTGTAAAAAAACACCCTGAACCAGGACCAGCTGATGGCATAATGGTTACATTGCTAGACTCCCATGTAGTTGACTACGGTTCTAGTCTTGGACACAGTGGCTGAAAACTCACACCAGGCATGTGTGTGTGCGTGCCCAAAATCCCGAGAGGAGAATGGAGGAGAAGGGATTGTGGCGTGGCCATCCCTCCTGGGAGGGTGATTGTTCCTTTTCTGTCTCTCTTTTTCTCTCCGTCTCTCTGGCAAGTGCATGCACCCCGTAGTAAAAAATCCCTTTCAAAAAATAAATCACCCTAATTCAATCACCCTAGCACAATCTTCTTATCTTACAATTCTGGAGGTTCCACGTCCAAAATTGGTCTTTGGAAGAGAGAAAAGCAAGGTGTCACTAGCCTCTGTTCCTTCCAGAGGCCGTAGGGGAGAATCTGTCCCTTGGCTTTTCCAGCTTGGCATTCATGGCTCATGGCCACATCACTCAGACCTGTGCTTGCAGGACCACCTTTCCTCTTCTCACTCTCCTGCCTCCCTCTGACAATACTTCATGCTTACCCAGCTAATAAATGCACTCACCAGATCTCAGGAGCTTTAATTTCATCACATACGCAAACTCCTTTATGCCATGGAAATTAATATACTCCCAGGTTCTAGGGATTAGAATACAGACCTCTTTGGGGTGGATTGGGATACATTATTTTGCCTAACACAAATATTAACTAATTGGTGTATTAATTTGCATTTCTTTTTCTTACTAACAGAGTTGTGAAGCCTTTCACATTTTTTTTTTTGTCATTTATGTTTCCTTTTCTATGAAGTGCCTTATGATCATTTGTCAATTTTCCTATTGGACCACCTGCATTTCTTTCATTGATATGAAGGTATTCTTTTCTTCTTCTTCTTCTTCTTTTTTTGGAGAGGTTTTTGCTATAGGGCGCGTGCGCTCGCCAGACAGACAGAGAGAGACAGAGACATAGAAAGCGAGAAATCACTCCCCAGGGGGGATGGCCACGCCGCAATCCCTTCTCCTCCATTCTCCTCTCGGGATCTTGGGCACACACGCACACGCGCCCTGCGTGAGTTTAAGCCGCCGGGTCCGGGACTCAAACCGCGGTTGACTACGTGGAAGTCCAGCGACATAGCCATTACGCTAACTGCTGGTCCCTGAAGGTATTCTTTACATATTTTGGATCTAGTTTTTTTGTTCATTACAGGTATTGCAACAATTTGTGGCTTCTGTTTACTTTTTTCTGTTGATTTTGTTGTACAGAAGTTTTTAATTTTGGTAAGACCAATTTACATGTATATAGTTTTGTTTTTTCTTGTGACATTCTTTTTTTTTTAGAAGTTTTTTTGCTTTAGGGTACATGCACATGTGTGTGTGTGTGTGTGTGTGTGTGTGTGTGTGAGAGAGAGAGAGAGAGACAGAGAGATAGAGGGAAAATGAGAAATCACCCCCCAGGGGGTGTGGCCACACCACAGTCCCTTCTCGTCCATTCTCCTCTTGGGATCTTGAGCACACATATCCAGATGCCCAGTGCAGTTTTTCAAGCCGCCGGGTCTGGGAGTCAAACTGTAGTCGGCCATGTGGAAGTCCAGTGACGTAACTGCTACACCATCTGCCGGTCCCAGGAATTAAATTTCAACAATGTTGTTACAGTTGGGATTCAACCACAGAGTCTGCAATGCATTCTTTTGATCGTGAGTGGTGAATTAGCAGTCTTTTGAATGGACTTTATTTAGTAATAGGCAAAAGTTCCTTAGAGGAAGTTTGGAAACTAAAGCAAAATAAGTAAGCTGGGTAATTCCATTTTTGGTAAAACACAGTATATGATGACCCTGATAATTATTATAGATGTAACTTATAAAATGCTCTGAAAGCAATGTATGTGTGTGTGTGAGTGTGTGTGTGTATATATATATATATATATATATATATTTTTTTTTTTTTTTTTTTTTTTTTTTTTTAGATTTTTGCCATAGGACATGTACACTTGCAGAATGAGACAAAGAGGCAGACAGAGGAAAATGTAAGAATCACCCCCCAGGGGGATGGCCACACTGCAATCCGTTTTTCTCCATTCCTCTCTCTGGGCTTTAGGTATGCATGCACATGTGCCTGGCATGATTTTCAAACCACCAGGACCAGGACTTGAGCAGTAGTCCGCCCTGTGAGAGTCCATTTCCTTTAACACTGTGCCACATACTGGCCCCCTGAAAGCAATTTTTAAAGAATTGTAAATAATATTTTGAGCCATGATGCCATGATTATGTATATATACCCTTCAAAAGCTACTAATTAGAAGAGTAGAATGTATGTAGATGTATAAATTATTTTTTTTTTTTTGGAGAGGTTTTCACTATAGGGCACGTGCACTTGCCAGACAGAGAGAGACAGAAAGCTAGAAATCACCCCCCCAGGGGGGGGATGGCCACGCCGCAATCCCTTCTCCTCTCAGGATCTTGGGCACGCACGCACATGCGCCCGGCGTGAGTTTTAAGCCACCAGGTCCGGGACGTGAACCACGGTTAACTACGTGGGAGTCCAGCGACATAGCCATTACTCTAACTGCTGGTCCCGATGTATAAATTTTGATAGTAGGGAAAAAGTAAAAGAGCTAATAGTAAAAATTCTCATTTTATTGTCAGTCTATGAAGAAGCTAACATTTATTTACCATTATTATTTTAGTTAATGTCATTACTTCATTATGAACTTTTGCTAATATAATTCCACACAATTCTTTGCATTGCTTGCTCTCCGTTCATCCCTGTCAGATTACGACATATGTTCCATTCAGTCTTGGCTTGTTACGATACCGCTAAGCTGACTTCCTCTTTCAGATGTTCCTGGTCCTCAGCATGCTGTTGATATGTCGATTCCCTGTGGACAAATCCAGCTTACTGCTTTTCGTCTTGTCATCATCTTCTTACCAGCCAAACCTAACTCCCTGTTAGTAATGATTTTTCCCCCTTCTTTTGCTTTCATGTTAATATTTCTCTCTAAATTTATGCCAGTTTTCCCTGAATGTGTTTTTTATATTCATTTAATTTTATTTATTATTATTATTATTTTTCAATTTGCTATAGGACACGTGTACTCACCAGAAAGAGATAGGAGTGGGGAGAGGAGTGAGAAAGGAAGCCACCGGTCCAGGACTCGAACCACAGTCAGCCACATGGGAGTCCAGCACCTCAATCACCATGCCATCTGCTAGCCCCACCAGATAAGTTTTTTTTTTTTTTTTTTTTTGGAGAGGTTTTCGCTATAGGGCGCGTACGCTCGCCAGACAGACAGAGAGAGACAGAGAGACAGAAAGCGAGAAATCACCCCCCAGGGGGGATGGTCACGCCGCAATCCCTTCTCCTCCATTCTCCTCTCGGGATCTTGGGCACGCATGCACATGCGCCCTGCGTGAGTTTTAAGCCACCGGGTCCGGGATGCGAACCGCGGTTGACTACGTGGGAGTCCAGCGACATAGCCATTACGCTAACTGCTGGTTCCCCCCACCAGATATGTTTTTAAAAATACACTGTGGGGTACCCAATACCTATCAACAAAAATGACCATAATTTGGGACCAGCAGATGATATAATGGTTACATTGCTAGACTCCCACATGGCCAACCACAGTTCAAGTCCTGGACCCAGTGACTTCAAACTCACACTGGACATGTGTGCATGAGTACCTAAGATTCCGAGAGGAGAATGGAGGAGAAGGAATTATGGCATGGCCATCCTTTCGAGCGAGTGATTTCTCACTTTCTGTCTCTCTCTCTCTCTCTGTCTCTTGCAAGCATACACGCCCTATAGTAAAAATCCCTCAAGAAAAAGGCACATAGAGCATAATTTTCTTTTAATTAGTAAAATTGAATTTAAACAAACCATAAAAAATATAGTAGTTGTCTTTTAAACTTTCTTGTTTTAAAATAAACAGATAAGCAATTTAGAGACTATTTCATCCCTGTTTGGCCTGATCCAAATCACCTTCACTCATCTTGGCTTGAGTTGCTGCTGGTATATATTATCTTCTGAACTGCCATTGAGCAACTTTTGCTTATTTTCCAGTCATTTATTACCTGTTTCTTTTTGACAGTACCATGTCCATTATTGGGGGGTGGGAGTTGAATAGTATATAATCTTAGCTTTCATAATCATTCAGTATTTGTCCAGTATTAGAAAAAGACAGTCATATGGAGGATCTATTGCTGAGTGAAGCAAGCCAGGATATGAAAGAAAGATACTGTATGTATCCACTTAATAATATATATGGACTCTACTTAATATTATATATGGACTATCCGCACTTTATGGTAGAGATCGAAATATTGGAGGGCATAAAAGCAGTGAAAATAGTTATGGATGCTGAAGACAGTGTGGAATGGGGCAGGAGAAGGGAAGAGTATAGAGAAGGATAGCAAGAGAACAAATAGAGAGGCATGACATTAGTGGGACATGGAAATGGCTTATTACCTGTTGATGATAACATGTATAGTGTTCTCTACTGGACTGGTCTGAGAAGTATTTTATGTTGGGTAAATTCTTTATACAAGCCAAATGATATATAGTGATTGAATGTTTAAAAATATGAGAAGAAAAATAATCTGGAAAAAATGATAAAAAGCTATTTGATGATGATGATGCGGATAGTAATGTCTTTGTCCTGACATCCATGGTAATCGTGCTAGAAAAAGAAACGTAATACACTGTAAAGGTATATGTAATTCAATATAATATTAAAAAGATTTTGATAAATATATTTTAAAAAGACAAAAGAAAAAGACAACCAGAGTAAGAGTCACCCAGGGTGTTATGGGAACAAAGAAGTTGGGGGACATCTTTTAAACTGGAAGATTAGAGAATGCCATCTAAAAGAGGGATACTGAGCTGGGATTTGAAAGATTTTTAGTAATGAGCTAGGTGTAGAAAGGCCCCAGGGAGGGATCTCCAGGCACAAGCTCAGCATGTGTGAAGGCAAAGCAGGGAGACTACAGTGGACCGTATGAGTGGAGTGAGGTGGAAGAGTGGGGCGTAAACAAGTTCAGGCCGAGGTAGGGGCCAGATGATGAAGAACACAAAGCGTGTACTTTCCCTTAAAGCCATCGACTCGCCCATACACTTACTCCTTTACTCCTGTCATGTATCAGCTGTTGGATTTTTTGAAAAGTCATGATACATTTTTGCATGGATAACTGTAGAAAAAAATACATCATGACTTTTCTGACAACCCAGTGAATGTTTTCTATCATTTCTACCATTAGCTAGATGTTAAAGATTTAGAGAACATAGCATGTTTTCAAGGTATTTGTAGTTTAATGAGAGATACTGATCATTAAGCCAGTCTAACTTTTAAAGCTTTCTGTAGAATGAGAGTTAGTATACATAAACTGTAAAGTCTTTAAAAATTTTATGTTTTGGGCCAGTCCATAGCCTAGGCTGACCTTGGTTTGAATCCTAGCCCTGGCAGCTTAAAGGAAAAAACATGCTGAGCACAGGTATATGCATACCCCAAATCTGAACAGGATAGAGAAATGACAGGTGCTTTTTCTTATTCCTCTCTTTTTCTATTTTTCCTTTTTTTTCTTTTTTTCCCCCTCCTCTCTGGTAAGCACATGAGCCCTTTAGCAACTGAAGAAAAAAAATTATGTTGCAATATGTTATTTGTGTGTGTATAAAAAGTAATAAAGCTGGCACACCCAGAATTCAGAATATCTGGACAGAAAATTTAGAGCTGTTGCTTAATAGGTATATGCCTTTACTTAAGTCTTTTAATGTTCATTTACACATCACGTAAATTGAACCAAGGATACAAACATAGATAAGGTTTGGTTCCCACCCCTGAGAAAATTATAGGTCAGTGGGATAAATAACTGTCTGTTGGCAAATGTATGTTACAGAATTACAATAATAGTAGCTGTTACCTACCAGAGCCCTTGTGCCAGACACTGATCTAAGTGCTTTCCATGTAGTAAGTCATTTAATTTCTGCAGACACTATGAGGTAAGTTCTGGTAGTTATTCTCTCTCTTGCACTCTTTAATATTTGCCAGAGGATGCTCACTAGAGAGAGAGAGGAAAAAGAGAAAGAGTGGGGACCAGCAGATGAAATAGTGGCTAAGGCACTGGACACTCCCATATGTCTGACTATGGTTCAAATCCTGGACCGGGTGGTTTGCTTTCCCACTTTCTCTCCCCTTCTCTCTCTGTCTGTCTCTCTCTGGTCAAATTAAAATAAATGAATGAATAGATAAAAATTAAATAAATAATTTTAAAAAAGAGAGAGAGAGAGAGAGAGAGAGAGAGAGAGAGATCACCTCCCAGGGGCAATGGTCATGTTACAATCACTTCTCCTCTATTTTCGTCTTGATTTTGGGCATGTACACACATATGCCTGTCATGGATTTTGTTCTTATTTTGTTTCTAGTTTCTACTGTAGGCTGCATGTGCTCACAAAAGAGAGACTGAGGTGGTGGGTGAGAAATCACCCCCAAGGGGTATGGCCATCCACAATCCCTTCTCCTCCAGTCTTCTCTCAGGATTTTGGGCCCGCGTGCCCAGTGTGATTTTTCAAGTCACTGAGCCTGGGACTCGCACTGCAGAGTTGGCCATGTGGAGCCAGCAGGTGGCTTAGAGGTTAAGGTATAGGGGCCCAGCCCAGTTTGGCACTCAAATCATGCACTTAGCTATGTGGGATCCAGGTGCCTTAAACACAACCCTGCTGACTGGCCCAGTTATTCTCTTTTTACAGATGAGGAATCTGACTCAAAAAGAGGGTATTTGACATAATGTTACACAATTTGTAAATAATGCAACTAGGAGTTGAACCCATGGAATTAATTGTAAAGCCTGTATAATTATGTTTTTCTGTCTCTCTTGATGAATAATTTGTAGCAGACTAAAACAAATACTGGGCCAGCTAGGTGGCATAGTGGCTAAGATGGCTGGATTCCACATAGCTGACTGTAGTTCTAGTCCCAGACATGGTGGCATGGAGAACAAGCTGGGCGCTTGTGTGTTTATGCCCGAAGTTATGGGACGAGAGTGGAGGAGAGGGGATTGCAGTGTGGTCATCCCTATGGGGAGGGATGTTTTCTCACTCACTCTCTCTCCTCTCTCCAGAGGGCAAAAATGTAAAAGCCACAAAGTATGGTTGGATAAAAGGTGAACAGCAAACTTTGCCTAGAGATTTAGGAAAGACTTCCCTGAGAAGGTAATCTTAGAGCTGAATTTAGGATTCTAAGCAAAGCAGAGGGGACCGGGGGACATCCTTGGCAGAGAAGACAATGTACACAGTACACAGGACTGACAGGAACCAACAAGGCTGGGGGAGAGGAAACTGTAAGACTTCCTTTAGCTACATGAGCTATTTATTTTCTCTCTTGTGGAACTAAGAAGTTACCCAGGAAAGTTTACATATTTATTTCCTGGGAGAAAGAGGAGAAATAGACTTTCCTCCACAATCCTCCCCTCTACCCAGCAGTCAGTCAGGATCGTGGGCACGCCAGCTGGTGCACCCAGCCAGTTGAAGTAGACCTGTGACTTGAACCTGGAACTTTCCCACAAGGTTTCCAGCATCGTGTAGCAATCCCTGAACTGACTCTGCCACTGACGAATGCATTTTTAAAATTTAGGCTATTTACTTGGTGTATATGCCCTTTTATAATTTAAATAATGTACAGCTGTTTAAAAGATTTGGGGTGGAGAAGTTTAAAGTGGTTCCAACCAAGAAATACTATCTGGGTTTATTGCAGTAATTATCCCATTGTTACTTAAATAACGCTCTGTTAGCAGTACAAATATTTTTTTTTCTTATGAAACAAAACAGGGCTTGTATTTCGAAAGTCAGTTCTCATACACAATAATCTTTATAAATATTTTGAAAACTCCTATTAACATTACCCGAAAATGTCATTCTAAAATGTGTCCACATTATTTTACATCTCTTTTTAATATATTGCTTTATAAACCTCTTACTGAACATCAGTTGAGAAATATGTATTTCTTTGATTTTCTTATTTTGCAAGTCTCTGAAAGAATATTGTAAAAGCTTACAGTATTTCCTTTTCCTTACTAGCTTTTGTAAATAAAAAGAAATTAAATGTTTCATGATCCAGGTGAGGGAAGAAAATAAATAATATTTATTGAGTATAACTAATGTGCTTGGCACTTTCACAGAAATAATGTTATTTATGGTTTACAAAAAGGCTATGAGGAAAAGTTTTACATGAAGGAAACTCAAGATTCAGAAGGGGGTTAAGAGCCTTTGACCTGAAGTTACCTAACTTATTTTATAGACGTGTTTATATAAGCTTGACTGGCTAAGTGCTTATTTTCTCTACTCTTTCATTGCTGAAGAGTACTTTAGACATGGTGTATCTTGGTCTGAATTATGTTTTGAATATAAACGTTAAATGTAGACAAAGCAAGATTCAGAAATGTGATATGCTTAAGTGTTTGTCGATAAAGAGTAAAGAAGAAATCTGAATTTCTTTCCATCATTGAGATTTACTTCAGTAATCGAAAAATACCAGTAAACCCACTGAGCTAATGTTAAAGACAAAATCATTCTGACCAGTTAAAGAATGATAAGGCAGGTTTTATTTAGGACCATGACTATAGGTGTAGAGACCAGACTTTGGTGTTTTGCAGTGAAGGAGCCAGATTAGGCTCAACTCCTAAAACAGTAAGGAAAATAGAAAGTCAGAGCCAAGGAGCTGGGTAGAGGTTGGTGAGTGGGAAATGACCACAGGAGTGCCAGGGCCCAAGGGACATTCTGGCTAAATCAACCCAATAATCTTGCTCAGGACAGGACAGGGCAGATGGATCAGGAATCACCTGGGGGGTGATGGGAGATATGAAGCCCATTTGGATATCGAGGATGATCAGATAAGGAGGAGTGGGTTCTGGCTAAGCTGACTTAGCAGGATTCTTGCTAAAACTGGGCAATGCAGGGACTAATGCAGAAGCCCGGAAGTCAGGGTCTTGTTGAGAACAGAATTCAGAAGAATCTAATTAGAGTTTGGTCAAGTAGAGAATTTTTGTCGCTGGTAGCAGATTGGTATATATCCTTTTGTATCTGATAAATATTGATTAATCATGGTGCAATAGATTGGGTATGTCTAGTCAGATAATGTTTGTCATTAGGTGATCGTTATGTATCTTTTTTTAATTAAAATGAAAGTTGATTAGTTTATCTTCAGAGAAACAAAGAAATTATTTTCATCCTCTAATTGTTACTTGGTATTAAGTAACTAAACATTGCTAACTAAACCATTGCTAACTAGAGTCGTAAGTTTTCAAGAAATTGATCATTTAAAATGGACACATCAATATGGGTAAGCCACTGAAGGGCACTTAACTGGGAGCTAGAAGACTGGATTCTCATTCAAGTTCTTTTTCACCGTGAGACTTTGAATAAGTTATTCTTAGCTGTGCTTGGAGTTGCGCATGGGCCACCTGGCTTATAAACAAAAACAAAAAGAATGAAATTCTGTCAGTCGCAGCAAGGTGATTGACTCCTGAGGACATTATGCTAAATGTGAAATAAGCCAATCATGTAAAGACAAATACTGTGCAATCTCACTTACACGTGGGATCTAAAATAGTCCAGCTCCTAGAAGAGCTTGAATGGTGGGAGGGAGAAAAAAAAGGGGAGAGATATTGATCAAGATGTCGGGAATTCTGGAGCTCTAACGTACATCAGTGTGACTATACTGATACCATACTGTATACTTGCTGTTTGCCAGAAAGGTAGATACTCAGTGTTTTCACCGCACACACAATAAATGTGTAATAGTAATTATGTGAAGTGATGGATATGTCCATTAGCTTGAGTGTGATTGTTTTGCAGTGTGTTTCAAAATGATGTTTTAAAACATCAAGTTGTACACCTCAAGTACTTATAATTTTCATTTCTTAGTTACATTTCCATAGAACCTAGGATGAAGGGCTGGACCCACAGTGCAGTGGTTAAGTACAGTGCATCAGGAGTCAGATGCCACATGCTCAACCATGGTTCCAGTTCCCCCTTGTGGCTTAAAAGACGAGCTGAACCAGGAACCAGCAGTTAGCGTAATGGCTATGTCACTGGATTCCCACGTAGTCGACCGCGGTTCGCGTCCCGGACCCGGTGGCTTAAAACTCACACCAGGCGCGTGTGCGTGCGTGCCCAAGATCCCAAGAGGAGAATGGAGGAGAAGGGATTGCGGCGTGGCTATCCCCCCCTGGGGAGTGATTTCTCGCTTTCTGTCTCTATGTTTCTCTCTGTCTGGCAAGCGCACGTGCCCTATAGCGAAAAAAAAAAAAACCTCTAAAAAAAAAAGACAAGCTGAACCTGTTTGTATGGGTGCCTAAAATTTTCATGGAATGGGAAATTAGAGGAGAAGGGATTGTGGCATGACCATGCTCCACTGCAGAGGGAGTACCTTTTTTCTTTCTCTTTCTCTCTTGAGTACTTGTACTCCATGGCAATTAAAACAACCACCACCACCACAACAAAAACACCTAGAGAGAAAAAGGTAAGTTTAAGCCCCTTTTTAGTCTACTTCCTTAAGTCGTAATGAAAATAAAAGGTAGTGATTTTTGCATTTTTCTTTTTTTTAATGACATAGACCCCTTTGAAAACTGAGGAATCACCTAGATTTGGGGGATAAGGGCAGAGGTTATTTGCATGCAGGTAGAGGGGAAGAGAGGGCTCCCATATGCACCCCCTTCCCCGCCCCCCGCAGTGGGGTTTGTTCATGCCACAGTATTTTGACCAGAGAGCTAGAAACAGAGAGGGAAAGTGAGAAATCACCCTCAGTGGAGGATGATTACTCCTCTATCCCTTCTTCATTTCTCATTCTTTGGGATTGTGGGCATGCATGCACAAGCACCCAGCATGTTTTCAAATTTCCAGGTCTGGCACGCAGTCATGTGGTATCCAACTGCTTTCACCACACCACCGGTGAACCCCTCTATCTCTGCATTCCTTCAGGATTTGGGACACATAACATACATGTGTGCAGCCTGTTTTTCATACTTCAGGGGCCAGGATCGAAACTATAATTTACTGTGTGGGATCTAGGTCCCAATGTATAGCACTTACCCACTGTGCTACAGGGCCAGCCCTTGGAAAAACAATTTGAAGTCATGGAAGATCAGGAATCCACTAACTCATAGCTACAGTCTCTGGATTAGGAACTCTAGCTATAGGGTAAGGACAAGTAGAGCTGTGCATAATCTAAAATGTTAGGTAATTTATACAATTTTTATAATTCACTTCATATTTTATTTTTGCTTTGGGGATTTTCAGGACTCTAAGCACAATCACAAAATAGGTTCTTTGAATGTACAGGTTGAGTATCTTTCCTCCGAAATGCTTGGGGCTAGAAGTATTTTGGATTTCAGATTTGTTTCTGGTTTTGACATATTTACATATACACAATGAGATATTTTGGGCCTGGAACCCAATATGAAACTCATTTATGTGTCATCTTATACACATAGCCTGAAGGTAATTTTATACAATAGTTTTGTATTGGCAGTGTTTTCGCATGAGGTCAGGTATGATGACGTTTTCCACTTGTGATTTCACATTGGCACTCAAGGAGTTACAGATTTGGGGGAATTTTGTATTAGGGATGTTCAGCCTGTATTTGTTGAAATCTTTATTTATAAGACTTGCATGTTTTCCAAAACTGAAATATTTCAGACAGCTTTGGACTGGACTAAGTTTTGTTATTTTGTTGTTTAATGTTTCCCTTGGCCTTTTGTCCGTAAGCCTAAGCACTTTCTCCTGGGGTTGAGACTTGAAAATGTACCGTCTGCTCTTTGCGCAGCAGTCAGTGCAGGCAGCCATGGCTGAGCTCTGTCTAGGCAGCAGGGTCCTGCTCCTCACCTGGGAGGAGTTGCACCTGCACCATGCCCTCCTGTAGCAGCGGCGCACTGAGACATCAGCGCATCAGCGTGTGCCTGCAGCCAGATACGGGATTCCCTCAGAATTCTCAAGAGGAAGCTTTAAGATGTTTAAGATGCTTGTTCTTGGGATCAGCAGTTGGTGTAATGGCTATGTCGCCGGACTCGCATGTAGTTGACCGCAGTTCGAGTCCCAGACCTGGTGGCTTAAACTCATGCCAGACACATGTGCGTGCATGCCCAAGATCCTGAGAGGACAATGGAGGAGAAGGGATTGTGGCGTGGCCATCCCCCATTGGAGGGTGATTCTCACTTTCTGTCGGTTTCTCTCTGTCTTTCTGGCAAGCACACGTGCCCTATAGCAAAAACCTCTCCAAAAAAAGATGCTTGTTCTTATAGTTTTAAAATTCATAGGCAGGTGTTTAGGAAATACAACTTCAGCCTTGTAGTAGTCTTTTATTTCTTAAGAAAAGGCATTACTGGCTTATGGGATAAGCCAGTATGGTTATGCAGCAAAATGAGAAATTAATCTCAGGGCATACTTACTTTTCTACAGATTAAAAAGCAAATTGCCTTTCTTCCAAATTCTCATATCTGTAATGTCCTTCCAGTCTTCCGGGTTCCTTTTGAAAGGCCCTAGTTTTCTTACTAAAATTAGTAAATTGCCGGCCTTTAGCAGTAGGTGACAAAGGCTAATAATGATGCTTTCAAATGCTTAGTGTTATTGAGTTCATAAATACTCAAACTAGTGGTTAGTTTACTTTTTCTTTTCTTTCTTTTTTTTTTTTTTTTAGAGATTTTTGCTGTAGGGTGCATTCACTCGCTGGAAAGACAAAAAGTAAGAAATCACCCCCCAGTGGTGATTGCTGCAGTTGACCCCACCACCATCCCTTCTCCTCTATTCTCCTCGTGGGATTTTGGGCATGCACGCACACACGCCCGACATAACTTTCAAGCTGCCAGGTCCAGGACTCCAACCGCAGTCAACCACATGGGAGTCCCGCTTCTTAACCGTTATGCCACCTGCTGACCCCAGTTAGTTTACTTTTTAATTGCAGCTTCAGTTCCAGGAATACATTTTGTTTTATGATTCAGTTCACCACATTCTTACCAGAAATATGCTTCATAAAACAAATATTTATATATCTCTTTCTTTAAAAAGTGCTCATTAGGCCAACCCATGGCCTGGTGGTTAAGGTGACTGACTCTCACATGGCCTACTGTGTGGTTCAAGTCCTGGATCTGGCAGCTTGATAAATAGATTAGGCGTGTGTGTGTGCACGCTTGCCCCAAATCCTGAAAATAGGAAGAGACGGAGGAGAAGGGATTGAGGTGTGACCATCCCCCATGAGGGACTGCTTTTTTATCTCCCTATCCACCATCTGCCTGTCTATGGAATTTTTTTTTTTTTTTTTTTTTTTTGATTAGTTTTCTATAGGGCACATATTTGCTGGAGAGAGAGAAGAGGAAAAGTGAGAAGTCACCCCCACAGGCCTATAGCTATGCTACAGTCCCTTCTCATCCATACTCCCCTTGGGATTTTGGGCACGCATACATGCACCTGGTGTGATTTTCACACCACCGGGTTCACGACTCGAACTACACTGTCGGCCATGTGGGATTCAGTTGCCATAACCTCTGTACCACCTGATGTCCCCTCTGGCAAAAAATTTTTTTTTAATTTCATTTTGCTCCTCCATTTTATCTGTTTAAAGAAGTAGAAAGAAATCTTTCAGATAGAATGTTCTGTTTTTCACTTTTATAAGCTATTTCCTGCATGTTTGACCTAGCGAGATAATGACATTTTGACTGGTGTGTATTGCCATCTTCCTGCAGATTTCAACGTGTTTGTCACCAAGCAGCCAAGATGAACATGGTAAAGAGGATCATGGGGCGGCCAAGGCAGGAGGAGTGCAGCCCGCAAGACAACGCCTTGGGCCTGATGCACCTCCGCCGCCTCTTCACCGAGCTGTGCCACCCTCCCCGGCACATGACTCAGAAGGAACAGGAAGAGAAGCTGTACATGATGCTGCCAGTGTTTAACAGGGTAAGCCCAGGCCACCAGACGCCCCTGCAGGACCGCGTGGCTGTGCGAGAATCTCAAGGATAACGGCAAGCCACACATGGGAAAAGTTACAGGGTGACTTAGATTTTTAACAAATTTGATCTCTTCCTTGCAGTCTGCTGTACGGTAGTGTGACTCGATGTGTATGAACCACACTTAGTGAGACCTCCTTTGGTTCTAAGAGGTAAAAGGAAGGCTGTGAGCATTTAGTAACATGTCCCTGTAATGGTTGAGTTTGGGAAGAAGGATAAATCGTCATTTGTGTTATTTCTGTGATCTTTTAGACTGGTGGTTTCTTTGCAACAAATGATGTGATTGCCCAAGTTCTTTGTATGTTTAAAAAAATCATCGCAGCTTTTGCTTTGTTGTTTGGGTGGCTTTCTTTAAGAGATTCTGTAAAAGGACAGTCAGAGGCTAAAGGAAGTCTAAATAGTTAACATTTTAATGTGCTTTATGGGTTACATGTAGCCATCTTGTGAGGGACTTTTAAAAGAACTTTTTAATGTTTATCCAAGGTTTATGTACATAGTTTAAAAAGTCGAGTCGTTCCACAGGCTTATGGCTGCCCCACCACTCTCTACTGTGAACTGTTGCTGCCACGACAGGCTTAGGCATAACTTATTTCTACTGCTTTTCCTTGGTTATTCATTTTTATTTGCCTTCTTACTGAGGAATGTAAGAATTACCTTTTTTACTTCCTGTCTTTCTAAACCATAGCTTACATACTCACACACACCGCAAACTCTACTATCCTCCTCCTCACTTCCACGCAGTCAGGCCGTTTGCGTCAGCAGCGTGCAGTGTTCACTCTGCCCTGTGCTGGTGTCAGTGGTGTCTAAGTATGAACTGTGCAGTCTGTCACCATCGTCTCCCCTTGTCACAGCGCTTGTTTTCCCCAGATTTCATAACTCAGTTTCTTCTCCTCATTCACATGTCTATTTCTCCATCTCCCCTTTCTCTGTCTCTCTTTTTCCTCTTTCTCATTCTCCACCTCACTAGCCCCCATTCCCCTTTTATCTGCCTTCCTGGTTTTCTCTCCCTTTGCTTTGTCTCTGTTCTCGTCCTCTTATCTCCATCCCTTCTTCCTTTGCCGCCGTGTCTCTCTCTTTTCATCTCTCTCTCTCTCCCTCTTACTTTGTCTGCTTCCCCCTCCTGTCTATCTCTGCTTCTCATCCCTATTTCTCTCTCCTCCTCTCTGTCTCTCTTTTTCCCCTCTGCTCTCATTTCTCTCTCTGCCCATTTCTCTCTCCATCTATGTCTCTCTTTCTCTCCATTCTGTCTTTTTTCTTCCCTGGGATTGCTTCCTCCCCTGGCTCTGCCTCTGCCCCGACTATGTCTGTGTCTCCCCCCACCACCACCCTGTGTCTACATTGGCCTCCGTGTTGTTCTCTCTGTTAGTCTGCCTTTTGGCCTGAAATTTTCTAGGCTCTTCCTTTTCTCCTTTGCATTTTGAAATTTTACCATGGCCTCATGATGAGCCTTCTTCATCTTTAAGCTTATATTGTTTGATTTTGGGAAAATATTCTGGCATATTTAAAAATATGTTGTATATGTTCCCTTTTTCTGGAACTATCAGATATTAGCTCTTCTAGATTAACCTTGTGCTACCATAGTTACAATTTTCTTGTACTCGTTCTTTTTTTTTTAAATTATGTAGTATCTCCTCTCCTCCCTCCAAAAATATTAAAGTTTTTCATATTTTCTCACATTTCTTGCATTGTTCTGTTTGGTCCAAGTTTCTTTCTTTCTTTATGTTACTCTCTTTCATATTAGAGGAATCTTTAGAGTTCTGGTGATAATTTTCTATGTTGTTATTTAAGAATGAGATACTGAAACTTGACTGGAAATTGTGTGTGAAGGGTAAGACTTTGACATGGTAATTTTATCTTGCTGGGCTATTAATTGAGAGACCCCCCCCCCCCAACCTCAATAGTCTTAGATATTTTCTTTTATATGTTGATATCCCGAGAGGGGAGAGTCTCTAATGTGCCTGGAATATCTAGGTCTGACTGCTAATTTTTCTTAAAGCCAAGTTAAGGAACAAGGCTGATGTCTCTTGTTCAGTAGGTAGACTTTCACTTCATCTCCAGTGTTCACGTATCTGTGTCCGTGTCTTCACTTTGTGCTAGTATTCCTGTTCTTTTTCTCCAGGGATCAAACGCCCAGCTATCTACTGCCCTGTGGAGTGGCAGTCATCTCCAGTTTCTGGGCTATAAAATAAAAATATTTAGTATGGGAATGTGCAATTAAATAATATACTTAAAGCCCTTAGTAAATATTTGTCCTTAGAAACTGACGTCTATTATTATTATGGCTGTTACAGCATTAATTGTATCAGATAAAGCAAAAATTACAGACTGCATATGTTGAAATAATTGTTTGGTATAAGTATTACTCAGATCAAGCTAATGTTTACAGCAGAGGAGGAGAGGTAGATCTCACTTATTTCACATTTATTTGAGAGAGAAAGTGAGAAAGCAAGCTGCCAGGTCCAGGACTCCAACCTCATTTGACCATATGGAAGTCCAGTGCCTTTATTCACCACACTACTTGCTGGCCCCCAGCCAGGAAATTTTTTTTAATTGCCAGAGGGGATGTGCATTGGCCAGAAAGAGGAAGACAGAGAGTAGGAGAATGCCCCTCCCAGTGGGGTGCAATCCCTTTTCTTCCATTTCTTCATGCTGTCAGGATTGGGGGGACATATGCACACTCACCAGTATGTTTTTCAAGTTGCCAGGTCCAGGACTCAAATGACATGTTTGGCCATGTGAAATCTAGGCCACAGCTGGCCCAGGTGGCAAGTTTTTAATTCATTCTCTAAAATGCACATGTAAAGAGGAAGAAGAAGCCGGGCCCTCAGAACAAGGTTCCACATGGCGCCAGCGAACTAGATTTTTTCAGGGAATGAAGATTTTCTACTGATAATTCAGCTTCCAACAAATGAGCTAGCAGCAGAAGAAGCCAGGGCCCTCAGAACAAGGTTCCACATGGCGCCAGCGAACTAGATTTTTTCAGGGAATGAAGATTTTCTACTGATAATTCAGCCTCCAATAAACGAGCTAGTGGTAGGGAGCCCCCACTGCACCCCCAGCCTTCTATCTCTCTCTCTCTGTCTCTCAGTTCCTGTCTCTCCCTGCTTCTGCCTTCCCTTATTTTTTGTAATTTTTCCTTTTTACACTTTTTTTTTAAAAGGCACAGTTTTTCTCTGGCTCTTGGCTCCACCTCTTATCTTGTTAATTGGTGCTCTGGTCCTTCTCCCACCAGGCAGAAGAAGCCGGGCCCCAGAACAAGGTTCCACATGGCACCAGCGAACTAGGTTTTTCTAGTTTCAAGCGCGCCACGCGGTTTCCTATTTTGTGATTTTTTTTTTTTTAAAAAAGAACAGTAATTACAATTTTTAAAATTTTTTTGTCTTTTTTTCTCTTTTTGTTGTTGTTTCTCTCTCCCTTTTTCTTTTTCCTTTTACTTGTCTCTCCACCCTCCAGTATCCATTCAGTGTGTTCTTAGATGGATCTAAGAGCACTGTAGCTAAACATCCAAATACTAATAGGGTTAAAATATTCCCCAACATCTACTGAATCTGCTACACCAGCAATCACAACAGAACGGCAAAGAGATTCTAGATTCCCCTCTGCTTGCTCCTGAACATTTAGACTGAACTTCAAGAATTTGAAAGAAACACACCATCCATCAGATGACAAGAAATCACCGCCGGATCACAAGAAATATGGGAAAGCAAGAAAATATCTCTCCTCCAAGAGTAACTCTTCTTCATCCACAAGCAGTTCGGTGAAAATCATGGAAATGTCTGATAAGGAATTTAGAGCATTCATAATGTCGAAGCTAACAGAGATGGAAGAGAAGAGAGACAATGAACTGCTAAAGAGAAAGGAGAAAGAAGTTGACGAGTTCCAGGAGATGAGGAAATTCTTGCTAGATCTAAAAGAGGAATTACACACTTTACAAAAGACTCAAGCAGAACTGCTAGAGATGAAGTCTTTAATACAAGAAGTCAAAATCTCCCTTGAAAGTATTAAAAGCAGACTAGATCATTCAGAAAATAGAATCTCAGTTGTAGAAGAGAAAATGGCTAGCCTAGAAAAATCCACCACGAAGACTGAGAAAATGGCCCAAAAATTTGAGAAGTACTGGAGTGCAATCCCTTTCACAAAATAGGAAACCGCGTGGCGCGCTTGAAACTAGAAAAGTCTAGTTCGCTGGTGCCATGTGGAACCTTGTTCTGAGGGCCCGGCTTCTTCTGCCTGGTGGGAGAAGGACCAGAGCACTAATTAACAAGATAAGAGGTGGAGCCAAGAGCCAGAGAAAAACTGTGCCTTTTTTAAAAAAAAGTGTAAAAAGGAAAAATTACAAAAAATAAGGGAAGGCAGAAGCAGGGAGAGACAGGAACTGAGAGACAGAGAGAGAGATAGAAGGCTGGGGGTGCGGTGGGGGCTCCCTACCGCTAGCTCGTTTGTTGGAGGCTGAATTATCAGTAGAAAATGCGAGAAGTACTGGAGACCATCAAACGTCCAAATATCCGGATAATTGGCATTCCAGAAGGTGAAGAGACCCATAAGGGCATTGATATTCTATTCCATGAAATCCTGCAAGAAAACTTTCCAAACCTAGAGAAGCATTCGAAGATCCAGTCCCAGGAAATACAAAGGACCCCAAATAGAATCAACCCAAGAAGACCTTCTCCAAGACACATTATAGCCAGGTTGGCCAAAACTGAAGACAAAGACAAGATACTAAGATTGGCAAGAGAAAAACATCAAGTTACCTACAAAGGACATCCCATCAGGCTAACAGCAGATCTCTCATCGGAAACAATGCAAGTGAGGAGAGAATGGGAAAATATATTCAAAGTGTTACGAGAGAAGCAATTTCAGCCTAGAATACTGTACCCGGCAAGATTATCTTTCAGGTGGGAAGAAAAGACAAGAACATTCTCAGATAAACAAAGCCTGAAAGAATTTACCAGCACCAGACCAGATCTCCAAGAAGTCCTCAAGGGTGTGCTGTATCAGGAAAATTAAACACAGACACATGGAAATAAGAGTCCAAAAACTAAGAAAGTGGCCAACTTAACCATAGGGACAAGTCTGGAGTTGAATATTATATACCAGTTTAACCAGGAAAACTGAACCAGAACAGAAGGTAAAAGTACATGAGACTGATTGGTTCATGCACCTACCATTTGAACAGAATCCTAACCTGTTTCCTGGCTTTAAGCAAAGTTCCTTGGCATTTCTTTGATTTAAGTTAAAACTGGTTTTCTTAGTAGTAATGAGTGAACTCACCATTGAAAGTAGTTAGATTATGTAGGAAATTGTGTGATCAATGCAATCTGGGTAGGAAGGGAATGAAGGACAATTGTAGACACCGGAGGTGGTGTGTGAGGAGGGTGGGAAGGGACAGAGGATCAGAAACAGGGGTGGAAATATTTCTAGGAACTAGAAATGGAAAATTTTTTGTAATGTGCATGATTGAGTCACTATGCAGTGTGTACTGGATAGGAGATCGCATTTTGTGTGCTGTGATGATGCTTAGGTAAGGGATGTAAATTGAGTTACAAAAAAAAAAGTTTCAGGAAAAAAAAATACATATCTATTCAATGACTGCAGTAGGATATGTAGCCCCAGCTAGGTGCTACTTTATAGGATGCATAAAGTTAGACTTGTGTTCATGGAAATGTGTATGTCACCTGTGTTTGCTATGAGGGTATTTGGATTGATTAGGGTCTTTGGTGATTCAATAAAATGTGGGGGAAAAACAGTATAGAAAGCAAACCTAAATACCAGAGACAGTGTGGGAGGAGAATGGGAGATGGCAGAGGGTAGGAGATAGGGAATCAAGGATGGGGAGAATAAAAGCTAAACATACAGAAAACAAGAAATGGAAGATCATCTGCTGACAATAACATGTTTGTTGATGTGCTTGATTGAGACAATATGCAGTGTACTCTGGATGGAAAATCTCATTTTGTATGCTGTAATGATGTACAGTGAATGAATGCAAATAAATTTTAAAAAGAAAAAAAAAAAGCACATGTAAATGCAAAATTGTTCTTGGATATAATTTTGAATTTGAGACTGTATGGCCATATCTGTTTACTATTTAACCATTTGTGCATGAACTTTCTCCACGAGTGAGAAATACCTTTGGTGAATGAATGGCTCCATATAACTCTAGAAGCCAACCAATTCCTACCATGATAGCTATAATTGAATTGTAGTGTTAATTTTTGAGACTTTTTACCATGCTAAATGATAAATAAACCATAATACTGTCAGGCATGAACATCTACCTACAGATTAGTTTCTATATGTGCTTATTAAGCTTATTAACTGTGCTTAATAGTGTTATTTCAACCTGATTTTTTTCATTAAGAGGTAAAGTTGGAAAATGACATGTGTGTTCTTTTTCTGGGCCAAGTCTCATGCTGGGTTCTTGAAATGCCTCCTGTGGTCTTCATCACAGTCCTAGAGAGGAGGCTGCTGTTACCTTCTCTGTTACTCATTCTCTGAGACTGAAAGATTATGGTGGAGTCTGGGAATAGCTGAAAAATCTTTATTCAGCATTTAAAAAAAAATAATTGACCTGTATTCTCAAGAACAGAAGTTTACAGAGAAAATACTTTGTCTAAATGAAATCAAAATGAATAGCATTTTAGTCATCTAAAAACTGCCATTGTTAGGGCCAATAGATGGCGTAGCAGTTACATCTTTCCCCATGGCCAACTGCAGTTCAGGTTCCAGACCCAGTGGCTTAAAAATCACACTGGGCTTATGTGCATACATGCCCAAGATCCTGAGTGGAGAACAGAGGAGAAGGGATTGTAGCATGGCTACCCCCACTGTGGGGTAATTTCTCACTTTCTCTCTTACTGTCTCTGTCTCTGTCTCTCTCTCTCTCTCTCTCTGATCAGCACACTCATCGTAAGACAAAAACTTCTTATAAAAATAAAAACTGTCATCGTTATGTATCATATAACATTGATATTTGTTATACTTAGTGATGTGTTTTAAAATGTAGGGCAAGTCCCATGGTCTTGTGGTTAAGAGAGTGGATACCACATAGTAAGTCCTGGTTTGAATCTGTTCCAGTGGTTTGAAAAACACCACAGCCACATGAGCATGTATGCCCCAAGTCACCACTGAACAGAGAAATGGAAATTAGGGGATAATACTGTGACCATTACCCCCTGGGAGGTGTTTTCTCCCTCTCCTTCCTCCTGACTATCTCTTGCTAGTGCATGTGCCCACTGGAAATTTAAAAAATGTGATCTTGGGGACCAGCAATTGGCATAATGGCTATGTTGCTGGACTCCCATATAGTCGACTGTGCTCAAGTCCTGGACCTGGTGGCTTAAACTCACACTGGGCGTGTGTGCGTGTGTGCCCAAGATCCCGAGAGGGGAATGGAGGAGAAAGGATTGTGGCATGGCCATCCCCCCCGGGGGGGGGGGTGATTTCTCGCTTTCTGTCTCTCTGTCTCTCTCTCTTTCTGGCGAGCGCACGCAGCCTATAGGAAAAAAAGCCTCTCCCTTCCCCCCAAAAAAGTGATCGTTACTTTCTTTAAGAAACTTGTTTTTGTACTTATTTCTAATTTATATTTGAGAAGCATGTTGAATAAAGTGTCTTTTTAAAAATTGTTTAATTTTATTTATCATTATTATTATTTTTAAATTTGCTACAGAGCATACATGCTCACTTAGAGAGAGACAGAAAGAGAAAGCAAACTGCCAAGTCCAGGACTCCAGTCTCGGTCAGCCATGTGGGAGTCCAGCACCCTAACCAGCACGTCACCTGCTGGCTCCCAGTGTCCTTTTAAAAATCTCTTACAAATGACCTTTACTTTTTAAAGTGTTGGCTTTACATGGAAGAATCCCAAATTTAGAACCAAATAAGAAAGACCAGAAGTTAGACAGATGGAGCTGGCCATATGACGCAGTAGTAATATGCTGCTCAAGAGAAGACGGACCCCACATACCAAGCATAGTTTGAATTGCCAAGCCTGGTCCATATGAAGCATGCTGCGCTCATGCAGATGTTACCAAGTTCTGGTGGAGTGGAAGAAAGGGGTCACACTGTGGCCACAATCTCTGGAGGGTGTTCATCTCTTTGTGTCATGTGTATATACATGTTCTGTCATGAATAAATAAAAATCATAAAGTATTTAGACAGATGAACCACCTTTTGTGGCTTTATTAGTTATTGCATAATACTAATGCTGTTTATTAATAGCGGAGAATGTGGGTTTGTTTTTTGTGCAACAAAAAAAATATTTACTGCCCAGTCACTGACAGAACTAGACAGAGCACATAAGAATGCATGTTGTCATGAGGCAAGTATAGCCCAAAAGAAGGCAGGGCTGGGTTAGGGTGTCTGTTTTTTCTCCCTTCAGTGTTGGTGGTATTCTTAGAAACAGAGTGTAAAATAACTATTTTTCTGATCATTTATATTAATCAGTAAGAAATCTTAACTGATTTAAAATATGAAATAATGCAATTACATCTTTTTAAAATTAATTTTATTACAATTTCTTAGCTCACTGGAGAGATACAGAGAGAGAGAGAGGAAAAGCAAGAAAGCAAGCCTCTAGGTCTGGGACTCAAACCATGGTTGGCCATGTGGAAGTCCAGTGCCTCAAACACCACACCACCTTTTAGCCCTTAATTAATTTTTAATATTATTATTTATGGGCAAATTATCTAAGGACTGGTGATGGTCAGTACTCTGTAACTTAATTTTAGATATTATATATATTTGGAAACAAAAGTCTGTTTGGGAAAATTTATAAACATTCCATCCTCTTTTATTGGTCATGTTTAATAAATATTTATTGCATAGCATCGTTCAGGAACACATATATTTTCAACCTCTACTTTATGCATAGTCTTACTTAACACTTCATTTGTTTTCCCTGAGTATGTCAAAAATATTTAGTTGAGGTAATGCTGCAACTATTTTTCTGGAATTTACATAGCTGGATATTAAAAAATAGCCCTTTAAAAACTAATCAAACCATGCTTTTTTTCCTCTAAAGGTGAACACTGTGCAAAGTTGAAGTGATAGGGTTTGTGCACAGTTTAATTGAGAAAACATAGTACTAGTGAGTGATTAAAAGCCCAGTTTTAGAATCAGACCGACCTGATTTAACGTTGTCTTCACCACCTCCTAGCTCAAGTTAACTTGACAACACTGAGTTTCCTTATCTGTAAAATGAGGGCACTAATTTCACCTATTTTATGAGATTTAAATGATACATCAAGTATTTGATTAGTGCTAGGTATATTGCAAGTGTTCATTATATGGTAATTATTGCTATTTTTATTGAATATGCTAGAAGGCTCTTTCGTTCCTTAATAGTATTTTTAAAATGTAAGTTAAGAATGTCACGTAAATGCTATAGAATGAGTATGTTACTGGTTCTTTTGCCGAATTATGTCTCTTGACAAATGAGAGAACTAAGAACCAGAAAACGTGGAGCAGGAGTCTCTGGGAGTGCGAAGATCCAGGCCTCCTGATTCCCATTCTGTGCTCCGTGCCCTGTTTATATACCTGATGGAGACACTGTGTATTTTCAAGAAATACCACTATTTGTTGAAGGTGGCGAAAACATACCTAGTATTTTTAGATTTAAGTGTTGAAGTCCATCATAAAAATGCACTCTGTTCTTTGCTACCTTACATATTCAGTACTATCTGTAATTTCAACCTCATATTGTAGTCCCTGTACCTTTCCAGCCTTATCTTGTATCATTTTCCCTCTTACCCAAAATGTTTCAGTCTATTTTTGATCCCTCAACCACCCCAGTCTCACTCCCACTGGGAGGTCTTCGCACTGCGTGGAACCCTCTGCCCATGTTTCTTTCATGTCACTCTTTCTCATCATTCAGTATCATCCTTTGGCATCAGTGTGTTTCTTCAGAGAGAGCTTTTCTGACAGCCTTTTCCCAGCCCACATATTCCCTTTCTGTTACCCTGTTTTACCTCCTTTATAACACATCCATATCCTCACGTAATTTTATTTTTTTAACTTTTTTTCTTTATTCATGGTAGAACATGTGTACACACATAAGAGAGAGAGACAGCAAAGGACAGCGAGAGGAGCACCCTCCACCAGATCTAGTCCTCATTGCCTCCCCTACTTCTAGTCCAACAGACCATCGAGTCGCAGGCACTCATACCTGGAAACCTACCATGTTTCATGTTGACCAGGCTGGGATTCTAACAGAGGTGGTCATGGGGGACCCAGCTTCACTTGAGCAATGCGTTACTGCTGTACCAGGGAGCCAGCCCCATAATTTCTTTTTAATTAATTTTATTTACTTATTTTTAGATAGATTTTAGCTATAAGTCATGTGCACTCGCTAGAGAAACAGAGAGAGAGACAGAAAGTGAGAAGTCATTCCCTGGGGGAATGGCCAAGCCACAGTCCCTTCTCCTCCGTATTTCCTCTCAGGATTTTGGGCACACAGGCACGCACATGCACCCAGCATGAGTTTCAAGCTACTGGTTCCAGGACTTGAAAGCACCTTAACCACTATACCACCTGCTGGTCCCTCTTAAGTGTTTGTTGTTGTTGTTTTTTAAAGAGGTTTGCCTTAGGGTATATGCCCTGGCAGGAGAGAGAGACAGATACAGTGAGAAGGAAGATGAGAAATCACCCCTCCAGGGAGGATGGCCAAGCCACAAACTCTTCTTCTCCATTCTCCTCCCGGGATATTGGACACGCACACCCAAGCGTGAGTGCCTGGAGTGAGTTTTAAGGTGCTAGGTCTGGGACTTGAACTGTGATCGATCAAGTGGGAGTCCAGCGACACAAACATTACGTCATCTGCTGGTCCTCATAATTTTAAATTTTAAATGAGCTGTTTAACCTTTGTCTTCTGTACAAAACAGGCATTGTACGATATTTGCCTGGCATATAGGAAATTGATGAATATGTGTGAACAAATGAATGAATCAGTCAACAATATTGGTTCTCTAAACTAAATATTTATGTCAGAAAAGCATGCTTGTTTATTTTATATTAGGAATAGGACATAGTTCTTTTTCTATATGTTGACTTTGCATTGATCCATTTAAATGAGTTTTCCTTTTGAAAGAAGTTCTTTATAGATTAAAGCGATAAATGTCAAGATTTGTATGAAAAGTTAGTTGGATTTTTATTATTTATAATAATATTTATATTATTTTATTTATCAAGCATGAAAACTGTTTGAATAACCATGTCCTCAAACTACCCAAGAAATTAGATATTTATTTTACCAAGTTGTTTTAATAACTCTTTAGAGTAAAGATTTCTCTTAATAATTGTTAGGAACAAAAATATACCCTCAATACACTCTGAGTCGTAGAATATGCATAAGCATCTCTGCTAAGCAGTTACGCAGTCCTTTCTCCATAGAGGTAGATGCTACTCCAGCGTGTGTCATTATTAGGTTTCTCAATTGTTGTCTGTCTGCACTTTGCTAAAGAACATGGCTCCTCCTTATTTCTTCTATGAGTGAGAGAGACAGGGAGAGAGATAGAAAGCCCCCCAAATAAGGTCGTGGGTCTCTGATCCACCCCGGCCTCTGCCAGCCCTGGATCATGGACACACACATGCCTAGAACTCAGGTCTCAGAACTCAGTTGGGTGAGTTTTGCAGAGTGACATGTTTTGCCACTCTGCTACCATCTGGCCCCAAAATAAAGCTTTTATCAAACAGGCAACATAGGTTAGCGATAAATCCACGATATTTAGCAAAATCTCAGCTGAAAAATACATTTACAGAGACATTTTTGGAAAGTACAGTTCATTTGTTCTTTTTTTTGGGGAGAGGTTTTCACTATAGGGCACGTGCTCTCGCCAGACAGACAGAGACAGAGAGACAGAAAGCGAGAAATCACCCCCCAGAGGGGATGGCCACGCCGCAAGCCCTTCTCCTCCATTCTCCTCTCGGGATCTTGGGCACTCATGCACACGCGCCCATCGTGAGTTTTAAGCCACCGGGTCCGGGACGCGAACCGCGGTCGACTACGTGGGAGTCCAGCGACATAGCCATTACGCTAACTGCTGGCCCCAAGTTCATTTGTTCTTTGAGGTCATTAAATATTACTCTTTTGGGACCAGCAATGGTGTAATGGTTACATCACTGAACTCCCACATAGTTAACTGTGGTTCGAGTCCTGGACCCTGTGGCTTAAAACTCACACTGGCCGTGTGTGCATACATGCCCAGAATCCTTAGAGGAGAATGGAGTAGAGGTTGCAACCTGGCCATCCCCTTGTGGGGGGTGATTTCTTGCTTTCTGTTTTTCTGTCTCTCCAGCAAGTGCATGTGCCCTATAGCAAAAACAAAACAAAACAGAAAAACAACAACACAAAAACCTCTCTCTCTAGAAAAAAATTACTCTTTCTTCAGTATAATTAACACGTTTGATACCTGGATAAAAGTACACTCTTGTAAAATTGATTTTTTGTTTGGTGTCTACAAGTTCATTTGAGGGACGTTTTAGAAAATATATCTATACGAATATAAGAAACACATCTTATACTAGAAGGTATTAGAGGATGAGGATAACATGTAGTGCCCTCCCCACCTCCCAAAGTGAGTAGGAACTTTGAGAAAAATAAATCAAGACCTCCACGGATGACTTTGCAGTTTATTAGAGGCGAATTTACAGATGAGAAGGGTCAGCTGCGTTCTGCAGTACCTTGAAGCAAACTGGGGTTTTTTAAGGTAAAGCAAAGGGGCTGAACGCTAGCACCTTGTGGGAAGATGTGATTCGTCCAGAGTCTCAAAGTCATTAATCTTTTGGTACCAAAGGCCTCCTGGGTCAGTGAGGGCACAGCGTGGGCCTGGGAGAATGGAGGGCCCCAAGATAGTGTTAATTTTTACAGAATGTAGTCAGTTTGGTACATTCACACAGAAGGAAATTATGTTATTTGTTATCCTCTGGTTAGGACCTATTTGTTTGTTTTTTAATGAAGGGCGCATGTGCTAACGAGGCGGGGACAAGAAGGTGTAGAGGGAGAAAGGACCTTCTGCCTTGCAAGCGGTTTAGTTGTACTACAGTTCCATCTCCTCTGTTTCCCCATCCTATCAGGACTCTGGCCCACTGGCACACACACCTGGCTTGAAAGCCACTGGGCTGGGATTTGAACCACAGTTGGCCTTGTGGGATCCAGCTCCCTTGAACAGTAGGCCGCAGGTCCAGCCCTTTTTTTGTTAGCCTCGTTGGAAGAAATTTTTTATAGTATGAAGAACAGAAGTACTTCTTCAAATATGTATTTTTCTTACTCTAAGGACATTGTGAATGATGTGATTAACTAGATTTTCTTGTTTGTATATTTGAGCCAAAATTCATGGCCATTGAGGTCTTTCTGGTTTTCACTTTTTAATTAGTCCAATGTTTCAGTCTTCCTTGGCCTTGATTTTTTATAAGCTTGTCTTCCTTCCTGCCTTCCTTCCTGCCTTCCTTCCTGCCTTCCTTCCTTCCTTTCTTCCTTCCTGCTCTCCTGCCCTCCTAGCTTACTTCCATCCATCCATCCATCCGTCAATCTCTCCTATTTCTCTTTCTCTTTTTTATTCCAGAGGGTGTGCACAACAGAAAGACTGAGTACCACCCAGCAGGGGCCAGTCAGGCAGCAGCGCTTATTCCTCCAGCTCTCCATCTGTCAGGATCCTATGCACTACCAAGCATGCCCAGCATATTTTTCAAGCCACCAGAGACAGATTAGCCACATAGGATCTGACTTCCCCTGCACAGTGCTTAACTGCCGTGCTATGGGGCCAGCCCTTGTTTTCTTTTTTACTTTTCGCTTAGTTGTTTTCTTTGATGCTACCTAAATATTCTCTAGCATTTGGTTATAGGGGTTGACAGGATAGAAACGAACAACCATATTTAGGAAGCAGCTTTTTTTGTTGTTGTTGGTTTTGTTTGTTTGTTTGTTTTTGGTAGAGAGAGATTTTTTGCTGTAGGGCGCATATGCTCCTCAGAAAGAGAGAGAGACAAAGAGACAAAAAGTGAGAAATAACCCCTAGGGGGGATAGCCACGCCGTAATGCTTTCTCCTCCATTCTCCTCTTAGGATTTTGGGCATCCATGCTCACATGCCTGGCGTGTGTTTAAGTGGCCGGTCCAAGACTAGAACCATAGTCCGCTACATGGGAGTCCAGCAATATAACCATTATGCAATCTGCTGGTCCCTTAGGGAGCATCTAGATAAAAGAGTGCAAAGGAATACAACACTGAGTAAATTATTTCTTTCTTTGCAATAATATTTAAACAGATAATAATTCTAAATACTATATTATATACATATATATATATATATATATATATGTATATGTATACACACACACACACACACACACACACACACACACACATACATATAATGGCTTTAGAAGACAGAGAATTCCTTTCAACTGTGAATGTTTTTAAAACATTATTTTAAGATAGTTATAAAGTCATCAAAATATCTTTATCTGTGGCAGTCTATCCTGACTTCATTTCTTATCCATTTTGCTGAACCCATACTGCTTTATCTTCAAGAGTTATTGAACCAGCGGTGTCATGATAGTTAGAGTCCCAAACTTGGCAGCTTGTAAAACACACCAGGTGCTTGTGTATGTGCCCAAAAATCCAAAAAGGAAGGAAAAATAGAGGGAAAGGTATTGTGGCATAACCACACTCTTGGTGAGGTACTTTCTCACTTTCTCTTTTTCTTTCTCCTTCTCTTTCCCTCTTTCTCTTTCTGTCTTTCTCTCTATCTTCCCTCCAAGGAGCACATGTGCCCTCTGGCAAATTTAGAAAAAAGAAAGGTATTTGTTGTAAAGTTTATCTGTCTTAAAATTTTGTAAAACATAAATTATTTTGCAA
Organism: Tupaia tana; assembly: GCA_026018925.1. Classification (NCBI taxonomy): domain Eukaryota; kingdom Metazoa; phylum Chordata; class Mammalia; order Scandentia; family Tupaiidae; genus Tupaia; species Tupaia tana. Next base: position 20,761,196 of record JAKSZU010000017.1, read on the forward strand.
CTCTTCATTTCCTTTAGTCCAGTCTTTTTCATCACTGTCTTGTTTTGGAAATTATTACAATTATAATTTAGAACTTCTGAGATTTAAGGTGAATTTAGTGAATTCTATATTTGGCCTAGGGTTTGGCAATAGCTCAGTCTGTGCTTTTTATCATCCAGTGTCTCTATATCATCAAAGAACCTTACCAACTTTTCTCTAAATTCTCAATTAAGGTTTCCTTAGAGAAGTATATGTCCTAAAGTTTGTTAGGGAGATTGATTCACATTTTATAAGTAAAGTCTTTTAGATTTCATTTGTTTAATAATTTTTTAAAACAAATTATTTAATGTGTTTAGGGAAATGTGGCTAGACTTGTGATTTATTGGAAAAGTTGTATTTTAAACATACTGAGACCCAAAGTAACTATGTAAGTATATTTTTTTGGACTTGGTTTTCAAGTCATAGCACAGCTGGCAATACTTCCTTAAACGCACTTTTTCTCTTTACAGGTTTTTGGAAATGCTCCGCCAAATACAATGACAGAAAAATTTTCTGATCTTCTGCAGTTCACAACACAAGTCTCACGACTAATGGTGACAGAAATCCGAAGGAGAGCATCAAACAAATCCACAGGTATTTTTACAGAGACAAACAACTGACTGACTGAAATGGGCAGACAGGTCTATGAAAGTTCTATTAAAACTAGGTCACAAATAGATGCTACGCGTGGATTTCAGTCACCCATCCCTATTCTAATTCTTACATTCACATTCTTCCAGTAGTTTGAACATCTTCTACACTCGTGTAGAGTGGTTCCACTCCAGACTGCTCTCCTCTGACTTCCACAGGGGAACCACTGTGTTTCATCAGAATAAAATCCAAATTTCTTAAGGTGGCATGTAAGCATATCCGTATTCAGGCCCTATGTATTTTTGTAGCGTAACCCTTTTTACTTCATTTTACATTTAATCGTTACACAGCACATACAGTATGGTTTTTGAAAGTATACGTGCATTGTATGTCAATCAAGTCAAAGATATGATCAGACACATCATCCTCAACAAGGAACTTTCCGTTCTTGAGTCCTTTATATGATTTTTCCCTCGAAACCCCTCCCTCTCATCCCCTACTACCCACCCCCTCCTGTACAGTTTCTTTGTCTGTATTTCAACCAAGCCTAGTTTTTTGGAGTCCCCAAACATGTCCGTACTCCTGTTTCCATCTTCTTATTTCCATGCTTCACTCAGAAGAAGAATCGTTTCCTATTTCAATATTTCTGAATCTCACCTTGGATTAAGTCCTATTTCCTTGATGGAGTATTTCATTTCCTTACTTGAAGAAAACGTTTTCTTCTCTGATCTGCTACCTCAACCTCACGAGTGGTCATTTTGGGTCCTGTTGGACCGTATGCAGCTTAAGGGTCTCTGTGACCCATAGCGTTTTTACATCTCTATTCACATCATCCTGTGGTACCTTTCCATTTCTTTAGGTTGGATCCTGTTTCCTGAATCTCATATCATTGTTTTTCTCAAATTCACTTCTTTATTTTGTTAAGGCTTCTTTTCCACTAGTTTTCTGAGAAAGGATATAGAAGAATTTTTAAAGCCAGGAAACAAGTTAGGATTCTGTTCAAATGTGTGTGTGTACTTTTATCTTCTGTGTGATTAAATTCTGTGACTTGTGATTAAGTTTTCATAGCTATCTCGTGAATAAAAATTGAGAACTTCTTGGAGATCTGGTCTGGTGCTGGTAAATTCTTTCAGGTTTTGTTTATCTGAGAATGTTCTTGTCTTTTCTTCCCACCTGAAAGATAATCTTGCCGGGTACAGTATTCTTGGCTGAAACTGTTTCTCTCGTAACACTTTGTTTAGGTAACTTGATGTTTCTCTCTTGCCAATCTTAGTATCTTGTCTTTGTCTGTGGTTTTGGTCAACCTGGCTATAATGTGTCTTGGAGAAGATCTCCTTGGGTTGATTCTATTTGGGGTCCTTTGTAGAATCTTCGAATGCCTCTCTAGGTTTGAAAGTTTTCTTGCAGGATTTCATGGAATAGATTATCAATGCCCTTATGGGTCTCTTCATTCTGGAATGCCAATTATCCGGATATTTGGACGTTTGATGGTATCCAGTACTTCTCGCATATCATTCTCAAATTTTTGAGAAGTCTTCGTGGTGGACTTTTCTAAGCCAGCCATTTTCTCTTCTACATCTGAGATTCTATTTTCTGAATGATCTAGTCTGCTTTTAATACTTTCAAAGGAGATTTTGACTTCTTGTATTATAGACTTGATCTCTAGCAGTTCCGTTTGAGTCTTTTGTAAAGTGTGTAATTCCTCTTTTAGATCTATTTCCTCATCTCCTGGAACTCGGCAACTTCTTTCTCCTTTCTCTTTAGCAGTTCATTATCTCTCTTTTCTTCCATCTCTGTTAGCTTCGACATTACGAATGCTCTAAATTCCTTATCAGACATTTCCATGACTTTCACCGAACTGTTTGTGGATGAAGGAGAGTTACTCTTTTCCATTGGAGGAGAGGTATTTTCTCGTTTTCCCATATTTCTCGTGATCCGACGGTGATTTCTTGTCATCTGATGAATGGCGTGTTTCTTTCAAATTCTTGAAGTTAAGCCTCAATGTTCAGGAGCAAGCAGACAGAGGTGTTCTAGAATCGGATTGCTGTTCTGTAGTGATCGCACACTAGCTTTGCTTGCTGGAGGCTGAATTATGAGTAGAAAATCTTCATTTCGCCTGTGCCCTGAAATATCTAGTTCCCAGTATCCATGTGGAATCTTCTCAGAGGCTCAACTCTCCTGCCACACTAGCTTTGCTTGCTGGAGGCTGAATATGAGTAGAAAATCTTCATTTCGCCTCCCTGAAATATCTAGTTCCCAGTATCCATGTGGAATCTTCTCAGAGGCTCAACTCACTTTTTTACATCTCTATTCGCATCATCCTGTGGTACCTTTCCACCTTTTTTTTTTTTTTTTTTTAATTATTTTATTTATTTAATTATTATTTCACATGAGTTTTGCCAGAAAAAGAGAGAGAGGGGAAAGTGAGAAAGCAAGCCACCAGGCCTGGGACTCAAACCATGGTTGGCCATGTAATTCCAGCGTCTTAACCACCACGCCACATCCTTTCCACTTCTTTAGGTTGGATCCTGTTTCCTGAATCTCATATCGTTGTTTTTCTCAAATTCACTTCTTTATTTTGTTAAGGCTTCTTTTCCACTAGTTTTCTGAGAAAGGATATAGAAGAATTTTTTTTTTTTGTGTGTGTGTGTGTGTGTGTGTGTGTTTTAGCTATCTCGTGAATCTATTTCTTTATAAAATAGATTCCTTCCTTTTCACCTGGGAAGGTGACAGCTGTAGACCGACAACCTGTTAGCTGTCAGGGCTTAGAACAAATCTCGTGACCTCACACAGCATGTCTTTTTTGTTGAAAGGAAACTTAGAAAACCAAAAGTCAGTAAGGGAAAAGAAGGCACAGCTCCATTATTATCTCCCAGAGAAGTGTGCGGGGGAGGGGGGGGGGATCTGCTGACTATGCGGCTGGGGCTTGTATTTGGGTGTAGCCAAATGTCTGCTTCCCGCTGTCTCCTCCCAGGCCTGAATGCTCTCCAATACTAAAGGACAAGCTGGAAAGCAGTTGTATCAGTGAAGAAACACACAAACGTCTTATGATCTAGGCCGTTTATGTGTGTGGGTTGTTTTGGAATGCTAGCTATCTAGCCCCGGGAGGCCCTCCTACCCAGAGGGGAGGCTGCCATTCTCATGGGACTTTGAACTCCAGGGCAGTTCCTCCTGTGGGAAAATGGTCAGAGGGTGGTGGCTGAGCGAGGTCCTTCTCCAGGCAGTGCAGGGCAAACACTCAGGGATATGGCAGCTTGCATTATTGTATCAGTCCTTCTTTCACTAGGTATCAGATTCTAGGTTGGAAATCATTTTATCTCAAAATCTAAAAACAATCTGTCACATGGGGACAGTAACCCATTATATTATAGATTCCTACTCTGCCTTTACGATATCTGAAGCTACCTAGATTCTTGATTCTTTCCCTGTGACTTTTTTTTTTTTCTTTTAAGAAGCATTTAGGATCCTCTCTTGGTTGCTATTCTTCTAAACTTTCATGATAAAAGATCTTGAGGTAGACCTATGTTTATGTGTTATGCTGGGTACTCATTGGACCTATTTTAGTGTAGGAATCAATATCCTTTAATTTGAGGAAATTTTTGTCAATTGTTTAATAATGTCCTTTATATCTGTTTTCTCTTTTTAGTCAGATATTCCTCTTAGACTGTCCTTCTCATTTTCTTATCTGTACTCTCTTATTTTCTATCTCTGTTTTTTGTCTAATGGCTAAGAGAACTCATTAGTCTTATCACCCATCCCTTTTAGGGAGTTTTTTCATTTTTTCATTTATTTTTCATTTTTAACTTTTCATTTTTTTGGTTCCTATTTTTTCGTGGATGCATTTATTCTCTTGCTTCTCTGAAGTTTGTTTTCTTTTACATCTTTATCCTTCTAAATGTCTTTCTTTCGAATTTAATAAAAAGCCTGCCTTTTTATTTATGGATTTTTGTCCATCTTTTATATTACTGAATGTCCTCACAGACCTCACCCTTGACTATTTGCTCTTATGTAAGAATGGAGCATTTAAAAGCCATTGGGTAGCTTCTTAATTCTGGGCAGTCCTTTGCAACTGTGGGCTTCAGTCTAAGGTGATCTTGCTGGGCCATTTTGTTGGCAGTCTTTCTCATTTTTAGGCAGATTGACCTGTGCTTAGAAAATATGTCTTGAGGGACCAGCAGATGGCATAATGGTTACATTGCTGGACTCCTACATAGTCGACCATGATTCTAGTTCTGGACCTAGCAGCTTAAAGCACACAAGGCATGTGTGTGTACGTGTCCAAAATCACAAGAGGAGAATGGAGGAGAAGGGATTGCGGTGTGGCTATCCCTCCCTGGGGGCTGATTTCCTGCTTTCTGTCTCTGTTGAGCACATGTGCCCTATAGCAAAAATCTCTCTTAAAAAAAATAACAATAGGAAATATGTCTTGACTCTTAGCATTTGGAAGCCAAGTGGGAGAAAGGTTTGGGGAGCTTCAACATAAAGAACATAAACTTTTACTTATCACTGTGTGTCCACACTTTGCCTGGTGCAATTCAGATTCCCTCCCTTAAACTTTCCAGTAATTGAACCTCCAGCCCATGTCCAGTACCCTCTAAGCACTAACTGCTCTTAAGCATACTTTCCATCAGTCCCCCTCTGCATAGTCCTGTATTTACTTCTGCTTCCAAAGGTGGTTAGTTCTACCAACACCTGAGCCTCTCAGAGGTTCTGTGCTAGTTTGTTTGCTTTTCTGCTTTCTTGTATTTGCTTTAAGATTGTAAGGTTTCCTAAATCATTTACCACAATCTCTGCTATTTTGGTGTCTAAAATGTTGCTCTCATTTTTCCTCTCATAGGAAAGTGATATTTCTTCTTATGGGTTTATGCCTTTAAAAAATCCTTTGACAACCATTTTAGTGGTTGTATTAGTCAACATGGGCTGCTGTAAACATTTCCAGGCTGAGAGGCTTACACAGCAGAAATTTGGTTGTTCACAGCAGTGAAGGCCAGAAGTTAGAAATCAGGGTGCCAGCATGGCTAGGTTCTGGTGTTGGCCCTTTTGGATGGGAGAGAAAGAGAGAATAAGCCCCTAGTGTCTCTACTTAGAAGGGCACTGATCCCATCATGAAGGCCCCACTCTTATAACCTCATCTAAATCTGGTTACCCGTCAGAGCCCTCATCTTCAAGTACCATCACATTGAAAGTTAGGATTTAAAAATACTAATTTTGAAGGGACACATGTTAGTCCCTCTTTCTGTCTCTCTCTGGCGAGTGCACGCATCCTATGGCAAAAGTCCAAAAGACAAAAAGTTTACATCACAAAATCAAAGCGCATTTAAAGTGTGCAACAGCTGTACATTAAACACAAAATGCATCTAATTTTCACATATCCTTACTTTTTTAGCTTTATTGTGGTTTGATAAGAGATAGCAGATCTACCTCTTACCTTTTTTGTTATATAACTATTAGCTACCTAAGCTCCCTACCACACAGCAGCTCTGTAGTGTTTTGATCTTGCATGAATGGAACCTCATCCTCATGGAGCAGTAACTCTTTGTCTTCTTCCCTCCCTGCCCCACACACCAGCTACCATTCTACTTTCTGTTTCTGTGAATTTCACCACTTTAGATACCTTTACAGGAAGTTACCTTTGGAAGAAATTTTGTCATAATTTATATGTACATAATTTTTCTCCAAAAAAGAATGTGAAATGAGCACTCTATTATTCCTTTGAAAGTTGCCTATGTTTGTTGTACACTAGGACAAGCTTATTTTTGTAGGGCTCCCTCGAATTTGTTGTGGAAGACATTATTTTGTGTGTTATTTAATCACCCACTCAAACATGAAATATTTTAATCTTATCACTTCTAACATAAACTGTAGATTTTTCAGTAGGAACCATGCTTATCTGCAGATCTGTTTAAATTTGTCAGAAGTTAAGCAAATATGGGAAACTTAGGATATAATAAAGATGCAAAATAGATACACAGACTGATTTGTTACACATCGGGACCACTTCCCAGAGTTCTCGTTCTCTCTCTTAAATCTCTCTAGGTTGTTGCTTCCATATGGCTTTTGTTAAAAGTAAATAGTAACTCTCAACTAATCTGAGAAAAGATAATTTTATGGTCATGTTGTATATAAGGTATATCTTTAGATTTTCCCCATCTCTTCTAGTTCTGTTTAGCCGTGCTAATTCTGCTTATTCTGAGGGCACATGAGCCATTTACATTAGTGAAGCAGAAAATTCCCACCTGTATAAAAATAGTATCTTCAGTTTATTATTAACGACTTTGCTACATCGTACCCAGTGGTACAGTCCCCATGGGACAGTAACCCAGGGGTGGAGAGGCTGGGTGCTGTTGACCACAATACTCCTGTGACAGGATTGGTGGAATGTAGTGAATCCCCAATTAGACAACCCAGCCTCTTTTTTTAAACAGAAAAACAGTGTGCCCTGCTGTCCTCCAAGGATTTCAGAGCCACAACACCTTCAGGTAATTTCATTCCCAAAGTGTGGTTGTGTATTATCACATGAAAAGAAGCATGGAAGCTGTGAGTTCTAATACTGTTTTTCTGACTAACTCGTGGAATCCTTTTTGGAGGGGCAGGGGCATTTAGGGCTTTCTTTCTTTATTAATGAAATAGGTGTATTACTACTATTGATGTGTCTTACATCATCCTGAAGCATACACTTGAAAGTGCCGTATGCATTAACAGACTTGACAAAGGAAAAACTTGTTGTATTGCACTTGGGTTAACAAGTTTTACATTCTGATTGTTCATTAGGAACAATCCAATTGAATTGTCCAATTGAATTTATTTATATTCTGTCCATTTAGGCTGGAAAATTGCATTTGCTTTAAGATTGTCTTCATTTTTTAGACATAATTATAAGCTCTACTAACTCCATTTCTATTTTTGTCATTCTAACTATATATGTTGAAATGCAGTGTGATAACTAAAGCTTGCATCAAATGATTGACAGCTCTAAAGATAGGTTAATATTAATAAGTGCCTTTCATTAACTCCTATAAATTTCAGTTAACTCATTGTTTAAATTTGTATTTGTTAAATGTTATTGAAATTCAGAGATTCTAATCGATATGTTTGTGACCAGGGAATTTTTTTTTTTTTTTTAATTTTAAGGAGCTATGTGATATGGAGGTTTTATTTAATATTGCTTTCTAATATACATAATTTTTTAAAATATAGCACTAAATGCTATCTGCTCTTAAAATGAACTGCTTACCCATTTAAAATAAAGAAGTGGAACATCTCTTTGAGATATTCTGAATGACACTATTTTAAATGGTAGGTTAAAGGAAAATAGTTCTTCTGAATACATTTGTTATTTAAAGATAGTGGAGTTTGGAATATGTCCCCATACCATTCAGCCACATCCCAGAACATGATCCATACCTCATTTTCTGTATAAGCATATAACTCAAAGCTGGATAACATAATTTTGCATTATTGCTTAGGTAACTTAGGTTTTCTCTACCTTCTCCTCATAAAGAACAATTGTTCACAGGTTGCATGTTAATAATTGTAGTGTTAGTCTTTTTCATTTTCTTTTTGCATGTATTATCTAGCACAACAACCCACTGAACACATTCAAAACAAATAGAATGTTGGCCTTTTGTCCATTCTTTCTCTTTTCTTATCTTGAGAAATACCTTAATGTTCACCGTCAACCATGAGTAACCACACACTTGTACATAAATGCCTGCCTCTTGCAGATGAATGGAACTGGTTTAAATCGGCAGGACATTTATGGTGTCTTCATCCTCCCAGCATTACCATTCATTGTTCATACCCGGTGACATACTGAATAGTAATGAAACATACATTGCCTGGTTTTCTTTTAAAGTTGATAGTGTTAAATAATGTGCATGCAATCCAGATTCATTCGAACTGTGTCTTGTATATGGGTTTGTATTATAGCTTCTGTACTGAGAAGATAACTCTGTTTTGATTTTTTTTCCTTACAGTGAGTTTATTCTTCAAAATCCTTTTTCTCCTTCTGTGTGAGAAACCTAAGTGATATTGACCAGATCTAGTTCTTATCAGTGTGTTTTATGAAATAAAATTTCAGTACATTGATTTAACTAAAAAAAATTAATTTGAAGATTATAAGTCATTTCTGAAATATGTTAAGTTATGAAAATGCATAAATGCACAATTTAAGACAAGTTGCCTAATTACAAAGAGACCTAGAAAATAAAAGCATGGCATGTCAGTCTTCTTTTAAGAGTTTTAGCTAACTGGAAGTGGTTGTTTTGCTTCCATGGGTATTTAGTTATGTTAGTCCCTGCTTCTCCGAGTTTTAGTTTCCACAGTTGCAGTTACCCACTACTAACCATAGTTGGAAAACAAGCAAGTAGACAACAGTAAGTTATTTTGAGAGCAAGGGAGAAAAACCACATGCACATAACCTTTATCATAATATGTTGTTGTAATTGTTCTATATTATTGTTATTGTTGTTTATCTCTTACTGTGTCTACATTTATTAAACTTTATCACAAGTGTAAACATGCAAGAAAAACATGGCATATACGGGGTACTGTACTGTCTGTGGTTTCAGGCATCCTGTGAGGGTTTGGGAATGTGTCCCCCACGGATGGGAGAAAACTGTACTGTCAAAGAAAAGAAAAGGGCTCATGTTCTTGTAGTCTTTGGCAAATCCCCGGGTCCTTTGTGGATCAGTTTTTGATCTCAAATCACTTTTATTAAAAGTTTTTTTCTCAGTGGTATGTTAAAAGTTCTTTTTCCTCTCCCTAACGAGATCTTCACAGTTTATTTAGTCAGCCTTAAACATTACTCTTTTGGGGTTAATTCCCTTTCCAAGACTTTCAGGAATCCCTCGTATGCACGGTAAGTCCAAACCTCCTGACAGTCATGAGAAGTTGAGCCCACACGTCCTCCTTTGACTTACTTAGGGTGGTTCACTGGACAAGCATACAGTGAGTGGCACTTAGGCCAGGGAGTGTGCGATGGACTGTGGAGACCGGGAGTGAACCACTTACTTACAGAGTCTGTTTCCATGGAGTTTACTTTCTACAGAGGGATAAGAGAGTATAAATCAGTAATCATAGCAATGCAGTCATTTCAGCACTTAGACGATATTGAGTATTTGAAATAAGCTAGGTGTCTGTTAGGTTGCCTCTCTTTCACTAATTTTTTTTTAAAGAATTATTTTAACTTTATTTATTCATTCATTTATTTTAATTTGACCAGAGAGAGAGAAAGGGAAAGTGAGAAAGAAAGCCACCAGGTCCAGGACTCAAACCGTGGTCAGCCATGTGCGAATGTCCAGTGCCTTAACCACCATGCCACCTGCTGGCTCCCTCTCTCACTAATTTTTAAAAAGAATTATTTATTTGGGTCTGGCAGTTGGTGTGGTGGATAAAGGTGCTGGTTTCCCACATGGCAAACTGTGGTTCGAGTCCTGGACCTGGCAGCTTACTTTCTTGTTACCTGCCAGCTTATATTTTATTTTATTTTATTTATTTGTTTATTTATTTATTTAATCACCATCTTTGTCTCTTACAGGCTAAATAGCCTGGATTAGAAAATGAGTTTGAATGTGAGTTCATTGACTAGCTGTGTGACTATAGGCAAATTACTTATTCTCATCATTTCTCATTACATCATAAGGGGTATATTATAGAAAACAGCACATAGGATTCTTATAAAAACTAGAGGAATTAAACCCACAATTGCTTCAAACAGTGCTTATTTAAATCCATAAGTACTTAAAATAGTGCTTAATATATAGTTAAGACTCAATAAAAATAAGCTATTTAAATTTTTTTTCCGGTAAAGTATTTCCTCAAAAGGAAGTGTCATAAAGATGAAATATACCCAGCACAGAATCATATGTTAGTTTTGTCTTCAATTATCTAATAAAACACGTTGATATTGAGTGTGTTAAAGTGAAGAACGAAATACATCTAAGGTAATCTAAATTCTATTTATTCTATTTTCCGCTTTTTTATGAGTGGAAGTGTACATTAGTACTCTTCTCTGTATAAATGTAATCCACCAAATTTACTTTCAAAGTTGTTTTTTGTTTGTTTGTTTGTTTGTTTGTTTTCTAAGACCACAGCTGTATGAATGACTACTCTGTTTAACTCACTGTTCCTGTGTCAGCCACTCAAGTTATTCCTATGTGTATCACTGAGGCAACCTCTTCATTTCAGTTCCCTTTCATCAGTCTCTCTGGCCTCCAGTTTGTCATACACATTACCACTAGATTAATAGTCTTAGAATATGCCTTTCATCATCTGGTTTGTTCAGGAAACTATGTTTGCTTCTTCTTGCCAAAAGGGTCAAATAGAGCCCTTAGCTTGCCCTCCTTCATAAGTGGCATCTGTGTTTTTTTAACCACCACTATTGATAGTAAACTCTACTTATCATATGCTCCTCTAGAGTATGGAGTCAGTGTCAGTACAGATCTTTGTCTTGGTTTGTACCTATTAGGCTCATTCCTCTAGCCACACTTTTAATACTGTGTTCCTATTCTCTCTATACTCTTCGACAAAGATGCAGTAGTTGTTTTCCAGGCTAGCTGAGCTCAAATTTGACCTCTCCTGTGACTTTTTGATTATTTTATGACATAGCAATCCCTAAAATATATAAATTGGTGTTTTTTTTTCTCTTTAAATTTATTTATTTTTTACATTAATTCACTATACATCATTACAGCATACAAAGAATTTTCCATCCAAAATACACTGTGTATTGGCTCAATCAAGCACATCAACATACATGTTTTCAGCAAATAATTTTCCAATTCTTATGTCTTGTATACCTTTCTGTATTAATGATTTAAGAGTCTCTTTATACCATTTTAAAGCATTGATATTTTTAAATTTTTTCAACAGCATATGTCATAATACTGATGTAAAGTATGTGCTCAGTAAATGATCATTTACTTGGGTAGGTTTTAAGGAAAAATCTCTTTATATGTGATTTTCTTTCCCACAGTTAATGGCTTTCCCTTTGGTTTTATAGAGGCTGCAAGTCGGGCCATAGTCCAGTTCCTAGAAATCAATCAGAGTGAAGAAGCTAGTAGAGGCTGGATGCTTCTGACAACAATTAATTTGTTAGCCTCCTCTGGTCAGGTGAGTTCTTAGTTTTCATATGAGATAACTCAACCTTTTGTATCCTCTTAGGATTTTTTTTAATTAAATGTATCATCATATCTAAATTAAAAACAAGAATAATCATTTGTGTTTTTCTAATTCTTCTAAAACATGATTTTATGCTCCTTACAACATCTCTGTGAAGACCTTGATATTTTATGCACAACTCACATGGCAATGAATGGCTTGGAGCAGTGTTTTCCACCTTTGTCACGTCACAACACATACAGAGTGTGATACCCTTTGTACACGTTGGGAAAAGAGATGGACAAGTTGTGACCAGAGGCTAGTAGCCCAGGAGCCCTGGGTCTGCCAGGCCCAACCTAACACTTTTGTTATCATTAGTGTTAGGTAAACTCCAGCTTAGAAAAATCACTATCGGGACCAGCAGTTAGCGTAATGGCTATGTCACTAAACTCCCATGTAGTCAACCATGGTTCGAGTCCCGGACCCAGTGGCTTAAACTCACGCCAGGCACATGTGCATGTGTGCTCAAGATCCCGAGAGGAGAATAAAAGAGAAGGGATTGTGGCATGGCCATTACCCCCTGGCGGGGGGGGGGGTGATTTCTCACTTTCTGTCTCTCTGTCTTTCTGGCAAGCACATGTGCCCCTGTAGCAAAAAAACCTCTCCAACAAAAAAAGGGAAAGAAAAATCACTATCTACCTAATGTCATTCTGCTAATATGGAATAAATGACGTGGTAAATATTTTTTAATTTTTATGGCAAATAAGGAAACATTGACATTTTGCAGGTAATGCATATTACTTTCTTCATGTATTCTGGAGATTACTTTCTTTCTTTTTCCAAGTTGCCAGAGAGAGAGAGAGAGAGAGAGAGAGAGAGAGAATGTATGTGTATGTGTGTGTGTGTGTGTGCGTGCGCATGCGTTCTCTGCAGAGAGAAAGAGAGAGAGGGAGAGGAGGGAGGGAGGGAAGGGCATCGAGACAGAGAGAAAACACCAGCTATGGGGGATGATCATGCCATGATTCCTTTTCCTCTATTTCCTCCTCCTTTGGGGATTTTGGGCACGTATGCATATTTTTCAAGCTGCCCAGTGCAAAACTTGAACCATATCGCTGGTCATGTGGGATCCAGCTGTCTTAACCAGTATGCCAGTTAAGAAAAGTCGGCTGACCCCAGGTTTCTTTCTTCTTTAAAAACAAACAAACAAAAAACAAAAATCCTATATTTTTTCATTCGTGGTAGGGGACACGCACACACATGTCTGTTAGAGATGGGGGGAGAAAAAGAGAAAACACCCTTCACAGGATCTATTCATGCCAGTCTCCTTTCTCCAACCCTCCAGGCAGTTGGATCCTGGACACTTAAATGTATGCCTGGTGTGTTTCACACTGACCCGACCTAGGATTTAAACCACAGTCACCATGTAGAGTCCAGCTTCTCTTGAGCAGTCATTACCACTGTGCAATGGAACAAGGCCCTGGAGGTTGCTTTCTATTCCTCTAATTTATCTTTAAGTATCTGTTAGGCACATGTTGCATATATTCATTATTGAGCCATTTGGATACCTGATTTTTGGTATTTGATGTTTTGGGAATGAAGGAGTTTTATTTAACCTTCTAAATTCCAGAGTAGAATCAAAGTCAGGACCAATCTTAGGAATATCTGCTCTCTCTAAACGGTGGACTCCCAAACATCTCACATGACTAGGAATGGAGTTTACAAAGGTGACTGTGATACCAGTTGTACTACAGTGACTGGTCTCGGCTGAAATAGTGCATTCCTCTTAGTATGCACTATCCTGAAGTTAGTCACGAGCCCAAAATAAGTAGCACTTGGATTTTTTTTCCTTGAAATAGTCTGTTTCTTTTGTGTTTCCCATGGGATTTTTTAAAACTTATTGTTTGTTTTACTCACATAATCAGAGTGATCAACTTGTTTTGTTTTGTTTTTCTGGGACTTTCCAAGTTTTAGTATAGGAAGTGCCACATCCTAGGAAACCAACCCCTCAGTTCCAGGCAAGTGGAGATAGTTGGTCTCTCTAAGTAACCTTCAGAGAGTGCTAAGGTCGAGCATTGTTCTCATGTATCTGTGACCATCCTGGATGACCAACAAAATCCCAGCTCTGTTTGCTGTTAATGGTAGCTGTAAATGCTTCTGTGTGACTGAACCAGATTTTGGTTTAGAATAGCATATTCTTATATGCTATTAAAATTTGAATATTTGAATATTTACTATTAGTGGTTAATTATTTAAAAGGAATTTTTAATTGCAGTTTAGTGTGTTCTATTGATATTTTCTGTAGTTGCTTTATTTCTCCAAAGTTGTGAGCAGACAGTGTAACACATAGAACCTCAGTAGATGAAGATTAGATTTAAATGTGCACAAATGGATAGGCAGCCTTAAAAATACAAAAAAAGAATCAGAAGAAACCTATTCATTCTTAAACATTAGAGATGTTACCATAGTTTGGATGCCAAGTTAGGCTTTAACTTTACTAGTAATAAGGTGAAAATGAAAAATTATACCACTTTGCTTAGTGGGCAGAGAAGCTACAGTAGTAATAGCCTACCGAGTGCCATTTTCTGCGGACAATAGTGAGGTACAAAGGTAACTAAAACATGGTCCTGACATAACACAGAGATGACAAAGATAAAGCTGAGAAAGATAATACCATAATATACAGTAAAGAAATACATGTAGTACTGTGAAAACAGAAATGTGAGAGTTAAACATCTTGAAGGTGAAGGTACAGAGAAGATGAGAAATTAAGGTAAATTTGCAACATAGCAGATGTTTAAACTGAATGTTAGATGTAAGGCCACATTATAAGTGAGTAGAGTGTTTGAGGCAGGAAATGATACTAGATGCGTAATGGGGCCTAAATGCCATAATGGGGCCAGATCTGGCAAGGGATTATGTTTGATGTAGAAAGGGGCCAGATCTGGCAAGGGATTATGTTTGAGGCTTTCTCTCCCCCATTACCTCTCTGATGCATTAATTGCATTATTTCAGGCCTGTCTTTCATGGTTTCCTGCGTTGTTTCCTAATCACCCTTGCTCCAGCTCTCTATATTTAATTAATGATCTATACTACCGCCACCTATTACAATGTTCTGAGATCTGGTCCTACAGCTTTTTTGTTTGTAATTCTTTGTTGATCTCCATTGCCAACAAAACAAGTCAAACCAGAATGTGAGACCATTTTCCTAAATTGTTCAGCATACACACTTTATGGATCGCTTAACTGTCTCTGACTGAAACCGGGGTAGGAAAGAGATGGGTCTCATTTGCTTCATTCTCATTTTAATGCCTTCACTTTTCTATTCTGTTTCTGGCTGTGTTGATGATTTCCTTTTATATGATTCTGTACATATTACCATTGTTAGATTTAAGAGATTAAATTATGATTACTTATTAATCTACGAATGCTAGTAGACTGTGACCTTCTGAAGGCCACGCATGCTTAGTCGTCACATGCTCAGGCCCCAGCACACTGCCTGACATACCTTAGGCACTTAAATGTTTGATGAGAAAGTAAATTTTGGTTAATTAACGGGTTATTCCAAGCCACACCAAGGAAAATTTTGGTAGCTTCTTTATCTTATTAATGACATTAAAATATTTGTAATAAGGAGATCTAGAATTTGTTGCTCTAGGAATCTTTGAAAATAATATAGAGATGTATTTGTGTCTCTGATGGCTGTATCTATCAAATATCCTTACTGCTCCCAAATCCACTATAAATAAAGATAAAAATGATAATAAAGAAGGGCCAGCAGGTATGTAGTAGTTACGTTGCTGGACCCCCACAGGCCTGACTGCAGTTCAAATCCTGGACAAGGTTGCTTGAAAATTACACCCAGCATATGTGTGTGCATGCCCAAGATCCTGGGAGGAGAAGAGAGAAGGGACTTTATTTTTTTATTTTTATTTTTATTCATTTATTTTTTTTGGAGAGGTTTATCCAGTAGGGCGCATGCACTTGCCAGAAAGACAGAGAGAGACAGAGAGACAGAAAGTAAGAAATCATCCCTTTAGGGGGATGGCCACACCTCAATCCCTTCTCTTTCATTCTCCTCTCGAGATCTTGGGCATGCACACATACGCCCATCGGAGAAGGGATTTTAACATGACCATCTCCCTTTGGGTGCGATTTCTCACTTTTCCCCTCACTGTCTGTCTTTTTCTCTCTCTCCGGTGAGAGCACATGCCCTAAGGCAAAAATCTAAAAATAAAATAATAATAATAAAGCAACTACTAATATATGACTTACTGTGTAATATAATAATTATTATTATATAGTAATTATATTATTATAGTATATATAATATAATAATAATTAATTAATAATGTCTTTGCATTATTAATTAAATGTCTTTGCATCTATTATCTTACATAAGCTTCATATTAACCTTAAGAGTATGCATCATGCTACCCATGTTATAAGAGAGGAAAGTGAGGCCCAGGAAAATTATGTACTTCATGATTAACTGCTTTTTTTCCCTAAATCTTACAGTTTATGTCTTTGAAACATGTTTTTTAAATAAATAAATACCAAATTTAATAAATAACTTACTATATAACAAACCAACCAATCTCAATATTTGACTAAAGCAAATTTATCCAAATGGGAAATTGAGTATTTCTCAGCATGGGGTCATTTTTAAATTCTTACACACATTTAAAAAGTTGCCTTTATATTGATTTTTCTGATGTAACCCTTGTGAATTATTCATCTAGTACCATTTACAGTTACTTCTGTCTGCCTGTTTATTCACTTTTTTATTGGTTTGTGTTTCAGAAAACCGTGGACTGCATGACAACGATGTCCGTGCCTTCCACCTTGGTTAAGTGTTTATATCTGTTTTTTGACCTTCCACATGTGCCTGAGGCAGTTGGAGGTGCACAGAATGAGCTACCTCTAGCAGAACGACGAGGACTACTCCAGAAAGTTTTTGTACAGGTATGGAAGGTGCTGTTTGCCTGGCCATCTGTCTACCTCTACATACAGTGAAATGGGGGGCTGACCCTATCGCTTAGTGGTTAAGGGAGGCGGATCGCACGTGGCCAACTGCAGTTTGAACCTGTGCTCCAGTGGCTGGGAAAGCACATGGGACACATGGTGTATGTATGTGTCAAAATCCTAACAGGATGGAAAAGTGAAGGAGAAGGGACTGCAGCATGACCAAGCCTATTGAGGAGTGCTTTCTCTATCTCTCTGTCTCTATCTCTCTCTGATGAGCACATTTGCTCCCGGGTAACTAAAAACAAGGAAACAAACAAACAAATAAAAACAATGAAATGGCTGGAGCCAGCAGGTGGTGTGTTGGTTGGGGCACTGGACTTCCATATTGCTGACCATGATTTGAATCCTGGACTGGCAGCGTGAAAATCACGCCAGGCGCATGTGTGCATGTGCCCAAAATTCTGAGAGAAGAACGCAGAAGAAAAGATTGTGACATGGCCATCTCCTCTGGAGGATGATTTCTCACTTTCCCTTTCTCTGTCTATTTTGCCATGCCCTATGGCAAAACAGACAGACAGACAGACAAAGCACTAAAAAAAAAAAAAAATGAAATGGATGATTCCTTAAGATAGTATTTGTTTCTGTTTATTATCATTATTTTAAATGTCACCTGAGGGTATGTGCATTAAGCAGAGAGAAAGAAGGGATTAGAGAAGGCACTCCCCCTGGGACGCAGTCACATCACAATCCATGCTCTGTTTCTCACTTGGGATTTGGGGCATGCACACACATATGCCCAGTGTTTTTGAAGCCACCAGGTCCAGGACTTGAAGTGCGTGGTTGACCATGTGGGACCCGGCTCCCTTAACCACCATGTCCTGGGCTGGCCCTATTTGTTATATTTTATCTCATATCATTGCCACATTTCTTGGATCTATAGAAAAACTATTAAAATATTCTTTTCAACAGTATTTGAGTATTACCAGGTTTGTTTCTTTGAACAGATCCAGGTATTGAGATCATATTTGATATATTAATAATGTCTCTAAAATGAATAAGCAAAGAAAATGTTTTTTGATGATCATGTTACAATTTGGATAGTATTTACTATAACATCAAGATATTCTCTTTACTTGCTATTTATGTACAGGAAGTCCCTAGCCTATAAACATTTAATTCATAAAAGACAATATATTTTACTGGCACTTCCTCTTCTTTGCCTTCTTCCTAAAAAGCTCTTCTTTCCCACTGTTGTCACTGTTTTTCTAATAGCATTGTGGACTAGCATAGGTTTACTAGACCTTTTCTTGTTAGCCTGGGAATCTAGTCTTCATGTGTGATGTCTTTTCTTTGGAGAAAATGTTCAAAACAAGGAACCACAAATATTTAAACTGTCATATGCTCATGGGACTACTGAATAAAGCATTGAGAATGTGTGTTTGACACAAAAAGGCAAATACTGGATGATTTCCCTCATATAGCAGTATCTCAGGTAATCAGACAGAACAGAAAGTAGATTGCTGATTGCTAGGAACCAAGGGGAAGGAGAAAAGGGGAATTATTGTTCAATGGATATAGAGTTTCAGTTTTGTAAGATAGGAAAGTTGTAGAGATATATTGAGCTACAGTATAAATACAGTTAATGATGCTGTACTATACATGATTGAGATAGTTTGTTTCTCTTTTGTAAAAGAAAGAGGTAAAAGGAGACAAAGATAATTTTATTATTTTTATTATTGCCAGAAGGCGTGTACATGGGCCAGAGAGAGAAAGCACCCAACAACATTATATGGTTATCCTACAGTTCTTTCTCTTCCATTTCTTCTCCTTTTTGTCAGGATTTTGGGCATGCATACATGTCCAGCATATTTTTTTTTTGAGAAGTTTTTGCTATGGGGCACGTGCGCTCGCCAGAAAGACAGAGAGAGACAGAGAGATAGAAAGCAAGAAATCACCCCCCAGGGGGGATGGCCATGCCGCAGTCCCTTCTCCTCCATTCTCCTCTCGGGATCTTGGGCATGCATGCACATGTGCCCGGCGTGAGTTTAAGCTACTGGGTCTGGGACACGAACCATGGTCGACTACATGGAAGTTAAGCGACATAGCCATTATGCTAACTGCTGGTCCCCATGTCCAGCATATTTTCAAGTCACTGTGACTGGGATTTGAACCATGGTCAGCCATGTAGGATCCAGCTTCTTTAACTGCTGAGCTAAGATGCTAGCCTGGTATTGTTACTGAACTCAAATCAGGTTCGCTCGCCCAAACACTATAAACCAAACCATAGGCACATGGTGTGATGAAGGAAAGTACAACTTTATTGCAAAGTGCAAAGCAAGGAGAGCGGGGCATCTCATGCTGAAAAGACCCAGTCTCCCCGAGATGTTCCCCAAATGCACTTTTAAGGGCAAAATTAGGGGCAGAGGTCCCAGGCCCATGATCAGTTCAGTGATTGGTTCAAGAGGGCATGATCATCTCGTGGACATTCTTGATTGGTGAGGCCTTAGATAATCAAATTTCTCTTCATGTATCTGGAGCTATTCAGTCTGGAGTCTTTGAGCTCACAACCAGCAGTTTCCAGCCTATAAAATACCTTACATATTGAAATGAAAACCTTCCCTTTCCTTTAAGTGAGAGTCTTAGAGGTCAAATGATCCTCATTCATGGTCCATGTTGGTCATTATCATAACCAAAAGTCTGAAGATTTACTTCTTACTCGGGCCATTACAGTGTAATGGACCTTATATTTCAAAAACCTTAGAAAATAAATTAGGGGGTCCTTGCTCAGTTTCAGTACTTGTTTGTTTGTGTCTGTGTTTTACTTCTTCATGAGAGAGAAAAGGTGCGAGGTAGTACATGTAAGAAAGAGTTTAAGAAAGAGACACAAAGCGTTGTTGATGAGGTCTTATTATGTCCCAGTCCCTTTCTCCAGATCTCCAGCCACTCAGGATCTTGGATGCAGGCACACATGGCATGTTTCATGTTGACTCAGGATCTGAGCTTGTGGTTGGCCTTGTGGCTTCCAGCACGGCAGAGCAATATGCTATTACTTATATCACCTGAGTGGGCCAAGAGATAGGTATTTTTGACAGAGTCTCACTACATCACCATCCTCCTGCTATGGTCTCCTGATTCCCAGGATCACAGGCACGCCTAACCACACCTGGGCTGCTCAGGTTGGCCTGGACACCAGACTGGGCTTACCATGCAGCTTCCACCAGCCTCCCAAATGGTGGCCCTGTCTGTGAATCATCACAGTTGAACCTAATATGGTAAATTTTACACTATGAGATTTTTTTCATTGTTTTAAACCACAGTAAAAAGTAAACATGTTTGAATCTAATTCTCTGACATGGTGTAATCTCAGATGCAGATTTCTCACTGAAAGAGAATTATTAGATTATTTTTAAGAATCCTTTTGCCTGTGAAGATTAAGAACCAATTATCTTAGGAGTCAACAGATTCAAGGAATTATTTCCCTGTGAAAGGGAAATAATGACATTTACTTAGAGGATTTTTGTGAGGCTTAAGTGAAATAATATATAAAGTTACAAGTCTCTGCTTAGCACACAGTAGACATTAAATAAACGTAACCGTGTTTGCACGGTTGCCACTCCACTACCTGAAGAGCAGAAGGAGAATAGAGAGGGCAACGGCTCTGTGGTAGGTTAGGTAGAACTGGTACAGATACCTGTTTGAGCACTTACCTCCTGTGACTGAGGTCTTCACCGCAAGATTGACCCTGGTTTGTAGAGGTGCTAGTGATGAAAGGACATGGGAGAGGGAGATCAAGGCAGTTAGGGAAAGAAACAGACTAATATTATCAAATAAAATACTAAGTCTGTAAATATTCACTGAACATTTGGCTTTTTAGATATTATTGTGCTTGTAGTTAATAACACATACCTCATATAATGGTAAGACAACCCGCTGACTTCAAAGCTTTTGCTTTTCTCCAAAACGATTATACGAGTCAATGGGAGAAATAGGATTAAAACCCAGATTTATCTGACTCCTGAGTTAGACCTGTCAGAAAAGCAATGAGAATAAATGAAGGAGGAAATCTTGTAGGAATAAAGCTGCTTGAAGACATTGCAGATGAATGTAGTGGATTAGTCTTTGCTGATTAGAATAGCAGCTCCATTTTAATAAAGCCCTTCTGAAGAACTAATTAATGCCTTGGGCAGTAAATGAAAACTGCATTTTATGCCTCTAATACCTAACTAAGCATAGCAAAGCTTTCTTTCAAAACGAAAAGAAGAAATTGTCAATATTTAAAAAGAGTGGATGCTGACTTTCAAATAACGTGGGACTTATTTCAGCATATTGGAATATGTGACCCCCAGCAGGTGAGCAGCAGGGATGAGAACCTAGCTCTTCTAACGTCCAGTCCAGTCCTCCTTGGTGGGCATCACTTCCTTTGTTTCACAGGCAAGATACTGTGCTCATTATTTTGTCTAGATAACGATCGAGATGAGCTTATCAAATGTTTTATGATAGATGAAATCCTTATGTTTATATTATGTGACAGATGGTTCCCTGGGACCCTAGCAGTTGGTAGTGCTTCATGCCGGCATTCATTTTCTTGTTGCTGTGGCCAATTATTGCTCTGCTACTCTCGGAAAGTAGCAGATAATAGTCTTCGTAAATCGAAGGAGTTAGTGTAGGAGCAGAAGAAGGAGGACAAGTAGACTCTTCAGTTTAATGTAAGGATTATATTAGATTATTTTTAAGAATCCTTTTGCCTGTGAAAATTAAGAACCACTTATCTTAGGAGTCAACAGATTCAAGGAATTATTAAATTGAATTTGTTTTTGAGAACAGGGATTTGACTTGGAAAAACCTATTTTATTATTATGTGTGTGTTACAAATTACAGAAATGAATTTACTTAAATCAGTGCCAGAATCAACAAAACCTAATCAATAATACACTTCTTTGAGCATATAACTTTTTGTTGCATCTGACTATCAGTATCCACATACAGGGAAAGACACACATATTGCACATATTAATTGGGCATTTAGTATCTAGTGGTTTCTCTAGGCATGGGAGAGTACCTAGATTTTCTTAAATTACAAATATTTTTTTCTGAGTTTAGGATCTTTTTCCTCCTTTTATTGTATTTGGCAACTAGAATTTATTAGCTTTTGTGTCGAAGTTTACACATTGAAGGAAACAGATAAAGGAAGACCCAACCTTCTCAGACATAGTATGCTATTTCAAATACCTTTCTATTTAGCAATTTTCCCACTGATACAAAATTACCCACATTTCATGAAGCATTCTTCTTTCAAGGGAATAAAATTATTTCATGGTTTATAATTATTTTCATATTATATATGTAATTTTTTTTTCCCAGAGGGTGCATGCACTCACCAGAAAGAAAGAGGGTTGGAGGGGGCAGGCACCCCCAGTGGAGCCTGATCATGCTGCAGTCCCTCCTCTTCCATTTCTTTATCTTCTCAGGATTTGGAAACACGCACACACACACACACACACACACACACACCCTGCTTGGTTTTCATGCTACTGAATTGGGGATTCTTTTTTTTTTGGGGGGGGGAGGTTTTTGCTATAGAGTGAGTGTGCTCGCCAGAAAGAGAGAGACAGAGAGACAGAAAGGGAGAAATCACCCTCTGGGGGTATGGCCACGCCACAATCCCTTCTCCTCCATTCTTCTCTCAGGATCTTGGGCACTCATGCACACATGCCTGGTGTGAGTTTTAAGCCTCTGGGTCCGCGACTCAAACCGCGGTCAACTACATGAGAGTCCAGCGACATAGCCATTACACTAACTGCTGGTCCCACTGAATTGGGGATTCTAACCACATAGTTGGTCGTGTAGAATCTGGCTACCTTAACCACTAGGCCATGGACTGACCTGTATTATCTATTCTAAAATATATTTAGGTGATAAAATTTTAGGACAGACTAGAAAAATTCATTGTTCCTGACACTTAACTGGGATTAGAAGGAGGAGTCCATTGAGGGCAGAGACCATTGCTGAATTTGCCATGAAATACTGAGGGCACTTGTGTAGTGTATATTTTGCAAATCATCATAAAGGAGTAAGTTCTCGTTTCAGCATTTAAGAAGTCTTGAGTCTTCTTTAAAGGCCATACTTTAAAAGGTTTTTGGTAACTAGATATAATTAAAAGATGCTTCCAAATTAAGCTGATTTATGTTATCCTAAAATCCCCTTTTACTTTTGTAGGAAACTGAATTGATTTTAAAATACTTTGCAAGATCTGGTTTTCATTTTCTCATCTTCCTAAACTGTCATTTAAAAGGAGAAAATTACCTTTCACAAACTAAAAATGAAATAAATTAGAAAAATAAAACATTGAGAAAGTAATAACTATTTTATACTGTCTGAGGCCAAGGTATACAAAAATATGATGGTAGAAGATTGTAAATTTTTTTTTAAACAGGTTGATATAAGTAGGGCTGGTTTACTATCTTAGCATAACACAATTCTGAGTCATAGATGTCTTTTTTAATGTTGCCTAAATTAAAGTGCAAATGATGTTGTCCAGCTCTGAACCTTTCAATACTATTCTCATCTAGTCCTTTCATAGCTTTTCCTCACCGTTTATTTATTTGCACAATCGTGTTTTTTTTGTTCGTTTGTTTTAGATCTTAGTGAAACTCTGCAGTTTTGTTTCTCCGGCAGAGGAGCTGGCTCAGAAGGATGATCTTCAGCTTCTATTCAGTGCAATAACCTCTTGGTGCCCTCCCTACAACCTGCCTTGGAGGAAGAGTGCCGGAGAAGTCCTCATGACCATATCCCGTCACGGTCTCAGTGTCAATGTAGTAAAGTATATTCACGGTGACTATCTCCTAGTGTATTCATTTGGTGCTCTAAATTTCTTCCACTGTTCTCTCCTTCATTTCATGACACACTTATGTTTATCTTTTGATTTTACAGAGCTCCTTCTTTAAATTAAAAAGGCAAATTTAAAAGGAGACATGACATTTTTGTATTTGTAGGGTATTTTAATATAAGAAACTCTTGCAAGTTTGGTATCTACAGGAGTTAACATAATTCCGTCATTGTGTAAATGTTCAAATGTAATATAATGTAAGGTCAGTGTCACGTCCTGTTCTTTCTTTACTTTTTTTTTTTTTTTCCAACTGAAAAAAGGTAAGTATTTTTTGAAGTGCTGTGGTTCTGATCTTTCTGAAGATATTTTTCACAAGTAAATCTGTTTGATATAACATAGATGGAATTAGGGAGACTCTTTTATTTAGCAGTAGGGAGGACTTTTTTTAGCCCTAGAGGGTAATCGTCTGTCTAATGCTTGTAAAACTCAACTGTCCTTTAAAATATCTATATAGGAGACAATTGCCTTAACATCTCAAGTAGTCCATTTATTGAATATATATATAGTATTGTCCTTAAACTCTTTCAAAATGGTACAACTATTTGTTCACTTATAATTAATAAACAATATATGTGAAACCTAGTACCTGATACATGAATCAGTCATTAAAAATTTTCTTACATTAGGGAACCAGCAGTTAGCGTAATGGCTATGTCGCTGGACTCCCACGTAGTCGACCGCGGTTCGCGTCTCGGACCCGGTGGCTTACAACTCACGCCGGGCGCGTGTGCGTGCGTGCCCAAGATCCCGAGAGGAGAATGGAGGAGAAGGGATTGCGGCGTGACCATCCCCCCTGGGGGATGATTTCTCGCTTTCTGTCTCTATGTCTCTCTCTGTCTGTCTGGCGAGCGCACGTGCCCTATAGCAAAAAACCTCTCAAAAAAAAAAAAAAAAAAAAAACAAGAAAATTTTCTTACATTCATGTGATAAATCTTAGCATTTATTTAAGGCACTGGATCTCTTTATGCAAATACATTTCACTAACTATAAGAAAAGGAAATTTTTCTTTGAAATACCATATAGCCTCAAAGTCAAAGTATAGGGTATAATAACTGTGTTTTAAACTAGTAATATATAGTACAAATTAAATTTTTTTACTTCCTGATGTATTATTGTATCTTAGTTTATTTTCATTCTAATTTGAACTTTTAATTAATTATTGGATTTTTTTTTAACCCTTAAGACAATTTTTCATCCTGTTCCTATGTCAATATAGAAAATCAAAAATATCATTTGACACTGGCCATTTAGTTTAATAGGACATCAAAATGTGATGTATTGTGTTGTTGTTTACTACATAGAGGCAAGACTTTCCTAGTGTGTTTGAATCTTACATTTATTTTATGATGTGTAGCATTGATCTCCCAGTATGTTATAGACACAGTAAAATTTAATATCTCATTCAAAACAGTTAAGAATAAAGAAAACTTTCTTTAGTGTTTGAAATAAATAATGCATATTTAATTCTTTATTCTTACAGAAAAAGAATGTTTATCCACATGTGTTCAGAACATGCAGCAGTCAGATGACCTGTCTCCCCTAGAAATTGTTGAAATGTTTGCTGGACTTTCTTGTTTCCTCAAAGATTCCAGTGATGTTTCCCAGACACTTTTGGATGACTTTCGGATATGGCAAGGATATAATTTCCTTTGTGATCTCTTGCTTAGGTAAAACTCCCAGATTTAAGAATATATTTTAAATCTGTATTCAGTCTTTTTCTATCAAAAGAAATAGTGTGGTATACAGTTATAAAGAAAAGGAATCAACAGATCACTTATTTAATGTATACTTGGGTGTCCTCTTGGCTTTACTGTCTTATTTTAATCTTTTTTCTGCCAACAGAGTAGAAAAGCGAATTTAGAGTTGAATTGACAAATGTGGGTCAAAGACATGGCAGAGTCAGAGGATAGATTTGATGAATAAGTCTGCTAGGGAGAAGAGTTTAGATGAACTGATTAACATCTTTCTAAAGAATAAACTCTTCTTGCTTGTCTTGTGCTTTTATTAATGTAGTTATTAATAAGAATAATGATGTCAATTGAATATGGCCTTACAAATGTATGTACAAAATAAGTTAGACTTTCCAAAATGTTTCATTAAGCCCTTTTCTATCCCAAATGGTACTTGTGTGCATTTGGAAAGTGGCTGGTGACAAATTTTATTAAGAAGATGCTTGGTGCCAGCAGGTGGCATGGTGGTAAAAGGCACGGGACTCCCACATGGCCGACTGCAGTTCGAGTCCTGGATGGGGCAGCTTGCTTTCTCACTTTCCCTCTCTCTTTCACTCTGTCTGTCCTTCTCTGGTCAAATTAAAATAAATAAATAAAGTTAAATAATTCTTAAAAAAAAAAAAAAAGGAGTTGCGCATTCCCTACTAACTGTTCCTGGGCCATTAGTTATTCTTTAATCTTATTATCTATGGTAAGCAAGCATCATTTTGAAAACTTCTTATTTCTTTTTTTTTCTTGAAGAGGTTTTTGCTATAGGGTGCATGCATTCTCCAGAAAGAGACAGAGACAGAAAGTGAGAAGTCAACCCCTAGTGGGGATGGCCACACTGCAATCCTTCTCCTCCATTCTCCTCTTGGAATCTTGGGCATGCATGCACACGTGTCTGGCACGAGTTTAAGCCACCAGGTCCGGGACTCAAACCGCGGTTGACTATATGGGAGTCCAGAGACATAGCCATTACGCTAACTGCTGGTCCCAATAAATCTTTTTTGTAAAAAACGTTTTATGTTGGGACTGGAGCCAGAAGATAGTATAGTGGTTGAGGGTGTTGGATTCCCATGTGGCCAACAGCGTTTCGAGTCCTGGACCTGGCAGCTTGAGCTCGCTCGCTCTCTTTCTTTCTCTCTCTCTCACTGTGTCCCTCACTGGTCAAATTAAAATAAATAAATAAGTAAATAAAGTTAAATAAAATAATTCTTAAAAAAATAAAAAAGATATATGTTGGGACCAGGAGGTGGCATAGTGGTTAAGGTATTGGATACTCCCACATGGCCAACCACAGTTTGAGTTCTGCACCTGGTGGCTTACTTTCTCACTTTCTCTCTTTCATCAAATTAAAAATAAATAAATGAATAAATAAAATTAAATAATTGTTATAAAAAAGATATTTTATGTTTTCAGTAAAGCCATGATCAAAAGATAATTCCTAAATGACTCCAGTGTTTTTCCAAAAGAAATTAATATTATTTTAAAAAATTGTTAGACTTCCAGTACTTTATTTAAATGTACTCTAATAAGAATACCTGAATATTATCTAATGAATACAGAAAATTCTTAGAACCCTTCCTAAGGAATTTATTTTTAAATGCTCTTAATGGCAAGAATATCTTAGGAAAGAATAGATAATAACTTTATAACTTTAAAGCTTTAGGGAATTTGAAATATTGTTTAATATAATTCCTTTATTATATAAACAGTTTCTCCAAACATTAGTGGTTTGCCTAAAATAAATCTGTGGAAATCAGTATATAAATAATTGTTTTTCGGTATTAGTATGGTTTTCTTTCAAATATACCATAATGTCTATAATAATAAAATTTGTATTATAATAAAAAAAATGTGTTTATGGGGGCCAACAGGTGGTGTGGTGGTTAAGGGCGCCGGACTCTCACATGGCTGAACACGGTTCGGGTCCCGGACCTGGCGACTTGCTTTCTCCCTTTCCCTCTCTCTTTCTTTCTCACTCTGTCCCTCTCTGGTCAAATTAAAATAAATAAATAAAGTTAAATAAAATAATTCTTTTTAAAAAGTGTCTTTATAAGGAATAATGGTAAGGACAAATTTCTCAGAGTACTTAATAGATTCATAAAACTGGAAAATACTTTTCTGTTTTAAACTTGAGAATACGACAAGAGAATAAAAATAGTTGCTGTGTCATCCTTTTTCTAGGTTGGAACAAGCAAAAGAGGCAGAATCCAAAGATGCCTTGAAAGATCTGGTTAATCTGATAACATCCCTCACAACATACGGTGTCAATGAACTAAAACCAGCTGGTGTTACCACAGGGGCGCCCTTTTTGTTGCCTGGGTTTGCAGTACCTCAGCCTGCAGGCAAAGGTGAGTCTGTTTTGGTTTGGTTTGTGTTTGGTGTTTCATTTCAAACTCCTCAGAACAACAGAAAACAAATTCATCTTACTTTGATTATTTATGTATTATGTATAAAAGTAGTATTTTCTTTTGGTTGAAGTTTGAGTTTGTTTATGGTTTAAGTAGAATAAGAATTTCTTGAGTTATAGTCTATTCTAGCAGATCATATACCTGAAAATAATAAGATTATCATAAAAATCAGTGAAATTTGTAGCATTTCATATTAGCAGCAAATAATTTTATAATCTAAATATGGTCCTTTTGAATGTTAGCACCCACACATTTCTACTTTACAAAGATGGAACTATATTCACGCTTTGATCTCTAGAACTATTAGGTATATAAATGTTTATATAAAACTTTGCAAACCCGAGTACAAAGAAGTTGCATAATTTCATTTAGGTCAGAGAATGATTCTTTTTTTTTTTTTTTTTTTTTTTTTAAATTTTTGCTATGGGATGTGTGCTCAGCAGAAAGAGAGCAGGAAAGTGAGAAATCACCTTCTGGGAGGCATAGCCACACACCACAGTCCCTTCTCCTCTAGTCTCCTGTCAGGATTTTGGGCAAACATGCCATACATGCTCAAGGTGATTTTCATACTGCCCCCTTCTGGGACTTGAACCACACAGCCCGCCATATGGGATGGGATCCAGTGCTTTAACCTCCATGCCACCTGCTGGCCCCAGAGAATAAACTTTTATAGTCTAGATTTCATAACACCTAGACCCTCATCTAAAGATCTTTTACTTAGAAAAACCTATTTAGTAGTTAAGAACACTTAATTACATAAGAAAACAAGCTAGTTGTGCTGTTTGTTTAATTTTTTTTAAATGTACAATAGCCAGTCCCAAAGACTCTGAGCCTATGTCTGATAGTTTCTTTCACATCATTGTCACTTTGTATGCTGTCTTGATCAGTATGGCTTTGTATTTTGTATTAAGTCTTAAGGTGAGGTAATATGAGTTTACCATTTTGTTTTTCCTTTTCAAAATCATTCTGGCTATTTTTGGTCTTTTGAACTTCTATATAAATTTTTTTTTTTGAGAGGTTTTTGCCATAGGGCACGTGCGCTCACCAGACAGACAGAGACAAAGAGACAGAAAGTGAGAAATCACCCCCCAGGGGGGATGGCCACACCGTAATCCCTTCTCCATTCTCCTCTTGGGATTTTGGGCACGCACGCACACGCACCCGGCGTGAGTTTTAAGCCACCAGGTCCGGGACACGAACCGCGGTCGACTACATGGGAGTCCAGCAACATAACCACTACACTAACTGCTGGTCCCAAACTTCTATATAAATTTAATAATTATTATTGGAAAAAAACCTGCTGAGGTATTGATTCATAGTATATTAAATCTCAGATCAGGTTGGGGAGAATTGACATCTTGACAGTACTGAGTTCTCCAACCCAAGACAATCCTAGAATTCTCCATTTATTTGAGTCTTTTCCAGTCAGTAGTGTGTAATCTTAATTGCAGAGGGCATGTGCACAGGCCAGAAAGAGACAGAGAAACAGAGAGAAAGGGAGCAATGAGGCATGGTCATTTTACAACCCCTTCGCCTCCATTTCTCCATCCTCTTGGGATCTTGGGCATGCTCACATGCAGGCTCAGCATGTTTTTCAAGCCACCAGGACCAGGATTTGAACCTCAGCCAGTCATTTGGGATCCAACTCCTTTATCCACTAGGTCATGGAGCTAGGCCTATCAGCAGTGTGTTAAGAGTTTTTTTTTTTTTTTTTTTTTTCTTTTTTTGGGAGAGGTTTTTGCTATAGGGCGCGTGCGCTCGCCAGACAGACAGAGAGAGACAGAGAGATAGAAAGCAGGAAATCACCCCCCAGGGGGGATGGCCACGCCGCAATCCCTTCTCCTCCATTCTCCTCTCGGGATCTTGGGCACGCACGCACACGCGCCCGGCGTGAGTTTAAGCCACCGGGTCCGGGACGCGAACCGCGGTCGACTACGTGGGAGTCCAGCGACATAGCCATTACGCTAACTGCTGGTCCCAAGAGTTTTTATTATATAGCTCTCCCTTCATTCTTTTCTTCCTTCTTTCCTTTTTATTCTTTTTTTGCCAGAAGGCATATGTGCTTGCTGAAGAGAACAGGGAGAGAAGGGAAAGTGAGAAATTATCCCTCATGGGACTTGTTCACATCGTAATCCCTTCTCCCGTTTTTCCTTCCTTTGGGAATTTTGAGCATGCATGCACATGCACCAATGTGTGTCTTAAGCCACCAGATCCAGGGCTTAAACCCCACAGTTGACCATGTGGGATCCAGCTACCTTAACCAGCAGGCCACAGGCTGGCCCAATACTTTCAGTTTCTTTGTTGACTCTATCCTTACATAATTTTATTCTTCTTGGTGTTGTTGTGAACAAAATTATTTTTCCTATTTGATTTGGATTGTTCATTGCCACTTTATAGAAATGCAGTTGGTTTTTGAAGTACTATTGACTTTGTTTGACTTAATAGTTTTTGTTTTATTATTAATTTTAATGTGACCTTTTTTCGTGGCAGATTTCTTATTAATCTTGTTCAGATAAGGGATGAGGGACTGTTGTGTAAGAATAGAGATGAGGAAAGCCAGTTGTGACAGTGCCATGCCTCACACTAAGCACGAGGTGGTGATAGTTCTTCACAGATTGTAACTCTTGTTTTAGACTCATATGGGTTGGGGCTGTGTCTATTCTAGCACATGTGGTTTTATCTTGTTATCTTATTATCAATTACTTGCTCACAGTGCTTTTGGAAATGTATTTCTTTATTTCATTGGTGTCCCTTTGATTTTGAAGGAAAATTCACGTTATCAGTGAATTTTCACCAATTCATTGATGTAATTACATTATAAAAAGTAAACTTTAATATGTGTACCTTCTGCTACGCTAGACATTCGTATCATATGCTCATCATATTTACCCATCTTATTCTTAGTGCTGATTTTAGATAAGTGAAAAAGTATAGAAGTAAATCATTTAAAAGAAAATGTAAACTCCACTATTATCTATGAACCTGTTTGTATATGTTATATCTTAAAAATGACTTCTTTTTCCAAATTTTATGGCAAGAGCTTCTATAAAGCTGTGTATCTTCGCTAGCAGAAAGATTTTCCAAAGGACATTAAAGGAAAATATAGTCCTTATCTTTAAATGGGAAATACACATTCAGCTTAATAACAACTTCATGGTGGTTTTTGATCTTACTATTGCAGAAATGTTTCCAAGATTAGAACTATGACTCTTAGCTCTCCACAGTTTCTAAATTTGTTCCCTAAAGAGAATGAGTGGTTTTAATATGTTACTTTTTATTTTTTTTATTATTTTTTTAAGAGAGATTTTTTTCTCCTATATGATGCATGTGCTTGTCAGAGAGTCAGAGAGAGACAGAAAGCAAGAAATCTCCCCCCCCCCCCGCCCACCGGGGGGGAGGGGGGTTGGGGATGACCATGCCACAATCCCTTCTCCATTTTCCTCTCAGGATTTTGGGCATGCATGTACACGTGCCCAGTGTGAGTTTTAAGCCCTCGGGTCTGGGTCTGAAACTGCTGTCAACTACATGGGAGTTCAGTGACACAACCATTATGACATCTGCTGGTTCCCAATATAGAGTGTATCTCTTTATAAGAAAAGACTATACATGTCCTTTTAATTTGCTATAGGGCACACATGCTCACCAGTGAGAGAACAGTGAGGCAGGGGGTGGGGCCAGAGTCAAAAAGCAAAGTGCCAGGTCCAGGACTCAAACTGCAGTTGGTGGTGTGGGAGTCCAGTGCCTTAATCATCCAGGCCACCTGCTGGCCCACACATTTCTTTATTTAAACCTTTACCCATATTTCATTTTACTTATGCCTGTTTCATCCACCCTTTCTTTTTTAACTTTTGCCAGAGAAAGTATGCACGAGCCAGAGCCAGAGACAGATAGAGGGAGAGAGACAGAGAGAAAGAGAAAGCTATTATAGAAAGTACCCCCCTCATGGGCATAGTCACACTGTAACCTCTTCTCCTCTATTTCTCCCTTCTTTGGGGATTTTGGGCACATACACACATGTGCCCAGCTTGTTTTTCAAGCCACTGGGTCCAAGACTCAAACCATGTAATTGGTCTGTGGATTGAACTGCATAAACACTAGGCCACTAGCCGGAATATATTTATGTGTTATAAACAAAGCAAAAAAAAAAAAAAATCTGGGACGTTAAAATCATATTTGGACTGAAGGTATTTAGAAATCTTTGTATTTTTCCATAGTGTCCAAACAAGGATTTCTGAATAGTCTTTCAAACCATTTTATTTTTTCCCTAGATTTATGTTTACCCTCTTTTGAAATCTTCCTTATTCTGTGTTGATTTTTTGGCCACTCTTGCAAATACCATATATTCTTAGTAATTGTAGAACCAAGGGACAGTTTTTAGAGGCAAGTGTTTGTTTACATGTGCCTCACATGTAAGTTTCTATGTTAACTTTTTAAATAATTATTGTCACTGTTTTGCCCTACAGTAGTCATCTATAAAGATTATTGTTTTTTCCAGTTAATATCTTTGAAAAATTAGAGTTTTAAAAACATAACTAGTAGCTTGCTATAAATTGCTGTAACAGCTGTTTATGTGAAGAAATTGCACTTTAATTACAGTGTTGTAATTACAAAGAGAAAATTGGGACTTAGGAGGTTTTTTTCTCTCTTACTTTCTTACTTTCATTTTTATTGCTTAGGCCAATTACTTCTTCAGCCTCAAAGTCTTTTTCAAACTGAGAAATAACTGCTCTTTCAGACAAGGTCAATCTTTTTTTTTTTTCCTTTTAATTAAATTTATTTATTTACATTCATTCACTGTACATCATTACAGCATACAAAGTGAGATTTTCCATCTAGAGTACAGTGTATATTGTCTCAATCAAGCACATCAACATACATGTTACCGTCAGCAAATAATTTTCAATTTCTTGTTTCCTGTATGTATGTATGTGTTGTGTGTATATATATATATATATATATATAGTGTGTGTGTGTGTGTGTGTGTGTATATATATATATATACACATATATATATATATATATTTCCCATCCTTGATTCCCTATCTCTTTTTTTTTTTAATTTTTATTTTTTCACATTATTTATTATTATTATTATTATTATTATTTGTATATACTTTCAATCATATTGTTTGGCTTACAATGAGACCATTTCGATATGTGAACATTTCTCCCCAGACCCGTTGATCGAAATATCTTCAACAGATAACACCACACCTCCCCATCCCATCAAAGCTCTACCTCTGTATCCCTTCTCCAAATGTCTTTCGTTAGGCCCCACTCCTCCACATACATCTCATCTGACATTCACACCCATCTCTTGTGTTTGTTCAACTGTTAGTCAATCAGTTTCAGACATAAAATGCAGATAAACGGTATATGTTAAGTGGGGACATACAATGTCTCTCCTTGATAGCCTGGCTTGCCTCACTCAGCAGTACATCTTCCATATTCTTCCACTTTCTGTCAAAAGCCAGGGCTCTGTTGGTTTTTATGGCTGAGTAGTATTCCATAGAGTGTATGTGCCACAGTTTTTCAATCCATTCCTCCATACGGGGTCATTTGGGTTGGTTCCATGACTTAGCAATTGTGAATAGTGCCGCAATAAACATTGATGTGCAAGCACTTTTCCAATGAAGAATTCTTCTGTCCTTTGGGTAGATACCGAGGAGTGGGATCCCTGGATCATAAGGCAGATCTATCTGTAGATTTTTGAGGAATCTCCAAATTATTTTCCACAGTGGTTGGACCAATCTACATTCCCACCAGCAGTGTAAAAGAGTTCCCCTTTCACCACACCCCCGCCAACACTTATCATTTTTTGTTTTTTTAATATTAGACATTCTGACTGGGGTTAGGTGGTACCTCATTGTTGTTTTTATCTGCATTTCCCTTACGATGAGGGAGGTTGAACATTTTTTCATATGCCTTTTGGCCATTCGTATGTCATCTTTAGAGAGTGTTTTTTTCATCTCCTCCCATCTTTTAATAGGGTTGATCATCTATTTTCCAAACACCTTTTTTAGTTCCTTGTGTATTCTGGTTATCAGTCCCTTATCTGATGCAAAATTTACAAAAATATTTTCCCATTCTGAGGGCTATCGATTCACACTAACTACTGTGTCTTTGGCCATGCAGAAACTTCTTAGTCTGATGTAATCCCATTTGTCTATTTTGGGGATGATCGACTCTACTTTGAGGGTCTTCTTTAGGAAGTCTTTCCCTACACCAATGTCTCCCAGAGTTTCCCCAGTGTTTTCCAGGAGCAGCTTTATAGTTTGAGGTCTTAGATTTAGATCCTTGATCCACCTTGACTTGATTTTTGTCAAAGGAGAGAGGTAGGGGTTCAGATTCATCTTTCTGCAAGTGGAAGTCCAATTTTTCCAGCACCACTTGCTGAAGAGGCTTTCATTTTCCCACTGGATTGACTGTTACCCCTTGTCAAAGATCAGTTGACTGTATGTTTGGGCACTTATTTCTGGGGACTCTATTCTGTTCCATTGGTCCACGTGTCTGTTTCTGTGCCAGTACCATGCTGTCTTTATTACCACAGCTTTGTAATATCTTTTTGGATCGGGGAGTGAGATGCTGCCCACTCCGCTCTTCTTGTGTAGAATTACTTTGGCAATACGGGGTCTTTTATGATTCCAGACAAATTTTAAGATTGTCTTTTCTAGGTCTGTGAAGAATGTGTCTAGTACTTTGATTGGCATTGCATTAAATAGGTAGATTAATTTGGGTAAAATTGCCATTTTGATTATATTAACTCTTCCATTCCATGAACATGGGATGTCCTTCCATTTTTTTGTGTCATTTTCAATTTCTTTTTTTAGCTTCTCATAGTTTTCCTTGTGGAGGTCTTTAACTTCTTTGGTTAGATTTATTCCTAAATATCTTATACTTTTAGCGGCTATGGTAAACAGAATAACTTTTTTCAGTTCTATCTCAGTCTGCCTGTTATTCGTATATAGAAATGCTATCGATTTCTGTATATTGATTTTATATCCTGAAACTTTACGGTAACCATGTATTACTTCCAGTAATTTTTCCATGGAGACCATTGGGTCTTCTATGTATACAATCATGTCATCTGCAGATAGAGAGAGTTTCACCTCTTCTTTTCCTATTCGAATGCCCTTTATTTTTTCCTCTTTTCTGATTGCGTTGGCGAGGACTTCCAGTACTATATTGAAAAGGAGAGGAGAAAGTGGGTATCCTTGTCTTGTTCCTGTGTTTAGTGGGAAAGCTTTCAGCTTTTCTCCATTCAAGATGATGTTCGCTATGGGTTATTCATAGATGACTTTTATTGTATTGAGAAATGGCCCTTTCTATGCCGATTTTGCTAAGAGTCTTGATCGTGAAGGGATGTTGTATCTTATCAAATGCTTTTTCTGCATCAATCGATATGACAATATGGTTTTTGTCTTTCTTCCTATTAATATGGTGTATTGCATTTATGGTTTTGCGTATGTTGAACTAACCTTGCATTCCTGGAATAAAGCCTACCTGATCATGGTGTATGATCTTCTTTATAAGTGTTGAATATGATTTGCTAGTATCTTGTTGAGAATCTTTGAGTCTATGTTCATCAGAGATATTGGTCTATAGTTTTCCTTCTTTGTCCTGTCCTTATCTGTTTTAAGGATGAGGGTGACAGAGGTTTCGTAGAATGAATTAGGGAGAGATTCACCCTTTTGGATCTTTAGAAATAATTTGAGCAGAATGGGAGTTAACTCTTCTTCGAAAGTTTTGTAGAATTCAGAGGTGAATCCATCGGGGCCAGGGCTTTTCTTTATTGGAAGGTTATTTATTACTGATTCAATCTCCTGGCTTGTTATGGGCTTATTCAGACTTTCTATTTCTTCCTGGCTCATTCTTGGTAGATTATATTTGTCCAGGAATTTGTCCATCTCATCCAGATTATCTTGTTTCTTAGCATATAGATGTTCAAAGTATCCTCTAATGATGTTTTGAATTTCTACTATGTCTGTTGTTATGTTACCAGCCTCATTGCAGATTTGATTCACCTGGTTCCTTTCTCTCTTCTTCTTAATAAGTCTTGCTAGTGGGGTATCAATTTTGTTTATCCTTTCAAAGAACCAGCTTTTGCTTTCACTTATTTTCTGTATAGTACGTTTATTTTCTATTTCATTTATTTCTGCTCAGATCTTTATTATTTCCTTTCTCCTGTAATCTTTTGGATTTTTTTGCTGTTGCTTTTCCAATTCTCTGAGGCTTGATGTTAGGTGATCCATTAGCCTTCTCTCTGTCTTCCTCTTATGTGCACTAATTGCTATGAAATTCCTCTTATGACTGCTTTGGCAGTGTCCCAAAGATTATGGAAACTCGTGTCTTCATTGTCATTGACTTCCATGAATCTTTTGATTTCAGTTTTTATTTCTTCGGTAATAGTGGAGTCATTCAGGAGTAGGTTATTTAGTATCCATGTTTTTAGGTATTTTTAAGGATTTCTCTTGAAATTAAACTCAAGTTTAATTCCATCATGGTCAGAGAAGATGCTGGAAATAGTTTCTATGCCTCTGAATCTGCAGAGGCTTGCTTTGTGTCCTATGATGTGGTCAATCTTCGAGAAAGTTCCATGTCGGGGTGAGAAAAAACTATATCTTGTGGTTTTTGGGTGGAAAGTTCTATAGATGTCTGTTAAGTCCAATTGATTTATGGTATCATTTAGATCCTTGATCTCTTTACCTATTTTTTGCCTAGATGATCTGTCCAGAGGGGATAATGAGGTGTTGAGATCTCCAACAATTAGTGTGTTGCAGTCTATCTCCCCTTTCAGATCTAACAGTCTTTCCTTCACATATTTGAGTGCTCCTGTGTTAGGAACATACATATTAATAAGCGTTATATCTTCTCGATCTATAGAGCCTTTTACTACGATATAGTGCCCTTCTTTGTCTCTTCGAACGGTTTTTGTTTTAAAGCCTATTTTGTCAGAAATTAGTATCGCAACTCCAGCTCTTTTTTGGTTCCCAATTGCATGGAAAACCTTTTTCCAACCCTTCACTTTCAGTCTATGTATGTCTTTCTCCATGAGGTGGGTTTCTTGTAGGCAACAGATAGAGGGTTTCTGTTTTTTTATCCATTCAGCCAGTCTGTGTCTCTTGATTGGAGAATTTAAACCATTAACATTCAATGTTATTATCGATGTTACAGGATCTGTACCTACATTTAAGTTGGCCATTGTCTTAGTTGCCTGTTATTTCTTTGTTTCTGGCTGTTGCGTCTTTAGTTTTCCTGGAACAGTACTTTCTTCAGGATTTCTTGAAGAGCTGGTCTGGTGTTGGTGAATTCTTTCAGGTTTTGTTTGTCTAAGAAGATTTTAATCATTTTTTCCCAATGAAGGATAATCTTGGAGGGTATAATAGTCTTGGCTAAAATTGTTTCTCTCTTAACACTTTCAGTATGTCTTCCCATTCTTTCCTTGCTTGCATTTTTTCTGATGAGAGGTCTGGTGTTAGTCTTATGGGATGGCCTTTGTAAGTTACTTCTCGTTTCTCTCTTGCCAGTTTTAGTACCATGTCTTTTTCTGTAGTGTTAGACAGCCTGGCTAAGATGTGCCTTGGGGACATCTTAGGGGGGAAGATCTTCTGGGGTTGATTCTATTTGGGGTCCTTTGTATTTCTTGGGTCCGGATGGTTCGGTGCCTCTCTAGGCTTCGGAAATTTTCTTCCAGGATGTCGTGGAATAGATTTTCCATTCCGCTATTAGTTTCTTCACCTTCTGGGATGCCAATTATTCTGATGTTTGGGCGTCTAATAGAGTCTAGTATTTCTCGTATATTATCCTCGTGTTTTTTAGTTATTTTCTCGATCTTTTTGTAGTTTTTTTCTAGATCAGAGGTTTTATCTTCTACATCAGAGATTCGATCTTCAGCATGGTCTAATCGGCTCTTAATACTTTCCAGAGAGTTTTTGATTTCTTGTATTATAGACTTTATCTCTAATAGTTCCACCTGATTCTTTCTCAGAGTATCCATTTCTTCTTTCATATCCTGGAAGGACTTCCTAATTTCCTGCAGTTCGTTGTCTCTTTTCTTTTCCAGTTCACAGAATTTGGTCACCATGAATGTTCGAAATTGTGTGTCTGTCATTTTCGTAACGTCCTCCATATTTACGAGACATGGAAGGGTGTTTTCCTTTGTTGGAGACATATTTCCTTGTTTATTCAGACCTGAGGCTCTTTTTCTACTTCTAGCCATTGGAAGATTAATTCCCTTTTAAAGACCTCTTGGGAGAATGTTTCTCCCACTAGAAGTAAGAGTCTTTCCTTTTTGATGGGAATAGATGTTTGCTGAAGTCTCTCTTCTGTTGTTTTTACCAATGTGCTCTCAGGAGGGGAACTCTACGGAAGTGTCTAACAAGCAGTATCTCCTTTTTCAAAGGGGATCAGTACTAGGGAGGATCCCAGAGACACTTACCTTACTAGGAAATTTCAGATATATGATTCTAGACCTACCTAGTCTGTCTGGCAGGGTAAAAAATGAGGAGGAGAGGACAATATGCAACGAAAGGAAAGACAACAGAGAAAAATAAAGAAAATAAAGACAACAGAGAAAAATAAAGAAAATCGCGAGGCGCGTGATTTCGCCAGAGGCTTGTAGCAGGGCCTTTCCCCTGCTGGCAGGCAGGGAAAGTCTGGAGGGAGAAGCATAGCTGGGTATTAACAAGAGAATGGAGAGGTTTCAAGAAAAAAGCCACCGCAGGGAGATCCTAGCTACCTACCTAGAAGGTGGAGTCTGGGGCTTGGGAGTCTGGAAGTGGGGTGGGGGTCAGAGGTGACCCTCCCTCAGTATCCCTTGCTGGCCAGAGGCTTGTAGGAGGGCCTTTCACCTGCTGGCAGGCACGGGCCAGACAAGGTCAATCTTATAATAACAAAATATGAAACCACTGCATGTTCCCAAGCTCTGAAGCCAGAATCTGTGTAATACGCTCTTATGCTCTCTAAAACAGTCTGATTTCCCAGCGTGTATTGTGTTTGAATTGGAATATTTGTATTGATGCATTAAAAGTTTAATCAGTGTCATTTATTTTTATTTAAACAATTTGCACCCGAAGAAGAAAAATAAGATCTTCTGTGGAAAAAGAGTATGTTCTTAGCAAACAGTAGAGAAATGTTAACAATTGATAATGTTTTCAAAAGGCTATTTGTCATGATTAAAATATCACATTGCACCTACTTTCATGTTCTTGTTTTCTATTTTAGGTCACAGTGTGAGAAACATCCAGGCCTTTGCAGTTCTTCAGAATGCGTTTTTAAAAGCAAAAACCAACTTCCTTCCCCAAATCATCCTTGATGCCATCACGAACATTTACATGGCTGACAGTGCCAATTATTTCATCCTGGAATCACAGCACACACTGTCACAGTTTGCAGAGAAGATTTCTAAACTTCCAGAAGTACAAAACAAATACTTTGAGATGTTGGAGTTTGTTGTTTTTAGCTTAAATTATATCCCTTGTAAAGAACTTATTAGTGTTAGTATCCTCTTAAAATCTAGCTCTTCTTACCACTGTAGCATTATTGCAATGAAAACACTTCTTAAGTTTACAAGACATGACTACATATTTAAAGATGTGTTCAGGGAGGTGGGCCTTCTGGAGGTCATGGTAAACCTTTTGCATAAATATGCTGCCCTCTTAAAGGATCCAACTCAGGCACAAAATGAACAAGGTAAAGTTCCATAATTTATATTTGTTTCATAAAAGGGTTTGGGCCTATTGTTTGTTCCTGTTGTGCCTTTCACTTAGTTGTCAATTTGAATGACTTCCTAAGATGTATTATTGTGACATCCTGCTGGGTGTTTCTCAAGGATAATGTGTTCCCCTCTCTTAGGGGACTGGGGAAAGGGAGTCTAGAATTATGCCCTCATAGTGGAAGAGGTTTAAAGTAATGTGAGGAAAACCATGTATGACCCATTCGTAATTGACCAGTATCTACTCCTTTGAGCTTCTGAGAGGGAAATTAAAAGACTTCTGGAAATAATTGGAATTACTATTAATTTTACTTATCGTTAAACATAATTAAATGTGTAGGTACCACAGGATGTTTTTAGTAGTTATAGAGAGCAAATCTATTTAGTGATGTCATATTCATATACATGTATTATCATTCAGTACCTTTCTTCTAAATCTGATAAAAGTCTAGTAGTAGCTGGTAATTAGTAAATATTAAATATGAACTAATACAAGATAGGCAGAATTATTCATAAGCTTTTTAAGAAGGGCATTAGCATTTTTCTGTTCACCTCCTTGATTGGGAAACTCCTATAAGAATGATATATTTAACTTTGGTATTTTTGTTTTTTGGGTTTCTTTTTTGTTGTTTGGCTTTGTTTTTAATTGCCAGAGGGTATGTGTGCTAGCCAGAAAGCGAGAGAGAGGGAGAAAGCACCCCCAGTGGGCTGATCATGCTGAAATCCCTTCTTCATTTCTTCATTCTGTAGAGATTTTAGGCACACACACATACATGCCCAGCATGTTTCTCAAATCACTGGGGTGAGGATTTGAACTGTGTTCAGCTTTGTGGGATCTGGCTCCCTTAACCACTAGATAACAGTGCTGGCCCTGCATTTTCATTTTTAATATTGGTCAGATAACTATAATGTTCTAGTCACACTAAAATAAAATCTGGTAATAGTGATTTTAAGCCTATTTCATCAGATGGTGGGCGTATGTATTATTTTAACTGTCATATTGTATCTATAATATTAGTGATGAAAGTGACTATTAAAGAAATATGAAAAGGGGAACAGCCAGTGGTGTAGAGGTTAAGGAGGCTAGATCCCACATGAGAACCCAGTGACTTGAAAACTCACTGGGGCGTTTGTGAGTGTCTCAAATACTGAGAGGTGAATGCAGAAGGGACAGTGGTGAAGCCATCTCTCTCTGGCAGGTGCACTTTCTCACTTTTCCTTTCTTTCTGTCTTTTCCTGTCTTTCTCCAGCAAGAGCATGTGCCATATATGAAGCTAAGCTAAAAAAAAGAAAAGAAAGAATATTAAAAGGAATTATTAAAATAAATTGAATCAAGAAAAATTAAGTATATCACTTTTGTGATTTGGATCTTTGAACTTTTTTCCTAGGGGACTCAAGAAATAATAGTTCAGTTGAAGACCAAAAACACCTGGCTTTGTTGGTTATGGAGACCTTGACAGTCCTTCTTCAGGGATCAAACACAAATGCAGGTAA
Organism: Tupaia tana; assembly: GCA_026018925.1. Classification (NCBI taxonomy): domain Eukaryota; kingdom Metazoa; phylum Chordata; class Mammalia; order Scandentia; family Tupaiidae; genus Tupaia; species Tupaia tana. The sequence continues at coordinate 20,802,089 of JAKSZU010000017.1, forward strand.
TCAGGGAAACCTCAAGTTTATGCTTTTTTAGGTTATCGCTGGTTACATCTTCTCTAGTGATTCTTGCTTCTGAAATGCTCGTATTAGAGGGAAAAACTATAGATTCAATGATGGTACAATTATGTACTTTAAAAATGCAGTGTGTGTGTTTTTAAGCCACCAGGTCCAGGACTCACACCATAGTTGGTCATGTAGGAGTTCAGCACTTTAAATGCCACGCTACCTTGCCAGCCCCATCAAAATCTAATACTTTTGACCATTCAAAGTGTGTTAATGATAAAATATATATTAGTGTTGCCATTTTAAAATGTTCCATGCTGCTTTTTATAGTATGCCTAATGTTTAAAGTATGCTTTGCTCCTTTTTAAAATTTTTTGAAATTTTCCCAGATGGTCCATGTGCTCACTGGAGAGAGAGAAAGCAAGAGAAGAGAGAGAATGGTCATACTGCAATCTCTTTTTTTCCATGTCCTCCTCCTTTCGGGATTTGGGCACACACACACATGTACCTGAAGTGTTTCTCAAGCCACTTAAAAGACTTAAAGCCACGTTAGTACTTAAATTATGTAGTTGGCCATGTGAGATCCGGCCACCTTAACCACCATGCCACCAGCTGATCACTTTTCTATTTTTTTGACTTACATAAATGCCCTTATTCAAGTAATTTGGATACTTAAATTATTTCTATTTCTTTCATGTGGTGATTTCCTTAATATTTTGGCAAGACAGGTTAGAGTATTGTAATGTTATACCCTTCGGGAATAGTGATAAATGATTCTCTAATAAAGCTTACCTTTGGGGGGACCAGCAGTTAGCATAATGGCTATGTCACTGAATTCCCATGTAGTCGACCATGATTGAAGTCCCAGACCCAGTGGCTTAAACTCACATTGGGTGCATGTGCATGTGCGCCCAAGATCCTGAGAGGAAAATGGAGGAGAAGGGATTGCGGCATGACCATACCCCCTGGGTGGGTGATTTCTCGCTTTCTGTCTCTCTTTTTCTGGTGAGCACATGCGCTCTATATCAAAAACCTCTCAAAAAACAAAAAACAACAACAACAAAAAACAACTTACCTTTGAGACCAGTTATGTCACTGGACTCCCACATAGCCAACTGAAGTCCAAGTCACAGACCCAGTGGGTTGAAACTCACGCCAGGCTCATTTGCGTGCATGCCTAAGATCCCAGGAGGAAAATGGAGGAGAAAGGACTGTGGCATGGCTCTCTCTCCTGGGGAGTGATTTCTCTCATTCTGTCTCTCTGTCTTTCCGGAGTATGCACATGCCCTATAGCAAAAATATTTCTTAAAAAAAAAAAAAAAAAAGCTTAACTTCTTCCAGGTAAATGAGAAGTATTAAATATTTTAGTTCATCTTTGTCTCAGTTCTTTTTTATTCATTTTTTTAAACCTGTCATTAGCAGTCTAACTGTATTTATAAAATAATCACTTTTGCTTTTAAGAAAAAGATTACTGGGACCAGCAATTAGCGTAATGGCTATGTCGCTGAACTCCCATGCAGTCAACTGCGGTTTGAGTCCCAGACCCGGTGGCCTAAACTCACACCAGGTGCATGTGCGTGAGTGCCCAAGATCCCAAGAGGAGAATGGAGGAGAAGGGATTGCGGCATGACCATCCCCCCCACCCCCCCCCCCCGGGGGTGGTTTCTCTCTTTCTGTCTCTCTGTCTTTCTGGCAAGCACATGCGCCCTATAGCAAAAACCTCTCCCCCCAAAAGAAAGAAAGAAAGAAAGAAAGAAAGAAAGAAAGAAAGAAAGAAAGAAAGAAAGAGATTACTTGAAATCTTACTCTATGTTAAAAAACTCAGGCAACAATATCCATCTATATACTTGAGAGGAATAAGTGAAGGAGAAGTGAGTTCAGATGATTAAACTGGGCTTAGAGACTAGAAAACTTTTTAAGACATGGTAAAGAGCTTGGATTCTATTTTATGTGTTATGGAAGTGATGGATGAGTAAACACCATGCCAAAAAAAATCATGGTTGTTTGTCTGAATGCAGAGAAACTTAACATTCAGCACACTTAAAATATGTGTTGCAAGCACTGTGCTAGGTATGTTAAAGATGCAAAAGATAAGTCTTAGTTCAATGAAATTACAATCTAATGGAGAAAGATGTAAGCAAATAATTAGATAAGTAAAAATTTAAACACAATTTTAGCAAATACCAAGACAGAGTTTAATGAATTTAGTAGGTAATTGAGACAAAGAATATGATAACATTTAATGGATGCTATACTTAACATTTTGTAGAACACATAATCTTTTTATTTCCACTAACTAGGTTTAGCTGATGGAGATATTCAGAAACATGTACACTAACAAGAATTTATTTGCAAATTAGCTTTCGATTATTTAGCACAGTTGCATGGGGAAAGGTTGAACAACTGTACTCGTGTGGAGGAATGAGAGTTTACCCCATCTCCTAGAATGCCAAACATTTTTATACAGTTCTTTTCTTACTGTGCTTCTTTTCCTTAATAAGAAAGATGTTACCATCTGTGTGATCTCAGAACTTAACCTAGTGCTTTCTTCATAGGATGTATTATAAAACTATTGGCCATTATGATTATCTAAGGGGCCTCAACTAACAATCTAGAGACAAGTTCACATGGTCTTCACATAATCAAAGGATGTTACAAATTCCATAAGTGTTGAATCTCATGACTCACACTCACTCTAAGATAATTATTATGAAGTTAGCAATTAGAAAACCACTAAACAGAAAGGATACTGGCTGCAAGAGCAAAATTATACTGCCAATTACTCACTCAACAAATATTTATTGAAACTTGGATTTGTAGGTAATCTGAGTTTAATGGGAGACCAAAACACACAAATAATAATATTAAGATTGTTTGATATAAACTATAATGAAAATATATAAAAACGTTACTAAAGCATTAAGGGTAGAGAAATTAGAAGAAATAATAATTAGTAATTCAAGGCACTTGGACTTTTGTGTGTTTGTGTGTGTGTGTGAATGAGGTTGGTGTTTGGTATGAGAGCAGTATCAGAGCTGGGCTATGTAGGCATAAATCCTGCTCTGCATTTACTAGTGACTTTGGCCATTACACAGCTTCTCAAGAGGAGAAGATAGGATTAAATAAACCAATCTGTGTGAAGATGCCGAAGCAGTACAATGACAGATGTTTTCATATTTCTTCCTCCTTTTTTTTTTTAAATAAGTTGTTTTTTTGTTTTTTGGGTTTTTTTGTTGTTGTTGTTGTTGTTGTTTGTTTGTTTTAAGGCAGTGAGAGAGTGAGATAGAGAGGGAAAGTGAGAAATCATCTCCCGAGGGGATGACCACACTGCAATGCCATCTGCTCCATTCTCTTCTAGAAATTTTGAGTACGCATGTACACAAATCCAGCATGTTTTTCAGACCTCCTGGTCAGGACTTGAACCATGCTGCTGGCCAGGTGGGATCCAACTGCCTTAACCTCTATGCCACCTGCTGGCCCAACTGATGCTTTCTTTTATAGAGTTTGTCTATTTTTGTTTTTGTGCTCAGTCAATGAAAAACATTTAGTTCTTTATAGTTTTTCCCATAGTAGAATAATTTATTCTATTCCTTTATTGCTACTTCATTTAAATCTCATCTTTCTGGGGTATTGTTCATTCTAAAGCCTTTTTACATAAAGTGATTTCAGTATTGAGTAAACTTTCCGAATGATCTAGATTTGGAGAATTTAGCCATGGTAAACATATCAGAACATTCATCTAGCATTAAGGATCTAGAGAAGATGCACATATACTTTGGCAGATATCCTGCCTTGCAATTTTGTACTATAATTTAAGGGAGAAATAGCTGGGTAGGTTTAATTTGCAATCTTTTGAGTTACTATACCTACAAAAAAAATCGAATTTTAATTCACCTGGCTTGTCTCAGGAAGTTTTAAATCATCCAGTGTTATTCTTTATCTCCCTCCTCCAAGGAATCTTCCGAGAATTTGGGGGTGCAAGATGTGCGCATAATATAGTGAAGTACCCTCAGTGCCGGCAGCACGCCCTGATGACGATCCAGCAGTTGGTGCTCTCTCCAAATGGGGATGACGACATGGGCACTCTCCTGGGTTTGATGCATTCAGCCCCACCAACAGAATTGCAGCTGAAGACTGACATTTTAAGGGTAAGTCGGATAAATGTGTGTTTCTACTCTTTTACTACTAGGACCTATGATTACTTTTTAATGATTTATATTTAAGTGACAGGCAGAAATTTCAAAAATCCAAGTTACCAGAAGAAACACACAGCTTTGTAGAGGCATTTGAAAAGACTTATTCATCTGAAAGTCATTCATGTCTTTCATATGCATTACTGCTGCTAAACCTTGACAGTAATTATCTTGGCATATAGAAATAATACATTAAATAAAAAGTACATGAGTGATATATAGCATCTTAATATATACTAAATACAAACATTTTCTTTTTTTTTCTTTTTGGAGAGGTTTTTTGCTATAGGACACATGCGCCTGCCAGAAAGACAGACAGAAAGCGAGAAATCACTCCCCAGAGGGGATGGCCACACCACAATCCCTTCTCCATTCTCCTTTTGGGATCTTGGGCACACACGCATATGCAACTGGCGTGAGTTTAAGCCACTGGGTCTGGGACTTCAACCGTGGCCTGCTACAAAGGAGTCCAGCGACACAGCCATTATGCCAACTGCTGGTCCCAATACAGACATTTTCTCTTCAGTTAAAATCACTCACAGGGTTATGCCTCTGTGAAATAAAATGTTTTATATGACTTTGTATACATATATATGTGTATGTAAATATATATGTATGTATATAGTGGGTGTTCCAGTAAACATCAATTCATCTACTAGAAATTTACATGATTTTTATCATTATTCCTTAGCAAGCCTCTAACATAATAACATCCTATTTTATAGATGAGAATAATTAGGATTTAGAGAGGTCATGTAATTTGGATATGTTTATATACTAATTTGTTTTTTAGGAAGTAGAGTTAACCCCCAGATTTATTTTTAAGAATTATGTATTTAATTTTATTTATTATTAATTTTTTAATTTGACCAGAGAGAGACGAAGAGACAAGAGAGAGAGAAGGAAAGTGAGAAAGCAAGCCACCAGGTCCAGGACTTGAACTGTGGTCAGCCATGTGGGAGTCCAGCACTTTAACCACCATGACACCTGCTGGCTCCAACCCCAGATTTCAATACAAAATACCACTATGTTTTACACAAACTTATATACATATATATTCTTTCACATTACCATGGTCTCTCATATGCCTGTGTAAGAAATTTTTAGAATAAACTAAAATTAAAGGTGTCACTTTTAATTTTCTGACAAGTGAATGTAGTACTGCACGTCAGCAGCAGTACAGCCACCACTTATTTGCTGCTGCTTATGTGTCAAATACTATTCTCTGCATTTAGATGCATCTGCTTATTTAGTCCTCCCAATAGAAATAGATTCTTTTAGCATCTCTCTTTTACAAATTATAATCTGCAACACCGCCCCAGTGTGTATATCTGATAGATAGAGGAGCCAAGATCTAGACTCAACTAGTCTTCCTACAGAGTTACACTTTTAACTTCTGCGCTATCCATGGTTTTTCAAAAGAAACAGCTTTTTTTGACCAGAAACTTGTATTTAAATGACATCTGGGTAAAATGAGATAAGCTCATTAAGATTTACATTATTTCATTCATTTATTGACTCATAGTTTCTAAACACTATTTCCCATTATAAGGAACCAGGACTCCTTGGAGAAATAGTTTATTCCAGCGACAGGGCAGGTAAAGAAAATGAGCCTAAAACATTTTATTTAGTTAAAAAGTAGGGAAATAATCAAAGAAAATAAGTAAGTAAGTAAATACAAATTATCAAATAACTGAGAGAGGAGGAAACACTCTCATTTACTGCTAAAATTATAATAAAATAATCAAAATCACTATCTACTGTAATAATAAATTATGCAGGGAAAACTCATCCTGGGTTGGGGTGGAAGGAGCACAGTGGTAAAGCACAGGGTCTGTGAAGCAGACCTGCATAGGAAGGTTGCCAGTTTGTGTCCTCTGACCTCCCCGAGTACGCTAGGCATACACGTGCCCATGACCTGGACTGGCTAACATCGAGGGTGGGTCGGGTGTTGGGACCTTGTCAGGGTACTGTATCTCTGTCTCTCTTTCTTATGGAATACATTAATGAACTTAAAAAAAAAAAAAGTTATCATGGGTAACTAACCATAGGGGATGAAATTTTGAGAAATAGGGCTTTTACATTCTCAAGGTGTGTCTTCAAAGAATAATTTTTAATTTCAAATGGTGAATAGACTTTACCTTAACCAAATGATCAAAATTAACTTAGCCTATGATGGAACCGATGAACAACATGTCCTGCCTCTCATGAAGCACCGAGAAGAATTTTGTTTTTCAGTTTTCTACCAGAATTGTATATAGTGCAAATCTAACTATGAGAAAATATCAGATAAACCCAAAATTTCAGACTGTCTGTAAAGTAACTGACCTGTATTCTTCAAAAATGAAATTGAAAATGATTTAAGAACTGTTACTGAATATGATCTTGAATTCTTTTTTTTTTTTTAACTATAAAGGATGTTACCAATATTTGACAAAAACATGAGTAGGTGTGTAGAATATATCATTGTATTGTTCCAGTGTAAATTTTCTAATTTTAATCATTTTACTGTGGGTAAGGGATTCTTTTTAAAAAAGGAAAATACATACAAACTTTGAAACATACAAGAAATTGGAAAGAGAAAAAGAGATCATGAGATCAGTCAAGTTAAATATTAATATTTGGAGATATTCAGGAATTGGGTGAAGTATTTTTGCAATTTTTCAGGTGTAAAATTGGGTCAAAATAGTAACAGATATGAAGCCAGTGTGTTTATCCCAGCCTCCAAGGCCCTGTGACCCATTCTCTTTCTTCTCTGATTTTCTTTCCTAGTACCCTCATCTGTAGGTGAGGAAAAGGCGATTTTCCATGTACTCTCCAAGTTCTTAACTGGGATTGATCTCTCTTACAAAAGACAGATGAGTAAGAGAAAAGCAATGGGTTATTTAGGAATGTATACTTAATGTGTATATGGGAGATACTTAGGGAAACATGACTTATTTTCAGAGTTGGCTTAACCTATCTCTAGTTTGTATAGCATCTTCAACAAAGAATGGTGTTTGTGTGTGTGTGTGTGTGTGTGTGTGTGTGTTTAAGTTTTTGCCATAGGGCATGTACGCTTGCCTGAAAGAGACAGTGAGAGGGAAAGTGTGATATCACCCCCTGGGGAGGATGGTCATGCTGCAGTCCCTTCTCCATTATCCTACTGGGATTTTGGGCACTCATGCACCCATTATTGACGGCATGGTTTTCTTTCTTTCTTTCTTTTTTTTTAATGTGTTTTTTAATTTCAAGAAAGGCAGTTTTAGTTTTAATAAATCAAAATTAAAAAATGTTAAGAGAACTTTGCTTAAGACTTAAAACCAAGAAGCAGGTTAGGATTCTGTTCAAATAGTAGTTACCTGGATCTGTTGACAACTCAAGAGAAAAAATCCTTATCTCTGGACTACAAAGCATAGAAAAATATCCGTATTTAGTCAAAAGCCATAAAATTTTATTTCATCAGCTCAGTCTCATGTACTTAATCTAACTTCTGTTGTGGTCCAAACTTTCTATTTAAATTCTGGAAGATAATATTCAGATCTGGGCTTGTACCTACCATTAAGCTGGCCCTTTTCTTAGATGTTTTTTTAACTCTTATTTCTGTGTCTGATTTTTGTTTTCCTGATATAATACTCTCTTCAGAACTTCCTGGAGAACTGGTTTGGTGTCGTTAAATTCTTTCAGGTTTTGTTTATCTGAGAATGTTCTTATCTTCTCATCCCATATGAAAGGTAATCTTGCAGGGCAGAATATTCTTAGTTTAAATTGTTTTTCACTCAACACTTTGAATATATCTTCCCATTCTTTCTTTGCTCGCATTGTTTTCAATGAGAGGTCCGCTGTTAGCCTGATGGGATATACTTTGTAGGTAACTTGTCATTTCTCTCTTGCCAGTCTGACTACCTTGTCTTTGTCTGTGGTTTTGCTCAATCTGGCTATAATGTGTCTTGGAGAAGATCTTCTGGGGTTGATTCTATTTGGGGTCCTATGCATTTCTTGGGTCTGGATCTTTCAATGCTTCTCTAGGTTTGAAAAGTTTTCTTCCAGGATTTCATGGAATAGATTATCAATGCTTGGGACTCAAACAACGAATGGCCATGTGGGAATCCACCCTTCACCTGCTGGCCCCAGAACAGTAAATTTTTAGAGAAGTATAAGACAAAGAAATAAGACTCTAAGAGTGGCAAATTATGGTTAGACAATAAATAGTAGATAAAGCCTAGTTTGTGAAGTTATTTACAGGTCTCTGTGGACCCTCTTCCAGGCTGATAGGAATCTGACTTTATCTTGAGTTATCAAACTTTTTCCTTCCTGGTAGAGGAAAGAAGGGACCCTTATAAATGTATGTTCTGCTTTTAAATAAATAATGGAGCCAGAGAGCTTTTCTTCTGCCTGCTTCCTTTTAGTTACCCTCAGCTGAACATCACCCACATGCCAAATTGGCATATTTTGAAACAGCAAATTCTGGCCTCATGCACACTCTATTCCATTCACAGACATATCAGGGATTACCATTTCACTTATTTTTGCTTTAATTCAATTAAAGTTCTCATCGATAATAAGACCGTAATACTTTTTTTTCTTTATGCTATTGTATATTCCATCCTGTTCTGATTATTGTTTAATGACAATTTAAAATATGCATTTCATTTTAAAAACAAGATTCATCTGACTGTATTTATCTCTTAGACAAAAAGGACTTTGGCATGAGTATCGATATTTGAGGAACATTTGTATATTCGAAGGGATTGCTATGAGAAAAGATAGCTTCAAAAGATGTTAATGTTGTCAACTGTTTTTAACATGGAGTTTTCTCCTCTTTTGGCACCTTATTAATTGTATTTGTAAAATATTGGTCAAGAGCAGGCCCATATTTTTAAGACAATGTTATTCTAGTTAATAACTAACTATCAGGTTGAAAGAGGATGGGAGGGGGTCCTGAGGCATTGTATTTACTGTTTTATCAATACATGGTGTGAATGCTTGAAATGTGGCCTGTTGGGGCCAACTATTATGTTACTGAATGTGATTGGAAAGAGAGGCACAGTGGGGACCAGCAGTTAGCGTAAGGGCAATGTCGCTGAACTCCCACGTAGTTGATCGCAGTTCAAGTCCTGGAACTGGTGGCTTAAACTCACGCCGGGCACATGTTCGTGTGTGCCCAAGATCCCGAGAGGAGAATGAAAGAGAAGGGATTGTGGCGTGGCCATCACCCTGGGGGGTGACTTCTCACTTTCTGTCTCTCTGTCTCTCCCTGTCTCTCTGAGCGCACCCTGTAGCTAAAAAAAGAAAGAGAGGCACGGTGGCACCTCATTATATAGTATTTCCACAGCCATGTTCTTTTTTTGTCTTTCTTTTTTATAAGGATTGTTTAAACTTAATTTTATTTATTTATTTATTTTTATTATTATTATTATTTTAATTTGCTATAGGACACAGCACTCAGCAGAGAGAGAAGGGTTGGGGGAGAGACAGAGAGAGAGAGAGAGAAAAAGCAAGCCACCAGGTCCGGGACTCAAACTGTGGTTGGCCATGTGGGAGTCCAGCACCCCAGCCACCTCACCATCTGCTGGTCCCAACGCATACATGTTCTTAAGAGCATAATAGGTAATAGCCAAATATAGAAAATTAATAAGTGATGTTTTGAGTATTACTTATATTTTTAAATAATTTATTTAGCTATACATTGATATTACTCAATTTTTAATTATGATGGTGTTTAACAGTTGACTCAACATTTCTGAAAATATAGCAGCTAACTGTTGAAGAACTGGTGTGAGCCAGCTCCAGTCCTCCACTGCCTCTAGCGCACCAAGTAGTGTCGGAGGCATTGGGAAGGACTGGGGTCTCAGCTCCAGTTTCCATATTTGCTGCGCTCAGAACTCGCTGTCTGTGTCTCTGTTCAGCTGACACATATTGCATCCAGACCTGTGAAGTTTAATTTGTAATTACTTGTGCATAAACCTGATATTGCACGATGAATCCTACTTTGTAGCTCTCCTAACACACAGAAGTAATGTATAGCAGATGATTTTGCCTGATCAACCACCGAGCATCCAAATCTCATTGTACCTTTAGTGTTTCCTACTTATCATCATTTATCGATGTAACTAAGAAATTAGATGATTCATGATGTCCGAGTGTTTCAGATACTGAAATGACGCTGCAGTCCTGTCAGAATGTCAGTAAAGACCTTGCTGGGAGTGCCTCCTCTCTTTGCTCGTTACCACCCGCCCCATCGCTTTCTCTCTGTCATAGAAGAAACAGATCATTTTTTTAACCATGGCATTAGTATGATTTATTATTACAAGTTTATTTAAAGTGGAAATTTATTGTTTTCAAAATAATGGAAGGAAGGCACTGTGTTTTCAAATTTTATTTATACTTACAGTTTACATATTTCTTGTCTTTTGAGATAATAAATTAAGACATCAGTATGTACAATGAAATCTTCACAATTTCTGAAGGGATATATGTGTGTGTGTGTGTGTGTGTGTGTATACATATATATAAAACTATACTGGGACCAGCAGTTAGCGTAATGGCTATGTCACTGGACTCCCATGTAGTCGACCACGGTTCGAGTCCTGGACCCGGTGGCTTAAACTCACACCAGGTGCGTGTGCGTGCATGCCCAAGATCCCAAGGGGAGAATGGAGGAGAAGGGATTGCAGCGTGGCCATTCCTCCTGGGGAATGATTTGTCACTTTCTGTCTCTTTGTCTTTCTGGCAAACACACGTGCCCTATGGCAAAAACATCTAAAAAAAATTTTAAAAATTAAAACTATACTATATATAAAATAAAAACTATGTAGCCTTACTATGATCTTCAAATGCCAATAACAGTATGTGTAATCTTTTAATTATATGGCCTTTTCCAATATAATGATTGGGAATGTCATAAATTTTATCTTAAGTAATTGTCTTACAGTTACTGAAACAGAAGGGAAAGGAGCTTATCACTGTAAACAGATTTTGAACTACTGTGCAGGGCAGTATCATGTTATGGCTAAGTGTATGCATGGGGGATTTAGACTACATAGGTTTAGGTCTTACATTTGCCATTGTATAAGCTGTACAGGCTTAGGCAAGTTATTTAACTGCATCAGGCCTCAATTCAGATAGTAGTTGTAACTAACACATAGAATTGTTAAAAGATGTAAATAGCTAATGCATAATAGCACTTAGGGTACTCATTACATAGTAAATGCTCAATAAAATATTAGGTGATTTTATAATGTGTTATTTTTCTCATAATAAACTCAGTTGAAAGTATAGCAGTTCAGGTGTTATGCTGGAAGCCACATGGCCATGTGTGGATTTGGATCCTGGGTTGACTTGAATACATGCCAGATGAGGTGTGTCCATGATTCTGGTGAGCCGGGAGGGCTGAGGGGAGAGGACAGAGGGGAGATGAGATCCTATCAAGATGGCCTGACCCTGTCTCTCACTCGCTCTCAGTCTCACTCTCTCTTGAATAAAAATACAATCAATACTTTAAAAAATTAAGATGATTTAGAAAATTATTGGTAGTTGTATGAGTCTGATTTACATGTTTAAGTTTTATTTCTTAGAGCTATTCTAGAAAAGGGTATACTCTCAGCCTTTAGGCTCCAGTTCACTTGCAAGAGAAAAAGCCTAATCCATAAGTCCACCAAAGTAAGTCCTCTTTCTAAATTATAAGAACATGGGCACTTTATATGAATTAAAAGACCTCAAATCTTGACTGCCTTGACCATCTTTCTGATCTCTTCTAGAATAAATCCATTTGTATACACACACACACAGAGTCGTAAGTTTCTCACAATTGTGTAAAATTAGAGTAGAATATGTATTTTGCTTATTTAATAAAATTTCTTTGTAAAATCACTGAATTCATGGATGTCATTTTTCAATTAAAGACATTGGTAAAAGGTTTTCTACCAGGATTTAGATATAGCTATATTCTACTAAAAGAAATGTGTGATAAATTAGCTTCTGCCTTTGATGTAGTATTTTTAAATTGGCAAAATATTTTATATGTTTTATGGAACTGCTTATTGGGTAATGGCAAAACATTCATATAAGTTGTTTACAGAATGCTGTTCCCCTGAGCCGGCAGGAAGTATGGTGGTTAGGGCACCAGACTCCCAGTTGGCTGACCACGATTCAAGACCCAGACCTGGCAGCTTGCTTTTTCTCTTTCTTTCTCTCTCTGTCTCTGGTCAAATTAAAAAATAATAATAGTGATGATGATAAATAACATTAAATGAAAAGAAAAAAATTTTTAAATGGTGTTTCTCTGTGATATTCTTACATAATGGATTGCGTTTTGCTGTGTTTTAATTTTATGCTTGTTCTTTTTAATTTTGCCTCTTGTCTCCTGTAGGCCCTCCTGTCAGTTCTTCGAGAAAGCCATCGTTCAAGAACGGTTTTTAGGAAGGTTGGAGGATTTGTGTACATTACATCTTTGTTGGTTGCTATGGAAAGGTCTTTGAGCTGTCCACCCAAGAACGGCTGGGAGAAAGTGAACCAGAATCAAGTGTTTGAACTGCTCCACACCGTGTTCTGCACCCTGACTGCAGCCATGCGCTATGAGCCGGCCAACTCGCATTTCTTTAAAACAGAGATTCAGTATGAGAAGTTGGCAGATGCCGTTCGATTTCTTGGCTGCTTCTCAGACCTTAGGAAAATAAGCGCCGTGAATGTTTTCCCCTCAAATACACAGCCATTTCAAAGACTTCTAGAGGAAGACGTGATCTCAGTGGACTCAGTTTCACCCACTTTACGGCACTGCAGTAAACTCTTTATTTATCTCTACAAAGTAGCCACCGATTCTTTTGACAGGTATGGCTCTGCCCCGTCCCGAGTTGCAGGGTATGCAAGCATGACTTCAGCCCTAAGTCTTGAAATATAAGTTAACCCCAAAGAAAATGAAAACAAATCTCTCATTTCTTTGAGATGTATCTTTATTTGTGAATATCATTATCGCTCTGGTATTAAGATTTTTCAGCTTGGAAGCTTGTGTATTATTTGTAAATTCAGGTCCAGCTAGCTCTCAGTGCACTTAGTGGGACAGTATCTATGAAGTTTCCTTTGGTACTATTGTTTACTGTTGTTCTCTTTTTCCTCTCAAAAACATTAGGTGCCTCTGGACTTGGGTTACCAGCAGGAGAACATGGTTATGACTATACATATTTCTAGACAGATAACAGAGACTCTCTTAATCTCAACATTTCATAAACCTTGAAAAGTTGTATAGCTCCCTGAGACATATTCATGTCTTGAAACGTGACATTCCCAAATCCGTCACACTCATTTACTTACTCCTTCATTTAACACGTGCTTAATGAAAACCTCTTGCATGCCAAGTCATTGTGCTAGGCATTGAGGGTTCACCTTTCTACCAGACTGCTTTCCCCTTGCCTTTCTCTAGCGGAAATGTGGATGTAAAAACGAACAATTACAATAGATTGTGACCAATTCTATCTGTGATGGTGGAAATCCAGAATTCTAAGAGAGCTCACAGGAGAGCCACTTTACCTAAATCACTTATTTTTAGTGCTTTGAATGTGTTTTCAATTAAATGCTCACTTGGAAAATAATTTAAGAGTGGTCATGCTGCTGATATATCTGCCCAAGCAGTATTACTTCTAACAGTTATCGCAGTTTTATTTTGTAAAATAAAATAATGGTTTCTATAATATGTAGCACTCATAAGTAGATCAAGTAACCCTATATTGTGGAAGATACTGTGGAATATCTACATTCAAATATCTACCGAGGTATTTCTTGCTTCTTAGCAGTATTTCTTAGCCCTTACTATTTAGATTTGAGAAATGCACATACTGAAAGAAATATTGTTTGCAATATTTTGCCCAACATGAAATTAAAAAGCAATATATACTGTTAACTTATAAGACATGTGAGATGTTGTAGTATTCTGGGAATAAGCTATGTAAATTTGTATTCAGATTCAACCTCTTTATTCCTGTTTTGTTTTTTTTTTTTACTTATCCCAGTTAGCATACCTCATTTTTACCTCGCCTTGTCAAAAGCAGGGCTTACAGTACTCTGTTGAACAGATGTGTTAAGTGTTAACATCAATGGAGTAAGCATCCGCCTTAAGCATGCTCTTCTGTTTCATTAAGTGCATGTGTCTTAGTCTTGTTCCCTGTTCCTGCTAAATACGGAAGATGTTCCTTATTAAACTTTTACTGGCATTTCTTGTGAAACTAACCAAGAGCCAACCTGGTGTTCTCTTCTTCTAACCGCTCTAAACCACCCTGTCTGTTTTGTTGTCTGTAGTCGTGCAGAGCAGATCCCTCCTTGCCTGACAAGTGAGTCTTCTCTCCCCTCTCCTTGGGGTACACCAGCTTTGTCCAGGAAAAGGTACTGATCTTATCAGAGAAGTCAATATTGTTTGTGGGAGGTGTTTTTTTTTTTTTCCCTTGTATTTAGTTATATGTTAATGTGGTAATTGTGTTTTGTAACTTCAATTTCTTCTTCTTTTTTTTTTTTTTTTTTGGCTATATGATATATATACTTTTTTTGAGGTTTTAAAAGTGCCAGCTTCCCTCAAGTGTATTTATGTGGGTAAAATGTGTTTCTTACAAAGTGGTGACACAGGATTTCATCATCCAATTCTATTACTTAAACTAAATTACACATTTCGTTTTTAGAGCAGGCTTATCTTTTGTTAAAAGCAAGTTAGAAACAAGGACTTAACACCTCTTGAAATGGAATACTTTTCCACTTGTGTTACTTTAGATGTTGTTGGGATACTTTTTTTTTTTTTTTTTTTTTTGGTTTTAACTGTTACTCCTGCAGGAGTTTCACAGCAACTGAAGAAGAAAATGTGAATCTTCTCAAGCAGGTTCAGCCAGTTGAAATACGATGTTGTTATGGAAACAGGCCAAGGCTAAACTTTGAAAATGTGAACTTAAAAACTGACCTCTGTTCTTATTTTCATCAGTTCTGTGTAAATTTCCATGCTGTTCCTGTCTACTGCATATATAAAGCTTATTTTAAAAATCAGCAGTTGATTGGCAAAAGTACAATCACAATTCATTTAAGATTCCATGTCCAGCCTATATTTGAAATCATCAGAGGCGGGGTAGTTGGCACCAGATGCTCTTCCTTCTCATTTTCCTCACATCCGGGTACAGGTCCTTAGATCTTATGTGAATATTCTTCCATTGTCAAGTTTTAAAACTGAATCCTGAGTTTCTGCTATATTATTGTTTCTATCTTATTACCACTGTTCAGATTTCAGAATTTGAATATAATTGAAGCTAGTGCCTCAGAAGTATTTGTTACTAATTCTATATTTCAGTGGTGATATTTATTAGATATGTGGAGAGACTCATTTCTTTTTCTCTCATACATTTACACTGAGCATGCAACTCTTTAGAGCAAACCCATAGTTCAGAATAGTCTTAAATAAATTAGGGTTGTTCAATATATTTGGGCTTAAAAACTTTTTTTTTAAAGAACTATTCTTAATTTAAGAAATCATGGCCTAGCTAAGTGGGAGCTGACTTAGTATATTTTCTTATTGCTAAAATGAACAAAGCGAAAGATATTTGTGTTTGACGATTGGTGTGAGTTCACAGTCCTAAAGAACTATTGAATGTTAGAGCAGTAGCTTCAATTACTAGTTTAAATTACTAAAAATGAAAACATAGTTTCAAAATACATTAATTATATCATAAATTGTTATGTTTAAAAATTTAGTGCTTTTAAAGTACTAGTCAAAATCACAAAATAGAAATCCATACATTAAAAAAAAAAATCCATCAGGACTTACTAAAATGGTAATTTGCCAAAGGAGAAAAAAAGCACTTTATTCCTTTTCATAAAGAGTTTTTTACGGCCTTAAGTCAAAAATATTTCATCATCATTTGAAGTGCAGATACATGTAGAAATACCGTATCTTTCATTTAAGGGAAAGCTGTTGCTGAATCGGCAGATCTAGCTGGATGAGTGACCCATGTGAGTCCTCCATCTCTTTTACAAGTTGATGTTACCCCAAGGATAGGAAGGCCCCAGTGTCGTCCATACGAACAGTAAGGTCGATGTTGCCATGTCAGGTCGCCATGCTAGTCATGCGTACATTTTACTCAGTGATAAGATTCATAAGCTAGTAAAGGGAACAACGTTTTTTCTTTACAAATGTAAATTTAGTAACTTCTGACATTGGAATTTAGTCACACTGTTTCTAGAACCTCAACAAATTGCAATAGCTCGTGGGCATCTTTTTTTGTGGCAAGACATGTTATTTTTGTTGGCAAGTGGAGAGACCAGCGTTGTGCTGTGTTTTTATAGTCTGTGAAACATTCAGATGCTAAAGAAGTTTTGAGTTTGTCATATTGGATATTCTTCTCTAGTTTTAAGAACTGGAGGAAAATGAACCAGTCAACCTCATATTTGGAAAACTAAAACTCTTGACTTCTTTATTATTCACTATTCAGAAGAAATAATACAACAGAAATAGTGCTAAACAATGTTTGATCAGAATTAAAAGAAATAAAAACAAAATAATCAGTACTCTACAGAATATATCTGTATATATATAATCAGTACTCTACAGAATATATCTGTATATATATCAGTACTCTACAGATTATATCTGCAAAGGAGAGAAGGGTATCAAGTATTAGTTATCATTCCGCTGTGGTATTTATTACCCCATGCCTTTGTACACTTGATGATAATTAAAGCAAAACAGATTCAGAGTTTAAGCACTTACCTATATATAAAATCCCCAAAGAGGTAACTAGGTCTTAAATTTATATGAGGATTTATGTTGTAATATTAAATAGCAATTTCTAAACTCTTAAAAAGTAACTGCAATGTGAAATTAAATGTTGTTTTATCCTCTCTCAGCAAATGGTTTTCTTGAGAATTAACCATTCCTTAAATTTAAAAAGTGTTAATACTTGTGGTGAGATCTACACAACCTAATAAGAATATGTGTGTCACCTGTTATAATACACCTAATGTTAATTAATAAATACCATGTTTTAGATTTGAATGTTTACAGTATGTTTTCCTATTTGAAACCAGTTAATGGAATCCTTTTATCAGAATATTGCTTTCTTATACATTTAAGGATTTACTACTCTAATAGTTTTGTATTAGTGAAGAGTTTAGTTTCCAAAGATTTGAAAGTTTCTTCCTCTGAATATTTATAATTTATATTAAAATCTTAATTAAATCTGTCAAATCAGAAATAATTTTAGAAAGCTTGTAACTAAAATGCACAGTTAGAATCTATGTTTTTCAGGGCCAGCAGATGGTATGGAGTTTAAGGCAATTGGAACCCACATGCCTGACTCCATGGTTCTAGTCCTGGACTTAGCAGCTTGAAAACCATGCCAGGCGTGTGTGTGCATGCCCCAAATCCCGAAGGACAAGTGAAGGAGAAGGGATTATGGCATGGCCATCGTCCATGGGGAGGTTGCTTTCTCACTTTCCCTCTCTCTCCCTGTCATGTACACACGCCCTGGAGCAAAACAAAAGAATCTTTTGTTTTCTTAAATTTGATGAGTTTTTATGTGTAATAAAACAACTTTTTTAGATTTCTTTTAGGTTTTTGCATAGGGCACATGTGCTCTCATAAGAGAGACAGACAGAGGGAAAGTAAAAAATCAGCCCTTATGAGGAATGACTACACCACAGTCCCTTCTCCTTCATTCTCCTCTTGGGGATTTTGGGTACTCACACAAATGTGCCCAGTGGGATTTTCAAGCCACCAGGTCCAGGACTTTAACCATGGTTAGCAATGTGGGAATCCAGCTCCTTAACTACCTTGTCACCTGTTGGCCTGAAAACACTTATTATAATTTCTTTTTTCTGACCATTTTCTAACCAACTGAGTTTTATTGGCATAATAAGCCACCCAACATCTTTCAACTAAAAAATACTATATTTGAATAAAGTTATTACAAAATGAATTAGAGCCCAATTAAAATTTGCTTTAGGGGAGGTAACAGATTTCTACTCAATTAATAAAAACATTTTTATAGATCATAGTTTAGTTTCTTTCTAACACCCATCATGCCATGAATTCATAAGGAATAGGTTTCAGAAGCTCAGGCTCCTTTCCATTGGTTCTCACAAAGAGTGCTTCTTGGATAGAGCAGGCTGGCGCTTCAGTTGAACCCAGGTACCTTTTTCTTTGGCTTCCTTCTTTTTCTGGTCATTTTCCTTCACACGTTTTAGGAAGCCACCTCTGCTCTTAGAATGCTTGATATGCCCAGTATGTGCACATTAATTCTCTTGGCAAGATTGTTTACAACAGTGCCAACAGCATGCTGGGTAACATTGTAGACTCTTCCAGTTTTGCCATGGTAGCATTTGCAGGCCATTCCTTTTTGAATAGTACCCATTCCTTTGATGTCTACAATGCCTTTGTTGTAGATTCCCATGTATGTTACCAGAAGAACCACTCCACGTTTTCAGAACATATACTGGGTGCCCCACCTCTTTCCCCTTGTGTTTGTCATTTTGGTGAATTACTGGAAGATGGCAGTTCAGGCCAGAAGGAAGCCACTTTTTATATTTCTGAATTAGCCGTTTGGGAATTTCTTTTACACTATAGAAGATTATGAGTATTTTTCCTACATGAATCAAAATATTTTTAAAAGAATTATTTATTTAATTTTATTTGTCATCATTATTGTTTTTAGTTTAACCACAGTCAGAGAGAGGGAAAGTGAGAAAGCAAGCTGCCAGGTCCTGGACTTGAACCACAATCAGCCATGTAGGAGTCCAGCTCTTTAACCACCATGCCACCTGCTGGCACCAGAATTAAAATCTTTTAAAAAATAAATATAACAGCTTAGTAGTATACCTTTTGGTACTAAGCATTTAGCAATCTCTTTCTTAGTAAGTTTAGAAATTAAATCTTTCTAAATTAAAAGTGGCAAATTACAGTTGAATGAAAACATGAATGGGTAGAAAATAAGCTGACTTCTAACTAAACTAGGAGAGCCCACGTGCTTTTCTGTAAGTGAAGATGAATACTTTCCTAGACTCTCTGTTAAAAAGAGAGTGGTACTTTTTTGAAAACATGGCAGTGCCAATTCTTTGCTACTAAGTCACTGATATAAAGCATCTGCTTCCCAAGCTGCTCCTGTGCCATAGAGCTGAAGCTGCACTGCTCTCAGTGATAGAGCTCAGCATTAGACAAATTATGCTGAGAGCGACTCATTAGAACAAAGAGCTCCCATAGGCTACAGCCACAAGCATCTGTTTCTTAGTGCCAAGATGCAAAATGTGCAGAACTCATGAATTGTAGATGAATGGTACAAAATAGAAAGTGGAAATCATTGATGAGAAGAAATGTGTACCTTCAAAACATGGCTAGGCTTTCTAATTCATAGAAATTTACTGCATAAAATAAGCCTTTTAAGTTTTTTTTTTTTTTTTTAATTGTGATGCGGGCCAGCAGGTGGTTTAGTGGTTAAGGCACTGGTATCCCACTTAGTCCACCAAGGTTCAAGTCCTGGACCTGGTGGCTTGAAAATCATGCCCAGCACATGTGCAAATGTGCCCAAGATCCCAGGAAGAGAATGGAGGTGAAGGGATTGTGGTGAGCCCGTCCCCCCTGGGGAGTGATTTCTCACGTTCCCTCTCTGTCTCTCTCTGACTCTCTCCAGTGAGTGCATGCACCTTATGGCAAAAACCTTAAAAATAATTGTGATGAATATTTTCATTGATTCTGGAGATGGATGCAAAAGTTGAATAGTTACAAAAAAAAAAAAAAAACCTAAAGTAAAATTTTCATGATGCTTAATATATTTATTCTTGGTAGCTAACACTTTGAGCGAACACTCTGACTCAGCTGATTTAGTTACAGAACAGGCCACTTTGACCTTGTTAGTTCTACAGTCGTGCTACCCATGAGCTAAGGAAAGGTTATATAAGTATTTCAAGGAAAAAAAAAGAGGTCTCATTGAGGGATTTAATTTACCTTGATCTTTTAGCACATATTATTAGCATTATCATCTTTGTAGAACTTTGAATCACTCCAATTTCACCTATGCTTCACATTTCTAATATAGGTAACATTCTTTTTTTTTTAAGATTAATTTTATTTATTCATTCATTTATTTTAATTTCAGAGAGAGAGACAGAGAGAGAGAGAGAGATTGAGGGAAAGTGAGAAAGGAAGCCACCAGGTCCAGAACTCCAACCATGTTCAGCCATGTGGGAGTATCCAGCACTTTAACCACTACGCCATCTGCTGGTTCTGGTAACATTCTTTAATGAAATAATCTGAATATTAAATGGTGAAGACATATGTGACCCAAGAATTGATAATTATATTTTCTATATATGACTCAATGAAAAATGATAATACATTAGTTCTTTTTAAATTTATTCACTCACTTCTGAGAGAGAAAGAACTCTTCCCCAAAAGGTGTGATCCACCTCCAATTTGAGCTGGCCCAGGTCATGGGCATATGTATGCCTGCTCATTGTGCTTAAGGAGGTCCTAGGACATGAACCCAGAACCTTTATCTTACGGGTCCAATTGTACTAACACTGCACTACCACCTGGCTCCAATATATTGCTTTTTTTTGTTGTTGGAGAGGTTTTTGTTATAGGGCACATGCACTCACCAGACAGACAGTGACAGAGAGAGAGAAAGCAAGAAGAAATCATCCCCCAGGGGGAATGACCACGCCGCAATTTATTTTCCTCCATTCTCCTCTCAGGATCTTGGGCATGTACGCACACGCACCCAGCTTGAGTTTTATGCCACCCGGTCCGGGACTCGAACCGTGGTCAAGTACATGGGAGTCCAGCAACGTAGCCATTATGCTAACTGCTGGTCCCAATATATTACATTTTTATATTCCAACCTTAAGATGTTTTGTAAGCCGTCCTTACAAAAGGATGGCTTTTTGCTTATTGGTGGTTAAAAGTAATAGAAGATAAAGAAAATGAATGAAAAATGTGATTGGAATTAAATACCAAATTGCCCTTCTTTGATTTTTTTTTTTATAGGCATGCATATCATTCTGTTTCAACTCCCCCTGTTTACTCTCCTAAAAATGTTGCTGACCTGAAACTACATGTGACAACTTCGTCTCTCCAGAGTTCTGATGCTGTCATCATCCATCCTGGAGCCATGCTTGCTATGCTGGATCTCCTGGCCTCTGTTGGGTCAGTGACACAGCCAGAGGTAAGCTCGGAAGTGTTAATTCCTTCCTGTCTTTAACGAGTGAAAGGACATGAATGCGACTGATGAGCAAGGGGCTCAAGGGAAGTGAGAATATGATATGAAGCTGTTATGTGTCACATACAGAGGCAGGTAAAGGAAAACATATTTTTCTGTTTGAGTCTTCTATTTCATGAAGAATAGTTTGAGAACGCAATTCATGGGGCCAACAAGTAGCATGGTCGTAGAGGTGCTGGACTCCCATACGGGTGACCACAATTTGAAGCCCAGGCCTGGTTGTTTGAAAATCCCACCAGGCACATGCGTCTGCCCAAAATCCCAGGAGGAGAATTTAGGAAAAGGGATTACAGTGTGGCCACCTGCCCCAGGGGTGATTTCTCACTTTCTCTCTCACTTTCTCTCTCTCTGTCTTTTTCCTTTCCGGTGAGCGCACATGCCCTATGGCAAAAACCTTCGAAAAATGTAAAAGAATGCATTTCATTTGTTACTAATGCAAACAAATTACTTCTGGCACAAGACTAATTCTATTTCTCCTTGTACATCCTGCTGAGCAGTGGAAATTATTAATGAAAAATACAGAAAGAAAAATGACTGGAGATGCTACATTGAAGTTACTAATATGTTTTAATGGATAGTACTCGAGTTTTGAGTGAACTGGAGTGTGAGTGACTGACTACATGTGTGTGTGTGTGTCTGTGTGTATCTGTGTGTGTATACATATATATACACATGTGTGTGCGTGCATGTATATATACGTATATATACGTATATATACATATATATATGTGTGTATATATACGTATATACACACATATATATATATATATATATATAGAGAGAGAGAGAGAGAGAGAGAGAGAGTTTTATTTACTTACTTTTTCAGGGGAGGGGACCCCCTGACAGAGCTTTGCTTTGCTGCAGTCCTCTTACCACTCCAGCCCACCCCCAGCCCTCCAGCCAGCCAGGATCACGCCTACAGTCGCAGGTGCCCCTAGCATGCACAGGGTGACACAGGATCTGGACTTAGGCCTTTCATACAATGCCAGCGTCACTGGGTGAAGCCCTACCACCTACACCTCCACAGCTGGAGAATTGATTTGATTATTTGTATTGAAATGTCGTATGACCCCTAAAGCCTTGAAGTAACAAATGTAAACAATAGGCCTTCTTTTAAACCAGTCAGTTATCTACCTACCATCAAAAATACTTTACACCCACTATTTCTGTAAATACAGAGCTACGTTAGTTCAATAGTCATATAATACAAAAGACGTAGAAGAATAAAATCCAGCTAGATATGCTTTTAGCAAAATTAAAATGAGAAATTGTTGCCTACTCCTATTTCAGAATTGCTGTATTGCTCTAAACCTGTTGTTTAATTTATGTGAATGTATTTTGAAGCGCATAGAGACCTTATATTAAACGGTGTGCTTTACATGGGAAGAACCTGTCTCACTAAGAATGCCTTGGTGGCATGACTTTCTTTATTGACTTCAGCATGCTTTGGACCTTCAACTTGCCGTGGCAAATATTTTACAATCCCTGGTGCACACAGAAAGAAACCAGCAAGTCATGTGTGAAGCTGGTCTTCATGCTCGACTGCTGCAGAGATGCAGCGCTGCGTTGGCCGATGAGGACCACTCACTACACCCACCGCTCCAGCGGATGTTTGAACGATTAGCCTCTCAGGCCCTGGAGCCCATGGTGCTCAGGTCAGTAAGTTCTCTTTCGTATCAAATAGGCCATAATTAGTCATGGCAGTTTCTCCATCTTTGTGATTTAAGAAGGCAACAGATGACATGGTGGTTGGGGCACTGGACTCCCACATGGTTGACTATGGTTTGAGTCCCTGACCTAGCAGCTTCAAAATCATTCCGGCCATGTGTGTATGCGTGCCAACCCTCCCCCTGGGGGGTGGGGGTATATGGTGAGGAGGATAATAGAGGAGAAGGGATTGCAGCATGATTATCCCCACTAGGGGGTGAGTTTTCACTTTCCCACTCTCTCTTTCTTTCCAGCAAGTGCAGCACCCTATGGCAAAAACCTAAACAAAAACAACAAAAAAAGTTTTTGCTTCATTGGACATGTAGTCAGTTAAAACCAAAACACAACAAAAATGAAATACTTAAAATCTAGCACTTAGAAACAAACCTATCTAGTCAGTAGTGAACATTTAGTGTTTCTGCTTGTAGATGCACAGTAAGTCATGAAGTTAGATTGGAGAGATTCCTCATCCTCTAACCCAGAGTTTACCTCTTAGCCAACTCTATAGTTCAGCATTAGACCTAGAAGTTGATATTGGTGGGATGCACCCATGTACTGTTTAATTCTATTGTATCACGTGTAGATTTGTGCAAGCACAACCTAAGTGAGTAGTATTACTCTTTTATTGTCCACTCCCTTAACCCTTAGACACTGCTAGCTTGTCCTGCTTCTCCATGACTTTATCCTTTTGAGAGTATTATAAACAAACTTATACAGCAGATAAGTCTTTGAGGTGGACTTTTTATTTTATTTACTGTAATGCTCTTCAGTTGCTTACAAGTTGTTATTTGAATCAGTAATTTGGTTTTTTTTTTTCATTGCTAAAAACTAATCTATGATAGGGATATACTATGGTTTATGAATCATTTAAGAAATATACATCTTTAACACAAGAGAAATAGTATTCCATGTTTGAGCAATGAAACTTTCCTGTTGCTGTATTTAAACAGTTTTTGTCAATGTTTTCCTTGAAATTATCTAGCCAAACAGGTTTAATGTGCAAATCATCTTTTTTTTTTTTTTTTTCTTACAAAAATATACTCATCAATCTTGTCACTTTGGGAATTTAAGCAGCTCTCTTGATTAGGGGTTTTTTTTTCCTACTGTTGAAAAATCTCCTGTTTTATAAAACTTTTAGGAACTCTGTAAAATGGTTGAAATTTACTTGTAGTTTTTGCAACTGACTTCAAACTGAGAAAAATGTATACAGTCAACATTTGTTAAACAGTCTTACGTGAGGCAGTGTGCTAGGCCTTGGTAATACCAAGATGAATGAAACAATCCAATCACCTTATCTATCATGGATGTATTCACAGGCCTAACGCTTTGGAAACAGCATGAGACTTCTCTGATCCTTTTTGGTAAACTGTTACAAAGAGACATAGAGAAGCTGTCTCAAACCTAATACTAGTATTTTACCAAATAAATTATACTACATAGATAAACAGAGTAGGCAGCGAAAACCATCCGTCCATCCATAGTTTTCATGAGGAATGAATTCTTAGGGAAAGAAAAGGTCAACCAATAGTACAAATACCTAGTTACTTATAAGCCATAAATTATAAACTAATTTTTAGACAATATTCTATATGAAAAATTGACCAAAAGTATCTTACTTTCAAACTTCTTTTCCTCCTGTAGGAAATAAAAAATGTAAAGAAGTAGTTTATTCTTTTTTTAAAATTTATATTTATGACATCATATATGTCATAAATGGCAGGATACTAAGGAATCCTATTATGTGTGACTCCTAGACAGTTGTTACCTCTCCGTGTATCACATCTAGGAGAATATGCACCACAGATCTTATATTTTAGCCTTTCACAATATTTTGCACTCATTTAAGTGTTTGGGATAAAGACAAAAGCAGCTTATTTTGTCAAGTTAGTAGATCTGGAATTTACTTTATCCGTTTTTATTTCCTGATCTAGAAGACTCCCGATTTTCAATTTTTAACCTCTGTTGTCTGCTCAGGCACTGCAGAATCATTGAACAAAAAAAGACAGCTCGTGCTCTTGAGGAATGTATGCTCTGCTATGGAATACAGTCAGACAAGGGAATAAAAATATTGCATGTTCTTTCTATAATAGCAGTATTACGGCATTTATAAAGGGGCAGCTTGCCCAGACTTTCATGGAAGGGTATCTCAGAGTAGACTTCCTGGAGGAAATGACAGTTAAGAAATAAAATATAGGAGGAGGTTAGCCAGATAAAAAAAGGTCGGGAGGGGCAATAGTCTCAGTAATGAGGACGACAAATGCGATGCATCAGTCCGGAGTAGGCAAAGAGCGTAGCGCGCTTAGAGAGTTTGAAGAAATTAAGTATACCTTGAGTGGAATTTATGGTTGGGGGAAAAATAGGAGCAGTAAACCTGGAGAGTGTAGTAGAAATCATTTTATATGTTAACCATTTGGTAATGTTTGGATTTCCACCTGTGAGAAATGGACACAGGCATCACAGCATCTTAAGCAGTAGAGTAACATTAAATAGATAATGATTTCGAAAGCTACTGGTGTAATAGAGAATGAATCAACTTGGGACAAGATTAGAATCATAGGAGATCATTAAAACTCTGTTTCAGGAAAGAAAAATTATATGGTCTGGGTGGTAGCAGCAGGCATGGAGAGAAGAGTTCAGATTCAGCATGTTTTTAGGAAGTAGAACTAACAGGATTTCCTGATTGTCCTGAATGTGGAAAGCCAAAGAAAGGAGAAGAATCAAAGCACATTTCACTGAGATGCAAGACATAGAAGTTCCAGGTTTGGGTGTAAGATGATGAGCTTGGGTTTAGACATGGGGGAGTTAGGCTACTTCTTAAACATTTTTGTTAACTTTTGAAGAAATGAATTCTGAAAAGCATACAAAAGATATATGGTAATTAAAAGTAAAATTAAAATGTAAAGTTGTATATTATGTAATAATAATAATTACATTTATTTTATATTTTAACTAGTCTGTTGTAATTCATTGAAACCCATGTTTTTGTATGTTTGGTTATATAATATTCTCCATCAGGAAATAACTTTGCTTTGTCTCTTTCTTAGAGAGTTTTTACGATTGGCAAGTCCTTTAAATTGTGGTGCCTGGGACAAAAAACTGCTAAAACAATATAGGGTCCACAAACCAAGTTCACTCAGTTACGAGCCAGAGATGAGAAGTAAGTTGACTTTTTAATTTTGTTCTTTTCATGAATGAGAGAGAGAGGGGGAGGGAGAGAGATGTATTTTTGGTGGTGTCTCACCACATTACAGTCTCTCCAGCCTTCCAGGAATGCCACCACACCCAGCCTATTCAGGTTGACCCAGGAACTGAACCTGGGCCTACATGCAGCCTCAGCATGGTACAGCAGTGCCCTACCACTAGTGCCACCGTGGCTGGGCCATAAGTTGACTTTTTAAGTTCCCTGTTTTATAAACAGGGTTTATTTTATAAATGAAAATCATGAGGGTGGTGAATATTTCAAAAAGTTTGTGATTAAAAAAAAGTTGGTGATAAATAAAAAAACGGTTTGTTATTTAAATAGAGAAATACAAGATTGGGTTAACTGAAGAAGGGGATCAGTTAGGATGGGGAAGGAACCAAAAATGTTATAAGAAACCAAAGGAGATGAGCATTATGGGCAGTGTGACCCATGACTTAGAAGGGAGATACCTCTTGTTCAGATGGTTCATAATTTTTTTACCTTTCTCAAGTAACTTTTGCTGCCTGGGCTAAAGAGTAGCCAACTGGATTTTTGTTAACAGATTGTGGGTTTGCAAGACAGTTGCTGCAGGAACACATGGAGAACAGAACATTAAAGATACTGATAAAAGGGGGCCAGCAGGTGGTGTGGTTAAGGGCACTAGACTCCCACATTGCCGACCACAGTTTGATTCCTGAACCTGGCAGCTTGCTTTCTCATTTTCCTACTCTCTCTCTCTCTCACTGTGTCCCACTCTGGTCAAATTGAAAGGAAGGAAGGAAGGAGGGAGAGAAAGAAGTTAAATAAAATAATTATTTTTTTAAAAAAGATACTGATAAAAGTAGATGAAGTTATAAACCAAGGAGTACAGGCCAGATAGGGAAACAAGTGAAGCCAAGTGGCTAGTGATGGCCTGAGAGGAAAAAGGAGAGATCACTGACCTGGAGAATAATGACTGGGCTAAAAGGAAAACAAGTGAGCGAAAAGCAACAAGGAAGCAGATGGGTTCATGGTAATCAAAATTTAAGGAGAGGAACAAGCAAAGACAATGACCATATCCAAACTGTGGCCCCGGAGTGAAGTAGAGGTGAAACTCATTGGAGGAAAGGCCATCCTAGAACGAGAAGGGTAATGTTAGATGAATTGTTCATGTGGATATTTACTTCCCCAAGTTCCATGGCAAGAGTTAGTATAGAGAAGACTGAGAATGAAATTCTGTAGTGTATGAAATGAACAGAGGCCCTACTGGGAGAATAGTTGATAGTAGTTTCATACAAAGGCATGTGGTAGAGCCCACTGGTGGCATGACACTTGAGGTGGCTAGATCCAACATGGCTGGCTAACTGGCTCGGGTCCAAGAAAGCTATGTGATGGATGAAGAGCCTCTAAGGAAAAGCTTTGGTAAAAATGATACAGAAGTTAGCAGAATACGGTCATGGCCCCATGGGAGAAGCAGCAGACTCCAGCCCCTCCAGAGCTGGAGGAAAGAGCATTCTCAGTAGAGCTGAGTTGTGCTGTGTTTCCTGTGGCTTCACTACTGTTTTTACTTTATGATTCATTTTGTATCGTTGTTAGCCCTACTGATAGGTATTTGTTTTGATGGATTAAGATTATCATTACTAGTGAAACAGGCAAGAAAATTTAACAAAAGTATTGGGTCATCAGAAAAGTCATGACACATTTTTGCATAGAAAAACAGAAAAAAAATGTGTCATGACTTTTCCTATGACCCAGTAGAATGACCACTTTGAAGTAGTGATCATCTACTACAATCCTTCCATCTCTCAGTTACAGAAACTTGAAAATCTGAGTTCCAGTTTTTTCTTACAGGATAGCAAGGCATTGTAGCTTTTCATTTGTTATTGTTAGTGCTGTACGTAGAAATACAGAACACCGGGGACCATGCATGGTGTAATGGTTACGTCACTGGACTCCCTTGTAGTTGACCACAGTTCAAGTCCTAGGCCCGGTGGCTTCAAATTCACACTGGGCTTGTATGTGCATCCACAAAATCCTAAGAGGAGAATGGAGGAGAAAGGGTTGTGGTGTGGCCATCCCCCTTGGGGACTATTTGGCTTTCTGTCTCTGTCTCTCTCTCTCTCACTTGCTCTTTCTCTTGCAAGTGTACACGCCCTATAGCAAAAATCTCTTGCCAAAAAAAAAAATACAGAACACAATTTCTTAAAATAGAGTTAGTCCCTTTGCCAAGCATAGAACCAAAAATTCTCTAAGAGAATATTAAAATACATATTAATGCTTGCTTGAATATATAGCACTCATGTAATTTACCTTGAGAAGAAATATTTTCTCCACTATGTTTGTAATACAAACTTAAAAAAAAAAAAAAGTTTGTTTAGAATTTGTATTTTCAACTTAAAAAATGCTATAATTTATACCTACATAGCAGTCTTTAATTTCCAGTACCTTTTTAATAGTCGTAGGAAAGAATGAAAAATGGAGGACTAGCTGATGGCATGGTGCTTAAGGTGACTGAACCCCACATGTCCAACTTCATGGTTCTAGTTCTGCACCTGGCTGCTTGTGAGATGTCCCAGACTGTGTGTGTGTGTGTGTGTGGTGTGTGTTCAGAATCCCAGAAGGAAGAAGTGATGACAGCATGGCTGTTTTCCCAGGGTGGTGCTTTCTCACTTTCTCCTTCTTTCTCTTTCTCGTTTTCTCCCACTCCCTCCAGTGAGTGCATATGCCATATAGCAAATTAAAAAAAGAAGAAGAAGAAATAACAAAAGCAAGTTTCTGCTCTTCACCTGATATTTTTTCATAAGAAAGATGGCCTGTGTCCTTTCATTTTAATGCTTCTAGAATATTTTGTTTCCTTCTCAAACAAATAAAAAGGATAGCTTTGTGGAATAAAGTAAAACCTAATTTATAAATCATTAACTGAAATTTCTAATTGAATTACATTGTAACCATGGCTTAGAGGGTGGTTATTGGTGATTTTTATTCTTTTTTATACTATGAAATTTTCAACATCCCTACAATTTGTATATTACTTAAGTGTTGAATTAAAAAAGGAAGCACATACTGTTTAAGTTTAAAAACATGAACATAAGGTACATTGAAATTGAGTAGTGGCCTTTAAAGAGTGGAATTTAAAGAGAAAATTATTGTATATTGAAGCAACAGGTGGTATTTCAAAGTAAATCAGCCTTGTAAAGTTGTAAGTCTACATGATAATTTTTCCCTAAGCGATTTTCTTGGGCTTGCAGGTAGTATGATCACGTCTCTGGAAGGTCTGGGTTCTGATAATGTTTTCAGCTTACATGAAGATAACCATTACCGGATAAGCAAGAGCCTGGTAAAATCTGCAGAAGGAAGTACCGTACCCCTGACCAGGGTCAAGTGCCTGGTCTCCATGACAACTCCTCATGATATCAGACTTCATGGATCATCAGTTACTCCAGCTTTTGTTGAATTTGACACATCCCTTGAAGGGTTTGGGTAAGGAATTTGCAAGGTAGCAAAGCTTGTTTTATTTTTTTATGCCTCATACTTGCCTTTGCAAATAGATCTTTGTTTTGTTTTGTTTATAATTTTGTGAGAGGGTGCATGTGCTTGCAGAGAGAGAGAGAGAGACAAGAGAAGGAGAACGCAAGAAAACACCCTCTGTGGGGAATGTAACTCCTCTCCACTTAGCCCTCCTTTTGGGATTTTGGTTATGCATGCATAAGTGTCTGACATGTTTTCCATCTGCCGGGTTCGGGACTCTCACTGCTGTGTGGGCTGATCTGGTCTTTGGTTTCCAATCTACTTGATTAAACTATGTTCCACTTTATACTAAACTTTTCAAATGAGTTGAGTTTCTTGACGTGCTATTTTAAGATTTCTACATCTAGTCATTTTTAGTTATTTATTATACTGAATAAATTGGTAGGCTATAGAACCCAGCAATCTAAGGCTCATGGGCCAAATATGGTTTTGTTAGTAAAGGTTTTGCAATCTTTACTTTCTCTGATGTTTTATTGGAACACAGCCACACCCATTTATATATGTATTTTCAATGGCTGCTTTCATGTTAAAGTGGCAGAGTTGAGTATTCATGATGAAGACAGCCTGGTTTACAAAGTATAAAATATTTACGATCAAGCACTTTTCAGAAAAAGGTTACTATTCCCTGGTATAGTAAATATAAATGTATTTTTTAAATATATAGGGCCAGTCAGTGGCATGGTGGTTAAGGCAGCTGGATCCCACATGGCTGACTGCATGGTTTCAGTCCTGGACTCGGTGGCTTGAAAAATAATCTGGGCACGTGTGCACGTGTGCCCAAAATCCCAAAAGGAGAAATGGAGAAGAAGGGATTATGTGATCACCATCCTCTATGGGAGGTTGTTTTCTCACTTCCCACAGCCCTCTGTCCTCTCTGATGAGTGCCCATACCCTCTAGCAAATTAAAAAGAAAAAGTAATATAAATTAAAATTAGGTTAAAAGCTCTTTGGGTTTTATAATCATCCTGTTTCTCAAATTACCTACCTTGGTGTCTTACAAGTATTCAGTGACTAATGTTTTAAAAGAATACATGAAGTGGCAGGGAAGGCTACATTAGCAAAAGAAGCAATAAAAAATTTTAGAGGGGACCAGCAGATGGTGTGGTGGTTAAGGTGCTAGACTCTCTTCATGTGGTTGACCATGGTTTGAGTCCCAGATCTAGCGGCTTAAAAATCACACCGGTTGCATGTGCATGCATACCCAAAATTCCAAGGAGAGAATGGAGATTTCTCACTTTCCCTCTCACTGTCTCTCTTTGGTGAGTGTACATGCCCTATGGCAAAAATCTAAGAAACAAAAGAAGACTCTAGCAAATCTAGATTTTATGAAGTCCAGCAGCCTTGATTGAAATAGACACAAGTGCTAGTTTGTGTCAATACATCATTTTTATTTATACTTGTTATTTATGGGATTTTTATATGTTAATTAAAACCTACAGATTGTATTTTAAGAATATTGGCATGAGTTATTAACAAATGATAGGTTAAAGCATATCTGGGAATAGTCAAAACTAATCAGAATAGTAAGGACAGGAGAGAGTGACTAGAAAGTGGGGCAAGGAAATTTTTCTGTGGTGACAAATCTATTTATTCTAAAGTCTGGATTGGGGCTATTCATTTGTACACTTACTACATGCAAACTGTACCTTAATTTTAAGTATTTCGGGATGAGCAGATGGTATAATGGTTCTGTCACTGGACTCGCATTTAGTTGACCGTGGTTCAAGTCCTGGACTTGGCAGCTTAAACTCACGCATATATGTGCATATGCCCAAGATCCTGAGAGGAAAATGGAGAAGGGACTGTGGGGTGGCCACCCTCCATTGGGAGTGATTTCTCCCTGTCTCTCTTTATCTCTTCTGTGAGTGCACATGCCCTATAGCAAAAATCTCTCTAAAAAAGAAAAAATAGAATGAAATAATTTAAGTATTTCTCTTGATTCTTTTCTATAATTAAAAGAAGGAAAGGGCTTTGCTAGGCATTCAGATTTATCTGTGATCTTTTATCTCCAGTCGCCATTATACACTGGCAGTTCATTTCACTGTGGTAAGGGCTAGGAGAAGAAATAATTAACCTCCAATGCACCTACTGTCTTTTCTTCACCAGCTGCCTGTTTCTGCCCAGTTTGGCACCTCATAATGCCCCAATGAATAATGCGGTCACCACAGGACTCACCGACGGAGCTGTGGTCAGTGGCATTGGTTCCGGTAAATATCATTGTTTGCTTATGAGGGTCATCTCTTGAGTAGATTATATTTCATTTTGAATGCATATGCTTGATTGTCCTCTTTTTTTTTTTTTTTAATGTAAATATGAGTCAACTCGAACTCTTCCCCTGCTGTTTTTCTGTTTTCTTTAGGTGAAAGGTTCTTCCCTCCTCCATCTGGGTTAAGCTACTCTAGCTGGTTTTGTATTGAACATTTCAGTTCTCCTCCGAATAACCACCCTGTCAGACTTCTCACCATTGTGCGCCGAGCAAATTCTTCCGAGCAGCATTACGTGTGCCTTGCCATAGTTTTGTCAGCAAAAGACCGATCTCTGATTGTTTCCACTAAGGAGGAGTTACTCCAGAATTATGGTCAGTATTCGTCTTGTTTTGATTCTAGTATTAAAACTTCATTTAATAATAATTTTTCAGCTGATAATTTTTTTTACCAGTTTAGGATATTTCATTAAAATTAGTTAAATCAAAATTAAATTTTAATGATTGAATTATGATAGTGTAGAAATGGAATATCCAGGCTGGTCCTGTAGCCTAATGGTTAAGGAAGTTAAATCCCACATGGCCCACCACAGTTCAAACCACAGCCCCTGCAGGAAAAATCTCAACAGAATTGAGAAATGGAGAAGAGATTGTGGCATAACCACACCCCACTGAGTGATACATTCTCCTCTCTCCCTGATCCTTATGAGCACTTGTGATCTCTGGGGATAAATTTTATATATGTATTTTATATATAAATTTTAAATATATGTGTATGTGTGTGTATATATATACATATTTAAATATATATTAAAAATTTAGAAAAAGGAGAGAGAAATTGAATATTCAGTGAATTTATGATAACATTAAAAGGTTATATGAAATTGAATAATCAGTGAAATTTAAGGTATTTTCAAAGGAGATTTAGAAAACAGTGGAGGGAATGTCTAATAAGGACTCCTTTCTATTTCCCAAGAAAGCACAACTTTTACTTAGAAAACAGGTAGCTTGTTTGATTCATTTTGATAAGGATTATCGTTGGCTACAAATACTGCTTACCTAGTTAATATTCATTGAGCACCTGCTTACCACATATGCCACACTGTGCTAAACACATAGCGTTTTCATTACTTTATCTGTCACTTATCTTTAGGGCCTAATATATACTATTTCATAATCCTTGTTCATTTCCTGTAAGATGCTGTAACCTTACATTGCCCTGCAGTTAAACCTAAAACTCAAGGATTCAAGATCTTCCTAAATGATGTAAATAACATAAAAATCTCATTTTACTGAGTTTTCCTTGCTCTGAATATAATCATTAATATAAAAAATAACTTCTTCGCATATTCCTCTTTTAACTCAATAATGTCATATTCATTCTCATGTTGGTACTCAGTAAGTATTAATGAAATATGGATGTTAGTTTTCAATTAGATTATAAGGTTTCTTGACTTAATGTTGATGCCTAGCATAGAATTAGGCATCGATACAATTAATACTTTAAAAATCTTTGTTATAACACTTTATTTGCCCATTGGTGGCATTTGGTCCCATTGACTTCTTCCTCCTAGTTAAAACTATCCTTCTGTCAACAACCTGGGAAATCTACTCTTTCATTCTTTCACTACTTCTCTGACCTCTTTTACACTTTCCTTGCATAGCTTTCTCTCCCATCTTTCCCTCCAATTTCGTATTATCCAAGGTTCCGCCTTTAGTCTTTGTACTGAACCTGCTCTTCATGGAGGAAAAATATTACTAATTTTTGATGGCTTTAGGTGTTTTTATCCAGTATTGTAAACTCAAATTTTTCATTTGTCCATGTGCTAAGCTTTGTCCTCGCACAGGTGGAGTATCCCTTATCAGAAATGCTTGGAACCAGAAGTGTTTCAAAAAATACTTTGAGGGTGGCTATTTGGATATACATAACACAATATCTTGGGGATAGGACTCATGTCTAAAAAAGATTAAAGTATAATTTATATCTGTTTCATACACATCTTATACACATGCCCAAAAAGAAATTTTATATAGTAGTTATTTACAGCAATGTTTTGAACGTGACCGTCATTTGAGATCAAGCATGGAATTTTCCATTTGATGGCATCAGGTCAGCACTCAGAAACATCTGGATTTTTGGAAATTTCAGATTTTGGACTTTCAGATTAGCTGGGTTCAACCTGTATTTCCAACTTGATGTTAGATATTTCCATGTGAATAGTCCTTCTATAAATAGCTAAGATTCTTTTTACTTTTATAATGCCTGTATCTCTTAAATGACACCCTCACTACCAGTTATTCCAGCTAGAAACTTTGTTAACCTTGTAAATACCACCCTTTCTCTAAATTTTATTGTATTATACCTCCTCAGTTTTTATTTATTTATTTATTTATTTATTTATTTATTTATTTATTTATTTATTTATTTAGAGAGGTTTTTGCCACAGGACGTGTGCGCTTGCCAGAAAGAGACAGAAAGCGAGAAATCACTCCCCAGGAGGGATGGCCATGCCGCAATTCCTTCTCTTCCATTCTCCTCTCGGGATCTTAGGCATGCTTGCACACGTGTCTGGCGTGAGTTTAAGCCACCGGGTCCAGGACTTGAACCACGTTCGGCTAAATGGGAGTCCAGCGACAGAGCCATTACGCCAACTGCTTGTCTACTCAGTATTTCTTAAATCTTCTTTTCCTCCCTATGCCCACTGTCTTAGCCCTTATTTAATTTTCTTTATCTTTTACTAAGACTTCATAGATCTTAACTCGTTTTGTTTCTGTCTGTCTCACCCCTAGAACTATAAGCCACCCACAAGTCCGATTACTGTCTTTGTAATCCAGGTACCCCAGGCACCTAAACTGGTGCCTTGCCTGCACTAGGCATGTAGATATTATTTAAATATATATTGGGTCATCGGAAAAGTCATGACATTTCTTTCTATGCAAAAATGCACCATGATTTTGCTGACAGCCCAATAAGTACATGGATGGAAAGGGTGATCTGAGAAGGAAACAATGAGAAAAGTGAATAATAATGGAGAATTTGGGGAGAGGGTAGAATTTGTCAGAAAATTCAAGCAGCGAATCTAGAGCTATATCCATAAACTAGGAAAATATTTTCTAGCTCTGTGTCATTTTTACTTAATATAACTTATAAGATTAGTCATGATTAGAAATGATAGTAACACATACGTTAGTACTGCCAGGATACATCTCCCAGCAGCTACCACCCATGAAGATACCTAGGAAATTGAGAATTGTCATAAACCAGTTGGTTGTCTAAGATGTCCTGACACACCACTAGGTACTGGGAGTGTCTCAGTTCAAACGTCAGTCAGAAAGTGAAACTCTCACAAAATTTTATAAGTACATTTGATAACTTGAACCACACATATTTGAATTGCACAGGTCCACTAATCTGCATATGTTTTTCATAAATACTGTAAATGTATTTTCTCTTATGATTTTCTTAATGCCATCTTCATTTTTTGGATGTTTTGACAATGCAGGAGGTTCGGCATCTCTAACTTTCACCTTGTTAAAGGGAAAACTTTCTTTATTCCTCAAGAAGATTTATAGTCTTATCAGCCACAAAAGGGAGAGAAAAAGGTTCTTGTTTCACCCATGTTTCACATCTGTTGGTCCATAAACTCTAGATGTTTCAAAGCCATTTGACCTTTCTGCCTAGTTTATTCAAGTCTGTTCCTATATTGAGCCATTTTATGGATAAAATTTTGCCTTTTAAGTAGTCTTAACTCATTAAGAGATATAACTCCTAAATTATCATTCTAAAATATAATCTTGGCATTTCAAAGCATGCAGTGCTTGTTTTTTGTTTGTCTGTTTGTTTTTTTTTTAAGAGAGATTTTGCTATAGGCCATGTGTGCTTGCTGGAGGGACAGAAAGACAGAAAGTGAGAAATCATCCCCCAAGGGGGATGGCTACACCACAACCCTTTCTCTTCCATTCTTCTCTCAGGATCTTGGGCACATACGCACACGCACCCTGCGTGAGTCTTTTAAGCCACCACGTCCGGGACTCAAACCACACTCAACTCCATGGGAGTCCAGCGACATAACCATTATGCCATCTGCTGGTCTCAGATATTTTAACATTCTAAAAATAAACATTAGTATTTTATTGACAGTTCTTTTTCATATAGTTTAAACTTTATTTTCAGTATTTTTTTACCTTTATGTATTTGTACTGAAACATATTGGATCATCAGAAAACTCATGACATATTTTTCTGTTTCTCCATGTAAAAATGCATCATGACTGTTCCAGCAACTCAATAGTATTTCTGCTTTATGTTGTATGGTTATAGATGAACTCTTTTCTTGATTTTTTTAATGAGTTTTTAACATCTGACTTTCTACTGCAGCCCTGCCTGCTGCTTTTTTAATATTTAGAAAAGGTTAAGTAATTTTTAATGAGCTTAACAATAAAGTTAAAGTAATATGAGCCCTTAATTTCTTTGCAGTATCTGGCAACATACAGAGTAGCAAGAGAAACCAGATAGGACTCAGGAAGTGACTATAGAATGTTAGGAACTCAGAGTGTATTTGTGTATTTGTGAGAAAGTTGTTTAATGAAGCAGGAAACATAGATGAACAAATACCTGTTCTATATCATAAATCACCTCCTTGGTACCAGCCATTGTAAAGTTTCCAAGCAGTACAATCACAGAGTAGTTAACAGTTCAATCATCCCCTCACAGCATTGAGCATAGCATTAGAGAAAGAATAAATTTAAATTTCCTTAGTTCATTTTCTAATCCATGGTACAATAAAATGCAAGTCAAGAAGTTGTAATACATTACTGTTGAGTATAGGTACAGTAACAGTTCTCTAGGGTTTGTTTTTTTATCATGCCTGACTTTACAGTGTATAATCAACTTTATACAGGTTGATTAGTAATTCCCCATTTTCCCCCTTCTCCTAGCCCTTCACAATCACCATTTCATTCTTTGAATTCTGTGAATTTAAATCTATGAATTCGACTATTTTAGATACCTTATATCTACAGACTCTTGTCATAGGTCTTTCTGTGACCAGCTTATTTCATTTAGCATAATGCCCTGTGGCTTCATCACATCACTTACTGCAGCCTTTTCTTCTTTTGTAAGGAGGAAGAGTACTGTATTATATGTATTTGCCACATTTTCTTTATCCATTCTTCTGTCAATAGGAGTATTAATATACCCTCAAGATCCTGATTTTAATTCTTTTGAATATATACCCAGAGCTGATATTTTTGTGGCTTATGGTAGTTCTATTCTCAATTTTTTTTTTTTTTGAGAGGTTTTTGCTATAGGGTGCATGCACTCACCAGACAGAGAGAGACAGAGAGACAGAAAGCAAGAAATCACCCCCCGGGGGGGATGGCCATGCCACAGTCCCTTCTCCTCCATTCTCCTCTCGGGGTCTTGGGCATGCACGCACATGTGCCCGGCGTGAGTTTTAAGCCACCAGGTCCGGGACTTGAACCACGGTTGACTACATGGGAGTTCAGCAACATAGCCATTACGCTAACTGCTGGTCCCAATTATTAGTTTTTTTATTATTGAGTTGCAGTAGTATCTTATATAATTTGTAGATTAACCTCTTATTAGTTACATGACTTGCAAATACATTTTCCCCTTCCTTAGGTTCCCTTTCTTCTCTGTTGATTATTTTCTTTGCTGTACAGTTTTGCAGTTTGATCTAATCCCACTTTCTAATTTTGTTTTTGATGTCAACCAATCTCTTTTTTTCCCTGTTTTAAAACTTTATTTTGTTGTCTACTTAATTGTTTTTTTTTTACTTCATTAGCTTTGTAACTTGTTCAATTATAACTATAGGTATCTTGAACAAAAGAAAACAAAAACATGTCTCAGATTTTACTTCTTACTACAGGTAAGGTTATTTCAATAAATAGGATAGCTTCATTTGCATTATCAGTTTATTTTTACGCTAATCTTGGTATGAATAATTGTCTGAATAGGGATGATACTGGCAGAAGTTTTTATAGCTCCCTCTCCCTTTATTTCAGTTGATGATTTTAGTGAAGAATCCTCTTTTTATGAGATTCTTCCATGCTGTGCTCGCTTTCGATGTGGAGAGCTTATAGTTGAGGGACAGTGGCATCATCTGGTTCTGGTGATGAGCAAAGGAATGCTGAAAAACAGTACTGCAGCCCTTTATATAGATGGACAGCTTGTTAACACTGTGAAGGTAAGCACGCATGCACTTTACCTGCTTTACCAGGTAGTTTGAGGGGTATGTTTGATTTACAGAAGTATTTTTATGATTACCATCTTAATTTTACCTTCAGTACCCATTTGAGTAATATGTTAGGGTCATGCAGCTGACTACTTCAGATCACTTTATTAGTAAAGAATGAATAGAGGGGAGGAAAAGAAGTTGTTGAATATGTTGGCACTGATGGCTAAGTAATTTTTATTTTTTTAAATTTTTTTAAATTTTTTGAGTAATATGTTAGGGTCATGCAGCTGACTACTTCAGATCACTTTATTAGTAAAGAATGACTAGAGGGGTGGAAAAGAAGTTGTTGAATATGTTGGCACTGATGGTAAGTAATTTTTCATAATAGAGAAACTATATGAAGGATGCTTTAATAAACTGTAACTATACTCTTTTGTCACTTTACTGTTATTGTAATTTACTCCAGAAGAATCTGAGTTTATTTAGAAGTGGAATTGTTTTTCCTTTTGTTTTCAGATCACTGTAGATAAATTTTTTTAAAGAATTATTTTATTTAACTTTATTTATTTATTTTAATTTAACCAGAGAGGGGTGGGGGTGGTAGAGGATGAGAAACCAAGCCGCCAGGTCCAGGACTTGAACTGCGGTTGGCCATGTGGGAGTCCAGTGCCCTTAACCACCATGCCACCTGCCAGAACCATACCCTAGATAAGTTTTTACCAGTGATAGTGTGTGTTCAGTTTATTTTTTGTTGAATGAATAAGTGTATAAACATTACTGTAGATTACTGCGCTGAAATATTCTGGAGAGGGGAGTTTAAATAACCAGTAAATAATAAAGCAAGTTTCATTTTCTAAATCAGAATGAATGCTGCTAGTTGCTGTTTATAGAACTCAGCTAGCAAGCTCTTAAATTCTTTAACTTTTAAAAACTAATATGTCTGTTTTAGAGTGATATCACTTGAAAGCAGTTACAAAGGCAAAGTTTTTCCTTTTGTGTAATTTAAACTTTAAACAGCACTGACCAGTGGCTTCTTGGAACACATTTGCTTCTTTAACAATGATGATATCTTATCCTGGCATTGTGTTTTCATATGGGAAACTCTAAAATGTATCCTATGGGAATAGTCAGTAATTTCTTTTTATACAAGATTGCATTTGAAATAGTTTGTAAAGTCTCTGGTAGTTGCTCCCTTGTTATTGTTTTATCATTGAAAATTAAAATGTCCTCAGCCTCTAGAGTTAAGGGATAGGAGATTTATTATTGATTATATCTGTCATCATTTACCACAGTCCCTCTCAGTTGCCTCGATCCTGTGAAATCAACATTCATTCACATGTGGGTCTTTATGTCATCAGGAAGTAGTATTCTTTAATATACAGAATAATAGATATGATCTGAGTCTAAGGCTATGTTACGACAAAACAATCCAGTGGAAATGTCCCTCATCCCATCAAGTGATGAAAAGTGCCTATACAAGATGAAGCAATTTATCTTTCTTTCTGTTTTATCTTTATAATCTCTAATATATATTTATTGTAAATGAATTGAATGATAATTGAGTGCCTTGTCAATAAACAGCAGTAAAATTTAAAGTCTTAGAATGTCAGTCAGTAATGGTTAGTATTATACATTGAGATTAAAATGTGTGTGTATAAACTATGCATTCATTTTTCTAATTATTTTTCTAATATTTTCAGAGTATTATCTCTACATACCCTTTTCATCAGTAATTTTAGTTAATTGGCTTATATCAAAAGTAACATAGTTAATTTGAAGACCAATTGGATTCCATAATTGGAAGCTCTTTTTTATATCAATCCTAAAACTTCAGAGATTTGATAGGCAAACCAGCACACAGTGACATTATGCCTGCAGTTGTTTGTTGCTCTTCCTAGCATTAGATAATCCATGTTAGAGACTTGAACAACAATTTTTCAACCATCAAAAATCTGTCCCTGCCCTGACATTTCTCAGCCCTGACTGAATCTGTAAAGTTATGTTCTTGGGATAATGAAATATACATGTACATGTTGAAGTAATTATGTTCTTGGTGAAAGTTTGTTTTCACATCTCACACTTTTGCTTTTGTGTTTGTTACAGCTTCATTATGTTCACAGTACCCCTGGGGGTTCCGGTTCTGCAAACCCACCCGTAGTGAGCACAGTCTATGCCTACGTTGGTACTCCACCAGCCCAACGCCAGATTGCTTCGCTGGTTTGGCGCCTGGGACCCACTCATTTTCTAGAAGAAGTTTTACCTCCTTCAAATGTTACTACCATTTATGAACTCGGACCAAATTATGTTGGAAGCTTTCAGGCCGTGTGTATGCCATGTGAGTAATGTTCTTAGTTCTTAAAGTTGTATGAAACTTAACTCCTGTAGTATAGAAAGCCTCGTGTGTACTAGGTTGTATATGTATGTCTAGGAAAAAGGACTTCCCTAATTTCTTCACTATGAGGCTTTTGAACACTCCTATTTGAAATGTCCTCCATTATTCATACTGCATTTTCCTGATTCTTTTTCTTTATGCCTTTCTGGTTCCATACGGTAGGTATATAGCCTGCAAGAGTCTAATCTCTTTTTTTTGGGGAGAGGTTTTTTCGTTATAGGGCGTGTGCGCTCGCCAGACAGACAGAGAGACAGAAAGCGAGAAATCACCCCCCCAGGGGGGATGGTCACGCCGCAATCCCTTCTCCTCTGTTCTCCTGTCGGGATCTTGGGCACGCACGCACACGCACCCGGTGTGAGTTTTAAGCCACCGGGTCCGGGATGCAAACTGCAGTCAACTACGTGGGAATCCAGCGACATAGCCATTACGCTAACTGCTGGTTCCCAAGAGTCTAATCTCAACCCTGTTCTGTTTCTGTAATTTTTCCAATTACATGAAGCAGTGTAGCTTTCCACCTTAAAGGAAGATCACATGGGTCCAATAAACCCACACATGTCTTCTCTACATTAGACTGAGTGACATCACTTTTCCTCAACCTTTTACTTCTTACAGTTTGCTTTTTATTGTCCTTTCTCCTCAAAGAAATTTAGAATCAAATGAAAGGATCATAAGCTACCAGTGCCCTTCCACATGATATCCTCCATTCCTTTGTTCTGATTCTACCGAGGGTCTTAGAAGAGACAGAACAAAGGTATTGTAAGTGATAATAATCACTCTATTACTTAGTAATTTGTCTTTTTTTTTTCTTTCACAGAGTTGTTTTTTTCTTTTTGCTATAGGGCATGTGTGCCCACCCGAGATACAGGGAGAGATAGAGAGCCAAAAAGTGAGAAGTCACCTCCCAGGGGAAATGCCAAGCCACAATCCCTTCTCCTTCAGTCTCCTCTTAGAATTTTGGGCATGCACACACGCCTAGCATGAGTTTTAAGCCACCAGGTTCAGGACTTGAACCACGGTTGGTCATGTGGGAGTCCAGTGACATAACCATTACGCCATCTACTGGTCCTGTAATTTATTTGTCTTTTCACTTATAGTCTTGATTTAGGTATTATCTACTAGGATCTAGCACTTATTGAGCATTACTATATGCCAAATAAGATTCATGACAGACATAGCTGTCTGAGCATTTCCTATGTGTTTATTCATCTGAAAACACTAAGTTAGGTACTGTTGTTTTAATACCCTT
Source organism: Tupaia tana (assembly GCA_026018925.1). Taxonomy (NCBI): domain Eukaryota; kingdom Metazoa; phylum Chordata; class Mammalia; order Scandentia; family Tupaiidae; genus Tupaia; species Tupaia tana. Next base: position 20,843,930 of record JAKSZU010000017.1, read on the forward strand.
ACTGGTTTACACATGAGAAAACTGAGGCACAGAGACATACAGGTCACACAGCCCAGCCTTTGAGTGATAAAGCAAGATCCAAACTGAGGCCTTTTAGCTCCAAGACTGCTGCTCTTAAGTACTCTACCATATTGTCTACAAGGAGAGAGAAAGAGAAAAGCCTATGTGAGGGCTTCTGCTGGAGCGGAGACTTGCTGAGACACAGCCCATAGAAACTCTGTCGTTTTCATTCTATTTGTCCTTTGAACTTAGAAGTAAGTGTGTTCCAATTTGTTAAATAATTAACCCCTGTCTCTTCCTTAACATTATAGAAAGTGGTAACATGTTTTGAGAGTAAAATTTGGAATGTATAGCTCTATGACTTAGATGATTTTTCCTATTTTCTAGTTAAATCAATAAATGAAGAGCTAAAAATAAAAACATTTTAAAATTTAGATCCCTTATTCTGTTTGAAAGATTGTCAGTTTCATTGATTTGAAAATGAGAATATAAAAACCTATGTTAAGGGCTAGCAGGTGATGTGGTGGTTAAGGCACTGGGCTCTCACATGGCCAACCACAGTTCGAGTCCTGGATTTGGCATCTCTCTCTCTCCAGTGAGTGCATGTGACTTATAGCAAATTAAAAGTATTAATAAATTCAAACAAACAAACAAGCAAAAAAAAAAAACCTATGTTAGGACAAGAAGAATTACTGAGAATTTTTAAAAGAATTATTTTTCTTTTGAAGGTAAAGATGCAAAATCTGAAGGAGTAGTGCCATCTCCTGTGTCATTGGTACCAGAGGAAAAGGTGTCATTTGGCCTCTATGCACTCTCTGTGTCCTCCCTCACAGTGGCAAAGATCCGGAAAGTGTACAACAAGTTGGATAGCAAAGCCATTGCCAAGCAGGTAGGCAGAATGACTTCTTGATAAACTCTGGCTGCTTCTTACTGGGAAAAAATTCCGGGGCCTCCTTATGGATATCACCCAAATATAAGTGTTGCTAAAATTAGTGAATTTCAATTTGTGTATCATTTCTATTTGGTTTATTTTGCTTCTGATTTAAGCAAGAATACACATAGATATTTAGCTTAGTTTGGAAATGTAAGAATTTTTGTTATAAATATGATTTATATCAATTGTGGTACTTATATTGATAATGAAGAATTTAAACTTTAGGAAAAAAAAAAGGCTATTTTTAAAACTATAACTCAGGGCAAGCAGGTTGCCTAGTGGTTAAGGCACTGGACTCCCACATGGCCCACCAAGGCTCAAATCCCAGACTCAGTGGCTTGAAACTTACACCAGGCATGTGTGTACATGCCCAAAATCCTGAGAGGAGAATGGAGAAGGGATTGAGGCATGGCCATCCTCCTGGGGGGTGATTTCTCACTTTCTCCCTTTCTGTCTCTCTCTATTTCTCCAGCAAATGCACGTACCCTATAACAAAATTCTTTCTAAAAAATAAAAGACTAGCTCAACAATTTTTTTTGTTTTGTTGTCTGTTTTTAAATTTTGCCAGAGGGTGTTTATGCTCACCAGAGAGAAAGGGAGAAGAGAGAAAGTGGGAAAGTGAGAATGTACCCACCTGCTGTGAGGCACAGTCATGCCTCAATACCTTTTCTTCCATTTCTCCCCAATATTTTGGACACACACACACACACACACACACACTCAGCATGTGTTTTTCAAGCCACCAGGCCTAGGACTCAAACCACACAGCCAGCCATGTGGAATCCAGACCCACACAGCCGGCCATGTGGGATCCAGCCACCTTAACCACCATACAAATTATTTTTTATTTTTTAATTTTTTTTGCTATAGGGCACGTGTGCTCTCCAGACAGACAGAGAGAGACAGAGAGACAGAAAGCGAGAAATCACCCCCCAGGGGGGATGGCCACGCCGCAATCCCTTCTCCTCCATTCTCCTCTCGGGATCTTGGGCACACACGCACATGCGCCCGGCATGAGTTTAAAGCCACCGGGTCCGGGACTCTAACCACGGTCGGCTACGTGGGAGTCCAGCGACATAGCCATTACTGGTCCCACCACCATACAAATTATTAATGGGTCACCTACTATATGCCATGCACTGCTTGGTTCAGGACGCAGCAGTAGGTAAAAAGAAAATCCCTGTTTTTATGTTTTTTTTGTTTGTTTATTTTGTTTTGTTTTGTTTTGTTTTACATTCTGGTGCAACAGACAGGCAAAAATAATCTAATAATAAAGTCTGTTACAAATGATGAGTGCTCTGCAGAAAAATAAACCAGAAAAGGGGGAAAGAGGGAGCTTTCTTTTCTGACCATCACGTTGAGACTGTTCCTCTATAATTACAATATTTTCATTTGCTGTTCTTCAGTTAGGCATTTCATCTCATGAGAATGCCACTCCTGTGAAGTTGATACACAATTCAGCAGGGCATCTGAATGGACCTGCACGGACAATCGGGGCTACCCTGATTGGCTACCTGGGTGAGTTAAATTGTCTTTGTTGTTTCAAGCCTTATATTTGCCTTCAAATTAGCATTCACTTTCCTCACTGTAGAGGTGGTATTTAAGTTTATACATTTTAGTGCTGACCCGTTGTGTTCTTATACACACAAAAATATTAGATTTTCTTTTTAATTGCCAGAGGAAGAATACACTTGCTAGAGAGCAATGGAGAGAAAACACCTCCTATTGCTTTTCACACTGCAATCCCCTCTCCATTTCTCCATCCTGTTGGGATTTTGAGTATGCGCACACATGTGTCTGGCATGTTTCTCAAGCCACTAGAGTGAGGATGGATTTCACATAGCCCACCATGTGAAATCCAGCCCCCTTAGTCATGAGGCCATAGGACCAGCCCAAAGTCTGGCTTTTCTCTGCTTTCTCCTTTAACTTTCCTCAGAGCATATACTTAGTGTTTATTGCCTTCTCCCAAATCCTACCATTGTTGGTTTTGTTTGTATGTTTGTTTGTTTTCTTAAAGAATGACCATTAGGCCGTATGGCCGGCTGTGCTTGCACAGTAGCAATACAACACTCCACAGTTCTGAAACTATATGGGAAGGTCCCAAATTCACATCCCAGTGTCTCTCTGTGCACTCCGGACTTGTAGATGGTCATTATTCTGGCTGGCTGGGGGGTGGATTATGGTGTGAAGACCCTTTTAGGTACCCTTCTCCTTTTTCTCATCTCTCTCTCTCTCTCTCTCTCATGGAAGAAATAAATAAACCTAAAAAAAGAAGTTTTTATTTTAAGACAAAATCTTTTTTAAAAATAAATTTATAGGCACCAGCAGATGGCATAATGGTTGCATTGCTGGACTCCCACACAGTTGACCTTGGCTCAAGTCCTGAACCTGGCAGTTTAAAACTCACACTGAGCGTGTATGCATATGTATCCAAGATCCTGAGAGGAAAATGGAGGACAAGGAATTGTGGCATGGCCATCCTTCCTGGGAACCGATTTTTCACTTTTTGTCTCAGTCTCTCTCTGTCTCTCCAGTGAGCTACACACGCCCTATAGCAAAACGTTCTCTTAAAATTTTTAAAAAGTACATAAGTAAATAAATAAATTTAAAATTAGTTTAAAACTTCTTAAGATGACTTATTTAGTTCTTGTTCACTTGGGGAATTTATTTTAATTTTTTTTTACTGTCTTTTAATCAGGAGTAAGAACATTTGTCCCTAAGCCTGTTGCCACTACTTTGCAGTACATTGGTGGAGCAGCAGCCATCCTGGGCCTGGTGGCCATGGCCTCTGATGTGGAAGGGTTATATGCAGCGGTCAAGGCCCTGGTTTGTGTGGTCAAGAGTAACCCACTAGCCAGCAAAGAAATGGAGAGAATCAAGGGCTACCAGGTTTGTAACCATAAGCTTCGCCTCCAATTCACACCAAAAACGTGTTCTGATTTTCATGGTTACTTGTATTTTTTTCAGACTCTGTAAGAGTTCTGTTGTCCAAGTAAACTTTAAAAGCTAGCAATTTTTATTAAAATTAATGTGTAATTTTACTTATTAATCCCTCCAGTTAGGCTCCATTAGTTCAATATGACCTTAATACATTTGGGTATATTTTCAGGACAATGGTTGTTCATTTAGATCTTATTTTTGTCTGCAAAAATGGGATGAAATCAGATAGGGCCATTTTATCCCCTGCTTAGCCAGACTGCCAGATCAGTGCTAGGACCCGGGGAGTGATCCCTCTTGTCCTGGTCACTCTCCTCCACCTCCACCATCATTGTTCACCTCCCTTACTCAGGCATGTGAAAGCTACCACAGAGTAAGTGTGCCATTGCTCTTCCTGAAATTTTAAGTGGAATTAAAAATATGTAGAATTCACATATATCTACCATCTGTACCATTCTGATATCATCAGAATGCTATTTGTAAGAAGAGAGACAGCTATTAGGAGCAAAACGAAATCCTTCTATCTTAGATGAAGTACAAATGCCTTTTCACAACGTTGGCTATTCACTGGTAGCAAATAAACTGTTGATAATGTTGTGTTGTATAGATTTAATTATACCATTTGATAAGTGTTTGTTAACAGTTATCACAGCAGTGTTTAATCACAAAAAACATGAGCAATGTAAATGTACCACCAATGTGAGAATGACTAATTATCCTATAACCAGTCCAAAGAATGTAATTCAGCCTTTTAAAATTATAATTATGGAGATTACATTGCAAAAGAAAAAATTATGTAGACAAAAAGAGTACGAAATTATATGCACATGATAGCAATAGCTATTTAAATATTTATATGGAAATTGAGAGTTTATATAAAAATGGGATATATTAATAGTAGGATAATAAAATGACTTTGTTTTGCAGATTTTCTCTAATGTTATCTTGTCATAAAAAGTATAGGAACAAGCTTAGACGTCTCAGAAATTGTTCTACATAAGAGTCTCTAGAGTGTGCGTGGTGGTATATATTTATAATATACATAATAATGATTTATCAACAGGAGTTTGGTATTTTTTTCTTATAGTTGCTAGCAATGCTGCTTAAGAAGAAACGTTCCCTTCTTAACAGCCACATTCTCCATCTAACTTTTTCCTTGGTGGGAACTGTTGATAGTGGACATGAGACCTCCATCATTCCAAATTCAACTGCTTTCCAAGACCTTCTTTGTGATTTCGAAGTATGTATATAAATGCTGACTGGTAATGTACAGTAAACGAATCTGCTGCTTATTCTGTATAATGGAAAAAGTTGAACTATTTGTCATCTCTACAATGTGTTTAAAGTTCTGTCATGTCATGATATTCATGTTAATATAATTTAGTGAAATATAAAAGTAGATCGTTGGTAGATTTCCTTCTCCCCAAGGGTATTCCATCTTACAAATATTATATATTATAGAAGTGAAATGGTAGAAAACATTTACCTAACTGGCTAAGTTGGTGCTACTGATGTTATGAGAGGCAAACATATTTTCATCAAACAATTCTGATAGCAACTTCCCTAAGTAAATAGGAACTGTACCTGTAATTTTGTTTAATAGCAGCTGCGTAATTCATTTTGCCAAAATAAAAACATTTTTATTTCTAGTTTCTTTTTTCGCCCATAGCAGCTTCTACCCTGTCCTCTCAAGGCACTATGTAATCACTCATATCCTTTATCCATTTAACTTCTTCACAACACTTTGCATATTTGTCTCTACATACTAAATGTATAACATATCCCTGCAAAACTGTATAATCTATGCACTTTATGAGTACAGAGAAAATTTTTCCTTTTTGTCTTTGTGCCTAGCACTTAAGATTTGCTAACTGGGTTGTCCAGGCCCCAACTCTTCTTCCTTATAAATACTGTAATCTCTGGGGATTTGTGTGTATGTGTGTGTTGTGTGTTTTGTTGTTGTTTTTATTGAATTCAGACAGACTGTATGGCTTAACTGCTTTACTAAAACTGTATTTTCAAAGCCCGTTATTAGCATCCTTCTAAATAATATCGTGTGGCCTGCACTCTGTTCTCGGTATCCACAGCTTTCACTGGCATTCGATAATCTGTTTACTTCTTCTTGCGACTACTACTTCTCTTGCTTGCTTTGAGTCATCACTAACCTGGTTTATATTGTCTTTCTCACTGTTTTTTCTATTATTTTTCTGGCTATGAAGTTCCATTATTTTATGTAAGGATGTCTATCTTCAGTTGTTCTTATTTTCCTGTAATTGTTTCCTTTCCTTTGGACTCCCGCTTCGCCCCACAGCTCCATCCCAGATCTGAATCTCTAACCTTGACATCTGGATTCCAGACTTACTCCTTATTTCTAACTTCCTGCTCATTTCCATTTTTATGTCCCAGCAACACCTTAACTGAACTTAACATTTCTCCCCAAATTAGTTCTTCCTTCTAACTTCACTGCTTCTATTAATAACTCCACCATTCTCCTAGTCACTGGGGCTTGAAATTGAAAACTCGGCTTCCTGTTTCATCTCTGTCTATAAACAGCCCAATATAAGTGAGGTAGATGCTACTTTCACATTTCGTATAGTCCACCTCTTCTGCTTACACCCTAATCAAAGCCCAAATCAGTTCTCTTATATATAGGGATAAGTAACACTTCCTTCCTCCCTTCCTTAAGCTAGCCTATATTCCTCTCTGACCTCATTCTTTCAAAGGCAAAATCATGTCACGTCTTCAAGAATTTCAAGCACTTTCCCTTTCCTACACAGTGAAGCACACCCTGCTCAGCATGGTAGTAAAGGTATTTTTTTAGATTTTTTACCTTAGGGCATGTGTGTTCACCAAAGAGAGACAGAGAGATATAAAGTGAAGGGTCCCCCTCCAGGGAGGATGGTCATGCCACAGTCCTTTCTCCATTCTCCCCAATTTTGGGCACACATACACATGCACTTGGTATGTTTTCAAGCTACTGGGTCTAGGACTTGAACCACTAGTTAGCCATGTGGGATCCACTGCCTTAACCACCATGCCACCAGCTGGCCCCTGTAGTCAAAATTTTAATACCCAAACCTCTCATTTCAGAAAACAAACAAACAAACAAAAATATCCGTTGGGCATTTTTGAGCACTATATTAGTTGCTAAGGATGTGAGAATAAAAGGCAGAGTCCATTCCTCGAGACATTTAGTCTATTGAATAAGAATGACATAGAAACAGACAATTAAAAACTTGTGAAAGCACATAAAGGTATGCAGGTAGGATTATGGGAGTACTAAGGAAACCTACCTAGCTCAAGCTAACATTGTTTTCATCTGGTAACTGACATGTGTCAATCATGGATTATCTTGAGTTTCAGATTTCTGATTAAAATCTATTACAAATATGCAAACATCAAAAATGTAGTTACTTAACAAATTTTGTCTTCATGTTTTAGTACTTTCTCACTGTTTAGCTTCCTGCATCATCCCTAATTACCCCAAACCACAAGTGAACTATAAATACGCTATTTATTCCATTTTTAGAATAGCCATTTTAGAAATATAAGTAAAATAATTATAATAGCATACATTTTCTTTTTGAGTTACTATTCAAGGGACTAGCAGTTGGCATAATGGCTATGTCGCTGGACTCCCATGTAGTCAACCACGGTTCAAGTCCCTGACCCGGTGGCTTAAACTCACGCCGGGTGCGTGTGCATGCGTGCTCAATGATCCCAAGAGGAGACTGGAGGAGAAGGGTTTGCGATGTGGCTATCCCCCCAGGGGATGATTTCTCGCTTTCTGTCTCTCTTTCTCTGTCTTTCTGGTGAGCACACGCACCCTATAGCAAAAACTTCTCAAAAAAACTAATTGAGTTACTGTTCAAGAATTTATAAAATACATCAAAAGCAAATTGGTCTGTCTTTGAAAACTATTATACCTTTTAAATACTTTGCAACTGAATTCTCCTTTTCTGCCTTTTCTTCTACATGGTTATAATTTCCATAATGGTTTGTATTACTCTTGCTTTTAAGTAATTACTTATTTTATAACATATGTTAAGAATTCATTTATATTTGCCCTTATCTATAGTATCTATGGCATTCTTTATTCCTTTATGTAAATCCAAATTTCTATGTTATATGTTTCTTTTGCCTGGCACAATTCTTTTAACATTTCTTTTAGGATAGGTCTGCTGGGATGAATTCTGCCATCTGAAAAAAAATTCCCCCCTTCTCTTTTCAAGGATTCTTTTACACAGCATAGATTTCTAGTCGACTCTTTTTATTGTTTTCACACTTTAAAGGCATCAGTCACTCCATTGTCCTCTCTGTTTCTTCTGCTTGGGGTTTGTTGATCTGTGAATTTGTCGTTTTCAGCATTTTAGAAATTTTTTACCTCTTATTTCTTAAACTATATTTTCTGCTTCCTTCCCTTCATGGACACTAATTACAATGTCTTAGATTGCTGGGTATTGTCTCACAAATTACTCACGCAGTATCTTGTCATATCTTTTTATATTTTCTTTTATATGCTTTATTTTGAATAATTTCTATTATTTTTGGATGTATTGAATTATTTTTCTGCAGTTTTAATCTGCTATTAATGCCAGCCAGTGTATTTTTCATTTGTATTTTTATTTTTCAAGTCTAGACGTTGCTTGGGGGGTTTGGTTATCTTCCATTTTTCTCTTCATTATGTTCATGGTTTCATTACATTCTTGAGCATACGGAGCATTTTTATAATAGCTTTGTAGAAGTGGGATAATTCCATCAGCTTGGTCAGTTTTTGGCTTATTTATAATTGATTTTTCTCCTTTATTCACACAGTTTTATAGGGCTTTAAAAAATAAAAGTAAAGTGGTTACATTCAACTAATTATAAAAGTGAAATAAATTTCATGTGCCATATTTGTTTGTTGGATTGTCATTCTGAGTATCCGAGTATTTTCTAATCTTGATAATACTTCTGTTCATTTTTTTTTTTTATTTATAGGTCTGGCTTCATGCACCATATGAACTTCACCTTTCTTTATTTGAACACTTTATTGAACTACTCACTGAGTCCAGGTATTAGTTAATACCCACGTAGTTAGTTGCCCGGTTATAGAAAAGATGAGAATACAATGTATAAAATCTTCTTTTTCTTATAGTGAGGCTTCAAAGAATGCCAAATTAATGAGGGAATTCCAGTTAATCCCAAAGCTGCTGCTGACTCTTCGAGACATGTCTTTATCCCAACCTACCATTGCTGCTATTAGCAATGTGCTGAGTTTTTTACTGCAAGGCTTTCCCAACAGCAATGATCTGCTCAGGTACTGAAAACTTGTGTGTTTGTCTTTTTATTTAGCTGTCAATAAAAGTACCAAAAAGGTTAAGACAAATGAGATGAGTGTAATTGTCTCCCATGCCCATATAACACCCGTGCTTTTAATACTATTAAAAGATATTTGTAAGGCATGGGATATATACAGGTCTCCGAATCTTGTCTTTACAGAGCAAAGCCAGTTGTTGCCACTAGTGAGTGAGGGAGTATTGGTGAGAAAAGATATGCTAATTATTAAACAATTGAGATTGATTGGCCTGACATAAGTTTTCAGTATAAGAATTCTCAGTCCCCAGCCTACTTCCCCCAATCCTCCTAATTCTTAAGTGTATGTACACACACACACACACACACACACACACACTCACACTCACTCATGGTGGGCATGCCACTGGCTTTTCTGTATGGTCTGTCATTCATACAGATGATATTTTATTGTTACATATTGACTTTTTATATGAGGTATTATTTTGCTTCCAATATGAAAAATTGTTTCAAGCATATTTATGGACTGTCCAGTAATGTTCTTGGGGTCACATGATAATCTCCATCTTAACTAGAAATAGAAAAAAAACTGCCTGCCTAGTTAACGCACTTTCCAACTAGAGAATTGTTTAAATTGGTCTTGATCACCCCGTTTCATGTGCTCTCTAAGAAATCATACCCATTTATTAGATTATTCACAGATTAATCTCTAGTCTGTGTACTTCGTAAATTACTTACTTTTGTGTGCATTTGCCTTGAAAGCTTTTTTTTAAATTTATTATCACTTAAAACTATAGCTTAAGAATTATTTTAGAGATTTATCATCATCAATGATGTTTATTTAGAAGGTTAATTTTGTCCTACCATTGTTATGATCACTTTGCTGCAAAGTTTTAATTTTTCCCTTTACTTTACAAATGAAAAAATAGAGGCATAGAAAAGTTGAACCATTTGCCCCATGTCACATGCTTAAAAAGTGAAAGAGCCAGAATTTTAACCCTATCTGGATTTCCAGAATCTTAAGTTCTTAATGACTAGGACTAAAGTGGATCCATACAGACTATGTTGGGATATTTTAATTTGGATCATGCTGTTTGGTTTTTGAAATCATTTGGGTGAATACATTAAAGAGTTCATGTATCTAGAAAACTATATATCTTTATATTAAAAAAAAAAATTCTGTTTGACATTTCTTGGGATGGTCAGGAAGTCAACAAATATAATCACCTATAGGTCCATAAGATTAGTTCAAATAAAAAATGTTATTCTGCTTTTTGTTTCTTTGTATCTAGTTTGGGTCAGAGGACAAATAAAAATCCATTATTTTTTTCCCTTTATTTAAAGGTTTGGCCAGTTTATTTCTTCTACTTTGCCAACATTTGCAGTTTGTGAGAAATTTGTTGTTATGGAAATAAATAACGAAGAGAAGCCTGACACTGGTGAGTTGATTCTGGAGCTTGGGAAAAATGGTCTTCGGCTAATTACAATGCCCTTTCTTCCACTGGCACAAGTGAAGCCTTAGTTGTATGTGATAATATTATGTACATTCTTCTCCTTATACTGCTCTGTTTTGTTGTTTTGTTTTGTTTTGTTTTTGTCTTTCACAGATGTATTTGTCTTATATTAAGCTTGTATAATAAGTAGGATTATAGCATTGCCTATGAAATTTAATAGGGTGTGAATTTTACTTTAAAAATCTTTCCTATTTTGGGGATATTAATTGCAGTATTCCTTTAAATAGCAAACTCTTCCAGTATAATTGGAACATTATTTGATTTCCCAAATTAATGTATCTCTTCGGAACACAATAATTGCTAAAGTAGTGTATTTATATTACTATGATTTCCATTTGCCTGTTAAATATTTAGTAATCATATAGAGAAAGAACATTTGACTAGAGTCTTTTTTTTTTTTTTTTTTTTTTTTTTTTTTTGGAGAGGTTTTTGCTATAGGGCGCGTTTGCTCGCCAGACAGACAGAGAGAGACAGAGAGATAGAAAGCAGGAAATCACCCCCCAGGGGGGATGGCCACGCCACAATCCCTTCTCCTCCATTCTCCTCTCGGGATCTTGGGCACGCACGCACACGCGCCCGGCGTGAGTTCAAGCCGCCGGGTCCGGGACTCGAACCGCGGTCGACTACGTGGGAGTCCAGCGACATAGCCATTACACTAACTGCTAGTGCCCCATGACTAGAGTCATTTTGTAAGTATAATATAAAAACTTGGTAAGTTGTGACTTCCTGGGTTCATGACAAACACCTTTTCTCCCCCAAACCTTTCTCATTTGATGTATAGTTTTCCCCTATTTTTCTATGTATCAATATTTTTTCCTATGATATATCTAGGACAGGAGAGTTACTTGGAAAGCATAGATTGACCTCTGTCATTAAATTCACAGAATCTAACATTTTTTCAGCATTGTTTACATTATTACCCTATTACATTGTTTTAAGTCCTATCACATAAATTATTTCCTTTAAACACTTACAACACCATCCACTTGGACGACGGAGAGGAAGCACCTTTGTAGTGTTGCAGCCTGGTGATCAGACGTTCCCCTCCATGCCAACTGTTCCTTCTTCCACGCTTCTCTCCCGTGCTCATGAACAATGAGAGTGGAGTAGTCATGATTTTCAAAGTGAGGCTAAGTGACTTACTGCAATTCACAGGGTATGTTAGTGACTCATGACAAGAACACGAGGCCCCTGACCAACACCTCTTCGTTTGGAACGATGGTGGTTATCTCTTCAGAGAAGCACATTAGCTGTTGAGGAAGAGAATAATAATCAGATCAATGAGTAACAGTTTTGAACAGTTATTAAGTGCTCTATATGACCTTGCTGGAACACTGTGAAATAAGTACTGTTATTACAAGTTTTACAAAGGCAAAACCGTGACCTAGAAATATAAAAGGAAAAGAAACATACACAAGATCACACCACAGTTTTTGAACCCAGGCTGTCCAAACCAACAGCTAAGCTTTTGATTTTATGTTATTGTACTCATGTTTAAAGATTATTTCTAAGTTCTGAATTAATGTAAGCCAAGTAAATATGAATTACAAAGTGAAAATGCACTTTCAAGATCATTGGAAATATGTCACACATTTATTTCACGTATAAAAAGATATGGAAGGGGACCAGCAGTTAGCGTAATGGCTATGTCGCTGGACTCCCACGTAGTCGACTGTGGTTCGAGTTCCGGACCCGGTGGCTTAAACTCACGCTGGGCGCGTGTGCATGTGTGCCCAAGATCCCGAGAGGATAATGGAGGAGAAGGGATTGCAGCGTGGCCATCCCCCCTGGGGGGGTGATTTCTCGCTTTCTATCTCTCTGTCTCTCTCTGTCTGTCTGGCGAGCGCACGCACCCTATAGCAAAAACCTCTCCAAAAAAAAAAAAAAGATATGAAAGAAGTATTTCTCCAGTCTTCATTTTTTTTTTACTGTCCATTGAATTTGATAACCACAGTAGTGTTGTAAAATTGTCTTTGCTAGTGCCCACTGTGATAGGGATATATAAATTAGTTAATTTTTCGGTTGATCCCCCAAGTTTATTGGACTGATTCTCTTTACCATCTTATTGCCATTTGAAATAATAAAACTGGAAGCTCAGTGATAGTTGTGTTAATGTATGGCATTTAATCTTTATTTGCTATAGACTAAAGACTGTAAGCAAGTAAAATAGGATGTTCCAAAAAATTTTAAATGTGATTTCTTCTTTCAAGTAGTAAACATAGTATTTAGGATACACACCTACCAAAAAAGTGGCTTGAATAATGCTGAACAGTGACCATTAATCAATGCAAAGGAGTACAAGTATCGTAAGAGAGTGATGCCGTGAAATAAGACAGCATTCTGAGTGAAGGAACGTTTCCTAGAAATTCCTCCAGAGTTCTTTGTCTTAAGCTGTATTTGAAAATTAGGCAAGATATAATTTATTGTGAAAAAACTAGACATAAAATTAAGGAGAACTTTAGCTTTCTGTTTGGATTGGAAGGAAATACTTCTTAGAGCATGTTAGTTTATATGGTATGTCTTGTTAAGGCAATTTGCAAATTACTGTCTAGCCTCTTAGAAGAGGTGGCAATCTTGCATTTTACTTATAATCTCAAAACTTCCATAATAAATAAGACTCTAAACTAGTGCTTTAAAAGACAATTTAAAGGTAATAATAGTCTGACATTACTAAAACACATAAAAGTATAGGTTAAACCTCCCTAATCCAAAAATCCAGAATGCCCCAAAATGTGAAACTTTTCAAGTGTCACTGTGATGACACAAATGGAAAATTCCATAGCTGGGGACCAGCAGTTAGAGTAATGGCTATGTTGCTGGACTCCTACGTAGTCGACCGTGGTTCGAGTCCAGGACTGAGTGGCTTAAACTCACACTGGGTGCGTGTGCGTGCGTGCCCAAGATCCCGAGAGGAGAACGGAGGAGAAGGGATTGTGGAGTGGCCATCCTCCGGGGGATTTCTTGCTTTCTGTCTCTCTGTCTCTCTCTGTCTTTCTGGTGAGTGCACATGCCCTATAGCAAAAACCTCTCCCCTACCCCCCAAAAAAAGAGAAAATTCCACAGCTGACTACATGTAACTGGTTGCAGTCAAAGCATGCAATACAAAAATATTATATAAAATTACCATCAGACTCTGTATATGTGGTATATACTAAACATAAATGGAGTGCTTGTAAGAGTTGAGCCCCTCCCCAATATATCTCATTATTCCAAAATCCTAAGAAGTCATAAAACACTTCTGGCTCCAGGCATTTCAGATAAGGGATACTCAACCTGTATATAACCAGGGTGAACTTCGCCTGGGCCTCAGTTCTAGAATAAAGGTAAGTTGGGGATTGTGACTTACTGTCCCACAGCTCTTCCACAGTAGAGCCGGACCTGCAACTGCAGATTCTTGTGCAGGCCCGTGTACTTCCAATGCTGTCCTTGAGACCTACTAAGCTCTTTCTTTCAAACAGAAACTTGAAATTAGCAATTTGGAAGGATGAAGTCTGTGGTGATGTTTTTTTTTTTCTTTACATGGTCCTTCCTTATTTGTTGGTTTTCCTCCTGTTGGAGAGAGTAGTAGAATATTAATGTAAAATAGAACTCACAATGTTTATTAGCAGTAGTTTAGAAAATGCCCAATGTTGGGACTGGCAGGTGCCGTGGTGGTTAAGGTGCTTAATTCCCACATGGGTGACCACAGTTCCAGTCCTAGACCTGGTGACTTGCTTTATTACTTTTTCTCTGGTGAAATTAAAATAATAAATAGATAAATAAATTCTTTTTTTAGAAAAGAAAAATGTCAAATGTTAATAAACAAATTTCAGAGTTCTAACAAGAAGTGAGTTAGTGACCTTTTGTCTTGTCCACTCAAGTGGAAAGCACTCCTGGAGAAAGTTTTGTAAAAGGTCTATTTTTTTGTGAGGTTTCAAAGAACATTGTTGACTATTTTATCCTAGTTTATGTGCTAGAGGAATTTAATGTGTTTATTTTCATTTTAGGCACTGAAGAAGAGTTTGGAGGTCTTGTATCTGCTAATCTTATACTTTTGAGGAACAGACTTCTAGATATATTGCTGAAACTAGTCTATACATCTAAAGAAAAGACAAGCATTAATTTGCAGTAAGTAAAGCCTTTTTAGAATTGATGTTACCAGTTGCTCTTAATTGTTAACTCATGGTTGACCAAGGAAAGAATTGCCACTGACTTTAAATTATTATTTTTAAACCATGAAATTCATATTATCTCAAGAACAAAACCTAGTCTTTTTTTTTTTAGTTTGAAATCCTAATCCCTAATATTAATTTTTGTTTGTTTGTTTTAAATCCATCTGTCTTTGAATAGAGCCTGTGAAGAACTGGTTAAGACACTGGGTTTCGACTGGATCATGATGTTCATGGAAGAACACTTGCATTCCACCACAGTTACAGCAGCCATGAGGATTCTCGTTGTCCTATTGAGTAATCAGTCTATTCTCATCAAGTTTAAAGAAGGACTCAGTGGTGGAGGATGGCTTGAACAGACAGATTCTGTCTTAACTAATAAAATCGGGACTGTATTAGGTATGGGACTTAAGTCACCAGTTGCATTTAAATAAGCTATTGCATTTTGTTGTGAAGTCATATGTGACTTTATACTCTCCAGTTTATCTGATAGCTATTAAGAGTCATGAATTTTAATTAATGATGGAATGAAAAACTTATTAGAAGTCTTCATATATTTGGCTCTTTAAATTGAGAATTAAACTGAAGTCAGAGATGAAATGTTAAGATTTAAAAACTCGGTGCTGGCAGGTGGCTTTTTTGGTTAAGGTGTTAGATTCCCACGTGGCCAACTGCAATTCAAGTCCTGGACCTGGAGACTCGCTTTCTCACTTCCCTTCTCTCTCTGGTGAAATTTAAAAATAATAATAACAAATAAAGTTGAATAAATAATTCTTTAAAAATAAAGATTTAAAAACTCAAGGAATTTCTTGAGTATTTACAGATCTTTTGATCTGTAATTAAATATTCAGTAAATTATAAGTAGAACAGTAATATTTATTGTGAGTACTTACTCTGTACTGGCTACTAAAACACTTGCCACATAATGTATTCCATTTGCACAATAACTCTGTGACTTGTAGTAAATATCATTGTGCCCATTTTATAGATTAGAAAGTCAAGGCATACGAGCAAAAATCACTTGTCATGCAACTAGGAAGTTTCACAGTTGGAATCCAGGTCACTCAGACCCAAAAGCTATACTTTTAACAGTTATTGATATGTATTTTTTTTTTTAAAAAAAAAGGGAGCTGGATCCCACATGGTCTACTCTGGTTAAAATCCATCTCAGTGGCTTGAAAAACATGCTAGTTACATGTGTGTGCATGCTCAAGATCCTAATGGGAAAGAGGGCTGGGGGAAAAGGGATTATGGTGTGACACGCTCTCTTGGTGTGTGCTTTCTCTATCACTCTGTCTTCCTTTCTCTCTGTCTCTAGCTTTTTCTCCCTTTCTTAAATGCACATACCCTCTGAAATTTAAAAAAAAAAAAAAAGAATGAAAGTAAGAAAAAGACAAAATAAAACATATCAATATCTAGGTTCTGCCCGCTAATTTTTCAAACATCAAAGCAAATGATAGGAAGACAGAGCTTTTAACACAGTACCATATTATAGTTATTTCATGTGTGGAAAAATTATTGAAAAAACATTGTAATAAGAAAGAAGTGATACTGTTTCCATTTCCCTGTTAAATGATTTCTCATAAAAATTGTCTTTTTTAAAAAATACATTTTAAATTCTTATTATAGATATTCCTATCTTCTGAAAAATAGATTACTATTTTGCATGGACACTGGGGAGGGATATAACATATAAATGTGATTGTTATAAACAGTTTGATAGGAGGAAATTTAGCTTATTGACCTTAATAAGAGCTACTAGAGAATAAACAATGAAAGGCATGATTGAATTTGAGTTCTGTTGAGAATGTGATTTTTCAAATGCAAATTGACAGCACTCCTACTTCTGAAGGCCAAAAGGGACACTAGACTAACAGCTTCTTATACTACATTGTGATTCGCAGAATTCATTTACATAGATCATCTTATCTGGCCTTCATGATTCTGGAGACAGGTATATAATCTATCATATACAAATTGTATTTTATAGGAAATATTGAAATTAAACCTAGCAAATATAAATCAGGATTAATTTCTCTAATTAGAACTTTAGACTGTTAGCACATAAGGTTCTGGGCCAGGCACTGATTATAGCCAGGAATCCATGTTCTCTTATTCCTGTCCTTTTACCTTCTTACCTCTAAATTTAAAAAAGGTGCCTTTACCATTTCTCACTTTCCTTAGTACTTGATGTCGTAAAATTTGTCTGTGTTTTATTGACACCTATTTACACATTGCATATACTGCTCTATTCCAAAAAAGAAATCTGGATATTACATTTAAATTTGATCCCATTTAATTTAATTTTCCCTGAATATCTGACACATACATCTGGGCGTGTATATACTGACATGCACAAAGCATCTTACCTGGTTCTGCATCTCCTTTATCTGATGAGCTGTTTTTTTTGTTTGTTTGTTTGTTTTTTTGTTTTTTTACCTTTTTATTCATATTTATTTGTCCTTGTCAAAAATTTTACTATAGGGACCAGCAGTTGGCATAATGGCTATGTCGCTGGACTCCCATGTAGTCGACTGCGGTTCGTGTCCCGGACCCAGTGGCTTAAAACTCACTCCGGGCGCGTGTGTGTACGTGCCCAAGATCCCAAGAGGAGAATGGAGGAGAAGGGATTGCGGCGTGGCCATCACCCCTGGGGGGTGATTTCTCACTTTCTGTCTCTCTGTCTCTCTCTGTCTTTCTGGTGAGCGCATGCGCCCTATAGCAAAAACCTCTCCAAAAACAAAAAATTAGAAAATTTTACTATAAAAATACCTTTCACATAGCTGTGACTTGAATGTAAATTAATGCGTAATAGTATATTTATAAGATTACTTCTAGGGAACCAGCAGTTAGCATAATGGCTATGTCGCTGGACTCCCACGTAGTCGACCGCGGTTCGAGTCCTGGACCCAGTGGCTTAGAACTCACACCGGGCATGTGTGCGTGCGTGCCCAAGATCCCAAGAGGAGAATGGAGGAGAAGGGATTGCGGCGTGACCATCCCCCCTGGGGGGTGATTTCTCGCTTTCTGTCTCTATGTCTCTCTCTGGCGAGCGCACGTGCCCTACAGCGAAAACCTCTCAAAAAAAAAAAAAAAAGATTACTTCTAGAAAACAGTATAAAATTTTAGAAAGGAAAATGAGAACGCTAGTGTTAATTTTCTTTTAGGACCTACAGTTTAATAAAAAATTAAGATTTATTTTTCCATTTACTATGTAAAATCTTAACTGTATGTCTTTTGGTTTCTTAAGCTTGACGTTTTTTATTCTCATAAAAATGTTTAAAATTTATTGTAAACACAAATCAGCCCAATTTCCTAACCTGGCCAGTCTTTCTGAAATGTGGCAACATCCTTCACAAGGGCAAGGTACACCACATAACCTCACAGGCTTGAAAATAGAGGTGTGAGGCTTTGAGTCCTCGTGCCACCACCATTAACTTTATAGCTTTGAACAAATTGCATATTCCCTGTGTTGCAAAAGAAGGATTCTAGCAATTTCTAACTCACATTTTCATGGTGATTGAGAAATGAGATGATATCCAAAAAGAACCTGGTAAATTGCTGTTCAATTATTTGTTAATTAAAACAGCAGACTTTAAAAGATTAATTCATATCACTCTGAGAAATTAAGATGAAATATTTAAAAGCAACCTAGACATAATTTTTCTTTTCTCATGCTGAATAGTATTACCAAATATATGCTTACTTCATTCTAAACAAAAGAAGTTGAAAAAAATGTGAATATCCATTTGAAATGTAAATGGCTTCGGAGTAGAAATCAATTATTCCTCCGTTGGTTGCTATTCACTAAAGTTTTCCATTAAAATCTGGCTGACATTCACCCTGTGTGGAGCACTGTCCTAGGTTGGGAGTGGCAGAATCACCATGTTTAGATGGTACTGAAATAAAGTCTGTAATAGAGGGAACAGAAAGAAACACTGGCGCTGTCAGCCATGTCAGTAAGCCCCAACCACTCCCCATGTGAGTGTTGTAGAGGAGCCGGTGTTCAGCCCAGTCTGCGGTGGCTGAGCCACAGTGGGCTTGCATTTATCGTCCCACTGCCCGGTGGTTTTCTAACAGATCAGAGATCTGTGATGGAGAGTTATTTTGCTTATTCATTAAGTCTTTCTCTAAATCCCTAGATCACTTAAGGTTAACTAGCTTATCATGATTTTCAGGACAAATAAAATACATCATCTATATAATAAGTGTATTTTTAAGTTACATTTTTTTTAATATTTATTTTATTTATGCATTATTCATTTAGTTTTTTTTTTAGTTTGAGCAGAGAGAGACAGAGGGTGAGAATGAGAGAGAGAGAGAGGAAGTGAGAAAGCAAGCCACCAGATTCAGGACTTGAACCCTGGTCAGCCATGTGGGAGTGTCCAGCACCTTAACCACCATGCCACTTGCTGGTCCCTAAGTTACATTTTTATAGCATTCTAAATTTTGTCTATCTATAAGGGATCTTCAAAAAGTTCATAGAAAATACCTATGGTGGAAAAACTGTGCATGGGTTTAAAATTTTTAAAAATAAATTTGTACTCTAATCCCATTTTTCCACAAGCACCATGAAATCCCTCATATGTAAATAAATATATACACAAACACACATGTGTGCATATATACATGGAAGTATTGATTTCCTTCCTGAGAGAGAGAAAGAAGAAACCTCACCCATGCAGGTCTTTATACCATGACTTTCCTGTAAGCCCTGTAGCAAGCCAGAATCACAAGCACACCTGTGCATTCCTTTTTCTTTCACCTCTTCATCCTGTTGGGATTTGGGGCACATATACCAACTTGCCCAGTATGTTCTTCAAACCTCAGACTGGGGTTCAAACCAGGTGACTGGCCGTGGGATCCAGCTCCCTCAACCACTAGGCCATGGCTGGCCCTTGAATTTCACTTTCTTCTGATGGAAATACAAGCCACAATGGAGAGCTCTTCTGAGGTCATTCTTTCCAAGATGGGAATTTTATCACCTTAACAAGCGCTTTCACACTTTTGTGTCTGATTTTCTGAGCTATGTCTCAAATCCTGCATCCTAACAGACAAACTTGCTAATGTCAAACAGATGGTAAAGGGAAACTTGCCACCGAAAGATTAATTCAGCGATTGAATACCTAATGGCCTGTGTTATAAATGTTTTGGATAGAAATGTTACACAAACCAATTACTCCTCTCTTTGTCAATGCCACATGGTTATCAATTGTTAAATTTGTACTGATTGTTATATTTCCTCTTCTCTCAGGATTCAACGTGGGCAGGAGTGCTGGCGGGAGATCTACTGTCAGGGAAATTAACCGGGACGCATGTCATTTTCCTGGTTTTCCAGTTCTTCAGTCGCTCCTTCCTAAGCACACTAATGTCCCTGCCCTCTATTTCCTCCTCATGGCGCTATTCCTGCAGCAGCCAGTTAGTGAGCTGCCTGAGAACCTGCAGGTCAGTGTGCCTGTCATCAGCAGCCGATGTAAGCAGGGTGGCCAGGTAGGAATTACCTAGTAAGGTGTCAATAACATTCTTTTCACTCTAAAAAAATCACCATAGGATAACGAGTTAATCACAGTAAAACCAGTTGTCAGTAGCATCAATTTTGTTGCATTAAAAGTTTGATTTTGGGGGGTCGGCAGGAGGCATGGTGGTTAAGGGCGCTGGACTCCCACATGGCCAACTTTCTCACTTTCCCTCTTTCTCTCACCCTCTCTCTCTCTCACTCTGTCCCTCCCAGCTCAAATTAAAATTAAACAAATGAATAAATAAATAAATGTAAAGGTGATTTCGGATAAAAAATTATATTAAAAGTTTCCCAAAAAGGAGTCTTTTTTCCCGATTTTGCCTTTTTTTCTTATGATTACTCTGTATGATTATATATGCATAAAGACTTTAGTTGGTATTTTAATGGTAGCCTAAGGGATTCTTTTAAGTTGTGTGATTTTTATCTAGATATATAGTTTCATTTCTATAGAACTACAAAGGAGTGAGTGGGTTTTATATCAAAAATTAATTGGGTGGGTGTGAGTGCAAATTCTGATAAGGGAAATTTTTTTTTAATTCCTTAATGGTAGATAACATTCAGATTTGGAAAAGAGCAATGTTTTACTTGACTTCGAATTTAAGACTATTATGGATATATATATATATATATATATATACATATATATACACACACACACACAGACACACACATATATATATACATATACATACGTATATATACATATATATATATATATATCTTATGTTTATAATACCACAGAGTCTTAGGAGTTTAGCTTTTAAGCTTAACTATGCTTCCATTCTCACGGCAAATGCTATTCAAATCTATCAGGTGTTTGATAAAAAATCTTTTAAGGGAACCAGCAGTTAGCGTAATGGCTATGTCGCTGGACTCCCACGTAGTCGACCGCGGTTCGCGTCTCGGACCCAGTGGCTTACAACTCACGCCGGGCGCGTGTACATGCATGCCCAAGATCCCGAGAGGAGAATGAAGGAGAAGGGATTGCGGCGTGACCGTCCCCCCTGGGGGGTGATTTCTCGCTTTCTGTCTCTACGTCTCTCTCTGTCTGTCTGGCGAGCGCACGCGCCCTATAGCGAAAAACCTCTCAAAAAAAAAAAAAAAAAAATCTTTTAAGTAAAAAATATTCAGTCTATGCCCTCAAGACAGAATCACTCTTAGTAGGGTTTGTTCGCTCATGCTATTTTTTGAGATACATGTTATAAAATATTATATAAAACTGCTATGAACAGATCTTCTCAAGTAAATTTGTATTTTGTCGATGCTTACCTGTAAGTAATCTAAAATTAAATTAAAACAGTGTTAATCATGGGAAAGACATGAGTACATGTGCTTTTTAAAAGGATTCTGCTTAAAATCATCAGTTCTGAAATTTCATCTTCTAGCTGGTAAACATGTACTTTATTTTTATTTGTTTTCTTTGGAAAGAAATGTAGAAAGAAATGTTTTTACATAGGTACTTAAGACAGGATACAAGATGATACATACTATTCCATTTTTCTTTATAAAAATTAGTTTTACAATGTAGGGTACTAGGTCTTTAGTGTTGTCACCTTTACAAAAAAGTTTTGAAAAAAGTTTAGATTAGAGCTTATAAGGATCTCTACTGAAAAAAAAATGAGTAGTGACTCATCATTAATCACCTTTCACTTCTGCAGTTTGATTTGGATTCTATCTGGACATTTATCTTTGGTGTTCCTGCCTCCAGTGGAACCGTGGTCTCGTCTATCCATAATGTGTGTACAGAAGCTGCTTTTTTATTACTGGGAATGCTCCGCAGTATGCTGAATTCAGTAAGTTCACTGAGACACTGATAGCTATCGATAGCTCTCCTGCCTGAGATGTGTTTTTTGTTTTTGCTTCTGTCTTTCCACCTGGAGGAACCCTTTGGTAACATACCTATTTAGTTGCTACATGATCTCTGGAATCTCAGTCTCTCTGTTTCGTGATCTCTAATATAAAGATGGAGGCTGCAGGATTCGGAAGCCTTGCCTGGATTCAGATTTAATGTCTGGTATTTCAGACCTACTAATGTTTATGTGCCTGTTTCCTCACGTTTAAAATGCTGGCAGTAACCGAACATTCTCTTGGGGGTTTGTGAGAATTTAATGAGTTATACAAACAAACACACACACACACACACACACACACGAGTATCTGGTATATAGTAAGTGTATAATTATTAACTATTATAAGTAATATAATGTATATTTTAAAGTATGTAACGAATACGTATTACAGTATATGTTGTTATAATAGTATGTTATTTGAACTTTGAAAGTCACTTTCATTTAGACATTAAAAATGTAAAGAGTGTCAAGTTTTTCTTTTTTTCCTACATGATTATTTCTAACTTCGAGATCGAGAGTTGAAGGAGTAAATAATAAATAATATAGTCCTGTCTTACGAAAATAACTCTGAATAATGACTTCATTTGTTTATACATGTCAAAATGTGTTGTAAGAGGAGATATTAACCTAGACTCTGTGAATTACATATACCAGACAATCAAATTTTAGTCAAAACTATCATTATGACATTTAAAACAAAACATTACTGTTAAGTGTATTAATTTAGAATTCTGGGCCAGGTAGTAGCATGATATTTGAGGCCACTGGATCCCACATGGCTTACTGCATGGTTCAAGTCGGACTGGATTGTGTGCCCAAAATCCCAAAGGAAGGTGGAGGCAAAGGGGTTAGAGTGTGACCGTCCCTTATTGGGGGGAGGGGTCCCTCTCACTCCTCCTTCCCCCCAATCTCTCTCTCTGTCTCTGTGGCAAGCACGTAAACTTCCAGCAATTTAAAAAAAATAATAATAAAATAAAAATGCTTTGGCATTTTTGTCTTGTTGCCTACTTATAAACAAATATAAAAATCTAAAACAATTAAAAACAATTCTCTGGGGACCAGCAGTTAGCGTAATGGCTATGTCGCTGAACTCCCATGCAGCTGACCGCGTTTTGAGTCCCGGACCCAGTGGCTTAAACTCACACTGGGCGCGTGTGCGTGCGTGCCCAAGATCCCGAGAGGAGAATGGAGGAGAAGGGATTGCGGCATAGCCGTCCCCCCGGGGGGGTGATTTCTCGCTTTCTATCTCTGTCTCTCTGTCTGTCTGGCAAGCACACGCACCCTATAGCAAAAACCTCTCAAAAAAAAAAAAAAAAAACAATTCTCTGAGCAGGTTTTAAAAGATACACATTGTCAGATAAATTCATTTTTTGTTAATTTTTGATCATTATTGTTGTTGTATTACATAACGCTTAAGAGTGTTGCTCTTGCCATTGCACATATGACAGTATGAGGCTCAGGTAGGTAAAGCATCTTCTCCATCTTTTATCTTACTCCTGACTCTCCAGCATAGTGCATGATGGAGCATTGGTACCAGCAGTACTCAGGTAATAATGACCAGTAATCACAATCTCTGACCCATGCCAGCTGAGCTGTGAGTACTGCAATGAATGGACAAACATCCTGTCCGTCCTGTCAGTTTCTAGGAGGGGGCTGTTTTCATTTCATTTCATCTCTGAATGTGTTTGCATTTGTGTACACACACGTTTGTTCACTTGTATGGATTATAGAGTTCTAAACCATATGTCTAGTTATCTAAGAACAGTGAATAATAAATTTTTTAAAAGAAGTATTTCATTTTATTAATTATTATTATTTTACTTGTCTGGGGAGAGACAGAGAGAGAGAAAGGGAAAGCAAGAAAGTAAGCCGCCAGGTCCAGGACTCACACTGCGGTTGGCCATGTGGGAGTCTAGCGCCCTTAACCACCACGCCACCTGCCAGCCCAAATAATGAATTTTCGAAGTAATTTTTAGCAGTTTCAGTTTCTCTAACATATTATTTCTTCTCTTGGCCTCGTAACAGCCTTGGCAGTCAGAAGAAGAGGGATCTTGGCTCCGAGAATACCCCGTGACCCTGATGCAGTTCTTTAGATACCTGTATCACAACGTTCCCGATCTTGCCTCCATGTGGATGAGCCCCGATTTCCTGTGTGCACTAGCAGCAACGGTCTTCCCCTTCAACATTCGCCCTTACTCGGAGATGGTAGGAACGGGGGAGGAAAGTGTCAGAACTGGATTTAGTCCGTTGAAATGGTTAGATGATTTTTTTTTTTTTTTTTTTTTTTTCTTTTAAGCTTCTGACCAAGTTACAGTTTCATAATTTAATACGCCAACTCTTACTTCATTGTCTGGTGCCTCTAGTCCCCTACATTTTCCTTTTCCTTTCCCTAAAATAACAGCTCTCATTCCTTTTTATGTTCACCATGTTCCTTGTTAGTCATTTCTCTCACCAAATAGTTGTTGCTCCGTTCTTAATTTTACATGATCATAGGTAGGTAGTTATAAAATGTTCTGATCGGATAACAGAACTCTAGTCAAGGCAGATTTATTCCTGTTTTCAGAAATCAGACCGTTGCCTGATTTAATATTTACAGATGAATTATAAGATTATAAAAAATAAAGTCTGGAGCTTGCCTGAGGCATGGTGATCAAGTCACCCAGATTGATCTGAGTGCCAGACCTGGCGGCTTGAGAAAACCCGCCAGGTGTGTATACATGTGTGCCCAGAGTCATGGAAGGAAGGAGAAATGGAGCAAAAGGGATTGTAACTTGACCGTTCTCTCTCACTTTGCTTTCTCCCCTCTCTCTATCTCTGTGTCTCCCTCTGTCAGCCTATAGCCAAACAAAAACAAAAACAAAACAAAAAAATTAAGTATAAATTGGCTCTTCCACTCAACCTTTCTTATTTTGTGCTCAACTTTTCTTTTTCTTACTTCTTACTAATACAATAACAAAATTATTAGATTATAGTCATATATATAATAAGTACTCTTTTTGTACTTTAAAACAAGCCCAAGAGACACCGATTTCTCCATAGTACTTAAGAATTTTGTGGTGTTCTTTTTTGTCCACTGTGTACTCTCAGGCCTGCAGTAAGCTACCTTCTTTGTATTAGTTTTTCTCTATGTCAAAAGGTGAAATGCACATTCTAAAATTGTGGGGATTTTTAGAAGAGAAACAAGTATAATTCACAACCTGACACCCTAGCTTCATTATTATTTTAGAATCCTCATTTTCGGTAAAAAAAAAAAAAAAGAGCCTTGATAATATCACAATGTCATTTTCATGTCAGTTTCTTATAATTTGTCTACTAGTCTGTCTCTCTCACTTAATTCAAAATTGACACTAATTTTGTTGCTTTATTTGTCTGGTTTCTTTCAATCTGCAAAAAGTGGATCAGTTGTTAGGTACTACTGTTAGATTGAATATTTACCTGAAATTTTGTAACATTTGCTTTCTCAGTAAGTAGAATTCTAATATGCAAATATAGTCATCCTTGTTTTGTTTTGTTTTGTTTCGTTTTTTTAATTGTATCTTAAATGCAGTTATCCACAACGGACATATACTTCAACACAGAGCAGATATAATGTTAGAAGGGCTGTATGTTGAGTAACCACCACATATGGTGTCAGATTATTTCCTTGAAAGCCAGTGTCAACTAAAGCAGAATGAAATAATTCACCAAATGGCGTAGTAGGAGCTAGATGCTGAAGGAAAATGCTGCTGCTACAATTTTATTTTTAGAAAACACAGAAGTAAAAATGTCAAATAAAATTTGATATGATTAGCATGTCTTCCCACTTGACTTGACTAGGTGACTGATCTCGATGATGAAGTTGGATCTCCAGCGGAAGAATTTAAAGCCTTTGCAGCAGACACAGGGATGAACAGGAGCCAATCAGAGTACTGCAATGTGGGCACCAAGACGTATCTGACCAATCACCCAGCCAAAAAGTTCGTTTTTGACTTTATGCGGGTCTTAATAATAGACAACCTCTGTCTCACCCCTGCCAGCAAGCAGACTCCGCTAATTGATCTTTTGTTGGAGGTAAAGACAAAGCAATTCATTTGCATCTCTTTTGCATTGCTTTTGTAGCTAGAATGTCAGTAACCAAGCAAGTCTATGTCAGATGCCTTCCAGATTTCTAACCCTTCTGGGTTATATATAGGCAGAGCATGTCATGGCTATGGAAGGTTTTTAATCTCACATACGCTTTAGACCCTGTTAATTTGTTCCTTTTCTTTCCATTCCCTCAAGCATGTCCCTAATACAGTTTTTTTATCACCCTTTCTCCAGGAGTTAGCAATTTTTTTCTGTGAACAGTCAAATAGTTAATAGCTTAGGCTTCATGGACCGTACAATCGCTGCACCAACTATCCAACTACACCACTGTAGCTAGAAAGCAGCCATATGTTGTCCATGAGGAATAGTTGTAGCTGTGTTCCAGTAAAACTTTATTTGCAAAATAAGGCACAGGCTGGATTTGGCCCACAAGCCTAGGGCGCCAACCCTTCTGTAGATGTCACAGGCATTGTCTCCTTATTCTTAACTCCCTACTTCAAGCCCTCTCACCAGGATTATCACTCTTAGTATCCTGTGCAGTTTGACTTTGTACATTGCACATAGTAGGTGCTCCTTATGCGCTTGTTACATTTTCTCCACAGCAACAAATTTCTAGGCCTCTTGCCCATTCTTAGGATAATGACAAATGACATGAGTCTGCTGGTAAAAGAAAATAAGTGTCTCTAAGCCTCAAGGTCCCTCACTACTGATTCTAGAACTAACCATCTTTGAAAATCATGAACAATTGTTCATCCAGGGGGCCAGCAGGTGGTGTGGTGGTTAAAGAACTTGACTCCCACATGGCTGACCATGGTTCAAGTCCTGAAGTCCTGGACCTGGCACCTTGCTTTCTCACTTTCCCTTTCTCTTGTTCTGGTAAAAAGGAAAAAAAAAAAAAAAAAAGAAGAAGATGATGAAATTAATTAATTAATCAAAAAAATTTTCACCCACAAAAATCTCAAGAGAACATAAAAGCAGAGAGGGAATTTCATATATGGTTGTATCTTCTACATTCATACTCTTTTTGGCCAATTCATGTAAATGAAACCACGTAGTACATGCCAGGTGCTATGTGCTAGAATGGTGTGTTGGTGTGCCTGCTTCTCTGGCATCCTAAAATATGCATTCTATGCAGAAGACTGCCTTCTTCTTTCAGGAACTTCCCACTTGTTTTCAGTGGCTTGAAGACTGAAACTGAGCTTTCTCTGCTCCCTCTAGTGGCTAACACAGTTACCTTTTTAATTGCACCCTTAAAGCCACAAAAGATGTTTATCTTACTCATGTGAAAATATCTCAGTTTGGTCAGTTCAGAGAAGTCAGTAATGTAATTTAGGTGCCAGTCATGCTAAGCATTTTAATCGGGACTGTGGTGTTAATATTGGCAGAAAAGTCATTGGCTTCATCAGTAATCCAGGTGGTACAATTAAAAAGCACGCCTGGTAGAGCTTGTCTCCTTTGGAAATTTTAAAAAGTTCTAAGAGGGATGGCCAGTATCTTAGTGTAAAGTGTGAAAATTTGAAGCATTCTATGACAAATGAAGTGATAATCAGACAATAAAAGGATGGAGTTTGGAAGAGATATGTGTCAGACAGCATAACTGAGCAAAAAAAAAAAAAAAAAAAACCACAGAGGTGAGAGATATGGGGTAGGTGGACATATCCCACGATAGTGTTTTCAAGCTTGTAGGAATTCTAATAGCTTATTAATTACTAGATGAATAAATTATATAATTGCTTTAGTTTTTTTTTCTATATTTATTTTCCCCTCTACGGGAGAGAAAGCACAGGAAAAAGATGGAAAGAGAGAGACACAGGGAGAGGCATAGAGACCCAGAGATAGGCATCTCTGACAGGGTCTCACTGTGTTGCGATCCTCCTGCCTCAAGCTACGTTTCAGCTAGGATCACAGGCATGCACAGCTAACCACACTCATTCAGGTTGGCCCAGAAGTCAGACCCAGGCCCCCCATGTAGCCTCCAGCCTCTAAGCAGTGACACTACCTGTATGCCATGCCACCTGTGCTGGGCCTGTTTTTTGTATTTTTAATAGGAAAAGTTTGATATGCAAGTATAACATATTAACCTTGAGGTAAGGTTCCATTGCAGACACTAATCACTCTGGAGTAAGATTGTGTTCAATTATACAAGGAAGTTGGGGGTGGTAGGACTAAATTAATAGTTCAGGGAGAAGCAGTGAGTGTCAAGGTTGAAATTCCCAGGTACATTGTGAACTCCTGAAAGTTAGAGACCAGTTTTCATCTCACAGCAATTAGCGGTGCCTGGTGTATTCTGTACATAGTTTTTAATCATTTAACTCTACTACATCCCTGGCATTTCCCCAACAGGAAGTTTATGATACTACCAAACAAGACCAATATAAATTTGCTTTTAAAAATTAGCTTACTACTTTGAAGAACTTTAAATTCATTCCATATATACAGAATACATAAACAAAAAACATTTATGTTGATGAAAATATTATGCTTCGTATCATCCTATGATATAAGAATAATACATTGCAAAAATACAATTTTGAAAATGATGATTATGAGGATTGTACCTGAAGAGATTCAAGAATGTAATTATTTATATATTTGCCATTTACCTACCTGATGAAAGGGGCTTTTACCCAACCGATTTTTAGCCCAGTAAATGTGAACCCAGCCATCTTCAGTCTAATGATATTAGAATTTCATCATAAAGAACATCTGCTTATTTGATTATATCCGTAAGAGAACATGTGAAATTATCTTTATTAGCAATCTATAAAAATAAAAACTTCCGGTTCATCTTAGTTGAATGCAGCCGAGTGTGACACGAAGGCCAAATACAGGGAGGCAGTGTGGTGTAATAGAAAGTGCACGGGTTTTGGAATAAGAAATACCTAGGTCTAAAGCCTGCCCCTGTTGTTTATTGTACAAACATTTAATCTCCCCAAGGTAAACTCATTCTCTGGGGAGTGATATGATTCACTGTCTCCTTTGCAGGACTGTTGTGATATAATGTAAAATATGTGGCTATCACCCAGCAGAGAGTATTTGGAGGAATTAAATGGCTGCTAGTTGTAGTGGTGTGACCTTGGCCAAGTTCAGTTCTATTCACCCTTACAGTTTGACCATCTGTAAAATAATGTAAAAGTAGAACCTCCTTGGGAATTATTAGGAGAATTATATAAGACGATACATTTAATATTTCTAGCCCATTGCCTGTTACTTAAAATGCACTGGAAAACTTGGCTGAGTGGCCTATGTTGGCCCATGTAAGGTTATCTAAGTCACTTTTCTGCAAGTTTCTGTTCAGGGGTATCCTCCGCTGTCACCACCAAAGTTGTCACGAAGGGTCCAATGAATTGGCTGCAAATAAGTACTACTGTGGCAGTGGAAGGAAAGTGCATGAGAGTGCAGCAAGTACTCGTGTGTACCTGGAGGTAAAGGTCATGAAACTGCTCACCTCTCTGATACCATGAGCCACTGTCCGTGGTCACAGGGGTTCACTACACTTTATTCCATCATCTTCTACAGGACCTCCCCATTGCCACAGAGCAGAGCAAACCCCACCCTGAGTTTCTGCAGGGAAACAAGCCAAAAATTGTGGCAAAAGTGAACAAACAGAGCACCACTAAAGAACCCAGAGAGTAGAAGTAAGGCCAGAGAAGACTGCCGTCAGAACCAAGACGCTCAGAATTTAAAAGTTTCCAGCCCATGACAGAAACAGGCCAGAAGGCTCAAGCCTTCCTCCCAGAGCCCTAATGCTCTCTTGTGGGCAGCAGACATCTGAGGCTTTCACAGAGTTGAGAGAGAGTATGGCATAGCTGGTGAGGCTGAGTCCTAGTCATGACTTGACCAAGTGACTTAACCTCACCAAGCCTCAACTACCTTATCACTAAGTTGTGGAAGTTCATATCTACCTCAAAGGGGTGTTTCGCTGATCAGAAGAGATAATGTGTGCATATCAGCACTGTGTCTGGCACGTAACAGTGGTTCAGCAAATCGTTTAAGAAGTAGAACACTTCAGAGACAATGACACATGTGCTCACGGAACGCTAAGTCTGTTACAACGCTAAGGCTGCTGGGGACCAGCAGTTAGTGTAATGGCTATGTCGCTGGACTCCCATGTAGTCAACCACGGTTTGGGTCCTGGACCCGGTGGCTTAAACTCACGCCAGGCACGTGTGCTTGCATGCCTAAGATCCTGAGAGGAGAATGGAGGAGAAGGGATTGTGTCGTGACCATCCCCCTGGGGGGTGATTTCTCACTATCTGTCTCTCTCTGTCTTTCTGGCGAGTGCATGCACCCTAGAGCAAAAAAAAAAAAAAAAAAAAAAAAAAACAAGTTAGGCTGCTACTGTACATCTCAGCAGGAACACTTGAACTTACCATGGCCCATGGCAAGTGTAAATTCAGTGTCAGAATCACATATGTAACAGCTTAATTAATTGAGAAGAATCAGAGGATTAAGTGTCTATTGATGACTGAGTCAGCTTCGATCCTTTTGGAATAAGAAACTTTTTTTTTTTTTTTTTTTTTTTTTGAATAAAGGTAATTTTCACTGACTGACTAAGCCCTTCTCCATTTTGCAGCCCCTCAGTTTTGCACACTCCAAAGCAGTATCTAGTTAAGATGGGATAAACTCTACTCGTTATCATTTATTCCATTAACCACCTTGAGGTGACTATGATTCTGAAGCAGTGCTGTTGTCTTCAAAGTGTTTACATACTCCTGTGAATGGAAAGGCTTACTCTTTAGTAAATTCACATCACTTAGACTGTTAGATAAAATAATCTCTGATCTAATTACAAGAGAATCCTTACAGAACTATCAATCTGCTGTTTATCACTTAAAATGTCTCACTTTCCCCCTGCCCCCAGAGAGATTTTTCTGTAGGGCATGTGCGCTCTCCAGAGAGACAGAAAGCGAGAAATCACCCGCCAGGGGATGGCCAAGCTGCAATCCCTTTCCCTCCATTCTCCTCTTGGGATTTTGGGCACACATGCACATGTGCCTGGTATGAGTTTTAAGTCACCAGGTCCAGCATTCAAACTGTGATCCACTACATGGGAGTCCAGCAACATAACATAACGGTTATTACACCATTTGCCGTTCCTCTCACTTTCTCTTTCGTTGACAGGTGGGACTCTCAATGTATTAATCGGTGTGAAGATGAGGCAGGCCAGACTTCACACTAGTAGACACCCATTTGGTCATTTTAAAATAAAATAAATCTCTTACCCGTAAAAGAGAAACATGTTCATTACAGCTTGGTTTAGCATCTCAGTACAGAATTCAGATTTTTAATGCTCCCTTGAAACCTTTAAAAAGACCACCTTGAAAACCAAAAGTGTTCTAAAGCCCACTTTTCTTTTTTTTTTTTTTTGGAGAGGTTTTTGCTATAGGGCGTGTGCGCTTGCCAGACAGACAGAGAGAGACAGAGAGATAGAAAGCGAGAAATCATCCCCCAGAGGGGATGGCCACGCCGCAATCCCTTCTCCTCCATTCTCCTCTCGGGATCTTGGGCACGCACGCACACGCACCCGGCGTGAGTTTAAGCCACCGGGTCCAGGACGCGAACCGCAGTCAACTACGTGGGAGTCCAGCGACATAGCCATTACGCTAACTGCTGGTCCCTAAAGCCCACTTTTGTAACATGGTATAAACATGGTCCTGGAACTCTGTGCAAGAATAAGTCAGGTTTTTTATTTGACTAGCAGATTGCCAGTACTATACCTGAATCTAAAACCTCCAGATTCCTTTTGAGACTGAACATTATGAGCACAGCTATGGTGGCACAGGTGTGAGGGTGCCACTGTACAATGCAGGGGTCATACAGGAACCCCCCAGATCCCAGGTTGACCTGAATGTGCCAGCGCGCCCATGATCCTGGTTGGCTGGAAGGTGGGAGGGGTGATTGCTAACAGTGGTGGGGCCGAGGCCCTGCTGGACCAGATTTCCTGCCTGCCTCTTTCTCTTTCAAGAAAGAAATACACTTTAAAAAAAAAAAATTAGGAACATTGTGTGTTCGTTTAATTGTTCAATATCCAATTTCTATCAAAAGCCTGGCTAAGACTACTGGCATTGGAGGACTGACCAAAGGATTTTTGTGCCTTTTATCCTGTGCTCCCAGTGCTATCCTGTGTACTAGGTTGGATGCTTGAAAATCATGTGCCTGGTCTTCCCCTAATTGCTAGTAGAAATGCTGTCAAAAGACTGTAGTTAAACCTTGTGCCCCATGCTTTTACTCCAAACAATTTTAAAAGTCGTTCTTATACTTTGTAAAACTATTATCAAAGATAACCACCATAGGATTGTTTACTGTCCTTGTCTTAACCCACAGAAAACATTCCTCTCGGAACAATCTTAGGAAAAGGTATATCCTCAGTTACAATCTAGTATGCTTCCTTTTATAGATAAAAAGCTTCAGAAACCACATTTGTTTTTCTCCTCCTTGACACCCACAGTACTCCGAGATAAACTGTGTGCTTAGTTTTCTTGTTATAACTATTTCACTCTCATTGTTGTACCCTCTTGATTACTTGATTCTTGAACTTTGTATTTATTTTAATGATTTTATGATTTATTGTATCTATACTTACTTATAAACTCTCTCTTTTGGAAATTAGATATCATAGATTATTAGATATTTATTAAATATAGTGTTTGTAATGTTTGTTTGGGAGGAATGGATTCAAAACAAGGTAGTGTTTCAACTTGCCTTTAAATATTTTAAAATTCTATGGTCAGAAAAATAAGAGAAAATTATAAACATGTATACCATCTCTCATGTCATTTTTTTCTTAATTACCAAAAGAGTTTTTTCATCTTTTTTGGTATCTTTGATGGTATAAATACAATTGAGCTCCTTTCTTTATTTAGTTGGTTCTGATTCTTAATTTAATTCATCAGGCCTCCCCCGAAAGATCTACAAGAACTCAGCAAAAAGAATTCCAGACTTACATCCTGGATAGTGTGATGGACCATTTGCTTGCAGCTGATGTATTACTGGGTAATTCTGTGTTTCATTTTTATTTTATAAAAATGTCTGTAATCACTCTCCTCCTCTGTCTAAGCCCCTGACCTATCTCTTTTATTAACTTATCTCTTTCCTCCTTCCTACTTAGTCTAACTTCTTAAATTCAACGTTATATTCGCGAGACTTATCCATGTTGTTGTTGAAGCAGGAACCCCTTTATTTTCACTACTACATAGTAGTCTATCGTATGGATATATAAATGTATCCATTTTACTGCTGATAGACATTTGGAGGTTTTCAGTTTAAGACAAGTATCAGGGATGCTCCTATAAACATTCTTGTTCATATGGACCACACATGTGTACAGTATTCTTACATGTGTGTTGAGTGTTCACCCGTGAGTGGAATTGTTGGGTCATGGGTAGTATACGTTATTCTTTAGAATCTCTTCCAGCACATCAAATTAAAATACATTAAAATATGGTTTTTCTCTGTCCATCTGTATCTAGTTACTATAAAAATACAAAATTTGATACGTCTGCAGTAGAGCCAACATTTATATATAAAATGAAGGTAAATGTATGTTTTGAAAGTCATGATTTAGTATATATTTCCACTTTGAGTTCCTAGTAATAATATCGTTGTTAATAGTCGGAATTAATCATTAATAATGATGAACAATAATTAAGCACACTTTTTTGTTTTTATCAGTTGAGATTGATCATACTACATACAGACACAAAATTAAGAGTTTTATTTAATGTGGCAATTATGAGTTAGGTGGAAATCATAATATTAGTCACCTTCAGTGGAACTTCTAAAATCTCTCCAGAGGAGGGCCTGAGAGGATTCGACCTAAAGTAGGATGTGTATGCAGGCACATGCAGTACGGCAGGGGGTGCTTTACAAAGACGGGGGTGGTGATGCTAATTACAGAGGGGCTAAAGACTCCTCGCAGCACCACAGTCACCACTGACTAGTCTTCATTTGTCACAGCTGTTCTAAATCTTACTCTGACTATATGACTACCTCACTATTAAAAAGGTATACTCAAAAAAAGAGAGCTTTGTTTGGTGGTTCGTTTGGTTCACCCTTTCTTATTTATACAGTTTCAATAGCTAATAAACTAAATTCATTTTTCTCTCAAATGGAGATCACTTGTCACTTAGAGTTTAAATTTAAAAAACTATTTATGTAATACAGTCCTTAGGTAATAAGAGACTTCACGGGTAGTCTCAATCCATAATGTCTTTATCCTGTTGAAATTATTTCTTCTAAAATTTATCCTGACTTCTGGCCATGAACATCATTTTCTTTAAGAAGTATATAAGAGCTACTGGTCATGTTTCTAAGTGTTATACATGTACTCTATAGCTTGATTTCTTTGAGGATCTGGTCTTGAGCTGGTAGATATCCATTTTCTTAGACATTTTTTTCCTACTGGAATTTAGGGGAAGATGCATCTCTGCCTATTACCAGTGGAGGAAGCTACCAGGTATTGGTGAACAATGTGTTTTATTTCACACAACGTGTGGTGGACAAGCTTTGGCAAGGCATGTTCAACAAAGAATCTAAACTCCTTATAGATTTTATAATTCAACTAATTGCACAGGTAATCCATCGTCACTATTAGTTATAGACTACATGTTTTCCTATTAAAACTGCCAGTGGTATCAAAATTGTTGGACTTAAGTGTAACTAATAAGATAATGAATATTAACATTGAATATAAAACTTATTGAAAGCTTATTAAAAGCAAATGTAAAGCATAGACTTTTGGGATTAGCTGGTGACATGGCGGTTAAGGCAACTGGATTTCCTTCCACATGGCCAACCGCGGTTTGAGTCCCAGACCTGGTGGCTTGAAAGTCACACCAGGCATATATGTGTGCATACCCAAAATTGCAAGGGGAGAATGAAGGAGGGATTGTAGCATCACCGTCCCCCCCGGGGAATGATTTCTCACTTTCCAACTCTCTCTGTCTCTCTCCTCTCTGGTGAGCACACATGCCCTTTATGGGGGCGGGGGTGGGGATGACTTTTAACCCCTTACTCCCTGTACCAATAGCCCATTGCCAACGTGTCCCTTATAAAGTTGCCTGGTTCTCTCAAGCTGTGGTCTCTTACTTACTGCCCTACTGGTGTCCTTAATTACCCAACTAGGTCTAAATACCTTAAGCTAATTCAATCTGATAGGTGTTTACAGTATAATGCATCAGCGTGTAAAGGCTTATAAAGCACGAGGAGTTGGTTTTGAAAGAACATGTTTGTCAGTTGTATCTTCACAAAGTCCCCTATAGTCCATGTTCCTTTGCAAATGTATTTTTCATGCATATTCACAGTACCTTTGACTAAGGGCTATCAGCCTGATTAAGCACAGTGATTAACCTGAGTCCGCACATCATGTAGAATGTAGGAACAGTTCTTACCATATTTATTAGCAGGTGATACAGATACATAAGTTCTTTCATGTCACCTAGGGTGTTTTTAGGTGGTACATTTTATATTTTAACCAAAGAAAATAATAGTGAAGTGCGGGGAAGAAACTATAATATTTTTTTTAAAAAAAGAAAAAGAAAGAAGAACATTTAATAACGTTCTAGGTGGTTTGTATTTTGAGTAGCACTAATTCACCCCAACAAAAATTGTTTGGTAGGAGACTCGCCAGATGACACGTCCTCATGGTCTCAGGGAGGCTGCTGTGCCCCACAAAAGTATTAGTGACTCCCCTCACTGGGAGCTCTTTCTGTGTGGCCCTCATCTCATTCATTAAATTGTAGCGCGCGTCTCGGGTTCTGAACAAAACAACGGCTTTGTCCTTTTTATCTTCACACCTCTAGAACTTAGCATGGTTTCTAGTACATAGTAGACCCAGTAAAATGAGAAGAAGATCTTTTATGTTTGTCCATTTTACTAAAAGCATATCTTTCACATCTTTAGTCAAAGAGAAGATCACAGGGCCTCTCGCTGGATGCGGTTTATCACTGCCTCAACAGGACTGTCTTGTACCAGTTCTCAAGGGCACACAAAACTGTCCCACAGCAGGTGGCTCTCCTCGATTCTCTCCGAGTCCTCACTGTAAACAGGAACTTGATCCTGGGGCCTGGGAACCACGACCAAGAATTCATTAGCTGTCTAGCTCACTGCTTGATTAATCTACATGTCGGAAGGTAAATCCTTGGGGTTTCATTTCCCGTGTTAGATTTCTCTTTGATCTTGTCCTAGTAGACGTCTTTGTTTTATTTATTTGTTTTTTGATAGTTACATTTCTTTTTCCCTTTAATCTGCTACATAAAAGATGAAGGGCAAATGTTATATTTTTGCAATGAAATAATGAGCATTTTTTCCCCTTTCATTTACTCCTCTGCATCTTTAAAATTTTTTGTGATCACCACCCATCAGTTAGATAGTTTAAAAATTGTGCTTTGGGAACAAAATACTCAGTATTGGAGGCTAAGAGAAGTAGAAAGAGAAGCTCAGTAGGACATTAGATGTTAAATGAGTGAATTTAGTATTTCTCTATCGATTGCTGTGACAGGTATTTTTCCAGTGTCTGCTGAGGTCCAGGCATTGAATTAGGGGCTGGGATAAAATGTGAGTAGAATAGGCTCTGTCTCAGCCCTCCTAAAGGGAAGACAGACAACCAAGCATGACCAGTCGGTGTGCTGGTTGTCTTAGCTGGGTGTGCTAGAAGAGGCCCAGTGCTTTGGGTGCACGTAACAGGGAACCCTGTCCTGGAAGAAACACCAGCTGAGCTGCAACTTGAGGCCTACGTGGGGACGATAAGACAGGGGGGACAAATCCTGCAGGAAGAAAAAGCAGACTGTATGATAGCCCAGAAGGAGGAGAGGGTGGCACATGTGGGAACCTGCAAATACGTCACGGCTACTCGAGCAGAGTGCTGAGATAAGGCCACGGAGAAAGAGCACAGGCATGTGGGAGGATGTTCTTAGTTAAATGAATTTTTTGGAGTTTTTAGGTTAAAATGTTAATAATCAAAAAGCATCTTCAATACTAAGATGACGATCTTATGATGCGCTTGATCAGTTTGATTATGTTTAGTTGAATGGGTTTGTGAGGTCACCCCTTTAAAATAAGGGCAGCCTCATGGCACACCCAAAGTTCCATTTTGTGCGTCTGCTGAACGTCTCTCCGCCAGCACTGGAACTTCATGATGAAGCGGAGTTTCCTTGTGTCTACAGAGTAACTCACAGTCATTACAGTTTTCACCTACAGCCGTTTCCTTCATGTTTAAACTGACTGGAATTTTTCAGCAACGTGGACGGATTCGGACTGGAAGCAGAAGCCCGCATGACCACATGGCACATTATGATCCCTTCTGACATCGAGCCAGACGGGGGCTACAGCCAGGATATTAGCGAAGGTGACTGCCTCAGTTTGGGGGTTGTTGTTATTACTCTTTTATTTCCAGTTTTTAAGCTGGAGCAAAAAATTGACTTCAGAAACTGCCAGCATTGGTAACTACCCTCCCAGCAGGCAGATAACCAAACCATAGTTTTGGTCATCCTGTACATACACCAGCCTGCCACAGAGCATCCTCAGATACGAGATGGTAAAGTACTAACCGCTGACACTACTCGCCTTCAGCGTTTCATAGTAATACTAGCAGGCTTGGTAGTACTGGCGTCTGCGTAAGTACAATCACTAACTTAGCATTTACCATAAAGAGAACTGCCTAATGGTAGTGTCATTATGTCGAACATATCATATTCGAGGTAAATACTACTTGAGACAGGCTGTCAGGGGTACTGTTCCTATTCGCTTTTATTCTCTCTTTTTAAATCTAGTTTTCCCAGTGATGCTGTTAAGTATTGCACATTGGAGTCTTTGCATGGATTGATTTCTTATGCCCACATGTTTGGTGGTAAAGATGAAATTAATATAGTAGTTTCTCCCCAGCAATCCTGTGTGATAGTTTTACATATGACTATCTTTTGAAAGGCCAGCACTCTCTTTCTTTCTTTCATTAGTTAGATATTAATTTATTCTCTGTTCTTTCACCAAAATTTCTTGTACCCCAGACACTAAGATTGTTTCCACCTGTGAGGCGTTGACAGTCTAGAACATGGGTTCTCAAAACAGTGTCCCCAGACTAGGACTGTCACAGCATTTGGGAACTGGGTACAAAAGCACATCCTCTGTCCCTTCTCAGATCTACTGAATCAGAAATTGTAAGGGTGGGGACCAGCGATCTGTGTAGCAAGCCCTCCATGTGATTCTCATGCTTCCTAAAGGTTGAGACAGGAAGAGTCAGACAAATTGGCACGGAGGCCACAACCAGACCAAATTTAAAGTAAAAATCTTTTAAAAGTATTTATTACTCTATTTCTTTCACTTTGCAAACTATTCAAGGACAACCAAGGTTTGAACTCACCTTAAATATTCATCTCCAAAAATTACTTGTAAATGAGGAATATATTATTATCTAGAATTAGCTAGGTAACTGAATAGGTATATAATTTATTGCTTTATAAATAAAAATGTCTTTTGCGTGAATGTAAAGATTTTTTTAATGTTTTCCAATCAGTCAGCCATAGTTTTGATTATCTAAATAATTATTTTCACTGAGCTAGATATGATAGCAGTTCTTTTTTGGCAGTTAAATACAGTATTTGAACTTTGTAACTGTAACACATGAAGAAAAAGAATAACTTCCTTTATTTTTTGTTTTGATCACTTGCATGCTTTTATGTTCATTAACTAGGGCGTCAGCTTCTCATAAAAGCTGTCAACAGAGTTTGGACCGAACTGATACATAGCAAGAAACAAGTCCTGGAGGAGGTATTCAAAGTAACTCTACCTGTGAATGAAAGGGGCCACGTGGATATAGCTATAGCAAGGCCTCTCATTGAAGAAGCTG
This sequence comes from Tupaia tana, assembly GCA_026018925.1. Classification (NCBI taxonomy): domain Eukaryota; kingdom Metazoa; phylum Chordata; class Mammalia; order Scandentia; family Tupaiidae; genus Tupaia; species Tupaia tana. The sequence continues at coordinate 20,883,035 of JAKSZU010000017.1, forward strand.
GTCTGAAATGCTGGCAGAATCATCTAGGTAAGAAAACAGCTGGCCTATGGTTATGTCGCTGGGCTGGACTCCCACATAGTCAACTGCGTGCGGTTCAAGTCCTGGACCCGGTGGCTTAAAACTCACACTGGGCACAGGTGCATGCATGCCCAAAATCCCAAGAAGAGAATGGAGGAGAAGGGACTGTATCGTGGCCATCCCCCCTGGGGGGGGTGATTTCTCACTTTCTGTCTGTCTCTCTGGCGAGCACACGCGCCCTATAGCAAAAACCTTTCTCTAAGGAAAAAGAAGAAAGTCTACAGAGATCACATGACCAAGAGACTTACATGCTATAAAAAGAACTGCCTTTATATTTTGTTTTGATCACTTGCATGCTTTTATGTTCATTGACTAGGGCATCCTGGTTTGTAACCATGATGCAAAAGCACTAAAGTACTGGGACCAGCAGATGGCATAATGGTTACGTCACCAGACTCCCACATAGTCTCCCACAGTTTGAGTCCCAGACCATGCAGCTTAAAACTCACCCTGGGCATTTGTGTGTGCATGCCCAAAATCCCAAGAGGAGAATAGAGGGGCGGGATTGCTGCATGGCCATCCCCGGGTGCGGGGGGTGATTTCTCGTCTTCTGTCTCTAGTGAACACATATACCCTATAGAAAAAAAACTCTCTAAAAAAAGAAAGGGTAAAAGTAGTACTAAAGGACTAATAAAATATGGCAAAATTGTGAAATAATCTAATTTTAATTCCATAGCCCATGAAAAGAAGTGCATAAGTCGTGGAGAAGCTTTAATGCCCACAACGCAATCCAAATTGTCTCGTGTCAGCAGTGGCTTTGGTCTTTCCAAGCTAACAGGATCAAGAAGGAATCGAAAAGAAAGTGGTCTTCATAAACACAGCCTTTCCACTCAGGTATGTTACTTGCTTTCATTGATATTATTAGGGATTTATACTTCATGGTTTAGTTATAATACTTTATGTACTCTGCATAACCATACAAGCAGATGATTTGAAATGGAACTTTTCTGCCTTTTTACCTTAGGAGAGAGATAGAAGAACCCCAGGATTATGGGGGCTTCCATTTTATTATAATAAAATTGATTATACCTGGACGTAAGAGGAGATTGTAAGATTGCTATATGGTCACTCTCTGATCTGGATCATTTTCTGCCAGTTATTTCTTTCAATAATGTTATTATTGATTGTATAAATTTTAAAACAGTAACAGATTATAAATAAATTGTTATATATACTGGTGATTGATTTAAAAAAAAGAAAATCTGGGACCAGCAGATGGTGTAATGGCTATGTTGCTGGACTCCTACGTAGTCGACCTGTGGTTCGAGTGGTTCAAGTTCTGAACCCAGTGGCTTCAACTCACACCAGGCGTGTGTGTGCGTGCATGCCTAAGATCCCAAGAGGAGAGTGAAGGAGAAGGGATTGTGGCGTGGCCATCCCCTGGGGGGGTAATTTCTCACTTCCTGTCTCTCTGTTTCTCTCTTTCTGATGAGCACACAGACCCTATAGCAAAAACCTTTCCCCCGCCCCCCCAAAAAAAAATCTATCTCCAGCATTAACTTACTCTTCATACTTCCTTCATCATCCCGAAATCTTAGTGGCAGCAGTGAACAAGGGTCTGAGGGAAACTGTGTTAATCATTTCATGTGTCGAGTTGGATTTTCCACAAAGCAAACTCTGAGATGAAATTTAGTTTGTAGGGTGTCTGTCAGGGGGTGACCTTGGGATCAGTACCTATGGAAGGAGAAGGACATAGGATTGAATACAGGGAAATGTCAAGCTGCAATGCAGATCCAGGGACAGCCTCAGCTAACCCAGATGGAGCCATGGGGCCAGAATAGTCTCTCAGAGTTGACCTGCTGTGAACAGATATTGCTGGGCCTTCTCTCCCCAGGTCAGCCAGTCACTGGGTACGGGGTGCCCGGCAGCTCTCTGCAGCCTGGACCATCTCTGAAGATGCTGCCCAGTGCTCCAGAGCTGGGGCAGCAAGCTCTTCAGGAAGCCTAGGGGGATTTGTGTCTGTAACACAGGACTCCATTAGATCCATCATGTGTAATTCATCTTTCAGACCTTTTTAGTTTTGTTTTCTGTAGTGGATGCCTTTGATGGGATTTTAACTACTTATTCAGTATTAATTTCAAGACTAGTTAACTTATTTTTCTAGGAAGTCCATGAAATATTAAGACTCTTTCTCCATCCATTATTAGGAGATTTCCCAGTGGATGTTCACACATATCGCTGTTGTTCGTGACCTAGTCGACACCCAATACAAGGAATATCAAGAGGTAAGAATTGATAACAGTGGTTTGTTTTGTATTCCTCAGGTGAGAAAGGACTCTCTCGTGATACTTCCCTACCCATTTAAAAGAGGTACATACCTTACCTGATGATGTTAATTCCGCTGTCACTATTTTGGCCATTGATTGTAAGACAGAAAAATTTGCACTTCCTCTAAGGAAACTGCCTTTTAAAAGACAATTTATCAATATTCATCTTAAAATACTACATGTCTTTGTTCCTAACAAAAATTAAAATGTAGGAATGATCTCTCTCTTTAAATCTTTTAAGAAATTGTAAAAATATGCATCCAAGTCTCTAAGGAGTCTCTTAAAATTGTAAAAAAAAATTACAAGATAAAGTTATTACTATAAGTGCTTGGTAATTGTGTTGTGAATAATAAACAATGAAGTCCTCTTGGTGAATTTATAATTACTCAACAGCTTATATTAAATACTTATTTCCAAAGCAGTTGTTATAGATCTATTGAAGATTCTGAATAATTAAATCCTTGTATTTTGTGGATATAATTAAGATTCTTAGTTTTTACAGTTTTCCCCCCACCAAGTACCTAAGTACTACTGTGATATATGATTTTATGTTTACTCATTCATAATCTTAACTGTTAGTGTATGCAATTAGGTAAGATAATTTCTTTATTTTTAGACTTAGATCTTATATTCCATGAAGCATTAGGTAAGTTAGTTTTAATCTGCTTTGTACATTTATCATTTAGCAGATAGCAAGCAGTTATTTCAGTTCATAATCTCCATTTATGTAAAATGGTTTGGATTTATCTCTGTGGCTAATTGAAAATAACTTTTCTTTAGTTTTATATGAAAGGCAAGTTCCCTGTCCCTGCTGCATATTTATATTCTTTACCTAAAATCTCTGGAAATTTTTATCAATCTTACAGTAATCTAGCCTGTTGGCACTATTTCCTAGTCTGATTTTCTAGATTTTCCTTTAAACAAGTTTAGTAGCCATTTTATAATTTAAGGTTCAGCCTTAAAATGCCACATGTATTATTACCTCACATGGGACCAGCCATTGCAGTGTGTTTTTGCTCTTTTTTTCCCGTGCCAGAATATAAAGTTCCTCTCTTTGACTGCATTGTACACTGCAGACTACTTCTATATGTATCTGTCATGAACTTGGTGCTAAATAATGACCTCCCTGGGTCACTGCAACATCTCTCACATTCTCACAAAATCATTACCTTACCTTAACTATAAATAAATGTAATGTTACCTTTATAATAGCAACTGAAATGTTGTGAGTTGTGTTTGTTCCAAGTCATAGCGTGATTTTAAGTTATCTGTAGACGACTGTTACTGCTCTCCTTGTGTGCAAACCACCCTGACCCCTTTCCCACCAGCGTCAGCAAAACGCCTTAAAGTACGTGACGGAAGAGTGGTGCCAAATCGAGTGTGAGCTGTTGAGGGAGCGAGGCCTGTGGGGCCCCCCTATTGGCTCCCATCTAGACAAGTGGATGTTGGAGATGACAGAAGGGCCCTGCAGGATGAGGAAGAAAATGGTGCGGAACGATATGTTCTATAACCATTACCCTTACGTGCCCGAAACAGAGCAAGAGACGAATGTGGCGGTGAGTACACAGAACTAAACGTTGGAAATGACTCTATCGTGTTTTTCCTTTTCTTCGTAAGCATTTTTTCCTTAGTAAGTAAATTACCTAAGATAGCTAATTTAGGAAATTCAACCAACGTTATGCAATTGATAACGTCAGGCGTGGTGGTGGCAGGACAGAGAGACGTAACAGAGAGACATTGGAGAGAAGTGATTCAGATCCCACTCTGGAGCCCGGCTGCCCAGATGGAAAGCCTGGCTCTGCCCCAACCAGCTCTTTAGGTTTCCATTCCCTTAGGTCTGAAATGGAGAAAATTATAGTTCTACCTTATAGGAGTGTTAGAAGGACCAAGTTAGTTAAAATTAGTGAAGAACTGGCCAACCCATAGCCTTGTGGTTAAGTGGCTGAATTCCACATGGCTGACTGCAAGGTTCGAATCCCCGACCCAGCAGCTTGAAAAAAATCCCAAAAGGAAGGAGAGGAGGAGGGGAAGAGGTTGGGTTGTGACCGTTGCCCATTGCTTTCTCACTTTCTGTTTCTCTGTCCCTATCTCTGTCTCTCTCTTTGAGCAGGTACCCTCTGGCAAATTTTTAAAAAATAAAGTTCAATTTCATAATAGCTTAAGCTATAGAATCAACCTAAATGCCCCAAAACTGATGAATGGATAAAGAAAATGAAGTACTCTAACGTAATAGAGTAATGACAGTTGGTGACAATTCAGTGCATACTTTAAAATAGAAGAGGGTTTTTCAGCGTGCACAACAGAGAGTAATGATACTTGTCTGATTGGAAAGATATGTTTATTGTCATGATTTGATCATTACACAATGTAGACATGTTTTGAAAAACCATACTACCTCATAAATTTATACAACTATTATGTATAAATTAGAAATTACAATAATAAGTAAATAAAAATAAAGTACTTAGAATAGTGTCTGGCACAGAATAAGCACTACACAGTTGGCCCTTGAACATCATGGTCTACTTATATGAGAATTTTTTTCAATAATTACTGTAAATACATTTTCTTTACTTGTCAGTTTTTTCTTCACTAGCTTACTGTTGTGTAAGAATACAGTATATAGTAGATATGACATACAAAATATGTGTTCATCAACTGTTACATTTTCAGTTAACACTTGGCTATTAGTAAAGTTTAAGAAAAGTTAAAAGTTAAATACAGCGTCATCCTCCGGTTCAACACAAGGAAAGAGAAGCTTTACGACAAGGTCTACCTGAGACTGCTCATCTTCCAGTTCTACATCAAGAGCCTCCTGCCTGGCCGAGGTCACCTTCAGAACTAAGGCACCATGGATCCTTGGATAACCTGCAAATTCCAAGCCAAGAAGCTTCTCTGGAAGAGGAGAAGAGGGTGCCAAAGGAGCACAAGGAGGAGGAGGTGGACAACCCCATGAAGGTGCTGGAAAACTGAACCGCAAGCTGGAGGTGCGGGTTCTGGGTAACTGTCAGGAGCTCTAGGCCTGCACCCAGCACCAAGCCCACGTGAACTCTGTGACATTGATGAGATAATATTGCTTTCCCCATGAGGAACCGCAGAAGTAGGAAGAAGGAGGAAGAGAAGGAAAGACAGTGGCCTTGGTGGAACTAGGAAGCAGAGATGGCCTGACTGACTCAGAGGACAATGCTGCTCTGACCTGCTTGAAGAAGTTCCCGGCACCTGAGACCTACTCAGGGCATCTCGTGTGCCAGGGGACAGCTCGTGTGCCAGGGGACAGCTCAGTGCCTCTGTCCAATTCCTGCTGCCTTCCAGGACCAGGCTTCAAGGGAGAGTAGGGAGTAGAGTGTGGTCTCCTTGGACAGCAGACACCTAGGTGACAGCATTGGGCAGGACCAGGCAGCACCTGTCTCAGGAATTCTGAAGATGACTGACCCTACAACCAGGATACCCGTGACTCCACCATGATCAAACTGTTGTCTTCTGCCCACAGTGAAAATAGCAGTTAGGACAGCAGGGACCAACTGACAGTAGCATCAGAAACTATTTAATTACAGGGTTATTAAAGTTTTCTGTTTTGCTAGGGTTTAATGTACTTTTATTATGAAATTTATGCTTTTTGTTTAAGTCTTAAAATTAGTTAATATGCATTTTGTTTTAATAAACTCATTAGATTAACCCATCTTTTTAAATAGTAGTTAGGCCTAGCCTCAGGGCACAGTGTATAGCATACTGAACTACAGGGCCAATTTTGGGTTTGGATCCCAGGCCTGAAACACCCTGGGCACATGTGTACCCAAGATCCTGACAACCTGAAGGGCTAGGGAAAGGGGATCCTGGCGTGACAAGACCCTATCGAGGATGTTCATCTCTCTCACTTGCTCTCTCAGGTGTGCGTGCAAACACTTGCTTTCACTCATGGATTTAAAAAAAAAAAAAAAAAAAAAAAACAGAAAAAAGTTACAGATTTTCATCTGTGCGGGGTTTTGCAGCCCTAACCCCCAAGTTGTTCAAGGGCCCACTGTATATACAAAGCCAGGGGTCATCTAATAAATACTTTAGATTATATGGTGTGAGACGGCTCGAATTGTTCCTGTGCTTTCCTGGTACTCATTGGTTTACCCTCTGTCCTGATGCTACTTAAAAAGTAGGTCTTAGAATCAACCTGTATCTATCTATGGATGAATGGATAAAGAAAATGTGTATATACACACGGGAATACTTTTCAGGCTTAAAGAAATGAAACTGTGCCATTAACAACAATATGTATGAGCCTGGAGGACATTCTAAGGGAAATGAGCCAGACATAGAAGGACACAACCACATGACCTCACTTCATGTGGAATCTATTCATAAAACAGTCGTCAAACCCAGAAGCCGCGTGATGGAATGGTGGTTACCAGAGCCTAGGTGTGTGTGAAATGGGGAGATGGTGGGCAAGGGTCCAGGTTTCAGTTAGCTAGGAGAAATAATGTTTGTCTGGTTTTTCCAGATCTATTGCACAGCATAGTGACTATAGTTAATAATATATATTTTAAAATTGCTAAGAGTACATTTTAGTGTTCCCATCACAAGAAATAAAAAATATTTGAGGTGTTGGATATGTTAATTAGCTTGATTTGATTGTTCCGAATTGTATGGATAAATCTTAAGATTACTTTGAACCCCATAAACAGTTATAATTTGTTAGTTTACAAAAAATTTTGTTTTATTTTATGATTTTTTTTCTTTTTTTTTTTTAGAGATTTTTGCTGTAGGGTGTGTGTGCTTACTAGGGAGACAGAGAGACAGAAAGCAAGAAGTCACCCCCACAAGGGCATGGCCACACCACAGTCCATTCTCCTCCATTCTCCTCTTAGGATTTTGGGCATGCATGCACACACACCAGTGTGAGTTTTAAGCTTCTGGGCCCAAGACTCAAACTGTGACCAAGTACGTGGGAGTCCAGCAATGAAATCACTATACATCTGCTGGTCCCACAAAAAAAATTTTGTTTTAAAGAATATAGGTCTTGGACCAGTAGATGACATGGTGGTTAAAGCACCAGACTCTCCCATGGCTGATTGCAGTTCGAGTCCTGAACCTGGCAGCTTTCTCTCTCTCTCTCTCTCTCTCTCTCTCTCTCTCTTCTCTCTGTGTGTGTGTGTTTATGTTTGGTGAGACACATGCCCTATAGTAAATTTTAAAAATAATAGTAACTATAAATAAAGTTAAATAAATAATTCTTTTTTTAGTTTAAGCCGCCGGGTCCGGAACTCGAACCGCGGTCGACTATGTGGGAGTCCAGCGACATAGCCATTACGCTAACTGCTGGTCCCAATAAATAATTCTTTTTAAAAAATATATAGGTCTTATATTTTCTAATGGTTATTTAAGATTTCTTGAAGCTAGCTCCCTAAAATCTACTTTTCTTCAAAGCTGTTTAATGCTGTCAGGAATGCCATACTTGATATAGCTACACTTTATTCATTATTATTTTTTATTTATTTATTTATTTATTTATTTATTTATTTATTTATTTATTTACTAGAGAGGTTTTTGCTATATGGCGCGTGTGCTCACCAGACAGAGAGAGACAGAGAGACAGAAAGTGAGAAATCACCCCCTGGGAGGATGGCCACGCCGCAATCCCTTCTCCTCCGTTCTCCTCTCAGGATCTTGGGCATGCACACACACGCTTCTGGCATGAGTTTAAGCCACCAGGTCCGGGACTCGAACTGCGGTCAGCTACATGGGGGAGTTCAGCAACATAACCATTACACTAACTGCTGGTCCCAATACAGCTACACTTTAAAATACTATAATTTCTAATACTTGAGCACTATATAAAACAATAAATTCAGCCATATTTTTGTAACCTTTTTTTAATAGCATCTATAGCAATACAATCTAATTCTTACTCTTTATCTCCAAAGAATTTATTAAGAACTTAGGCTTATAGCAGTTTGATAAAGTATTTCTTGAATCAACCCTCATTTAAAAATTCTATTTGAGAATACTAAAATATAAAATAAATATGCTCTCCTAAATAGGTGACCAACTCATTTTGATTTAACATAGGCAGAGATTTGAAGTTATTTTCCAATAACCATAATATCTTTTTTATCTTTCCTTTTTTGTGTGTCATTTGTTTTCAAGGCATATTCAAATTCTAATATCAGATAAAAACAAAGTCACCTATTCAGGATTACACCTATAGCATTAATATAATGGGCATTTTACCCAAGAAAAATAATTCACCAGCCTGTGAAGTTATAAACAGACACTCTCATAAAATTATAAGCATGTACCATATGGAACTTGTTTTTTAACAGATGGGTTACATACTGCAAAGTAAAAGACAGTCAAGAAATGTTGAAAATATATTTACATAAAAGGAAAAGGGATGGGAAGAGAATACAGTCGTAGAATGTACAATTCATCCTGCATCATTCATGCAAAAGTCAAGGTTAATGTGCTGTGATGACATTTTCTGAATGAATCATCCTTATTTGATTTTATTTTTCTAAATGTTTTGCAAATTTGAAACACCACTAAATATCCACTTTTATCTTATGGGTGGAATATGTGATCTGGCAATGTTGAAAACAAAAAAAGTTTCAAAAGGTAGAAACATCTGTTACCCACTGATTTCTGTCATGAAATCTAAAAGGAGGAGTTAATAATTAGTTTCTCTGCCACAGGGGAGTATTCAGAGACCCCCAATGGATGCCTGAAACCCAAGATGGTACCGGGCCCTGTACATACTGTGTGGTTTCTGTACGTTCATCCCTGTGATAAAGCTTATTTATCAGCTAGGCACAGTAAGAGGTTAACAACAATAACTAATAATAAATCAAAGAGTTTTAACAATATACCATAAGAAAAGTTATGTCTCTCTCAAAATATCTCATGTGCTATACTCACCTGTTTTCCAACCATGGTTGACAAGGATAACCAAAACCCCTGAAGGTGACACCACAGGGGGAGGGTGCCCAGTGAGCTGGATACTCTGCAGAGCATTGTGTATGTAGTTTCATTTAAGTCTCACAACAGTTCTCTGAACAACTAATATTTTTAAGGAACTATTTTATTTATTATTATTATTTTAATTTGACCAGAGAGAGAAGGAAAGAGAAAGCAAGCCACCAGGTTCGGGACTCGAACTGTGATTGGAAGTGTGGGAGTCCAACTCCTTAACTACTATACCACCTGCTGGCCCCTCTGAACAATTACTATTATTATCCCAATTTTACAGATAATGAACTGAAATCTAGGAAAGTTAAGAAACCTGTTCTAGGGTATAGCTGCTGAGTAGTGGAGTAAGGGGTGAGTATCAGCCAACAGTCCTTTAGTAGCCGAATCCCTGTGTCTGTACTGCAACTTTATCCACAGATAGTGAGTGTGCTCCAGTCAATCCATTCTACACCTTGCCACTCTAATGCTAACAAGGTACCTAGTACTTAGTAAATGTTGAGTGAATGGACCAGCAGCTCTGTCTTCCTTACATTGGAAATACCTTTAGCTTCCTGTGTAAAATTTTCCTGATGCTCAAGTTTTTCCACTAAAAAGGACAAAGCCAGATTTTATAGGCCCTAAAGTTTAAACACGCTGAGAAAGAGGGCTCTCAAAGAAAAGAGTACAAAATAAAGATGAAATGACTAAGGCCCTGCTTCCAAGGTGTTGAGAGGGGCCTGTGGGAAGCAAAGGGCACAAAGTTTAAGCTTCGTTAATGTCTGTGTATTGTATTACCTTCTGACTGTCCTGAGTTATACTAAATATTGCCTCCTGGAGTTTGAGGTCAATCACTTCTTCTCTTTAGACTCCCATACATTTGTTGCACTCTGTGCATGTTTAATTGCAACATGTAAATCAATACTTTTTGAGAAAGAACAGGTGTGTGCCATCCTAAAAATTGCTTTGAAGGACAGCGGGTGGCATGGTGGTTAAGGCACTGAACTCACATAGCACCACCCACAGTTCAAGTCCCAGACCTAGTAGCTTGAAACTCACACTTTGCACGTGTATGTCCTTGTCCAAAATCCCAGCAGAATGGAGGAGAAGAGACTGTAGCGTGGCCATCTCCTGTGGGGGGTGATTTCTCAGTTTTCTTCTCACTGTGTCTTCCCAGCAACTACACACACTCTACGACAAAAACCTTTTTTAAAAAAATGTTCTTTTGGGGAGCAGCAGATGGCATAATGGTTATATTGCTGGACTCCCACACGGTTGACCGTGGTTTCAGTCCCTGACCCAGTGCCGTAAAATTCATGCTGGACACATGTGCATACATGCCTAAAATCCTGAGATGAGAATGGAGGAGACGGGATTGCAGAGTGGCATCCCCCCAGGGGATGATTTCTCTCTTTCTTTTAATGTCTGTCTGGCAAACACGTAAGCCCTATGCAAAAAACTCTCTTAAAAAAATTATTTTGAAGTCTCTTAATAAGTAAAATTATTTAATCTTTTACCTTATTTCTCAGAAATAGTTATTGCCTGTCAGTAACATTTGCTTTTAGTCCCATCACTTAAGCCAAAGAATACAGTGACAATTAAAAAGTTTTTTTTGTTTGTTTGAAAATCTTTCTGTGTTAGAAATAATTCAGGGTTTTTTTTCCAGTGGTTAAAGTTTTAAATCTTCATCTTTAATAGGTTTTTAAAAATTATTGTATTTAACCTTATTTATTTATTCACTTATTTTAATTTGACCAGAGAGAGATGGAGTGAGAGAAAGAGAGAGAGAGAGAAAGTGAGAAAGCAAGCCACCAGGTCCAGGACTCAAACCGTGGTCAGCCATATGGGAGTCCAATGCCCTTAACCACCATGCCACCTGCTGGCCCCTCTTCATTTTTAATAATGTTACATACTATATAAATGAATAGTAATAATTAATGCCTTGAGAAAAATTAGGTATGTATGGGAAATTCACTCTTCTCACATGAAAATAATTTATCCTCTACATAGTGACTCTCTTTAGGGGATAAATTTTTTATTAAAATATTGAGTTATACTGTAATTCAATGTTTTAAACAGTAAAACCAGTTATAGATAGTATTTACACGTCAGCCTGGGATATTATAAAACTGAACAATCTAGAGAGAGAAAGAAACATACATTAAAACCTGTGAAGTATTTGAGTACGCCTCGTCATCCAGGGTGTATTTTCCCCAGGGAAGCAAAACGTGCACAAACATGTTGCCCACTCAAGTGCGCTGCAGAGAAAGGGACCACGCGTCATGTCCAGATAGAAACCGTGGAAGGAAGAAAGCTTGGAAGTAGTTCCTGGCTGCACTGCTTCCTCTCCAGAGCTGTCTGTGTGCTTACACACATAAACCACATATTGCAGCGCAGCAGAAATCGCTTTCTTCTAATCAAGATTTTTATCCTGAGAATAAAACAGAAAGCAACTACCTCCTTCTTTAAGATGTATTCTATAGAACTCTTGGTTTGGGTGGGGGGGTGGGAGGGTAGGGAAATCCAGTCTCCCTTCTGTTTTCAGCCTTTCTCTAATGGTGTCTGTGCAGGTATTGAAGAAAGGGGGTCCTTGGGCTTTGACCAGAGGATGCTATTTCACTATAAGCATTTAGCGACTTCTCTGGTAGAGGGGTACTGTACATGATCGTTTAAATTAGTTCGTTACCCTGCTGTAACAGATCTGGAATAAGCACCAGGGGAGGAAGATAGGAGATACTACCTAGCACCGGGTTCCATGATCCAGATTTCAGTTTTGTCCTTTTGAAGACATGTGAAGAGTTGCCTGTAAATCATCTAAGATAGTGGTAGCCTATGCTGCCGTTTTGTCTGTGTGCTTTTTGAGAGTAGAGTATCTTCGAGACTTTCAGTGTAATTACATTTTGCTTAAAACTACTTATGGTCCTTGAGAAAAAACATAAGAAGCTAAGTGATTTTTTTTAAGCAGTTTAAGCCATCCCATGTTCATTTTCTTTGAGTGAATTCATCTTCCATATTTCATCCAGTCCTCAAAAGTATTTTATTTTTGTGTTCCTCCTTATGCTTTTTCTTTTCTGATGTGTTTATACTTAATGCCCTGTTTTCAGTCTGAAATCCCAAGTAAACAGCCTGAGACATCTGATGATATCATTCCTCAAAAGGTAAAACACAAATTACCATAAAAGAATGCCAACTACGTGCAGGTTTTTGTTTGGTTTTGTTTTGTTCTTTAGTGCATGGTAGACTAGACTAACTTAAAAGACTGGCTTTCCATTTGTTCTTTCTGTAAGAAAAGTTGGTTTCATTCTTATAGAGAGATGTTGTTCTACTTTCTCTGCTTTGTTCTAATTGGCTCTTTCTAGGGTTTGTATGCTGCTCACTAACAGGCCGAGTGTTCACTGCTCTCACTGGAAAATGTGCATTGCTTCACACTGAAACTAACAGATCACTAGGCATGTTAGTAATGGGCAGCCTGGTATTTTCAACTTTTTTTCAATTACTCATTTAATTCTTATAGCTATTAAAGTGCATATTTTAAGACCATAAAAGTCTCATCTTTTAAATTTTTTTTTTTTAATCAGAAGGAGTTCATGGAAACTAAAAGTATATGATCACTTTTTGAAGGGCAATTTTAATTTATTTTATTTAGTATGAGAGTTTATTTAGTATGAAAGTTATTTTCATTCTCTAGAAAGATGCAATACATGATTCAGTAAAAATGTAGTTCTTTAGAACCCAGAAATGGCCGTCAAAATTCTTGTAATTCAATAAGCCTGTGTATGAGGTCAGTAACCAAGTAGATGTTATCCTTCATCTATTAATTCATTGTCTTGCCCATCACTAACTATGCTTTCATCTTTTTAAATACTAGCAATTTTGAGTTGAAGATCACTGTCATAGCCCATACAGAAGAACTGTTATGCTACAAAGTTTACTACCTTTCTTTATGTTCAAAAATAACTGCACCGTTCTTTTTATTTTGCCCATCCAGTTGATCTTCCCATAATTGTAATATTATTTTATGTTATTTTAATACTTTCCTACATCATGTAATGTTTTCCAGTCTCCATTGCTATGTATCATTCTTTAGTTTACTCGCAGTTTTCTTTATTCCCTGACTTGGTATCTGAAGTTAAAAGAAGAATAATGTAGCTTTCAGTTACAGCTTTTTATCTAAAAATTGGTTCAGTATTTTAATCTAAATATCCTATCCACACAGATACTTTCTACGTTAGTTGGAAATCACCTTAAACAACAAAAAAAGGTGCTACTTCAATGAGCATCAATGATAGATGATACATACCAACTATTTGAACTTGAAGAGGAGACATATAATAGAATATTTTTAGATATTCTTACTCATTGGAAAGGAGAAGAAAAATAATATTTAGAAAGAGAATGACTTTTTTTTTAAGTTTCAAACTTCATCTTTTTTTTCTTAATTGTTAATCGAAGTCTAGATCTAATTCTTATCCAAGGAACTTACTTACATATAAGTTTTCCCATCCATGGTTTTAAATTTTGTAGGATATTTTATAACTTAGTTTCTCTTTATTAATGATTTTTAAGGAAAAAAATGTTAAGTCACTTGGAGAACCTGTTCTTTAAATAAAGATGAATTATTTTGCAAAAGAGTTGTTCTTTTAGCATATGCCAAAACAGTAAATCTTTCATTATGTTTTTAGTAACTAGATTCCTTTTCAAAATGAATTTATGTATACTCTTGTTATGGTCATCTAGTTAATAATTTATGGATCATATTATTTGATACAATAAAATAGTAAACAATGAGAAATTTTACTAATTGGAGGTACCAACTTGTAGTGGTAAGCCAACCGGAGAGCACCATTTGGCATGAAACTTGTTGATTCCATGTTGAGTCAGGCCTCTGGAAAGATCTGGCCATTTCCAGAGTTCCTATAAAACTCGGGAATATGGGAAAGAAGAAGCCAGTGTTGAGTCTCTATCTCAAGTACACAAATATCTGAAGTAAACACTCAGCTTATTTCAAATGAAAGGATAGCCTTTTAGGCCTGACCTAGCTACTTTCCGTGGCGTAGAAGCAGTCCCAGGCTCCTCACAGACTAGGTCTCCTTACAGCTCGGTGCTCAACAGTGAGTACTCTTGTTCCTCTCGAATGGAGAGTTCCGTGATACTTTGGTGAGGATGTACAATGCTAACATGAGAGCATTGTTTGACTAGAGATTTTTATTTCCATCTGGAAGAGCAAAACTGCTCACATTGTTATTTCATATATGTCTTTAAAGTGCAATGGGATTTAAAAATAGAGAAACACTGTCCAAGGGTCTGTGGATTTACTGTCTTAATACAGTTTATTAACACCCCTAAAAAAAAGTTAACATGAATCTTGACATCATACAATTCCTCAAGTTGCTTGGTTTTAATTCTTGGAGGTACTTATCTGAGTCATTTTCTTTTCGGTGCTTCTTAGAAACCTGCTCGATACAGAAGAGCCATTAGCTATGACAGTAAAGAGTACTACATGCGACTAGCCTCTGGCAATCCGGCCATTGTCCAAGATGCCATTGTAGAGAGTGCAGAAGGAGAAGCTGCCCAGCAAGAACCCGAGCATGGCGAAGACACCATCGCTAAAGTCAAAGGTCAGCCTTCCTCTTTGATTTTTTTGATTTAAAATCTTTTTGTAACATCCCTTTTATTTGAATTTACATGAAAATATGAGCAACTATGGACAGTAGGGCCAACCTTAAAAGTATCCATACAGAAGTCAGCAGATGGCATGATGGTTAACATGCTGAATTTCATATGGCCAACTCTAGTTTAAGTCCCGAACCTGGTGGCCTTGTATACACGCCTGACACATGTACCTGCATGCTCAGAATGCTGAGAGGAAAATGAAGGAGAAGGGATTACGGTGTAGCCATCACTTTAGGGAGTGATTTCTCACCTTCCCTCTTTTCCTGTCTCTCTCCAGTGAGCACACACACCATATGGCAAAAAAAAAAAAAAAAAGAAATACACACACACACACACACACACACACACACATACACATCCGTACAAATTTTACCATCTCACCCTTTTTAAAGATTGATTTCTTTGCAGGTTGAGTGCCTCTTATGTGAAATGATTAGGACAAGATGTTTCAAATTTCAGGTTTTTGGGGGGAACTCTGGAATATTTGCATTTTATAATGAATTGTTGCTAGGAATGGGGCCCAAATCTAAACATAGAATTCTCTTCTATATATACTTTATGTATCTTAGTCTGAAGGTAATTGGAAAATTCAAAGTCTAAAACACTTCAAAATGGGACACTTTAAAAAAGTATTTGTAATAAGGTGACTTATTCCATGAATGAGTGAAACAGAGAGAAAGACGGCACCCCAGCAGGGTCTCAAGATTACGATTCACTGTCAGTCCTCAGCCAGCCCTGCATCTTTGGCAGACATGTGCCCAGCATACTCAGAAAGGTCTCTGACCCTTAACCAGGAACCTTTCCATGTGGAACTGCCTGGTAAAGTGTTATGTTTTACCCTAGCACCACCATCTGGCCCCCAAAATTCAAAAGTTTTGGGCATCACATAACACTGTAAAATTCCACACCTGACATCGTATGATAGTTTCGAGTGAAAATGCTGCAATACAAAGTATTGTATAGGACCAGCCCTGTGGTATTCACATGGCCAACCATGGTATGAATCCCAGCCCCAGTGGCTTGAAAAACACACTGGATGGGTGTGTGTGTGTGTGTGTGTGTGTGTGTGTGTATGTGTGCGCACGCACATGTGAGCGTGAGTGGTCACACCCCTAAAAAATTATGGCTTGACCACAAGCTGCTGGGTCTAGGACTTGAACTCCAGAGTCAGCCATATGGGATCTAGCCACCTTAACCACTATGTCACTTGGCCAACCCCATATCACAATCATTCTTGTAACTCAATATCTTTATTTGTATTTGTAATAGTGATTAATCATTTATTTATGGTGTTCCCTTGGTGACACCTACCTATGAGCAACATAGTTCCTACTTTTAATTATGCAAAGTTCTCTGTTTATTATCTGATACTTAGAGATAATTTACAGTATACTAAACATAATTCTGAGCATTTTACATGCATTATCACCTCTTTCAATCTTCCAACAGTCCTCTGAGGTAGACGGTATTCTTGTCCCAGTTGTATAGATGAGAAAACTGAGATTCGGAAAGGGCACGTATTTTCCAAGGTCACACACCGTCAACTCTAGAGCCTGTGCTCCTAACCACTGATATGTGCTGCCTCCCTGTATCTTCCAGAGTTACCTCAAATTAAAAGTGTAAGAGGGACTACACGAAACTGAACTACTCCACAAATGGCCCCCCGTGTCACGTGGCCCTCTTGGTTATTATACTGTAGGTCTGGTCAAGCCTCCTCTAAAGCGCTCTCGATCTGCACCCGATGGCGGAGATGAGGAGAACCAGGAGCAGTTACAAGACCAGATTGCTGAGGCCAGCTCTATAGAAGAGGAGGAGAAGACAGATAATGCCACCTTACTGCGTCTGTTAGAGGAAGGAGAAAAGGTACCGTGCATCTGTAACATACAGATTATTATAAGATGGTGGCTCTTGCCGTGGTTCTCTATTTTAAGTTCCCAAAGACATCCTATCCTATAACCTGACCTTGTGCTTTTCTTAACACCTCTATCATTCCAGCAACCAACTCCGAACACCTTCAGCCAATCTGTAACGTTGCCGTTAGCCTCGTATTTAACCCTGTTCTCCTTCACTCACAGAAGACTATCTCCTTCCTGTTTCTGTCTCAGTCTCAATCGCTTACCCTGCCAGCCTTTCCAGGCTCACTGACAAACTGCCTTGCAGCCTGAGCCCCTGCAGCATTGTCCGCCTGGCAGCTCATTGCATCTGCCACGTTGATTTTCACTCTACGCTCCACTCATGCTGCGTTTTCTGCCAAAATGCGCCTCTCTCCTTCACTCACACAACCTCTGTCCTAGTATCTCCCACTCAAACAAAGGATGCTTTCCTTGACTGTCCTGGCAGCTCAAGCTTCATTAGATACCCCTTCTCTGTGCTTTTATTCTAATACCTTCTATTGGGTCATTGGAAAAGTCACGATGTATTTTTTTCTATGCAAACATGTGTCATAACTTTTCTGACAACCCAATGTATGTCATTGTATTACCGTGTTATAATTACTTGTTTCTGTATCTGTCTTTCCCCTAGATGGCGCACTCCTTATAGGCAGGCATTGTTTCTAATTCTACCTTGTTGTCTTACACTATTCCAGTCACATAATATTGGGTCATCAGGAAAGTCATGATGCATTATTGCATAGAAAAATACGTCATGATTTATCCAGTGACCTAATAGATACCCAAAAAACCTTTGACTAGTGGACTGATAGGTTGAATAAATAAAGGAATGAATAAAGGGGAAGGAAGGAATTAAATGTATAGAAAATAACACCTTTTTTAAAGGATATTCTTTGTGCCTGTCATATAACCCTTGAGATCTTACCCACTAAGAAATAGTAACCAGAAATAGGGGTATAATTAAAACAGCCCTGTTCAAATTTGTATGCTAATTCATCTCTAATGAAAATATTGAGTAATAGTCATGTAACTATGAAAGGACATCAGATTTCAAGGGAGCACCTGAGAGCCTTTTGAGACCTTAGGAATTTTTATTTTTTATATATATGTGTGTGTGTATATATATATATATACACACACACATATATATATATTTTTTTTTTAAAGAGATTTTTGCTATAGGGCGAGTGCACTCACCAGAAAGACAGAGAGAGACAGAGAGAAATTACTCCCGGGGGGATGGCCACACTGCAATCCCTTCTCCTCTCGGGATCCTGGGCATGCACACACATGCGCCCGACGTGAGTTTTTAAGCTGCCAGGTCCGGGATTCGAACCGCGGTCGACCACATGGGAGTTCAGCGACATAGCCATTACGCTAACTGCTAGTCCCAGGAATGTTGTTTTTTTTTTTATCTAAACTCTGGTCGCACCATATTTTTAGCATTTGAAAGTTTATTACCGGACCTAACTGTGGCCTTGTGGACCTGTATCCCACATGGCCAACTACACACTTTGAATCCTGGCCCCAGCAGCTTAGAAACATGCTGGGTGTGTTTGTGAGTGTTCAGAATCCTGACAAGACTGAGAAATGAAGAAGGGATTTCAGTTTGACCACACTCTATTGGGAGGATACTTTCTCACTCTCCCTCTCTCTGTCTGTCTCTCTCTGGCAAGTACACTTACCCTTTGGCGATTTTTTTAGAAAGAAACAAAATTCACTAAGCTGTACCTTTACAAAATAATTGTGTATGAGTGAGTGTGTATGATACCATACTTTAGTAGAATCTTTTAAGAAGTACATTAAGGTCCAGCCATAGAAGGATGCCCTGCTAAGACACTATTGTCCATAGCCTGGGACCACATGGGAGGAGGCCCTGGTTCAAATCCCAGTCCAACCTAAAGGCTGGGCATAATGGTGCACACCTGTAATCCCAGTGACCAGAGGAACCTGATGCAGAAGCAGCATAAGCTCAAGGCTAGCCTGGGCAACCTAGCAACACCCTGTCTAAAAAAGAACTGTGTGTGGTGACACATGCCTGTCGTCCAAACCTGGAGGCAGAGGCAGAAGGATTGTGTCATGGCAATACCCTGTCTTAGAAAAATAAGCCCCAAAAGAGTACATTCAGATTTTTCCTGTGATATTCCACACTTTTATTATTGATATAATTCAAATGTGACAATAAAAATTGACTTTCATTTAGATATTTTAGAAAATCTATTGTAAGGACCAGTAGATGGTTTAATGGTTACGTTGCTGGACTCCTACACAGTGAACCATAGTTCAAGTCCCAGACCTGGCAGCTTAAAACTCACGCCAGGCGTGTATGCGTGTGCACCCGAGATCTCAAGAGGAGAATGGTGACGGGATTGTGATGTGTCCATCCCCCTCGTGGGGGTGATTTCTCACTTTCTGTCTCACCCTGTCTCTCTGGTGAGCACATGTGCCTATGGCAAAAATTTCTTTAAAATAAAAAAGGGGGGGCATCTGTTGTAATGGTTTTTTTTTTTTAAACTTTCAACCTCATAAGTACAGTTTTTATTCTGATTGCTTTAAGTTTGAATACTTGAGGAAATGTACTCAGACTGACATTTATTTGACATTTGTATGCCTCTGATTTAGTTGCTGATATATTGTATTTCCTTGATTCATGTTAAATTGAGCTTAAGCAAGAAGGAATTTTACTAAGAATTAACTGCAGCCTTTCGGAAAGAAAACAATACTTAACATTGAGACATTTACAACCCTTTCTCCTGTGAGGAAAATACGACCTCTGCCAAACATGACTTTTTACAGTGACCAAGTCTACCAGGGAGGCAGGGCAGAGTACAGACACTGAGTGAATGGGGACGGATTCCACAGTTCCAGCCCCCGGGGGGGTGTTAGGGATAAAGAAGAAAGTGAACTCTGTGGGAGAGGAGACATCCAACAATTCCTAAAATAATTATTGCCTCGTCTTAGCTCTTACAGCAAGGTAGCGATGTAGAAATTGACAGATGAAGACACAGAACTCAGAGACATTGACACACTTGACCAAAGCTACAACTATGAAGTGACAGAACTGGGAATTCACCCCAAATTAGCAGGCCCTGCGGGCATCTTTACTCCGTGTCACCTTGCTTTCACATGGGGCATGGCCTTACTCTTATCTCCCTCCGTGTTGCCCTTTCCTGCCAAGCTCATGTCCGTCTCCTCCTGTAAGATCAGGAACCTTATCTAACTTGTTCGTCTTGTAGAACACGTCACGTGTGTGCCTTGCACATAGTAAGTACTCACTGAGTTATGGGAGGGAAGGAGCAGGAGAATGCAGTACGGGGATGTGAGGGAACGGTTGTTCCTTTTTACTGAAGTCAGGAGCACCTCAGACTGCAGTCTAAGCTGATTGTTCTTAACTTTTGTAAATGCTGGCTTACGGTGCTTTTAGCTCAGCATGGTTACCCTAACAGATTAATAAAAAAAAAAGAATTTATCTGAACTTTTACAGAAAGCTGTGTTAACGAATGTTTATGAATTTCTTCGTAGATCCAGCACATGTACCGCTGTGCTCGAGTCCAGGGCTTAGACACCAGCGAGGGTCTGCTACTTTTTGGTAAAGAGCATTTTTATGTGATTGATGGATTTACCATGACAGCAACCAGGGAAATAAGAGATATTGAAACCTTACCTCCAAAGTAAGTAAATGAATGAAGAGGTACAATCTCTTAACTGTCTTTAGAAGGTAGAAAATACATTTGTATAGTTTTATTTTTTAATCCAAAAATTGTATTCTAAGTAATACTGCCTCTCATTGTACATTCATCATTACATGTTCCCAAGGACAATTCTCAGTTATTTCAAGAAAGTGAAGAAAAAATTTGCCTTGGTCATCATAAAATTTATTTCTATGCAAACTGGAACCCAACACCAAATTACTTGTGTTATAATTTATATTAATTTATTCTGAATTGGTAAATTGTTCTTTTTTAAAAATATCTACATTCATGGTTTCAGAGAAAATACAGGTTGTTATACACTACAGATGCCCCCTCACTTTACAATGTGAGTATATCCTGATAAACCCACCATAAACTGAAAATATAAGTCAAAAATGCATTTAACACATGTAATCTACTGAACACCATAGCTCGGCCTACCCTACTTAAACATCCTCAAAACGCTTACATCTGCCCACAGTTGGGCCAAATCATCTAACACAAAGCCTATTTACAGTAAGTGTTGAATATCTCATGATTTTACTGATTACTAAAAGTGAAAAGCAGAGTGGTTGTATGGATATCCAAAGTACAGTGTCTACCAAATGCTTATCGCTTCCATACATCGTAAAGTCAAAAAATTGTAAGTTGAACCATTGTTAGGTCAGGGATGTCTGTACTCTTATAAATGCAAGCGTGTTCCCATGTACTGGGAGTACTCTGGAAACAGTAGGACAGAAACACAGGCAGAGACTGACCGACCGAGTTGTACCCATCTGCCAGTCCCATGATGAATAGGACAGTTGGCCATGGAAAACACAGAAGACAGAGCTAGAAGGAAAAAGGTTAACACCCGGGAAATCAACCACCTTTTCTCTTCCTTTACCATTTGGACACATAGCACTATTAAATACAGGCATAGTTTCTGCACTTTCATTCTTAGGAAATGTTTTAACTAATTAGTGTCAGTAGTAAACAGGGACATACAGTGCATTCATGGGACCTTCCTTCCTACAAAAATGTTAAAAGTTGTGTTGTTGTTTTTTTCTTTTCAATTTTTTTCGTTGGATTTTATAAAATAAAAATAAAACATCTTCTTGGGCCAGTATGCCAACCATGCCTGGTAGCTGTTGTTCTTTTTTTTTTTAATAAAAAATCCACAATTTAAATGCACCATAGTGTAGAGAGACATACAGTGCTAAACTTCCGTAATAGTCAGTGGAACAGTAAAACATCACATGTACAGAACACAAAATTTGGATGAACCAAAATTATAAGTTAAAACAAAATCCAATTTCAGAAAACAAAAGCAAAAATATCAAGGATCCCTGACATATTCTTAACCCTAATGAAATTTCACTGGACACAAGGCATGTTGTCTGAGGAATTCACAATATGATTAGTTGATCCTGACAGCAATAAGGGGATTTCCAAAAATCATAGTAATCTAAGGTAGTTCTTTATACACCAGGTAGCTGACAAATTATTCTCGTAAACATACTGTTAACTGAAAATTTTGATAAATTGTTCTCCCACCCCATTCATATTACCTCTTACTATCTTTTTGTTTCTTTTTCTCTTGGTTGCCTGTAGTATGCATGAGCCAATTATCCCTAGAGGAGCCAGGCAGGGTCCTAGTCAGCTCAAGAGAACCTGCAGCATCTTTGCATATGAAGACATCAAGGAGGTACATAAAAGGAGGTATCTCCTGCAGGTGAGTCAATTCAGTTGGACCAAATGTTTCATCTTGTTAATTTATTTGGGAGATGTATTGTTTTAAAAGCTGCCATGAGGGACTAGCAGTTTGCGTAATGGCTATGTCGCTGAACTCCCATGTAATTGACAGCGGTTCGAGTCCTGGACCCAGTGGCTTAAATTCACACCAGGCGCATGTGTGTGCGTGCCCAAGATCCTGAGAGGAGAATGGAGGAGAAGGGATTGCGGCGTGGCCTTCCCCCCATGGGGGGTGATCTCTCACTTTCTGTCTCTCTGTCTCTCTCTTGTCTTTCTGGCGAGCGCACGCACCCTATAGCAAAAACCTCTCCCTAAAAAAAGCTGCAATGAAAACTCTCTAAAGGATCCGCGTTTTTCTTGGAAGTCTTTGATTTGGTTTTATGATAGACAGTTCCATTGATAGGGGTGCACAGTGTGGTGCAATGCATCTCTCTCTTTTTTAACATAATCTGAAATTAGGGGGAGAGCTTTGTTATCCACCTTCCCTTGAAGCTATCCATATAGATAGCTTCAAATAACATTATAATTGTCTTTTAATCTAAAAATTATATCCTCACTGTAGTTTCACAAAATTGTCATTTTATAATTATTTTGATCATTATTCTGTTGTTACAGATTTTAGAAATATTATCTCTTGAGCAGAGGGGCCAGCTCGTAACATGTGGTTAAGGCGGCTGTATCCCACATAGCCAACCATACAGTTTGAGTCCCAGACCTAGCAGCTTGAGAAACACACGGGGTGTGTGAACATGTGTGCTCAAAATCCCAAAAGGAGTGAGAAGTGGAAGAGAAGGGGTCGCAACATGGCCATTCCCCATGGGGATGGCTTTTCTTACTTTCCCTCTCTTTCTCTGTCTCTGTCTCTGTCTCAAGCAAACACATGTACCCTCTGGCAAATTTATTTTTTAAAAAAATCAAGCAGAGAGACCAGCAGATGACGTAATGGTTAAGTCGCTAGACTCCCATGTAGTCGACCACAGTTCAAGTCTCAGCCCTGGCAGCCTAAAATTTACTCCGGGCACGTATGCATGCCTGCCCCAAATCCCAAGAGGTGGCTAGAGGAGAAGGGGTTGCAGCATGGCCATCCTCCTTGGGGGGTGATTTCTTGCTTTCTGTCTCTCTGTCTCTCTGTCTCTCTGTTTCTCCAGTGAGCACACAGGCCATATAGCAAAAAAATCTCTTAAAAAAAAAAAAAGCAGAATATGAAATATGCTTATTATGTAGTTTAATATGAAGAGAATTCATGATTCTAAATTGTTCTTTATTAAACTAATTTCTTTAACACTAAAAATTTCATAGTGGAAAAGTTAATATACTTATTTGGAAAGTTCCGTTTTTTATTTCAATGTTTTTTTTTTCTCTGATCATTTCAGCCTATTGCTGTGGAAGTTTTCTCTGGAGATGGACGGAATTACCTCCTTGCTTTTCAGAAAGGAATTAGAAACAAAGTCTATCAAAGGTCTTGTTTATGAGGGATACTTTGTATGCTATCATGGGAAGAGATGGGAGGTGGAAACTATTGCTGATTCAGCTAGTTTTTAAAAATCTAGAATTTATATTAGTGAGTCAACATATTTGAAGAAAATATTTGTTTTATTTTTGCCACCCTCTTGAAAATATGCTCTAACTAGCTTTTAATATGATGCAGTTCAAAGGATTACACTGTGACCAGTCCTTTTAGGGGAGGTGTTTTCTCTCCCTGTCTCTCTCTATTTTTCTCTGTCTCACACACACATGCTCAAGAAAAAATAAATATAATGCAGTTCTATTGTGAAATACCATTTTTCTTCCTGATAACTTGTCATTGAAAGCTATCTTATAACTAAGTCCTGAACCATTAAATATAAAAAGATGTTTTTATCTGTAGCTTGAAAAAATAACATTCAGGTTCAAAATAGGCTTTTATGTTTACCAAAATGATGATAATGCTGTATCTCATTGTTGAGTATAAGCATTTCCTTTAGAAATTATTTTCAAATGATATTCTTCCTTTCCTTGAAAGAAGATTTAGGTGCCTTTATTCTTGAAAAAAATATCATAGCCAAATGAAGCAGTTACTCTAGTTAAGCATAGTTCATCCTCGTTAAACTATGCTTAAAATTTACCTTTTAAAAGAAAAACAAGGGAACCAGCAGGTGACATGGTGGTTAAGGCACTGGAATTCCCACATGGCTGATGACTGGTCGAGTCCCAGACCTGGCAGCTTTCTCTCTCTCTCTCTCTCTCTCTCTCTGTCTGTCTGTCTTTCTCTGGCAAAACTCATGTGAAAAAATAATAAATAAATAAATAAAGTAATTCTTTAAAAGAAAAGAAAAACTACATACCCATGGTGCTTGAAGATATTTCGACTGAGTAATAAGCCTTTTTAAAATTGATCATAGTGATGAGAGGCATTTTCTTGTTCTTCGGAATATGGTGCAGACCTTGGCAATCCCTCTATTATGGAAAATCTTACATTTCAGATTACTTCTATGAAGAATAACTAATGCCATGCAACATTGCTTTTGTTGCAGTATAGTAATATTATCTATAAGCACTTGGGAAATGAAAGTAGCTCTTGAAATGAAAAGTACCTCTGGATGCTGATTAGTAATCCAAAACTCTATGTAAAATGACCACAATTCACTTTCACTTATCTGACTTAATGGTGATAATGCTTTCAACACTAGGAAATGATTAACTCTTCATAAATAGAAGCTGCCATGAGGGGATGAGTTTATCTTTTTCTGAAATTTTTCTGTGCATATGCCAAGTTCAAGGCTTACATCCATTCCAGGAATTTTCCCATAATTCTCTTTGACCTTTAAAAATCTTATATTGACACTGTGAGCAACTCAAAAAACCTTATAACACTGTCACGTAAAGGTTCCACCTTGTATGTGTCTTCATTCGTTTACTGATGTCTGTCCTGTCATTTGTTTAGCTATCATCACTACTGTCATGAAAATATTTAGCTGTTAATTGCTCTTTAAGACTTCATTAATTTGAGCCAGCAGATGTCATGTGGGTTAAGGTGCTAGACTCCCACATGGGCAGCTGCAGTTTGAGTCCCAGACCTAGTGGCTTGCTTTCTCACTTTCTCTCTCTCTGTGTGTCTCTGTCTCTCTGGTGAGCACATGTGTCCTTTAGCAAATTTTAAAATAATAATAAATTTTTTTTTTCACAAAAAGACTTCATTAACGTGACTCAGTTCCTACAAATCAGTGTTACAAGGTGTTTATTCTTGTGGTAATGTGGCATCATATGTAAAAGTCCAAAATAATAAATTTTGCTATAGCCCTGTCTATTGGGCTTTGGAAGTCATCTTACCTTCTTTCTTTTATAACCCAGAGGGTGTTCTAATTATTATGTATTCATTTTGCCTGCTATTTGCTGGGTAATAGGAGGATAGATGCAACAATTACGACCTAAATGAATCATCTTTTCTTAGACTTCCTTTAGATCATGACTGAGACATCATTTGCAATTTCATGCTATTTTTATATTTTCCAGGTTTTTGGCTGTAGTGCCATCTCTAACTGACAGTTCAGAATCTGTGTCTGGGCAGCGACCAAACACCAGTGTGGAACAGGGGTAGGTGGTTTGTTTCTCGTACACTATAGTTTAATAGCGAAATTAGGATGATTTATACCGAACAGTATTATTTAACCTTTTTAATGAGTTTTTTTCCTCTGTTGGTGTAAAAAAAAAATTTTAAATACTGAAAAGTAGAAAGACAAAAAGATAGATATATAGAGATAGCTATCTACGTACAAAACTCAAAGAAGATACTTTCTTTGGGTTGGTGGGTGGCATGGTTGTTAAAGGTGCTGGACTCCTGCATGGCCAACCGAGGTTCAAGTCTTAGACCTAGTGACTTCCTTTCTCTCCCTCTCTCTCTTTCTCTGTCGCTCTCTGTTCAAATTGAAAAATAATAACAAATAAAGTTAAAATAATTTTTAAAAGACTTTTTTACCGTATATGATGCTTTCTGCTATTCTCCATTTCCTTCAGTTCAATTCTATGTTATTTCATATGTTAAAATGCTGATTACAATCCATCAAACTGATTTTGTGACCCACGAATAAAGCCTCTGTTATTTGAAAAATTCCTGGACTAGTTGACTTAAATGTATAAATTCTAAAATTGCTCAGATATAAAACCGTAATGCCTACACTTTATTTTGTTTTGAATTGTTTTTAGATCTGGGTTGCTTAGCACTTTGGTTGGAGAAAAGTCTGTGACTCAGAGATGGGAGGTAAGTTTAATGAATTTTTAGGCTTCCTTAGTAATTTTTCATTAGAAGGTGCAAGTCATACCAGTAAAAGCACTTTAATAATCCATACACTATAGGGGCTAGCAGTTAGCGTAATGGCTGTGACACTGGACTCCCATGTAGTTGACCACGGTTTAAGTCCCAGACCCGGTGACTTAAAACTCACGCCAGGTGCGTGTTTTGTGCATGCCCAAGATCCCAAGAGGAGAACAGAGGAGAAGGGATTGCAGTGTGGCCAACCCCTCTCCCCCGGGGGTGATTTCTTGCTTTCTGTCTTTCTGGCAAGCGCACGCACCCTATGGCAAAAAGCCTCTCCAAAAAAATAATAATAATAGTGTATACAATATATACCTTAGGAGGAATGTGTTCTTTTTAGGGGAAAAAAGTGTTTTGTTTTCCTGAAATCAGTTGAAAAGAAACTTATGTTTCACCTCATTTTGCATATAAATTTTTTTTAAATGAACGTGGTGGAAATAATTGATTGTTCTGAAATGCATCTTTATTTATCTTTCCCAAGAGAGGTGAAATCAGCAACTTCCAGTATCTGATGCACTTGAACACTTTGGCTGGCAGATCATATAATGATCTCATGCAGTATCCTGTCTTTCCCTGGATCCTTGCAGATTACGACTCAGAGGTAAATCTCAAATCATTTTGCCTAAGTGAAACATGTTTTCAAAAATAATAAGACATTGGGACCAGCAGTTAGCGTAATGGCTATGTCGCTGGACTCCCACGTAGTCGACCGCGGTTCGAGTCCCGGACCCGGCGGCTTAAACTCACGCCGGGCGCGTGTGCGTGCGTGCCCAAGATCCCGAGAGGAGAATGGAGGAGAAGGGATTGCGGCGTGGCCATCCCCCCTGGGGGGTGATTTCCTGCTTTCTATCTCTCTGTCTCTCTCTGTCTGTCTGGCGAGCGCACGCGCCCTATAGCAAAAACCTCTCCAAAAAAAGAAAAAAAAAAAAAATAAGACATTATAATTGCCTCCAATTTTTTTCTTTTTTTTCTTTTAATGAGGGAGAATGGGAGCAGGTGAAAAGAGATAGGTACTTTGACAGGATGTCACCGTGTCACAGTTTTCCTGCCCAACCTGCCAGTGTATTAGGACCACAAGTGCGTGCCACTGTGCTCAGCCTGTTCAGGTTGGACCCAGAACCACACCTGGCACTCCCATGAAGCCTCAGCAACCACGCAGCCCTGACCCGGTGCTTGCATCACTGCGGCTGCTCCCCAAATAATGTGTTTGCTTCGTACGTAGTGTTCTCAAAAGGCACTTACTTCAACGAGTCATGAGACATTTTAGCTCAGACCATAAAGCGGCTGGATAATTGACCCACTTACTTGGTGTCTGACACTAATTCACAATGTCTTTTCAGTTTCCTTAAGTGCGTATTAATTCGCATCCATTAGTGGATGTCAGAATCTGTCCGTGTGATTTGAATTGTTAGTTAGAAAATGGCGAGGTAATTCTTGTGCCACATAGACTGTTTCTCCCACATACAAGGACTTTTTTGTACTATTCCTGAGAATCGTCTGACAATTCAACATGTATATGACGTAGGGTTCAAAATGAACAGCAAACAGGTGGATGCAGTTGTTACCTTTCCTCACTCCCTTGGCCTCCTGTCAGATAGAGATCTTTTAACCAAAAAACCAGAGAAATTTGGTCCTAGGTAAGTAAACAAAGATTATTCATTTTTAAAATTCAGAAATTTGGGCCAGCTCCCTGGCCTAGTAGTTAAGGGAACTGGACCCCACAGGGTGACTGCACAGTTTGAATCCCAGCCACAGCGGCTTGGAAAACATGGTAGTCATGTGTGTGTGACCCCAGTTCCAAAGGAGTGGAGAATGCAGGAGAAAGAATTGTGGAGTGACCATGCCTCATTTCGTGGCTGGGGATTGCTTTCTCTTCCTCTCTCCCTCTCTTTCTCTCTCTCTCAAGTGAGCAATGTGCACTCTCACAAAATAAATTTTTAAAAATTCCGAAATTTATTAGACCATCTAATTCACTAGAATTAGGGCTACTTGTATTCTTAGGAACCAGCAGATGGAGTAATGGTTACATCACTGAACTCCCACATTGTCAACCACGGTTAAAGTCCTAGACCCAGAGGCTTAAAACTCACACTAGGCAGTGTGCGTATGTGCCCAAAATCCTGAGAGGAGAATGGAGGAGAAGGGATTGCAGCATGACCATTCCCCCTAAGGGGTGATGTCTTGCTCTCTGTCTCACTCTCTGTCTGTCCAGCAAGTGCACATGCCCTGTAGCAAAAATCTCTCCAAAAAAAAGGAGAAGAAATTTTATTCAATGACGTATTATAGAGAAAGATAAAGCTTCTGTCTTTAGAAAATTTTAGTCTAGTAGAGGGACCAGCAGTTGGTGTAATGGCTATGTCACTGGACTCCCATGTAGTCAACTGTGATTTGACTCATGGACCTAGTGGCTTAAACTCACGCCAGGTGCATGTGCATGCATGCCCAAGATCCCGAGAGGAGAACGGAGGAGAAGAGATTGTGGTGAGGCCATCACCCAGGGGGTGATTTCTCGCTTTCTTTCTCTCTGTCTCTCTCTGTCTTTCTGGCGAGCGCATGCGCCCTATAGCAAAAACATCTCCAAAAGAGAAAGAAAATTTTAGTCTAGTGAAAGAAATGGAAATCTTCACTACACATATGGATGTATATTAATGCATATGATGTGTGAGACTATTTGTATGTGTAGTTAATATGCATTTCTAATGCACAATTAGGCAAATAAACAGATGTAATAGAAGGAGAAGAGGAGATCAGAAATAAAGTATATAAAGTGAAAATATTTTTTCTTCCGTCAGTCAAGGAAACTTAGGAGAAATATAGGTCTTAAAGAGATAGAAAGTTCACAAAGAATGCAGTTTTGTGAGGATGTTATGGGGAACACTGTCAACCTACACTTGAATTTATACCTCAGAAGAACCTGGCAGGTCCCATTACAGAGCCTTCAGCTCTCAACTGCATTGACTGTCCTGGTACAGTTCTGACCATTAACCCACATTCCCTATCTTAGTAAAGGGCACCATCATTCTTCAACATCATGATTTGGGAGAAGTTTAAAAACCTCAGTAAAGCGGACCAGCAGTTGGCGTAATGGCTATGTCACTGGACTCCCACGTAGTCAACTGCGGTTCGAGACCCAGACCCAGTGGCTTAAACTCACACGGGGCACATGTGCATGCATGCCCAAGATCCCTAGAGGAGAATGGAGGAGAAGGGATTGCGACGTGGCCATCCCTCCTGGGGGGTTATTTCTCGCTTTCTCTCTCTGTCTCTGTCTTTTTGGCGAGCGCACACACCTTATAGCAAAAACCTCTTCAAAAAAAAAGAAAGAAAAGCCTCAGTAAAGCTCAGTGTAGGAGCCTCAGTGTGCCTCCTGCAGTTATCCCAGAACTACTGTCTCCTGGGCTACCACAGTGTCCCTTGTACCTCAGTCGCTTTTCACATGTAGCCAGCCTGCCCGGAATTCTCCCCGGTGCCCATCAGCACGTCTCCCCACCAGCTTATTGGCCTGATTAACTGCATTTCGTCCTTGGATGCCCAAGCATCACCTCTGTGATGGGAGCCTTCTCTCCTCTGTCTGCTATTCCCACACACATCGCCGTGTAGCCATGTGTCATGGCATTTTGTTATTTTACCTGTTCAGTCATGGAACTTTCTTTAGCAGTGTGCTGTTGTCATGCTATTGGTCTGGCCTTGGTTCTTGGGCACACTTATGTAGTCTCAGTTCCCAACGCCTAGCATAATGCCTGGTACTAAATGAGGTACCATGCATGTAGGCCCTGAGAGTATGCATGTACTAACCTGGCTTATATTTGTAATGTGGATCACTTCCTGCTGCCTGAGATTGTCAAATACAGGTTTGATAAACTGGCCAGTCAGCAAGCCCTACAGACACAGATTAAATATTCTATAGGCACATATTTCACATTTCTACTTCTGACACCCTCAGGGAGTAGATTTTGGTTTATTTTTAAATACATGCATTAGGTTAGCTAGAGATGTGCTTTTAAAATAATGTCTGGTAGACTGAAAGAATCCATCTCATTCAAAAGTCACTTGATCTGGTATGATGATACCTTTTTGAAATGAACAAATTCCTGAGTGTTCTAGTTTATATCATTTCCAGATGACCTCAAAGAAGAAAATGTTCAAAAGTAAAGTTGGAAGGAGAAGGGGAGGGATACAGAAAGGAGATCTATCCTCCAGTTCTGTGGGTGATGGAGGATAAGGATGGATCGGAGCTTTTGTGTCCACAGTCTTCTGCTGTCTCCTTGCCAAGACTTGGAGGCATTTCCGCTCCTGTGCCTTAGCTCCAAACCTGGCTCCTGCTTGCCTTCCTCCGTGAAACACATAATTTCCAAAGAACTTGTTTTTGGACTGAATCAATTACCGAACTGCCATGTGCCTGTCCAAAGGGCATGGACAGACAGTAGAAACACAGCATTGTTTTGGAGTCTGGTCCTGCCAGTGGACCCCACAGATCCAGGCGCATTTGTAAATCAACATTGCTACAGCCACTGCATCATCATTGGTGAGGATGGAGGCTATGGAATAACTTGGAATTGGGTTTCACTTTGTGTTTTAGGAAGTAGACCTTACTAATCCCAAGACGTTTAGAAACCTTGCTAAACCCATGGGAGCACAGACAGATGAACGACTGGCTCAGTATAAGAAGCGGTATAAAGACTGGGAGGACCCTAATGGTGAGTGACTTGTTCTGTCATCAGACTGTGGACCTAAGTTTCATTAGGTCCAAAGCCATTATTTTGTGGATGGTAATCCTCACATCATTCCTCAAACTGCTTATATGTCATCATATATGTTACATGTGCACACATGGATGCCGATTTTTTGAGTAGGAAAATCAGGTTTTGCCCACCAGCCAATGCCATGCCTGTTAGGTAGCTTGTCAGAGAACTGGCGGAAAATGCAACACATCTGCTTTGCATACAGTGGAAATTTGCTATCAGAATTGGCCTCTGTTTCTAATCATATTTAGTCCAAGAGCTACACTTTCATTTATTGACTCTCTTAAATTTACAAAGTAGTTTTTTTGAGCACTTTTGCATTTTAAAAAGTAAATTTACTCTTTTAAAACTCTGTAATTTACTTGTTATTGATATGTTGAATGTTTACTGTATTTCTCCCTCAAACAAGCAAAGCGAACAAAAGGGGGAAAAGCCCAAAGCCTCTGACATTCCTGTGTGGGCATTTTTTCTATCTCTCTGACAAGGACAAAATGTAATAAAAACACATACAATTGCATAATATTCATGGACAACAGTTTAGAGAAATATATAATTGCAAAGAACTTAATAAAAAGTTGCAATAAGTCTATATTTTGCTTTAAGAGAAGATAGCTAGCTATAACAATAAGCCTCCAAACATGAACTTGGTAAATGCGCTAAGTTCTGGGAGAAAGGTCATTTTATGGTACTTGGACTTCGAATGACTGCCAGATATTTAAGTGAGGGATCATGGTGTTATCATGGAGTTTTCCTGCTACAAATGCCAGTACCAAGTAAATGTAGTGTCACAGTTACCACATTGGCTAACTTTTTCAAACCGATTAGTAACAACTTTATTTTCATATTTTCCTGTTTCGTTTTCAATTATGCTTTAATTTTCTTGAATAGGAGAAACTCCAGCTTACCACTATGGGACCCACTATTCATCTGCAATGATTGTGGCCTCGTACCTTGTAAGGATGGAACCTTTCACACAGATATTCTTAAGACTACAGGTAAAACTTGTACTCTGGAATGTTTCCTTCTGTTCAAGCCTAATTTCTATTTAAAATTTTGACTTTTTAAAAACATGTTATCTTGTACTAAGAGACCCTATAAAGTTTTAATGACAAAAGAGACAAACAATTAAAATCAAATTTGGTGAGCCTAGACATTAAGGCAGCTGGATCCCACATGGCCAACTGAGAGGCTGGAGTCCCAGACCCAGTGGCTTGAAAAACAAGCCAGGCATGTGTGCCCAAAATTTCAAGAGGAAAATGGAGAAGAAAGAATTACATCATGGCCATCCCCCCTGGGGAATGACTTCTCGCTCCCCCCCCCCACCTCTCTCTCTCTCTCTCTCTCTCTCTCTCTCTCTCTCTCTGTCTGTCACTCTCTGGCAAGTGTATGCACTCGTATAGAAAGAAAAAAAAACTACAAGAAAAAAGGAATTTGCTGGGCCAAAAATTGATGAATAAAGTAGAATTTGCTTAGAATAAGTAAGCTATACCCCAAAGGAGTGATATCTGACTTTCCCTCCCTCTGGTGAGTGCATGCACCCTATAGCAAATTTTAAAAAAAAAAAAAAAAAAAAAACCACAGCATAGGAGTTCTGATTAAAGGATATCTTAGATCTATGAAGCCATGTAGGCAGAAGAAATTTCTTTTCTGTTTAAATTTGTTTTATTGATCTTTAACTTTTTTCAAGTTTATTCTGTGAGTGAGTACACACTATGACAACCCCCCAAGAGGGTCTTTACACTGTGATCCACCCCCCGTCCAGATCACAGGCATGTAGGCACTGGTATTTTCAGGGAAGTCTCAGGACAAGAACCTAGGACCTTTCCCATGTGGGTCCAGTTGTGTGGGTCCAGGTGCACTACCACCTAGGCCCTCAATTTATAACTCTTCAATTACCTTTTCTAATTCTCCACTTAATTCTCATTGATGTGAGAACTTGAATGTCATGTTACTTTGTATTTTCGTCCTTTCTGAGGAGGGCGTCCTTAAGCAGTGGAAGAGTTCCTGTTCCCTGTTAGTCTTGCCCTCTCTCTAAAAACTAACACTTTTTAATGACTTCACAAAATATCTTTATATTCAGATTTTTACTTTGATTCGAAAACAAATACATTGAGCACACTTTGTAAGAAGTACATCAAAGAGTGTTACATTAATTTCGTATGTGTGATTAATTTTAATTTTCACATTGAACATAAGCTAAAGGGAAATTGAAATGTCACCAAACATCTTTGGGTCTTCAAGCCCTTGAAATTGACAGGGGCTGTGTGGTAGGAAAAGTTCTCTAACAGAGTTGCCCTCTCGTTCTGCCTGCAGGGTGGTCACTTCGACCTAGCTGACCGGATGTTTCACAGTGTGCGCGAGGCCTGGTATTCAGCGTCGAAGCACAACATGGCAGATGTAAAAGAACTTATCCCAGAATTTTTTTACTTACCGGAATTCCTGTTCAATTCCAACAACTTTGATCTAGGTACGTAGAGCAATAGCACTGTCTTAGGAATATATTAGTCAGGAAGAGATCAACAGAAGTTAAGTTTCTTTTCTGAAG
The DNA here is from genome assembly GCA_026018925.1 of Tupaia tana. Classification (NCBI taxonomy): domain Eukaryota; kingdom Metazoa; phylum Chordata; class Mammalia; order Scandentia; family Tupaiidae; genus Tupaia; species Tupaia tana. The sequence goes on from JAKSZU010000017.1 coordinate 20,916,879, forward strand.
ATCATCTGGAAAACACATCAACAAGAAAAGTTTTCCTTGTCATTTCAGGTTCTGTTATTTTCTATAATTGGGTAGATGTGATTAAATATAGAAAGAAAACTAAATTTATGATCCAAAGCAGCTATTTTAAGCCTAGAGTCTGGAATATACTTAAAAATTGACACAGATTACATTTGATGTTCTGAGTTTTATTGTTTTGATGAAAACAAAGATGATGTGAAAGTTTGTCTGAAAATTATTGCTATCAAAACTCATTAGTAGACAAAACTGGTATTTCCAAATTTTTCATGTGTTCGTTTTTATCTTCTCAGTTTATTTGCCAATGTTGTTTTAAAATTAGAATTTCAGAATGAGTTTAAGTAAATCCCTTTATTTTTACCCTGTGAGAGTCCTATTTTTCAGAAAAAGTAGTACCAAAGCAACATTTATAAAAAGAGAAAATTTCATCCAGTACTGTTTTTATATTACCTGGCAGTGAGCGGAAGTAGATTTGACTTTGGTTACAGTTTCTTGGAACATAGTTTGCTGATCTATGCTTTTGAGCATTTCTTTTAAAACATATCAAAATCCCATTGTTTCCACTTCAGAATATTCCTGCCAGATGCTGTTCTGTTTTCACTTTTTTCATACTCTTATTTTCTACTGTTAGAGTTCAGCATTTAAATCATCACTACCTCCAAATCTCCATTAACAGAAAATTCATGGAACTTTTCATATGCTATACACTTAAGTGATTTTTCTTTTTAAACTGTTTTAAATAATTTTTATTTTTTTGATTGTTCACTTAGTAGCCCTAACTTTGTGGAACTATAGTTCCTGATCCAATGAGAAAGACAATAAGACTCTCTTAATAGCTCCAGCAGAAATCTTGAAATTGTGTCTTGTCACTTTGCTGGACCTGGAGCTCACTCCTGGGCACCTGAAGACACAAATTCTAGGGCTTAGAGATGGAGAAAGCAGTGGTTTTCCCAAGGGCTAGAGTAGATGGTAAGCAAGCACAGCCAACAGATGGGTGTGATCTCAACTTGTACATAGGAGTGCACATTAGTGTCTCCCTGTGTGCACTCATAATTCACTTTCGGAGAATGCTGCCTTCTTCCCTAGTGACACTACTTCTTAAAAGATAAATATGGAAAGGTACAGAAAGAAGGAGATGCCCCCAGTCTTCCAGAATCACCATAAGTTTTGCTCATGCATGTTACAAGTGTTTAGTCAGACCACTTAGAAACCCACCTGGAGCAATTCACTTTTAAAGTAAGTCCATGAAAGAAGACCCGTGAATCTGTTTTGTGTTCGCCTTCACAACAAAGCATCTTCCTTCTTTAAAAATCACATACTTTGGAAAACATTGCTTACATGTAAAAACCAAAACCATAAAATTCTTATAAGAAAATATAGGGGTGGGACCAGCAGATGGTATAATAGTTATGTCACTGGATTCCCACATAGTTGACCACAGTTCAAGTCCTAGACCTGGCGGCTTGAAACTCTCTCCAGGTATGTGTGCGTGTGTTCCCAAAATCCCAAGAGGAGAATGGATAAGGGATTGTAATGTGGCCACACACCCCCCCGGGGGGGTGATTTCTTGATTACTGTCTGTCTCTGTCTCTCTTTCTGGCGAGCACATGTGCCCTATAGCCAAAAATCTCTTAAAAAAAAAAGAAAATAGTGTTCATGATCTTAAATTGGGCAATGAATTCTTAAATATGGTACCCAAAGCACAAGCAAAACAAACAAAAGATAAATTGAACTTCATCAAAATGAAAAACTTTATAGCTTTCCAGTCACACTATCAAGGAAGCAAGAAGACAGCCTATAAATGAGAGAAAATATTTGGAAATAATGTGTCTGATAAGGGTTACAATATCCAGATATAAACAACCCCTGCAACTGAACAGTGAAGAGATAACCCACTGGAACACGAATAGACATTTCTCCAAAGTAGGTAAAGAAATAGCCATTAAGTACATGAAGAGGTGCTCATCATTGTTAGTCATTAATGAAATGCAAATCAAAACCACTTCACATCGTCTGGGATAACTATGATGAGAAGGAAAAGTAGAAAAGTAACAAGATCTGGGAAGGATGTGGAACAATTAAAACATTCATACATTGCTGGTGGGAACTCAAACTGGTTCAATTAACTGGGGGAAGCAGTTGGGCATTTCCTAAAAAAGTTCAGCGTAAAAGTACCTATGGCCCAGCCATTCCACCTGTAGTTATACAGAGTGAAAAACAGGAGCTCAAGTAAACTACATGTACAGACAGTTCTTGGCAGTATTATTTACAATTGCCAAAGGTGGACACAGCCCCATTGTCCATCAACAGAGGAATAGATAAATTGTGGTATATGTATGTAATGAAGTATCATTCTGCCATGAAAATGAGTAAAATACTGACAGATGCTATAGCATGGATGAACCTGGAAAACATTCTACTAAGTGAAAAAAGCCAGACCCAAAGATCACAACAGATATTGTATTTATAGGAAATACCTGAGCAGGTAAATCCATACAGATAGAGCACAGACAGGTAGTTACCAGGGACTGTGGGGAGAGGAATAGGGAACAACTGTTAAACAGGTGCACAGTGAATGTACAAAATACCAGAGAATGGTTGTGTTATGTGAATGTTACCTCAGTAGAAAACACTATTTACCTCTCTACCCAGAAAAATATAATAAATGGGGTAAATGAAGAACGTTTGAGGTTTTTTTTCTGGCTCTGAGGTGAGCAGTATTTACCCTGGGGTCTTGTTTTTATCATCCATGGATACACACTAGGGGAAACTGCATAATTAAACAGGGTTTTCTTAGAGACTGTGTTCCCTTTATATATGATTTAAAATTATAGATAGTGCTAGTAAAGTAAAATTATATCACAAAGGTGTCAGGAATTATAGCAAAATTTGGAGAATTAGAGGATAGGAATCAGCAGGTGGCATGGTGGATAGGGCACTGGACTCCCACATGGCCAACCACGAGTCCTGTTCTGACAGCTTACTTTCTCAGTTTTCTTCTTTCTCTTTTATGACTATAGCTAGTGAAAATAATAAGTAAATAAATCATTCTTTTTTTTTTTTTTTTTTGAGAGGTTTTCACTATAGGGCGTGTGCGCTCGCCAGACAGAGAGAGACATAGAGATAGAAAGTGAGAAATCACTCCCCAGGGGGGATGGTCACGCCGCAATCCCTTCTCCTCCATTCTCCTCTCGGGATCTTGGGCACGCACGCACTCGTGCCCGGCGTGAGTTTTAAGCCACCGGGTCCAGGACGCAAACCGCAGTCGACTACGTGGGAGTCCAGCAACATAGCCATTACACTAACTGCTGGTTCCCAATAAATCATTCTTTTTAAAAATTGGGTATTTCGGGGGATTGAGGAGGGCTGTGAAGTGGGCGTGGTTGGGGGGAGGGTTTAATAATTTGATTTCTTTTTTGTCTTTAGTCACATGGTGATTTTATTCTAACCATGTCAGGACATTCCTATAAGCAGTAAAATGATTTTTGTATCTCTCACTGAATATCACATTGTAAATAAATCATCAAGTAACAGTGATGAAGATAAGATTGTCTCTAGGAAAATATTTTTATTGGCTTTTACATGGAATTGGCTTTATGTTCTAAAATTTGAATAACTGCACTTCTGTGAAAATTTTTAATACAACTATTTATCTAACCAACTGCTGGTAAGCTAGTGAGTAAACATTGTTCACTGAGTTATTTTTTACAGTGGTAATCTGATTTGTGTCTATGAAGCTCTGTAAGCTAAAGTGACTGCTTTGGTGTTATTTCAAAAAAAAGGAGAAAAAGAACTTATTTCCTTAGATGCTGGTCCCATTTTATATATCTCATGGATAGATGTCGTAGCAAACAGTTTCTTCAAGATTGTAGAAATCATCTGGCTGTGACTTAAAGTAATAGTTTACGTGGAGTCAATGTCATGATTTATTGCAGAATGATGCTTCTGTTTCTGCCAGGTAGCCCCATAATCTTCCTAGATATTTTTTCTGTTAAATGATGCAAAGGCAACAAAAAAGTTATATTTTTTCAATGAGAATACTCCAAAATATATATGCCAGTTCTACAGAGCTTTTTCAGGAGTTCGGGAGCCTGAAATACGCGAAACTGTGTGTATCGCAGGTATCTCCAGGAGATTCGAACAGCAGCCTCACAAAGGAGCTCAGATGTGTCTAAGACTCTCTTAGAGAAGGGCAGAGCATGTCAGCATGTTTAAACCTCCGAGCAGTTCTGAAGGAGAGAAGCGTGTTTAACTTTGTGTAACTCAGCACATCTCCTGCACATTTGATGGGGAGGGCCCCTCAGTTTTGCTGGCCCTGCGTAAATCTTTCCGAGGGAATATTATAAGAAACTGTCTTAGGGAAACGCCAAGGTAGATGATCTCTGAGGGTCCTGTCCGGTGATCAATTTTATAGTCTGGTAATAAATCTAACCCACTGTTTCTCTGGCTCTCTTATATAAAGTTACCATTTATCCCATTGCCTAGGCTGCAAACAAAATGGCACCAAGCTTGGAGATGTTATCCTTCCACCCTGGGCAAAAGGGGACCCACGAGAGTTCATCAGAGTCCACCGTGAGGTAATGGGAATGAATACCTTTCGCAGTTTAAGTTGGATTTCATTTGGTCACTGACCACCGTACTGAGAGAGGACCTTGAGCCATGTGACCCTGTTGAAGTTACTAACACACTATTGTCTTTGAGATGTTTAGTTATGTTAGTTCCTATTGACCACTGTGCATGTTCCTTTTACTTTGTGAGCAAGTAATGAAAGTCAGCCAGGGACTGAACCTGTTTTGGAATTACAGGCTTTGGAGTGTGATTATGTGAGTGCCCATCTGCATGAGTGGATCGACCTAATCTTTGGCTATAAACAGCAAGGCCCTGCTGCAGTAGAAGCTGTCAATGTCTTCCATCATCTTTTTTATGAGGGTCAAGTGGATATCTACAACATAAATGACCCACTAAAGGAGACCGCCACCATTGGGTTCATTAATAACTTTGGACAGATCCCTAAACAGGTATGAGCATATGGGTACTTTTATCATCGATGTATTCTGTTTCATTTTATAAGCTCTGTAAATATTTCTGTAGATGGTAGATGACCACATCATAATTAAGTTTAGACAAAGTTAATAAAGAAACACAAAATATCACCCAGTAGGTTCAGTAAACTCCTATTGAAAACGGAAAGAAAAAATATTCCTAGATTACTGCTTTGTGTCCTCACTTTTACAATTGAGATAAATAGAAATCTTGTTGTTTCAAGGCAATTTTCCCTCCTAGACGAGTGCAGGCCTGCTTTCTTCAACCTGCACAAGCCCTCACAGAGCCGCTCTGCAGACCACGGTATCCACAGGGTTTCATCTGGAAGCCAGCGCTGATTTTAGGCAGGGAAATTGCACGGTCATATTTAAACTTTAAAAGTTAATTCTGGGGGCCAGCAGATGGCATAGTGGTTACATCACTGGATTCCCTCATGGCCAACCACAGTTTGAGTACTGGACCTGGTGTCTTGAAACTGTCGCTGGGCTCATGCGTGTGGGTGGCCGAGATCCTGGGAGGAGAATAGAGAAGGGATTGCGGCATGGCCATCCCCTCAGGGGGTGACTTCCCACTTTCCCTCTCACTGTCTGTCAGTCTCTCTCTCTCTCTCTCTGGTGAGTGCATGCACCCTAAGGCAAACGAAGTTCAGCATGTATGCGTGGCACACACATATGCACACATTGCAGAGGAGCCCCGTCGGGAGCAGAAGACCACTTAGAAAGCTGTTGTATTACAGTGTTCAGAGGACAGATGATGCTGGCTTGGACTGGGTTGTTGACACAGGTGTGGTGAGTGCTGTGTTGTGAAGGCACGTGCTGTAGGGAGGCGTAGGGCATGCAGCAGCCGCTCTCAATGGCAACTGGAACTCACAGAAGAAAACCGAGAGCTGTGCTTCTCAGCACACTGATGCATGGATCTCCACTTCGTGTTCAGGGATGAGCAAACCTCCATTCAGAGATTCATCCCTTCTCTCAGCCTTATTGTCCAGGGTCCCGCAGGAGGGACGGGATGCCCCAGGAGTAGCCGCAGCACAGTGTGACAGAGGCATCCTTTGCTGAGCTGGCCAAACCACTCACCTTTACCAGGCGGCAGTGGTTCTGTGCTTTGGCCCTGGCTGCCTGTCTTCCTGCTTCAGATGTGTCTCCTGTGTCCCTTTTTGTAGATTGAGGCTCTCACGTTTGACACTTGGGAACGCATGGAACATGGCAAGTCTTTATATCTGGAAAAGACATGTTGGACCACAGGGTGACATCACTGCGCCTGGCATAGTGCAATCTGATCCCCTAAGAAAGGAAACGTGTTTGCTTTTTTTTTTTTTTAAGAGAGATTTTTCCTATAGGGTGTGTATGCTTGCTAGAGAGACAGAAAGCAAGAATCAGCCACCAGGGGGATGGCCACACTGCAATCCCTCTCCTCCATATTCTCCTCTCAGGATCTCGGGCATGCACGCACACCCACATACACGCTCCCGGCATGAGTTTTAAACTGCCAGTTCCACAACTTAACCACGGTCAACTACGTGGGAGTCCAGCAACGTAACCAGTACGCCATCTGCTGATCCCAACATGTTTGCTTTTAATGCTTGTTGATAAACTTTACTCGTAGTTAAGCAATCTTAATTTAACCATTATTTATTTAAACTTTTCCTTTTTCCTGAGGGTTACAAGGTGAGTAGCCTTGTTTCATACTTTGTGGAAAACAAATATTCTGAACCAAAAAATCGAGCCCCTTGCACTGTTACAGGAATTTTGTAACACTTTGGAGTATAGAAGGCCAGCAATCTGGGAGATGGGTCGGCCACCAGTGTATTTCTAGGACATTTCGCTGCGTAATAGAGAGTGCTTAGGATAATAGGACCCTGATCCTTTGATCCTATTTGCTTAAAAGGGAAAAAAAAAAAATCTTTGAAAGTTTGGGAGCCCTGTGTGTGTGTGTGTGTTTGTGTATCTTTGCCTATAAATTTCATTTTTCTTTTTTTCATCTGGAAACCCAGAATTCTGATTCACAAAGTGTGATCATCTTGTAGTCATCCTAAATCTCATTTCAGGAAAGGTTTTTTCCAAATATCTTTCTGAAATATTAGTTTTCCCACAGAAACTACTCCATGCCTGTTGTAAATATCTACAATTTTAAAAAACAGTAATCTTAAATGTATATTCACATTTTCAGTACTATGGAAGACTAAACAGAGATTTCAAAGATTTTCAGTTTCTTTTTTTTCGTTATAACATCACAAAATGAAAAGAGGATAATGCTCATGCTTTTAGCAAGTTAGGAGTACCTAAAGACAACAAACCGAAGTTGCTGAATCCCACAGAAAAGTCCTGGTATAGCCAGATAAATGCCAGTTAGAACATGTGCCAGCCATTGGTAGCACAGAATGGTATTGGGCTATAGAGAGTTAGTTTTTCATTTCACTGGAAAACAATTGTCAGTTGCCTGTAGCTTGAGAAAGTTACCATGAGTTCAGCTTAGCGTAGAACATGATGATAAATCAAACTCTGTATCAGTAGGCCTATCTCAACTTACAAAGTATGAGTTCTCGGCCAGCAGATGGCATAATGGCTATGTCGCTGGACTCCCATGTGGTCAACTGTGGTTTGAGTCCCAGACCTGGTGGCTTAAACTCATGCCAAACACGTTTGCCCAAGATCCCGAGAGGAGAATGGAGGAGAAGGGATTGCGGTATGGCCAGCCCCCCTGGGGGGGGGGGGGGTGATTTCTCACTTTCTGTCTCTCTTTGTCTTTCTGGTGAGCACACATGCGCTATAGCAAAAACCTCTCCACAAAATGAAAAAATGTGAGTTCTCTGGCATTTTTTGTGGTCTCTTTCAATTTATTTCCTCAAATGTAAAATAGAGATAACGAAGTGAAATAAGAACATCACACCTGGCATACAGAAGAGCTTAGAAAATGTTATCTTTAATTGTAAAGTTTGTCATTTTCTCTCATTATCAGTTATTTAAAAAGCCTCATCCCCCAAAGCGAGTGAGGAGTCGACTAAATGGAGACAATGCAGGAATTTCTGTCCCACCAGGCTGTACAAGTGACAAGATCTTTTTCCATCATCTAGACAACTTGAGGCCTTCTCTAACACCCGTAAAAGGTAAGATGATGGGAAATAAACTTGATTCATGGTTTGGTACAATTATTGAATAATCCTACTACAGTAATACCAAATTTCCTTTTTGGTAATAGTGTATTTTATAGTAAGTACTGAACATTTTGTGTTAAATCACCAAATATTTGTTAGTATTTATATTTTCTTTCTTTCCTTTTTCTTTTCTGTTTTTTCCTTTTTCTTTTTTTTTTTAACCTGTTGGATTTAACATCAGAAAAAGCCTTGTTTCTTCCTTCCATTAAGGTGGTCAAAACTTGAAATATCGAGGTTGTCTTCTTAACTTTATTTGTAGAAAAATATCTACCTGCATTTTTCATTCTCATTTATATGTGTTTTGCCTACCGGAAATAGCAGTAGAGAATGTATGTTTTAATATCTTTTATCTAATGGTAAATGAGCTATCAAAAAAGGTGTTTTTAAATAGGTTTTTTCCTCCCCTTAAATGAAAAAACATTTTGCAAGTTTGAAGTTGTTGCTTAAAAAATTAAAGAACTGGCATCAAGTTCTGAAATTCTGGTTAACTTGCGTGGCCACCACTCCGCCATTTTGCCTTATTACACAGACACTGCTCTGTGCCAGCTCCAGCCCAGTGATGGTTCTGGATGGCTAGGGTGGCCAGCAGAGGTCTGGCATGGAGAAAGGAGTCCACTCTCTCCGGGAATGTTGTGATCTTCCTTCAGGAAGTCTACAGCCTCTCTGTAACTTGAGAGGTGTCAAAGACATAGATTGGTTGATGATCTGTGTCCTAGTGAATACTGGGGAGGCTCCAGATAACTTGAGGGGTAAATTAGGCAGACCTGGTTGCTAAGAGCCAAATCCGAGAATGTTTAGAAGCGGGAAGGCTAGAGGGAATCCTTGCAGAGTACCCGTCAGGGTCAGGGTTCCCCCAGCCAGTCTGGTAGGGGAATCAAAAGCCAAGCTCTACTTCTAATTTCACTGTCTTATGTGCATGTGGGATGTTTACTTTGTATGCATACTTGAGATTACTTTACACATTGCCGGTGGGATAATGAAGTTCATTTTCCCTGGCCCTGTCCTAATATTTTGTTTTTGTTTTTGTTTTTTTTCCTAGAACTCAAAGAGCCAGTGGGACAGATAGTATGTACAGATAAAGGTATTCTTGCAGTAGAACAAAATAAGGTTCTTATACCACCAACCTGGAACAAAACTTTCGCTTGGGGCTATGCAGACCTGAGCTGCAGACTGGGAACGTATGAGTCAGACAAGGTTTGCATTGTTCCTTGCTTACCCGCTGAGTCTTGCTCTTCTGTGCTCTGGATATCCTGGCTAATGAGGGTGGGGAGAAACCAGTCCATGGGTCTTGTTAGCCATTCTTTCAAATTCTCAAAGAAAGGAGAGCTTCCCTGCGTCTGACTAAGATAAAGGAGCGAGTAGAGAAGTCATGTTTCCTGCAGATCAAGCGACTTTTGGAAACTTGTATGTAATAGAGGCTAGCAGTTTCCTTCTCTAAGATTTCCTCCAAGAGATCCTTGTCAGAAAGGTGTTCAGCATATCTGCCAAGCAGCATAGCTTCCTTTTGGTGAGTCACCCTCTAGCTCACTTACCATTTCAGCATTCTAAAAATGCTGACTGAAAACCTATTACCCCATCCCACAATGCTCCTGTCCCCTAAGAAGCAGCAGTGACTGGTTTAAGCCCCATGAGTGTCTCTTGGAGAGGCAACATGTGGTGACCTGTAGTGCCCTGTGTTTGGCCTCTGACAGTTCCCTCCCAGGAGCAGGGTGGATGGAATCTGCACAGTCCGCCGTGTCGCACCGTAACACAGTTCTCTAGTCGGTGTTCTTAAACAGCATTCTAACTACTACAGAAAACACATCGTTTTACAAGATTATCCCCTGCCTCACACAATAATCATTTTCCCAAACTGGAAAGACTGGAGACCTTCATTATGAATAAAGTTCTTTTTTTTTTTTAATTTTAAAGAATCATTTATTATAATTTTATTTATTCATTTATTCATTTTTTAATTTGACCAGAAAGAGACACAGGGAAGGAAGGTGAGAAAGCAAGCCACCAGGTCCAGGACTTGAACTCTGGTTGACCATGAAGGAGTGTCCGTGCCTTAATCACCACACCACCTGCTATTCCCAATAAAGTCCTTTTCTGAGAGAGATTTTTCCTATAGGTTGTGTGCACTTGCTGGAGAGAGAGAGAGAGATAGAAACAAGAAATGACTCCCTGGGAAGATGAACATGCCACAATTCCTTCTTCTCCATTCTCCTCTTGGGATCTTGGGTACACATGCACATGCGCCTGGTGTGAGCTTTAAGCCACCAGGACTTGAACCTGGGTCAACTATGTGAGAATCTAGCAACGTAGCCATTATGCCGCCTGCTGGTCCCAATAAAGTCCCTTTGAATTATATTTTTTAACACCAGCTATAGTTAGGAAGCTAAAGGAGTCTGTAGGGTGGATTTTCAGTGTGAACCGATTTTGCTTGTCAGTGCCTACACTGAGGTCCTCCTCCTCCATTCAGCTCTAATCCTTCCATTTCAGAAGCTCACACACTTGATGGCTCATGTGTCTCACATCTGCTTTATGTTACAGGCAGTGACTGTCTATGAATGTCTGTCTGAGTGGGGCCAGATTCTCTGTGCAATCTGCCCTAACCCCAAGCTGGTCATCACAGGCGGAACAAGTACCGTTGTGTGCGTGTGGGAGATGGGCACCTCGAAAGAAAAGGCCAAGACCCTCACACTCAAACAGGTATGAGGTATACAGAAAAGGAAAAGGATGTATTCCATCTGAGCTGCATACACTCTGGAGAAACTAAAAAGCTTCCTTAATTACAAGATACTGCAGACATAAAAGAACCAAAATATGTTCTTTGGCTAGAAATGCTTTTCTAAAAAAATTAAATCAGAATATTCTATTTCTAGAAGTGAGCTAAGCTGTTATTTTCCTTTTTAAATCTGAAGCAAGTTATCTTTAGTATATACACTTCTTTCTTTTTTTTTAATGAGCGAGAGAATAAGTGCACACGGGAGGTTAGGAGAGAGGGATATTTTTTTCCTCCCCACATTGTGATCCCTCTGCCCTCACCTTCCAGTAGGAGGAGGGACTACAGGTGCATACCATTGCACCAGCCTGTTCTGAGTGCAACAGAAACCAAATCTGGGCCTCCCATACGGTTCAGTAATTGTTAAGCAGTATTTTCCCACTTTACCCCACCACCACAGCTGGTCCAGTTACGCATATTTTAATATATAGAAGTAAGTACCATAAGTGTTTCTCAGAAATTAGATATAAACTTAATTTTTACAATCCAAATTATATTTGCCATTATTTCCTATCAACCTCTTTTCAGGATGATTTTCATTCAGCTGTAACACAAAGTCTGATTCTTTTATTTTTCTCTTTCCTCGTTTGTCATATCCCTAAGGATATGAATATACTTGAATAGCTCAACTCAAGAATATATTCTATAGACCCCTGATTATTTAATTCATAAGTATTTTTGATTGCCTGTTGTTGTTATTAAATAGAACTTAATAAGAAAAATCTTGCTTTTTTTACTTAAAGCAAGAATCCTTTTATAATTAAGCCATCTTTTAATATTTGGGGACCAGCAGTTAACGTAATGGCTATGTCGCTGGACTCACATGTAGTCAACCTCGGTTCGAGTCCTGGACCCGGTGGCTTAAACTCACGCCAGGCGCGTGTGCATGCATGCCCAAGATCCCGAGAGGAGAATGGAAGAGAAAGGATTGCAGCGTGGCCATCCCCCCTGGGGGGTGATTTCTAATTTTCTGTCTCTCTGTCTCTCTGTTTTTCTGGCGAGTGCGTGCACCCTATAGCAAAAATCTCTCTCAAAAAAAAAATTGATTTATGAGCAAATTTGCCATAAAGTGCTTCTTAACTAAGGAGCATGCATGCAAGTGTTTTTCTTGATGATTCCCATTTGAAGAGTATAATAATACTACCTATCACTTACTAAACACTTGCTGTGTTCAAGACATTGTGCTGGGTGTTTTAAAAATACAAAACTCCAATCTTGACCATTCTATGAGGTAGTATTAGACCCATTTTACATTTGAAAAAGAAACACAGCTTAGGGAATTCAAGACACATGCCCAAAGTCATACTTAATGGTTAAGCCAAAGCTTAAATTCAGTTCTGATTCCCAAGCTATTTTAAACCCAACTCAAGTAAATACTAAATATCTATGGAAATAATTGAACCCCCGTACTTATGCCAACAAGCACCTAATATTAGGCCAGAAACTTCATAGAGTTACTGGGTCTTGAGGCGAGCCATATACAGACATGTAGTCTCAACATGTACAGATACATGGTTGATAGTGCGTTTTGCTGATCTAGATTTTCCTGTTTAAAATATTTTCCACTTAGAAGCCAGCATGCCAGTGTAATGGACTTCTTGCTTAAAACAACCTTCTGGGTGTGCTGACATACAGTTAGGGTATCCATTTCACTAAAAGTTTAAACCATCTCATTATCTAAATAAGCGTATTTTCCTGCTAGGGGAGATGGCCCATGTTAAGTACTCAGGAACTCCTGATGGTCATTTGAATCTTTTTCTTCAAAACGCTTATCTATTTTCACACATTGCCAATTTCCTTGGTCCTGTTTTCTCTTCATATTAAAGCAAAAGAGAAAACTTCTTACTCTAGTTTGAAGCAGTCCCTTTCAGGCATCTCCAGTTGGGTAGCGGGACTCTAGCATGTTGACACCCCAAGACTACATCTTCCTTTAATCTCTCTCCAGGACTGTATAGTGCAACCACACAGTTCTCACTGTTTTTGCCATTTTTTGAAAATCTATCCACTTGCACTTGTTTAGAATGCACTGAACTGGAGTTTGTGCCATAAGACAGACTTTCCATTCTGTATCTCGGGGGCTCGTAATTGAGACTTCCAACATAGAGATGATAGAAGAAACCCAAGTTGGGTTGCAGTTGCCTTTTCCCCTCTTCTAAGACTCTGGCCCAAGTCTAGTAAAGAAAAAGTGTTAAAAGGAAAGAAGGTGCCTCCAGAGTCCTGAAGGCTTCTCCCCTCCCCTGAGGGATGAGGCAAGGGGCAGTCGCAGGAGAAGATAGAGCCCTGCCTCCTGGGTTCCCAGACACCGCAGTCGATGCACCTGCCGCGGCACTATGCTCGTCATTTCCTGAAGCATTCGGGAGCGTCAGGTCACAACCCCTCATTCTCATCAGCCTGATTTTTCTCCGTTCTCGCTTGTAGGCCTTACTCGGCCACACTGACACTGTCACCTGTGCCACAGCGTCACTGGCTTATCACATAATAGTCAGTGGGTCCCGTGACCGGACCTGCATCATCTGGGATCTGAACAAACTGTCATTTCTAACCCAGCTCCGAGGCCATCGAGCTCCAGTTTCTGCCCTTTGTATCAACGAACTAACAGTAAGTAGTAAAATTTCCACTGGTTTATGGTTAAGAAAACAAGTACTTCCAGCTAAAACAAATGAAAAATGACTGAGGTGTTTTCTAAGTTAATAGGTACTCACTGTATAAAGGTCACTGCATTTTCCTCGGTTTATGTGTTGTTTGTAAAACAAATGGATGTTAATGTATATAACCCAGAGACCAGTTTTGTCTTAAAATCCGTGCATTGCTGCATACTTTAAAGAGAGCACGATTTGATTAAAATAACATTATAAAGTATACTTTTTTTTACAAATAAGGAATTTATAGGATTCATTAAGGATGTTGGCGATTTTTGAAATTTTTAATGGAATATATTAAAATTATTTATTATTTACAATGAAAAGAATAAGATTTGGGTAACCAAATGAGAGACATTGTTATGCAGCTATCAGTATTTTCTAAACAGATCCCAGTGTTATCAAAGGAGACAATCTTTTCTCAAAAATAAATATGGTATATATTAGATTAAAACAAAACAAAACCCTTGAAGCAAATTTGAAGTATTTGTGTTTCACCATTTCACTCTTGCATAGAGGCAAGTGGTATCTTCGTATATACCTTTTTGCTTTGAAACTTTGTAAATATTGGAAACATTATTTTGAATGCAGTGTTCTTAATTTTGGGAGCTTCAAAAATAAATAAATAAATAAATAAATAAATAAATAAGGTATATACAAATAAGGAAAATGAGTATCCTAGGTGCCCCACACATGGACCAAGTCCACCTGAGATGAACAAAAAGGGGTTTCATTGCTAAGATAGGTTCCTGGGCCAGCAGGTGGCACAGTGGTTACAGTGATGGACTCCCACGTGGAAGACCGTGGTTCGAGTCCTAGACCTGGAAGCTCGAAAATCACACCAGTCACATGTGCATGAGTACCCAAAATCCCAAATGGAGGAAAAAAGATTGTGGCATGGCCATTCCCCTGGGGGGTGACTTCTCACTTTCCCTCCCACCATTTCTCTCTCTCTCTCTCTCTCTCTCTCTCTCTCTCTCTCTGGCAAAGGCACACATCCTATGGACAAAACCTTATTTAAAAAAAAAAATGATGGGTTTCTGATAAGTAGGAGAAGCTTCAGGGTTGGTTTATGAAGACTGAGGCCCCATTTCCAAGGGACAGATTACCATAGTAGTGTGTAGATGATGCACATCAGAATGTAGAAGAGATCCCTTTATGCAAATCAGCCTTAGAAATCAGCAGGAACAGCCCCGCCCCTCAGCCTCATCACATCTTCGCGATGTGTATGCCCCCCCCCCCCCCAGCCTTGCTCCTGCCTAGGTCTCTTCTCCTTGGATCGTGTTCTGGCCAGGCCACTGAGTCGTCCACATCATCATCCCCGTAACTTTTCTTTTTTTTTTTTTAATTTGCCAAAGAGCATGTACACTCACCAGAGAGAAACAGAGAGAGGGGGAGAAAACCCCTTCACACTGCAATCCCTTCTCTCTCTCCCCTTTCAGGGTTTTGGGCATATACCCATGTGCACCCAGCCTGTTTCTCCATCTGCTGAGGCTGAGATTCAAACCACGCAGTCAACCATGTGGGATCTGGCTCTTTTAACCACCAGGCCAAAGGATGCTGCATTTTTTATTTCCACCAAAATATATTATGCATTATGCTTTTAGTCAAATAAATTGCAGCTATTCAAAGGAAAAAGGGCCAGCCAGTGGCATAGTGATTAAGGAAGCTGGATCCCATATGGCCACCTGTGCAGTTTGAGTCCCAGACCTGGCAGCTGGGAAAAAGATAGGAGCTTTACAAAGATGTGGGTGCAACAGAACCACTGTGATCCAGCAGTGCTGCTCGGTCAAATGCTTATTAATTCCTTTATTTAGAGCACTTTGTTTTGGAGTTCTTAAGTGCTGATCATTTATTTATAGGCAGTTGTTATCTGAGCCAATGTCTACCCACTGGATCGCAATAGTTGCTACAAATACTACAGAAGCATTTCTTTCTAGGATGCTTTCATAATCTCTTAATAACTCATGAGAGGATTTCTGTTTCTGTTATGTTTCTTCAACCACTATGAAGCCTGCTTGACTTCATTTGTATTTTGAGCTGGAGCTCCTTGCGGCTGCCCTTTAATTCCCCTCCTCCGGCTCAGCCCTCAGAACCACAGGATTTGCTCTAATGCACTCTAATTGTGGCCCCCTGGAGTAACTGAAGAAAACTTCGCCTGGTGCAGAACAGGGCAGCTGCCTGCCTCTCGTCTCTTGCAGAGACTGAGGCCACTAATTAAAACTCAGCTGCTGACACTCGTAGTCAGAGATAGCCCCGTGAACAATAATGCAGAGGTAGACACCACAGTGCTTTTTTAAATATTCTCTTTGTTTGGGTTTTGGTTTAGTTCTTGGGAAAACAGCTGGGAGAGTGGGCATTGCGAGGGGGAGCACTAGGAAGACCAGCACAGGCTGTGAACGTCCTTGTCCTGCCTCCCTTGCCTTGCCCTCACCCTCTTTCTTACAGTGGGGCTGTGAATCAGCTCCTAGCTCTCCCTCTGCTTTTGATGACAGTCTTCAAGTTTCTGTGGGTTCTCGTGTGTCTCCTCAAGCTGGTGCCCAGCATCGTGACATCCTAGCTATCTTAGGAATGAAAGAGATAGCAAGGTATGGTGGTTACACTTCGGGGCTGGAGAGAGCTGGCTTCCACTCTTGACTCTGCCAAGGAGGTTGCTTAAGCTCTATTCATCGCCTTTCATTCTTTAAAGCAGAGCTCGGAATAACGAGCCTCCCACGGTCGCCGCGACAATTGGACAAATGGAATGTCTATAGTCTGTGCCAGGGTGCCTGGCATGTGGTGGGTGCTTTGGAAGGCACCGGACTTCCTTGAGCAGGAGTGAGTTGTGTTCTCACCAGGTTGGTAGAGCCCAGGCTAGTAGAATTTGAGGAAAAGGCTTATTCTTTTCTATCTTGGAACTCATGAAAATATGAATTATCAACTCAGGGATTCTTGGAGTTTGTTAAGTTTGCCATTAACCCATGTGCCAGTTTTCTTTTTCCTCTCATTCCCCCACTTCTATTGTAAATGCAAAGTTTTAAATAGGATGTTACAATATTACCAAGATTTCATCTTTTCATTTATTGAAGAGCAAGACACAACTGGATCTGGGCTGAAAATTTCTCTTCTACCCTATGATTATGGTGGTTAGGCTCATTTTGTAGAAATAAGTGGAGGTGGGCCAGCCAAGTGGCATGGAGGTGGTTAAGGTGACTGGATCCTATGTTGCCGACTGCGATTTGAGTACCAGACCTGACACCTTGAAAATCACACTGGGCACATGTATTTGCATGCCCAGAATCACAAGAAAAGAGTAGAGAAGAAGTAAATGATGGAATAAAGGAGAGTAGTCACCAGCTGCTCAGATTGTAAGTAGCTTTGTGGTGAAACCAGACCTCGCTCAGCAACGTGCAGTGGCATCAACCTCTCTCTCCTCATGGGATTCCCTGGGCCACAATGTCTACCCAACTTTGAATTCTTTTTTATTTATTCATTTATTTATTAAGATTTTTTGCCATAGGGTGCATACACTTGCCAAAAAGAAAAACGAAAGTGAGAAGTCACCCCTGGTGGTGTTGGCCATGCCATGGTCCATTCTCCATTCTCCCCTCAGGATTTCAGGCATGCACACACATGCACCCAGCGTGATTTTTCAAGCCACTGGGTCTTGGGTTCAGACCACTGTGTGAGAGTCCCAGCACCTTAAATGCTACACCACCTGCTGGCCCCTGAATTCTATTTTTTTTTTTTAAGAATTATTTTATTTAACTTTATTTATTATATTTTAAGTTGATCAAAGACAGAGAGAGAGAAAAAGTGAGAAAGCAAGCCACTAGGTCTGGAAGTCAAACCATGGTCAGCCATGTGGGAGTCCAGTGATTTTAACCATCATGCCACCTGTCTGGTCCTGACTTTGAATTCTTAAAGAGGTCTCTGTTCAGGACATTTTTTAAAGCCAGCAAGCACTGAATCCCAGATTACTCCAGAAATTACTCAGCCCTAGTCCAAGGACTGGAAAGGTTTTTGAGAGCAAGGCCATGGATTCAGTTTGCTCCTGAAACTAGATTGTAATACAAAGGGAGCAGAGATTGAAGCGTTTTCCTTTGTCTTTGCAGGGGGACATCGTGTCCTGCGCCGGCACATACATCCATGTGTGGAGCATTAACGGGAACCCCATCGTGAGCGTCAACACGTTCACAGGCAGGAGCCAGCAGATCATCTGCTGCTGCGTGTCAGAGATGAACGAAT
This sequence comes from Tupaia tana, assembly GCA_026018925.1. Classification (NCBI taxonomy): domain Eukaryota; kingdom Metazoa; phylum Chordata; class Mammalia; order Scandentia; family Tupaiidae; genus Tupaia; species Tupaia tana. The sequence goes on from JAKSZU010000017.1 coordinate 20,934,727, forward strand.
GGGACACGCAGAACGTCATAGTGACAGGACACTCGGATGGCGTGGTGCGGGTAAGCACGCGAGGGGAAAGCTCATTGGGGTACCTGCTGCCCTCATCCACCTGCAGCATGTGAAGCTGTTTGCAGTTGAAGGACATTGAACAGGTCGTGTGTGTCTAGCAAACTCTCGCTCTGCTCACAAAAGCTTGGCACTGTGGTATCAGCTGGGCGAACGTGGGTGCTGCCTCTTGTCTTCCTATTAAGGAGACCTGGTAGTGCTGCAACCGCCTGACAGCTTGACACCAGGAGGTCACTTAAACATGACTCTCCTGTCACACTGGGATTGCTACAAATGTGAGCTGCACAAGTATCAGGCTTTGCACCTGTCACATGGCTTCTCAGGGAAAGCTAGGAAGCAGGACTGTCTTCTCCACAGAGAATCACAGCTAGAAGATGCTGCCAGGGACCTCGAGTCCATCCCAGGCTGGGATCACAGGTGGTGTCACCTGAAGCTTCAATGTATCTTACCCTTTCTTCTGTTTTTTGATCCTCTACAGAAAATAGAATCACAGGGCATGGGGACCAGCAGTTAGCGTAATGGCTATGTCGCTGGACTCCCATGTAGTCAATCACGGTTCGCATCCTGGACCCAGTGGCTTAAAACTCACACCAGGCGCGTGTGCGTGCGTGCCCAAGATTCTGAGAGGAGAATGGAGGAGAAGGGATTGCAGCATGGCCATCCCTCCTGGGGGGTGATTTCTCACTTTCTGTCTCCCTGTCTCTCTGTGTCTGGCGAGCGCACGCGTCCTGTGGCAAAAACCTCTCAAAAAAAAGAAAAAAGAAAAGAAAAGAAAAGAAAAGAAAAGAAAAGAAAAGAAAAGAAAAGAAAATAGAATCACAGGGCATGTACCTTTATAATCTGTTCAAGTATTTGAGTTTTTCCCTCTCGGGAGACTCTTCCTTTGTGCCTATCTTGTGTTTTCTGTAAAAGCAGAGAGCAGCTGATTACCACCCTCACTGTCATGGGCACAGTCACATGCTGAGACAGTGAGGCCATCGGCCCACTCCTTCACCCCACCCTGTACCTCAGACACCAGGCACGTACACACACCACACGCCCACACCCACACCCCCGAGTCGGCCCCTGGGGAGTGGCGTTTCAGATTGCTACATCTGCAAGGCGTTGTCCTGAAGCTCCATAGCCAGATGCATTTGGGAATGCTGCCCCGGTGTGCTCTTTGGAGATCTATGGTACGTTCATGCGAGCAAGGGTCTCCAGAAGGCTTTGTAGGAAATGAAGATGTAAACTTAGTGGAACCATGCTTTTAAAGTCACGTGGCCACAGTTCTTTTCCTTCCTCTTTGAAACAGCTATGTGTGCAGATAGTTCCCCATCATATTTTTCAAGGTACACGGAAAGCTAACTATACACAGTAGTACAAATTACCTGTCTAACCCTAAAAGCCTGTCTTCATCCATTGACCTGTGAATTGCTTCCTTAATCTGTTTCTTGTTTTTTATTTTCATACTTAAATTTAGTTTTGGAGAATGGAATTTTTGCAAGTTCCTGAAACACCAGCTCCTGAGCCTGTTGAAGTCCTAGAAATGCAAGAAGACTGTCCAGAAGCACAAATAGGTAAATAACACTTTCTAAAAAGCTTTTCGATTGTGTTCGTATTTTGTTTTCCCCTTGCTATGAATAAACTCACTCCAAACGTGAACAGCAGCTGAGCTGGGCAGCACTCACAGAAGCACGATGGCCACTGTGCAGTCCTCGGGCTGGCACTCCAGGGCTGGTGTCGAGGGGCTGACTTCCGCATTCCATCTCAGGTGTAACACCAGCTTCCTGCAGCACCAGCCACTGGGGCTCTCAGATCTGAACACATAAAGCCTCCGGCAGGGAGGCACCCTGTCAGGTAAGTTAGGCAGCTCTGCACCTCAGTGCCACGTCAGTGCTGCCACCACCTGGCTGGTCCCTGTGGATGCCTGTGTTCACAGAGGCGACCAGAGTCCACACCCCAGGCCTCCTCAAGTAGAGCATTAGTTCCCACTGCACCCAGCTGACCTGCGCTCTGTTACCTTTTGTCTGTGAAATACAGAGAGAGAGGATTTCTATACAGAACGATTAGAAACAGTGTTAGACTTCTGGGCCAAGATGTGCTTTGAGATGCTGAACTCTGGAGAAGCTTCCCTCCCTTGATTTAGAATAGTTGGTACCAGGAACTTATTGGAACAGACCAAGATTTTTGATTTGACTTCAGAATGTCTTTCTGTGATTAATTTTTTAAAGGTTTTTGCCATAGGGCATGTGCACTTGCCACAGAGAGGGAGACAGACAGACAGAGACAAAGAGAGGGAAAGTGAGAAGTCACCCCCCTCAGGGGGTAGGGAATGGCCACAACACAATCCCTTGTCCTCCATTCTCCTGTTGGGATTTTGGGCACACACATGTGTCAGTGTAATTTTTAAGATGCAGGGTCTGGGACTTGAACTGTAGTCAGCCATGTAGGAGTCCAGCAACTTAACCACTGCACCACCTGCTGCCCCCCAAGCCCTCATCCCCCGTGATTAATTTTTGTTCACTGAGAATTCAGCATGACTTTGATGATAAGCAGGAGTGACTGAGGGGAAAGACTTATTATCAGAAAAACACAAATCACCTCTTCGTAAGCTAAAAACAATCTTTATTTTCCATGCCAGAAACAAAAGATCCCACAGGTAGAACATTTTAATGCTCATATTATGTTAATATGTGTAAATTACTATACAGTTGATTTCAGCCCCACCACAAATGTCATTTGGGTAGTCAAAGGCACAAAAATTCAGTTTGATGCAGGAAGTATTTAGGGGTTACCTGTTATATATAAGACATTAGATTAAGGGGTCCAGTAAGAAGCAGATCACTTTCCCTCCTTTTAACAAAGCTTTTAAGGGAATAAAAGTATATGGGGCTGGCAGGTGGTGCAGTGGTTAAAGGCACTAAATTCCCATAGGGCCAATGGCAGTTTGAGTCCCAGACCTGTTGGCTTGCTTTCTCACTTTCCCTTTCCCTCCCTCCCCCTCCCTCCCTCCCTCCCTCCCTTTCTCTCTCTCTCTCTCTCTCTCTCTCTCTCGTCAAATTAAAAAAATAATAAATAAATAACAAATGGAATTAAATAAATCATTCTTTTGAAATAAGAGAGAATAACAGTATAAGATGAGATGAGTAACTGAGATGGGAGAAGGGTTCAGGTTCAGAGTGGAGAGAGACTTGTTCATCTGCAGCTGCATATTCATTAATATTGTGAAGAGCGTTTGGCAGAAGGGGCAGAGAACAGGAGGGCAGCCCACGGGAAGGGTTGGCTCTGGACAGTGTAGAAATAGGAACTTAAGGACACCTTTCAGGTGAAAAAAAAAGATGAGCCAGGGATTCCTGGGAAACCAAGCAGTATCCGAGGCGACTTCTCTGAGGGCCTCAGTGTTCATGATGATAGTATGTCACCAGGGTGAGCACACCATTCAGACTCGTCCACGGCTCCTCATGAGTAGGAGACCAGCCAGGAAACTGTCTTGCTAAGTATGTATGTGCACGCCCACATCACTTTGTTTTCTTTTTTCTAATTTATATACTTGTCTGTCATAAATTTTTCCTCCAATAAATTTTATTACAAGAGAGTAGGGAGTCAAAGTATAGAAATGTTAAAAAAAAAGAAAAAGAAAAAGAAAGAGGAAGTCAGACTCTCAAATTAAAGCTTTTATCAGTTATTCATTCATCTTTCTAGTCACTTAACTTAGTGACTGCTGTCTGCAAAGCACTGAAATTGAACCTCCCTTCTCAAGCTTCTTTCCACTGTCTAGTAGAAAGGCTGTCTAATAGCATAGGGTGAGAATCCCAGGTGTGTAAGCAGCGTAGAGTATCAAAGGAGTCCAGGAGAGGGAGCACATACTTTCAGCTGAAGGAATAGGTTAAAATTTTAGAGAAAAGGGACCAGCAGTTAGCATAATGGCTGTGTCGCTGGATTCCCATGTAGTCGACTGTGGTTCGAGTCCCAGACCCGGTAGCTTAAAACTCATGCCGGGCACGTGTGCATGCATGCCCAAGATCCCAAGAGGAGAATGGAGAAGGGACTGCAGTGTGGCCATCCCCCCTGGGGGGTGATTTCTCCCTTTCTGTCTGTCTCTCTGTCTTTCTGGTGAGCGCATGCGCCTTATAGCAAAAACCTCTCCAAAAAATAAAATTTTTTTTAGAGAAAGAACCATTTGAGCTATGCCTTGAGAAACAAGTAACTTCAGAATGCCTAGCGCCCAGGAAGGCAGGCTGAGGTGGGGCTGACAGCATGTGCAGAACCAGCTGGAAGGAGCAGACCTGCCTGGAGCATACAGGGCCGCACCATCCAGCTGCAGCGTCCCGGGAGTGTGGGGCAAAGGCGGCTCTAGCCACTGGGAAAGATTTAACTGCTCAGCTGAGGATTTTGCCAGAGTATTCTATGAACTCCTTTAGAAATTCTGCTCTCTGTAATCTAGCCAAAATCCTGGCATCGTTTTTCTTTTTGGTTATGCTTCGCTTGAATTATCATGTCTGTTGTATCTTAAAACGGAGAGAAAAAATTCCAATGCATCAAAGCTGGGTTTGCCTGTGAAGAGTTGTGTTTTTTCATTCTCCCAATGCTTTCCCCAGGGCAGGAAGCCCAGGACGAGGACAGCAGTGACTCCGAAGCAGATGAGCCGAGCCTCAGCCAGGATGCTAAGGACGTGCCCAGCCAGCCCAGCAGCACCAGCCACAGGCCCCGGGCGGCCTCCTGCAGAGCGACAGCCGTCTGGTGTACTGACAGTGGCTCCGATGACTCTAGGCGCTGGTCCGACCAGCTCAGCTTGGATGAGAAAGACGGCTTCATATTTGTGAACTACTCAGAAGGCCAGACCAGAGCCCATCTGCAGGGACCCCTTAACCACCCCCACCCCAATCCCATTGAAGTGCGGAATTACAGCAGATTGAAACCTGGTAATCCAAAGTCTGGTATCTCTTTCTCACTCTTTATTGGTCATGGTGTGAGGGTTGGTGGATGGAGGCAGTGGGGTCCAGCTCTTCCTGAGCCCACCCCTAGTGTTTTGTGATCCGGGTCACCCACAGAGGAAGGTCTGTTATGTTTCTTCTGTATGGTGTGTGTTTAGGGATTCTATTTTACAGTGGCGTTTGCAATACATGGGGGCATTTTTTAAAGAAAAACATCAAACTAAAAACTACATTCATTTGCAAATTATAGAATCATGACAACAAGCAAGTTATTAATTATAAATAAAACTGCATTAGAGTTAGAGGCCAGTTCCTCAGAGAAATTACATGTATGTTCTTAAATTGAAGATTTCTCCTCCTCTCCAGTTTTCTTTTCAAATGAGACGTTCTCCAGCCTGGAGCGTGGTTTCATTAAACTGAAGGTTTACTTCAACTGAGGCAGCCACTGCTAAAAGTCGGAGACGGGGCTATCCCTTGTGTGCTGAGGCACTCTAGCTCTTCAGTCCCCGTCTTAGAGCACATCCACCCAAAGCGGCTTTCCTCCATTCACCAGTAGTAACTCACGTCCTCCTGTCTCCGTGCCAGGGTACCGATGGGAGCGGCAGCTGGTGTTTAGGAGTAAGCTGACTATGCACACAGCCTTTGATCGAAAGGACAACGCACACCCAGCCGAGGTCACTGCACTGGGCGTTTCTAAGTAGGTATCAAGTTTTTCCCAGCTCCTCTCCCCATCCAAGTAACATTTACTTAGTAGGGCTGTATACTCCTGGCCAGTCTGGAACAGACAGATTTCATCACTCACAGAGACACATCTGAAGAAGAGAACTGCCAGTGTCTGGATATTAGTTCTTAATTAAAACAAAACAATCTTTGTTGTCTCTTTTGATCAGAGATATATAAAATTTGATCCAAAAAATTGAAGTATAAATCATATGGCCAAGGAGGAGGAAGAAAGCACCCCGGGGGGATGTAGTCACATCACAGTTCCTTTTCCTCCATTTCTCCGTTCTGTCGGGATACAGGGGGTGTACACACATGCATGTGGCATGTTTTTCAGACCTCTGGGACCAGAATTCAAACATGGTCAGCCATGTGAGGTCCAGCTCCCTTAACCGCTAGGCTGTGGAGCAAGCCCCTCGGTTCTTTTATTTCTTTTTTTTTTTTTAAGAATTATTGGGACCAGCAGTTAGCATAATGTCTGTCGCTGGACTCCCATGTAGTTGACCTCTGTTCGAGTCCCAGACCTGGTGGCTTAAACTCACGCTGGGCACGTGTGCGTGCGTGCCCAAGATCCCGAGAGGAGAATAGAGGAGAAGGGATTGTGGCATGGCCAAACCTCCTGGGGGGTGATTTCTCGCTTTCTTTCTCTCTGTCACTCTCTGTCTTTCTGGTGAGTGCACGCGCCCTTACAGCAAAAACCTCTCAAAAAAAATTATTTAATTTTATTCATCATTACTATTATTTTTTGATAATAATTCTCGTGAGAAAGAGAGAGAAAGTGAGAAAGCAAGCCACCAGGTTCAGGACTTGAATCACAGTTGGCCACGTGGGAGTCTAGCACCTTAACCACCACACCACCTGCTGGCCCCTGTTCCTATTTCATTATACAGAGTACCCCTGAGTGAATCAACAGGTCTTCCTGTGACCCTCATCAAACCCCAATCCCAGTACCCCCGGGTCAGTAACAACAGGCCTTCTGTGTGGTGACTGTCTCTGTCACGTCTCCTGCAGGGATCACAGCAGGATCCTCGTGGGTGACAGTCGAGGCCGAGTTTTCAGCTGGTCTGTGAGTGACCAGCCAGGCCGTTCCGCTGCAGACCACTGGGTGAAGGACGAAGGTGGCGACAGCTGTTCAGGGTGCTCGGTGAGGTTCTCCCTCACAGAACGACGACACCATTGCAGGAACTGTGGTCAGCTCTTCTGCCAGAAGTAAGAGAACTGCGTGCTTGTTGGTTGCCATGGGTTAAGCTCTGAGGGTATTAGACCCTGCCCACGGGGGCAGGTGTGCTGTGGTTTCTTGATGGCAGTACCCTGTATTAGCATAACGCAGGCTGCACTTCCTCTGTGTTCTTTTCTATCACTACAGTTATGCAACTCTTCCTTCATATTAAAAATTGCAGAAATGATCATCACAAACACCCAGTCCCCATGACTCCCCATGCACATGTGCTAACATTTCATTGTGTTTCCTTGAAACACAATGTGAAATGTCTTTGTGAAATGGGTAAACATAGAGATACATATTTTTAATTATTAATTTTATTTATTATTATTATCATTATCGTTATTTTAATTTGACCAGAGAGAGAGAAAGGGAAAGTAAGAAAGTGAGTCACCAGGTCCAGGGAATGAACCGTGGTAAACCACGTGAGACTCCCTCACCCCAACCACCACGCCACCTAACGAACCAATACTTATTTTTTTAATGAATTTTCTTTAAATATTTATTTTGTTTGTTTATTTATTTATTTATTTGTGGGTGACTTCAGGCCATGGGTCTGGGACTTCAACCTCAATTGGCCATGTGGGTCCAGAGCCCTAACCACCACACCACCTGCTAGCCCTATCCATACATATTTTAAGGCTTCTTTTCCCGCTTCACCAACCACTCCCTCTTCTTCTCCTTGCTTGTACCCTTCCACGAGCATATGTCACTTCAGGAACATTACATGGTTTGGTTTTGTGTGGTCTTCAGTTTTACATTTCAGCCTTTCTAGCAGACCGTCTGCACCCATCTATAACTTTTTCCATTCAATCTCCATTGTTTTTGAGATTCGTTCATATAGATAACTGTTATTCTAGTATGCTCATCTGAACTATCTTCAGGTATTTTGTTATATAAATCTATCAGTTTATTCCCCTTTTGATAGCCTCTTAAGGGCTCTTAGGTTTTTCCTCATTTTATCAATACCATAAATATTGCTATAATTCGCACAGTTATGAAAACCCTTATAATACACGATCTGGAGTTCTTTAAAAGAGATGGCATGGGAGACCAGCAGTTGCCATAATGGCTATGTCACTGGACTCCCATGTAGTCAACCACGGTTCGAGTCCCGGACCTGGTGGCTTAAACTCACACCAGGTGTGTGTGTGTGCGCGTTCCCAAGATCCCAAGAGAATGGAAGATGGAGGAGAAGGGATGACAGCGTGGCCATCCCCCCAGGGGGTGATTTCTCGCTTTCTGTCTCTCTCTCACTCTCTGTTTTTCTGGCTAGTGCACGCACCCTATATCAAAAACCTCTCCATAAAAAAAAAAGGAAGAAGAGATGGAATGGAATTGATAGAACATAGTCTTACTCTTGAGCTTAACTAGTTATTGACAGATTACTTTCCAAAATGGTAGTGCTAGTTTGCACTACCTCCAACAAGGTTTGAAAGGTCTCCAAATTCTTAATCATACTTGGTGTTGCCAGACTTTTTTACTTTGGCCTGTCTGACAGCTAAGAAATAGTGCTTTGTTGTTTTAACTTGCAATGCCAGTGAAGTGTTGAACATCTTCTCGTGAGCCAGTTGGCTATCTAGTGTTCCTCTTGAGTAACTGCCCATTTTTCATGCAGATTTCTCTTATTTCATGCAGATTTGTCTTTGTAGGAGTTCTTTGTCCATTCTGAGCTTTAATCCTTTGTCTTTTATATATCTTGCAGATACTTCCTTGCAAACTGGCCTAAGTTGTAACTTTGTATATGTTTTTTTCTGTCACACAGTTTTTAATTTCTGTGTAGTCTTACTAAATTTATTACTCTGACTTCTGCAATTTTGTGCATAATGAAATCTTTTCTCGTCCCATGATCATAAAGATATAACTGTTTATTTTCTTTTTTAAAGTTTCAAAAGTTTTACTTTTCACATTAAAGTCTTTAATCCACTTGGAATTTATTTGGGGGTATTACACAAGGTGGGGATCTTTCTTTCCCTGCATGAGAAGTCCGCTGTCACATCCCATTGTCCTGGGTGTTCTCTGTCATGCGCTGCAGTGCTGGGTATGTGTTCATGGCCCTCACTGTCCCTGCCAGATCCGTGCATGGTCCGTACACGTTAATTCTTGCATTGCCTACCTGCAGGGACCCTTTCACAGAAAACACTATTCCCAAACCATGCCATTGTTTTCCAGGCAGGTCCTGAGGTTTTGTGGGCAGCATTGGTTTATTGGTAAGGGAATGCATGGTCTTTGGGTTTACTTTGACTGGACATTCATTGGCCTGCCTACTGCTCTGTTATCTCAGGCAAGTTACTAAACCTCTCTGAGCCTCAGTTTCTTAATCCATAAAGTGGATTTTCATAGAGGTGTTGAGAGAATTAAGTGAGATCACGTACGTGAGTGTTGTAGAGTACCAGTGTGAAGTCTGGCTATCTAGGTGTTAAGTTATCATTCATGTAGAAATAGTGGTGTAGATCATTCATGGGATCTTTTTGTAAGCTTAAGTGGGAGTCCAGCGACATTTTTGCTGGTTCTCTGCTGGGGCAGTCTGATTCAAGATGAGGTAGCCAGAATGTTGCTGCCAGCCGTTCCTTACAGGGACGTCTGTGCACTGGCAGAGCCCTCCCGTCCCGTGGCTGCGTGTGCTCACAGGCCCTACCGAACCAAGGAACCGAGTCATTCCTCAGCCCCACTGCACACACGCAGGCACATCTCTGTTCGGGGTCATGCCTGACTTTCAGAATGTTGATCAGGTCCAGGTACTCTTGATGTCCCTCAGGCCGTCAAATGCCAGATGGAGGCTTCATTTGCAAACCTGACAAAACTGACAGTGGGTGGTACGAGAAAGCAGGCACCTCGAAGGGCCTCTGGGAGGGTGCAGCCTGCCCTCAGCTGCCACGCCGCTGCAACTTCTGCCCAGCCCAGGGACAGTCCTGCAAACCCCTTACGTTAGTTTCTTCTCTGGACACTTCTCTTGGTAGACTAATGGAGGAAATATAAATCTCCTTTTCAGTCTTGTGAAAATCCAACCTTAAAGTAATTTAAAGCCACATCCAAAGTCACACCCTGCTGTCATCCCGGAATAGGAACTCTGAATATTTTTAAAGAATTTGAACATCCCTTAAGTTCGGTCTACTTCAACTCTATCAAGATGAATCCAGAATGATAAATACAGAATGAGGGCATTTCAACCAGATAAGCCAAACTACCTGTTTAAGAAATAACTAAGGATTACAATATTTCAAAGTACGAAAGAACTTGATAGTGTCCAAAGTATGTTTTATAATTATTTAATTTTATTGCTATTATCATTATCATTATTATTATTACTATTTTAATTCATCAGAGAGAGAAAGTGAAAAAGAGCCACCAGGTTCTGAACACAGCACTTTAACCACCACGCCACCTGCTGGTCCCTAAAGTGTCTCTTAAAAGGGACAGTGAGCCTTCTGATTAAAAAAAAAAAAAAGTCTGCTCCAAGGAGAGACACTGACATCCCTTCCAGGTGTGTGGGCCATGAGGACCAGTCTACATGTGCAGAGGGGCCGTACACAACTGTTCAGAGCCCGCAGCTTTATTACGTAGAAAAAAATCTAAACTCTGCTTTTCATTTTTGTTTTATTATTAACTCCCTTCGGTAAAAAAAAAAAAAAAGAAAAAAAAGCTTCCCCAGTTTGATATTACTTTTCTTCATGGGCAGAAACAAGGTACCACAGCATCCCCTTTGGCCCTTGGTCAGCCACACGGCATGAAACAGCACAGTCCTTTAACCACCTCCCGGCATCAGGTGGTTACCAGCATTACGCGGCAAGCTTTCCGTTCCGTTTTCACATGAGTATTTCTGGCCCCACTGACCAAGTGGGAGAGGACCCGTAACTAATGGATTGTTCCTTTACTTTAGGTGCAGTCGATTTCAGTCTGAAATCAAGCGCTTGAAAATCTCCTCGCCGGTGCGTGTGTGTCAGAACTGTTACTATAACTTACAGCATGAGAGGGGGTCGGAAGATGGGCCTCGAAACTGTTGAAGGTTCAACCAGCCGATTGGAGACCACGGTCTGTAGAGCCCTCCCCAATTCCTCTGTCCAGGCTTGGAAGGCGTTGCAAACAGTCTCCGTTTACATAGCTCTTCATACCGTGGGTTTGAAGTGTTGCGTTCAAAGGGATCATTGAATAAACGGGTGTAGAGTACAGTAATGGGGCAGGCACTGTTCAGGCGAACAGCACAAGGAGGACGTGAGGTGGTTCCTAGGAGCGACGCTTTCCATGTCCGACTCTCCCTGGTAACAATAGCTGTCTCCAAGAGAAAAATCCTCACGTATTAACTGTGTTTTCTTGCATCTCATTTTTATAGAGCTACTACATCCTTATTTGGAAAAACCAACAAAAACAGCAAAAAGGCTTTTAGAAAACGGTTGTAAATCTGACTTCTTTGCAAGTAACTGTGTATATTGTAAATAGGTATAAAGGCCTTTTTTTCTAAATAAGGACTTAACTGCCTGTAACATGAGACTTCAAACTAAACCATTAACTCAGTGAACTACTTATGGTTTGTCTGACATCTCTCACTTACCAATTAATTATAAATATGTTTTTTTAAATCCTCAAAGACATTATCTGTGGTCTTTTGTTTTTCTTTTCAAACCCAGCCTGTGTGCCTGATGTCATTTCTTGCGAGTTGCCCACAGTATCCCCACTCACTCTAGGCTAGCAACCAAAATAACGCGGACCTTCTGTAGGAAACAGCGCGGGAGATAGGAATCCAGCAGAAGATAACCTGGGACTACCTGGGCGACTCCTTCCTGGCTATACACCACCTCAGTGTTGTTCTAATGTCACGAGGCCCCTTCTAAACTTCCATGCGGACTGCTGTGTGGTCAAAGCAGACCTTCCTGGCACTGCATAAGTCAGTCAGATGACCGAGGTAGTGCAGGAAATAGCCCTGCCTCAACTAATGGAAATATATCTGCATGTAACCCAAAACTAGCTTCTCTTGCCTAGAACATAATAAGTACATGTCTTTGGTGACACTAATGACTAATGTCCTACTATAGCTTATTTTCAGAAAAGGGTTATGAAGGAAAAAAAAAAAAAGACAAAGTGTACAGAATTAGCATAAAACCTTGTTGTAAAACTGGGTCATGTCAGAACTGCTTAAAATTAACCTTTACCATTTAATGCCATCTACCTGAAACCAGTGAGATTTATACTGTATCAACGTCTATTTTTTTGTTTTTGCTATGAATATAATTACAGTATTTTAATATTTAGTTATTTAATTTGTTCTACTAGTTGGATACAGAACACACAAACCCAGGGGGATTAAAGCTGGTGGGGGCTAAGAGAGGAGTTTAGTTTACAGAAAAAAAAAAAAAGGCTTTGGTGGTGGGATTTTTTTAAAAAATGTGTGTTATGTACATATCTATATATACATATATATAAACAAATGAAGCAATTAATCTAGATTTTAACATTTTCAGATACTTAGCGATAATATTATGAACAATTCTAAAAAGCCCTGTGATTTAAAAAATGTAGGATCATTTATAGCCCAAGAAAGGAAGGACAGGCCTTCACACCCTCAAGGACGTATCATACAAAGGACAGTGGCTTTGGCTTTCCCAACTCTGCATCTTTAGGCCCTGGTGACAGGCACACTTATGCACTAAAATGCACATATATGCACATGGCATTCAGAAACAGGCATTTGGTACAACGGTGATCTTGTACCTAATGGGCTAAAACCAGCTTAAGAACAGATTTGTTCTTCCTGATAACTAGGTCTCCAAGAGAAAAATACAAAGGCTGCTTTAGTGCCTTATGCTTACTAAATTGAAATCCTTATTTACCTAGGTTTGAGCCTACCGTCTATTTATGATTACATATCAAAATTGATTGAAACACTTCCATTTCTAAAAGTTCAAATCTACTTGTTAATAAAAGGATGATCGGCATTAATACTTTCACTCGAACAAGAGTTGTGTACTGTTCTCCTTCCTGTGTCTCCCTCCTCCCCACTCCCCGCCCCATCACCCTCCTCGATTTTAATAAATGATGATCTCCAACAGTTGCAGAAATCGTGCCGTCGCAGCACGCGGGTGCCGCCCGGCCGGCCCTCTAGATGAGTTGTAGCAGTGTTATTCTACACTTTTTAAAGAAGCGTCCTCTTTTTGTCCATGAACCATGTTTACCCCATATCCAGTGGCAGGGGGTTCTTTGAAGACTTGAATATATGAATGTGTGTATGTAGTTACTTAAAGGTTATTCCTCTGTGTAGTATGAAGTTCCATGGGATGAACACTTTTAAACTTTCCGACACAACTTTCATAACTAGAAGGTGGAAACCAAAACCCTCATGGTAGTATTTCCTCTGGCAGCTGGTGCTGTGGGCAACTGTTTCGTTCAATCGGGTTTCTTTTCTTTTTTGCTTCTAATTCAGAAATCACAGAATCACTCATACATGCCAGTCCACGTACATACACTATTGTTTCTCTGGTTGTCTTTCTGTGTTCCATGTAAATTTGTTTACCAACATCGATTCTCAGCGCATACATCCACCTCAATGTGGTCCACGTCCTTTCTCTGAGAGTACCTCACAGGGCTTCTGCCTGATCTTTGTGGTTCGTTTGTCCATCCATCATCCATCCATCCACCCATCCATGTATTCTAACATTTGTGTATAGTGTGCAACTGTAATGTCATGCTTTCGAAAAAGAGAATAGCTGCCCATAGCAGCCATCCGTCAGGATAATAGCAAAACACTCTAGATAAGTTATTTTGCACTTTCTTATGTATAAAGTTGGTAGAAACTTATTTTTGCTTTGTATCATTTAAATAAATTTTGTTTTGGTAAATGAACTGTGTATAAAATATTTATGCTGTTAAAACTGTTTTTAGAAAGTATTTTTCATTTCAGCAAGTTTGGTTACTTGTTGCATGACTATTAACACAGCTGACTTTTTGTGTCAGTGCCATGTATATTTTTTGTCCTGTTATTAACTTGTAAGCCCTAGTAATGGCCAATTATTTGTACAGCAACAGAAGTAAACTGAAGACACTGGCTAAGACTGGATTGATGGTGGACTTTTGTACTATACTGCAGAACCCCGTACCTGTTTGTTGGCAGTTGTGTAAAAGGCCTGAAGAATTTCTCTCTAGTGTGCAATCTGTGATATCTGAATGTTCGTTGTATATCTGTCTCTGATGCAAAAAGGTAGAGTAACACAATTACAATACATGATTAAATGCAATAGTCCAGGTACTTAAGGGTTTTTTTTTTTTTTTTCTTCACTTCAAATGAATACTATTGACCACGGGAGGTGGGGAGAGGCAAAAATTTTCAAGTCAGTTCTTGAGGGAAAGGAAAATCAAAAACTAAGATCTGAAAATTTCCTAAGCTTTGTATAGTTCCTTGTCGGTAGTGAATATTTCTTTCAGAAGCACCTGCTTGGGCCAGCAGATGGCATGGAGGTTAAGGCACTGTATCACACACAGCCGACTCCACGGTTCAAGTCCCAGATTTGGCAGCTTGAAGAATACAGCAGGCCTGTGTGCATAAATACTCAAAATCCCACGAGGAGAATGGAAGAGAGCACTCTGTGGTGTGGCCATCCCTGTAGGGAGTGACTTCTCACTTCTCTCTCTCCCTCCGGCGAGCACATGTCTTATGACAAAAATAAAAATAAGCATCTGCTTAAGGTTGTAGAGCTGTTGGCTGTAGGATTCTAGTACAGGTTCTGAGGCATCCTTGCAAAGCAGGTTTTCTGCATTCTGAGCTTCCCAGTTGTGTTGGATTCAGGCTGATGATATATGTGGATGGCAGGAGGGAGAGGCGGTGGATTCTGGAAGGCATGATTCTCACATTTTACTGGACCTGTGGAAAGACCTACCTATATCTTCAGCTCTTTTTTCCTGAGATTTATTCTCTATCCATATTGTGAAAACAAAGTAACGGTGTACACATACACGCACACATATATATATGTAGTTTGTGTGTCCTACCTGACCCACCCTTACTGTAGTCACATTAGGAATATTCCAGGGTCCTGCCCTCCTGATGGAAATGGTTCCCACTGGTATCTCTGGTCTTTTCAATTCATCTTTCAATCCAAGATTGTTGGAGCCAGTAGGTGGCATTGTGGTTAAGGTGCTGGACTCCCACACTGCCGACTGCAGTTTGAGTCCCAGACCCAGCAGCTTGAAAATCGTACCATGTGTGTGCACCCAAACTCCTGAGAGGAGAATGGAGAAGGGATTGCAGTGTGGCCATCTCCACTGGGGGGTAATTCACACTTTTCCTTTTTTTCTGTCTCTGGCTACTGCATGTACCCTATGACAAAAACATAAAGTAAAGCACACAAATCCGTTTTTATTGTTATTACTTTATTTGATTTTTTGAGAGGTTTTTTGTTTTTGTTTTGTTTTGTTTTGTTTTTGCTATAGGGCGCGTACGCTCGCCAGACAGACAGACAGACAGAGACAGAGAGATAGAAAGCGAGAAATCACCCCCCAGGGGGGATGGCCACACCGCAATCTCTTCTCCTCCATTCTCCTCTTGGGATCTTGGGCACGCACACACACGCGCCCGGTGTGAGTTTAAGCCACCGGGTCCAGGACGCGAACCGTGGTCGACTACATGGGAGTCCAGCGACATAGCCATTACGCTAACTGCTGGTCCCATTGATTTTTAAGTAGCCTTCCCAATAAAGGAGGCCATAGAATACACTTTTTAAAGTTTATTTTGGTTTTTGTTTTGATAATTTCACTTTTCCTCTTTCTAAGGATAGTAAGTTTATTTTAAGCCGGAACAACAAAGCCCAAAATTTGAGGTGGTTGTGCCTACTACAAACGTCACCTCAATGCAACTTCAACTTTAAACCCAAGATAAAGGAGTGCTCAGAACTTCTAAGACAACAGCAGTTTCTTTAAAAGTAAAAAAGCAGCAGTGAGAGAAAGACCAGGGCAGTTCCCAAGTCTTTATTGCATTAGTTCCTCATCATGACCTTGAGGAGGGCTTCGGTCAAGGATGGGGACTGCAGAGTTCTCAAATGCAGAAACTATTTCAAGGCTTAAAACACAAGCACGTAAGTGATTCTCAGTCCCTTTTCCACTATTTGCTTCTCACCTTCGACACATTTCCTTTCTGCACTTCATTTTTGCCGCTGGAGCATCAAAGAGGAATTGGCCCAGCTTCGGCTCACTCCCTTTGCTTTAGAAATACTCTCGTTTTCCCCACCATTGCAAGCTCTATTTGGTATTTCTCCTGGCCTTTACTGGAGATGGCACCAAATCAAACTCGCACACTCAGAGAGAGCCCGGTGTTACAGAGCCCTGTGACAGGAATTCAGACTGAGGCTGCCGCTCTAACCAGCTTGGGAATTGGTGGAGCTTTTTTAAAGCATTCTGTTGGGGAGGCCAGCAAGTGGCAGTGGCTACGGTGCTAGATTCCCACATGGGCGACCATGGTTCAAGTCCCAGACTTGGCAACTTGAAAATCACACTGGGCAAGTGTGTGTGTGTGTACTCCAAATCCCAGAAGCACAATGGACGAGAAGGGGTGGTGGTGGGGCCATCCCCTATGGGAGGTGATTTCTCACTTTCCTTCTGTCTGTCTCCAGTGAGCACACATGACCTCTGGCCAAAATTATTTTAATTAAAACAAAAAAATTTTAGAGAGGTTTTTGCCATAGGGTCCATGCACAGACTAGAGAGAGGAACAGAGACAGTGGGAGGCAACATGAGAAATAACCCCCCTTCATTCTCCTCCCAAGATCTTGGGCACACATGTACACGTGCCCGGCGTGATTTTCAAGCCACCGGGTCCAGGGCTTAAACCACACTCGGCCATGTGGGAGTCCAGCAATGTAAGTACGACATCATCTGCTGGCCCTGATAAATAATATTTTTAAAATCCCTCTATTGGGTCAGGTTTTCTTGTGTCAGTCCCTACCTGTAAGGGTAGGAAGAGTCTGAGAGAGTGCTGTTTTAAACTTTTTGGTCTTAGGACTCCCATCATTAAAAATAAATTTTTTTTGAGAGGTTTTTGGTATAGGGCATGTGCACTCGCCAGAAATAGAGAGACAGAGAGACAGGAAGCGAGAAATCACCCCCCGGGGGGATGGCCACGCCGCAATCCCTTCTCCTCCATCTCCTCTCAGGATCTTGGGCACGCACGCACACGCACTCGGCGTGAGTTTAAGCCACTAGGTCTGGGACGCGAACTGCGGTCGACTACATGGGAGTCCAGCGACATAGCCATTATGCCATCTGCTGGTCCCTTCTTTTTTTTTTTTTTTTTTTTTTTTTTTTTTTAATTTTTCAGCTGTTGTTTAGATGGTTTATATCTATCAATAGTCATTGTATTAGCAATTAAAACTAGTATTTTAGGAAACAGGAGTTGGCATAATGGCTATGTCACTGGACTCCCATGTAGTCAAACACAGTTCAAGTCTCAGACCCGATGGCTTAAACTCACACTGGGCATGTGTGCGTGCGTGCCCAAGATCCCGAGAGGAGAATGGAGGAGAAGGGATTGCGGCGTGACCATCCCCCCAGGGGGTGATTTCTCGCTTTCTGTCTGTCTCTGTTTTTCTGGCGAACGCACATGCCCCAAAACAAAAAGAGTTGTCCAGAAAACTAGTATTTTTAAAATATACATTAACTCATTTTAAAATAAAAGAATGATTAAACCATTGTATATTAACAACTTACATAGTTGTTAACAACTAACAATTTCCAAACCAAAAGAAAAATTTTTTTAGTGCGTAGACTAGAATCGTTTTACAATCTCACAAACCTCTGCATTCATTCTATTTTGATACTTTGTTTTCATTGGAGGACACGAAGCAAATCCAGCCCCAAGTAGATAATGTGGTTGGAAATGGGGAGAGGTGGGGGGATATTTTAATGGGTTTTTCACATAATTGCTCCTTAAAGATACTAGTTTTAAGTTTCTAAATAGTTTAAGTTTCTTCAAGGGTGATTACTATTGGGTTGTTGAAAAAGTCATGACACATTTATGAATAGAAAAAACAGGAAAAAAATACATCATGACTTTTCCAGATGACCCAATATATGGAATCTGAAACTGTATCAATGAGCTTTTCAGTCTGTTAAATTAAAACCCACTGGTTCATTTTGCACTTTGGATCTCGTACCCACTCCTAATTTTATAGCATCATGCACTGATCACTTAGCAAGTCTGTCCGCCTATGTCATAGTGAGTTATATCACTGCTGTTACTGCTACAGCAGATGCAAAGTGTCCAGATGGTGGCAGACACGGGGTCTTCATAAAGTTCGTAGAAAATGTGTATTATTTTTTTAAAAAAACAAAAACAAAAAAAAACACAGATTTCAGAAAATGTTTGCCTCAAAGTAAACATGCTTTAATTCCATTTTTCCATGACTTTTTTGAAGTCTCATACTACCAGAGACTTCAACAAATCATATATAATAGATTATATTATATACAATACTGAAATATCACCAATAGGCTCAGGAAATTCTAAATCAAGTTTTCCAAAATTTCTCATTTTTGCTTGAAGTCTAAAATGTTTTTAAAGATTGATTTTTGTTATTATTATTTATTTTTAAATTTGACCAGAAAGAGACAGAGAGAGAAAGAGAAAGTGAGAAAGCAAGCCACCAGGTCCAGGACTTGAACCACAGTCACCCATATGGGAGTCCAGCACCTCAACCACCATGCCACCTGCTAACCCCACTCTAAAATGTTTTTAAAGATTTTTTTTTCTATAGTGTGTGTGTGCTTGCAGAGAGGAGGGTGGGGGAGTGAGAAATAACTCCCAAGAAGGATGTCCATGCTACAATTCTTTCTCCTCTATTCTGCTCTTGGGATTTGGGGCATGGACATACATACACACACACACTCACACCTAGTGCGGTTTCAGGTCACCAGGTCCAGGATTCAAACCCGGCAGTCAGCCATGTGGTATCCAATGCTTTAACCTCCACTCGACCTACTGGCCCCTAAAGTCTAAAATGTTACCATTGACAGTTAATATTGTCTGCTGTCTTAAAACAGTAGCGCATCAGTTGCTTCGTATTCCAAGAGACAAGCAGCCCCCTCAGCTCCCCGCTCTGTCACACAAGGGCTTCCCTTCCAGGCAGCTGCTGGACATTGCTCTGGACCTTTATGGGGACTTATCTTGTGCCACACTACTCAAGGGTCAAGATCTAATAAAAGTAATCATTTTACTGCTGCTTTGAGGACGTTCCTAAGAGAAATAGGCCCTTGTTTTTTACTGCAAGTGCTTAGAAGAAGACTGATCACTGCTAGTAGCCTGGCCCTCTGCTCTGATTCGTGCTAAACTTCCACTGTTTCACCCGCCGTTGCTTTTGTACCTCAGTGCAAATACCAATGCAGTGAAAATGCAAATACTGTATAGCGGTAGCATGAAAGTAATCTTCATCTTGCAACACAACGATAAAGAGCACGTTTCCGAACAGTACTTCTTAAAATCACATTATTTTTCTAGTCTAAAATTTTGGTCATATAAAAGACACTGTTGAGATTAGTTTTTAATATTAGGTACAGTTGTTAACTAGTATAATGCACTAGTTAGGAGAATCAGACTAGAGGGTAAGTTTCCATTCTACCACCAACTGTGTGATCTCGGGTAAGTGACTTAAACTCTCCACATCTGAGTTTCCTTATAGAAACAGTCGTGTCATGAAGCCTGCCCCCAGAAAATTGTCGAAAAGATTGACCAGTAATATATACAGGAAACTTAGTGCCTGGCGACCATGTTCTCAGTACATCGGAGTGCTAATTAGGAAACAGGGACATAGCAGAGAATGCAGTACAGGCCTGATGAAGGCTTACTGAGCACCGAGAGGAAGGAGTTCGCCTCCTATGAGACACACGAGGCGAATGTGGGGCCAGCAGGTGCCATGGGTTGAGGCACTGGACTCCCGTATGGCCAAATGCAGTTCAAGTCCTAGACCTGGCAGCATGCTTTCTCACTTTTCCCCTCTGTCTCTGGTCAAATTTAAAATAATAAATAAGATTAAATGGATAATTCTTTTTAAAAAAAAAAAAAGAGGCAGATGCAAGAGTGGACACGCTCTCAGAAGTCATCAAGCCCAGGGAGGATTTGTGGCATGCTGGTTGGGGAGCCTGATTGCATTTGCTGACGGCACTGTTCAAATCCAGGCCCCTGAGGCTTGGAAGAAAAACATTGGGCCCACGTGTATACCTGCCCCAAGTCCCAACAGGATGGGAAAATGGAGGGAAAGGGATTGCTACATGACCCCATGGGGGTAGGGGTGCTTTTACCTCTCCGCCTCTCTCTGGCAGTGCATGCACACACGTTCTGGCAATTTTTTTTTTAAAGCCATCAAGCCCGAACCCTTAACACAGAGGAAAGGAGTTCGTAGAGGTGTTTGGAGTCCCTGGGACCATGCTGCTTATTAAGCTTAGTCCCAGCTCTGCTCTGAAGTTTCCTGACTCTAGTGCCAATGCTCTTTTTTTTTTTTTTCCTTAAAAAAAAAAAATTATTATTTAGCTTTATTTATTTTAGACCAGAGAGGGACAGAGTGAGAGAGAGAAAGAAGGAAAGTGAGAAAGCAAGCCTCCAAAGTCTGGGACTCAAACCGTGGTCGACCATATGGGAGTCCAGCGCCCTTAACCACCACACCACCTCTGCGCCCACACCCCCCTCTCTCCGGGCCAATGCTCTCTACAAATAGCTCCCAACTTGCATCTCCCAATGTTCTTTCAGGTGACTAGGGTGAAAGTGATCTTAGGATGTTATTTCAGCGTCATCCACGCATAGTCACGCCCTGCTCTTATCACGAAGATAAGGCGCTAGAATTTGGACCTTGGCCTTTGGCTCTCAAGCCTTCTGCTCAAGGAAGGCAAAGTCAAGTCCTCCAGGACAGAGATAAAGAAAAACAACTGGCTGTGATCTTCCCTTCAAGCACTAGTACATATCTCAAACAAAAGCTGTCTCTTAGAAATGCTGTTTCTGTTCATGAAAGAAAGCCACTCCTGCAAACTGCTCCTAGAGAAATAAACCGTGGAAGGTCAACCTAAACAGTCTTCCAGTAGAAACGCAAAGATCATTGCAGTCTGGCTCTGAGGCTGATTCTTGCAGGGGAAGAAACGAAGGTGTATGGATGCAGTATTATCAGCTGTGCTACGGCTAAGGAGCAACTTCGCTTTTTATGTTGATCCGTATTCAGCTGAGCCATGAGGATGATACAAAAATGACCTAATTACTCTCGTCAAAACTTTTTAGCTTGTCAGTGAGAGGCCTGCCTTCAGGTAGTTATCTGTACTTGACTGTTTAGCAAGTTTTTGCCATTCCTGTGTTTAATTCTTTAAGAGTAACGGGAGAGGTTCACAGCCTACTGGTGAAGGGAGCCAGACCCCACTTGGCTGACTATGGTTTGAATCCCAGCTCTGCTGACTTGAAAAACATGCTGGCCATATGTGCATGCATGCCCCAAATCCTGACAGAATGAAGAAATGGATGAGAAAGGATTGCGATGTGGCCCACTGGGGGGTTCTCAAACTCTCTCCCCTCTCTCGGACAAGTGTACCTATCCTCTGGCAATTAAGAAAAAGTAATATTGTCTTCCATAATCCGTTTTAGCTATGCAATCTTCATTTTCTTATCATTGTTATTTTATCATCTCATTCTTGATCCTTTATTGAATTTATATTTAGCTAAATATAAATAAAATATAAATATAAAAGCCTTCCCCCCCGAATCTCCTCAATTCCCTGGTGGTTTTCCCACCCAGACTGGGCTCTTAGTCTTTCTCAAAGGGTTTTCCTACCTTGTCTGCCTGCCTTTACCTAATACAGATGTCATGCAATTGGCTTTCACCTTCCTCCTTTTAAATGTGGCTACTCCAGCCCAGCCTTCCTGTTTGCTGGGATGTGCTGAGGAATTCTTATCACCATCCCGGGCCCTCGTCTGACGACTGGGTGTTGTGAGTTGGTCCTCTGCCTTGGCCTCCCACGGTCGGTTGTCACCACAGCAGCAATGCCCTCTCTGTGCCAGTTCACGTCTTCTCTGCTCAGAACCCTCATGGGGGTGTCACCCCTTTACCCCACACTTACAGCTCTACACAGGCCAGTCCACTTCCGCAGGGCCTGTGCCCTGGCTGTGCCTCTGCCTGCGAAGCTCCGAACCCAGCTGGGCTCCTTCCTCTCACTCCTTTCTTGGGACTTTCTTCAGCTGTCGCCATTAATGAGGCCTTCCCTGGCCAATCCACAGTGCTCACAATCACGATTCCCTGGGCCCTAACCATCCAGAACGTCCCTTCACTCTCCCCTCTAGCACCTTCCGCAGTCTGACATATACCATTTCTTTTTTCTTAGTTTTGCAGTAGGACACATGTACTCACTGGAGAGGGCCAGAGAGAAAGTGAGAAATCACTCCCTGAAGGAACAGCCAGGCCGCAACCCCTTCTTTATGCTCCTCTCAGGATTTGGGGCATGCACGCGCATGCGCCTGGTGGGTCTTTCAAGCTGCCAACTCCAGGACTCGAACCGCACAGTTGGCCGAATGGGATCCAGCTGCCTTGACCACCACACCATCCTGGACCTGCATACCATTTCTCTGTGGTGTCCTTGGTGAAGTATAAGCTGAGATTTGTCAGTCTCCTTCCTGGTTCGTGGAGTTTCTAGCAGTGTCTTGCCCGGTAGCTGCTCCACAACTTCCCTAAGTGAAGGATTAGAGGCAGTCCTTGACTTGCTTTCCTCTTGAGTCTGGTCTGCTGTTGTAGCCGTCTTAAAGCTTTGGGGCCAGCAGGTGGCGTAGTGGTTAAGGCGCCGGACTCCATGTGGCCAACCGCTGTTTGGGTCCTGGGCCCAGAGGCTTGAAATTCCGGCCAAGTGTGTGTGCGCATGCGTGCCCCAAATCCCAAGGACAATGGAGAAAGGATTGAGGCGTGTCTGTCTCCTGTGGGGGATGATTTCTCACTTTCTGTCTGTCTCTCCAGCTAGTACACGTGCCCTATAGCAAAAATCTCTTAAAAAAAATTTTTTTTTTCTTCTGTTATGTTGTAACTTGAGCTTTCAGGCACCACTTGCCAGAGGATCACTTGTATTCAAAACTCACTGGGGTTTGATAAACACACCAAGTTCCTTTGTCCTTGAGGGCACTGTTGAGCAAGGCGCCCACTTCCTATAGAAAGAACCACCCACCCACCCACCCAGGACAGAAGCCTGAGGGTCTTTGTAGCAATGGTGAGAAGAAAACCTCCTTCCCTAGTCCAGCCTAGCTTGGGAGACCGAAGTACTGCAGGCAGCCCCCCTCCTCCCACCTCAGCCCTGCCAAGCAGACAGATCCAGGGGGGTGTCTGGACCCACTGGGGGGGTTGCAATTATGGGATCAGCTGACAACCCTTCCCTCCCCCACACCCAGGCCCAGAATGCTCCCGTTCACCAACATCATCTGTAGAGGTTCACCAGTCACGTTTTACCAACTTTGAGATGTAACATGCTATAAACCATCAGTTTGAAGTGTCAATCCAGTGTGTTCTAGTGTATTCACTGAGCTCTGCAGCCATCAGGGCAAATTTTTATCGCCCCAAGAGAAAACATTTGCCATTAGCAGTTGCTCTGGATGTTTTGGATCATGGAATCATGCAACATGTAGTCTTCGTGACTGGTATTTAACATTTTTTTAAGTTTTATTCATTTCTTCCATAAGAAAGAGAGACAGGTGCCGCCAAGAGGATTTTTTTTTTAACTGCCAAAAGTTGTGTGCACTTGCCAAAGGAACAGAGACAGAGGGTAGGGTAGAAAGCACCCCCTCCGGGGCACTGCCACACCACAATCCCTTCTCCATTTCTCCATCCTGTCAGGATCTGGGGCATGCACACACATGTGCCCAGCGTGTTTCTCATGTTCCAGGGCTTGGATTTGAGCCACAGTTGGCCATATGGGATCCTAGGCCATAAGACAGGCCCAAGAGGAGCTTCATATGAGATTTGCCTTCAGTCTCTGCATGATCACAGATAAATCGTGTACTTGGAGTGCTCAGGAAAGTCCTGGGACTTGAACTCATGACCTTGCCCCTGTGGGTCCAGTTGTGTTATCACTGTACCACCACCCGGCGTCAATGAGTGTTTTTGAGGTTCATCCATTATCAGTACTTCTTTCCCCTTTTTTCCCAGCAACACTCCACTGTAGGATGTCCATTTTATCTACCTGTCCCATGTGATAAGCACTTGGGTTGTTTCCACTTCTGACTACTGCATTACTGCTGTAAGCACTCCTGGACAGGTGTTTGCATAGAGGAGTATTCTTGTTTCTCTTGGTTACACACCAAAGGATCATGCGGGTAACTGTTAAGTGAGGAACTCTCTTCAAGTATCTGCTGTATTTTACATCCCTTCCAGCGATGTATTTGATCAATTCTTACTCTCAGAGATCAGCGCCAACCAACTCACACTCTGTCACCTTCAGGTTTTCATTACACTGCAAGTCTCTGGTGTGCAAACAGGCACTTTCCAATATATTTTCAAGAAGGTATTCGGAAAGAAAGCAGCCGACAACCAGCCACGTGGAGCAGGCTGTGCTGGAGAGGGCAGGAGGGCCGAGTCCTGACCCCACTTCACCTGACCATGCACTAGCAGGGTGCCCATGTGCACCTGTGACCCTGGCTGGCTGGGACCCTGAGGGGAGGGCTGGAGCGGGTGAGACCTTGTGGGCGGGTACCTGTCTCTCTCTCTCTCCCAAAACTGATAAATTTTTCAAAATTATTTAATGTTATTATTTTTTTTTTAGTTTGCTATAGGGCATATGTGCTCACTAGAAAGAGACAGAGAGAGAGAGAAAGGAAAGTGAGAGAGGAAGCCATCAAGTCTGGGACTCCAACGGCAGTCAGCCATATGAGTCCAGCACCTTAACCACCGCGCCACCTGCTGGCCTGAAAATTATTTGAAGTCGATGATGGTGACAGTCTGTCCCAGCAGCCTCAGGATGCTCCTGCCTGGGTTCTTCCTATCACCCCTCCTCACTCCATCCAGCACAGGCCCAGGTTAGGAACCTTCCTGGGTAGACCACAATCACAGCACCTTCTACAAGGCAAGCCCCCCTTCCCCCCAGCTAATCTGGATCTGGAAGTTCTTTTGCGGGCAGGAGTGTATTTCATTTAAATGCTAAAGTGCCTCATTCAAATGCAGCTCCACACCCACACTGAACGGACTGCACTAAATGAGTGACTAGACCTGGAGGGCCCTGGCAATGAGTGTTCGTGTTCGCAGAACGTACCCTCTAAAAGTTACAGGAAACTATCAGAACTGAATCCCCCTCAGGGCGCCAAGTGCTACCTCCTGTGAAAAGGAGACCCAGTGGTTCTGGTGAGGCCCTGGTCTTGCCGTCCAAGAGCTGAGGCCCAGGGCAAGAGCAAGCACCCTCTCCTGTGAGTGAGGCTCTCCCCGAGAATGTCCACGGTCTCAGCACAGGTTTTACTTTCACACGAGCATGTGGCTTGGTCACTACTCATCCACTGATAGCCATGTTTGGATTAAGACCCGTCCCTTGGATTAAGGCGCTGTTAGTGTTAGTGTCCACGGCTCCCACTCCGCTCTGGTGCCAGCTCCTGTGAGGAGGGGTTTCTCCAGGGCAGGATGGACCCTGAGGACTCCAGCAGTCAAAGGAGACTCGCTCCATTTCAGACAGTGGATCTGGCCCACACCCATGAGGACGGCAGAAGGATGGATCTCAGCAGGGGTGAGTCGGGAGGGCTAATGGCCCCTCATGCCAGACACCGTACGGTTGGCCGAGCTGCTTCCTGAGTGAGGCCGGGCACACACGCGTGGTACTGGGAGAGGGGCTGGGTGACCCACATGCCCCTGCCCAACCCTGAGGCGGCTCGCGTGATCCCTGACAGGTAAAACCGATGTGCTGGGCATCATCGAACGTATTCAAAGGAGCTAAACCTCCAAGACACCCTTAAGAAAATGGAAAGACGAGCTGCAGACTGACACAGTACTTCCATACCACACATGTGAGAAGGAATTTTTATCTAGAATTTATAAGGATCTATTACAACTCAATAAGAAAATAACATTTTGTTAAAGACTTATTTTATTGACTTTTTAAATTTGCTATAGGACACATACTCTTACCAGAGAGAGGCAAAGAGGGAGAGAGACAGAGGGAAACTGAGAAAGCAAGCTGCCAGGTCTGGGACTCAAGTCATGGTTGGCCATGTGGGAGTCCAGCACCTTAACCATCACACCACCTACAAGACCCCTTTTGCTCATTTTCACACACACACACACACACACACACACACACACACACACAGACCTCCACACTGACATTCAATCACCACCAGAACTGACTTGACCCCGGGCCTGAAGATGTCGCTGTAAGTGTCGGCGATGGAATATTTCCATTCCATATAAGTCCATCGTTATTTTGTAAACACAAGTCCATCGACTATGTCTTCTCAATGAGAAAAAATGGCACAAAGTCAAAATATGGTTTGTTTCTGTTTTATTTTCCTATCTCAGTTTCAGGAGAAGATTCAGAGAACTGATGGACACATTTCATAAGCTACCATCACTCACATACAGAATATCTACACTGCTCCTACGTTTGCTTTGTCGTGGAACAGGTGACACCATCACTGTTCAACCCAAAGTGCAAATGAAGTTACTACAGAGGAAAAAGGACGTGTGTGTGTGTGTGTGTGTGTGTGTGTGTGTGTGTGGTCTTTTATTCTCAGGTACAATCACCACTACAGGGGACAGCACTGGGGCGTGACTTGCATCCCACAGGTTAAAAAGTCCATCGATAAGTACCTGAAGAGTACTTCCAGCTGCAGATTCGGAAACATCAGCCCTTACTGTGAAAGCTGCTCCTAGTTTTTCCATTTCTCTGCCACCACATGGCTACGCTGGAATTTAAGTCCTCTTCTTAGTGCAAATATAAAAGTGATCAAAGTCAGCATTTTATGGCAATCTTTTGCTAAAATATATTCTATTTTTTTAATATACATGCTATAAAAGTACGCTAAAAAGGTCAATCTGTAGAGCTCTGTTAAAATTAAGAATTTACTTTTTTACATAGAGAATAATGTACACCCAACTCTAAAAGTATATTTGAGAAAAGCTATTATTCTGCTCCCAAATATTCCTAGGTTCATATTTTGGTTATAATAATATTGGTTTTATAATACATGTATTCAGTAATGCTTTCTCCAGATTCTGTGCCACGATCCTCACCAGTGACTTTAAACAAAATGAGGAGGGAATTACAAGGAGTTCTGTCCTGTGCAGATTACTAAGAGTTTTCCTTGTAAGTTCCTCTCACAAAATTTCCACTTTATTTTTTAAACTTTGGTATCTCAGATTCTTTTATGATCACATTTGGAGCTGTTAATTGGAAAAACAAAAGAAAACACAACAACAACAAAAAAACATGAGATGTTGAAAATGCACTCATAGGTGCCTGATTATGAACATGACCATTCCCTCCTGCCCGAACGCTTCCAGTGCCAAGTCTAGATCTTATGGAATAGTGTGGAATAACGCTGACCGCACCCAGTGCTGAGGACGCAGCAAATGCATGCAATACCAAACAGTGAGGCTCCCAGTGCCCTGTGGGACTGTAGCTACCATAATCCTGCAGGGTGCGTGATGAGGTGCCGGTTACAGACCCCACCATAGGAACCAGGCCCCCTCCAATCTTAAGTACAACAGTAGGACGGAAGTAAAAAATAACTGAAATCTGTCTCTGATTCAAACAAAAATATTTTCTTTTTTCATTAGCAAAACGGTCTTTAAAATATATCATCTCTCCCTCTGCACACTTAACCAGGAGGACTGGGCAATTTGACGGTTAAGCGCCGACAGCTGGATACAACGAAGAGGACGGCTGTAGACGGCACACGGCAACAGTGGCTTAGTCCGTCCGCTGATGAGACACTGACTCTGATCTGGGCACAGCGTCCAGTCCACCAAGGGGAAGAAAGGTTTGACATTCATGTGCTTTTTGCTCTTGATTCAAAATCACTCCTGCCTGATTCTCATTCTTGGGGAAAAAATAATCAGCTGATGTCCTTGGATTTTATGACATGATGCTAAAGAGGAAGGGGACATAGATGAGGGATTGCCAGGTGGCTGGTCTGGGACTGGGTCTCCAGGCAGGTCCTCTGTCTTTCCCAGTAATCTCCAGTGGGCTGCACCAGAAACCAGCAGGAAGTACCCGAGACACAGGGACACAGGCAGAGGACCTCCTGGTCAGCTTCAGGTCCTCCCCTACTCACCCACCTGCCGATCTCACCACGCGCTCATAGCTACAGAGCTTGGGGGACAAGCAGGGGGCCTGGCCAACGGGTGGCCCAGGCCACATGTCACTGTCTTATGCCACCTCCTGAGCGAGCACTCGTTCTCTGCTGAGTTCAGAGGAGGATCCGAACATTGTGCTCTTCATAACAGAATCCTTTGTCTTGAAATGTTGCTGCGAGGTCATGTTTCTTCAAACGATTTTATCAGAAGTTGAATCCATGCATGTTCTTTCTAACAAACTGGTAATGGCAGACATTTCGGTCCCCCGCTCCTGAATTTTGAACCTGCTTAAACAGCAGAATACTTTCCCCTAGCAAATGATTACTTTGAAAAGTGGACAATGTCCTTTTTTGGGGGAGGATCCAACTCAGCCCTTCAGAAAATACTTCAGACACAAGAGGAGGAAGTGCAGGAAAACCAACTTCCCACTCTGCCTTCTACGGGGCATTTTTGCTAAAATTAAAAGCAGCTCCAGGTGCAAAGGTAAATATTTGTGCAAAAGGGCATACTGCGAGGTGCAATCTTAGGACACCCTCGATTTACTTGTTTTATAGTGTTTGACTCTTTAAAATACAAGTCTTTTCAACTATGAAACCTGGCAAGTACGGGGAAGGAAGTTAACATCAGAAAATACACTTTAGAAAAAGTACAGGATATTCTGCTGGTAATTTGCTACTTATTTCATAACTTAGATCCGATAAGAGTTTGTTAAATATTCACAGTAATTTCAAGGAAACATTCATGTCTGTGAAACTTCAATCTATTACATTTTCAACCACTGTTGAGTTCTTTTTGTTCTGTACAATTATGAAATTTCCTCTGACAGTGCTTTTCTGCAGAATTTCTCCTTGTCGGTCCATCCCTCTCGATAGCCAGTTATACCTTCAAGGGAGGCTGCAGGATCCCCTTCTCGATGAGATGAGTCTTCAGGGTCTTGTATATGTTTAACTGCTGCTCAGGCTGAAGCACCAACAGCTGCTGCAGCACTTTGCTGGGATTCGGACCCCTGACGGGAAGGCAGAGAGACAGAGGGCATGCTGTTTAAATAGTGCCAAGTGAAGCGTGCAGTCCCAACTGAAAATAAACCAGGCCTGCAGGTACAGAGTGGCCGGCTTTGCAGGACCGAAACCACCTACAAACATTCTCAAAGGGCAACTGGAATGAGAGGTGGGGATAGATAACCCTGAAATTGGACAAAATGCAAAAGCTATTTGGGAAGAATGAATTAGGTTTGTTCATAATGGGACAAAATAGCATTCCAGAAGTGTCAGTGCTGAAACACAATGAGCTCTAGTTTCCAGTGGGCTGGGGGGGAGGGGGGGAGTCCAGTAGGTGGGAACTGGACTCTACCTGATGAACAAAGGATACATCAAAAGAAGGACATAAAAATAAAATTTAAGTTTTTAGTTTCAAAGAAATGTCAGATAACAGACGGTACTTTGTTGGAAGAAATGTCCCCAGGACCTATGAAGTTTCAAGAGACAGAACACAAAGGTTCTAGGCTAGCTTGGAAGCCCCTACCCAGGAGAGACAATAGGTACTTTGTACAATGAAGGTCTTTGGTATAGCCCAATAAAGGGGCCAGAACTAAGGTGGATGTGCTCTAGCTGGAGAATGGGAAGATGGGAGGAAGGAGAGCCCTGCACTCCTCAGCCCCTCCCCACAGCAGTCCCAGAGTGGTGGAGCCCAGCCCACCTGCTGAGCAGTGACACCCCCCGACACACACACACACCTGGCCCAGCTAGGCAGCATCCACTCAACAGCCAGCACATGGGCCCTCCTCCAGAGGCTCCCTTTCCGGTAGATCTTCCCACTTCCATGTGCCAGCCCTCCTCCTCGCACCCTTCCCTTCCATGGTGCACTCAGGTTGGAAGAGTTCCTCGGGAGGACTCCTACCCACACCTTGCCAGTCACGGGTTGCCAGTTCCCACCCACTGGACTCTACCCCCCCCCCCCCCCCAGTCCACTGGAAACTAGAGCTCATTGTGTTTCAGCACGGACACTTCTGGAATGCTATTTTGTCCCATTGTGAGCAAACCTAATTCAAGACAAGCGAACGACATAATGGTTATGTCACTGGACTCCCATGTAGTTGACCATAGTTTGAATCCTGGATCCAGTGGCTGAAAATTCATGCCAGGTACATATGCATGTGTGCCCCAAAATCCCGAGAGGCAAATGGAGGAGAAGGGATTGCAGCATAGCCATCCCCCCAGGGGTGATTTCTCACCTCCTGTCTCTCTCTCTCTGTGTCTTTCTGGTAAGCGTACATACCCTATATCAAAAGTCTCAATTAAAAAAATAATAATAAACTCAATTCAAGCCTTAACGTATATTTATTGTTCTTTATACTTTTTTTAAACTTTAATCATTTATTTTTTATTTGACCAGAGAGGGACAGAGTGAGAAAGGGAAAGTAAGAAAGCAAGCCACCAGGTCCAGGATTCAAACCACAGTTGGCCATGTGGGAGTCCAGTGCCCTTAACCACCACGCCACATGCCGGCCCATTTTTTATACCTTCTATGAAGTACTTGAATAGGAAAAGCAGAGTACAGTTGTCCCTTTTTTTGGAGAGCACTAAGTAAAATCCAATAGAGAAAAGCAAGATATGAGTAACGCATGGGAGATGTTACCCAAATCTGAGAAGGTAAAGGAGTACATGAATAAATTAATTTATGATTTACAATAAAGACTGCTCAAGTGGAGTTTTAGGAAGCAGAAACCCCAGCAACAAAGAAGTGTCTGCGATGCAGTGCCAGCACAGCGACGATGAGCAGAGGAACTAACTCAAATCTTCTCTGGAAATCTTTGGATTTCAAGAGCCCAGACCAGCCATGTCATTGGTCACTTTCATACATGTGGCTCGACTCCTCTGCCAAAAAGTTGTGACCGTTCACCTCGCACAGCCAAAGTCTACTCAAGGCAGGCATGGCTTGTCAAAAGTCATGGCAACTTAATAGCCTCAGCCCAGAGTAGGGGCAAACAGAGAAAAGGAAGGCTAGTTGAGCAAGTTCAGCTAAATGCAAAATATGTCAGCAGGTGCTCCCAGCCAGTGACATCCTGGCACTAGGGCTGTATTTCTAATAGTCTAAATATCTGCTTTCAAATGGAAGACACCGTGGCCCAGCAGGACAGCTCTATGACAGAAGAGCAGATTTCAAAGGAAGAAAAGAGTATGAGTTAATGCCCTAAAAATCTGCTATCTTCTAAAAATAAAGAATTCCAAGGATTTAACCACTAATTACTAATACCTAAATATATCCATAAATAAATCATATGCAAATAGGCTAAATGCTCCCATTAAAAAGACAAAATTGCCAACAGGGTTATTTTAAAAAATGGAAACAAATCAGCTATGTGTTTATTAGAAGAGAGAAACAGACAAAAATATAAGGAAAAACAAATACTAAAAATACAAGGATCGGCAAAGAAATACTATGCAAACACTAAGCAAAAAAAGCTAATGCAGCTATTTCAGTTCCCAGTAAAGTCAGCCTGTGGGCAAATGTTAAAGAAGGACATTACGTAACGACAACAGGGCTAATACCACACGATGTAATGACCCTAAATTTGTACAGACCTAATACAACTTCAAAAAATTTAAAGTAAAAATAGAAATAGAAATGAAAATAGACAAATTAAAAATGACAATGAAAAATGTTTTCAGAGAATTATTTAATTGTATATATTATTATTTTTTAATTTGATATAGGGCACACTTGCTCACCAGAGAAAGAAACAGAGGGGAAAAGTGAGAAAGCAAGCTACCAGGACTGAGACAGTGATCAGCCATGTGGCAGGAGAGGCCAGCACCTCAATCACTATGTCACCTGCTGGCCTCCACAATGAAAGATTTCAACAAAATTAGTGCAGAAGATTTAATTAAGTGTCACCTAATTGACATAGGCAGTGTATACAAAACAGTGCCCCCAAACTGCAGAACACAGCTTTATTTCACATGCACATGGAATATGGACCAGAACAGACTGCATGCTGGGCTGTAAAATAATCCTCCATGGGGCTGGCAGGTGGTGTGGTGGTTAAGGGCATTGGACCACATGGCCAACCGCGGTTCGAGTCCCAGAACTGCAGCTTGTTTTCTCACTTTCTCTCTCTCAGTCACCCTAAAATAAGCAAATAACATTAAATAAAATTTTTTTAAATAAATAAATAAATAAAATAATCCTCAAAAAATACTAAATACTGAATCAGAAAGAGTGTATTTTCTGCCCACAGTAGGATTAAGGCTAAAACTGCTAGAGGAAGGAGAATGAAGAAATCTCCATTTGTTTGGAAAAATCAATATACTTCTAACTGGGTCAAAGAAAATGTAATACTGGAAATCAGAAAGTATTTGTAACTAGATAATGAATATACAAACATAGAATAACTTGTTGTATGATGACAAAGTAGTACTTAAGAGGAAATTTACAGTCTTAGATGGATACATTAAACAAAAATGCTGAAATCAAATATCTAAACTTAATCTCGAGAAACTAGAGCTCTAAAGAGACAGATCTCACATGGCCTTCCATGCAGTCTGGACCCTGGATAGAAAAACATCCCAGG
The DNA here is from genome assembly GCA_026018925.1 of Tupaia tana. NCBI lineage: Eukaryota > Metazoa > Chordata > Mammalia > Scandentia > Tupaiidae > Tupaia > Tupaia tana. Next base: position 20,967,466 of record JAKSZU010000017.1, read on the forward strand.
TTTGTGTTCATGTGTGCCCCAGATCCCAAAAGGATAGGAAAATGGAGAAGGGGTTGCAACATGACCATTCCCCATTTGGGGGTGCTATCTCTTGTTCCCCCTCTCTGTCTCTCTCTGCCAAATGCATATGCCCTGTGGCAAAATTTAAAAAAAAAAAAAGAAAGAAAAGAAAAGGAAGGCAAATTGAACCTAAATGAAATAAAGAAATGAAAAATGAGAGTGGAAATCAATGAAGCAAAAAACAACTAAATAATAAAGAATATTAACAAAGAAGTTGATTCTCCCAAAAGATTAATGAAATTAATAAACTTTGAGCAAAACTGCCCCAACCAAATTAATTTAACACAAAAATGGTCACTTGGCAATGGGCATATATTTAAAATGTGTATTCAGAGATCTCTAAATATGTGTTATTCTAAATAACTCTATGAAACAAATCCTTTTTTTAATGGCTCACGTGCTATTAATAAGTGCTCTGCCAGCTGGGGCTCCCATAGAGACCATGGACAATGGAGTTCCCGTGTAGTTGATGTGGCATTTTTAGGGGACTGGCATTTTAGGGGAGATTCAAAGCACAAAGTTTAAGAACAAAAATAAATCACCCCACATAAAATAGCAACACCATCTATGCACTCACCAACCACATCCCCTCCACACACAACCCCAAACCCCGTGGCCTGCTTTATCTTCTCTGTGGCACTTACAACCACCTGACAAGCTATATTTTGTTTATTGTATTTGTTTATTGTTGGTTTCCAGCCCTCACTCCTGCCAACCTGCCAACAAGAAGCTCTGAAGGAAGGAACTCGGTTGGTTGTATTCTCTGCTACATCAGTGCCTCAAATATTCTACACTGCATAGCAGGCACACAGATGATAACTGTGGAAGACATGAGCTCTGGTCCTCTCTTCTGTAATTCTTAGACTGGATCACTACAATGCCCACAGCTGAAAAGTTAAAGCTCCTCCTGTTTCAAATCCAGTGCCATCCCCATTAACTGAGAACTTGGTCCTGCTAGGGACTATGACTTAGAATATCGTTTTTTATGGGGACCAGCAGGTGGCAATGGTGGTGGTTAAGGTGCTGGACACTCCCACATGGCAGACCATGGTTCAAGTCCTGGACCTGGTTGCTTGCTTTCTCACTTTCTCTCTGTGTGACTCTCTCTAGTCAAATTAAAATAAAAGAATGAATGAAGAAAATTAAATAAATAATTCCTTTTAAAATATTGTTTTTTATATTGTTCAAATGTATGTGAAACAATTACTTTTTTTTTTTTTTTTTTGAGTGATTTTTGCTATAGGGCACATGCGTTCACAGGAGAGACAGAGAGAGACACAGAGAGGGAAAGTGAGAAATCACTTCCTAGGGGGATGGTCACATCGCAATCCCTTTTCCTTCATTCTCTTCTCAGGATTCTGGGCATGCACACACTTGTTCCCAGCGTGAGTTTCAAGCCACAAAGTCTGGGATTTAAACTACAGTCAGACACATGAGAATCCAATGCCTTAGCCACTACACCACATGCTGGCCCCAACAATTACAATTTAACCATGCTTTTCAGGGCTACAGTTCCAGAAGCCATCATTCCTCTTGATATTATACATTATCACTGACAGTAAAAGATAACTTCAGACTAATGTCAATAGAGACGAGAACTCAGAAAAATCATCTAATTAAACATAAACCCACCTTATAAAACTCGTGATGTACACGTGCACAAAAGTTGCCATCAAATACTGACAATCGAATCTGTCCATTATTCCACCATGCCCAGGAATGGTGTTTGCAAAATCCTTCAGAAACAAACAAGTATATTAACAAAAGTTAAAAAAAAATTAACTGTTAGAAATTTCTATCCATAAATCTCTCTTCGGTATCATGAACTCTTTAAGAAAATCCTACTGGGTTATTTTTCACTAAATATAAACGTATTAGAACATTTAAAGTACATCTTTCAAGTATATGCCTATTTTAGAGTGGATTCTAAACTAACCCACGCACTCAAATAATGACACTAATTAAACATGAATTAAACCTAGCACCAACTTTTTTTAGTTATGGAAGCTTTTCTAAATAAAAATTCTATCAGCTATTACTAATCTCTCCTTTTGCTCCAGCCTATCCATCTGTCTAACCAGAAGCTATTTGGGGAGCTATTTTAGCATTGCTGACAGATGTACAACTGGTTCTAACTCATGTTTATCCTGATAGTTATTACTCTGAAATAAACATTTTACTACTAGGACAAAACATTTTCTCTGTGTTTCTTTTTAAATGTTAGAGTAAAAACAAAATCAAAACAGCTAGCTCATTTGGGACAAATCAGTCTATTAAGTGGCTGAACTGAGAGAACAAGTAGTTAAAACCTCTGCAAATTGACTGTGCAGATATACTCACGCACCTGAGCACCCAGGAAATGGAAATGGCAAACTGCCCTTTTAGTTCACTCAAGCCACCTTAAAGTATCTACAATGTTCCAGCAATCACACTTTCATTTTAGACATGTTAAAAAAAATAATAATAATAACAAAAAAAACACTAAGCCATTCAACAAGAAACCTAAGACTGAAGACCATTAGAGAAAATACCATTCTTGGGGCCAGCAGATGGCTTGGTGGTTAAGGCCCTGAACTCCACATGGCTGACCATGGTTCAAGTCCCAGAGCTTGTGTTTTGCTTTCTCATTCTCTCTCTCTGGTGAGTGCTAATGCCCTGTAAGTTAAAATAATAATAATAAAGTTAAATAAATAATTATTTAATAAAAAAGAAAATACCACTCTAAATATAGTATTTCTCTTTTTAAACACTTATCAAAAATGATTTGATTGGGGTCAGCAGGTAGCATGATGGTTAAGGCACTGGCCACCCCCACATGGCCAACCAGGTTCAAGTCCTGGACCTGGTGACTTGCTTTCTCACTTTTCCTCTCTCTCTTTCTCTGGTCAAATTAAAAATAAGTGAATGAATAAATAAAAATTAAATAAATAATTCTTTTTTTTTTAAAGGATTAATTTTTGCCAATGCATTTCCTTTCTTTCCTTTCCTGCTAACTAAAGCATCAGAAAGCCATGGGAACCCAATTTCACTGCTGCTGTCGCCTTTACAGGACTTATCCTGCTTGGTTGTGGCTGTAGTTCTCTGCAGATGACGTTTGCTACCCTGCTCACAGGGGTGGCACTGTGAGGACAACCTCTTGTACACGTCTGCACACTGCATTCCATTGCATGTGGTACCTTGCCCATAGCTGGGGGTCACTGAGTGGACGTACTTTACTGCAATGGCCACAAAAGCCCTTACGTGGCCTGAGCCCACCTGGTTCCGTGGTGTCATCTCCAATGTGGCATAGCCACATTGTTCCAGCTCCTCTTCCAACACACCACGCTCCTCCACCACTCTGTACTCTAGAACTCTCTCTTAGATTTCTCTGAAGGGTTTTTTCCTTCTCTTTTTCTCAGATCTCTGCTCAAGAGAGGCCTCCCTGACCTCCTTTAGTAACCACTTTTTAACACCTGAGGGCACAACATTCCACCCTGACTGCCAGAGCATGTGAAAGAGGTTAATAGAACTGAGGCTGCTTTACACTGGTCAAACTTGAACGAAACATACACATCATTTTAAGTATCTGGAACAAGGGTTGGCATTCCACATCCCACTGCCCAAAGCCAGCCCACAACCCGTTTTTATAGTTACAGTAAACTCGGCCATGCCCATTCACTGACATATAGCCATGTAGGGGGCTTTTCTGCTATGACAGCAGAGGCCTAAGTGGAGTCTCTGTGACAGAAGGAATGGTCTGCAAAGACCTTACTAAGCATATTTGTGTATTATTATTACTATTTACCCTCTACAGGAAGAGTATGATGACCCCTGGTCTAGAATGGACAGTTACACATGCCAAAGGTCTGTGTGGCCCTTCACGTGAAATTGTCCTAGACGCTGAACACTGAACTTCAGCAATTCGTGGCTGGATTACTGGAGCGCTCGAGAGACCAAAACTGTGTATCTAGCCCACATTCAGGGAACACATGCCCTTTCTATTTAAGACTATGACGCTTTGAAACATGTTAACGCAGTATGACCAAAACCTAGCAAACCAGAGCACACCAAAAGTAGCCCACAGCACTCCTATGAGGCTGAGAGAAATAGGACCTAAGTTTTTGCCTAGGGACTTAACGTAGACCAATAGGGAACCACAGTCCAGCTAAGTCATGTTCCCTAATAAGGTAAAAAATGAGCTAAACACACCTTGATTTTGAAAGCTCTTTTGAATCCACTGGCAAAGAAGCCTCCAAACGGGCCAATTAAGGATGCGAACGTTGAAAGAGCAATACTGTGTATCTGGAAAGGGTACAAGCTCACTGTCTCCTAAACAGGAAAAAGAGGAGAAAGGGCAAAAAAAAAAAAAAAACCAAAGCAACCTGCATTAACGCTGAGTTTGAGCGCGTCACCGTATCTGACAACCAGAATGTAAACGGTAAGTCAAAGCATATTCATTATTAGTTTGCCCAACTTTGAGGCTCATGGGAGAAAACTATATTGTGAACTCCCTGGGGCACCCTCGACTTGGCAGTGCTCTCCGTCCCCTACAAGCACGCTGACTGGCACTGTGCTTGCTGCAACCTGGTAGGCTCTCTCTAGACTGTCTAGGAACTTGGACAACTTCTTTGTTGTAGGCTTACTACAAATTGGTTCATTTCTAAATTATTTTCAAACCAGCAGTACTTTGCTTTTATAATTATATAATTTTAACTCTGTACTTTATTTCATTGTATTTTATGATGAGATATGGAAAAGTTGTCCTTTTCTCTAAAACTAGATTGAATGTTATGGAAACAACCAAAAAAAGATGCTTATAAAAGATTATCAAAATGAGCATCGGGGACCAATTACAAAAGATTTGAGGAGGGAACCAGCAGTTGGCGTAATGGCTATGTCGCTGGACTCCCATGTAGTCGACCGCGGTTCTCGTCCCGGACCCGGTGGCTTAAAACTCACGCCGGGCGCGTCTGCGTGCGTGCCCAAGATCCCGAGAGGAGAATGGAGGAGAAGGGATTGCAGCATGACCATCCCCCCGGGGGGTGACTTCTCGCTTTCTGTCTCTATGTCTCTCTCTGTCTGTCTGGTGAGCGCACATGCCCTATAGCGAAAACCTCTCAAAAAAAAAAAAAAAAAAAAAAAAAAAGATTGGAGGAGAAAATCATAAAAATTTAGAAAAATTCTGTAGACAAATGATTTCACAAATTCTTAGTTCTACTCCTCTGTACATAACCTGAAACTACAAACTGTGGACAGTGCCTAGTGAGAGTGGTTCAAAAGAAATGTTTGAAAACACCAGCTGTCGGACCTGTTCTCCAAGGGACAGCCTTATTTCTAATCAGGGATTGGCAGCATCTAAAGATTCCAAGCAGGTAATAGATGACTTAGCAATTCAAAAAAATTCTTAGAATTTACGTATTTATACTCAAGGTAAGAAATAATTCGTTGGGAACGAGCAGTTAGCATATGGCTATGTTGCTGGACTCCCACATAGTCGACCGCGGTTCGCGTCCCGGACCCGGTGGCTTAAAACTCACGCTGGGCGTGTGTGCATGCGTGCCCAAGATCCCGAGAGGAGAACGGAGGAGAAGGGATTGCGGCGTGGTCATCCCTCCTGGGGGGTGATTTCTCGCTTTCTGTCTCTCTGTCTCTCTCTGTCTGTCTGGCGAGCGCACGTGCCCTATAGCGAAAAAACCTCTCCAAAAAAAAAAACCAAGAAATAATTTGTTGGTTAACCTACTTCTCAAATATTATGGGTTTCAGTTAATACTAAAATATTTCAGATACACACGCATGTGGGCAAAGATCCACACATAACTATGTGGTGGCCCACTTGACTCGACCCCCATGGTTCAGGGAGGTTCCGTGAGACAACACATCAACACCCTTCCCTGTGAGATCTCAATGATGCCTCTGAGGCAACAATGTGCTTTTGGAAGGAAACTGATTTTCAGTAGTTAGAAGCTTTCTCTACCAATAAATGTCCTCTACAAATCAAGGGCTCTTTCAACTTTTGAGTTGTAATTAATTTTTAAATTGAATCAATTCATACCAGTAACATGTGAAATTCATTCTAATTCGTTTGTTTCACAAAAAACTTAAGGAATATTGAAAAATGTTCCCAAAACAAATTATCAACAGTATTTAAATCAATAGACAAGTAAATTCTTAGCTTACAACTGATTTGTAATAGTAATACTTTATGTTCAAGAAATAAAGGGACAGAATACAGATAGGTAGACACTAAAACCAGGTCTACAACACAGAGTTACAAGCTTTGCACATTAGTTTCTTATAAAAGTCTAAACCCCACTTTTAAAGGAAGGATAATCTTCACAGTGGAGGATCCCTAGAACTGCACATATCTTGAACCTCTCCTCTTACCCGTCTCAACACTGCCTTCAGAAAGGGAGGAAGTGAGTAACTCTGAAGCTGGAAAAGTTCCGAGGGCTCACATTCCGTAACGAAGGAGTTGACATCACTGCGATATTCCACTGGGCAGACAAAGTACTGGTATTTGGATAAGACATATGCAGCCTGAATGAGAAAGCAAGAGCTTATGACACAGTGGATAAATACATGTTTTTAAGTTTAATGCACCAGGTCAAGGATACGATGCTGGAATTTCTTTGAAGAAACATTCTGCTATATATATTTTTTCAAAGTTATATGGCCATAATTGTCTCAGTAAAAGACTTGAAAGTCTTTTAGCAAACGAAGTGTTTGAAGTCAAAGAAATTGTAATCTCTGGATGACCACAACTATTAAAGTACAAGAGAGTAAAGGACTAAAGTCTATTGTGGACAAGCTTAGATTAATTTTATCAGTTAATAATTAACCAGTCATTCAAAATTACTAAGAAAATAGTGCAAAATAGGGAAAAATACCATTACTCACAGTCAAACCTCAAAACCTGGACTAACTTATTCTTTCTCTAGCTATATCACTATAATTTTTAAAACAAGCTGTCGAGGTTAGCAGGTGGTATGGTTGTTACAGTTCCGGACTCCCACATGGCCTGGATCTGAAGGCTTGCTTTCTCACTTTCTCTCTCTCTGATCAAATTAAAAATTAGTTAAAAATTTTTTTAGAAAGCTGTCTTCAGCCACAGAAGTAGAGAACACATAAATATTTCTAAATTTAAATTGCTAGACATTAGCTTATTCTTTTTACTTTCTCTTGTTGTCCTTCACCCCATTATTTTGTTCAAGAATGATTAGCAAAAATCCAAATACAACACTAGGAATGGATATAAACTCATTTTGCTTCAAAACAACTAGCTACCTCAAAACCATTTGTTAAAATAATATGCATAATTTCCCTTCTCATGATTTTTCATGAATTATATTCTTATGGGCTAGCTTTTTATCTTCCAATGGTGAAGTTATTCCTGTAGTATTTCCAAATTAATAATACCAAGATCTTACAATAGTATATAACTTAATGTTTTAATTATTCTTGTTTCATGATGTATAAATAATGGATAGGACTGGATCCTTTTTCATTATCTATCAAAACTTTAAAATAATTTTATTAAATTCTATTGGAATTTTCATTGAGAATGAACTCCATTTATAAACTAAATGGAGGAATTACAGTGATTTTCTCATCTAAGATCATAGCACATTTCCATTTATTTGTATCGTGTTCTCTCTTGAAGCTAGATGTTACTACTAGTTGCTGTATGTTCGGATATAGAATAGAACTACAACTTTCAGGGACTAGACTTTAAAAAACAAACTTCCTAATAGTAATTTTTTATATATTTGCTTATACCCAGTTATTTTACTGTACCCATACCGATTTTCACTAGACACTCTTTAACAAAAATCTGATTCCATAAATGTAAACTAATTTTCATAGTTACATGTGAACAATTAATTATGTATAATTTACAGACTCTTCCTGCACATTGGGTTCACAGTAACCAGCCATTAAGCCACATGACCACTAAGTGTTAAAAGGCAGAGCTCTTAGAGGGTCCAGCAGGTGGCATGGTGGTGAAGGTGCTGGATTCCCACATGGCTGACTGCGGTGCAAATTCCAGACCTGACAGCTTGCTTTCTCACTTTCCCTCTCTGTCTCTCCCTCTGGTCAAATTAAAGATAATATTAATAAACATTATATTAATAAAAAACAGGCAGAGTTCTTCAACATGCTGGGTTGTCGAAAAAGTCATGATACATTTTTGCATAGAAAAACACAGAAAAATTTCATCATGATTTTTCCAACAACCTAAAAATTTGTATTCTCTGATATTCAAAGCCATCACCTATCCCAGCACCTGTCTTCCACACGACAGAAGAGCTGTTAGAAACTACCAAATCACCACAGCAAAACACTGGGCTCCAGACTAGCTGTACATGAGAACCACATGGCAGAACTGATAGGCTGGGACACAGATTTTGTTTAAGATTCCCAGATGATTTTGCTGTGTAGTCAGTATGAGAGCTACTGGAGTAGAGAATCAATTCTGTTCTCTATATATCAATAAATAGATAATTAGCAATTTGGTTTAATTTTTTTAGGTTTAGAATAGTCTAATAAAGTTGGTACAGTTTTTTCAAAATATAAACCCTAGGAAGACTCACAATGAATCCAAACACAACTGTGGAAAAGAAACCGCCAATGAATCCTTCCCAAGTCTTCTTGGGAGACAACTAAAAAAACATCAAAAAGAAAGAGTTACTACAGTTAAAAGTAAACACACACAAACACACACACACACACACACAGTACATATATAAGCTCTATTCAGGGAGTTTCCTTAATACCTTGTACAGGGGTCCTCAAAGAGTTCATGTAAAAGGTATATTATGAAAAAAGCCATGCAAGGATTTCAAAAGTTTTTTCACCAAAATAAAGTCATACTTTAATTCCATTTTTTCACACCTTTTTGAAGTCCTCTTGTACAATCTCCTCTTCCTACATTTTTCTTATTAGAATGGCCCTCATTTATTTGTGCGAATATCTGCAGTTGTAATTAACACATATCGGTCCTCAAATATTTGACATGCTTTGAATACTGGTTGGTTCCTATTAAATAACCTCAATTGTTTTTTTATTTTAAAGGACTAAAAATTGTATACAAAAATAACCATCCCAAGACTTTGATGCTTACAGAAACCCTCATAAAGGCTAAACTAAGTTTTTGATGAGATATATTCACTTTAAGTACATAAGGTCAGTATTGATCTGTTAACTGACAAAAAAAAAAAAAAAAAAAAAAAAAAAAAAAAACAGAAAGAATACAACAAAACATGTACCCTGTAGCATACTAGATTTTCATATAGTCTTAACATGTCACACACAAAACAGATCTCGTTCTGGAATGGTATATATTCCACAGCCCCAGATACTATGATTGCTCCTCGAGGATTCATACATCCTTCACCTTTTTCCATAAGCTATGTCTGCTCCAGGGTAAAGAGGAAGATGTTCTGCTTAGGAATAGGTGCTGTTGGTTTCAGATTTGGTCTATTGTTTCCCAGTCAGGGAAACTACAGAGTATTTGGGGAGGAATATCTGGAGGAAAATCTAGAATTTGGTGACGAGAGGGCAGAAGGGAAAGATTCAAGAGTGGATGAGGCAAAATACCCAGAAGAGCTACAGGAGATAGATGGAGATGTGTACGGGGACTTGATTATCAGACCACTGATGACATCTGTCACTCATTTTTGTGAAACAGCAGGGACAGAAACCAATTACAGAGAGAAGTTTCTAAGAAATAAATGGGTTACAGGCCAAGCTACATGAATTGTTATGGATCTTTTATCCTGATAATCACAAAGCCCAAAACCAAAATGGCTGTCAGAAATGATTTCTTTGAGCCAGCAGGTGGAATGATGGTTAAGACAGCTGGATCCCACATGGCCAACAGCATGGTTCAAGTCCCATACTCAGCTGCTTGAAAAACACGCCGGGCATGTGCGTGGCATGCCCAAGGGACTGGAATGGTCATCACCCCAGGGGGGTACTTTCTCACTTTCCTCTTCTCTCTCTGGCAAATGCATGCACCCTGTAGCAAATTTTTAAAAAGAGAAGTGGAGGCCAGCAAGTGGTGGTGTGGTTAGAGGAGCTGGATTCCCACATGACTGACCATGGTCTGAGACCCGGACCTTGTGGCTTACTTTCTCACTTTCCTTTTCTCTCTCTATCTCTGTCTGGTCAAATTAAAAAATAATAATAACAAATAAAATTAAATAATTATTTTTTTTAAAAAGTGAAGAAATGGTTTCTTAAAAAATCTGATGATTGTTCTATAGAGAAGGAAAAGACACACCTTCTTAGGATAACTTGCTACTATAGCAGTTAAGTGGACTCCAATTCAAAAGTACTCACTGATGATTGATTGAGAGAGATTTTTGCTATAGGGTGCCTGTGCTCACCAGAGAGACAGAGAGCGAGAAATCACCCCGCAGGGGTGATTTCCCTTCCTTGCTTGCCCTCTTGCATTTGACCAATATTTTAGTGTAGCATTCTACAAGCTTTTTTTTTTTTAAATGAGTTTGGGTATAAAAGTCTGACCAAAGGCCTCCAGTATGTGAAGATGGTAAAATTCACTCTTCTAGAAAGTTTGGTAAGAAAGGGGATAGATGAAAAGACAGCCTGAGGAGAGAGGCAAGGAAAGGCCTTTCACAGGGTGGGAGGAGGTGGATGAAGAAGCCCTGTACCAAGGGCTAAGAAAAGGAAATCAGGGGAAGATGAACCAATAATTCAAATGTGAAGGCAACTGAAGGAGGCTAGCCCTTGCTAAGGAGCCAGTGGACCAACTGAGGAAGAATCCAGACAGAAGGAACTACCAGAAATCCGGCTCACTGCCCCACACCGTGGCTACTAAGTGCAGCTGAGGGAAGTCAAGGCGTCTCAGAAATGTAACCCGTGTGACAGCACCACCTTGCCGGCTCAGCATTAAGGCTATGATAGTGGCTTGCTTTTAATATTTTCCCATTACCTTAATTAATGGAGTTCTTCCAAAAAAAAATCCAAAAAGGTAAGCAGTTATGTCATTGCAGATAACACTTGATATTGGAACAAGGAACCTTTAGAAATAAAAATCAGCAGAAAAAAAGTCCATATGATTAAGTGTCAAATATGCATACAGATTATGATTCATAATGAATAACCCTTGGGATTGTCTGCAGCCTAGCCAGGACATCAGCAGAAACAATAAATATCAACCCAATTTATCCTTTTGGCAATTTGAGCAGAGAAAAGCCTACAAATAGACTAACATACAATTGGGTGGTCGGGAAAGTCATGCTGCATTTTTGCATAGAAAAATACATCATGACCTTCCCAATGACCTAGTAGAAGAATATTGCTAAGGAAAAATATTTAATTACCAATTTCTGTAATTATGGACATCTAAACTGTCGTTTTATAGGGAGTAAGTTATAATTAAAAAAAAGGTAAAATTTATCTTAAGAAAAGTAGCCTTTTAAAATGGAAATGTTTAGAGTATAATGTAATACATTCACATAAAGTTCTTAATACAAATTCCCTTTAGAGAAAAAGTAGTCATTTTAATACTTTCTTAGTGTAATTACATTTGATTTTACTAACTGTGCAGAACCTACTTACTTCTACAACTGACCCCACCAGTTAAAAGTCTGTCTATGTAAGATAATCTTCGATTCCAGATGTTTACATACACATTTCAGTAAAAATTATAATGCTATTAAGACAATAAAAGTTATCTTGAAAACCCACTGACTGTTAAAGATCTATAATGAATGCCTCGCATGTGCTGATAGTGGCTGCTGCTCAGCAGAGTCCACATGGGAGGCCTGGGTTCAATTCCTGGACCACCCTAAAAAGCCAGACATAGTGGCACGCTTCTGGAGTCCCAGATACCTGAGAGGCTGAGGCAGAAGGATGGCGAACTCACTGGCAGTGTGGGCAGCACAGCGAGACCCTGTCTGAGAGGGCCAGGTGTGGTGGTATGCTCCTGTGGTCCCAGCTATTTGTGGACTAAGGCAGGACTGTGACACAAGACCCTGCTTACAATACTATAGACACACATAGGGCTGGGTCTGTGCAGCAGCAGCAATGCACTGCTGATCACTGCTAGATCTACCTGGAAAATCACAGGTTCAGTTCCCCAGTCTGCCTGTACATGCCAGTTACACACCCTGACAGCCTAGGAAGGCTGGTGAAGAAATGGCAGTGTGGGACCCGGGAAAGGGTGCTTGTCTGTCTGTCTCCCCCTCTCACTCTCATGAAAGAAACTTAAAAAAAAAAATTATATATATATATATATACAATATAAATCAAATGAATATGGAGAAGATACGTTCTGATTTTTTAAAAATCTTAAAGTTTTTCCTTCATTCCAATTGATTTTAACTAATAATAAGTTTTATAATTTTTTAATATCATTTTTATTTAAAATGCAATGAATTGTTTGGGGCTTCTATAGGAACTTTCTGCATGTTATTTGGACCTTGAATAAAAAAGGTTTCCACTTGTTAATGAAGCATTTTTGTCTCCAGTTGTCAAATAGCAAGCAACATCCAGTAAGCTACTTTCGGAACAGAAGCACAACAAACAGAAGCTTTTAGTAGAAATCTGCAAGACACTGTCCCATGTTTAAGAGCTTTAAAAGTGCTATGAAATAAATATAAGGCCACGTAATTTTGTTCCCTTACCATATCATGCCTTCAAACAGATTTTGGATGACAAGATGCGACTGAGTAACGGTTATCAGTAACGTGACATGAGTCCATGCGAACTGTTAACAGCCCAACAACACAAAATTAGTGAACACGACTGATCAGAGCAGACAAAGAAGCAACCGCAACTTTGAAACACAAAATTGCTACCATAACTTTTGGGCAAGATGTGTAAGATAAGGTCATACACAATAAATGGCACTAGTAAGTTATATTCATTCTGCTGCCTACTTGAACTTTTAAATAATACAAACGTTTAACAAAGTAATCTTAACTTAGATAGAATGCCAGTAACTTACACACGAATGAGAAGCTAAGAATACTGATTTCTGGCTAACTTAAAAAACACATATATTGGCATAACGGTTGTGTTGCTGGACTCCCACGTAGTTGACCACAGTTCAAGTCCTGGACCCGGTGGCTTAGAACTCACACTGGGCTCATGCGCATGCGTGCCCCAAATCTCGAGGAAAATGGAGGAAAAGGGAATGCAGCATGGCCATCCCCCCAGGGGGTGATTTCTCACCTTCTGTCTCTCTGTCTCTCAAGTGAGCACACATGTCCTGTAACAAAAATCTCTCTCTCAAAAAAAAAAGGCATATAAAAAATAAACCAGTCTCAAATTAATAGATTTAAATGATCATGAGAAATGTATGGTGCTATAAGGACATTTCAAGAGAAACTTTTCACTCTGTCTAGGTTGAGCAGTTATAAAAATGGTAAAAATTGGGACCAGCAGTTGGCGTAATGGTTATGTTGCTGGACTCCCATGTAGTCGACCGCAGTTTGAGTCCCGGACCTGGTGGCTTAAACTCACTCTGGACATGTATGTGTGTGTGCCTAAGATCCTGAGAGGAGAATGGAGGAGAAGGGATTACAACATGGCCATCCCCCGGGGGAGTGATTTCTCTCTTTCTGTGTCTCTCTTTCTGGTGAGCGCATGTGCCCTATTGCAAAATCCACTCCAAAAAAAAAAAAAAAAAAAAAAAAAAAAAGAGGAAAGAAAAATGGTAAAAACTTTTTCTTTTTCTTTCAGAGTTTAGTACATTCACTTTTCCCCATAGTTATTTCTAACTTAAAGTGGTTTAAACCAGCAAGTTCAACTTCTTAGAAGCCCTACACTTTCATCCTTGAAAGGTGATCATCACGATTCTCTCCAATGACAGCTTTCAAATGTTAGTTTCAAAGGCCTTTGTGCTTCTTTGATTCTATCTACCCTGAGAGATGGCCACTCAGTGACTTCTAGCTTAACTAGGCCAGAATGTGAACAAAAAGAAGCTTTGAAGTCCTACAATTGACTGAAATTTATAAGATGACTTAATAAATTTGTTTCCCACTTTAGAGAACAAAATACTATATTCATTGTCTTGTTTTACCCTATTTTTATCTGTCTAAAAAGATCTAGTTCTCACTCATCTCTTTGCTCTGAAATGCATAAGCGATTTTTTTCCCAACAGGCACCATTTATACTTCCACAGGAGAGTCCACTACTTCTAATGTGTCTTGATTTTTTCTATATTTTCAATAAGAATTTTACTCTTCACTCTCAGATGCCCTGCTATTAGAAATATAAGGACTACTCGGGATCAGCAGGTGGCATGGTGGTTAAGGGCTCTGGACTCTCACATGGCTAACCATGGTTCGAGTCCCGGAACTGGCAGCTTGCCTTTTCACTTTCCCACTCTCTGTCTCTCTCATTCACTCACTCTATCCCTCTCTGGTCAAATTTAAATAAATAAATAAATAAAGCTAAATAAAATAATTCTTAAAAAAAAGAAATATAAGGAATACTACCATTTCCCAGCAATTAATATCTGCACAATGTCTGAGTGCAGACAAGCAAAGCATGAATAGGAAATACATTCCCAATCCAAAAGAAGCCTACTAATGCATAAATTCATGGATCTAAACAGTACAACATATAGCCTCGTAATTAGCTACAGTTTAAGAAAATAAGAGAAGTTGATTATGTATAGTGACAAATTCCCTCAAGCACTGACTTTGAAACACTGAACAAAATACCTTATGCCAAAAAGAATTATGCAATCCTACGACTAATCTTAGCTACCCAGAAAGTAAATGCTCTGCTCCCCTCGAGCTCATGCCAAGGGCAAAAAAATATAGTTAGTTACTCCCCATAGACAAATACCATATTGGGGCATCAGAAAAGTCGTGTTGCCTTTCTGCATAGAAAAATACATCATGACTTTTCTGATGACCCAATAGATGCTTCCCAGACCTAGGAGCTGTGCAGAAGACTGAAAACTCATCCAATTTCAACAAATTCAGGGAGTCCAACTACTTTACCTTGACAGCCTTTCACAACAGTGAGTGAGAAAAAGTTGTTAGGAACTTAGAAAACAATGGAAATCTTAAAAATCCTCTAAATCTTTTCGACTTCCATATTTTACACTTAGTAGGCATCCGAAATGGAAATTGCTCGCACATGCATGCAAGACATGAACGAGCAGATCAGATCATACCTTCTCACTACAGAAAATGAAAGCGAAAGGTTCTTATTATGCAAAGTGACTCCGGAAGGATGGCGAATACGCACCATGTAAAACTGCAGGCGGTAGTGTTTCTTCACCAGGCTCAGGACGAACATGCAGAAACCTGTTCGGGAAGGAAAGCACGTGCCTGTTGTGCAATTTGGTACAAGGAGTAAGATTCCCTGAACCCAAATAAGCCAATTTCCTATTCCACATCTAGGCACATTTCAGCTGCTCACTCACTCACAGGCTCTCCTCCTGTCTTCTATTAAGCATTTGAAATAAATGTCCTGAGGGAAACAATCCTGCACTCTCCGAAGTACCTCATTTATTCCATGGCACAAATTTAATAAACACCCCTTACATTAATGAAACAAACTAGTCCCTTGCTGATATGTGGACATGGAAAACACATCTTGAATTTCAGTTGAGTAATACTTGTTACATCGATGCGGCAAAGTAGTACAGAAGGTTTTCGATTTTTTTCTCTATTCATGATAAAATACCTGCACATGCATGCAAGAGAGACCGAGAGATGACCCTCCACAGGGTCTGGTCACACCACAATCCCCTTTCTACGCTGGCTCCTGAGTATGCATTTGTGCCTGCCGTATTTCAGGCTGACCAGGCCAGAGATTTGAGCTGTGGTCACCATGTGAGACCTGGCTTCTCTTGGGCAGCGTATCCCCACTATGCCACCTGCCAGCCCCATATAGAATATTCTTAACCTCTATGCAATACAAAATGTAATAACTACTATGGCAACTAATGTCTACTGAACCCTTTTATATTCCAGACTCTTGTCTAAGCATTTTGCACATACTGTCTCATTTCATTCTTCCCACATCCCTGTGAAACAGATATCTACAATTATCTCCACTGTACAGATGAAGAAAAATGTACAAAGAGCTTTATTAATTTACTGAGGAACAAAGGGCTGGGAAGGAAATACTCAGATCCTGACCTTGAAAGTCACATGGTTTTCTGAATCCCTATCTTAATTCAAGGTAAGAGTGACTTGAGGGACCAGCAGGTTGCGTGGTGGTTAAGGCACTGGACACTTCCACATGGCCAAACATGGTTCGAGTTCCAGACCTGGTGGCTTGTTTTCTCACTTTCCCTCTCTCTCTTTCTGTGTCTTTTCTCTGGTGAAATTAAAATAAACGAATGAATAAGTAAAATTAAATAATTATTTTTTTAAAAAGGAATAAGCTTGAAATACTTAAAATCGTATTACAATAAGTATAATTAAATGTAATACTCTTAATAATTACTAGATTTATAAACAGTATTTGTGTCTATGTTTATATCCTACATATTATAAAGAAAATTAACAAAAATAAAATTTATTGCCCAATTAAGTAAAATGTAATAAACATTTAAAAATAGGAGGTAATGGGGCCAGCAGATGGCATGGTTAAGGTCCTGGCTCCCACATGGCCGACTGCAGTTTAAGTCCCAGACTTGGCTGCTTGAAAAATCACACCAGGCATGTGTGCATGCATGCCCAAAATCCCAGGAGAAAAATGAAGAAGGGATTGTGGCGTGGCCATCCCCCCTCACCCACCCCTCTACCCTGAGGGTGATTTCTCACTTTCCCTCTCTTTTTCTCTTTCTCTCTCTGATGAGCACACACACCCTATGGCAAGAACCTTTCTTAAAAAAAAAAAAAGGAGGTAATATGAAACATTTCTTGCCCAATATACTGGTAAGCATCTAAAGATTTTTTTTTTTCTTACAAAGGTGAATACTGAAAATGCAAAAGCTGGGCCTAGCAAATGGTGTGTTTGGGACACTGGACTCCTACACAGCTGACTACAGTTTGAGTCCCGGACCAGGAGGATTGCTTTCTCACTTTCCCTCTCTCTGATTCTCTCTGGTGAGGACATGTGCTCTATACCAAATTTTAAAAATAATAATAATAGTAAATAAAATAAAATAAAATAAATAGATTTTTTGAAAAAAGAAAATGTAAAAGCCAGAAGAATGGAAAGATGGAAAAGGGATTGAGGTGTGATCATGCCCCATGAAAGGTGCTTTCTCACTTTCCCTCTCTTTTTCTCTCTCTGTCTCTCTCTGGTGAGCACACATGCCCTCTGGCACATTTAAAGAAAAAAAAAAAGAAAATAATAGTGTTATGTTAGGCCAAGAGGGAGGGTGATAAATACTGGCTAGTGGTTTGTTTTAAAGTGGCAGCTTGATTTTGTTCATGTTTTTTTTTTTCTTTTAATTATTCATTTATTTAATTCCATTTGTTATTAATTTTTAATCTGACCAGAGAGAGACAGAGAGAGAGAAAGGGAAAGCAATAATGCAAGTCACTAGGTCTGGGACTCAAACTGCAATCAGCCATGTGGGAGTCCAGTGCCTTTACCACACCACCTCTTGGCCAGAGTACATTTTCTTGTATTCCATTCTGGTATCCCATAAATAAAATTAACAGAAATCAAAGTGACAACTCATGAGGAGGAAAGAGAATTAAAGAAATCTCCAGGAGAAGAAAACCAAGTGTCTGAAAAATATGGAAGCTGGAGAACAGATGGGGAATTTTCAGAAGACCTGAGACACTGGAGGTGGCTAAAGGTGTTGTCTAGAGAAACTGACAGAAAGGATCGGGGAAGGCATCGGTGAGGCCTGGGCTTCTAAACTGGTGTAGCAGGGCAAAGTCTAACAGCACGTGCAAGCCCTAGTCAAAGCAGTCGACTGTGAGAATAAAGATATTTTTAGGCCTGCCCCACAGGGCAGTGGTTAAGTGCTGTGCAGAAGAAGCCAATTCCACATGGCTGACCAGGATTCGAATCCTCCCCCTAGTGGCAACATGCCAGGTGTACGTACAGGATTCTGATGGGATAGGGATTCAGAGGGGGAAAAAAAGACTGCAGTATGGCCAGGATCCTCCAGGAGCTGCTTTCTCTGTTTCCCTCTCTCTGTTTCTCTGTCTCTGTCTCATGAGTGCACCTTCCCCCTAATATTAAAAAACAAGAAACGTTTACCTTCATAGGCAACTAACGCAGGCCATACTTCAGCAAGGTGAAGGTATTCACCAGGAAACTGAGGAATATGGGACAGAAAAAATAAGGGACCCAAATCATGCAGACAGAAAGGCAGTGAGCCCACAGCAGCCAGTTCCAATGGGAACTAGAATGAGGAGGTCTCCGGGACGAAGGTCTCCCAGAAAAGGGGAAGTGATACACTATCTGAACTGTGTGAACACTAGAGAAAACTACTGATAGACATGGGACAGAGCTGAGATAAAGACTAAAGATTTCTACACTGAAATTTACAAATGTAGAAAAGAAAAACCATGTGGGCCAGCCAGGTGGCATAGAGGTTAAGGGAGCTGGATTCCACATGGCCAACTGCACAGTTCAAGTCTCAGACTTGGTGATTTGAAAACCATTCTGGATACATGTGTGTGTGTGTGTGTGTGTGTGTGTGTGTGTGTGTGCGCACAAATCCTGAGAGGACAGTGGAGGAGAAGGGGTTGCAGCATGGCCATCTCTCCTTGTGAGTATCTGTTCACTTTCCCTCTCTCTGCCTCTGTCTTGCTCTGGTAAATGCAAACACCCTAAAGCAAATTAAAAGAAAAGAAAGAGAGAGAGAGAGAAAGAGAGAAAGAGAGAGAGAAAGAAAGCAAAGCAAGAATGAGGTAGTTGTTCAGTTTGGGAAAAATAAAAAGTTACAAAATAATGGAAATGAATCATAGCCATTTTGGCTCCACAGGAAGTGATATTTTAGGTACCTATTTAATAGTGTAAACAATGACTATAAGAAACCGAGGATGGAGAAGTGAGAGGTTATAACAGGAAGTCAAAAAAGATTTAAAAGTCTCAAATAAGTTAAGAAATCATCATATGAAAAATCACATGAAATAAAGTAAAATTGTTGAGTTCTATAGAGAAATGACTACAGATACTTTCTTTGCTAATATTATTACTAACACTCAAAATGCAAAAAAAAAAAAAAAGAAGTCCTGCCACTTTGAACATAAACTGAGAACAGACGGTATTCTCTTTTGTAACAGGAAAGAATCCACCCAGCATCTACCTTACATATAACAGAATAAATTAGGCTTGTTGGCTTGATATGTGAGAGAAAATAGTCAGCCTCTCTGAACAAAACAGAATGCACAGATGTGCTTTGATAAACCCAGAGTCAGTCTTATTTTATCCTTCAAAATTTTAGTATAATCTTCTTAGCTGTTATCAATCAATTTCCCTATAGTAACCCTTCACCTGATTAAAATTCAAAATGAACGGACTACTTCTGAATTAACAGTTTTGCCCTTGAAATAATACAAATATTTTAATATTTTTAATAGCTATTTCTTTTCTTTTTTTTTTTTTTTTTGAGAGAGGTTTTTGCTAAAGGGCGCGTGCGCTCGCCAGACAGACAGAGAGAGACATAGAGACAGAAAGCGAGAAATCACCCCCCAGGGGGGATGGCCATGCCTCAATCCCTTCCCCTCCGTTCTCCTCTCAGGATCTTGGGCACGCACGCACACGCGCCCGGTGTGAGTTTTAAGCCACTGGGTCCAGGACGCGAACCACAGTCGACTACATGGGAGTCCAGCAACATAGCCATTACGCTAACTGCTGGTCCCCGATAGCTATTTCTAAGAATATATTCCCAGGCTGCATATACAAAAGGTCTTCAATAATCTTCCTGGAAGGACCAGCAGATGGCATAATGGTTACATCACTGGGCTCCTGCATGACTGACCATAGTTCAAGTCCCAGACTCAGTGGCTTCAAAATTCATACCGGGAATGTGTGCATGCATGCCCAAAATCCTGAGGGGGGATAGAGGAGAAGGGATTGCAGCATGACCATCCCCCCAGGGGGTGATTTCTCATTTTCCATCTCTGTCTCTCTGGTGAGCACACACGCCCTATAGCAAAAAAACTGTGTGTGTGTGTGTGTGTGTGTGTGTGTATTTTTTTCCTGAAATATAATTACAAGAAAACTATGTATGAATTAAATATTTTTGCACCTAAATAAACCCACATTTTAATTCCCTTTTTCCATGAGCTTTTTAAATACCTTCGTATTAAAAACTAAGTAATAAAAACCAATTATCCTGATTAATTCTATAAGAACCTCTATTTCCTAGGGACAAATAAAGCAATATACACGTGAGCACACACACAAAATAACCGCTGCAGAGTCAGCCCCATAGCAAGGAGGTAAAAGGAGGCATCCCCCATGTCTGGCCATGGTTCAAATCCAGTTTGGTGGCTTGAAAACACACTAGGTATGTGTGTGGGTGGGGGGGGGGGGCATACTCAAAATCTTGAAAGGATGGAGAGATGGAGAAGTGACTGTGGTAGGACTACACCCCATTGGGGGATGACTTCTCCCCTCACCCAAGCACATGTACTCTATGGAATTAAAAAACAAAACAAAACAAAACAAAAAACCCAAAATCATTGTATATTTAAGTTTCCTTACTATAATATTCAAAGGAAACCTCCAAATATTGATGTAAGGAGGCTTTATTATTCAAGTTTTGTTGTTTTCTGTGTGTGTGATTGGTTTGTTTTGCTTTGCTTTGCTTTGTTTCGTCATAGGGCACATGTACTAGCTATAGAGAGACAGAGGGATGGTGAGAGGAAAAGTGAAAAATCACCCAGAAGAGAGATGGCCACGTCGCAATCCTTTGTCCTACATTCTCCTCTTGAGATTTTGGGCACACAAGTACATGTGCCTGGCATGATTTTCAAGCCTCCGGTCCAAGACTCAAACTGCTGTCAACCATGTGGGAGTCCAGCGCCTTAACCACCATTCCACATGCTGGCCCCTCATGTGTGTTTTTAAACCACTATTAGGGAATTACTGCTATTGAAGATCATGATGAAAAGAATAGCTTTAAACATAAGAAATCATTAAAAAGAGACTGGGATAAAATATACATAAAATATGACAAATAAATGAAGCTATCGATTCAAATAACATACATTAAAATAAACATGGAAACCAGGTAGCTACATTTCAATACAAGACATTTCCTTAACTTACCTGCCAGATAGAAGGCAAATGATATAAATCTATGGTAGCGAATGAGGAACTGCAGTTGTTCTTCTCTTTGAACAAAAGTAGCAAAATAATCAGCTACAGTCTCTCCATAGAAAAAGTAGTTTACACACAGTAGAAAGTACCTATAATTTAAAAATAATTAGTATGAAGTTCATAATGTAAACTAACGCCCAACTAAGCACAGCTCTCCTGATATGAATTACAGAAATCCTAAGACGATCCCCCTGTCCTAAGGATAATGAAGAGGGAAAAATGGAAGAGGTCACCCCATCTCTCTCCACTGCCCCATCATAGCAGCGTCTTCCTCCCCTCCTCTCAGTGCCCCAGATGGATTCCGGGGGAGCAGGGATTCTTGGATTGCAGGTGAGTGGGTGGGAGCTAGAAGCAGGAAAAAATCTCTCAGGAAAACCTCTAAAAACCACACACATCATCTATCCCTTCCCAAGGAAGAGATTTCACTGTCGGGGCTGTGTGAGCCAGGTGAAGAGCTCAGAAACACCGGATGCCTTGGATTTCTGAGCCTCGTCCTCTGAAGGACAGAGTCCTAGCTAGCCTGAAGAGGTAGTTTCCCTCACGGACAGAACTAGGCCCCGCTGTCCCCAAAGTCAAGGGCAAGTTAGCTCACTTCCACCCACCGTCCTACCATTTCTCTGCTGTCTTACAGTGGAAACTGTCTGTGACTCCTTTGTAAGGTGACCAAGGTCTATCCTCGCCCACCAAGCCAACAAGTGCACGTGCGTGCGTGTGTGTGTGTGTGTATTCAAAATCATTCAGATATCTCTACAATGACTAAAACGTAAGGTATGAAAAAAGTTGGAGTGGCAGAGTTACAGGTGATTTTCTTTTTAAAAATTAAAATTTAGTTATAATTCTTTTCATTTCTGTTTCTTCCAAAAATCAATCTATATAGTAAACTGTGAATTTAGAAAAATTATTATTTAATTTTATTTGTTATATTATTTTTAAATTTTCATGAAAGAAGGAGAGTGAGAGAGAGAGAAAGTGAGAGAGCAAGCTGCAAGGTTCGAGACTCAAACCGTGGTAGGCTATGTGGGAGTCCAGCACCTTAACCACCATGCCACCTGCCAGCCCCCACTGTGTAGATACTGACTGATCAAGACGCTTCTTATAAACATTGGAAAGGAATCTGATTTTCATACCTGAGATGGTTTCACATTTACTTACCAGCTTAGTGTCCTAAACCACGGCAGGTCGTAAGAGTGATAGACTCTGTAACCAATAGTGATAATTTCATGGAAGCATTTCACTTGGATGCCAAGAACCTGAAACCAAGAGAAAATGTGAACATGCATTTCTCAATATTTACATTTAATAAAGGCGTTTCCTGTTGTATGTATTTAATGATATTAATCTACCAATTTTTAATATTCTAAATGTCAGTAGCAAAAATCCGCTATTCAATGTCTCTAAAAATCAAGTGATGTCCCAAAGGGTATACTAAATGATGTGTTATTTAAAACATTTAACAGATGTTTTTCAGGGTGGGAGATGGCATTGAAGTTTATAGTTTGGGTTTTTTTTTTTTTTTAATTAATTTATTTATTTAATTCCGTTTGTTATTATTATTTTTTAATTTGACCAGAGAGAGCAAAAGGAAAAGGGAGAAAGCAAGTTGCCAGGTCTGGGACTCAAACTGCCATGGGCCATGTGGGAATCCAGCACCTTTAACCACCACGCCTTCTATTAGCTCCTGGAGTTTATTGTTTGAGAGACATAGTCTTGGTCACCATTGACTAGATTTTCTCTCTCATTACTACTACATTCTTGAGATTATTCTTTGAAAGATAGAGAATCTTTCGTCCAATTTGCCCTCTTTGTCTCAGCTACCCTGGGAAAATGAGCACATATGAAAGTTCGCTTTCATGTTTTTCTTTTCTTTTTTTTTTTTTTTTGAGAGTTTTTTTTTGTTTGTTTGGTTTTTTGTTTTTTTTGTTTGTTTGTTTGTTTTGCTATAGGGTGCATGCACTCACCAGAAAGACAGAGACAAAAAGACAGAAAGCGAGAAATCACCCCCAGGAGGGATGGCCACACTGCAATCCCTTCTCCTCCATTCTCCTCTCAGGATCCTGGCACGCACAAGCGCCCAGTGTGAGTTTAAGCCACCAGGTCCAGGACTTGAACCGCAGTCGACTACGTGGGAGTTCAGGGACATAGCCATTATGCTTACTGCTGGTCCCGCTTTCCTGTAAGTCTCACCGTACTTACTATCACATACACTTGAAAAGGACACAACCAAGACAAAGAGTTAAAACTTTTCACCCCATCAGCCAGGAACTGGGCAGTTTTTTCATCCTCCCATCTCCCACAGCCAGCTACACCTCTGGTCAAGCTAAGCTGTGGGGACCAGCAGGTGGTGTGGTGGCTAAGGCGCTGGACACTCCCACATGGCCGACCAGGGTTCAAGTCCTGAATCTGGTGGCTTGCTTTCTCACTTCTTCTCTCTTTCACTCTCACCCTCTGTCTCTCTCTGGTCAAATTTAAAAAATGAATGAATGAATAAATAAAATAAAATAAATAATTATTAAAAAAAAAAAAAAAAAAGCTGTGCTACTGTGGCAAGTTCTAAGTATTAATAGTCTCCTCCATTTGCAAACACTTTGGCCAGTCACCTAAGGCTATGCAATTCTGATTGCACAGTGCCCTAAATACATGCCTAGTCAATGAGTCCATTTTTGTTTTGTTTTGCTTTTTAGTTTTTTGCCATAGGGCTCATGCGCTTGCCAGAGGAGAGAGACAGAGAGATACAGAGAGAAGGGAAGTGGAAAATCACCCCTCAAGGGGATGGTCCCACCACAATTTCTTCTCCTCTACACTCCTCTCAGCCTGGTATAATTTTTTTTTTTTTGAGAGGTTTTTCGCTATAGGGCGCGTGCGCTCGCCAGACAGACAGAGAGAGACATAGAGACAGAAAGCGAGAAATCACCCCCCAGGGGGGATGGTCACGCCGCAATCCCTTCTCCTCCATTCTCCTCTCGGGATCTTGGGCACGCACACACACGCGCCCGGCATGAGTTGTAAGCCACCGGGTCCGAGACGCGAACCGCGGTCGACTACGTGGGAGTCCAGCGACATAGCCATTACGCTAACTGCTGGTTCCCCCTGGTATAATTTTTAAGCCACCAGGAGCAAGACTCAAACTGCGGTCATCCTTGTGAGAATCCAGCCACCTTAATCACATACCACGAGCTAGATCCCCAATGAATCCATATTTATGAGGCCCCCCTCCTTCTTCTTACATGTATTTAATTTCTTTCATGACAGAGTGAGAGAGTCAGCAAGAAAAAGTAAGAAAGAGAGCGAGAGAGAGACAGGTACCTTTGACAGGGTCTGGTCACACCACGATCCCTCCTTCTGCCAGAGAGTTTCAGGTCAACTCTGGATCTGAACACGCAGCTGGCCATGTGGCTTCCAGCTCTGCAGATCAGTATGCTACTATCTGCACCACTGAGACCAGGCCCATCAATCCTTTCTGGATGGTCAGTTTCATGGTCCTTCACTCTGCTGTATGCACCCATGTGGGTGGAATTCCTCAAGGTGCAGCTAGTGCTTGGCTTAAGTCGATTCCAAGGCTCAGAGAGCAAATGGCAATCTGAACACTTACAGTAAAGCACTAAGAGGCTACAGTCTTTGTGAATATACTTGACTGACTTCAAATCCTCTAGAGAGCATGCCCAAGGGCTTAATTTTCTATAACCCTCGAGATAAAAATGAAGTTCTATATTTTAAGGAGTTTTAAAAACTCAGACTACCTGACAGAATCATGTGTGACTTATGAAAGCTTAAAATATTACTATCTAGTCCTTTATTGAGAAAGTGTACCAAAGTACTTGAGGATAGATATGCTTTGGAATTTCTTTTTTTTTTTTTTTTTTTTTTTTTTTTTTTTTTTTTTTTTTTTTGCTATAGGACGCGAGCGCTCACCAGAAAGACAGAGAGAGACAGAGAGACAGAAAGCCAGAAATCATGCCCAGGGGGAATGGCCACATTGCAATTCCTTCTCCTCCATTCTCCTCTCAGGATCTTAGGCACGCATGCACACACGCCCAGTGTGAGTTTTCAAGCCACCAGGTCCAAGACTCAAATCATGGCCAACGACATGGGAGTCCAGTGACATAGTTATTATGCCATCTGCTGGTCCTAGGATTTCTTTTTAAGGTTTCCACAAGTTAGCTTTCCTAAATTCTCTATGTTGGATATTCTTTAACTAATTTTCTCCATTATATCTACTAATGTCCAATCACATACTTAGAAATAGTAAATATGGGAGACATAAATAAGTGCAGTGGTTGAGGTGCTGGTCTCCCACATGGCCGACTAAGGTTCGAGTCCTGGAACTGGCGGCTTGAGAATCATGCCAGGCACATGTGTGATCAGACCCAAAATCCTGAGAGGAGAAGAGAGAAGGGACTGTGGCATAGCTATCCCCCAGAGATTTCTCACTTACTATCTCTCTGGCAAATGAAGGTGTCTTATAGCAAGCAAGCGAAGACAGAAAGAAAGAAGCCAGATCCCACATGGCAACTGCAGTTCAAATCCCACCCCTATCCACCTGAAAACACACTGGACACAAACGTGAGTGCCCCAAGTCTAATGGACTTGAGGCTGGGGTTGTGGTGTGACCAGACCCGCAGAGGGTGTAGAGGGTGTTCCTCTCTTTCATATGTATGGGCATGTGCTCTGCAGTGGATAAAGAAAAAAATAGGAATAAGGAAAACATTTTTAAAATTCAAATCCACATATGCTTGCCTGTCTTTCAATTTTGTCATATAAAAGTGCTTTAAAATAGTATTTATCCACAAAATTCTTGCCCTAGTCACCATACTCAACAGTTTAGTCTGGAGAGAAATGTACTTTACTAATGGAATGTTCGCCAACGCAGCCTAAGTCGGCATATCTAGAACCCTCGTATTTTGCAATACCTTACAACAAAATTTCCTTCTAAAGGGGAATGATAACTCAAATTATCCCCAATATGTTCAGTGACTCCTTACTGCTTTCCAAATAAAATCCAACCATGCGGCCTACTAGTTAAGGAAGCTGGATCCCACATGGCCAGCTTGAAGCTTGAATTCCAGCCCTGGAGATTTGAAAAACACGTCAACCTAGTGAACACACGTGGGTGCCCAGAAACTCGACAGGAAGGAGAAATGGAGAAGGGATTACAGTGTGACCATCCCCCACTGGGGCAGTGCTTTCTCTCTCTCTCTCTCTCTCTCTCTCTGTCTCTCTCTCTCATGGGTCCACATGCCTTCAGGCAAAAAAACGAAACTAAACTTCTACATATAGCACGGCAAGGCCCTCCGGAATGTGATCTCTATTTTTCCAGGTCCAAAGGCCCTGTGCTCAAGGAACAGCAACCTATTCAGACACACGCTGCCATCTGGACCTTTGCTCACAGGGCTCCGCCACCCTGACAGCGTGCTCAAAGTCTCACACACGTCCCTTCACTCACACAGCCTCACTGAGCTCCCTGCCTCCATCATTTGTTTCCTCTTCTCCAGGTCAGCCACTCATCACACGGCACTGAAAAGTGTAAGTCCATGTCCCAAGGACAGGAGTGGTCATCTTCACCATCAGCAGGTTCTGAGCCCAAGAAGACTGGGAGCTGTAGGCCCTTGGAATGACACCTGGGCCACACCCAGGCCTGCCCATCTGGCTTTCAACTCGGCATCCTCTACACCCACGTTAAGTCTGTCCTAGTCATTACCCATGTTTCCTTGGTAAAGAAGTCAGCAAGTTAAAATAACAGAAAAGTAATTTTTCATTCATTCTCATTATCTCGCAGTCCCCGAGGAAGTACAAAAATCAATGAGAGAATCAAAAGAAAAACAAAGAAGAGTTTGCAGAACTTACAGAAGGTGCTTTAGTGGTTTTAGCAGTTAATGGGATTGTTTTTTCAACTGTGTCTAATTTCATTTCAAAACTAATTTTTTTTTTGGAGAGGTTTTTTGCCATAGGGCACATGTGCTCGCCAGAGACAGAGAGTTAGAAAGCGAGAAATCACCCACCAGGGGTGATGGCCATGCTGCAATCCCTTCTCCAACATTCTCCTCTCAGGATCTTGGGCATGCACACACATGCGCCCGGTGTAAATTTAAGCCACCAGGTCCGGGACTCGAACCATGGTTGACTACACGGGAGTCCAGCGACACAGCCATTATGCTAACTGCTGGTCTCCAAAACTAATTTTTTAAATCAAAGGAAGAGCATACCACATTGCCCATAAGCTTTGCAGCTTTGACTAGGACTAGATGTGGAGGAGGGAGATAGGTCAGATGGGTAGACACAAGAGTAGCCAGAGAACCAGAAGGTGGTGACTGTGAAAAGGCTGAAGGAACAGAGATGGAATTTTGGACACACACACACACACACACACTTAGCCATGTGGGATCAGCTGCCTTCACCACCACCCCATGGGCTGGCCTGAGTGTATGTGCATTTCTGTCAGATCCTAATGCTTAGCACAGTGTCTTTCATGCTTAGTTTCTGCAGAATGAACACATGAACAGCCCTTTTGCAAATAGAAAAGATTAATCCAGATCATTTCACGAACTTGAAGACTCTTGGAAGAACTAATTTGTTATCTCCAGTTCTTCATTACCTTTTTTTATGACACACTCAGATTACTTCAATCTTATATAATGCTGAAAAATAAATCAAGAGACACTTAGGGAAATGTGAGACACTTACAAGAAGCATCAGCATAAAGGATCCCATATAGATGATCAGGAAAAACAATGAAATCATAGTCAGAGTAAGAATTCCACGAATCCACCAGTTTTTCCACCTACAAAGGAAATGTTTGGAAAGTTAGCATTTAACATGTTCTTGAAAGTTTTTTGTGTGGTTTCAGAATTGAGTTGCCAGACTGTGAATTTTTCTTCATGATACTTTAAGAACCCTCACTTCCCTTTATAAAATGACAACAACCATGGGACCAGCAGATGGCGAAATGGTTATGTGGCTGGACTCCCATGTAGTCAACTGCAGTTTGAGTCCCAGACCTGGTGGCTTAAAACTCAGTCTGGGCGCATGTACATGTGTGCCCAAAACGCCCAGAGGAGAATGGAGAAGGGATTCCGGCATGGCCATCCCCCCGGGCGGTGATTTCTCATTTTCTGTCTGTCTTTCCAGAGAGTGCCCATGCCCTATAGCAAAAATCTGTCTCTGAAAAAAAAAAAAAAAGAAAGAAAGAAAACACACACAAACACACATACACGCGCGCGTGAAACAAAAAATTACAACAACCAGAGACAGCCGGTGGCATGGTGGTGTTAAGGTGTTGGACACTCCCATGTGGTTGAACATGGTTCTGGTGGCTTGTGGTTTACTTTCTCACTCTCCTTTTGTGTGTGCCTCTCTCTGGTCAAAGTAAAATAAATGAATAAATAAATAAAATAAAATAAAATAATTATTTTTTAAAAAATTACAACAATGAAAGCAAAACCAAACAGACTTCATTCACTCATTGAAAATGAAATTAAATTACAATTATGTTAGCCAGAGAAGGAAATTACTTTTGTTAAATGTGACTGGGGATGGGGCCAGTAGGTAGTAGAGTGGTTAAGGTGGTAGACTCCTACATGGCCAAGCACAGTTTGAGTCCTAGACCTGGAAGCTTGAAAATCACACCAGGCACATATGCATATGTGCCCAAAATTCCAGGAAGAGAATGGAGGAAGAGGGACCACAGCTTGACCATCACACAATGGGAGGTGATTTTTCACTTTCCTTCTCACTGTCTCTGTCTCTCCCCAGTGAGTCCATGCACCCTATGGCAAAAAACTTAAAAAGAAGTGTGAATGGGAATGAACCAAGAGGTTGGGGTCATGTCAGTGAGGAAGTGAAAGTCATACTTCCCTCAAGGAGAGAAAAATGAGCCAAGTACAAAGTCTTAGAGAAAGATGACACTCAGCTTTTTGGGATAGTAGATTAAAATCACAGTGCTTTTTTTTGGGGTGGGTTGTTTTTTGTTTTTGCTACAGGGCACATGCAGTAGCCAGGGAGGGAGGGAGAGAGAGAGAGTGAGATGGCCATTCTGCAATTCCCTCTCCTCCATTCTCCTCTCAGGATTTTGGCACACATGCATACACAACCAGCATGATTTTCAAGCTGCCGGGTCTGGGACCTAAACTTCATTTGGCCATGTGGGATTCAGAGCCTTAATCTCCCTGCCACCTGTTGGCCCTGAAACCATAGTGATTTTTTTTTTTTAAGAAGTTTTTGCCATAGGGGGTGTGTACTCGCCAGAGACAGAGGTAGAGACAGTGAGAGGGGAAGTAAGAAATCACCCCCCACAGGAGGCATGGCAACACTACCATCCCTTTTCCTCCATTCTCCTCCTGGAATCTTAGGCACACATACATATGTACCCAGTATGATTTTCAAGTCACCAGGTCCGGGATTTGAACTGTGGTAGGCCATGTGAGAGTCCAGCAATGTAACCACTATGCCACCTGCTGGCCCCACCATTGTAAGTTTTTAAAGTGGTATAGGTAGCATGGCCAGCTAATGAAGAAAAGTAATGACAGGCTAACACAGAACTGAAACTGGAAAGCACGGTGGTTTCAGTGGGGAGTGGGGTGTCATTTATTTAGGATGTCAGCTAGAGGGTAAGGTCAGGTCAAGGCACACTTCCTTCTGTGCTCAAAGTGTGCTGCCTGGGCTCCTCCATCAGGCTGGTCTCTGCTATGCTCAGAGCTGACCTCCCTCACCCCTCTGCTGTAAAGGCCTGGGATGCCCAACCATCCCCCACCCACCTGATCACCAGAGCCTCACATTTCATCCCTAGTCACCTGTGCAAATATTGTCACTCATGGGCCAGTTCCGTGGTGTGATGGTAACACACTGCTCAAGAGAGATCCAGTCCCACATGGTGACCATAGTTCAAAACCTGGGTGCAGTCAGCCTGAAACACACCTGGTATGTATGTACACAAGTGGCCAAGAGTCCTCTGGCTAGAGGACTAGGGGAAGCAGGTCACAGCATGACCAGACCCTATGGAGAGGGTTCATCTCTCTCTCTCTCCACGTCTCTCTTACATGTGTGTGTATGTGCTCTAACATGAGTAAAGAAAAAAATCTACTTTAAATGTAGACTCATAAATGTCTCATGAGACTATAAACTTGGGAGCTGAACTAAAAATATAGAGCAGAAAATGCTATAGCTGAAAGGTTCTATTTAGTTTTATAGATATGACTGTGGACTAATGAATAGAGTATGGAACTGGGTTAGGTCCCAAAGCTAATCAGAGGTAATGAAAGGATCATAAGCCAGTCCCTGAAAAGAATCCAGTCCTGTCCGTATGAAATCCAGAAGTGTATTTAGGCCTCATTAGCACTGATTCTCAGACTCAGAAACATCAAGAACATCTTCCAGAGAAGACACAACAGGAGCATCAGAAAGAAACCAGGTGCCACGTGCACCTTGAACATCAGGCTTTGAGCGTCAGAGAGTGGTAGCTGCTTAGAACAGAGATTTTAAACAGGAAACTAGTCTCTTCGTAGCATCCCCAAATTCCATGGTAATGAAAACCCTGGGCCCTCCAGGAACATGTGCTATCTAGTTGTCTTCTTTTTTTTTTTTTTTTTTTTGGTAGAGGTTTTTGCCTGAGGTCATGTGCACTTGCTGGAGAGAGAGACATAGACAGTGAGAGGGAAAGTGAGAAATCACCCCCCAGGGAGGATGGCCTTGCCACAATCCCTTCTCCTCCCAGGATTTTGGGTACACACACAAACACACCCAGCATGAGTTTCAAGCCACCGGGTGCAGGACTCTAACTGGTTGGCCACGTTGGAGTCCAGAGAGGTAACCGCTACGCCCTCTACTGGTCCCTATCTAGTTGTCTTTTATTGTCTAGGTAATTCCCCTCCCTCAACAAGAGCAAAGATTTGACTCCCTGATTTGAATTTAAATGTCTTTCCACCAAATCTCCCAAGAACAGTGAACACAGAAGTAGGCACATTAAAAAGTAACACAGCTCTTTCCATCATCTTTCTGTGCTGCCACAACGGTGTGCAGGATCGCCCTGGCTGCCGCCCTCCGGCACATCAGCAATGTTAAAAAGCGACAAACGCCAGGTTCTTATTGGGCCATGCTCCAAAGTCAGTCCAGTTTCCACCTGTGATGATGAAGCATGGTTCCTTTGGCGAATTTGAATTCATTGATGACCACAGAGCTGGAAACATTCTCATGAGTCTCACCATCAAGTTAAACAAATGTGGAGTGACCAGCCCCAGATTTGATGCACAGCTCAAAGATCAGGAGAAATGGCAGAATAATCCGCTCCCATCCATCAGTTTGGTTTCACTGTACTGACCACCTCAGCTGGCATCATGGACCATGAAGAGGCAAGACAGAAACCTACAGGAGGGAAAACCCTGGGATTCATTTTTTAGGGACATAAACACACATACAAATAAAATGCCTCATTGTAAAAAAAAAAAAAGTAACACATTTTGGGAGGCCAATAATTGGTGTAGTGAGTAAGGCGCTAGACTCACACATGGCCAACTGTGGGTCAAGTCCCGGATCTGGCAGCTTGGAACTCACACAAGGCACACATTCATATGTGCCCAAAATCCCAGGAGGAGAATGGAGGAAGTATTTCAGCATGGCCATCCTCCCTGGAAGAGCATTTCTCACTTTCCCCATCACTCTCTCTTGCAGGCGCCCTATGGCAAAAACCTCAAAAAAAAAAAAAAAAAAAAAAGTAACATTTTTTTAACATAACATATATATCCATTGATACTGTGAACAAAAATCATCTCTCATGGTAAAAGCACTCAATTCAAAGCATGATCTGTGTGTGTGGGAGGGAGTCAGAGCAGTTAAAAACAGAGGACAGTCTGGTTCTGAACTCAAAATTCCCAGGTTCCTTCACCATGGTACAATCATGCTGGCACAAGTCTTAATTTGGGGTCCAAGTTACCACCTAAGCCTCACCCCATAGAATATTTTGCATAAAGAACTCATTCCACTCTAACGTCCTCAAGATCCATACTGAGCTAGAAGCAAACAAACAAAAGGTTTTAAAAGTATATAACTAACCAGTGTCCTTAAAAGTAGTTATCTTTTTTAAAGAATTTCCTTTTTTAAAAAATTTATTTATTGTCATTATTTTATTTATTTATTTATTTATTTATGTGAAGTTGACCAGAGAGAGACAAAGAAAAGAAAAGCGAGAAAGCAAGCTGCCAGATCCGGGACTCGAGCCGCAGTTAGCCATGTGGAGTCCAGCTGCCTTAACCACCACACCACCTGGCAGCCCCAAAAGTACTTATCTTAGTTAGTTACACACTTCCTGTTCAAACGAGTATGTGGTACACAACGTCGTCTTGTTACTCCAACTATAAAGTGGGTTCTATTTTAAAAGTAATAGCAAGATTTTAAGAAATTGCTATCCTACAGGCACAAGCATGAAGACCCACTGAGACCCTGGGCTGGCAAGGCGAGCCACCTGAGCCAAGACCTAGGACGCAGAGGCTGTCCCCCAGAGTATGGATGCAGGGGGGATCTGGCAGAGAGCAGTTTGGAGAAAGGCCATTTACCTGCCGCTGGCAGACGTGGACAGGAAGTGCGCAGGTTCCTGAGAGAAGGGAGACGGTGTTATAAAGCACAGGAACACCAGCAAGTCTACACCTGGATCCTGCCAGGGCTTCTCGGCTTTGGCACTGGCAGTATTTGGGGCCGGAGAATCCTTTGTTGTGAGGGGCTGCCCTGGGATGTCTGACAGCCTCTCTGGTCTCTACCTACCGGATGCCAGTAACACCCCAACCTTGTGGCAATTTCAGACGTCCCCACTCACTGCCAAATGTCCACTGGAGAAGAATTTCACTAACGACAGCTTGACTGAACTGGCGAGTGACTACTTCCAGAGCCACACGGAGGGTGAGGAATGAACTGGGACACCACCGCGCCAAGAGAGTGCAGACCTGTCAGGCCTCCCACTTTCAGCAGTTCATGCTCTTTCTGAGCATTATACATTAGAGCTATAGAAATGGGCATAGCCCAGCCATGGTAGCACAGGAGCAGGACATGGCTGGGTGATGCGGGAGCCACTTGGAGGCCTTGGGTTCAAATCAGGCTTAGGGAGAGGAGCATGGCATGGCAAGACACTGCTGAGGGCATCTATCTGTCTGTCTGTCTATCTGTCTCTCTCTCTCTCTCCCCCATAACAGGAAGAAATAAACTTCACAGGGGCCAGTAGGTGGTGTGGTGATTAAGAGTGCTGGACTCACACATGGCTGACCATGGTTCAAGTCCCAGACCTGGTGGCTTTCTCTCTCTCTCTTCCCCACCCACCACACACACTCTGTCTCTCTCTGGTCAAATTTAAATAAATAAAGGGAACTAGCAGTTAGCGTAATGGCTATGTCGCTGGACTCCCACGTAGTCGACCGCGGTTCGCGTCTTGGACCCGGTGGCTTACAACTCACGCCGGGCGCGTGTGCGTGCGTGCCCAGGATCCCAAGAGGAGAATGGAGGAGAAGGGACTGTGGCGTGACCATCCCCCCTGGGGGGTGATTTCTCGCTTTCTGTCTCTATGTCTCTCTCTGTCTGTCTGGCGAGCGCACGCGCCCTATAGCGAAAAACCTCTCCAAAAAAAAAAAATAAAAAAATTAAATAAATAAATAAATAAATAAATAAATAAATAAAGGCTCTTTTTTTTTTTTTTTTTTTTTTTTTTTTTTTTTTTTTGAGAGGTTTTTGCTATAGGGAGTGATGGCCACGCCACAATCCCTTCTCCTCCATTCTCCTCTCAGGATCTTGGGCACGCACACACATGCACTTAGCGTGAGTTTAAGCCACCGAGTCTGGGACTCGAACCGTAGTCAACTACACGAGAGTCCAGTGACATAGCCACTACGCCAACTACTGGTCCCAACATTTAGCATGTTTTTAAAACTGCCGGTTCCAAGACTCCAACCACAGTCAGCCATGTGGGATCCAGCCAACATAACTGCCACCTCACCAGCTAATTCTAAAATTTTTTTTTTAAGACTTAGCACCTTCTTTTTATCTATCTATCTATCTATCTACTTGTGATTTTTTTCAAGCCACTAGGTCTGGGAATTGAACTGTGGTCAGCCATGTGGGAATCTAGTACCTTAAGTACCACGCCACCTGGTAGACCCCCCTAAAACAGATTTTTTACTGTGTGCCACAGTCAAAAAAGTTGGGGAAACACTGTTCTATACCAAAGTGTAACATTTCACATATTAATCTGGACAAAAGCTTACATTTATTTTCCTTTTATAAGATTTATAACTCATATCATGAAAGTAGACAACAGAACAACACAGAATTAGCTAAAATTCTGTGGTCATTTAAAAAATATAGCACAAAATGGTAAAAGGTGAAATTTTAGGCAATAATTAAAAATTTAGTTAAAAGAAAAAGTCAGTCATTTCTGTCTGGCATTTAAAAAGAGAGAACAAATGATATGGAATTTAATAGTGGTTCTAATACCAGAAAAGGAACTCAATGTGGTAAACAGGTCAGTGGCTTCAGAATCTGATAATCCCAGGACCAGAACCCAGATCTATGCTTTACTAGTCGTGTAAATTTCACCAGTTAACGTCTCAGGCCTGTTTTTCTCCTATTTCACAAGGTTTGAAAGACTAAATGAAAGGCCATACATGTATATGTATGTATATACACATACACACACGCACACATATATACATACATATCAAGCACTCTGGATCATGTCTCACACAACAGGAGGTTAAAAAGTATATAACCCTTGGGGCCAGCAGGTGGTGTCACCAGTGGTTAAGGTGCTGGACTTCCCTATGCCCAACCATGGTTTGAGTCCTGGACTTGGCAACTTCTCTCACTCCTTGCATGGCAGCATGGCCATCCTCTTGGAGGGTTTCGACTTTCTCTCTCTCTCTCTCTCTCTCTCTCTCTCTCTGGTCAAATTAAAGATAAAAAATAAAATTAAGTAATTCTTTTTAAAAAATTTATATAAGCCTTCTTTCTCATAATTTCAAAACTTGCAAAAAAGTCAGATTTATTACATGGAGAAGGACAACCTCAAAGCCCCTGAACACCCAGATGTAATTATCTTCATCTGATCATACCTCGAAGATAAACCAGAGAGAGCTTTCTTGAGAATTTCAGGGGTTCTATCCGAGGCTGGTGGAATTTCTGGAATATCAGAATCTGTTCTGCAATCCAAGTCTCCATATCTGTCATCAATATCTGTTTCCTAAAATTAAAGAAAAAGGAGAATCACTTTGCAGGATTAGGTTTGTAAACAGCACATGCTTGCCAATGCACTTATTTATTGCTTAGTGTGTCAAATCTCAGTTACAAAATCTGAAACAAAGAGACAACTACGAACTCATTTTGAATATCCAAGCACTATTATACTTCCTTGTTAGGAAATTTCCATTATCTTTGCTAAAAAATCTATCAATATAAAAGATTAATTTAAACAAAAGAAACAAAAGGACAACGTACAGTTTCTAAAGCAGAAATTGACTGAAAAGATTAAATATTTACTGCTTGGCTACTTCACTGGGAGAACACGGTGTTATTTCCATCTACATTCTGATCAGTTGCTCAGTTCCTTTTTGGATTTGACTGTAAAGCATCATAAAAGCATAGCATTTTACCTCACACGAGCATAGCATTCTATATTTTCTTAAAGACTGACTGCTGTAACTTACTAGATTCTTGAGAGACCACAAAGACAGCCTTTGATAAGGTTAAACAGACATTATCATTTCTATGTTACTGATAGGTAAATTATCATCAAAAGCATTTGCTTTGGTGGTGGGACTTAAAAAAAAATCCTCACTTAAACTTGAAGCTGCCTTCTAAGAGTGTGTGTAGTACAGGAGCAGTACGTGCTGGGGGTGATGGAACCTCTGGGCTTTGGAATAAAAGTGAATGCTACACAATTTCCTGGGTTGGGACCACCAGCAGTTAGCATAATGGCTACGTCGCTGGACTCCCATGTAGTCCATCTCAAGATCACAGTAAGTTCTCAGGGCGGCCCTGTAGCCTAGTGGTTAAGGGAGCCAGATATCACCTGGCCCATCACGGCTCAAATCCTGACCCCTGCCACTTGAAAAGCACATAGACTCATGTTCATGTGTGCCCCAAATCCTGATAGGACGGAGAAACAGAGAAAAAGAGATCGTAGTGTGAGCATGCCTCACCAGGGGGTGCTTTTTCCTCTCCTTCTTCCTCTGTCTCCATCTTTTGAGTACAAGCACCCTCTGGCAGTAAAAATAAAGATACATTCTCACCTGCTTTTCCTGGTTGAGTAATCTTAGGCAAGTCACCTTGCTTGTGGCCTCAGCTACACTAATGTAAAATGAAGACTTGATTAAAGGATACTGCTCGTCCATGTATAAGGTTATGATAAAACTATGTCTAATAAGCTATCTCCGAAGGTTGAAGAAATAAGTTTGTTACCTATAAGTCCAGTTCTTTAGTGAAAATATACTTAGGAAATTGGGTTCAGGCAGTAGTACAGAGCTAAAACACGGTGCTCTGCAAGACCCACCCACGTGGGAAGGTTTGTGTTTGGGAACTTGCTAGAATACGCTGGGCATGCAACTGCTGTGACCTGCGGCCAGCTGGGCTGGGGGAGAGCAGGGAATAAAGACCTATTAATTCAATGCAATCCCAATAAACATCCCAAAAGCCTTTTCAGGCTCATTCTAAAATTTCTATGGAAATTCTATTTCTTAATATTGAAAACAATTTTGAAAAAAAAAAGTTGAAGAACGTATACTACCTGTTTTCAAGAGTACTTATAAAGCTACTATAATATATCAGTATAGTATTTTGACAAAAAAGAATGATCGGAAACAGAATAAAGAGTCCAGAAATAAACCCATATATATATGGCCAACTGATTACTGACAAAGTTACAAAATAATTCAATAGACAGTGCTGGAACTATTTTAAAAAAGAAACAAACAAACCTTGGCCCAGCTATGACAGAACAAATGCAATGACTCAGGCCTTGTGGATGGCCCAGGTTTGGCACCTGGTCCACCCTAAATAGGCCAGGTGTGGCGGCACACACTGGAAGTCCTAGTTGCCTAGGACACTGGCACTGGAGTATTACAACAGACTACTCTATAGAAAAGGCGTCTCTCACCCTCACTCCTCCCTCCCTTCCTTGCTCTCCTCCCAGCTCATCACACAGGAAAAAGAGGGCTGGCCCCATGGCACAGCCGGTAAGCTCTGCACAGAGGAAGTCAGAGCCCATGTGCCCAACAAGGGTTTGAGTCCTGGCCCCAGAGGCTTGAAAAGCACATGGGAAAGGGCATGCCCAGGGTCCTGATGACATGAAGAATTGGAGGCAAAAGCACTGTGCCATGACTAGGCTTGTTGAGAGTTACTTTCTCTTGCTCTCTCATAATTTCTCTTAGGCCCTCTGGGGAGGGAGGGGAGTTTTAAAAAAGCCTTGATCTATACCTCCCTTCATATTTAAAAATCAATTCAAAATCGATCATCATAGACCTTTAGATAACCCTACAAAACTTCCATAAAATATCTGAGTCCTTGGGCTAGACAAAGATGTCTTAGCTAAGATACCAAAAACATTATTCACCAAAGGAAAAAAAAAAAAAGATCCACTTTATCAAAATTAAGTTTTTCAAAAAACACTATTAAGAGAATTAAAAGAGAAACCAAAGATTGGGAGGAGTTTTCCAAGTCACATGTCTAACAAAGCACTTTCAGTCCAGCCCCAGTGGCATAAACATGATGCTGGGACCTCACAAAAGGCCCATGTTCAGATGCTAGCGCAGCCTAACCACACCAGGTATTGCAGTGCACGCCCGTAATCCTAACTAATTGGGAAACTGAGTTGGAAGGATTGTGGAAGAACAAGATCCTATCAAAATTTTCTCTCTCTCCCCCATATTAAAAAAATTAAAAATTAAGGGTGACCAGCAGTTTACATAATGGCTATGTCACTGAACTCCCATGTAGTCGACTGTGGTTCAAGTCCCGGACCCGGTGGCTTAAACTCACACTGGGTGCGTGTGCATGCGTGCCCAAGATCCCAAGAGGAGAATGGAGGAGAAGGGATTGCGGCGTGACCATCCTCCCAGGGGATGATTTCTCACTTTCTGTCTTTCTGGTGAGCGCATGTGCCCTGTAGCAAAAACCTCTCAAAAAAAAAAAAAAAAAAAAAAAAAAAATTAAAAATTAAAATCATTAACAGCCATCATTAAAAAAAAAAAAAAAAAAAAAAAGGATTTGCAGTCAAAATACAAAAAGAACTCTCAGGGCTGACCCTGTTGTCTCGCGGGTAAGGGAGCCGGATCTGACATGGCTGACTGCAGTTCAAATCCCAGCCCCAGTAGCTTGAAAACACACCAGGTATGTGTGCATACCTGCCCCAAATCCCAACAGGATGAGGAGAGACGGAAGGGATTATGGCCTGGCCATGCCTCACTGGGGGTTCTCTCTCTCTCTCTCTCTCTCTCTCTCTCTCTGTTTCCCCATCTCTGGCAAGAACACACACCCTTTGGCAACTAAAAATTTTTAAAAAGAACTCTCAAAATTCAATAATAAAACTGAATTAAAAACACACAAAAAAATCTGAAAAGATATTTTGCCAAAGACAATACATTGATGGCAAAAAGAAAGGTCAATACCATTAGTCAGTAGACGACTGAGAAAACTACCAAGTGCTAGGACGACGCAGGTATCCCAGTGGCTGAAGTGAAAGACCTGCACACGCCGAGTGCTGGGAAAATGTGGAGAAACAGACTCCTGCACTCTGCTGCTGGGAGGCGGGAAGGGTAAATGGTACAACCACCTCAGGGAACAACTGGGCAGTTTTTCACAAAGTTAAACATGTATCCAACAAATGCCCCAGTCAGTCCACTCCTAGATATTTACCTGAGTAAAAGGCAAATCGGATTCATCAAATCTCCCGTTTAAAATCTTCCATCAGCTCCCCACTGCTTAAGGTCAAGTCCATGAACTCCCAGCTTCCTCTGAACTCTGCAGCTAGGGCTGTGGCCACACACACCCCCGCCCCCCCACTTCACGCTCTGCAGACCTGAACTTCCTGCATCCTCAGAGTGTGAACACAGTCTAAGCTCTCAGCATTTTGCTATGGTGTGCCCTCTATTGTAACCCCTTCCTTCCCGAGCTTGGTTTTGCCTGCTAGTGCCCATTTATCCTTCAGTCTCATCTTAGATATCACTCGTAGGAAACCTTTCTTCAGGGAGCATGTTGAAAAAAGAATAATGCCTCCTGACCCCTTGCCCCTAAATGTCCATGTCTTAATCTTTGAACCTGTGAACACATTATATCACAATGCAAGGGAGAATTGCAGCAGCAAACAGAATTAAGTTTGATGTCGAGATGGGGAGATCAAATGAGCTTCATAAGAGGGTACTTCAAAAAATAAATAAATAAATCCATGGAAAAATGGAATTAAAATATGAGTTCATTTTCGTGCAAAACATGTTGATGTCCATGCACAGGTTTTTCATAATATGCATTTTTCATGAATTCACTGAAGACCTCTCATATAATCTGCAAGGGTCTTTAAAAGTGAAGGAGGGAGACGGGAGAGTCAAAGTAGGTGTGATGACAGAAGGTGGCCTGCAAGAACAGGAAGACGGCGTGTGGATGGAAGCAGCACAGGACAGGCTCCAGAACAGAGAAGGCAAGGAAGGGGACAGATTTCCCCTAGAGCCCAGGGTCGCAGCACACAACCCTGCTGACACCCTGATTTTAGCCCAGGGAGGCCTGTTCCAGACACCCGGCCTCCGGAACTGTGAGATAGCAAGTTGTGTTGGTTAAATGACTACGCTTGTGGCGATCTGTTACAGCAGCAATCAGAAAGTAAATGCAGAGCCTCCGAGTACAGTCCGAGCAGCTCCTGCGTGCTCCCAAGGCAGGTGGTGTGACAGTGTTTTATCGCCTGTTCATGGGCCAGTGTGGCCACCACCATGGCCGTGCCGACAACCAAGGCCTCAGTGAGTACCTGCTAAGGAATGATGGGCACCCTCCTTCTACCCCCAAATGGCACCAGGCCTTGTCTTTCCATCAATTCTACTGATCTTTCCTCAGTGAGGCTCCATTCCAGCGCAGGTCAACACCATACTATGCTGAAGAACGGCTACTAGAGGCTGAGAAGGATGAGGGAGGTGGGAAGGACAGACAGAGGCTGGCTAATGGAAAGGAAATCGCAGACAGACAAGAGAGATGCTTAGATATGTATCTCGGAGTAGCTAGAAGGAGGCTTCAGAATATTCCCAACACGAAGTAATGACGAATGGCTGAGACAATGGATATGTTATTCTTCCTGATTTAATCACTGCCCACTGCATTCTGGTCACTGAGAAAAAAATCACTGTGTACTTCCCAAACTATACAGTTATTATTTTGCCATTGGGTGTGTGCATTTGCTGGAGAATAACAGAGAGACGGTGAGAGGGAAAGTGAGAAATCACCCCCCCTGGGGGAATGGCCACACCACAGTCCCTTCTCCTTCATTCTCCTCCTGGGATTTTGAGCATGCACAAACACATGCCCAGCATGATTTTCAAGCTGCCACATCTGGGACTCAAACTGTGGTCTGCCATGTGGTAGTCCAGCACCATAACCACTACATCATCTGCTGACCCCTCATTTACGTAAGTCTTAAATTACAAAGTAGGAATACAAATTTCTGAAGGAAGGACCAGCAAATGGCGTAGCAGGTATGTCGCTGGACTCCAATATGGCTGACCGCAGTTCAAGGCTTGGACCCAGTGGCTTCGAACTCACGTTGTGGGTGTGTGGGTGCGTGCGTGCATGCCCGAGATCCCAGGAGGAGAAGGGACTGTGGTGTGGCCATCACCTCCCCTATTCCCCCCACCCCATGATTTCTCACTTTTCCTCTATCTCTGTCTGCCCCCTTACTGAATGCATGTGCCCTAAGGCAAAAAACCTCTTAGAAAAACAAACAAACAACTCTGAAAGGGTAAATTCATGAGATAACACAAAGAACTTAGAAAATTGAGGACTTTTATTCAAAATGTGAATTATTATTGTTACCAAAGCTTGCATTTTACCAGCTTCCCACTTTGTCAAGGTTAAGAGAAATAATGCCAAGGTTTCTTCTGCCTGCCCCATTTGAAGGGGAAAAGCGAGTATGTGAACCAAGAATAAACACACTTTGCCCTGGATAGCTTCAACCATGTGTGAACCTTGCTTAGATCATAGTTTGGTGGGGGGGAAGGGCTCTAATAATCTTTTCAGGGGGCAATGAGAACTATGGGCTGCCTGAAGACAAGGAAATGACTGCTCATTTTTAAAGGCCATGATGACGGTACTGGGGCTGTGCCAGAGAATGCCTTGAAGAAGTGAGTGCTTTAATACGAGGGGTGTGTTGCCATGATGCCTGCAACTTATTCTCAAATGGTTCATCAAGAAAATGTTAGCATAAATATATAGAGAGGATAAAGCAAATTTAGTAAAATCTAGCAATTGCTATATCTGGGTGCTGGCTATCCTAACACTGTACTAACCTTTTAACTCTTCTATTAGTAAAAAATAGAAAACTAGGAGGGACCAGCAGTTAGCATAATGGCTATGTCGCTGGACTCCCACGTAAGTCGACCACGGTTCGTGTCCCAGACCCGGTGGCTTAAACTCACACCGGGTGCGTGTGTGTGCGTGCCCAAGATCCTGAGAGGAGAATGGAGGAGAAGGGATTGCGGTGTGGCCATCCCCCCTGGGGGGTGATTTCTCGCTTTCTCTCTCTCTGTTTCTCTCTGTCTGTCTGGCGAGCGCACGCGCCCTATAGCAAAAACCTCTCCAAAAAAAAAAAAAAAAAGAAAAGAAAACTAGGAAAAATGGACCAGACAGGTGGCGCGGTGGTTAAGGTGACTGGATCCCACATGGCTGACTGCAAGATTCAAGTCCCAGACTCAGCAGCTTGAAAAATACTCCAGGCTGGGCTGGCAGGTGGTGTGGTGGTTTAGAGTGCTGGACTCCCACATGGTCGACCGTGGTTTGAGTCCTGGACCTGGCAACTTTCTCTCCCCCACCCCTACTCTGTCCTTCTCTGGTCAAATTTAAAAATAAATAAAGTTAAGTTAAAAAATTATTTAAAAAAAACAAAAACTCCAGGTGCATGTGCATGCCCCAAATCCAGAGAGGAGAATGGAGGAGGTGGGACTGTGGCATGGCCATCCCCTGAGGAGTGATTTTTTTTTCTCACTTTCCATCTCTCTCACTGTCTGGTGAGCACACACACCCTATAGGGAAAAAAAAAAAAAAAGCTAGGTAAATTTAACACTGATGTTGGGGCTCTGAACACACCATCCCAAAATATGACTATAAGGACCAGAATCTACTACCCCAAATATACTTCTTTGACATATTTTGAGCTGGTTATTCCAAGAAACTGCAGACACAGAAATAGCTCTTAAAAGTTGTTCTTTAGTTAAAAATAAATTGCATCAGTAAAGGAAATTCACTTTAGCAAGGTATCTGTATTATGTGAGGAGTGGTCCAGAGACAACTTTTATTACCTGAGAGACTTTCTATCAGCATAACGAGATAAACTTTATTCTCCATGTTTCTCCCTTCACCCTCCATGACTTGCTTCTCCACCCCCCCTCCAAGTCCCAAACCCTTTTTCTTTCTACAGCTCCGGATACAATGTAGGTTTCAATCATTTCTGAGTCTCAGGTTTGGTGGGACACTAGAGGCCAAGTTTGTAAATATTACCTTTTTCCTGTTATTCTGTCTTAAGTCAATTTAATTCATAGCCCAACCAGGGAACCCAGTAGGGAACCCCCCCACAACAATATATTGTTTGAGGACACAAACATTATTTCGTAAACCCATCAGAGAGGGAAGGAAGCAGTAAACAGAAAATCCATGCTGTGATCACCTCTCAGAGGATAGGGCTGGCAGGCAACTCTCTGGCAGGTGCCAAGGTGTTCTTCACATTGTGATCCTTCTGTATCAATTTCATAATTATTAAAAGCGGTATCAAGACCAGCAGATGGTGGGACCAGCAGTTAGCGTAATGGCTATGTCGCTGGACTCCCACGTAGTCAACCGCAGTTCGCGTCCCGGACCCGGTGGCTTAAATTCACGCCGGGCACGTGTGAGTGCGTGCCCAAGATCCCGAGAGGAGAATGGAGGAGAAGGGATCGCAGCGTGGCCATCCCCCCTGGGGGTGATTTCTCGCTTTCTATCTCTCTGTCTCTCTCTGCCTGTCTGGCGAGCGCACACGCCCTATAGCAAAAAACTCTCCAAAAAAAAAAAGACCAGCAGATGGTGTAATGGTTACATCACTAGGCTCCCATACAGTCAACTGCAGTTTGAATCCTGGACCAGCAGCTTAAAACTCACGCAGGGCGTGTGTGCATGCATGCCCAAAAATCCCAAGAAGAGACTGGAGAAGGTATTGTGGTGTGGCCATCCACCCTGGCTTGGGGCGGGGGGGGGGGGGGGCAGATTTTCTCACTTTCTGTCTCTCAGGCAAGCACATATGCCCTATAGCAAAATTCTCTCTTAAAAAAAAAAAAGGCAGTATCAGATATATGAATCAAACTACCACATGCAGAACTCCAGTGACACCATCAATATTCAACTCTACATGAAGTATCCCAGAGATGTTCAAAGTCTTGATCTGAGACAGTTCAAGTACAAGCATAGCAAGTGAGTGAGAAGGAAATAAAACCCACATCCTTGTAAGAGACATGAGTCTAATTTTATTTCCCAGAATTGGACTTAATACATATTTACTGCCCCACAGCAATGTATTGTTTTTGAAACAACCTGCTTGGGACAGGAGGTGGCAGCGGGCCCAACCTTAACTGCCAAGGTGTTTGGTCTCGGCTGGGCCAGTCAGAGGAGGAAGTCAGGTCAGCTTTATCACCTTACATAAAGCTCTGACTAGCTGGCCATGTGTCCCGGGAAACGAAGGAACGGCAGCCCCAGCCAGGACACACAGAAGCTCACTGCCTTCCTCGCTGCCAACCAGGCAAAAGGTGGACTTCAGTTAACATGGGTCTAAGCCCTCACAAAAGACTGACATCTTGTCTCTCCCATCCTGGGCCTTTCAATTTTATATTTAAAAGGAAGTTTGAAATTTTTATAGTTTTGGGGCCAGCAGGTGACATGGTGGTTAAGGGTGCATGGCTGAGCACAGTTGAGGCCCAGACCTGGCAGCTTGCTTTCTTGCTTTCCCTCTCACTCCGTCCCTCTCTGGTCAAATTAAAATTAATCAATCAATTAATTTAATAAAGTTAAATAATTATTTAAAAAATTGTTTTGGACTTTTGCAAAATCTTAGACAAACATTCAATGACATGACAAGAGGAATAAGTAACTGTTT
This sequence comes from Tupaia tana, assembly GCA_026018925.1. Lineage (NCBI taxonomy): Eukaryota > Metazoa > Chordata > Mammalia > Scandentia > Tupaiidae > Tupaia > Tupaia tana. The sequence goes on from JAKSZU010000017.1 coordinate 21,012,065, forward strand.
TTTTGCTAGAGGGCATGTGTACTCACTAGAGAGAGACAGCCAGAGGGAGAGGGAGAAATCATCTCCCATGGGGAATGGTCATGCCGCAATCCCTTCTCCATTTCTCCTTCCTTTCAAGATTTTGGGTACACACAGGTCTCTGGCATGTTTCTCAAGCTGCAGGTCTAGGACCTGAACTGCAAGGTCAGCCATCGGGTCCTGATCCTTAGCCACCAAATCATGTAGCCAGACCACACAATAACTTGGATCTCCTTTTGTAGATAAGAGAGTGAGTAAACATTTGGAAAAATAAGTAAACTTGGCACACCTCAGGAATGATCAACAACAAATTGGTCTTTTGTTTTTTTCTCAAATTTTTTGCCATGAGCATATGTGCTTGCCAAAAAGAGAGAGAGAGAGAGGGGAAAGAAACCACAACCCCCACCCCCCCAGGGGAGGTGGGATGGCAGTCATGCCACAATCTCTTCTCCTCTGGGGATTTTGAGTTTGCACACATAACAGGGCCCAGTGTGTTTTTCAGGCTGTTGGGTCAGGGACTCCGATGACAAAGTCAGTCATGTGAAATCCAGTCAACTTAATCACCACGCCACTTGGTGGCCCCCAAATTGGTCATTAATGAAATGATTTCCTCTCCATTTCTGGAGTCACTCAAATTGTGACATCATTTTCATTTAAATGAATTTTGAAACATTTTCTAACTAAATGAATCAAAGAGGATATAAACAAATGCTGTAAACCCATCAGAGAAGGAAATGAAATGAACACTAATGACATCTCCTAATCAATCATAAAGTAGGTGAGGAAATACGTGGAACATTTTAATTTGTTTGATTTAAATCCAGGTGCCTAAACTTGCAGAATTACAGAGTTTCTGCTAAAAGTCTTTATTCCAATGCCAAAATTTCATAGATTCAGAATGACTAAATCAGTGTAAAATCACACAAAGTAATACAAGGGTAAAAAAAAAAATTCCTAAATAAATATTTTAACTAATTTTAAAAATTTAGACCACATACCAAATTTCTTCTTTGCATTTTTTTTTTTTTTTGATCAGAAAATTTAGGATAAAACCCAGCTCTAAATAATGCGCGATCTTGAGCAGGGCATTCAGGTGTTCAAATTTTAATTTTCTCATGTGTAAACTAAGACTATCTCCTTTGACTACACAATTGTTAAGAGATTTAAATAGATATTATATATAAGTAAACATTTTGTAAACTATAAATTATTTTACACTAATACATTACTTTATTATCACTATTCCTTGCGGTAAAAGTCCGTAAGCAAAGACATTAATGCATTCCACAAGCCCCATGTTTCCAGCTTGCTTTGCCTGGAAACATGCCAATCATGTCCCCCAAATCCTGTCAGCTGGCAACTGGTAGACTGGAGGTTTGGGATTACAGCCTGGCCAAGCCCCATGGAGGGGCTCCTCTCTCTTGTTCTCATGTGCACACATGTATACTATCACAAATACTAATTAAAAAAAAAAATAGTGGTATACAACATGGTTGTGTTCAGCTGAATTTCACTGAGTTTGATCACTCTGTTAGTTGCCTCACTGTTATTTCATATCAACCTCCCTCAAAATGATACTCAACATGTTCCAGTCACATGTGCTGTGATGTAACAGAGCAGGTCTAGCCTGGAACTGGGCTCCAGAGACGAGTTCTAGTCCCAGCTCTGCTACTTGCTCTAGCACATCTTGGGCAATAACAACCACCCTCAGAAGTCATTGTATTATTCTTCAATATATCTAGTAGGAACTCAGTTGAACTAAGTGGTTTCCAAGATTCCCTGAGGCTCCTTGGTTCTAAATCCCTACTCTGAGAAAACTGAAGGCACCAGTCAAACACCTCAATCATCCCTCTGTGCTTTTCCAAAGGTTTCTGTATCCTCCCTCTATTCCTGCTCTCTCTTCTCAAGAAAGGGGCAAGCGGCCCCCTTTCCTTGGTTCCCACTCATTCTACTCTCCACCCCACATCTCTTTCTTCTAGGGCCTACCCACCTTTGTTGGCATCTTGACTCTGGCTTGACTTCTTCCTTGCAAATATACCACTTTGCTCCCTGGAAAGGGAAAATCTTCACTGGATCCTCCCATCCTCTCCAACTGCTATCCTGGGGACCCTCTCACTGCCGCTTCTGAACAGTAACTATCAATATTTCACCTCTCACTTTACCGAGCCTAAAAGCTCACTTAACTAAGATTTTCATCCACATTCCAAGTTCCCGGTCTCAGCCTATCTCAGTCTAGTTCCTCATAAGTACTGATGACGTCTCAGGAATCCCTCCCCTTATCTCCCAGGACCTTTGTTATCTTGCTTCCTCCCCTGCAGCTCCAACCCAGCTCTAAACTGGGCACCTCCCCAAGCTCTGTCTTCAATTTTCTACCCCCCACCCCTTTCCTCTTTTTTCTTTTATTTTGGAAGATTTTTGCTATAGGGCGCATACACTTGCTGGAGAGACAGAGAGACAGACAGCAAATCACCCCCTAGGAGGGAGGGCCATGCTGCAATCCCCTCTCCTCCAGCTTCCTCTCGGGATTTTGGGCTATCATACACACGCGCCTGGCATGAGTTTTAAGCCACCAGGTCCAGGACTTGAACTGCAGTTGGCTATATGGGAATCCAGTGTCGTAACCGTTACTCCATCTGCTGGTCCTTTCCTCTCTTTTATTTGTTTATCAAATTTTTTTGGAACTAAAAACGGATTTTACTTATAGAGGGCAAGAGGATGCAAACAATATAAAAATCAAAAGCTTATCTGGCATTTTATTCACTTTTCTCTCTGCTTGTCAAATGGGAGACGGATTTTCTTTGTACATTTTCTAAGGGTCCTGATCCGCTCATGAGATCCTTATACGGGGGAGCTGCAAGGTGGATTCTCTAAGTGACCCTGTGGGAGAACTGTCCAGCAGGCTAGGAGTAATCGGTCGATTCTGCCTACTTCTTTCCCTTCTGCTTCACGTCTACTACAAAATAGTCATTGCACGCAGTGGTGAGGCCCACAATTAGTGAAAAAAGCTCTGGAAGCCCACTTCGCCACCTCGGCACTGGTCCAGGTCCTTCATTGTTTTGTCCACAGCCAGAGGGACTTTTTGATTTTCCAAAAATCCCGGGAACTCCTTTTCTATGAATACACTTAGGTCCTCCTTTGTCAAGTGGCCTCTGTCCACAGCAAGTTGTAAACACCAAGGTTTCCACGGCTGCACCATTTGAGATGGCATTTTGGTGATATCTGTTGAAACCTTGGTGAGCAGGCAGGTGTGGACGCTGGGCAAGCTGGGATGTGGGGCTGTGAGCCCTCCCCCCCTCTTTCTTCATGAGAACTCAGCACCCCTAGCCCTGACCTTTCACTTCCATTTCCACCACCTCCCTGATCTGACTGTCGCTGAGGTTCCCTTTTTCAACCTTCTTTTTTTTCCTTAAGAGATTTTTGCCACAGGGTGCGTGCGGTCGGTCGCCCAAGAGACAGAGAGACAGAAAGTGAAAAATCACCCCCAGAGGATGGCCATGCCACAATCCCTTCTGCTTTCTCTCAGGATTTTGGGCATACACACGCACGTGCCTGGTGTGTTTCAAGTCACCGGGTCTGGCACTTGAACGGCGGTCTGCCATGTGGGAGTCGAGCGATGTCACCACTACACCATCTGCTGGTCCCTCTCACTCTTCCTATGTTAGAAAACAACATGCCCTTCTCAAACCAACTTACATAAGTTCACTCCTCAACTGAAAAACTGCCCAATAATTTTACTTCTTTCCCCAAACTCTCTTACGTTGTTTATCCAGATGTGTCTCCGGGGGCTGGCAGGTAGCGAGTGGTTGGAGTGCTGGACTACCACATAGCTGACCACAGTTCGAGTCCTGGACCTGTTGGCTTGCTTTCTCACTTTATCTTTCTCTGTCTCTCTCTGGTCAAATTATATAATAACAATAATAATAACAACAACAACAACAACAAATGGAACTAAATAAATCAATCATTCTTAAAAAAGAAAAGGAAAAAAGAAATGTGTCTCCTACCAGGTTCTTCTTATTAGTCTTACTGAGTACTCTAGTCTGAGTCCCATTAATATACACCCTCTCTCTCAGTGTTGACTCCCCACCCCAACTAGACTCTGTAAAGCTTGTATTCACTCATGTCGCCAGCATTCATCACGTCCTTATTTGATTTCTTGTGGCAACACCTCTGCCTTCCCAAACTTTCTCCAGACTGCTGTCAGGGTCAGATGCTGATGTCTCTCTCTGCTAAAATAATGCTAAGTACTCTCTCTTTTTTATTTTTTCTCTCTCTCTTTTTAATTGCCAGAGAGCTTGTAGGTACTATTGTCAGAGAACAAAAGAGAGAAAGAAAGTGCCCCTCACAACAGGGTATGCTCACACTACAATCCCTTCTCCTTTTCTCCATGTATGTGCACAAGTGTTTTACATGTTTTTCAAGCTGCAGAGGTCAGGATTTGAACTGTGGTCAGCCATGTGGGATCTAGTCCCCTTACAAGGTTGAGGGGCCGATCCAATGCTAAAACTTTCTAGTGGCTTCCCAGAGTCCACAGAATAAAATCTAATGTTTGTACAGGACTCTCCGGCTCCTAATCCCACCATCCAAATGTGCAGGTTATGTTTCAGGATTAACAAATTCATTCCATTTTCTGTGCCCAGGATGCTGACTCAAGAAATACTTCAGAGGGACCAAGGCGGCTAAAGCTATGCTCTAAACTTCATCTCCTAGACCCCAGAAACACTCAGACAAGTCGTCATTTTAAATCGGAGGCGTGTCCAGAGAGTTCAGGGACAAAGGCAACTAAAGCTATGCTCTAAATGTAAAAATAAATAAATAAATGATTTTTTTTTAAAGAAATACTTCAAATGCCCTTTGTCCCCAATGCCCTTTCCAATCTTTGCCCCCCTGGTGAGCCCTCAAGCATCTTTCTTTTTTTGGGGGGGGGGTGGGGGGAGAGGTTTTTGCTATAGGGTGTGTGCACTCGCCAGACAGAGAGAGACAGAGAGACAAAAAGCGAGAAATCACCCCCCAGGGGGGATGACCACACCGCAATCCCTTCTCCTCCGTTTTCCTCTCGGGATCTTGGGCACGCACGCACACGCGCCCGGCGTGAGTTTTAAGCCACCAGGTCCGGGACGTGAACCGCGGTCAACTACATGGGAGTCCAGCGACATAGCCATTACGCTAACTGCTGGTCCCAAGCATCTTTTAATTCCCAGCTCAACACTTCTCTCTTGTTTAAAGCTTTTCCTACTGTCTCCAAATAGAGTCCAACCATGCCCTTATCCTAACAATGAATTCTAATAAATCTAATTCATATATTTTTCCTGGGGGTGGGGAGGAGTCCTTTGATGAGGTGGTGGTTGTCACCCTTGAAGTACTACTTCAACATTTAGCAACTGGGAACATTCCCCTACAAAGATGCACTTTTTATCATTTGCTAATTCTCTGAAGTTCAGAGCCTTCCCTCAGCACAAGTCTCCAGGTCATGAACAATGGGACTGTCACACTAATAACACCATTATAAAATAAGGACTACAAACAGCCTGTGCCTGGAAGTGTACCTCCTCTTAATTCCCCCAAGACTTTTGCCCTTACTACAACTTGAATAGAGAGAGCACTTAAAAAGTTTAAATGGACCAAATATTAACCAGCTTTTAATATGCAAGCTCATTTTAAAATGGCCCCTTGACCTGGAAATACAGGTGCACTCAAAACCACACCCTGATAAGAAAGGACAGAGGATAGAGTTCAACATCTTGAAGCTTACCAAGTCCAGTTCCTTGTAATAAACTCTAAAAGTACAGCAATGTTTTAGACATGGTTTAGGCATGCTTACTCTCGTGTAAAAAGTCTCACTGAAACAGGGTCCATATGGCAATGTGTTTCAGAAAACAAAAATCCCGCTGGATAGGTATTAATGAAAACCAAGTACAGTGTTTGTAAGGAAAGTAACATGCAGAGAGGCAACCTAGTCACAGATAGCTACAAACAGCTATTCCAACGAGTAGTGATCACACTACAAAAGTACTATGGTTTGCACTTAAAATACATGACGATGTTAAAATACAAAATTAATTCTCAAAAGGTACTTCATACATGGCTTCCTAAACATGCTCTCTCTTAATAAAAGCTTGTTAGCTTTGTCCAGTTAAGGAAATCAACAGGGGGAAGATGGTATTTCTTTGATCATGAACTATACTGTGCCAAAAAAAAAAAAAAAAAAAAGGAAAAAAAAGCAACCTAATTAGTTCTATTTTGGGTCTAGTTTCCAAGGCAGTCTTCACAAAGACTATTCTCAGTACACTGTTTCTAGCTTTGTAACTTCAACCTTCAGCAGCAAGAAACTCCTATTTTGTGTAATCCTTTGACACATGGGTTTAATCACAGGTTATCAGGAGCAGAAAAAAGTGTCAACCCATGGATTCTAAAGTTTCTATCTTAACATCACTACTGTGTTTATTATTTCACGGTATCATGGGACATGCCCCTACTAGGGCCTTGTAATTTAGGGTACTGGTACATCAAGTTCAGGTGGACTCCTCCCAGAATCAGAATTGCCCGTCCCAGCAAAGGCATGACCCAGAAGAAGGGGAATCAGGAAACTTAGGTTCTAATTTCAAAAGGCCACTGACTTGACCTTGGGCAACTCACTTCACTTCTGTAATTCAAACTAATACCTGCTTCCAAAAGAGAATGCTTTTAGGAATCGTTAAATGTGCGGAACATCTCAAATATAATGGAATTTTATAAACAGAAGGTTTTACAAAACAAACTATTCTCTAGCTCAGTTTCCTGAACCATCAAATCTATAAGGCCATGGAACTGCATTTCTTAGAAAGTTCTTATTTGTACTGTAAAACCAAATAAGCCCCCAAGTCTGATTCCTTCTCTAGCTTTAAAGAGAACAGTGCTACTTATTTTTAAATGTGAAGCAAGGGTAACCTTCAGAAAGGGAGTGAAAAAGCCTCATGAATTAAGATATAGGGCTAAATGACAAATGACTGGTAGACAGAAGCACTGCACTGTCTGCTCGGGTACTCGAAAAAAGCTGGAAGATGACAACTGTGTCCTGCGTAGGATACTCTCAAACCTCCCGAATCTCTTACACGGAAAAAGGACAGAGGAAACGAAAGAGCTGCTGCGGGAGTGCGACAGCCAAGCCTCCAGCGTCAGGATCCGATGACACGTTAGAACGGAAGGTGCACGGCTTGGGTTTAGTCTTTCCCTCACTTTGTCCCCTCTACAAAGAGGTGCCAGGTGCCGGCCTCTACACGACTGAGGCTCCTCCGGTGGCAGGTTCCACCCTGATGTCAACCTTCGTCCCAGACCCGAAGAGGGCCGCTGGAACGGGAAGAAGCTGAGAGTGGAAAGGTCCAGCCCTCCCGGCCAGTGGTCGCGGTCATCCTAGGGACGCACCATCACCGAGGTCCGGGATGTCCACCCGGCTTGGGGAAGGAGGACAGAGAGCCGGGTGGGGAGAAGGAGCAGCCGACAGCCTGCACCCTCGCCTGCCATTCCGCGGGCCCCGCCCTCGCTCCCAGGTGTCCGGGAACGCAGGGTGCGCCTCTGGCGGCTCCACTTACTTTGTCGCTGGTGCTCTCCGTTTCGTGGTCGCCGCCAGCCGCCTCTCCCTCGAGGGGTGGCGGCGCCACCGATCCCCCGGGGCCGGGACAGCCTCCCCGGTGCCTCAGCTCCAACATCTCCCGCGCAGCCGTGGCGGCCTCCTCCGGCGCCCCGAAACCCGAGCTGCGCGTGGGGTCTGGCCGGCCAGCCACCCTGCCACCCGGCAGCCGCCACTCGACGTCCGGCAGAGCCGCGGCCACTAACACTGCCCCACCATGCAGCCGCCGCCGCCGCGCCGGGTCACCCCCAAAACGGCATCAACGAGCGAGCGCTCGAGGCCGCTCCGGCGAGCGCGGCGCCAGCGGAGGGACAAGGGGCGGGCGCCGGGGGCCGCCTGGGCGTGCGGGGCAGCTCGGGGCGCCGGGCCCGAGCGGAGAAGGCGGGGACACGGCGGAGCGCGGCCGCCGGTTGCCAGGTGCACGTCTCCGCGAAGAGGCCCAGGTGGGAGGAGGAGAAGGGGCGGGGAGCGCAGCAGCAAGCCCGACCCGCTTCGGCGCCGCGGCGGCCGGGCCACTCCCCGCCCCGCCTCCCGGAGCCGGGCCCAGCGCCGCCGGGTCCCACCCCGCTACACCTTCCCCCGCCGGCCGCCGCAGCCGGTCACGCGCGCAGGCCCCGCCCCGCCCCCGCCCCTCTGCGCTGCACTGCGGTCCCCGCGGCCCCCGCCCCCGGTGACGTCATGGTCCCGGCCCCCAGGGCTCCGCCCCGTCCCCCCTCACAGGTGTGCCGGGCGCGGACTGGGAAGGGGGCGGAGCCCGGAGGTGGAGGCGGGGCCAGGCCGAGCCGGGTGGTGGGGCGCGCGAGCTCGCAGACAGCGCCGAGCGGCGGGAGGGCTGCAGGCGGTCGTCAAAGGCGCCAGGTAAACGTGCGCGGCGCTTGGCCCCAGCCCTGCAAACGACCGGGCAGCCGCAGCAGCTGGACGCGACGTGGCGTGGCGTGGCGCGGCGCGGCGGAGGATCCGAGGCGTCCGGAAGCAGAAACTTGTCTGGCAGGACGAACGTGGCTCCGCGGCATTCCAGCCCTGTGTCATCACCTTGAAAACAGGAGATGCGTTTGCCTTTCTGAGCGTCCAGGGCTCGGTTGGCCAGAAGTTTTCATCACAGACCGGAGCTTTGTCTCCAAGGTACCCAGCATAACAGAATATCTGGGGTCGGAGGACAGCCTGCCATGCCCTGGGGTGCAGTGGCCAACCAGAGAGCCGCTGAGCAGCCGCTGGGCTTGGGCTACTAAAGCTGGAACAGGAAGGGCACAGATCCGCATTAAGTCCAGTCCAAATCCTGTTAGAAGGTGATTAGTTTTCTTGACATGTATCCACCACCTGGTCCTTACTGACAAGCTGACACGACACATGGGGAAAAAAAGAGAGAGAGAGGCAACCTTCTCACACACAGGACAATGCTCAGAACACCTTTACGGAAATAGTGCAGCGATACAAATTCCTCAAGGTCATTACTGACAGCAATATTAAGTAACATGTTGTTCTGGAGTTTTAATGAGCAAAAACAAAAGTCAAAGTCAAATTCATTGAGAAACAACATAAGGACATCATTTCACCTCACCGAACACATCCTTTTTTTTTTTTAAGATGGCCCCACACAGGGTGCTCTCACTGGAAAGAGATGGAGAAGTGAGACATCACCGTGGGGGTAGGTGGAGGGGGAGATGATGGCCACCTGCAATCCCTTCTCCGCCACCCTCCTCTTGGGATTTTGGGCATGTACACACGAACCCAGTGTGATTTTCAATCTGCCAGATCCGGAACCCAAACCACAGTTGGTCACATCCAGCGCCTTAACTGTCACACCTCCTGTTGGCCCCAACACATCTTCCTTTAAGCTGTGGATTCGATTTCAATAACCATGGTTTCAAGGATGTCAAGAAAGCATATTTTTTAAAAGTCTGATGAAAAAAAGCTTTATTTTGGAATGTTCTTGATTTTTGTATCAAATCTTTTAAGAGAGGAGCTTACTTTTTTTTTTTTTTTTTGAGAGGTTTTTGCTATAGGGTGTGTGTGCTCGCCAGAAAGAGAGAGACAGAGAGACAGAAAGCAAGAAATCACCCCCCAGGGAGGGATGGTCACACCGCAATCCCTTCTCCTCCATTCTCCTCTCGGGATCTTGGGTATGCACGCACTCATGCCCGGCGTGAGTTTAAGCCACCGGGTCCGGGATTCGAACCACGGTCGACTACATGGGAGTCCAGCAACATAGCCATTACGCTAACTACGGGTCCCAAGAAAGCATAATTTTGATACCAAACCCAAATGGGTCCCTCGCCTGATGCACACCATAGCTGGAACACTGAAAGCACCAGGACTGCAAAAGAGAACACGAAAGGTTTCGATGCATGGCACAGAGGTAACACTCAAACCTGCCTCCCCTAACGAAAACAGAGGGTCTTTGGAGAGGAAGATCTCTCACCTCAACTTTTTTTAAAAAGAATTATTTATTTCCTTTTATTGATTCATTCATTTTATTTTAATTTGACCAGAGAGAGACACTGAGAGAGAGAGAAAGAAAGTGAGAAAGCAAGCCACCAGGTTGAGGACTCGAACCATGGTCAGCCCATGTGGAAGTGTCCAGCGCCTTAACCACTGTACCACCTGCTGGTCCCCTCTCATCTCAACTTTTAAAAATAGATTTATTTGTGTATTCTATGGAGAGACAGCGAGAGAGAGACAGCACCCCTGACAAGATCCTGCCCACACGATCTGCCCTTAGCCTCAGCCAGCCAGATTCACGGGCACGCTCGTGCCGGGTGTACTCGGGGAGGCCTGCCACCGTGTAACATGCAGACCTGCATCACAGGAGTAGGAAGTATTCCACTGTCCCACCCACCCAAATCTTCAAGTAGGCCTCTATGCAGATGAGGAGTGCCACTGCCAGGATTCTAATTGGCTGACTAGAGTCACACAGTTCCAATGGCTCTTTCTGCAGCTGGTGCCATCCTGACGTCACTCAGCCCTCTGAAGGCAAATGTACTAGGTCTGTCTTTCATAGGCCAGGCCACCATTCCAAAATACCAACAAAAACAAAACATGGGAAGCAGGCCTGCGACATACCGCTCTGAACACAAGACAGTTAGAAGGTAACTGCCCAGAGGGCATTTGTGCTGGCCAGAGAGAGAGAGAGGAGAAAGCTCCCTCCAGGGTAGAATGGTCACACTGCAGTCCCACCCTGCTCCACTTCTCCATCCCGTTGGGATTTGAAGCATGCTCGCACATGTGCCCAGCATGTTTTCAAAGCACTGGGGTTGAGATTTGAATTGTAGTCAGACATGTGGGTTCCAGCTCCCTTAACCATTAGGGTAATGGCTGGCCCAGGGTGTTTTTTGTTTTGTTTTTTAAGAGAGTTTTGCCATAGGGTGCATGAACTCACTGGAGAAACAGAGAGAGACAGAAAGTGAGAAATTACCCCCCAGGAGGAATGGCCACACTGCAATCCCTTCTCCTCTCAGGATTTTGAGCACACGCACATATGCACCTGCCATGAGTTTAAGTCACTGGATCTGGGACTTGAACCGCAGTCGACTACATGGGAGCCCAATGATGTAACTATTATGCCATCTGTTCCCTCAAGTTATTTCTCTTAAGACTGATTAGGGTGAACAAAACCAGGTTGTAGTTCAACAGGCAAACACGTAATATTTCAGTAAATCTATTCAAGTTTGTCCTTAGTTTCAATGTGTTCCCTGTGGGTAAAATAACAAAAATGACAGAAGATATGAAAATAATTCCTTTGAGTGATGGACATAGTGTGTTTTTTCCCAAGGAACAGAGCACTATGGAGTAGATAGGTTAATCAGTTTTTCTCCATTTCTTTGGAAGATCAGAAAGGAAGACTACCTAGCAGGCAAGAAGGTAGTTGAGGCTATTAAAGGCAGTGATGGCTACTCCACATCACCCAATAAAAATAATCAAAAGTCCTTCATTCTGGAGCCGGCAGGTGGCAGTGTGGTTAGGGTGCTGAATTTCCCACATGACTGACTGTGGTTTGAGTCCCAAACCTGGTTGCTTGCTCTCTTTCCATCTCTTTCTCTGTCTTTCTCTGGTGAGTATGCGTGCCCTATAGCAAATTGTAAAATAATAATAATAATACAGTTAAATAATTTTAAAAAGAAGTCCTTCATTCTAGCCCCCCCTCCCCCAACTCTGGAAGTCAAGAAGCCTGAGTTCTATTCCCACTGTGCCACCAGTTGGCCTTGAGTACATCATTAAGCTTCAGCGTCACCAGCTATAAAATGGGTAGTAAGTAGAGTGTGTGTGCTCTCGTCCACCTCTCACATAAACAGAATTCAGCCCTCTCTTTCCCTCATGCCTCAGAAAGAGGGAACTTAGCATAGGTACCTGAGAGGCATGGTCTTGCCCTTCTCCCAGTGAACCTCACAGCTTCTCTGACTTTCTTCTCCCTTTTTTGCCCGAGGGGGGAAAAAAAGGAGTGAGTGGAGTGGCTGAATAGAGTGGCCAGAGAGACCAGAGGAACGTCTTGTAGGACAGAAGAAACAGTATTCCCTAGCCCAAGAAAAGGGGACCACGGTGGACAGCCAAATAGAGTGTTTGCTACCTTAACCTGTGCTTCCTAAAGCTCTGCTGTTTCCTGGATTTCAGCTGAGAAAGTCATTTCTTTCCCCTTCATGGTTAGATTGAGCCCAGGTAGCAGGAAATGCAATGCAATATTGGTAACTATATATTTGTTTTGGTCCCCACTTTCTGCAATACACATTTTAAAATCCTTGGAATCTCCAAAGCAGTAAATGTCTTTTTGTATGCTAATGAGTTGCCTGGTGGCTGGCAGTTACCTAGGCAGCTTCAGGATGGGGGGTGGTCACCCAAAAGATCAAGGCAAAAAGAAATGGTTGGAAGTTACAGGTCTCCCCTCCTGGCAGGGAGAGGGACTGAGGGTTAAGGTGGTCGCCGATGGCCAATGACTTAACCATGCCTATGTAATGAAACCTCCATAAAAACCCAAAACGGGCCAGCCCATGGCGTGGTGATTAAAGCAACTCGAACCCACATGGCAGACCATGCAGTTGGAGTCCCTGCCCCAGTGACTTAAAAACACACTGTGTGTGCATGCGTGTGTGTATGTGTGTGCGTGCGTGTGCGTGTGAGAGCACCCAGAATCCTGAAAGGAGAAAGAAATGGAGGAAAAGGGATTGTAGCACAACCATTCCCCATGGGATACTTCATCTCTCTCTCTCTCTCTCTCTCTCTCTCTCTCTCTCTCTCTCAGTGAGTACATGTGCCCTCCAACAAAAGTAAACACACACGGAAGGACAAGTCTGCAAAGCTTCTAAACAGCTAGACATGCAGCGGTGTCTGAAGAGTCAGAGGCGCAGCTGAAACTACCTAGGTTGGCGGCTGACATCTGAAGTTGGGGCAGTTTGTGCATCTGAACCCTCAGTCTGTGAGATCTGGGATCTCCAGGTAAGGTAGATAATCTCGGAATTGAATTACAACACATCCAGATTGAATTTACTACAGAATCTGGAAAATTGATCCATTGGATGTTTCTCTCCACTTCTTCTGACGTTTATTTATTTATTTGTTGTGATTTATCAAGCCACTGAGTCCAGGACTAACGGGCTATCGGCCATGTGGGAATCCAATACCTTAGCCACCATGCCACCTGCTCACCTTCTCTACGCACTTCTTGTGACTGAAGTCTGTGTCTATTGTGGTGTGAGAACAGAAGAAAACCAGTTTGCCTTTTTTATAAAATTAGTATAAAAAGTGGGATTTTGAGCCAGCTAGAGAGTGTGGAGGTTGAGACAGCTGGATCCTACATGGTCAACTGTGTGGTTTGAGTCCCGGACCCAGCAGCTTGAAATTCACACTGGGCACATGTGCATGCATGTCCAAAATCCAAGAGGAGAATGGAGGAGAAGGCATTATAGTGTCGCTATCCGTGGGAGGTGGGAAGGTGATTTCTCTCTCTATTTCTAGATGGGCACTATATCAAACTATAATAAATTTTTTAAAGGGGGATTTGCCAGGCTGGCTCAAGCTCATGTAAACATGCAGTTTAAGAAGAGAAAGGATAAGGGGAGGTTGAGGGGTGAGGGACCTTTGATTCCTGGGCAGCCCCCTGGTCCCCCATGGCATGGAGCAGCAGCTATACCATCTCTGTTATGAAGGTAAAAAGTCACCAGTGGAATTTAGAGGTGGATCTAGTTTCTGGGGCTGGCTCACGAGATGAACAGGGTACGCAAACTAATAAGAAAAAAAAATGAAATATTCAGACCAGCAGATGGCTCAGTGGTTGACGCACCAGACTTCCACATGGCCGATTGCGGTTCAAGTCCTGGACTCAGTGGCTTGCTTTCTCAATTTCCCTCTCTCTCTCTGTGCTGCTCTGTGGTCAAATTGAAAAAAATAATAATAATAATGAGGAATAAAATTAAATAATTCTTAAAAATAAAATATTCAGTTATTTGATTATTGATAGCTGTAATTCCTAAAATGAAATGAAAAGAGTGCTGGATTATGGGACCAGAAGCTGGTGGAATGGCTATGTCGCTGGACTCCTATGTAGTTGACTGCGATTTGAGTCCCAGACCCGGTGTCTTAAACTCACTCCGGGCTCGTGGAGAAGGGATTGCAGCGTTGCTATCCCCCCTGGGAGGTGATTTCTTGCTTTCTGTCTCTCTGTCTCTGTCTTTCTGGCGAGTGCACGCACCCTATAGCAAAAACATCTCCAAAAATAAAAAAGAGTGCTGGATTAGACTTTGATGCTAGACCAGGCTCCACTGATCTGAGTTTGAGTCTGAGCTTTGGCCACTAGCCTCGAAGCTGCCCTACTCTGGCACAGGAAAATCTGTGCAGGGACAGCAGCAAGAACCTCAAAGACCTGTGGTTCCCAAGGAGCTAGTGAATGAGGGATAAGGGCAAAACCAGGAGACTATTGAAACCAGAAAGTACAATGTGAAGGGATTGTTTCATTTTGTAGCTAGGTCTCAGCCTTAGGAACCTTCACTAAAGTAGATTGTAAGAGTAACTGCTTTAAGAGCCATGTATTTAGTTTCAAATGCTACAAAGTAAAAAGTAAAAGAGCATGTCTGGATTGATGCAGGAACCCACGGCTCACTATCAGACAATCCCAGATGACTATACATGATCCAGACACATGGGAAGCTATTCCCAAGGGCCTAGACAGCCTGGAGAACTGCATAAAAGCCACTGTAATATCTGATATCTGTTGGCCCTGAGAAGAGGGACTGTCCAGGTTGACTTATAAATGCCAAGTGGAATGCCCCAGGTGAAATACTATGGTAGGCAGGTAGCTTGTAATGAACCACAGCCATAAAAGAATAGCAGAAGGACGCAGGTCACACCAATCACATCTCAGGAGTTGCAACCAGACCCTCCATGAAAACGCCTTCTTCCCACTCAGCTCCTGGTGCCAGGAAGGCGAGACAAATACCATTTTTCTTCCTTGGTACCTGAGGAAGACACATAGGGATGACTGTAAATTTCCCTCTTATCATTCCTCATAAATACAAGAAGACCCAACCAGACATTTTGGTCAATGTCCTGATTCCCACTGGGGAGATAAATTAATTGGGCTGTTCATCCTAATAAGGATGCTATCATCATGGCTCACACTGGGCATGCGCAGTTACGTATTCAAATTCCTCAAATTCTTCACCTGTGAGAGAGCTGCAGCAAGGGCAGGAAGAAGCTCAGGAAGAAGGGAAGTCAAAGAACATGGATAGTGTGACAGACCTCCCACTGTTAAATATTCATTATCACCTCTGGTAATAAAAATAACACCCAAACCAGTTCCAAACGCAGTGGCTACCTAGCAGCTTGCCGGCCCAAAAGTCTTTCGGGTGTACTTCTTTTCTAAAATCTTTCTTCCCTATTAAATTCTCTCTCTCTTTCTCTCTCTCTCTCTCTTTTTTTTTTTACATACTTACATTGTGGTTGTGGCTTTATTTTGCGCCTAGGGACAAGTCTCTAATTTTAGTGATCTGGGCCCAAAGAACCAAGGGTTTTATACAACATAGCTCTACACTCCCATCCTATGTCAATACCTCAGATGCTTCAGATGCAAGCCATTATAGGACTTTTTGGTTTTGGTTTGGTTTTTGGAATTGTTTGCCTTAGGGTACAGAGAGAGAGACAGTGAGAAGGAAAGTGAGAAATGATAAATCACCCCCCCCCCAGTGGTGGGGGGGTTGGCCATACCACAATCCTTTCTCCTTTATTCTCTTCCTGGAATCTTCAGCACACACACACACACACACACACACACACACGCGCACGCGCGCCCGGCGTGATTTTCAAGCCACCGGGTCTGGACCTCAGACTGTGGTCAGCCATGTGGGAGTCCAGTGACATAATCACTACACCACCTGTCAGCCCCAGGGCTGGGTTTGTAATAACCAAGATAATTCACCCACTGAATCTGTCCATTACCCAGGTCATGGAAAACGCTGTGGCTAAGGGTGTCCCTTTAATGTGCTCACCACCCCATAACCTGACTGTAGAAAAACAGTTGAGAAAGCCCCCTGAGGCTTGCTGCTCAGTTTCCCTATGCACAGAAGTGGGTAAAGTGACGACAGTGTGCTAAGGAGACATTCAGGGACTCTTTGGTACAGGGAGGGGTCCCACACTGGTACCCAGAGCCACCAGCCAAGCCCCGACTCGGGCATAATTAAACTGAGAGAACATTAAAAAGGTAAGGGGTACGAGATTATTAAAGTCATAAAGTAAAACAGGCTTAATGTAAAGAAGCCCTGTGTCCTTTACCTAAATGCCGTATCTGGATGAGCGTTGTCTGCCGGGGGACACGTCTCCTACCTAGCACTGTGAAGCAAGGCACGTAAACCTGCCCTTTGAGCAATGCCATTTGAACCAGTAAGATGCAGAGAAGCCGGAGTGCTGGCATGGACAGTTCTCTCAGGTAGAAGCACAGTGATGACAGAGACCTCGGACTGGAGAACTCCCACGGGAGCGCCATTCACTCATACTATTTTACAATCCGACATTACTTAAGCCTACCTTGTGACAGAAGGACATACAGAATTTTGAAACCTGAAGTACCCATGATGTCTTGGGTGATGTGTAACAGGGATGGCCATGGCCAGAAGAATTCTACAGTAAAATGGAGATGACTTGGGGGCCAGGAGGAGGTGTAAGGGCTGGGGGGCTGGACTCGCACATGGCCAACCATGGTTCAGGTCTCGCACCTGGTGGCTTGCTTTCTCACTTTCCCTTTCTCTCTTTATCTCTCTGGTGAGTGCATGTGCCCTGTAGCAAATTTAAAAATAATAATAATAATATGTACATTTAAATAGAGATGACTTATAAGGAAAGTGCCACCTGGGGAACCCAAGGAGGCTTTCCCAGCAGGAAGCCACTTTCCCCCAAGGTGGACTCTGAAACTCTGTGTGGGGCTGCTGGATTCTGTGGACACCCGGGCAGTGTTTTACAAACAGCTTTCAACTGACCTGAGGTGTTGACGACAGTTCCTAGATGAACGGACAGCGTCCTATTTGGAAGGATGCCGCCATACTTGAAGGAGGTTAAAACGTCAGATTGGTGGGCTGAATTACATGCTAAAGAACTCAACAGTGGTAAAAGCCCCTGTGTTTGTTTGTTAAAGATAAACATCATTTAAAAAATATATAGTTATTTAATTTTACTTTATTATTTTAAAAAGATTTATTATTTTTAATTTTATTTATTAGCATTATTCTTTATTTTGACCAGAGAGAGACAGACAGAAAGGGAGAGTGAGAAAGCTAGCCACCAAGTTTAGGACTTGATCTGTGGTCGGCTATGTGAGAATCCAAAGTCTTAACCGCCACGCCACCTGCTGGCATCCTTGTTTGGATTTTTACTGACTCATGGGCAATGGCCAACAGCCCGGCCATATGGGCAGTTGGAGGACAGTGGAAACCTGGCCAGTGGAAGGATTGTCTGTGTGGGCCACGACCTTGTGGACATTTGAGGGGTGCACCAAAGTAAGACGTGTCAATGGCCATCAGAACTCCCTTCCGAGTTTGGAAGGTGGCTAGAAGTGCCAAGCAGGCCCCCCTGTGTGCTCGCTGCAGGTGGGCAGCCAGGCCCACGGGTACTGCAGCAGCACAGAGAAAGGCTGAATCTGGACTGGCTCCTCCCACCCCTGTGCCTCTGTGCGGTGAAGCCCCTGTGGGAAGACCCAACCATCGCTGACCAGGTGGACTGATGCTTGAGGCCCCGGGGGCTGCAAGTGGGTCTTGACAGAAACAACCCCCATCTCTGGAATGGGCTTTGCTTGGCCATGGGAGAAGCAGATGCTCAGAGTTCTATGGAGAACCCAGGACTGAAGATAGTGATTTTCCCATCCACGTATTTAGACAGCCAATCATCATTTCTGCAGACCAAGGGACACACGGCATGGTCCATCATGGCCAACAATAGGTAGAGAGATAGCCCCCTCTGAGTAATAGTTCAGTAGAGAAGTGGGATGGGCAATCAGAAGATTGGTTGTCAGGGCCAGCAGTGGTGTGGTGGTTAAGGCCTGGACTCCCATGTGTCCGACCACAGTTTCAGTCCTGGACCTGGTAGCTTGCTATCTCACTTGTTCTCTCTCTCTCATTGTCTCTCTCTCTGGTCAAATTAAAAAATAAGGACACACAAAATTTTTTTTAAAAAAGAAAAGATGGGTTGTCTGAAATGGGAGATAAAGGCATGAAAGGCAGACTTACACACATCCATGAGTGTGTGCTCACACTCAAGGGGGACTGTAGGAGTATCCTCCCCAGATAATGCTCTGCTTCCCTTGGGGATCTGGGGAAGAGGAAGTGGGGAAGAATTCTGGCCTGACTATGCCGTTCTTGCCGAAGGCGCAGCATGCAGGTAGAATAATGCTACTTTTTTTCCTTTCTTTCCCACATCACCTCAATTTTCCCCCTACCTCATGCAGTGGTCCCAGAACCAGGACTGCACCCACAAGTGCTATAAGTAGGAGTGACTCCCAAACAAGGAACCAAAACTATATTTTAAAATCCTATGTCAGAATTCCTGAGGGCCCGATAGGGTGAGTTGTGCCCTCACCCCAATCTGGCCAAGTAGGGGCTAAGAGGAAACGCAGCCATATTGCCTGGTGGTAAAAGTAGCCACCAGAGCTGCACCTAGGTAACCCTACCCTCTCTGAAGGGGGGTGAACCAGGGAGATCCACTTGCTAGATTAACATTGCTGCCTGTTGGGACCAGCAGTTGGCGTAATGGCTATGTCGCTGGACTCCCATGTAATCGATCACGGTTCAAATCCCAGATGTGGTGGCTTAAAATGACACCGGGTGCTTGTGTGCGTGCCCAAGATCCCGAGAGGAGAATGGAGGAGAAGGGATTGCGGCGTGACCATCCTCCCCCAGCGGGGTGATTTCTCGCTTTCTGTCTCTCTGTCTCTCTCTGTCTTTCTGGCGAGCGCACGGTTCCTCTAGCCAAAACATCTTCCCCCACCCCCCCAAAAAAGTTTATTTATTTCTTTTACATATGAGAGAAACATACCGAGAGAGACCTCATGCCATGATCCACCCCCAGCCTTAGCCTATCAGAATCATAGGCGCATGCCTGCACGGCACGCATAGGGAGGCCTCAAATGCGAACCTAGGATGTGAACTAGAGAACCTTCAATGTGAGTCCAGTTGCATCAGTGCTGTGCCACTGTCTGGCCCCAGAGTTGTATACCTCTTTGACATAAGTAATCCATGTACAGGGGCCTGTAGTTGGTGTGATGGGTAAGGCACTGGACTCCCACATGGCCAACCATGGTTTGAGTCCCAGATCTAGTAGCTTGCTTTCTCACTCTCCCTCTCTCTCTCTCTCTGTCTCTCTCTGGGCAAATTGAATAATAATAATAGTAATAATAATAGATAATAAGTAAAACTAAAGAAAATTCTTTTTTTAGAATTATTTTTATTTATTTCTATTTGTTATTGTTATTTTTTTCTTTATTTGATGAGAGAGAGAGAGAAAGGGAAAGTGAGAAAGCAAACCTCTAGGTCCAGGACTTGAACCATGGTTGGCCATGTGGGAATCCAGCACCCTTATCCACCACACCACCTGCTGGCCTCTAGAAAATTCTTTTATTAAAAAAAAAAAAAAAAGGAAAAAAAATCTGTGTACAAAGATAGGGGTAGAAAGTGATATTGTAAAATATAAATTTGGTCTTCTTTTAGACCATTTCCTGGTCTAAAACTGTTGGAATTGCCCAAATAAGGTGTCTTTCTGTGTGCTAATGAGCCGACTGATGGTTGGCAGCCCCTGGGTAGCTTCAGCGTGGGAGATGGGCCACGACAGGACAGAAGACTTTCAGCCCTACTCAGTCCCAACCTCCAGGGAGGGAAGAGAGGCTGAAGGTCAAGTTGATTACCAATGGTCAATGATTTAATCCATGCCTATGTAATGAGGCCTCCATAAACCCTGGAAGAGTAGGGTTCAAAGAGCTTCCAGATAGCCGGCCACATGGAGGTTCCTGGGAGGTGGCACACCCAGGTGAGGCCCGGGCACTCTGCCCTTCTCACATGCCTTCCCTCTGCAGCTCTTTCATCTGTATCCTTTATAACAACCTGGAAAACATAAGGGCTGTGTTTCCCTGAGTTCTGGGAGCCACTCTAGTAAGTTAATCAAACTTGAGGAGGTTTGCAGGAACCCCAATTGACAGCCAGTGGTTCAAATCCCAGGGAAAACCCAGTGGGGCCTGTGATTGGCATCTGCAACGTGAGCATCTTGGGGAACTGAGCCTTCCATCTGTGGGGTCTGGTGCTCTCTCCAGTTTCAGTCTCAGAACTGTGCTGGGTGAGAGGACACCCAGCTGGTGACTGCTACAAAATCAGGAGAGTCGAGTGGTTGTTAGTGGGGAGAAATCCCTGCACATCTTTGGTGACCAGAGGTCACAGAAGTCTTGTGTTGATTGTTCTGTTATGAGAACAGAAAAAAAAAATTTTTTTTACATAAATATAGTTTATTCATCTTTTTTAAAAAATATTTTTTGTTATCTAATGTTAGTTATTTTTTTAAATTTGACCAGAGAGGGACAGAGAGAGAAGGAAAGTGAGAAAGCAAGACGCCAGTTCTGGGAGTCGAACCACAGTCGTCCATGTGGAAGTCCAGCACCCTTAATCACCATGCCACCTACTGGCTCCTTTTTTAAAACGTCATTTATTTATTGTTTTTAAAGAGTTATTTTATAGTTTATTCATCTTTATAGATGACAGTCTCTCCACAGCACCATCCCCTAGCCTCAGGGAGTCACAGAGTTTAGAGAGAAAGTGAGTGAAGTGAGTGGACGGCAGAGGTGCGGTAAAACAAGAGAACAGCAGACATTGATGGGCTCTCTATTTATTTATTAATTTCTGATTTACATATAATCTTATACATTTGCGTAGGGCACAGTATGGTTTTTTAAGTATGGATACAGTGTGTAACAAACAAACGGAGGATATAAACATATTCAGCACCTTCAACATATAACATTCCATTATGCTGTAAACATTTGAAATTCCCTCCACTGGTTATTTCGAACGCATATATTAATATTAAATTGTCAACAATGTTCTTTACTATGAAATACAGTTCTAAAGAAAAACAAAGTGCTTAAAAAATTAGACTCCAGGGCCAGCAGGTAGTGTGGTGGTTAAGGCACTGGGTTCCCACATGGTTGACCGCGGTTCAAGTGCTGGACCTGGTGGCTTGCTTTTACACTTTCCCTCTTTCTCTGTCTCTTTCTGGTGAGTACATGTACCCCAATGCAAAATAAAAAATCAAAATAATAGCAAATAAAAATAAATACATGATTATTTTAAAACAATCAGAAAAAAAGTCACATAAATGAACAAGGACGGGTTTTTGAAAACAAAAATAATAATGTTTATGATTTTTAAAAATAATTATTTTATATGTTATTATTTTTTTTAATTGTTCGATTTAACTTTATTTATTTATTTATTTATTTATTTTAATTTGACCAGAGAGGGGGAGAGAGAGAGAGAAGGTGAGAAAGCAAGCCACCCGGTCTGGGACTTGAACTATGGTCAGTCATGTGGGAGTCCAGTGCCCTTAATTACCACGCGACCTGCTGACCCCATATTATTATTATTTTTAATTTGACCAGAGAGAGTCAGAGAGAGAGAGAAAGGGAAAGTGAGAAAGCAAGCTGCCAGGTCCAGGACTCAAACTGTGGTTAGCCATGTGGGATTCCAGCACCCCAGCCACTGTGCCACCTGCCGGCCCCAATGTTTACTTTTTTAAATAAAAAGGTTTGCATTACACTTAACAGGTACTCAGTTTTCTTCATTCTTCACTTTATATGAAAAAGAGAAAGATATATATTTTTTAAAGTTTTTTTTGCTATAGGGTACTTGTGCCCTCCGAAGAGACACAGAGAAGGAAAGTGAGAAATCACCCCCTGGGGGGATGGCCATGCCACAATCCCTTCTCCTCCATTCTCCTCTCAAGGTTTTGGGCACCCATGTACACACATGTGCGCAGAGCATTTTCTGAGCCACTGGGTCTCGGATACAAACCGTGAAGTCAGCCACGTGAGGTTCAGCTCTTCAATCGCGACTTCATCTGCTGACTGGAGAAGATTGATTTAATAAGTATTAAAAGAGTTCAAGTGATGGCTTTTACTTTTTTTTTTTTTTTTGGAGAGGTTTTCGCTATAGGGCGCGTGTGCTCGCCAGACAGACAGAGAGAGACATAGAGACAGAAAGCGAGAAATCACCCCCCACGGGGGATGGTCACACTGCAATCCCTTCTCCTCCATTCTCCTCTCGGGATCTTGGGCACGCATGCACACGCACCCGGCGTGAGTTTAAGCCACCGGGTCCGGGACATGAACCGCGGTCGACTACGTGGGAGTCCAGCGACATAGCCATTACGCTAACTGCTGGTTCTCATGGCTTTTATGTTTTGAGGGATATCGTCATGTATTTAACCACAACCAGAATTTCTCAACTTTATGCTCTGACTTGCCATGTTCTTTTATTCCTTTTTTTTTTTCTTTGTCATTTTTTAAAATTCTTTCGGCATTCTGTACACTGACACAGAGGTAAAAGAAAATGACTGAAATTTAAGTATCAAAGAACTTTCTACAATTAAATCCACATTTCTATACGTTTATCTTACATGTCAGTTAAAAACTCACCAACCATTATGAAACAGGACAAAGTATATCACAAAAGAATCAAAAAATAGAAAAGAATTTCCTAAAAAATATATCCAATTCTGCAAACTATTGCTCTCTTGGTGTCTTCCTCGATAATCCACTCCAGAATTTAATTTTACCACAACTGGTAAAATTAAATGATGATTTGCTTCAAGAAGTCGCTGGGGGTTTGCTTCAGCAGACTGATTTTAACAATCTTGGGAGGCAGGAAACCTGAGTTCTAATCCCAGCTCTGCTACCTAATTAGCTGTGTGACTTGGGCAACTCATCCTTTCACCTCTCCGGGCCTGGGTTCCTCATCTCCAAGCCGGGCTCCAGAACCCTCACTCCCCGCGCCGCACAAGCCCCTCCTTTTTCTTTCTTTTTGATTTTTATGTCTCATTTTTTTTTTTATTCAACGAACTTTCATTCTCTAAATTTATTGTATTTGTGTTTGGTCCCCCGCAATCTGGTGTTCAATGGTGTCCAAGGTCTCCCCTGTTAGTTTCACCATAACTGAACCTGCTCCAGGGCATCGCGGTAACCCCAGCACACACGCGAGCCTCATCACTATAGCACACACTTGGCTGATCCTTCCTGGGTAATTTACAGATTTTCCACTTTCGTGATACTGGAATTATTCATAACTCTTATCAAAGGATGTGCTTAAAGGGCGAGAGAGATTGCTAACATTATTTATTTACATGGTTTGCATTTAATTAATTAATTTTTAAAAGCAATTTTTGCTATAGGGCACGTGTGCTCCTCAGAGAGACAGAGACAGACAGAAAGCAAGAAATCAACCCCCAGAGGGATGACCACTCCACAGTCCCTTCTCCTCCATTTTCTTCTCGGGATATTGGGCACCCACACACACCTGCCCAGAGTGAGTTTCAAGCCCCCTGGTCTGGGCTTTACTGCAGTCAGTCACGTGGGAATCCAGGGCCTTACCCACCATGCCACCTACTAGTCCCAATTAAATTTATTTTTTAATTGCCGGAGGTTGCTGTGCGCGCTTGAGAGAGAGCAAGAGAACGAGAGAACGAGATTGGGAAAGAGAGAAAGCATCCTCAGCGGGGCGTGGTCACGTTGCAATCCCTGTTTCTTAATTCTCTATCCTGTTGGGATTTGGGCCATGTACATGAACATGCCAAGTGTGTATTTCAAGTTACCAGGGCCAGGATTCAAACTGTGTGGGCTGTGGGGAATCCGGCTCCCTTAACAACTAGGCTACAGAGGCAGCCCATGGTCTTTATTTTAGCTACTTTTTTCCTTTTACCTTCACTTTTGCCTGAAGTATTATAAATAAAACGGGGAGACACCTGGCCAGAGTGGAACGAGTGTACGAGAAGAGAGACCATTACCAGTCTCTCCCCGAGTAGCCCGAGTGTTCCCGACTGACGAACATTCCCCTCTCGTGTGGGACTTGAGCTGGCCTCCCCATCGGGCGCTCAGAGAGCCTGGCTGGAACGTCTGGTCTGCCAGGGCAGGAAGAAATCATCCAAAGCTTCCCCGTTGTTTGGATACCCACATTAAAGCTTTTGTCACCTGGCCCATCTCTTCCCGTTACCCACTGTCAACTCCATTTATAAGTTGGCGGTAGGGATTTTTGATTTCAGCCTACCAGAGAGACACTGTGCAGGAAATCTTAACGGACAACGTACCTTTACAGCCTCAGTTTAAATGACACCGTACAGGCCAGCATGCATAGCAAGCATTTTAGCAAGAGCGTGTCGGAAGAGGGAGTGTGGCAGCACAGTTAGAAGGATCAACGTACCAGTGACCCTGGGTTCCAGTCACAGCGCCACCATTTTTAGCTGTGACCTAATTTACTCTAGGCAATGTTGTCATCACACACAGCTGGGGCTGTATCCTAACTGACGTGCCAATTCAAAGTTTACATAATAACTCTTTACATAACACGTTACAAAGCACTCTCACGTTTATTTGTCCTACTCAGTGACCTATAAGGTAAGCATGACAAACACTCTTATTTCCAATTTACAAGAAAAAAAAATCTGAGGCTCAGAATGTAAACTGCTCAGGTTTAGGGAGATTGAAACTTAAGGCTTTATACTTTGAATTCTGCCTGGTTCACGAGATAGTGCACATATCTAGTAACAGAAACAAGTAATTTCTAAGGAGAGTAATTTGTTATAACCAGGACATAGATTCTGGATCCATCCTGGGTTCAAATCCCAGCTCTGCCACCTACTGACTTCAGTCAAGTTGCTAAACCCCTCTGTGATAAGGTGTCATGAGCAAAATGAGATAAGTGTCATATTTTCCTCTTGGATTCTTACAAAGATGAAATTGGCTAATATATGAAAAATATGAGCCAGCAGGTCAAGTGGGGGTTAAGGAACTGGATTTCACATGGTCAACTCTACAGTTCAAGTCCTAGACGCGGTAGCTTAAAAATCACACCAGGGAAAACAAAGGGAACCACAGATGGTGTAATAGGTACGTCACTGGACTCCCATGCAGTTGACTGCGGTTCAAGTCCCAGACCTAGTGGCTTAAATTCATGCCGGGCGCGTGTACATGCGTGCCCAAGATCCCAAGAGGAGAATGGAGAAGGGATTGTGACGTGGCCATCCCCCCCCGGGGAGTGATTTCTCACTTTCTGTCTCTCTGTGTCTCTCTGTCTGGTGAGCGCATGTGCCCTTTAGCAAAAACCTCTCCAAAAAAAAAA
This sequence comes from Tupaia tana, assembly GCA_026018925.1. NCBI lineage: Eukaryota > Metazoa > Chordata > Mammalia > Scandentia > Tupaiidae > Tupaia > Tupaia tana. The sequence goes on from JAKSZU010000017.1 coordinate 21,037,523, forward strand.
AATCAGGTGCCTGTACATGCATCCAAAATCCCAAGAGGAAAATGGAAGAGAAGGGACTGTGGCATGGCCATCCCCCTGGGTATGATTTCTCACTTTCCTCTCTCTCTCTGTCTCTCTGGCAAGAGCACACACCTTATGGTAAAAAAAAAAAAATCTAAAAAAGAAAAAGTATACAAAAGTGCACACATTCACACACACACAAACACGCATGTAAAATACTTATTGCCTGGCCATGGCAAAGAGTTACACAAAGTGATGTACTATTACTATCATTTATGTTATGAAATGCTGCATTTCTCAAGGAGATGTTATTTGACTCACTGAACCACAACACTCCAGAAGACTGAAAAAAAATAAATAAATAAAAGAAGGAAATGCTGATACTGCTTTGGTGAGGTGGGTAGAAATGATGAAATGGGTAGAGTAACTTTATAAACCAGCACAGAGATAGAAATCGTCAGTCCACAGAAATCGTGCATTTGTGCCTCATCCTTTAGACATAGTAAGATGAATGGCATTGGCACTGTTCCTTATGAACTGGGATGAACTGCCACCCAGTTACCTGCTATACTCAGAGTGACTGTGGGGTCCCTTCCATGTTTATAGGTCATGTTAATTCGTCTTCACTGAATCCTACTAGCTCCGGTCAAATTATATTTTGGTCGAAAGAATGAGTACACATGTGATTTTGATACCCCATGATTCAAATGTTTTGTTCAAATGTGGACAAAATTATATACTTTCTGGAAGGAGTCACTTAGAGAAGAAAGAAATGAGTAATTCCTTTAGAAAGCCTGGATCACTGATTTGCTTTGAATTCTCTCAATCTTCTCTGTTTGACCAGTTGCTGAATGTGAGAGGCATCAGTCAAGATTCTTAATGCAACAGCAGCTGGCTCTGCTGACTTAGACAGACAAAAACCTTCTGAAAGGATGATGAGGGCCAACTGGTGGTGTGGTGGTTAAGGCAGCTGGATCCCATGACCGACTGCCTGGTTTGAGTCCTGGACCCGGTGACTTGAGAAACATGCCAGGCATGTGTGTGTGTGCGTGCCCCAAATCCTTAAATTAGAAATGAGAGAGAAAAAAAAAAAAAAAAAGAAAGAAATGAGGGAGAAGGGACTGCAACATGGTCACTCCCCGTGGGAGATTTGGAGGGAGTGTGAGCCTTTCTCATTTTCTCTCTCTCTCTTTCTCCAGTGAGCACACATGACCTATAACAAATTTGAAGAAGAAATAAAAGAAAAAGAAATAAGGGATGATAGATGATAATCGAACTTTTGGAAAAGCTGAAGAACTGCTCAGCATAGAACACTGGGAGAAATATTGGATGCTAATGAGCATCCAGGTTTACAGTCAAATAATACTCCAGGCTAGCCCCCGAGGCCACAGCAGTGGGACAGGGCATCACAGCTCGCTCTGTCACAGAGGCGGACACCAGCCATAAGGTGCCACAGTTGCAGTCACTGACCCTTTTCCATTTAGGGCTCTTCTATAACCCAAGACCTCTTTGCGAAAGAAAAAAAAAGTCTTATACTCTGAAAAATAAAAGTTAAGTTGTCATTTATTTCTGCTATAAGACATAAACACTTTATTTCTTCTCTTCCCAAACAATCTCTCTCTCTCTCTTTTTCAGTATGCACTTGCCAGAGAGAGAGAGAAGGGAAGAAAAAGTGAGAGAGCACCCCCAGGAGGAATGACCATGCCACCATCCCTTCTCCTCCGTTCTCTTGGGATCTGTCGCATGCACACACACGGGCCTGGCATGTTTTTCGAGCCTCAGGATCTGAGATTTGAACTGTGCAGCTGGTCATGTGGAATCCAGCCACCGTAACTATCATGCCACTGTCTGGCCCTTATTTTTAACCTCTTTGAAATCAGTGTGTCTTACAGTGGATGTAATAAGAAAACATTGCATCATAGCTTTATTGGCCACTTTATTTTTCTTAGCAGTATATAAAATAATGGTGCATTTAAAAATGGTGATTTATGTGCATCAATAAAGTATACTCCTTTAAAAATTGAGTATTATTGGTTAAGAAGGTCGCATAGCTTAGTTTTTTTTCCAATTTTTTTTCTTTTTAGTACTAGGTAGTATTTATTAAATATATTAATTATATATAATTAAGTTTTTAAGTGTTTTTTTTTTTTTTTTTTTTGAGAATTTTGTTATAGGGCATGTGTGCTCGCTGGAGAGACAGAGTCAGAAAGTGAGAAATCACTCCCCGGGGGAGGGCCATGCTGCAATCCCTTCTCTTTCATTCTCCTTTCGGGATTTCTGGCACACACACGCACACATGCCCAGTGTGAGTTTTAAGTCATCAGGTCCGGGATCTGAACAACGGTCAACTAGTGGAAGTCCAGAGATGTAACCACTATGCCCTTTACTAGTCCCCAGTTTTTAAGATTTTGAAAAACTTTATCACATCTATATATTCTCAGAGCAAAAATAAAATCATTTTCCAGACTATAAGAGGTCTCATTTTTAATTTGGGAAATAAGCAGCATGCGTGGTTAAAAATATTTCGTTAGTGATTTTATCTTATTCCTGTATATTACAAAGGATCTTTAAGTTAGATATATTTCTGGAAAGATTTATTGTCTGTGGTTCTTCTTTTCTCACAGTTGATTTACTAAAAAATATTTTACTTGGAGCTGGCAGGTGGCGTGGTGGTTAAGGGCGCTGGACTCACACATGGCCAACCACGGTTTGAGTACCAGACCTTGCAGTTTGCTTTTTCACTTTCCCTCTTCCCTCTTTCTCTCTCTGTCTCTCTCTGGTCAAATTAAAATACAAAATAAATGAGTAAATAAATAAAGTTAAATAAAATAATTCTTTAAAAATATTTTAATCATATTTGTAGAGTTCTTATTGATTTTGCTTCCTAAATTAATACTTATATCCCAAATTAGAGTGGAGATTAAATTAATCTCATAATTCTCATAATCCCCTTTCCCTTAACCATAATTTATGCCCGGATCATTCAATACCTTATACATTTTTCTGCATTTGACTGGGAGGGGTTGATGACTGGGAGGAGAAAGGGACTGGTTCTCACTGTGGCCTCCAGACAGCTGGGAAGAGCCCACAAGAGGCCATCTATTGGAGCATCTTTGGGTGGGCCAGGAGTTGAAGATGAGGTGAGACTAAGATGTTTAAGGGAGACCTAACACGGTAACAGTTTTTGTTTCATTTGTATTAGTTAATTTATTTATTGTTGCCAAACCTGGCTTCAGCAACATAATTAGCAGAGTGTAAGTACAATAGTCATGTTTAAGGAACAGATGTCAAAATGATTTACTCTAAACAGGTTCTACCAGGTTATTTCCGGTATGTCTGAGGAGGAGAGTCCTGGCGCAATGAAAACATTTTATGCTTGTACACGTTGAGATTTTCGTCAGGCCAAGCTTTGAATGACCTGACTTGCAAAGCAAATATAGACTACTTTTTCACTTGGCCATCTTGTTAAAACAATGAATCAATAATATCTATCTATCTGTATGTAGAATTTTAAAATTGTTTAGAACTATGGAATTTTTGACGAATATTAGAAAAGAGACTCATAAATATTCCCAAACACAAAGAACATAGACAACTTTATTTTTAAATAAAAAAATTATTTATTGCGGCCAGCAAATGGCATGGTGGCTAAGGGCACTGGACTCCCACATGGATGACTGTGGTTTGAGTCCTGGACCTGGCAGCTTGCTTTCTCACTCATCTGCCAACACTCTGTCCCTCTCTGGTCAAATTAAAATAAATAAATAAATAAAGTTAAATAAAATGATTCTTTAAAAAAAGAATTACTTATTTATTTCTTTTTATTGGTTATTATTTTAAAATTTGACCAGAGAGAGACAGAGAGAGAGAAAGGGAAAGTGAGAAAGCAAGCCACCAAATCCGGGACTCGAACGGTGGTTGGTCGTGTGGGAGTCCAGCACCTTAACCACCACACCACCTGCTGACCCCATAGATGATTGTTAACAGCAGTGTCAGGGAAATTGACAAAGTGTTGGAAATGAGCAAAAGAGATTCCTGGCTGTCCTTGCAGCGAGGTTTGGGCTTGCTTGTTGGATGTGGTGAGAGTTGTTGATCTGATAAGAGGATGCACCTTTGATTGTTTTTGATGAAGCAGGCTATTTTACAACTCTGTAAAGAAAAAAATTAATCGGTGGGAAATGGATCACTGTGCAGATGGTTCTTGTTCATAGCGACGTAAGCAAATTTTATCCAGTAGAGGACATAAATCATTGTAAGTCAAAATACCATTTGAACTAATTTTAATATCTCTGGTTCCTTCATAATCAATGCATTAAATAAACATTTTGACATGTTCATTTTATATTTGTATGAGATTCCTGATTTTACTCTTTTAGAAATTCTACTTTAGCTTCAGTAATAAGGCATGTCTGTTCTCACTCAATAGATAGCCATCTGTTTATGGAACAAATATTTACCGAGTATCTACTTCAGAACAAAGTGCTAGACACTTTATGGGAGATATGTAAACACATACACAAATGGTCTCCAAAACATATGTGGAAAATGCAGATGATGGGACCATCTGTGGCATGGTACTTCAGGTGGCTGCATACTGTATGACAATCATGTGGTTCGAGTCTAGGACCCAGGAGCTTGAGAAACTGTGACACGTGTGTGCATGCATGCCCAAAATGGAAGGAATTGTGGTATGATAATTTCCCATGGGGGCTGCTTTCTCACTCCCCTCTTCTCTCCAGTCAGTGTATGCCCCCTCTGGGAAATTAAAAAATAAATAAATAAAACATAAGAAGAAAAAGAAAAGAAAATGCGTATCATGAAAAAACAATGCATGGATTTGAGTTTTTTGGCATCCAAATTCATTCATAGGTTAATTTTATTTTTTCCAGAACTTTCTAAAGCACCCTTGTAGTAATATAAAGTCCACTTTCAACACACCCTTCTTTGCCTAGAAATAAGCACCATGAACCGTTTACTGAACTTCCAGATCTTTTTCTATGTCCATGCCCTGTGGCACTGGAAAACTTTGGGGTAATACTTCCTCGTACATGTGTCTATGAAATGTGCAATCCTACCAACTTAGACATAGAGGGATGGAATAAAGGAGTCTATGCATTTCATGCTTGGAGAGATTCTGTGAGATCTCCCTCCTACATAAATTATTTTCTGGAGACCAGCAGATGGTATAATGATTACATCACTGGATTCCTACGTAGTCAACTGCGGTTTCAGTCCTGGACCCGGTGGCTTGAAACTCACACTGGGCACGTGTGCATGTGTGCCCAAAATCCTCAGAGGACAATGGAGGAGGAGTGATTGCAGCATTGCCATTCCCCCCACCCCCGGGGGATGATTTCCTGCTTTCTGTCTCTCTCTCTCTCTGTTTTTATAGTGAGTACACATACCCTATAACAAAAATCTCCCTAAAGAAAAAAAAGGAGAAAAAGAATTATTTATTTATTTATTTATTTAATTTTTATTGGGTTTTCAATTTTCTCTATAGGGCACATATGCTCAGCAGAGAGAGAGGGAAAGAAAGAGAGAGAGAGAGAACAACCTACCAGGCCTAGGACTTGAACCACAGTCAGCTATGCGGGAATCCAGCATCTTAACCACCATGCCACTGTTGGCCCCAGCACCAATTCTTGTATGTTGATAAATGCCATGCCTCTGAGGATGATGTGAAGTGTAGCCTGGCAAGACTGGTTATTCACTTGTCTGATGGATGTGTGGATTGTTTTCTTTTCTGATTCTGGCACCTGCTGTGAAAGTTGTTATTTTAGAACTTCCACTTGAGAGAGCTGGGCCCTAATGCAGGAAACTGCAGTTCTCTTTCCTTTCTCCCAGTCTCCTCTGCTACTGCATTGAGACAGATGGTACAGCAGGCCCTCTGCTCTCCCAGGTCCAGTCCTCACTAAGAGCTCATCTCAAGCAGGCTGGATTTTATGCTGTGCCTGTGTACATTCAGGCTGCTGTCACAGAAGTCTGCAGACTGAGTGGCTTAAATAACACACACACGCTTCCTATGGCTCTGGAGCCTGAGGTGGCCAAGATCGACGTGTGGCAGATCCGGTGTCTGATGAGAGTACTCTTCTTGGTTTGTATGTGACCATGTTCTCTTTGTCCCTCATATGGTGGGGAACAGAGAGAGAAAGAGAGCTCTCTGTGTCTCTTCTTATCAGAGTACTGATTCCATCATGAGGATTCCACCCTCTGACCTGCTTACCTCCTAAAGGCTCCACCTCCTACTACCATCACACTGGGGATTAGGGATCAGTATATGATTTTGCAGAGATACAAACATTTAGTCCATAGCAATTTGTCTTAAAAATAATTCTCCTGGGGCCAGCAGGTGGCGGGTGTTTAAGTCACTGAACTCTCACATGTTCAACCACAGTTCAAGTCCTGAACCTGGCAGCTTTCTCTCTCTCTCTCTCTCTCGCTCTCTCTCTCTCTTTCTCTCATGTCTCTGGTGAGTGCATGCACCCTATTGAAAATTTAATAATAATAAATAGTAGTATTTTTAAAATAATTTTTAAATTAATTAAAATTTTCTTATTTTATTTAACTTTATTTACTTATTTATTTTTAATTTGACCTACTTTTTTTTTTGAGAGATTTTTGCTATAAGGCACGTATGCTCACCAGAAAGACAGAGAGAGATGGAGAGAAAGCAAGAAATCACCCTCCAGGGGGATGGCCACGCCGCTATCCCTTCTCCTCCATTCTCCTCTCAGGATCTTGGGCGCACACACACACGTGCCCGGCTTGAGTTTAAGCCACCGGTCCGGGACTCCAACCACGGTCAATTACATGGAAGTCCAGTGACGTAGCCATTACACCATTGGCTGGTCCCAATAATTATTTTTAAAAAATAGATAAAATAATTAATGGGGCCAAACAAGTGGCATGGAAGTTAAGGAGCTGGATTCCCACATGACTGGCCATGATTTGAGTCTTGGACCCAGTGCCTTAAAAATCATGCCAGGTGTGTGTGCGTGCATGTCCAAACTCCTGAGAGGAGAGTGGAGGAGAAGAGGTGGCGGCCTGGCCATCATACCCTCTAAGCGGTGATTTCTCAATTTCCCTCTCTCTGTCTTTCTCTGGTGAGCACATGTGGTCAGGTGACGTGATAGTTAAAGGCGCTGGACTCTCACATGGCCAACCATGGTTCAAGTTCTGGACCTGGCAGCTTGCTTTCTCATTCTCTCTCTCTCTCTCTCTCTCTCTGTCTTTCTCTGATCAAATTGAAAATACTACTAATAATAAAGTTAAACAAAATAATTATTAAAAAATCTTCTAAAATACACAGAATAATGATTATTTTAGAGTGTTAAACTGTGAGATAGGTTCTGTGATGTATCAAGTTTGAGTCTGCCTATTTCTCTAGAGGTGTGTTACACACATGCTTGTATGTATAAGTGAAGGAGCTCCAGAGAAGCAGAGCAAACACAGTGTGGGTATGAGCGTGTGTGTAGAGAGAGAGAGAAAGAATGAGTGAGAGAGAGAAGGGATTTACTGTGAGGAATTAGAGGCTGGGAAGTTCCAAGATCTGCAGTTCGCAAACCGAGACCCAGGAGAACCAATAGTATAGCCCCATTCTGAAAGCTGGCAGGCTCGAGTCTCAAGAATAGCTAATGTTTGAATTCAAGTCAGAAGGCAGGAAAAGACCAATGTCCCTGCTCAGAAGCCAGGCAAGAGAATTTTTCTCGTACTCATTGGAAGGTCAGCCTTTTAGTTTCATTTGGGCCTGATTGGATAAGAGTCATCTCCACCAGGAAGGCAATCTGCTTTACTCAATCTACTGATTAAAATGTTAAAGGACTGGGACCAGCAGGTGGCGTGGTGGTTAAGGCGCTGGACACTCCCACATGGTCGACCACGGTTCGAGTCCTGGACCTGGTGGCTTGCTTTCTCACTTATCCTCCGTCTCTTTCTCTCTGTGTCTCTCTCTGGTCAAATTAAAATGAATGAATGAATGAATAAATAAATAAAATTAAATAAATAATTTAAAAAAATGTTAAAGGACTAGCAGATGGCATAATGGTTACATCACTGGAACCCCACATAGTTGACCACAGTTCGAGTCCCAGGCCTGGCAATTTGAAATCACACAGGCACATGTGCATATGTGGCCAAAATCTCTGGAGGACAATAGAGGAGAAGGGATTGCAGCATGGCCATCCCCCTGGGGCAGGGGGTGATTTCTCGCTTTCTATCTCTGTTTCTCTCTGTCTCTCCAGCTAGTGCATGCGCCCTATAGCAAAAATCTCTTGGAAAAAAAAAAAAAAGTTAATCTTTCCCTAAAACACTCTCCTGACACACCCAAGATAATGTTTGACCAAATATCCAGGCATTCTGTGACCCAGTCAAATTGACCTAGGATTAGCTATCACATTATATGGCAAATGTAGGTAGAGATGCTTATGATTTGAGAAGAGAGAAATATTCAAATGCCATACATACAGAATGCCTTGCTAAATAAAGAAGAAAAGACCCTCGGGACCAGCAGTTAGCATAACGGCTATGTCGCTGGACTCCCCTGTAGCCGACCGCAGTTGGAGTCCCGGACCCCGTGGCTTAAACTCATGCCAGGCACGTGTGCGTGCGTGCCCAAGATCCCGAGAGGAGAATGGAGGAGAAGGGATTGCGGCGTGGCCATCTCCCCAGGTGGTGATTTCTCGCTTTCTGTCTCTGTCTCTGTCTTTCTGGCGAGTGCAAGTGCCCTATAGCAAAAACCTCTCCAAAAAAAAAAAAAAAAAGAAGAAGAAAAAAGACCCTCTACTGGTTTTTTATTTATCTCACTTATTCTTCCTCCTTTAATCCAGAAAACACCCAAAATAGCTTTCTTAACATTGTAAGCCTCTCCAGAGATTTTATGGACAAATGACGAACTGCCAAATGCATTTCTTTATTTTCTCCTTCCCAAGGCATCATTACAATGACAGTAAAGGAAAAAAGAGCAAACATTCTAAATAATAAAGAAAACAAGAAGAGAACCACCAGCAATGAAAGTTTTCAGCTAATTCCGAGAAGACAGAAATGTCAGGCTGTGCTGTGCTTCTTACCCAGACTCCGGAAAGAGCCTACTTCAGGAAGACTTTATACTCTATTTACAATCATTCTTTAGGATTCAGCATGGAACAAACACTATTATGGATAATTGTGTGGTACTTAGGGAGCAGATCGTAGCAGTTGAACAGGACAAAAGAAATTACAGTTTGAAAAAAAATAGAGCAGTTCAACATTTGGAAATGCCGGCTACTACAGGTGTCACCGTGGCCTGCTGAAACATAGAAGTTGGTCCTGCATGTTGAAACCATGGTTACAACAGCCCTGATGATTTTGTGAATTGCCTTTAGTGTCATTCTTTCCTGGTTTTTTGTTTGTCTATTTGTTTTTTTTAATAGCATATGTTCTCAGCCAAATGCAGCCATGTGGCGCTGAATGAGGAGGATATGTTCTGAGGAATGTGTAGAGTAAGGGCTTTTGTCACCATGCAAGCATCATAGAGTGTATGTACACACACCTCCACATCATAGCCTGCTGCAAACCTGGGCTATACGGCACAGCCTGTGTGCTCCTTATGACAACTGTGGTCCATGTGGTTGCTGACTGAAACATTGCTCGGCAGTGCATGGTTGTAGTGGCATTTTACCTATTCTGTAGAATACAAAAAAAAACAATCAGACAGCCTTCTTTCATTTTGTCCCATCGCCTTTAGTTCAAACTGGCAGTGTTTCTGCTCATAAAATTTAACACCTCTTTAGCAAGCAATAGTCTAGTCACACTTTGATTCTAAATACGCCTTCTTTTTTTTTTTTCTTTTTTTGGAGAGGTTTTTGCTATAGGGCATGTGCGCTCACCAGACAGAGAGAGACAGAGAGACAGAAAGCGAGAATCGCCCCCCAGGGGGGATGGCCATGCCGCAATCCCTTCTCCTCCATTCTCCTCTTGGGATCTTGGGCACGCACGCACATGTGTCCTGGTGTGAGTTTAAGCCACCGGGTCCGGGACTCGAACCACAGTCGACTACGTGGGAGTCCAGCGACATAGCCATTATGCTAATTGCTGGTCTCTAAATATGCCTTCTTGGTTTTGCAATGTAGACAGGCTGAGAATTTTCCAGGTCTTTAAGGTCTGTTTCTTTTTCTCTTAACAATTTCATTTCTTACTTCCAGCATTTTACTATAAGGCAGATTTGATCTCTGGCAAGGGCTGCTTTCTAGCTCATAGACTGTGGCTTCATGCTGTGTCCTCACAGGGTGGAAGGGGCAAGAGATGTGTCTTGAGCCTCTTTGATAAGAGCATTAATTCCCTGCCTAACGACCTTTCAAAGGCCTCCCTCCGAACACCACCTTGGAAGTAAGGATTTCAATATGTACTTTTAGGGGAAGGGGCCAGGTGGTATTAAAATGTGACAGTGTGTCAGACCCCCATGGGAAGGTTATCATTGCCCATCTACAGACCTCTCTGAGAACACCTGGCATGTGTGTGCCCATCATCTGGGGGCTAAAGCTGGGACTACATGGTGGTGGCAAGGCCTTGGCAAGGCCACTGTATCTCTCTCTCTCTTTTTCTCTCACTCATAGAATAAATCATAAAAATTTCAAAACTATTCGGGGGACATAAACATTCGGAACAGAGCAAGCACAAGTATAATTTTGTTCGGAGTTAGCTACACCTGCATGCTCCATTCTCTGGGAAATGCGAACGTCCTGTCTTCTGCCACCCGTCCGACCAGCATCTCCAGGGGAGTTTACGTGGAAGTCAGTCTCAGAGATGACATTTCATATGATTTCTCATTTCGTGCCATGGGCTTGCTAGCTTGAATTGACTTGAATGACCAGGTAGACAAAAGCTGATCTGGATTCACGGTCTGGCAGAGTTGTCAGGTAAAATACAGGCTGCCCGGTTAAGTATCTCTTTGAGGTAAATAGTGAGTATTTATTTTTAGTATAAATATGCTTCGAACACTGCATGGGACATACTGATACGAATTGTCAGTTCTGGTTCTCGTCCTCCTCCTTGTCCCACACAGTCAGCCCTTTCTGCACTCTCATCCTTAGAAGGACGTTTTCTTGTCTCTGCGCTCCGGTCTCCATCACCATGCCGGCAATTCCTGCCTGTCTTCAGTCTTTGTTCCCCACTGACGCCACAGTCCCACACGACCCCCACAACCGCAGTGTTCTACTTCAGCGTCATAGTATCATCTCAAAACTTGCAAATCCAAAATAAAATACTCCCTTCCCGCCCACTGCTAATTTCCCTTAGGCGTAGGGAGGAAGCAGCAGCTCTTTCCAATTTCCCTACTTTTGGCAAACACCGGTAATTTTCTCATAGTCCCCAAGATGAAAATCCTCAACCTGAGCCCAGCAGGTGGTGTGGTGCTTAAGGACCCTGGACTCCCTCATGGTCAATCACGGTTCGAGTCCCGGACCTGGTGGCTTGCTTTCTCACTTTCTCTCTCTCTCTCTCTCTCTCTTTCTCTTTCTCGCTCACTCTCTTGCTCTGTCTCTCTCTGGTCAAATTAAGAATAAATAAATAGTTAAATAAAACAATTCTTTAAAATAAATAAGTAAAATCCTTGACCCATCTTTGACTCATCCATTCTACCATCTTTCTTTTTTTAAAATTTTTTAATAATTATTTATTTTTTTATTTATTCATTCATTTATTTTTTTAATTTGACCAGAGAGAGACAGAGGGTGAGAGTGAGAGAGAGAGGAAGTGAGAAAGCAAGCCACCAGATTCAGGACTCGAACTGTGGTCGGCCATGTGGGAGTGTCCAGCACCTTAACAACCACACCACCTGCTGGTCCCAGTTCCACCATCTTTCATGTCTACTTAGGAACCAAACTGGGGGCCAGGAGGTGGCGCAGTGGGAACATGAATCGACTCCTGTGGGGATGGTAGTAACTTTGCCACCTGACCTTGTGAAAGGCAGTCTTTGTTAACAGTTGCAGACCTGCCCTGCTTGCAATTGCCAGCGTGTGAGAGGGCAGTAGTGGAGATGGTTGAGGGACGGGTTGGGAATCCAGAGGTGGAAAGACGTGATCTGACACAATTTAAACCATTTTGGTCCTTGGTTTGTAGCCACTGGCTGTGCTGAGGCCATGAATCCAATGGTTAGGGCCATGAATTTTTCCAGACAGGCAGCTCCTGTTTGTAATTCTGGCTCTTTTACTTCCCTGACATATGGCTTTGGGTCGTATTTCATCTCTTTAATCCTTTTTCCTCATATGTCAAATTGAATGACTGTACCAGAGAACTCAGAGGATTGTGAAATTTGTAATATAACAAATACTCTGTTTATGTCAGTATTTTTTCTAAATTTATTTTATTTATCATTTAAAAAAGAAAATTTGTTAGAGGTCATGTGTACTCACCAGGGAGAGACAGAGAGCAAAAGGGTAAGTGAAAAAGCAAGCCACCAGGTTCGGGATTTGAACCGTGGTCAGCCATGTGGGAATCCAACACCTTAACTACTATGCTACCTGCTGTTCCCTCATCAATGTTTAGGACACCCGGACAATCTAATTAGCAGTCTCATTCAGGCATTCCAGTGGTTGAAAATGGTGGGCTCAGTTAAAACAGGGAGAAAAGTGCTATTTCAATGTATCTATTAGGATGTTGTCACTTTATACTTGTTACTCTTGTTTCAATAACTTGCTGCTTTGAAAAATCTTTAAGCAGGAGCAATATCTCTTTCAAGGAGAAAGTTAAAACCACAGAATGTAACAGCCTAATTTCTCCGAGCTCATTCCCAAGTTTATCAGCAAGGGTTTTCTTTTTGAGCCTTGCAATTCAAAAGAAAAGACTGAACTCGGCAGTATCGGCTTTCTATGTACACAAGACACAACAGTAAGAATTGTATCCATAGTTCCAGCTTGCCTCCCCCTGCGGGATCTTCAGACCCACCCAGAAAGGATCTTAAAGATCCTTATCTAACAGGAGAACCACAGCCCACCCCGGCCTCTCACCCTCTCACCAGTGAGCTGAAAGGAACACTTAGCCACCTAAGGGTTATTTCATGCAGTCAAGATGATTACTTTGATTTTTTTTTCCTGGCCAAATAAATTTTATGGGGTTCTGGTTAATTTATTTATTCATTCTTACCCTTTACGATGGTTACATTCTTTTTCAAAGATTTGAGTTTTGATGAGATCTGAATAAACTCTCACTTAGAAAAGTGAAAGGTAAGGAATACTGGCAATAAAAACAAGAGATAGCCACTGGGAAAAATTGGACAATAGAGAAAAGTATACAAAATAAAAAGTCATTGTGATCCCCGAATCTTACCACCTTGAGTTAACCACTACTGATTTTCTGGAGTATCTCCTAGTCTTTATGATATATATATATATATTATCTATATCTAAACATTATTTATACACTACATTTTGATATTTTTTTTCCTTCATTTAATAGTTATCATAAACAGACCAACTCATAGCCTGGTGGTTAATTAAGGTGACTGGTCCCACACGGCTGACTGTGCTGTTCGAGTCCTGGGCCCAGCGACTTAAAAAACATGCCAGATGCGTGTGTGTGCATGCCCAAAATCCTGAAAGGAGGAAGAAGAGAAGGAAGGATGGAGGCATGATCATGCCCCAGGGGAGTGCCTTTCCTCTCTCTCTGTCCCTTCATCTAGCACATGCACCCTCTGGCAAATTACATAATAATAAAAAAAGTTGTCATAAGCATTTCCCCAAGCACGACTTTAAAGGAGACTTTTTTTAAAGTGCAGACTCTAAAGGAGAATTGTTTCCCTGCTAATGCCTCCTTCTGTGAACCATACCCTCCACCATCTGGCTGGCCGTGGCCGTGCCACGTCTGTGATACGCTTGGGGAGTGCGGAGGTGTTTGGGGGACCCACCTGTGTGTGGCTGCCTTCCCGGCCCATCCACTCACCTCGTGCATCCTACACGCACCCTTAGACTCACCCAGCCTCAGCCTGGGCAGTTCAGCTGTTCAAGCCTCATTCCCTGAGAGGTCTCTGCTCCTCATGGAATAGGGTGTCAATGTTTACAGGCCCTTTGCCAGATCTTGGGGATGAGGAAAATAGAGGAAAGGAATGTCGGTCATGTTTGTTTTTTATAATGGCAAGTTCCCACAGCCCAGAGTGTAATTGCCAACTACCCACACTCTGTGGATGCTGTGTAGACAGTGAGTCCCATCACTTACTCCAGTCTTGCTCCGCTTCCCTCAAATAGCAGACAATGCAAACCAAAGCAGAGTTTGGGGTTTCCATATGCAGGGGTGCGGGGTGGTGGTGGAGAACGACAGGAACTATGTGTGGAACCACTCACCGAGAGCCTCTGAGGGGCACACACTAACCTCAGAGCTTCGTTTACACCTTCTTTTCATCTTTACAACACGTTCAGAGCCGGTCAGGATTTTACACGGTGAGCTTCAGAGGAGGTGAGTCTGAGCAATTCGCGATTCACTTGCAGTCAGTCGGCGTTAATCACAGAGCAGTGTACACTACAGCTCTGTTCTTTCCACACCGAGATTCGCTTCCATAGCACGACGAGGTCTTGGAGCACTTTCAAGTGAGTTTACTTCTAAATCAAAGGGTTCCCTGCCCCCTTTTTTTGTTAGAGATTTTTGCTACAGGGAACATGTGTTTGCTAGAGATACAGAGAGAGACAGAGACAGAGAGAGATGGAGAGTGAGAAATCACCCCCCACCCTTCAGAGGGGATGGCCACACCACACTCTCTTCTCCTTCATTCTCCTCGGAATTCTGGGCATGCACGCACACCCGCCCAGCATGTTCCAAGCCACCAGGTCCAGCGCTTGAACCACGGTCTACCATGTGGGAGTCCAGTGCCTTACCTGCTATACCACCTGCTGGCCCCTAAAGGGCCCTTCTTATATATTGAATTGTTTTTGAATACTGCACATTGCACCTTTCCTTCTTGTTTATTCTTTGTATATAAGGGCACATCCGTGAACCTCCTAATTTCAATATCTGGTTAGTTTCCATTTTCTGTCGTGAATGATGAAATTTCCTCTGGCTGATTTAAACAAAATTGAAATTTGCGCACGTCTATTAAGTGGGTCAAGAAATCGCTAGGTTGATCCCTGAGCCGGTGTCCCACGCTCTGTAGCCAGGAGCACTAATAGCTGGTAGGAATCCCTGGGCCCGGCAGGCCTCGCTGACTGGTAGGATTCATCGCCTAGGTCAAGCGGAGGCCCTTGAATGTCAACATTTTTTTTTTTTTTTTTTTTTAAATTTTGTGATTTGATGAGTTTCCTCAGAGAGAATTTCTCCAATCTTCTGCCTGGGGAATCTGCCTCTCATATTCCGGAAGGTGTATTGTTACCGGCAAACCAAGTCCAGCTGCTGCTTCTCGCTGTCAGGAAACCGAGAGGCAGAGGCTGAAGAGCAAAGCTTATTTCTGCAGCCGGGTTACAAGGAGACAGCAAGCACCACCAGGCTGTCTGGAGGGGCTCAGTCTGTGCTCAGTCGTGACAGGAGGCACAAGCACGGGCAGGTCATGTCTCACGGTGACCATCAGAGTCTGTTGCGTTCCCCTGAGTAATGATCTTGATTCTTATTTTTCTTCAAATACCCATTCCTGGTTTCTCATCTAACCGTCCCTCAAACAGACCTCCGCATGACTCAGCACTTGGCTAGACTTACAGGCCTTTCTCCATTTCAAAATGGCTGAAAGTTTGATTATATTTATTTCATTTGTAAATAAAGAGACAGGGAGACACGGAGAGCCAGCCGCCCTCGCTCCCACCCCAGGATCCAGAGGCCGAGAGCAGCCCCAGCCTTGCTCAGCCCCTGGGTGTGGAATGTGCACACTTTCTACAGCTGTGACCCCTGAACTGTCCCACGTGGCTCAGCCTTTCAGAGGATGTTTTACCGCGATGACACCAACTGGCCCTTGGGGATTTCACTTTCGAGGATATAGATTTCCACACTTGCTTTCTTCTTTCTTCCTCTTCCTCTTCCTCTTCTTCCTCTTCCTCCTCTTCCTCCTCCTCCTCCTCCTTTTCTTCTTCTTAGACATTTTTGCTATAGGACATGTATGCTCACCGGAGAGATAGAGAGACAAAAAGCAAAAAGCCACTCCCTAGGGAGATGGCCACGTAGGCACACACTACATGGTAGAACTACATTAGAGTCCAGCGATATAACCATTATGCCATCTGCTGATCCCACCACACTCGCTTTCAGTTCAGCTCTTGACCTCTGCTTCCAGCCAGGCCTAATGTCTCCACACCTGTGGACTCTGTGGTTCAAAGGGAATTAACCTCTATTCTGTCAGAGTGGAACATGGCCCTGGCCTACTTTTTTTACTTTTTAGATTTTTTTGCCATAGGTGTGCACTCTACAGAAAGAGATAGAGAAGAAGGGAAAGTGAAAAATCACTCCCCCCACCACCACCAGAATGTGTGTGGTGGGCGTGGCCATCCCACAATCCCTTCTCTTTCATTCTCCTCTTGGGAGTCTGGGCACAAACACACCTGAGCTCGGCATGATCCTCAAGCCTCTGGGTCTGAGACTCGAACCGTGGAGTCTGCCATGTGGGACTTACCGGCCTGGCACGAGCCTACTGTTATAGAGTGTGCAAAGGGATCTCGTACTCACTATTTGCTTAATCCATTTGCTCCTTACGGAGACTCTCAGTCAAGCCTCAGTTCTGAGTCTGATTTCCAAATGCCACCTGCAGGCCAGGCCGCCTGGTGCTTCTGAGCCATCCGGTGGCAGAGGCAGAGCTGGAGAGCCCCTACAGTGGGAAACGTCTTACTTTTGATGAACTAATTTATCTTCAATTTCAGCTTTCTCTGGTCGGCTGTGTCCATTATTGTTTATCTAGCTCTTCTCCTGCTTCCCAAATGGTGCTGACGTTTCATCTGCTCTCCGTTTATCTCTCTCTCTTTTGCCACCTTCTTTGGGTGTTCTGTCTTTCTCATTCTCCTACTGCGGCTTCAGCAGAGTCATGGCGGGTGGCGGTCACAAACACGGTACTGAATACAAATGGGGACGCTCATTGCAACATGACCTACAATAATATTTATCCAGAAGATCTCCAGCCCTGCCCTTATTTAGCAGCTGGTATTGCTGCCAGCATTCCTAAGCATAAAATATGAAGCTGCCGAGCTCCTCCTGGAGGGAGCTCAGGTCGACTTCTGTGTTCCAGGCCGGCGGGCCAGGCCGAGCCTCATAATAGCTTACTTGAGTAGTAAATAACAACCTCAGTGCCAGGAGGGCATGTCCTGGCACCAGAGAAAAATGAGAATAAAAGGGTGGATTTACTTTTAAAACTTGTTTAAGGGTCATAGATACTACTGAAAAAAATTTGTTTTAAATTTGCAACTGTTCTCTTAGAGAGAGAGGGAAAGTAAGAAAGTACCCCCCAGGGAGACAGAGAGAGAGAGAGAGAGAGAGAGAGAGAGAGAGAGAGAGAGAGAGAAGTGAGAAAGCACCCCCTGGGGGAACAGTCATGTTCCTTGTTCCATTCTCCTCTCAGGAGTCTGCTTATGGAATGTGAGCCCAGAGAGTTTTTCTAGCTGCTGGTTTCAGGACTCGAACTGTGCAGTTGGCCAGCCTTAACCATTGGCCCACAGATCTGACATACCAGAAATTTGGCAGCAGGAGGTGGCATGATGGTTAAGGCACTGCACTCTCACTTGGTTGACTATGGTTCAAATCTAGGACCTGGTGGTTTGAAAATCACGCCTGGGGGACCAGCAAGTGGTGTGGTGGTAAAGGTGCTGGACACTCCCACATAGTTGACCGTGGTTTGAGTCCCGGAACTCGTGGCTTGCTGGCTTGCTTTCTCACTTTCTCTCTCTCTCTCTCTCTCTCTCTCTCTCTCTCTCCCCTCTCCCTCTCCCTCTCTCTCTGTGTATGTGTGTGTGTGTGTGTGTGTCTGGTCAAATTAAAATAAATGAATGAATAAATAAATTTTTAAATATTAAAAAATTAATTAATTAATTATTTTTGAAAAAAGAAAGAAAATCACACCTGGTGTGTGTGCATGCATGCCCCAATAGAGGAAAAGAGTTACAACATGGCCATCCTCCCTCGGGTGATTTCTCACTTTCCCTCTCTTTATTTCTCTCTGGAGAGTGCATATGCCCTATGGCAAAAAACAACCTACCAGAATTTGATAAATATGTAAGAAAAAGAAAGTGGAAGAGTCATTGGATAGCAAAAAGTCTTTAATATTTTAAAAATACAAAAGTCGGGACCAGCAGTTAGCGTAATGGCTATGTTACTGGACTCCCATGTAGTCGACCGCGGTTTGAGTCCCAGACCCGGTGGCTTAAACTCATGCTGGGCGCGTGTATGTGCGTGCCCAAGATCCCGAGAGGAGAATGGAGGAGAAGGGATTGCGGTGTGGCCACCCTCTCTTGGGGATGATTTCTTGCTTTCTGTCTGTCTCTCTCTGCCTTTCTGGCAAGTGCATGCACCCTATAGCAAAAACCTCTCCAATAAATAAATAAATAAATAAATAAATAAATAAATAAATAATAAATAAGACAAGAAAAAACATAAATATTCACAATTAGGTTAACATCATACCATACATATATAATGTATTAATGTATCATAAAATCATATTGGAAGATAACATTTATTAAAAATGTCATTAGAGGGACCAGCAGTTAGCGTAATGGCTATGTTGCTGGGCTCCCATGTAGCTGACCGTGGTTCGAGTCCCAGACCCAGTGGCTTAAACTCACGCCGGGCACGTGTGCGTGCTTGCCCAAGATCCCGAGAGGAGAATGGAGGAGAAGGGATTGCGGCGTGGCCATCCCCCCTGGGTGGTGATTTCTTGCTTTCTGTCTCTCTCTGTCTTGCTGGCCAGCGCGTGTGCCCTGTAGCAAAAACCTCTCCAAAAAAAAAAAAAAAAAAATGTCATTAGACAAATGTGTTTTTAAAAATCCTTAAGGTGCAGGGGACCAGCAGTTGGTGTAATGGCTATGTTGCTGGACTCCCATGTAGTCGACCGAGAGGTGATTTCTCACTTTGCCTCTCTGTCTCTCTCTCCGGTAAGGGTACTTGCCTTACCAAAAAAAAAAACAAACAAACAAACAAACAAAAAAAACACTTGGGCAGATGAGAAGGAATAATAGTGGCAGCGATGAAAGGCAGAATGAATACAAGAACTAGGAGGAACTGACAAGGATGGCAGAAGAGAAAGTTTAAAAAGAAAGGAGATGTCAGTTATCAAATGTTACAAAGAGGTCAAATTAGAGAAGAAATAGAAGATGGCCATTAATATTGTTGTGCTTTTTTTTTTTTTTCCCTAAAAAAATAAGCTTATTTTTTAGAGGTAGAGTCTGAAATATTAAAGGGTTAGGTGACATCATGTCCAGGATTTGCCTCCAAATACTACAGGAGTAGAGGAAGTAGCAGAGACACACTTGGCCCCAGCTAGGTAACTGCCCACGCTGGGGAATGGGTTCGTGGGCCCAACACGGACAGTACATTATAGCACTGGGCCATTTTGTTTGAAATGTCCTCGTTAGAGATCTTCACAGTGGTGAGATGAGCAGATGATGTAATGGTGATGTCACTGGACTCCCACATAGTTGACCATGGTTCAAGTCCCGGACCTAGCAGCTTAAAACATGCTGGGTGCGTGTGCGTGCGTGTCCAAAATCCTGAGAGGAGAATGGAGGAGGAGGGATTGCGGTGTGGCCATCTCCCCGGGGGGTGATTTCTCACTTTCTGTCTCTCTGTCTCTTCGGCAAGTACATGTGCCCTATGGCAAAAATGTCTCTTAAAAAAGGAAGAAAGAAATTTTCACAATGGTTATAAAAATCACTTTAGGAGATTATGGGTGGCTTTTGTCAAGTAAATTTTTTTTCTTTTTTTTATATTTTATTTTATTTTTTATTTAAATTTATTTATTTACATTCATTCACTATACATCATTACAACACACAAAATGAGAGTTCCCATCCAGAATACACTGTATATTGGCTCAATCAAGCACATCAACATACATGTTATGGTCAACAATTTTCCATTTCTTGCTTCATATATATATATATATATATATATATATTTTTTTTTTTTTTTTTTTTTTTTTCCATCCTTGATTCCCTATCTCTCACCCTCTGCCGTGTTCCACCTCCTCTCACACTGTCTCTGGTATCCATGATTACTTTCTATGTCTTTTACCCCCATTTTATTGATTCGCTAATGAACTTAATCTAAATATTTCCAATAGCGAGCGCAGCTGATATAGACATATCCATGAACAGAAGTCTGACCTTAGGCATAAACCTCAGTGAGTAGAATGAACATACTATAAAGTAGTACCTAGCTGGGGCTACGTAGCTTACTGCAGTCATCAAATATGCATTGTTTTTAATTTCAAGAAAAACAGTTTTCATGGTTTTTTCTTCCTCCTGAAACTTTGTTTAAATTAATTAATTTACATTCATCACCTAAGCATTGTCACAACATACCAAATGTGGTTTCCCATCCAGAATATACTGCATAGTGGCTTAATCATGCATGTTATCATCAATAATTTTTCATTTCTAGTTTCATATATATATATATATATATATATATATATATATATATATATATTTACCCCTATGTCTGACCCTCTGTCCTTTCCCACCCTCAAGTAAATTTATTCAAGTCTTTTTTTTTTTTTTTTTGAGAAGTTTTCGCTAGAGGGCACGTGCGCTCGCCAGAAAGACAGAGAGAGACAGAGAAACAGAAAGCGAGAAATCACCCCCCAGGGGGGATGGCCACGCCACAATCCCTTCTCCTCCATTCTCCTCTTGGGATCTTGGGCATGCATGCACACGCGCCTGGCGTGAGTTTAAGCCACCGGGTCCAGGACTTGAACCATGGTCGACTACGTGGGAGTTCAGCGACATAGCCATTACACTAACTGCTGGTCCCAATTTATTAGGGTCTTGAAGTAGAATCCAGAGGGCAAAGGGCTGAAGTTAAGGAATGAGGATAGTGAGCAGAAACTATTCTTTCCTGAAGTCTGACTTTGAAGGAAAGTAGACACAGCAGAAGGTTAAAGGTGTGAGAAGTCAAAGCAAGGTTATTAGGAGGAGAAAAGTAGCCAAAGGCACCGATAAGATAAAGAATAAAGAAACATCCAATTATTAATATTATGGCCCACGCTGCAGGCATCAGTATGAGCCTCAAGAATCTCAGTCTGCTGGTTGGTGTTCTTTGGTTCTGCTTGAACACATTGTAAACTTTCTTCAGATTGCTTTAACACCTTCCAAATTACCTAGTTTGAAACAATTTAATTACCAGCACTGGATTAAAACAAAGCTTTAGTAAAGAGCTTTTTACAGTGCTACAAATAAGACTTCCACGATGAAGGTACTATCTGGGTGGAAAATTGATGAGTCATTTGATGACATCTAAAGTAGAAATAAGTAGCCAAAATCCAATAATACTAGCCATGGGGGCTGCAGGGAGAATTAAGTAACTTGGATAATAGTGAGAAATAAATATTTCTTTCCTTCAATATTACAAAATAGCAATTTTTGGAGTCAGCAGGTGGTGTGGTGGTTAAGGCACTGAACTCCCACTTGGCTGACCATGGTCTGAGCCTTGGACCCGGAAGCTTGAAAATCATACTGGGTACCTGTGTGTGTGTGCCCAAAAATCTCAAGAGGAGAGCAGATGAGAAGAAATTGTGGTGTGACCATCCCACTGGGGGATGAGTTCTCCCTTTCCCTCTCTCTGTCTCTCTCCCGCAAGTGCATGTGCTCTATGGCAAAAAACTTGAAAAAAAAAATCATTTTCCAAAAAGTGTTGGACGTGAAACCTAAATGATGTTAATCAATAGCTAAAAAAAAAAAAAAAAAGAAAAGAAAAAAGAAAAGAAAAAAAAAGAAAAAAGTGTTCTTGTAACACATAGGGTTAATAGTTAAATACATATTCTTATTACAGTGTCTCAAAATCATTTATGTGCTAAAGTGCATTGTGCATTTCCAAGAATATGCAATATTTTCTAACTATGTATAACTACAGAATTTCAAAATGTTGTAAAAGAGAATCCGTCAGTACTGCTGTTTTCAAAATCTGCTTTGGGGGGCTGGCAGGTGGCTTGGTGGTTGGGGGTGCTGGACCCCCACATGGCTGACTACAGTTCAAGTCCCAGACCTGGCAGCTTGCGCTCTCTCTCTCTCTCTCTCTCTCTCTCTCTCTATCCCTCTCTAGTCAAATTGAAATAAATAAATGAATGAATAGATAAAGTTAAATAAAATACTTAAAAAAAAAAAAACCACTTTGGGAAGTGTGCACAAAACCTTGGGAGCCACTTACTCATCACATGACTCTCAAGGAATTTAAACCACCACCAGGGATGGCTGCTTACAGAGCATGCTGACTTTCGCTTTTCTGGTCTTATCAGTGAACAACAGATGTCTTATTCTGAACAATAAAAAGCTTCTTTCCATGCTTTTATTTGTAAGAATTTATAAAGATGCCAAGCTTTAGGACCAGCAGATGGCGTAATGGCAGCGTGGCTGGACTCCCATGTAGTTGACCGCAGTTGAAGTCGTGGACCCGGTGGCTTAAACTCACGCCGGGCATGTGTGCGTGTGTGCCCCAGATCCCAAGAGGAGAATGGAGGAGAAGGGATTGCAGCGTGGCACTACCCGCTGGGGGGTGATTTCTTGCTTTCTGTCTCTGTCTTTCTGGAACATGCACGTGCCCCATAGCAAAAAAAATCTCTCCAAAGGGAAAAAAAAAAAAAAAAAAGATATCGAGTTTTTTTTTTTTTTTCTTTTTACTCTGTAGTGTAATTAGATTTTTTATCCCTTCCTTGCATATAGTTTTAGAAGGCAGTTTGTTTCAGTGTTTGAGAATATCTACTCTGAGATCCAATAACCAATATGGATTTAGAGTTTTAGCAATTCTTTTGGAGAAAATTCTGAGCCTCTGTTTTCTCATGAGTAAAATGGGCATAAACTATAGTCATATTTGAATAACTTACATGGTTAACATGTATATATTTATGCTTTAGTTAACTGTCTAGTACATTGCATTTTATTAACACTCTCTTGTAGGTTCAGCTCTCTACAAGTAATATTCCTCCTTTATGAAGTTTCCGCAGGTATGATTCAAGGAGACAAGAACCCTGGACTACAGTCTCACCAACCTATACTGAAGACAGACCTTGCTGCTAAGATGACTTGTGAGATGAGTCTGTCCATTTTTTTCTTTTGTAAGGTTTTTGCCATACAGCATGTGCACTCGCTAGAGACAGACAGAGAGACTGTGGGAGGTAAAGTGAGAAATCGCCCCCCAGGAGGATGGCCGCATTGCAATCCCTTCTCCTCCACTCTTCTCTTGGGACACACACACGCATGCCCAGTGTGATTTTCAAGTTGCCATATCTGGGACTCAAACTGCAATCGGCCACGTGGGAATCCAGCACCTTAACCACCATATCATCTACTAGCCCCAGATAGGAGTCTCTCATTAATGAATGGTTAACATTCTTGAGTTTGGGCCAGATAGAGGTCCAGACGGCTTTGGAGACACAGGACGAGTAGGTAAAGCAGGCCAGCTCCCAGCGCGGGGGTCAAGTGTCTACACTTTGCGTGAGTCCTACATGACCAACCATGCTTTCAATCATGACTCTGGTGGCTTCGAAAGCATGCTGGGCATGAGTGCGTGTGTGCCCCAAATCCTGACAGGATAGAGAAATGGGTGAAAAGGAAAGGGATTGTTGTGTGATTAGAATCCATCGGAGGGTACTTTCTCTCTCGCTCTCTGGCTAGTGCTCATATCCTCTGACAGAAAACAAAACAAAACAAAACAGAAAAGCAAGAGGGCACATGTCAAATCGTGTTTGTGGAGGACCAGCAAGGAGGAAACTACAGCTCTCACTTGACTGCAGAAATGGGCTGCTGTCAAGTGAGGTGGCAGGTGCAAGCCCAGAAGCAGTGTGCTGGCAGAATTCCTTCTTCTTTGGGGGAGCTCAGTCTTTCAACTAAGGTCTTCAACTGATTGGATAAGGCCCACCCAGGCCATGGAGGGTAATCTGCTTTGCTCAAAGTCTCCTTTTCTTTATTATTATTATTTTTTTTTTACAAAGATTTTTCTATAGGGCATGTGTACTTGCCAGAGAAACAGAGACAGAGTGAGAAATCACCCCCAGCAGGGATAGCCATGCTGCAACTCCTTCTCCTTCATTCTCCTTTCAAAATTTTGGTCATGCATACACATGTGCCCAGTGTAACTTTCAAGCCACTGGGTCCAGGACTCAAACCACAGTCGGCCATGTGAATCCAACAACATACCATTACACCATCTACCGGTCCCAAAGTCTACTTTTTTTTTTTTTTTTTTAAGAGAGATTTTTGCTGTAGGGCGTGTGTACTTGCTGGAAAGACAGAAAAAGACAGAGAGACAAAAAAGTGAGAAATCACCCCCAGAGGGGATGGCCACGCTGCAGTCCCTTCTCCTCCATTCTCCTTAGGACTTTGGGCACACATGCACATGCACCTGGTCTGAGAGTCAAGCTGCTGAGTCTGAGACCCAAACCTCAGTTGGCCATGTGGGAGTCCAGTGATATAACCACTACGCCATCTGCTGGTCCCCCAAAGTCTACTGCTTCATTTTTCTTTTTCTTTAAGAAATTATTTATTTAATTTATTTATTTAAAATTTAACCAGAGAGAGACAGAGAGAGGGAGAGGGAAAGTGAGAAAGTAAGCCACCAGATCCAGGACTCAAACCATTGTTGGCCATGTGGGAGTCCAACGCCTTAACCACCACGTCACCTGCTGGCCCTTAGTCTACTGTTTTAAATGTGAATCTCATCTACAAAATATCATCACAGGAACATCTAAAATAGTGTTTGACCATATATCTGAGTACTGTCTCTTAGCCTGTGGACACAGTTGATCATCACAATGTTCTTTCCTCTTCCTTCACCAAAAGCCTTCTAGCATCTTCTACCAGTTAGCATATTAAAAAGAGAATTAGGTTGATTCTTGGAAACGCGAAACTCATCTTAGTGATGTGTATTAATTTTTATGCTCTCATTACTGGGCTCTCACATTAGCACGGCCTACTTTCCACTACCAGGAATAGGATGTGTGCTGTGCTAATGGGAAATGGCATATTTAGTGTTCCGTGTGATCGTTCTTCAGTGTCTTGTGTCCCTTTTATTGGGTGAGAGCTCACGTGGAGTGGCTGGGTGAACGTGTCCTTTCTGCATTAGGAATAAAAGAGAGAGAAAATGTGTGTGCGCTTAGGAGGAAGAAATCCATTATTGTACAGATATTTATGGTATTGTAATCAATAATAATAACTTTCAAGTACCTTCTAGTTAGTAAGCTTTGCATAGGATGAAGTAATTTCATATTAGCTGACACGAATGACTTCTCCCAGGTTGGATTCAATTCTAGTTCTTCTTTTTTTTTAATTGATCCTTGTTAATTAATTAATTTATTTATTTTTGGAGAGGTTTTTGCTATAGGGTGCGTGCGCTCGACAGAAAGACAGAGACAGAAAGACAGAAAGCTAGAAATCACCCCCCAGGGGAAATGGCCACAGAGAGAGAGAGAGAGAGAGACAGAGAGAGAGCCCTCCCATTGGGCCTGAAAACCACAGACTACACCCAGCCTTCAAGCAGTGTGTGCCTGGCAAGCTCAGGGAGGTCTCCGAGGTGACCCTGGAACTTCCCGCAGGGGCTCACCCTGTGGAGCACTGCGTTTTTCTGCCGTGCCCACCATCTGGACTCCTGGTTTTCTCATCCTTAAAATGGAAATGCTGTTGCCTGTGTTGACTATCTCATGCGGTTCTTTGGAAGATGAAAATGAAGACGTGGCTATGCAATGACTTCCAAGCTGCAAAGCACTGAGGCCCAACGGTGGTGCAGCGGTGTCACAGCTGGACCCACATGGGCGTCCAGCTTTGTGACCTGAGGCCTCCCTTGTCACCTCTGGGACACACACCCATGACTCTGGCTGACTAAAGCTGGGGTGAATCATGACACGAGAATCTTGTTGGGGTGCTTCTCTCTCTCTGTACATGGAAAAATTAATGAAAAAATTAAAAAACCTGCAAAGTATTTTTGAAAATGAAAGGCATTGGGTTTAGTTGTGTCAATACTATAGATTTTAAAAAATAATTATTTATTTAAGGGGGACCGAGGGCGGAACATAGCCGATGGGACCTGAGCCTGCGGCTGGCGCCTGGGCTTGCGGACTGTCCAGCGGGTCAGAGGCCGCAAGTGTACCCGGGACACCCCTACTGGAAGCGCTTCCGCCCCTTGTGCCCGGACCCTGCCATGTCGGACTGAGAACGTTGTCACCGAGTTTGGAGCGAGGCCGGGGGGCACCGGCTGGGATCCCCTGCAACAGGTGCTGACCTGCGTCCCGAGAGCCCGTGAAGCCTGGGCGTTCAGAAGCTGCTCGCAGCAAGTCTTACACCTACTGTGTGCTGGGTGCTGGGGACTCAGTGATGAAGTGATGAAGCAGCTGGGAGGTCCAGGCCCTTGTGAGCTTACAGATAAGGAAAAACTTAACTGCAGGAACAAAGAGAATGACATTTGTGACACTGCTCCCAAGGAAATTACAGACCATGAGTAACTGGGGTTCCTGAAATCACATGTGCCTTATTCTAAGTCAGCTAGATCTCAGTAAAGATAAAGGGAAGACGATAAGAATGAAAAAAATTAATTGTATTTATTTAATGTTATTATTTTTTAATTCGACCAGAGAAAGAGAGAGAGGGAAAGTGAGAAAGCAAGCTGCCAGTTCCAGGACTTGAACTGTGGTCATCTATGTGGGAGTCTAGCACCTTAACCACCACATCATCTTCTGGCTCTAATGCTATAGATTTTTAAATGCTCTTCCTGATAGAAAGAGTACCATCTCTGTCTTCCCTTCCTTCTCCTTCCCTTCCCTCTTCTCTCTCTTTCTCTCTCTCTCTCTCTCTCTACACACACACACACACATACACACACACACTTATCACTGTATCTCTAGGATACAGTATAATATGATACCAAAAGTTCAGTAGCAAGAAGAAAAAAATGACACGTGGAAGATCTCGAACGCTCAGTGGCTCTGCCATCGCAGCCGTATTGCCCAGTGTGTAATCTGTGACTGTCTGGAGGCATGGTGGATGTGAGCTGGAAATCATAACTTCT
The DNA here is from genome assembly GCA_026018925.1 of Tupaia tana. Classification (NCBI taxonomy): domain Eukaryota; kingdom Metazoa; phylum Chordata; class Mammalia; order Scandentia; family Tupaiidae; genus Tupaia; species Tupaia tana. Next base: position 21,064,658 of record JAKSZU010000017.1, read on the forward strand.
CCAAGGGATTTTAGAGAAATGCTGCATCTCAGGGCTCGTCTCCCCAAGGGGGTGACTTGCTCAAGCCACACAGCTAACCCACAGAGTCAGGGCCAGACACGTAGCTTCTGACTCTTGTTCCAAAGCCACATCACACTCACTTCTTCAGTTTATCCTGGCCTCAGGGAGTCAGTTAATCTGTTACAATGCAGTGCATGGGCATAAATCGGGTGAGGGTCCGTTTGGACTTTTAGCCTCACTAAAGAGGCATTTGAAGGAAAGGGCAACTGAAGAGGCGTGGAATATGGGAACTGGGTGCGGGTGGCAGGCCCAGAGCCCCTCTCCTCAGCTGGTGCTCACAGAGGGCTGGAGGCTGGCGGGAGGCGAGCAGCTCTGACTGTGGGTCATCACTACTTTGTCTACATAGAAGCGTTTACAGGTTGAGCATCTCTATCCGAAAACTTGAAAGGCTTCAATACCTGAAACTTTTTGAGTGCCAACGTGATGTCACATGTCGAAAATGCCACAACCAATCTCACATGGTGGGTCTCATGTTATCATTTAGAGTGTCACATAAAATTACCTCCAAGTTAATTTTTCCAAAATCTGAAAAAATCTGAAATCCACAACATACCTTACCTCAAGGATTTCAGATAAGGGACTCACCTGTATTTGGAACAATTTCTTGTTTTTTTTTTTTTGTTTGTTTGTTTGTTTTTAGAGAATTAATTTTAATTATCATTGTTGTTTTTCCATGTGGTATAGGACACATGTACTCACCAAAGAGAGACAGAGAAACAGAGAGAGAGAGAGAGAGAGAGAGAGAGAGAGAGAGAGAGAGAGAGAAAACAAACTGCCTGGTCTGGGACTTGAATGGCAGGCGGCTAGGTGGGAGTCCAGCGCCTCAACCACCACGCCACCTGCTGGTCCCTTTGGATCAATTTCAAACTGCAGGAAAATGGCAAAAGTAAAAATGGTACAAGGCTAGCCCCAGGTATTTATGGTTAAAGGAGCGAGATCCCACATGGCCAACCTCACAGTTCGAATCCCAGACCTGGTGGCTTGTACATGTACATGGGTGCCTAAAATCTCAATAGGATGGAGAAACTGAGCAGAAAAAATTATGGGGTGACCACTCCCCAGTGGGATTAGCTTCCTACCACTCCTCTCTCTGTCTCTTTCTGGCAAGTGCACGTGTCCTCTGGCAAATTAAAAAAAAAAAAAAGTACAAACACCCAAATGTCCTTTATTTAAACTCACTTATTAATATTTCACCCCATTAACTTTATAATTTGTACTTTCTCTTTCTCTTTTCTTTCTTTCTTTCTTTCTTTCTTTTGAGAACTTTTTGCTTTTGCTAGAGAGAGAGACAGTGAGAGGGAAAGTGAGAAATCACCCCCTCCCCCCTGGGGAAATGGCTACATTGCAATCCCTTCTTTTCCATTCTCCTTTCAGGATCTTGGACTCTCATGCTCAAGCTACTGGGTCCAGGACTCGAACTGTGGTCGACCATGGGGGAGTCCAGCGATGTAACTGCTACACCATCTGCTGGTCCCACTCTCTCACTTTCTTTATGTGTGTGTACACACACACATACACACATTGTCTACATAGTAAATAAACATTTATTTATGTAAAATATACTTATCTTTAAGAAATGCAAAATATACACATTTACCATAGTGACCATTTTAAATTGTTCTCTTCCCTAGCATTAAGTACATTCACAGTGAGGGGGTTACTATTATCACCATCCATCCACAGAACTCTTCATCTTGTAAAACCGAAACTCTGTGCTCATTAAACTACATATAGATAGACATAGATACACATGCACATGCTTTTTTTCTGAACGACAGAACGTTTCTCAGTATAACAATTATAAGTAAAATTAACCCGGGGGCCGGGAGGCGATATGGTTGTTGAGGCACTGGACTACCATATGGCCAACTGTGGTTCAAGTCTCAGACCTGGCACCTTAACTTCTTATTTTCCCTTCTCTCTCTCTCTGGTGAATTAAAAAATAATAATAAGAGACCAGCAGATGTCGTAGTAGTGTTGTCACTGGACTCCCACATGGCTGACCATGATTTGAGTCCCAGAAGCTGGTGGCTTGAAACTCACGCTGGGTGTGTGCGCATGCATACCCAAGATCCCAGGAGGAGATTGGAGGAGAAGGGATTGCGGCATGGCCGTTCCCCTGGAAGGTGATTACCCACTTTCTCTCTCACTGTGTCTGTCTCTCCCCAGTGAGCGCACACACCCTAAGGCAAAACCCCCTAAAAAACAAAAATTAATTAAAAAATAAATAAAATGAGGGACCAGCAGTTAGCATAGTGGCTATGTCGCTGGACTCCCACGTAGTCGACTGCTGTTCGAGTCCCAGACCCGGTGGCTTAAACTCACGCTGGGCGCGTGTGTGTGCATGCCCAAAATCCCGAGAGGAGAATGGAGGAGAAGGAATTGTGGTGTGGCCATCCCCCTTGGGGGTGATTTCTCCTTTCTGTCTCTCTGTCTCTCTCTGTCCAGCGAGTGCACACGTCCTATGGCAAAAGAAAAAAAACCAAAAACCAAAACAAAACCTCTCCAAAATAAATAAATAAATAAATAAATAAATAAATAAATAAATAAAATGAAAAAAAAAACAAAAAAACTACCCTCACCTGTGGTGGCACACACTACCAAGACACTGTGCTCTGTAGGTTGGGACCACATGGCAGGCCTGGTTCGACTCCTGGTCCAACCTAAAGGCTGGGTGCAGTGGCATGTGCCTGTAATCCAGTGACTGAAGAGGGTGAGGCAGGAGGGTTATGAACTTGAGCCCGGTCTGGGCAACATATGAGATCCTGCCTTGAAAAGAACCAGGCACTGGACACAGTACGCCTATGACCTGGGATTGGCTGCGGCAGGTGGGTTGCAGCCAAGGGACCCTGTTAGGATGTCTTTTTGTTTCTGCCTCTTGCTTGTGAGGGAGGAGAACACTCAAAACAAACAAATCGAGTGTGGTGGCAGATGCCTATAGACCCAGCTAGAGGCTGAGACAGGAGGGATACAGGGGGCCTTGCCTTTTAAAAAAACAAACATAAGCCAAAGTCCTAAAGGGTATTCAGAAAACAGTAGAGATTGTTCACTAGGGGGAGCTGTTACAACAAATTATGTGGTGCTCCTTTGAGAAATACTTATATAAACGTCATGGTTTATAGCTAATGAATCTTTGCTGTGAAGTTAAACATTGCTGAGTATGTTAGTGTGCTCTCGTGCATACTGCAAATATGACAGCTGCCTATTTTAAAAGAGAAACAATAGCATCATTTGGAGAGAACAAATATTTACTACATTTGAAAACAGTGCTAGGGTCTCCTTCTGTATTAGTCAAAATGATTTTATAAAAATTACAAGAGCTGGAGACTGTAGGTGGTGTGGTGGTTAAGGGTTAACTGCAGTTTGAGTCCTGGAACTAGCAGCTTGCTTTCTCATTTTCCTTCTCTCTCTGTCTCACTCTGTCCCTCTCTGATCAAATTAAAATAAATAAATAAATAAATAAATAAATAAATAAAGTTAAATAATTCTTTAAAACAATTTTATAAAAGTTAAAAGAATTAAATAATCAAGGGGGTACTTAGTTGAATAAAGTTTATTAAACACATTAAATAGTGAAATGAAAACAAGCCATTTAAAACAGTTGACAGCATGGGGCTTGCAGGTGGCATAGTGGTTAAGGCACTGAACTCCCGTATGACTGACGGCAGTTCTAGTCCTAGACCTGGCTGCTTGCTTTCTCACTTTCTCTTCCTCTCCCTGGTCAAATAATAAATAAATAATTTTTAAAAAATAAAAAATAAATATTTTTAAAAGATAGTTGACGACATCTTCTGACAAGAGGGTATAAAGTAAAATAAAGACAAATTAAAGTTAAAAAGTATATACTTTTTGGAAACAAGACCCTGGCTTTTGACAGAAAGTGGATGAATATGGATGATTTACTGCTGAGTGAAGCAAGCCAGGCTATGAAGGAGAGACATTGTATGTCTCCACTTAGTATATACCGAGTGTCTGCACTCTATGGCACACTGAATGACCAAAGGTTATAGAAACTTAGTAAATGGTTGTGAATACCAGACACAGTGTGGGAAGAGGGCGGGTGAAGGAGTAGAGTCTGAGGAAGGACATTAAGGAGAAAAATAGAGAGGCAAGGCATTTATGGGACAAAGAAATGGATTATCATCTATTGAAGATAACTTTATAGTATTGTCAGCTGGACCGGTGAGAAATGTACACATGTTGGAATATTCACTTTGTAAGCTAAGTAACATGTGATTGAATGTATAAAATAAATTGATATAAAAATAAATAAAAAATTTATAAAAAAAGTAGTTCTCCTAAGTTTTGCTCCATAGGAGGAAGGTAGATTTTTAATAGCAAAGGGGCATCTTTGAATCAGATGTCACCTGGCAATTTGGGACTCAGTTATGACATGATGGTGGGGAAAGGACCCCATGTGGCAGGAGGGTGGCTTTATAACGTAGTTCATAGAATATGTCCCTGCCCTTAAACTACACAAGACTGCATATCCCACAACACCAGAGAGATCCCGGTAATTTGCCTATAAAACCAGAACTGCCTTAAATGTTTCCATTTGTCCCTTTCAACAAATGACATGACCACTTGTAAACCTTGTTAGGATCCTGATTCAAACAAATGGTATGTGAAATGACATCTATGGGATGTCAGAGGAAATGTGAACCCTGAGGATAGCTGATGGGATTCATGAACTATTCTAATTTTTAGGTGTGAAAATCAAGATGTGTGTGCGTGTTTTAGTCTTTGTCTCTTATACATGCATACTGAAATAACTAGAGACGAAATGATGAGATGTCTGGGATTTGCTTCAGAATCATCCAGTGCTTAGGAAGAGGGAAGGGGGTGGGAATAAGTTGAAATAAGCATGACCATGCATCGGTAATCTTGGAAGACTGCTTCTGAGTACATGTAGATCAGTATCTATTCTTTCCACTTTTGCATCGGTTTGAAATTTTTTCTTAATAAAAAGTTCAAAACAAATCACATGCCAAAAAACTCCCAAACCCTACTGTCATTATTTAATAACTTTGAACTTAGTGTGGACCTAAGAAGACATCTTTTACAAGAGAAATTTGCAGTTCCAAGTCTTTTTCTTGATGATTGGGTCTGAATGTGTTAATCAATGCCGCCCTGTCGTAGCCTCTGACATAGGGAAAATGCTGAAATGTGATTTTTAAATCATAAAAATGTGCCCATAGTAATAGCTCCATCTTTTGCATAATATTTAAATCAATTCATTGATTTCCAGTTGCCTGATTCTCTTATTTCAGTAACAAAATAAACGATACATAGTTCAGTAAAGTTGAATCCATTTGAGTTCATCTGTGTTCGAGACTGAAGCCAATTAACATCTACTTCTTAGCTGCGTGTTGGTGGACGGGGCATAAGTTTCCCTGTGAGGACTGCATTTTATTCTTCCTTTTTTTTGTATAATTGCTCACTATATTCATGAGAAGAGAAATGAAGGGCAAGCACAGCCATGTTCTGCTTTGGCTGTTTGTATATTTGCAGGTAGAGAAGTAACACAAGTCAGTGTCTATAAACATCTTACAAACATCTCCATCAAAAGTCCAAAGACCCCCCGATACATAATTTCCTCACCGTATCTTTTCTTCTCTTTTTCTCTTTTCCTTGACAGCAAAACTCCTCAGAGTTGTCCATACATGCTGTTCCCAGTTCCTTATTTGTTCTCGAATTCACTTCCTTTCAGCCTTTGCCTGTTCTTGTCGAACTCATTAGTGATCTTCCCTGACACTAAATCCAAGTGTCAATTTCTTTTGTTTGTTTGTTTTATTGAGAGAGAGGAAGAAAGGCATGTTTGACAGACTCTGGTCACACCGTGAACCTCTTACTGCAAACCTGTAGCTAGCTGAATCTCAGGCGCACATGCTCAGTGTGTTTTCGGGCTGACCTGGGGATTTAAAAAAAAAGAATTATTTATTATTATTATTAATTATTATTTAATTTGACCAGAGAGACAAAAAGTGACAAGGCAAGCCACCAGGTTTGGGACTTGCACAGTGGTCAGCCATGTGGGAGTTCAGTACCCTGACGACCCTGCCACCTGCCGGCTCCCTGACCCAGGAATTTGAACCTGCAGTGGGCCATGTGGCTTCCAGCACTCCAGATCAGTATGCTATGCCTGTGCCCCTGCAGCCTGGCCCAAGTGTCAGTTCTTATTCCTTAGCCAGCCAATCAGCAGCAGCTGACATGGTGGATCGCTTTGTGCTCTCTGAGACGCTGACATGGTGGATCGCTTTGTGCTCTCTGAGACGCTGACATGGTGGATCGCATTGCGCTCTCTGAGACGCTGACATGGTGGATCGCTTTGTGCTCTCTGAAACGCTGACATGGTGGATGGCATTGCGCTCTCTGAGAAGCTGACATGGTGGATCGCTTTGTGCTCTCTGAGACGCTGACATGGTGGATCGCTTTGTGCTCTCTGAAACGCTGACATGGTGGATGGCATTGCGCTCTCTGAGACGCTGACATGGTGGATCGCTTTGTGCTCTCTGAGACGCTGACATGGTGGATCGCTTTGTGCTCTCTGAAGCGCTGACATGGTGGATGGCATTGCGCTCTCTGAGACGCTGACATGGTGGATCGCATTGCGCTCTCTGAGACACTGACATGGTGGATCGCTTTGTGCTCTCTGAAGCGCTGACATGGTGGATGGCATTGCGCTCTCTGAGAAGCTGACATGGTGGATCGCATTGCGCTCTCTGAGATGCTCTCCATTCCACTTTCACGTCACAACAGTCTCCAGGGTTTCCTTCTACTTCACTGGTCATTTCTTCTCAGGCCTTTGGTTTTTTATTTTTTCTGATTTTTTCTTATATTCTTGATTTTAAAGGCTCAGCTCTCAGTCCTTGAAATCCTTTCCTTCTCTCGCAAGGCTCTTTATCTTGGCGATATCACTCAGTCTCAACTCAGCTCTAAATGTCATACAAATATAGATGCTCCTGAATTTCGACATAGCTCAGGCATCTCCCCAAGAATTTCAGGCTCTCATATTCAACGAGTCCCTTGACATCATGTTTATATGGATAGAAAAGGCCTCTCAAATTTAGCATGTCCAGAATTGAACTGCCAATCTTCCCACCTACTCCAAACTCAGTCCCAGTGAAGTCCACCTTGTGGAAGAGAAAGGCCACCTCACGATTCCAGCTGGTGAGGCCAAATCCTTAAAGTCGTCGTCTCTTCTTGTTACATCTCGTTCTTGTACAAATCCTGCTGTTTCCACCATCAATACGTATCTGGAGTCTGCCTGCCTCTTACCATCTCCATTGCTACCATTCTGATCTCTGTATCCTCTCTCTTTTTAAAAAGTGCCTTTTTTTTTTTAATTTTATAAGCACACACACACACACACACACACACACGCTACTGTCAGTGGGATCTTGATACCATGATCTACCCAACTCCAGCCTCACCCAGCCCCAGATCATAGCATGTGTGTGCCCTGCATACTCAGGGCAGTGTCCGGATGGGAACTCGTCCCAGAGCGCTGCAAACCATTGCAGAGGGCTGCAGTTTACCGCCGTGCTTCCGTCTGGGCCCCACTCCTCTGCCAGTCAAATGCCTCCTAGGCAGCCTTTGTTTATTTGTCCAGCCAAAGAGTTTCTTCTTTTCTGTTTAATTAATTATTTTATATTATTATTATTAAATTTGCTATAGAGCACATGTGCTCACCAGAGAGAGACAGACAGAGAGAGATTGAGAGAAAATGAGAAAGCAAGCCACCAGGACCAGGGCTTAATCTGCAGTTGGCCATGTGAGAGTCTAGCACCTTAACCACCATGCCACCTGCTGGCCCCAAAACTCAGGCCTCTGACGTCCTCTGCTCAGGACTTTTCCTCAGGGAGATGGGAAGTCACTGGATCCTGCCCCCGTCCTCTCCACCATGTCCCTCTCGCTCATTTTCTGCCTTTCTATCCCTTGTTTACTCCCCACACACAGGCACCCTGGTCCCTTATGGTCTCCTCAACACGGCAGATGTCACCACGTTGGAGCTCTGTATGACGCTTGCTGTCTTCACCACCTTGAGTAACCTTCTCCATGATAACTGTGTTGGACATTCACTTGAATGTCATCATAATAGTGAAGCCTTGCCCTGAGTACATCATTTAAAATGGTGACCTCTGCTCTGTCACCAATGTCCAGAACTCGCTATCCTCCTCCAAGCTTTTCTCTATAACTTACCTTGCTCTTTGACAGACATTACCTTTTACCTATGTATTTATTTATCATCTCACTAGCCACCCTCCTACTTGTTAAACTATAAGCTCAGGGTCAACACGTGGCGTGGTGGTTGAGGCACTGGAAGTCCCACATGGCCAACTGCAGTTCAAATCCTGAATCTGGTAACTTGGTTTCTTACTTTCTCTCTCTGGTGAGCATGTGTGCCCTATGGTAAATTAAAAATATTAATAACAAATCAATAATTCTTAAGAAAAAGTAAGCTCTACATAGGCAGGGGCTGTTGTATTCATTGCTATATTCCCACTGCATGGTTTAGAGCCAGACACTGAGTAGCTATGTAAAGATTTATTAAATGAGTGATTCTGCAAATTAGTCACTGTATATTTCCAATTCCTCTTGTATTATTGCTAAATATGAACAAAACATTAGTTTATATTGATAAATATTAATTAATAAAATGTAGGCCAGAGGAAAGTATACCATTTTTGTATGTAGAAAGGGTTTGGTACTAACGGTTTGATTGGAAGAAGAGCAAGAACTCCTAGTTAAGTCTGCATTTTTATAGCAAAAATGATGATTTTAGGGATCATCAGGTGGCATGGTGGTAAAGGTGCTGGACTCTCACATGCCTGACTGTGATTTGAGTCTGAATCTGGTGGCTTGCTTTCTCACTTTCCTTTTCTCTCTCTCTCTCTGGTCAAATTAAAAAATAATAATAATAAATAAATAAAATTAAATAATGCTTTAATTTTTTAAAAAACCATGATTTTACTTTGGCTGTACTTGGGCTGAGTTGAGGGTGGCAGTAATGAAGATGGGAGGGAGGACTAAAGGCACCTGACCAAGTCCTTCCTGGGTGCTATCATTTGCGTATAATAATTTACAGTTTATCTAAATGTCATTCCATATCCATTATTATTGTTGTGAACCTCTTAGCAACCTTCCTGGATAGGCATTACTATCCGCAGGTGACGAATGAGGAGTCTGGGGCTGGGAGAGCCTGGAGGACTGTCCTAGGCTACACAGCTACTTAGTGACAGTCTGCAACAGAGAACACTATGACTGAGTTAAAAGGTTCAGTTCTCAGATTTCAGATCTTATCATCAGGGGGACGCTGTAGCTGGAAGCTAGTCGGCGGGGAGCACTGAGTTTAGTGCGAAACCATTGGGAGCCATATGATAGAATAAGGATGTAATTAAAAGAAAAATGAAATGAAATGTGGAAATACATTGTATGGTAACTAGTTGAGATAGTCTTGGGAGTATGAAGCCTGGAACATTTTATTGGAACAACCATGGAACATTTTTGGGGGGCCATTGTCATAAACCAGGCGGGGTACAGAAAATTCATACACCTGTCTGTTTGTAATTTGATTTCCCTGTATAATTTGATTTCCTGGCCTTGAAGCCATTACAGTCCCTTCTAGTCTCACAGACAGAGAACTCGGGGGACCAGCAGATGGTGTAATGGCTATGTTGCTGGAGTCCCACATAGTCGACCATGGTTCAAGTCCTAGACCCGGCAACTTAAAGCTCACACTGCGTGCATGTGCGTGCGTGCCCAAGATACTGAGAGAAGAATGGAGGAAAAGGGATTGCGGCGTGGCCATCCCATCTGGGGGATGATTTTTTGCTTTCTGTCTCTCTGTCTCTCCAGCAAGCACATGTACCCTATAGCAAAAATCTCTCTCTAAAGAAAAAAAAAATACTCAGAATCCTCTGAGGAAGATCATGAGGAAGGGCAATCAGGGCCCATTACCGAGGATAAAACCAGATATGAAAATGCCCCAGAAAAGGACATAACTGAAAAGCAGCCTTTTGTAGCTGCAGCAGGACCGAGATGCTGCTCTACAGAGCTTTTTCCCTAAGAAATAAGTAGAGGAGGAAAGTAGACCCCCTCCACTACATCCTTTTTTGTACCCTACTTTGTTTATGGAAATGGCCCCTCCAAAACTTTCTGTGACTGTTCCCAATAAAACGTTCCAGACTTCATACTCCCTACACTGTCCCATCTAGTTACTATGCAATGCATCTCCACAGTTAATTTCATTTTTCTCTTAATTATACCCTTACCATATGGTTCGCAATGCAAGGCTAGGGCAGCGTAGGTAGCCGGGTAAGAGGTGGCCCTAGAATGACAAGCAGGCGCCAGAACAAGAGCGCATGATTTTGTCTTCCAGGAGGACTCAGACGTCATGCTGAGAGTGTGAAACCGTCTAGAAGGGAGGCGGCCAGCGCTGAGACTGCCCCAGGGCTTTCCTAGCGCAGTTTCCCCGCACTTCTCTGCCTGACCCCGCAGGCTGCGTTTCCCAGACCGTAGGATCTACTGGCCTCTGGCTGGGTTTGATCAGAGCGAGATAGTGCTGAGAAATTAAATGGCGACAAGAAGGTAGAAATCTCCACGGCCTCAGGCAGTGGTACCGGCTGCACCTCTATCTGCCCTCTGGCTGTATCTTTGGAGAGGTCAGATGCAGTTCTTTCTCCTCTGCACCAGAGGCCTGGCTCATCTTCACAGAATGTTTTCTGATCCTGCCGACTCACAGCAATCCCTCCCTGAAACGTCGAAAGCAGATCCTAGACTCTGGGCTTCAGTAATATTTCCCTCTCTTCCTCCACCCTTGGGCTGGTAGAGGAGCTCGTGCTGTTGCTAGACTCTGGGCTGCGTCTCCATCTTCTTTCTCTTAAATTGCAGAGGGTACATGCCCTCACCAGAGAGACAGAGAGAGAGCGAAAGAACCCCCCGATGGGGCTGGTCACACTACAGTTCCTTCTCCACTTCTCCATCCTGTCAGGATTTTGAGAACACACACCCACTTGCACTTGGCATGTTTTTCAAGTCACTAGGGCTGGGACTCAGACCATAGTCAGTCACTAGGCCCTAGGGCTGGCCTTTACTCCATTCTCTCTTTGACTTTTTTTTTTTAAGAGAGTTTTTTTTCTTTCTTTCTTTCTTTTTTGCTATAGGGCATGTGCGCTTGCCAGAGAGCCAGAGAGACAGAAAGCAAGGACTCATCCCACAGGGGGGATGCAATCCCTTCTCCTCATTCTCCTCTCAGTATTTTGGACACACAAGCCCAACATGAATTTTTTAAGCCACCAGGTCCAGGACTCTAACTGCGGTCGACTACATGGGAGTCCAGCGATGTAATTATTATGCCATCTGCTGATCTGTCATCTTCTCTTTGAATTCTAAGCTCTACTGTCACCAGTGTGATCAACTTTCAGTATTACATTTCATCTGCTTTTCAGAGTAGTGTTTTTCCTGGATGGATCCTGACCGATAACAACAATAGAAGTAATTAATATAAGATCACTCAAACTGCATGGGAAGTGAACTCTTTCATGCAAAAGGAACTGCATGGAGGAACATAGAAATCAGAGAGACCAACTAGAAATGATGCACTACCCTAGATAACAGCGACGAGAGCTGGAATGTAGGCAGAAGCGAGTGATCAAAGCGGAAGGCGTTAATCAGAGAGACGAAAGAACTGGAACCCACAGCCACTTGTGACGGCTCAGCTGTGGGACAGGAGTCAGGGTGATACCCGTGTGTCCAGCTTGGGCAAACGGGCCCCTCATCCTTGCGGTGGGGGTTGGGGGAAGGCAGGAAGACGATGGGTCCCATTGTGGACCGATGGAGTTTGAGGAGTCCCCAAGCTCAGCTACTGGACAGCTGGGCATAGAACTCCAAATAGAGATCTGGGCTGAGGGAGGATCTGAGAGAGTCGTCAAAGTCTTGACAGTGGTTAAAGCAATAAAAGTAGCAGAGATCGTGCAAGGGTAGTGTGTAGAATAGTGGGGGGGGGGGAGAGAGAGAGAGAGAGAGAGAGAGAGAGAGAGAGAGAGAGAGAGGGGAAGGGAAAGCCTCTATGGGAAGAGAGGCGACAGGAAGATCCCAGAATTCTTTCAGCACCTACTTTCAGATTTGCAAACCTGCACGATGCTTTCTTGGGCAGTTTGTTTAGAGCTTCTATTTCCCTGGGTCAGAAGGGCTGGTCAGAGAAGACTTGGGGGGAAATCGAGCTTGAACAGAGGAAAGAAGTTAGAAGATAGTTACAATGATACTAACCCAGGCACGCCAACCCGAGACTTCACACTTCCCCCTGCCGCTTCATCAAACTCCCTGTAACGTAACCGAGAAGTATAGTCGATATGGAAAATACTGTCTTGCTAAATAGTATGACATATGGGCCCGTCTTAAGTGATAACTTAGCACAGTGCTTCCGATGTTTCGGGAAGGAAGGGACTGCTTTGCGTTGGCAGGATCAGAAGACGTTTGTGGAGGTGAGGGCAGCTGGGCCGGTGGGGCAGGCTGGGATGTGGCCAGCAGGAGAGGAAGGGCAGCAGTCCCACCTCGCAGGAGAGGTCAGCGTCAGGGCAAGGAGAGTTTATGGCCGACGGGACAGACCTGGCAGTACCAGCGTGCAGTACGAGAACACAAATGCAGACTGTGCGGCTTCGGGGGAGTGGACTCCAGATGGAGGGAGTCTGACTTCTCCACGAGGCTCCAAGGGGAGGAAGTTGAGCAGCGGGACACAGTTGCCTCTGTCAGATGTAAGCTCCACCAAAGACCCCCAGAGATGAAATCCCCTGCCTTGGGAGGTATAGATTGAACGTCTTTAATCCCCAAACCCCCAATTCAAAATACTCCAAAATCTAAAACTTTTTTCAGCACTAACGATGCTACATGTGGAAAATTCCTCACCTACACCTGACCTAATGGGTCACAGTCAAAACAGTGCAATACACAAATATTGTATAAAATTACCTTCAGGCTGTGGGTATAAGGTGTAGATGAAACATAAGTACATTTTCTTTAGACTTGGATTCATCCCCAAGATAATCTCCTTGTGTATACACAAATAGCCTCAACTCAAAAGAAAAGAAAAGAAAAATCTCAAATCTGAAACCTTTCTGGTTCCAAGCACTTCAGATTAGGAAAGCTTAGCTTGGAGTAAGTCCTCTGTCACAGCAAATGTTCAAGCAAAGGCTTAGAGGACAAAGGATGGCAGATAGGGTGGTGGGACCCGACTCATCCTTCCCCAGTGGCTCTCTGAAACCCATTAATGAATCATGAAATCAGTGTAGCGCACTATGCTAGTTTCTTAGGGCTGCGCCTCACAGTACCACAAGCTGGGGGGCTGACACAACAGAAATGCATTGTCCCTCAGTTCTGGCAGCTGGGAGAGCGAACTGAGGTGTCGGCAGGGTTGCTGCCTCCTGAGGCTAACGGGGAAGGGCCTGTTCCACACCTGTCTCCTGCAGATGGCTGTCCCTCACATCATCCTCCTTCTGTGCATGTCTCTGTGTTCGAATTTCCCATTTATAAGGACACCAGTCATACCGGTTTGCGGCCGGCCCAAATGACCTCCTTTTCACTTGATTACCATTGCCACTTGTAAAGACACTCCTTCCCAATAAGGTACTAGAAGTTAGGACTTCAGCATATGAACTTGAGGAAGGGACAAAATTCAACCCATCCCATGAGACTTAACCCAAAAGAGAATGGAATATCATAGAAAAAAATAGAGTATACCCTCTGTGTGTGTGCGGGGAGGTGGGTGTGTGTGTGTGTTCTGGTTCGTAATGTGAAATATCTCAGTTAACATTTCTAGAGCTGAGAATCCGGAGTCTGGACTGGTGGGAAGTTCAAAGGAGAGTTTCAGAATGCCTTTCCCTCCCACTCAGGAAAGAGAAAGATGCATCAGAGTGACTCTGCCATACTCCTGCCACTCAGGAGCCCTCGGCTCTGTGAGCTGGAGTGGGGGAGCACGGGAGTGGGTGGTGGGAGAGGGGCCCAGGGTTACTCAGCAGTTCACATCCGGGCGCTGTTTGGGCCGCGTCGAGTCTCTCTGCTCTGCGCTGTTCTGTACTTGTACTGCCTGAGTCTTTTCCTGTGTGTTGTGTACACGCGCCCTTATTAAATTCTATTCCTCTGGTTCAGAAACCTCCTTGTGCTTTTTTTTTTTTTCTTTCCACAATGCTTTTACTCTTACTTAAAATTCCATTTGTAGAGCTAATTTATTCCAAGCCTAACTTTATGGCATTAAGCTGAGTTACATGATATGAACTATATCTTATCTTTGTTAAAGGGAAATATTAGTTATAAAAATATAGCTCTGTGGGAGCATACCATATTTCAAGTCATGGTGGCATTAGCTGGGGCTAACAATATAAATCACATCGCCCTGTGCTCTGCGACTCTAGGAAGTGCTCAGGTGAAATTCCCAGGGATAGCTCTTCACTGAGGGCTGGTGGAGTCCTACTGAGCGTGGCTGTGTGTACTCTATGTCTGAATAATGCTTCCCTTCACTCAGAGTTGAGTAGCATTTGTGATTTGGGATCTGGAGTCACACTATTTTTTATACATTTGAATCAATTGGCTTGATGAAAATATGTCTTTTTATGCAATTGGCAGTTTGTCCAAACTGCAGTAAGGAATACCCATCGCGGGGGGTGGGGGGTACTGCCTTGCCAGTCAGGACCCTAAAGCAAGATGAGGACGCAGTGGTGTAAGCGCACAATTCGGAAGAGGTTGGTGGGATGCAGACTTTTTTTTTTTTAATTGTCAGCAGAGGGCATGAGTGCTAGCCAGAGACAGAGAGAGGGGGAGAGAAAGAAAGCACCCAAGGAAGCATGTCACACTGCAGTCCCTTCTCCATTCTGTCGGGATTTGGGGTACACATGCACCCAGAAACAGATAACATGATACATGAACACACGTGCCAGGAGACGTGCCCTGCTTAGAGATAAGCCCTGCCCGAGACAGGTTCAAGGAGTAGAAAGTCTCCCAGGTATGTCCTTATAAGAAGCACGGAGGGCGGGAACCAGCAGTTAGCGTAATGGCTATGTTGCTGGACTCCCACGTAGTCGACCGCGGTTTGCGTCCCAGACCCGGTGGCTTAAAACTCACGCCGGGCGCGTGTGCGTGCGTGCCCAAGAACCCGAGAGGAGAATGGAGGAGAAGGGATTGCGGCGTGACCATCCCCCCTGGGGGGTGATTTCTCGCTTTCTGTCTCTCTGTCTTTGTCTGTCTGGCGAGCGCACACGCCCTATAGCCAAAACCTCTCCAAAAAAAAAAAAAAAAAAAAAGAAGCACAGAGGGTTCGGATAGTGGCACGGTGGTCACACAGTGGAATCCACATGGAAAGTTCCTGGGTTGTGTCCCTGAGGGACCCTAGTACACACCAGGCCTGCACACGTGCCTTTGATCTGAGCTGGCTAAGGCTGGGGTGGATTGCAGTGTGAAGACCTCATGGGGGTTTCCGTCTGTCTGTCTCTTCCTGTTATGGAAAGGGTAAATAAATAAACTTTTAAAAATAAATACAAAAGGGCCGGCAGGTGGCATAGTGATTAGGGTGCTGGATCCCACATGGCTGACCACGGTTCAAGTCCCGGACCTGGCAACTTGCTTTCTCACTTTCTCTCTCTGTGTGCATTACTCTTTGGTGAGCACACAGGCCCTGTAGCTAAATTAATAATAATAATAACAATAATACATGAAATAAAATAAATAATTCTAAAACAAATAAATAAATATAATGACAGAAAACTACTACGCTTTGAGAGGAGAACAAAAAATAAACATGCTTATGTCACTAACTTGGGGAAACTTTGCCAAAGCTTGATAGTCCTGGTTCTTTGTGTGCACTTCCTGGCTCCCTGGGCTGAGGGGCACCTGGGAGCCCTATGATTACACCTCCCCTCCGTCCTGAGAGGGAGGCTTATCAATCAGTCGTGCTCTATCTCACGTGAAGGCCCCAACGCTGCGTGTTCCCCTTTCTCAGCCCTCAGAAGCCCAATGTGTCCACACAGGCCTAGGCCACACTGCACCCCACTACTATCATCAAAGTCGGCTCCACACCGCACCCCACTACTATCATCAAAGTCGGCTCTTAGCAAGGAGCCATCAAACTCCTTCCTCCTGACCTGACTGACTGACAGGCACATTGCTCAGTCTTCCCAGGGGCTTTCACTTTCTATCAAAGACAAAGCATTACTTTCTATTTACTTTTTCTAGACGTGCTTTATGTTACAATCCTCCTGCCTCAGTTTTCCTGAGCAGTTAGGATGACAGGTGCGTACCACTGCGCTAGGCTTTTAGGGTAAGCCAGGAATTGAACCTAGGCCTCCCATGTGGCCTCAGTCTGCAAAGAAGCAGCACCAACCACTACCGCAACTGGGTGAAAAAGCTTACTTAAAAAAAAATTACTTAGGGGACCAGCAGTTAGCGTAATGGCTATGTCGCTGGACTCCCATGTAGTCGACCGCGGTTCGCGTCCCGGACCCGGTGGTTTAAAACTCACGCCGGGCGCGTGTGCGTGCGTGCCCAAGATCCCAAGAGGAGAATGGAGGAGAAGGGATTGCGGCGTGGCCATCCCCCCTGGGGGGTGATCTCTCGCTTTCTATCTCTCTGTCTCTCTCTGTCTGTCTGGCGAGCGCATGCGCCCTATAGCAAAAACCTCTAAAAATAAAAAATTACTTAGGAGGACCAGCAGATGGTGTAATGGTTATGTCACTGGACTCCCATGTAGTCGACCAAGACCCAGGCTTAAAAACAATGCTGGGCATGTGTGCATGCATGCTCAAAGTCCCGAGGGGAGAATGGAGGAGAAGGGATTGCAGCGTAGCCATCCTCCTTGGGGGCTGATTTCTCCCATTCTGTCTCTCTGTCTCTGTGGTGAGTGCAAGTACTCTAGAGCAAAAATCTCTCTTTAAAAAAATTTTATTTAGGGGCTAGCAGGTGGTGCAGTGGTTAAGGGCTGGATTCCCACATGGTCAACCGTGGTTTGAATCCCAGACCTGGTGGTTTGCTTTTTCATTTTCCCACTCTCTCTGGTCAAATTTAAAAATAATAATAATAATAAATAAAATTATATAAATTATTCTATTTTTATAATGAAATTATCAAAATTATTTATTTATCTCACGAGAGAGAAAGAGACAAATCTACAGAGACTCCCAATAGGAGTCTCACCATGTGTTCCATCCCCAGTTTCAGCTGGCTCTGATCATTGGCATGTGCATATGCCTCCGGGGTGCTCAGGGAGGTCCCAGGATGCAAACCCAGCACTGCTCACGTGCGGGTCCAGCGGCATCACCACTTCACTACTGCCTGGCTCTGGAAAGTCTCTCTCTTTTAAGTTTACTATAAGGTATGTGTGCTCACCATAAAGAGAGAAAGAGAGAGAGAGAGAGAGAGAGAGAGAGAGAGAGAAAGTGAGAAATCACCCCCCAGAGGGATGGCCACGCTGCAATCCCTTCTCCTCCATTCTCCTCTTGAGATTTTGAGCATGCATGCACACACATGTGCCCAGTGTGTTTTTCGAGCTACAGGTCCAGGAATCAAACCGCACAGCTGGCCACGTGGGATCCAGCTGCCTTAACCTCCATGCCACCTGCTGGCCGGGAAAGTCTCACTTGTAAAGAAGAATAATCTATAGAGCACCAGAGTGCCATAAATAACAGAATAACAGCTACTGCTTGTGACTATTCAGGGTCTTAACGTCTGACCTAATACTCTGTGGACAGCTAAGAATTTTAAATTTTGATCCAGACAAAACTGCCTAGTTGATAAATAGGGTTCTGCTTCTTTTTTGTTTGTTTGTTTTGTTTTTAACATTTTGTCTCTACAATTTTGATAAGACTGAGTCAAAGTGTTTGTTTTTTTTTTGTTTTTGTTTTTTTTTTTTTTGAGAGTTTTTTTCGCTACAGGGCGCGTGTGCTCACCAGACAGACAGAGAGAGACAGAGAGACAGAAAGCGAGAAATCACCCCCCAGGGGGGATGGTCACGCCGCAATCCCTTCTCCTCCATTCTCCTCTCAGGATCTTGGGTACGCACGCACATGCACCCGGCGTGAGTTTTAAGCCACCGGGTCCGGGACATGAACCGCGGTCGACTACATGGGAGTCCAGCGACATAGCCATTACGCTAACTGCTGGTTCCCAGGGTTCTGCTTCTTAATCCATGTCCTTAATGTATAGAAATGATGAAACAGGGCAAAGTCTCACTTGCTATGTAGAACAACCTGAGGTGTATTTATCTATAAAAGAATGAACATGGTTTCCAAGCATTCTTTTCCACAACACCTAACACTTCGGGGAAAAGGACGCAGTATCTAGTATTCCTGCTCAGAATTTTAATAATAAACTTTATTATAGTGTAGTGTATTATTGGCTTACATTTGCAATTTTACAAGAAAATTTCCGTTTCCACTTCTCCATTAAATATCTGATTCATTTTCTTGGCTGAAGATCATGTCTTTCAGCTTTATCACCAGTGAAACAGTGTCTGCCTTGGACAAATATAAGACTAAGTGTGACCGACCTATTAACTATTTTCAATTACCTTTTACTGTTTTGTAGATATAGAATGTTTTTGAAGAAGCAGCAGAATGGGAGTATCTTAAAACGGCAGAGCTTTGTAGAGCAAGCGTGTGGGTTGGCTCATTCATCATAATCGGCAGAGCCGCTATTGGGAGTCCTGCAGCGGCGTCTCGATCTCCTTGCTCTCGTGAATGTCCTAATGAGCACATTTGCAGTGAACATTGTGGAGAAGAGTGAACAATTCAAAATCCTTACAGCATGGGACCAGCAGTTGGCGTAATGGCTATGTTGCTGGACTCTCATGCAGTCAACCGCAGTTCAAGTCCCCGATCCGGTGGCTTAGACTCACGCCGGGCGTATGTGCGTGCCTGCCCCAAGATCCTGAAAGGAGAATGAGGAGAAGGGATTGTGCTGTGGCCATCCTCCCAGGGGGTGATTTCTCACTTTCGGTCTCTCTGTCTCTCTCTGTCTTTCTGGCGAGCGCATGCACCCTATAGCAAAAAAAAAAAAAAAAAAAAAAAAAAAAACCTCTCAAAAAAAGAAAAAATCCTTACAGCATTATGTCCTGTCATCTCCTTTGGTAAGCAGATTTCTTTAAAAACATGTATTTATTTATCTATTTATGTGTTCAGAGGTTTTTAGAATATTTAGAGTTGTGTTACTATCACCCTATCTACTTTTAAAACATTTTTGATGTCCAAAAAGTACCCTCATACACATTAGAAGTTACTCCCCATTCTGGGGCCAGCAGATGATGTAATGTTTATGTAACTGGACTCTCACATAGTCGATTGTAGTTTGAGTCCTGGACCCGGTGACTTAAAACTCACACCAGGTGCATGTGCGTGCATACCCAAAATCCCAAGAGGAGAATGGAGGAGAAGGGATTGTGGCATGGCCATCCCCACTGGGGGGTGATTTCTTGCTTGCTGTCACTTTCTTTCCTGTGAGCCCATGTGCCCTATAGCAAAAATCTCTCTTAAAAAAAAAAAAAAAAAGTCACTCTCCATTCCTGTCCCCTAACCACCCCTCCTCCCAGCCCATCCCCAAGCAGCCAGTAGTCTACTGTTTTTCTCTTTGGGTTTCCCTGCTGGCCATTTTATGGGAGTGGAATCCCATCACACAATATGTGACCTTTGTGACTGCGTTTTTCACTTAGCACAATGTCCTCAAGGTTCCTCCATGAGCCTTGTAGCATGTATGAGAACTTCATTCCTCTTTATTGTTGAATAACATTCCAGGGACCAGCAGTTAGTGTAATGGCTATGTTGCTGTACTCCCATGTAGTTGACTGTGGTTCGAGTCCCAGACCCGGTGGCTTAAACTCACACTGGGCACATTTGCGTGCGTGCCCAAGATCCCGAGAGGAGAATGGAGGAAAAGAGATTGCAGTGTACTCAGCCCCCCTGGGGGATGATTTCTCACTTTCTCTCTCTGTCTTTCTGGTGAGCACATGCGCCGTATAGCAAAAACTTCTCCAATAAATAAATAAATAAAAAAAATAAAGCTGCTATGAACATTTGTGTAAAACTTTTAAAGTAAACATATGTCTTTTTTTTTTTAAGGATGAGGAAAATCTGATTCTGAGCGCTAGAATCTAGGCTTTCTGACTTTGAATGTGGCATTCTTCTCTATCCAACAAGTTTACTAACGCAAATTACTTTTTAAATGTTAGTATCTGACACGGCTTCTATTTCTTAGAGTTGATTTGCATCTAATATGTTGGAACGTATTTTAAATTGTTTCAAAATATTTGAAACCTCTTTGTGTTTGCCCACGTGTCTTCCTAACCCAGACTGCAGACAGCCAGGGACCGTCTTCTAGTAAGTCTGCGAGGTCTGTGGGCTGCAATACAATACAACTAGACAATCACTGGTTGTGAAGGAATTCTGCTGAGAGTTCTCACGGCATGAACCACTCCTTGCTATGGGCCTTACAATGCTGAGGGAATGAGCGTTGTGCAAACGGCTTGGCTGGAATAAATCAGTATCATGTAAACTACGTCAAATTAAAGTGAGTGCCTAAATGAAGTGGGCTCACACGCGTACCGCATATCCCATGTCCAGAAGTCCCATGCAGTCTCACACGGCAACCTCCAGGGAAGCCAATCCTGTCAAAATCGAATCACAGCAGCTGGTTAGCAATACTTTCATGTGAACCTTCCTCAGACTCTGCTGGGCTCTCTCACTGCTTTCCTAGCGCTAGCTCCCTGCGCTGCTGTGTATCTGCCTTTAGGTTGGCTTTTGGCATGCACCCGGCCGCTGTAGAACGTGAGCATTGAAAAGCACCACAGAAACGACCTAAATCAACCTTCTCCTTCATTCATTAATATTTCAGAGGGAAAAATTAAGTTTGTCAGGGTTAACTAACTACCGGTCCAAATCCACCAGTTCAGGGGTTTCTAATCCCAACTCAGGAGAGGTCCCAAACCTGAGAACCGTGCCTGATTATAAAACAGGACATGTGGGGGCCAGCAGATGGCGTGGTGGTTAAAGGTGCTGGATTGCCACATGGCTGACTGCGGTTCAAGTCCCGGACCTGGTGGCTTGTTTTCTCACTTTCCCTCTCTCCCTCTCTCTCTCTCTCTCTCTCACTATGGCTCTCTCTGGTCAAATTAAAATAAAGTTAAATAAAATAATTCTTTAAAAAAAATAGGAAGAAAGAAAGAAAAAGACATGATGTCTGTTCTCCAAGTGGTCTGAACAATTTTATTAGTCTTCCCCTTCAATTCCCTGGATGAGACTCTCCAGTGTGGCTTAGGTAACTGGCAGTTACTCTGTTTTCACCCTCGTGGGCACTTCCGTCCTGTGCTGCTGCTGTCAGTGCCTCTTCTTTTTTTTTTTTTTTTGAAAGGTTTTCACTATAGGGCGCATGCGCTCGCCAGACAGACAGAGAGAGACATAGAGACAGAAAGCGAGAAATCACCCCCCAGGGGGGATGGTCACGCCGCAATCCCTTCTCCTCCATTCTCCTCTCGGGATCTTGGGCACGCACGCACATGCGCCCGGCGTGAGTTTAAGCCACCGGGTCCGGGACTCAAACCACGGTCGACTACATGGGAGTCCAGCGACATAGCCATTACACTAACTGCTGGTTCCCGTCAGTGCCTCATTCTGTGTGTTCTCAGAGTGCCTTAAGGGATGATCAGTCTCTCTCCTAGCCCTGGGGGCATTAACATTCCATACTGCCACTTTCGATGCATTAATTCTAGGTGCTTTACATCTGTCTCTCCACGGGGCTGGGTAGGGTGCTCTGGTCCCTCCCTGGCCCTGTCCTGTCTCATCTATTTTCATTTTGCCTCCATTCTGCCACCCCCTCCCCAACCACCATCTGGCCGAGGGGTGGACAGTTGAGTAGTACAAAAGTGGATCGGAGGAATAGTGGGCAAATGCTTATGGAAAGAATCCAAGTATTTGGCACAATTAGAGGGCAATGTGAAGAAAGCTAATATTTTCAGGCGGAACTCATAACTTTCTCCTCTATAAAGCAACACTCTTCCCCGAGCTCTCTATCTTTGTCAAGAGCAAAAAGAGCATTTAGTAAGTGCAAAAATGTATTTTCCTATCCACCCTTCTCTTGCCAGCTCAGGAGAGGCCATGTTGATTTTCATCCTGTTGATTTCCTTCTTGATACCTTGATTAAGTGCTTTTCCTTATAGCTGTAGAGGTCCTTTCTAGAATCAGAATCTTTTTCTCATTTTTGTTACGCATATCCTGCTTTTTTTTTTTTTTTTTTGGAGAGGTTTTTCGCTATAGGGCGCGTGCGCTCGCCAGACAGAGAGAGAGAGAGACAGAGAGACAGAAAGCGAGAAATCACCCCCCAGGTGGGATGGTCACGCCGCAATCCCTTCTCCTCCATTCTCCTCTCGGGATCTTGGGCACGCACGCACACGCGCCCCACGTGAGTTTTAAGCCACCGGGTCCGGGACGCAAACCGCGGTCGACTACGTGGGAGTCCAGCGACATAGCCATTACGCTAACTGCTGGTTCCCAATCCTGCTTTCTTTTAAGATCCACTACAAGTGATCCACCTCCCCCCCCCCCCAGTTTTGTCATCCCACCCTTGAACTGTCCAATTCTGAATTCCTATTATATTTAATGTGTCCTTTCCAATCATGAAATCGACTACATAATGCCTAGTGATAATTCTGACATTTCACGTATTGTGCTTAGTTTCTCCAGGGATAGTGGAACTCCTCAAGGCCAAGAGTTGCACTTTCTTTCTTTTATTATTTTTTTTAGAGAGATTTTTGCTATAGGGCACAGAAATCACCTCCCAGGTGGGATGGCCATGTCACAATCGCTCCTCCTCCATCCTCCTCTCAGGATCTTGGGCACATACGCCTGGCATGAGTTTTAAGCCACTGGGTCCGGGACTTAAACCGCAGTTGACTAGGTGGGAGTCCAGCAATGTAACCGTTCCACCACCTGCTGGTCCCCTAACATAGGCACAATTGTACCCCATGTACTCCAGGAGGTCTCTGGATGTGGACTCAGAGCCATCCATGTGGGTTAGCTTGCACAGAGTATTACGTTTTACCTGCACCACTGTCCAGCTCCTCTTCGTAATACCTGAATCTCTTAACCAGTCAGTCTCTGTAGCTATTGCAGTTATTGTGATTCTACATATAGGTAGAATCTGATTATTTCACAATATCTTTCGTGTAGGCAACTTGTCTGTATTTACATATAGAAATGCATATTCTGGCTTTTAAAATTATTTTCCTTTTATTTCTTATACTATAGTTAAGTGAATAAAGCAGGTTAAGAAAAATGGGCTGGGGTCAACAGGTGGCATAATTGTTAAGGCATTGGACTCCCAATGGTTGACTGTAGTTTGAGTTCTGGACCTGGCATCTTTAAACTCATGCTAGGCATGAATGTGTGTTTGCCCAAAATCCCAGGAGGAAAATGAAGAGAAGGGATTGCAGCATGGCCATCTTCGCTGGGAGGTGATCTCTTACTTTCCCTCTCACAGTCTCTGTTTCTCTCCAGTGAGCACACAGGCCCTATGGCAAAAATCTTAAAAAAAAAAAAAAAGAAAGAAAGAAAGAAAAAACAACTCATAAGTACAATGTTATACTCTACAGCAGGGAAACTAAGTGTAGGTTAAAGAGTGGCAAAAAGATGGGAAGCAGATATTCCGGATTATCACAGTGATTGCTACTGAAGAAGGGCTTATGGATGACTCTAATTTTTTTCTACTGCTCTATACTTTCCAAATGTTTTTTCTGTAGTGAGCAAATGTTCCATTTCAATATTAGAGAAGAAAAGTGGAAAACTAAAATAATTCCAGTAAATGCTGAGTTTACTTTATCACAAGGGAGTCTAGTCACGGAGCCAAAAGAGACGTACGTGGAGAAGAAAGATCTAAGCTCCAAATGTTCGTTGTAGAAGAATTTTGCTACTTGAGTTAAAGCAAGAACTGCCCTATCCATACTTCACTTTGTGGATTGGCCATTTCGGATGAAATTGAGGTAAATGCTAAATAGCACAGCAGTTACACAAAGGCAGGCTGCTTCCTTGAGGAAATGCATCCAGTTTTCTCCGTTCGGCGGCCTTGCCTTCTTGCCTTCGGTAGAACAAGTGAGACACTAAGAAGTCTTTTCCACAAGGGGGCGCTAACCGTTCAGAGTTTCACGAAAGGGACTGAAGGCTCTAAGCGAAGCCGCATCTCAAACAACTTTTTCCTCCTGGAAGAATAAGGAGCTGCGGGCGCGAGGAAGCGAAAAGGCCAGCACTGACGCACTCACACACACTCAAGTCACAAGCAGCAACTTTTAGCAGAAGATAAAGAGGAACTGGTTTGCAAAGTTGTTGGAAAAATTATGTTCAGTGGACTTATGCATACAGGTATAAGTTGTTCATGGCTGTTGACATCAGATATCTTTTAATACGGTGCATTAAAGCTGGATTAGTATTTCATTCTGTAAGGAAATTCTGCAAATCAATAGACATTCTTTCAAAAACATAATTTTGTACTGGTCACTATATTCCAGAATATACTTCAAAGTAAGTGCACTACATGGAAGAAAACGGATCTCTGCAAAAAATGCTTGGGGTGTGGAATGATTGTTCTTATTGCATTTAAAAAAATGATATCTGTCTATCTATCTGTCTGTCTTTGATGGCATGTGCTTTGCTGAAGTTCAAGACCAATTTTCTCTCTACTAGGTTATTTTTGTTTGTTTGCATTGCTCTCATTCCTGAACTTGTTTTGGTATTGCAGGTAATTCTGAACTTCAGTAACTTTTAGCTTCTCTGACTTCTCAGCGTGCACGCCTAATTCCTAAGACAACTCACATATGTATTCTGTGACTGTGGTGGGGTGCGATGTTGTGACTCTGAAGGTCCTGTCACAAGGTTCAAGATTTTTCGGTAGTAGAACTGTCTACACCAGCGACTTCCTCACATTGGTGCTGGCCTCCAGTGAAAAAGCACTCACCTTAGGATCCTACAGCGTGGTCAGGCATTTAGCCTCTGTCGACCTCAGTCCTTCCCACCTTCCTGACTCCCAGTCAGCCTAAGTAGCCATCAAGGGTCAGCTCCCAGCCCACTGCGTTCAGGAAGCAAAAGAGTCACACAGACTCTTCAAGCCCTGCTCTAGGGCTGATTGGGCCAAGCTTAGGGACGTCTTCCCGTTTATTCCTACGCTCCCTACGCATTGGCTCTCTTTACACTCACTGAAGCCCAGAAGACCTCTGGGTTCAACCCAAACAGGCCCCACTCCTTGGGCAAAGTGAGGTCATGAAAGGCATCAAGACAAGTCGAGCACACACATTTAAGAGCGGTCTCTGGCCTGGAACACACACAGAATTCCCTTTGTTTCCACTTGCCTGTCTGCAAGTATAGGAATTTACTTTCAGCAGTTACACGTGAGAATTCAGACATTGAACACTCATGTATGGGGCAGGATCGTTACCTTCTCAACCCGATTGCTGAGTATAAGTACATCAGCTGAGGTTTCATGTCCATTCCTTCTGTGAGTTAACCTAGATTTCCGGTCTGTTCCCTTAAAACAGAAGTATCAAAAGGCGCTCAGCTCTGCCGAGTCAAGGGTTAGGCCTTGGGTAGGGAGGTCAAATGGTTGGTGCAGGCTACCTGCCGGGCAGCCGCAAGCAGCAAGCTGAAAGCAACCTGAGAGCACAGCGAGTCCTTTTGAGGCTCAAAGTTGGGGGGCAGAACCCCTCGCCTTCCTCACCTCTACCCTGTTCGTCCTTCTTGCAACCTAACTCACCCCACCGCTTTCGTTTCTTTTTCAATTAAAATGCAAATCACTCGCTTTTAAACATGCCCCCCCAACATACATACTAGGGTGTCCAGATGCAGTGTCCAGATGCGCGGGGTCGCTATGACCACGTGTCGGGTTCCACGACTCCTTGGGGATGCCTGAAAAAGTCTGAGGCTTTATTAGGTCGCGGGCAGGAATGCGTGCGGGTCCGGGAAGGGTGGGGACCCAAAGGAAGAACAGGTCCTGACGCTCAAGGCCGTGTGAAAGCTGCGTAAGCCTGCTGCGACCAGAATCGGCCTCGCGTCGGCACTGGCGTCAGCGTGTTCAGGACTCGGGTCTGGGAGGTGGGTTTAGCTCCGCGGTTGCAGCCACCCGCAGGGCGGTCTCTCCCGGCGAGTGTCAGGGGCAGCGCCCAGTGGAACTAGGGCGCCCTGGTCCTCCCCGCTCCGAGCCGAGCCAGATCGAGCACTGCCGCGACCACCGGCACCTGCCGGGACGCAGGCTTCCAGCCGCGGGTGTGCCTGGGCCGCGCTGGCCCCGCGGGATTCGGGTGCTCGCGGTTTACCCCAGGGATAAGGTACACCGAACCCACACTTTTTTTTTCTTATAATTAAGAACAACGCTTCTGTTTTAGTTCAGAATTATGAACAATACATACAAGCGAACGATAGATTTCTTTACACCCAGCTTTGTAACGGATCCACCCAGAGCAGTGCCCCCCGCCCCCCAGTTGCGCTGGGTTGAACCTCTCCCTGATTTTTCTGTGTTAATACTCCCCTCCCCCACGATCAGGTACTAAGTTCACAAGAGGAAAATACTCACCTTTTCCCCAGGTCGCAATATTTACATGAGATCAAGGGGAGTGGGGTGTCGCTTTTTGAAATTGGAATCTTTGGGGATCACCAGCCTCTTTTCCTCTCAGTCCTACCGAGTCGTTGAGAATGCAGGGTCCTAGAAGTGGCAAGGACGCTGGAGGCCCAGGCTCAGGGTCCAAGAGGGAGACTCAGTGTCCCCGCTGACGTGGAGGGTCTCCAGGCGACAAAGTTTTGTTTGTAAGAAAGATAAGAGGCATTAGCAGTCCCGTGCCAGGGCCAGCGCCGTCACTACGCCCACCGCCCTCCTCCCTCGGGCTTAAGCCCCAGCAGGGGACCCCGCGGGGAGACGCACACGCCCCACGTCAGCTCCGTCTGGGGCGAGTCTTTGTCCAATTCCTTAGCGTAATTCACGTTCGTCTTCCCCCAGGTCAGATTTTAAGAGTCTATGAAATGACGGATTTAACTCCGACTCGAAGTGATTAAGAAGCGCAGAAGAAGAAAGAGGAGGATTAAATAACATATTTCTATCTCAGGAGAGAATAAAAGTGGGAAAACAAACACATACAATTCAAGCTCAAGCCCGAGAGACGAAGGTTACTGGTGGAGCAAGCCCTCCAGCTCCCGGTGCTGGTCCGGTAAGCGCACCGGCACTCAGCCGAACTCCGTCCCTCCGTCAGGGGCTCAGGATGCACTTTTGAGCCATTTACTGCATTTATTTGGTTTTTGAGCAATACTTTGGATTTGAATTCATCTAAATTGCTGTCGTGACCCGTCCTCTCCAGGGTGTTACTTTAATATCCTGAGTCCTCAAAATTGTCCAGAATTTTCCTCCTTGGGTACACGGTTTAATCCTGCCAGGAACTTAAAGACCAGAGTTGGAAAAGACTGAAAGTAAAGGAAGCCCTGTCCAACTCCTAAACGCTAGACACCCCAAAACCACAGCCCAGAAGCCGGGATATCTGCATCTCCCTAAACAACCCTGGATTTGAGATCAAGGAAACAGGGATCAGGGATGGAAAGCTGCCAGTTACTCAGATACTTGTGTATCTAAAGTCTCTGCCTAAATTTTGGTGATTTCTGTCCCTATGTAAACCAAAACCAAATCATCAAAGAGGGGTACAGTTAAAAAAAAACAAAACTCGCTGCTCTCCTATAATACGAGCTATACGTATTTTCATGAAGGTAATACTGTTCCCAGGGAATTGAGTGAACTTATAAATGATAACCATCGCTGGAGGACCCAGGAATGAAAGAAAAGCGAAGGAAAAAGAACAGCGAAGGAAAGAGGGAGGCGGAAAGATGGAAGAGGAAGATCTTCGGCCTACAAGGGGATTAAGGACATCTATAGGCTTAAGGAGCAACAAATTAATTTATACAGTTCTAGGAGAGCCCAGATGGCCTTTAATTAATCCCTTCAAAAGAAGGAGCCAGGCCAGGGCTAGGCGGCTGCCTGCTCCATTAGCTCCATTTTACAAGGGACCAGGCTCGGTTCGAGGTGAGACTTCCAGAGCTGGTGGGGGAAGGGGGTACGATGACGCGAGCGGGCGACGGGGGAAGCAAGGGAAGAATATGAACTGCTTTTCCATAAAAGGGCTGGATTTTCATTATTCTTCTCTTTAAAAAGTAATAGCGTCTCCGTCTCTGCTTCCCCCTCCCCTTTCCCATTTTATTTAACACAATTAATTGAGGCGGCAGCTAACCTACGGAGGAACCGCACCAAGCGTCAGGCCCCGCCCTCCAGGCCCCGCCCAAGGGAGGATCAGGAGGGAGGGGGCGGGAACTACGCGGGCGTGGCACTACGGATTGCCAATCAGCGTGCGCGGCGCTCCCGAGTAGGCGTGTCCCCGAGAAGCCGCGAGGGTCGAGGCTGCGCACTATTGGCGGCGGCGGTTACGCCCCCAGCCTGGGCTCCGCTCCTGTGCTCCGCCCCTCCTGGCCGCCCGGGAGTGACGTCCCTCAAAGTTCTCATTTTGGCCCCCCATTTCCCCCTCCCTTTCGTCCCCCAGCTAAAGAGGGGTAGAGAGTGATGCAAATGTTTTATTACCTTTGAGAGCTTCATCCGAACTGTCAGGCCCGGAGGGAGAGAGAAGAGGGAGCGAGACAGTGAAAGCCGCGGAGAGGGTCAGTTGTGCCAGGGTACAGGACTTAGAAGAGCGAAGCCTGTAAAGCCGCGAAGAAAATGCGAGCGAGGAGAACCAAAGGCGGAGAGTGAGAGGACGAGGCGCTGGGGGTGGGGCTGGGGTCGCCAGGCCCGGCTGCAGAAGTGGACGGCGGCGCGGAGCCGCCGCAGAACCGTCAGACTTTCACTTAGACTTTGTTTTTCTGTGTTCTCGTCTTTCTCCTTTTTTTTCCCTTTCCAATACTACAACTGTAGTGTCCCGTGGCCCAGAGGGGAAGGCGGGTCGGCGCGCCGAATCCCGGAGCCGCGGGGATTGGTGGCATTGGCCCTTGCTGGCGCAGCAGCCCCGGGCAGCGCCGGCGGGAGGAAGCCCGCCCGGAGGCCAGATCCTCGCGCGGGCTGGATGCGCTCCCTCCCGGCGCAAAGCGAGTCTCTAGTGCGAATCAGCCTCGGGGCTAGAGAGCCTCCGAGTAAGGTCAGAGAAGCGCAACTGGCGGAACCCGGCGTCTTTTGAACTTCCGAAAGAAAGTGAGCCGGCTGGTGACTCTTAACTTTGGGACCAACTCGCGGGGGCCCGCCTGGTTTTTGTTTTGCTTATTTCCGGGGGCAGAAGAGGAGAAGTAAGCGCACTTTGACTGGCGAGGCAAAGTAAGGAAGAGAGAAGAGCCGGGGACTGAATCCAGGACTCTCGGAGCGAAAGGCCAGCCAAATCCAGCCCGACGCCCGCTAGGCTCCGCGAGCCACCGCCTCCCGCGTGGAGGGTGTGGACGTTTCTGCAGCCCAGCTCTGAGAGCAAGCCTCGGGGGCGGCGTTGTCGGCCCAGTTGGCAGGTTGCCTCCGGGTGCGCGGAGCCGCTCCTCGCTTGCGCCCTCAGAGCTTCCGGCTCCCGGGAGCCCCGCCGGGGGCACCAGCCGGCGCCCTCGCAGCGCGGAAGCCGGCTCCGGCCTGGCCGTGGGATGTTAGCGGTGGGGGCGATGGAGGGCACCCGGCAGAGCGCGTTCCTGCTCAGCAGCCCGCCCCCTGGCCGCCCTGCACAGCATGGCCGAGATGAAGACCCCTCTCTACCCGGCTGCGTACCCCCCGCTGCCCACCGGGCCCCCCTCCTCTTCGTCCTCGTCGTCGTCGTCCTCGTCACCCTCCCCACCTTTGGGAGCCCACAACCCAGGCAGCCTAAAGCCCCCGGCCGCGGGGGGGCTCTCGTCCCTGGGCAGCCCCCCGCAGCAGCTCTCGGCCGCCACCCCCCACGGCATCAACGACATCCTGAGCAGGCCCTCCATGCCGGTGGCCTCGGGGGCCGCCCTGCCCTCTGCCTCGCCCTCTGGTTCCTCCTCTTCCTCCTCCTCCTCCGCCTCTGCTTCCTCCGCCTCTGCCGCCGCTGCTGCTGCCGCCGCGGCCGCGGCCGCCGCCTCTTCCCCGGCGGGGCTGCTGGCCGGCCTGCCCCGTTTCAGCAGCCTGAGCCCGCCCCCGCCGCCCCCCGGGCTCTACTTCAGCCCCAGCGCCGCAGCCGTGGCCGCCGTGGGCCGGTACCCCCAAGCCGCTGGCCGAGCTGCCCCGGCCGGACGCCCATCTTCTGGCCCGGGGTGATGCAGAGCCCGCCCTGGAGGGACGCACGCCTCGCCTGCACCCCTCGTAAGTACGCCCCCTGCCCGGGTGCTCACTGCTGCCTGTTCTCACTCTCGGGGCAGGGCCCCTGGTGCACATGCCTGTCGGTGGCCCTCCAGCCAGCCCCAGCAGTTGGGCAGCGCCGGAACCGCCAGACTTAGGCTGGGCCAGGACGTGCAGCGAGGAATCCTCGCTTTCCCTAAGCTCCCGCAGCTGCGTCCGACCGCTCGCCTGTCCCCCGCGTCTTGGGCACGCTCGGCTGAGCCAGTGTGCGTGTGTCCGTGTGGAACACAGCGCCGGGCGGGACGTGTGTCTTCTCTGGAACCGGCCTGGGCTGCAGAGATGGAGAGCGAAGAGAGGCCACTGCGCGCCTGCCCGAGCCCCACGCTATTCCGAATCGTGTCTGCCGGCCAGGGTCCCAGTGCACCCTCGCCGGCCTGACCGGCTGCCTGTCTGCCAACCCTCGAGGCTGGCAGCCGGGAGCCCTCCACCTTCCGGAGCGGAGCGAGGGTATTTGCATGCAGGTCTCCGCCCCGGGCCCCCACCTCCCCTCTTCGCCCTTGCTCCGGAGTACCCTCGATCCGGGGGAGGCAGGCGGCCCGCGAAGGAGAGTGAGCGCAGAGGTGCTTCGGGCTGCTCCCCACTGCTGGGCCCGCGCTTTCCCACTCGCCTCGACCCCTGGGGGCCAGGACATGTTGGGGGAACATGTTGGTGGAACGCAACATCCTATCTCAATACAAGAAAGTGCAGCGGAAAGAGCGAGGCGAAGGGACAGGGACCGGGTAAATGTAACATCCCGCCCAGACCCTGCTTGAGACAAACTGAGTTGTCCCAAATGCTCCCTAGCCATTGGGTAGCAGATACGCAGCGCCCAGTGCCCGGGAGGTGCCCAGCCATCCAGGTGGGGTGCAGGCCCAGCCCCGGGCTCTGTTTTGGGCTAATGAGCGAGTCCCCGAAGTTTCTCTAAGTTGCTGGACCTCTCTCCTGCGGCAGAGCGGCGGGAAGTTGCGGGAGCTGGGTGGAGGCTCCCTTGGACAGCGCGGGGACCACCGGCTGCAGGGGCTGCTGGGGGTGTCAGCGAGGCGCTATTGTATCGGTTTGGATAACCGTGTACCCGCAGCCAACAAAGGCGGCGCCCCCCTCCCCCACCCCTTCAGCCTCAGCGCCTAGACTTGGGGACGATTTGGCGCTCTCGTGTGTAAAAACAAGGAGCCCTTTGTTGTGCGGACCAGGTTAGGGAAGCGTTCAAGGAAAAAGCCCCCCAAAACAAAACAACTAGTTGTCCTGGTGGAAAAACTCCAGGGCCAAGCAAGCAGCACCAGACTAGGAGGCGAGTGTCCCTTTTCCGGCACTCCTTAAAGGCCGCAATTTTCAGCTTTGGTCAACTTGAGCAACAGGCTCCCTAGCCATTGGACACCAGGTTAGCAAGAGGTATTAACTGCCACCCCCGCTTTGGGGGAAAAAAAAAACAGGTGGGCGCAACACCGCCCGCCCGGAAGACTGCAGCGGGCCTGCAAACGCCCCAGAGACTAATCCTTCCTTTCTCACCAAAACATTTATTTTCTCTCCGCGCCCCTCCTCCCCCAGTGGAGCCGCTTGTAACAAATTGTTTTCTCCCCTTTCCTCGTTCTTTATCGGTTCTCGCAGATCAAGGATCCATTTTGTTAGACAAAGACGGGAAGAGGAAACACACGAGACCCACGTTTTCTGGCCAGCAGATCTTCGCCCTGGAAAAGACTTTCGAACAAACGAAGTACTTGGCAGGGCCCGAGAGGGCTCGCTTGGCCTATTCCTTGGGGATGACAGAAAGTCAGGTCAAGGTGAGTGGACCTTGCAGACCTCGTGGGGATACACTCCGGGGCTGTGAATGGGGACACTCATACATGGGGACACACCACACACACACACACACACACACACGAACACACGGAGTCATGGGGGAAATTCCGAGGAGCCAGGGGAGAAGTTGAGAGTAACAGAGGGGGTTGGCCGTTACAAAAGCACTGGAGTCTTGTGGGTGGGCAAACTGTTGATGAACAAAAGGTATCAAGCCCCCGCCTTTGAAATTAGGTTAATCTAGATAGCAGTGTGCTAGGGGAACACTCCCCATTCTTAGAGATTAAAAGCATTACTGAAATAGGAGCCCAGAGAATAGACCGGGCCAGTTAGATAGCTTCTGTTTACTCTGCTTGTAAAGATCTTCAAGCCTTTGTCAATTTAGGCTCCACTAGTATATAATTTCATAATGTTTACAGATCAGCATTATAGTGCTACTGTATTAACTTACAGGTTTTAAAAGAATAAATCTACCAGATCTAACCACTTACCATGGATGAACCTGCTGTTAGCTTAGTTGGAAGCAATCACTTTGGGATAGTAATTTTTCAAATGAATTGACAAGACTATTACTGTATTTATAGGATTGAATTCTGTTCAAAACTGATCTACAGTTCTAAGAGATTGTACTGTTTGTGATAAAATTTATAATTAAAATGTCTCTTTGCTTATAGTTGACCTGTATAGTACAATGTATTTCCAGGGAACCAAATACTAGAAATCTTTCCCTAAAAAATAAGGCATCAAGCCAGCTGGGTAAATTCAATCTGATGGTTTTCCTGTATTTCCAATATTCCCTTTTCTTTCTCTCTGTTTTTCAGTTTGTTACATTTGTTTCTTTGAGATGTGTGTTTTCATTAGTTATATTGTTCCTTTTTAAATTAAGTAGAAGTAACATTAACCATGTTGGTTGCTAGAGTGTATTTCTCCTTGCACAAATGTCATAAAATACATTTCAGGAGTGATTTTCTTTGTGGCCACTAGAATACCATCATAGTTAATTTTTTTTTTTTTTTTGCAATGGATTGTTATAGAGCCTTTCCCAGTAATCTGGAAGGCTTCATTTGTTGCTATAAATCGTTTGCATGGCTAGAAGTGGATTATTATAGCTGTGTAAAGAAAATCAAAATCGGTTTCTTAACAATGCTGATTCTCTTGATAAACTACATAATGAATGAGAAACAAAGAAAAGATAATTCAGTATCCCTGGGAAATTGGTGCTTTTAGCTGGTGCTTTAGGTTAAAATATATGCTTTAGGTTAAAACATGGTATCAAATATCACAAATAGGCTTAAAGTATTTGTATCTACAGTGAATGACTTGGGCAGGAATACTATTAAAACAGCATTTGAAAGAATAGGCATACTAATAGGGAAAAAACTGGCACAACTTCATTTTTAAAAAATAACCAATGGTAATCCTAGCCTTCACTTCACTTTGGTTTTATGTGAAACATTAAGGGAGTGGGGCAAGGCAGACCCAGCAGAGCTATGATTTTGATTGAGCTATTAAATATTTTCATGCATTTATGTTGGCTATTAGTAGTTTAAGGTTTGTGTTGTAGCGGAACTTTAAAAACGTTACATAATACATTGTAATTGTAAGTAAGAGATCGGTTATCTACTTCCCATGCTTGTGCTTGCTCAGACGCGAGATAAGTGAAACGTGTGCAAAAGTGAAAAGGAGGTATTGGGGTAAATGCTATGCCTTTTCCCCACAAGTCTCACTAAAAAGCATGCACAACTTAGGTTGTTTGAAATTCCTTAATCTGAGAAAGGAAATAAGGAATAAAATCACAGCTCCTAAGGGACAATTTTACTGGGGAAAAGTTTTCTACTTCAAACTACAAAGAAGGGACGTGTAATTCATTTTTAGTAAAACTCATTTTAAGTTTCCAAGTTTCGGTTTTTTTTACTCTTTTGAGAACTCGCTGGCTGACAACCTCAATACTCTTGTGTTCCGATCGCTATGGCAACGGCAGGCAGTTTGCTGGGGCCTGTAACTCGGAGGGACCTGGGGCGATGGAGACTGACTTTGACGGCCCAGACGAGGGAGGTCTCTGAGCGAGCGTGGCAGGTCGTCAGGGGCCCACACCGGGAGCGTGGAGACGTGATGCGTGGCCTGGACCTGCTCGCGTTCATTTCCCTCCGATCTTGTCTCCCTTCCCTTCCCCTTTCTCGGCTCTCAGGTCTGGTTCCAGAACCGCCGGACCAAGTGGAGGAAGAAGCACGCGGCGGAGATGGCCACCGCCAAGAAGAAGCAGGACTCGGAGACCGAGCGGCTCAAGGGGGCGTCGGAGAACGAGGAGGAGGACGACGACTACAACAAGCCGCTGGACCCCAACTCGGACGACGAGAAGATCACGCAGCTGCTCAAGAAGCACAAGTCGGCGGGCGGCGGCCTCCTGCTGCACGCGTCGGAGACCGAGAGCTCGTCCTGAGCGCAGGCCCGCGCGTCCCGGCTCCGCCGCCACCGCCGCCTCCGGGGCGCGGGGACCCGGGACCGCCCGGCCGGCCAGCAGGGGCCCTTTGCTATTTTCTGAGATGTACATATCTATTTTTTTAACCTAGAAGTTGTGGGGGCGGAAGGGGGAGAGGGACTCGTGGTTAATCAGAAGGCAAAAGCGCTCGCGACGCGCACTGCGTAAAGAACGCAACCCAGACCGCAGCCGGCGACCGTCCCAGCCGCGCCCGGGTCCCTGTCCCTGTCCCCGCCGCGGGCAGCGGCCTCGGTGCTGGTGCTGGTGGTGGTGGGGAGGCTTCTCTGCTTCTGCCCCGGACAGCGGCTGGGGCGGGAGCGCCGAGAGGTGCTTTTTTGCAGGGTCGCCACCCACCGCGGGGGGGATGCCGAGCCACGCGGGCGGGCGGCCGCCACGGGAGAGACGACTGCCCCCCCACACCCTGCGGCGCCCACTAAAGTAACCTGTTGAAGGCTCTTTGTAAATAAATCGTGAGTCACACTGACTAGAAGTTACTTTATTGTGAATATTTAAAATGTAAAATGCTTTTTTTGAATTTCGTATAAAAAGATGGACTTCCTCCTTCGGCTAATCCCCCACCCCCTTTGAAGAGCTATTCAAACCACACGTTCTCCATTTACTTTAAGCCTAATTTGAGAAGCGTAGAAAAGAATGTTATCGCCTCTCCCCCTCCAGAGCCCCTCGTTTGGATTTGTTCAACTTTACATTTCTCCCTACATCCTTTCCTGCCTGGCCCTGCCCACCCCCTGGATCTCGAACCGAGGGTTCGAGAACCGAGGACTTGTACAGGCGGGAACCTGGGAGGGTTTCACGCCTGCCTCTGTTCTGTTCCTCTCTGAAATTGCACAGGTCGTTTGTTGCTATTTATTAGTGATTTAATGAAAGGATTGGGGAGGGAGGGGCTACAATAGCTTGTATTTAATTTAACTCCTTTCTGATAAAAATGCGTGTAAAAGTAGATGGTGGGAATTGTTACAACCGCCCTGGGTCAGAAACAAACAAAAATCCATTTAGTTGCTGTCATTGGATTTGAAGTGTTTTGTATCATAAGAATACCATAGAATATGTAAATTGTTTTCTTTTTTTTAAGCTAATAATGGTGATATATTAGCGTCTTTAACCTTTATTAATTTATGTAAGGAATTCGGTTTGTAAAGAGAACACCCCCTTTGCAAGACCAGTTAAATGTAATGCACTTTCTGTTTCAAAGGATAAATCAAATTAAAAAAAAAAAAAAACAGTTTCAAGATGTCTGTTGCCTTGAATGAAAGGGGAAAAAAAAAAGATCTTACATAATAAAAGTCAAGACCACAGAAATGTTATATCGGTTTCTTGGGTAAAATAGCGATTACTTGTTTATTTACTCTCCCCCCCACCTCTGTTTTGGGAAGAGAGGGATCGCATCCTTCATTCTCCTGGAGTGGGAGAAGTAAAAGAAATGCAGCCCCACTGACAGTGCTGAGACTTGTCTAGTGGGCTGTTTCTGATGTCTGTGTTGTCTAATTTTTTTCCTGATGGCTTTTTCCTTTTCTAGGAACCCCCTGGGGGGTTTTGGGAAGACCTCATTTCCATACATCCAAGATAGCGCCGCAGTCAGCCCCCTAGTTCGATCTGTTTAGAGGAAGCGGCAGCACTAGCCGGCAGCAGCACTGCGGATCCTGCTGTGTTTCCGACGGACCCTGTAAGAGTGCAGAAAACTGGAGAGACAGAAGCCTTGATTTTGCTAAACATTGCAGTGAAGAAGGACGAATGTAAAGAAAGCTCCCTTTAACGGATGTGAAAGTCTCCAGGGCTACGGCATAGCGTCTCCAGCTAAATTTGCAAACGCATTTGGAAATCCTAGGGAGAGGTCTCTATCTTTTTGGTTTCACTCAGTTACAGGCTCAGTGAAATAGCATCATACCCTCAGTGTTTCAGGTTAATGAGTTTGTGTTCAAAGAGAGAAAAATCAATAGAAGGCAGTAGATTCTTCGGGCTACTGTTAGGTAAAGTGTGGGTCTGTTTTGTTCCCTTAAAAATAAAAATTTCTGGTAAAAAGAAAATGTCACAAATTCAACAAAACAGCCTTGAAGGAAATTATTGCAGAATATAGTCCCGATAGTGTGCTTTAACAGAAAGGATAAAAATCTGCCCCCTTCTTTCTCCTTTGGTTTGCAAAGTTCTCAAGAAGTTTCAGACTCTTCTGAATGTCTCTTAGCAAGCGCAGGTGTGCGTCCCATCAAGAGGCAGCTGTTTGAAAGCTTTCCTTGCTGGGGTGACGTGATTTCAATCCTGGCTGCAAACAATACAGACTCCTCCTTTCCTTTCCTTCTTTTCTCCCTCTCTCACTCTCTTCCTTTCCTTCCTTTTTTTTTTTTTTTAAATATATTTCTCTTTATGAAAAGACTGGGGGAAGGAAGGAAGAGGGTGAGACTAGCCTATGATACTGCAACTTCATTTATTACTTGTTAAGTTGCAACAAATGAAAACTCTGGTTTCTACTTTATTTTTTATCTCCACTCACTATCTTCTGTCTTCAAAAGTGGAGGAGCTTTCTATTCCTTCTTCCTAAGAAAAAACAACTGACTATGTAAGTAGAAATATTATTCCTGGAATATAATCATAAGTTATTAGTATTATTAGAAGTAATAGAGTAGTATTAGAGAAAACTCAAAACTAAGACTGAAGCTCTTTCTCAACAAGTAAGTAGGCTGATGGTATTTATTTCAAGTTAGACGTGTGGAAAGATGCCGATCAGAAATCCTTTAGAAGTATCCTCTCTGAGCTCCTCACCTTTATGTTTGGGTAGCAGGGAGGGGTGGAAGCTGCCCCCCACAGGCTGACGAGCAGGGGCGGCCAGGTCTCTGAGCTTGCTCTGGGCAGCCCTAGCACTGTGTGCTCCAGTCGTGTGGGTTACAGCCAGAGTCGGCTGGGGGGCCAGGCTGCACTGGCATGTGCTCCTTTTTTCCAGCTGACTGCAGCAGTGACTTGAGGTTTCCAGTTAATTTACTTCCATCCAGGATTCCAGCTGGCCACCAGTTGCAACCGGCCTCATAAAACTGGGAAGGAGGCCGAAGTGGGTGGGGGACACCTTACCTAATCCCTTTCTCTTGGCTGGTTTGGTTAGGTTCCATGAATGCGATGAGAACAGTTCGTCATACGAGTTAGCATGGTGGGGAAGCTCAGAAAACACTCTACAGCTCAAGCAACGGAGAGTAAGAATCATCTTCCATTTGGGCTCAAAATTTGTGTGGCATTAACAACCAGAAGCATCTGATTAAGGCTGCTGGCCAGCCATTACAGCTCAAGGGGGTCATGATTTAAAAACAAGAAGTCACAGCAAGGGCTTGCCTGATGGACCACTGCTTTTCAAAATGCTTAGAGGAAACAAAATGCCAACGGTGAAAACAAAAAGAGAAAAACGGTGTGTGTGTGTGTGTGTGTGTGTGTGTGTTGAAAGGGAGGGTAAAACTGTTTTTCTCCATTTTGCCTTGTGTGTGTGTGTGTGTATGTGTTTCTTTTCCTAAAAAGGAGAAGTCAGTGAGGCCGCTTCGTGAGGAGTAGGAGGTGGAAGGGAAGGGCACTCGACTGTCTTTCAGATGTCTCAGTGACATTCCCGGCTCCCGCTCGCTTCTTCATAGATCCCCAAATCCAGCCTCACTTCTAGTCGGCGATTCATTTCCCCTTTGGTTCGCCTTCAGGAGTCCGTCCCTAGAAGCTCGGCGCCCCTCTCTCAGAAGCTGTGCTGTGCTGACCAGCTTCCCAAGTGTGGGCGCTTCAGTCCACTTCTCCTCCCCTTCTTGGGCGATAGCAGGAAGAGGGGAGAATCAGAACAAAATCACTCGTTCTCTGGAAATTTCCTCAGCGCTCAGAGGGCAGGCAGTTAGAACTGGAGGTGACTTCTTGGAAAGACTGCCTTCGGTAACAGGGACGGACGGTGCGTTTAAAACCCACTGGCGCCTTCTATCAGGTAGGTGGGTGTATTATCAGACCAGTGGCGGCTCAGGGAGATCCACACCACTGTCCTACCCTTTAAGCTGGTGATCAGTAGATGGACACACACACACACACACACACACACACACATTCCACTTGGGAACTCCTAGCACTGAATAGCTTAAAGGGACAGTGGCTCCTTTGTTCGTCATTGACAATAGGATTGTGTAATAACAATGGAGGTAAGTGGTAGATTTCATCTATAAACTCTATTTTAGGCTAATTTGAACAGGCTTCTCTGTACTAAATCTCTTTCTTCTTACCATGCACACAGACATATGTAAAATGTGCCACTTCTCGCTCCTCAGGGTGACTTAAAAAAAAAAAAAAAAAAAAACGGTTCTTCAATACACTTCTTTTTTGACAAGAAAGTATGTTTTTTTTTTTTTGGAGAGGTTTTCGCTATAGGGTGCGTGTGCTCGCCAGACAGACAGAGAGAGACATAGAGACAGAAAGTGAGAAATCACTCCCCAGGGGGGATGGCCACGCCGCAATCCCTTCTCCTCTCGGGATCTTGGGCACGCACGCACACGTGCCGTGTGTTTTAAGCCACCGGATCCGGGACGCGAACTGTGGTCGACTACGTGGGAGTCCAGCGATATAGCCATTACGCTAACTGCTAGTTCCCAAGAAAGTATGTGTTTTGATCTGCAGCATTGAGACTGAACTTCAGGAAGAAAGTCAATCTCCCTAATGGCAGCCCTTTTGAAGATCTGTAAAAAACACGGTAATGTACCCTCTCCAAGTACATGGTAATGCCCCCCCCCCCCCAGTCTATTAATGGAAAGTTTGACTGTGGAGTAGTGAGTGCCAAAGGGATGGAGTTTTTGCCTGAAATTTAGTCTTGGATGTTCCATAGATTGGCTTGGAGCTGTTCCACAAACCGGAAAGTCCATCTGAGAACCTGGGTTCACTCCCTGGTCTTCCTCTCGGCTCTAGCATTGGTATTGAAGGCTGAAGTATGAGGCCAGCAGGTGGCATGGTGGTTAAGGGTGCTGGACTCCCACATGGCTGACCATGGATCGAGTCCCAGACCTGGCAGCTTGCTTTCTTTCACACTTTCTCTCTCTCACTCTGTCCCTCTCTAGTCAAATTGAAATAAACTGAAATAATTCTTTTTTTTTTAGAGGTAAATAACAGAGAGAGACACAGAGACAGAAAGTAAAATAAATAAAATCCCTTCTCCTCCATTCTCTCGGGATCTTGGGCATGCATGCACATGCGCCCGGCGTGAGTTTTAAGCCACCGGGTCTGGGACGCGAACTGCGGTCGACTACATGGGAGTCCAGCGACATAGCCATTATGCTAACTGCTGGTTAAGTAAAATAATTCTTAAAAAAAAAAAAAGCTGAAGTATATGGATATGCATCCCTTGTTCTGATGCCCTGAACCAGACATTTCATTGAAACACACACTCAAAGACTTTAAAAAGTAGACATAGTGTCTCTCTGATGGTAAATGTCTACTAGTGCCTGGCCAGAAAAGAGTGGAAGCCTTATCCAGAGCTTCTATTTCAGTATAATCTGAATAATATGGACTGGTTTGGATGAGGATACATTTCCCTCATTGTAGGGAAAGAAAGAGTTTTGGTTATGCAACTTATTAAATAGATGCATATTATTTTTATCAGGAGCCATATTACCCCTCTAATGTTATTGCTTATGTCTACCTTGGCAAAGCCACAAGAAACATTGAGGCGTAATTATCCTATGGCTTTGGTTATTACAAGGGACAGATAGAGCATTCAGGAAGGAAACCAGTACATCCTTTTACCTCTGTAATACAGACTTTTACTTGGGGGTATGTATGTGTAGAAATTATAAATGAAATTGTCACTCGTAAGTAGTTCGGGGTTTATGTAGACCACGGAAAATTAAGGCCACTGAAAAATCCCTTAACTTAGTTATTACTATGTGGTCAATCAATTTCTTTTCCTTTTTGAGAGGTTTTTTATATAGGGCACATGTAACTCTCCAGAATTCAGAGAGAGACAGAAAGCAAGAAATCACCCCCCGGGGGCGGGGGGGGGGGGGGGGGGGGATGGCCACACCGCAATCCCTTCTCTTCCATTCTCTTCTCGGGATCTTGTGGACAGTCACTTTCAAACAGGCATTTGACAAGTTTTCATGCTTCTAGTCTGAGGTCTATACACAAGTCCATAGTTGTAGTGGCTTCTCTGGTCATCCCTGGCAGCTTTGGTCCTTGAACTCACTGTACCTCAGCTCTTGAAAAGAATATTTAGGGGCCAGTAGTTGGCGTGGTGGTTGGGGTGCTGGATGCCCTCATGGCCGACTGTGGTTCATGTCCCAGACCTGGTGGCTTGCTTTCTCACTCCCCTCCACCCCCGTCTCTCTGATGACTATAGCAAGTTAAAATAATCATAAAATTAAATGAATTTTTTAAAAAAAGAATATTTAAACTTTTTCTCCCCTTTGGATTGTCTTTTTCCCCTCCCTGTGCTCTTTACTTGTTCTATAAGGGCTTGCTAAATTTTCTCCTAAAGTCAGTAGTCCCAAGTGAATGAGGAAGTCTGAGAAATCTTTTACATTTGTTCACATCAGAAGATCACATATTGAAGGAGATCTGGTCTTCAGAGCCAGATGTACTCTTCAGAATTATAACTCTAGGGGGACCAGCAGTTGGTGTAATGGCTATGTCGCTGGACTTCCATGTAGTTGACTGCGGTTTGAGTCCCAGACCCGGTGGCTTAAACTCACGCCAGGAGCGTGTGCGTGCGTGCCCAAGATCCAAAGAGGAGAATGGAGGAGAAGGGACAGCGGCGTGGCCATCCCCCCAGGGAGTGATTTCTCTCTTTCTGTCTCTCTCTCTGTGTCTTTCTGGCAAGCACGTGTGCCCTATGGCCAAAAAACCTCTCAAAAAAAAAAAAAAAAAAAAGAATTATAACTCTGTCCCTCATTGGTTGCATGGTCTTGGTCATATGACTGTGCCTCTCTGTGCCTCAGTGCTCTTATCTGTAAGATGAGGATGATAATCACACCTACTTCATGAGGTTGCTTAGAGAATGAAATAAATGGCATACACGGATTTCTTAGGCTAGTGCTTGGCGCACAGTAAGCTAAGGAAGTCTTAGCCGTTATTATCTTCATTCTCTGCAGTAGCAGCATCAATAATAGCATCATCATAAAAGGCCCTATCTCAGGTTGCTTTCAGCTCTGGCTTTACACTCTTGGGCAGCAGAGTTAATTGAGAAAAGGTTATGAAAACTGAAAGTGGGAAAAGAAGTTGTGAAACTTAGAGTGTGTTTCCTTTTATGTGAATTGTAAAGCCTAACAACCTGATGGGATTTTCAAATATTTCCAAAAATTCTTTGATATTTTTCTCTTTAAAAAATAGAGCCTAGGGCCAGCCTTGTAGCCTAGAGGTCAAGATGCGCTGGATCCCACGTGGCCAATCACAGTCTGAATCCCAACGCTGAGAGACTGGAAGGCATACCAGGTGTGTGTGTGTGCGTGTGTGTGTGTTGTGTGTGGCCAGAATCCTGAAAGGAGGGAAAAATGGAGGAGAAGGGATTGTGGCATGACCACCCCTTAGGCAATGCTTTCTCCCTCTTGCTTTTTCTGTCTCTGACAGGTGAGAGCTTATACTGTCTGATAATTAAATAAACAAACAAACAAATAAAAGATAAAGCCTAATCTCCCCTTCTTGACTGTGGGTGCTGTAGTATCTCGCTTCTAATGAGTGGAGAGTAGCTTACTCTCTCTTTGTTCTTTCTTGGATCACTGACTGTGGGGGAAGTCAGCCACCATCTTGTCCTCACTCAGATAGCCCCATGGAGAGGTCCACATGGTGAGAAACTGAGGCTTCTGCTAACAATTAGCCCTCATTTTATGAGGAGTGAGGTGAAATCTGAAAGCAGATCCTCCAGTGCCAGCAGGCCTTACAGGATGGCAGCATGTTTTTTTTTTTTTTTCTAATTTTATTTATTGTTATTTTTATTTTAAAAATTTGACCAGACAGAAACACAGAGACAGAAAGAGAAAGCAAGCTGCTAGGCCCAGGACTCGAACTGTGGTTGGCCATGCGGAAGTACAACACCCCAACTCCCCCTGCTGGTCCTCTCTGCCAACATCTTGATTGCAGCCTCACCAGAGGCTCTGAGGCAGAATCTTCCAGCCAAGCTTTCCAGGGTTCCTGACCCACAGAAATTGTGTGAGATAAGAGATGTTTATTATTTTAACCCATTGAATTTTGGAGTATTTTGTCACATGGCATAGATAACTCATACAATATCTAACAGACCTCTTTCTGTTCTTTGTATAAAAAATAGTATATTGAAGGTAAAGACTCTTGAGGAGGACATCTTTCATAATTACTGGAAGTAATTTGGAAATGCCACCAGAATGACATTATGTGCTGTGAAAAGAAACACTGGATAACTTCACTTAAGTGGATGACGTGAGCCGTAATTCTGGTTTCGACTTCTTGCCAGTAACTCGATCCCCAAAAGTCATTTAATTTTTTAAAAGTGATTATTTTTTATTTAACTTTATTTATTAATTTATTATTTATTTATTTTAGAATTATTTCATTTATTTTATTTATCATTATTGTTATTTTAATTTGATGATAGCAAAACACAGAGAGAGAGAGAAAGCCACCAGGTCCAGGACTTTAACTGTGGTCAACCATGTGGGAGTCCAGTGCCTTTAAACACCTGCTAGCCCCTATTTATTTTACTTTAATCAGAGAGGGACAGAGTGTGTGTGTGTGTGTGTGTGTGTGTGTGTGTGTATGTGTGTGTATGTGTGTGTGCGTGTGTGAGAGAGAGAAAGACAGAGACAGAGAGAGAAAGAGAGAGAGAGAGAGAGGAGAGAGAGAGACAGAAAGCAGCTAGGTCTGGGACTCGGACCACGGTCTGCCATGTGGGAGTCCAGAGCCCTTAACTAACATGCCACCTACCGGCCCCCAAAATCAATTAATTTTGATAAGCTTCCATTTGTTCCTCTATACAATTATCTTTGTAATAAGTACTTACTCATAATGTCATTGTGAAATTCAAAACCAAAGAAGAGCTTTACACAAGGCAAAGTAGCATGCAAGTATAAGAGGTGATAATTCCGTCCATAACGTGGTCTATAGTTTGGCTGGGCCTGTTATAACTGACGTTTCCTATGAAGGAATCTCAGACTTGAACCTGGATCTGGGTTCATAGGCCGGAATTATCGATCTCACATGACAGGGCCAGAGGTGCACTTCCAACTTTACTCTGCCTGGTTGGATGTGGAGAAATCTGGGAAGAAGAGAGAGAAGGAGAAGAGAAGGGGCTCTGGGTTTCAAGTCAGGACTGAGCATTTGGAATTTGCTCCCTTTACTTTTCCTTTGAGAACGAATGATATGACTCTTTCTGAAAGTGTCAAGGTGACCAAAAGGCAGGAGACAGGGAGTGGGTGGTAGGTGCTGAAGCTGCTGCTGGCTCCTGTGAAGAAAGGAGGGAGGCAAGTGGCAAGCCCTAGAAGGACAGAGAAAGGCCCCTGCAGTCTAAGAGCCAGCTCCAATTAAGAGGGAAAGCGCCTGTAGGCCTTGCTTCTTCTGTGTGAGGAGTAAGGGTTCCTTGCCCACTGATGCGATGACAGGCATAAGGTTCTTCCTCATTGCCCATCTACTTTACTTTTTTTTTTTTTACAAAAAACAAAACAAAACAAAAAAACAAACAAAAAAAAACCACCTTTTTTCAAACATTTTATTTATTCATTCATTTATTTTAATTTAACTAGAGAGAGACACAGAGAGAAAGTGAGAAAGCAAGCCACCAGGTCTGGGACTTGAATCGTGCTCAGCCATGTGGGAGTGTCCAGCGCCTTAACCACCATGCCACCTGCTGGTCCCCTACTTTACTTCCTAAAAAAATTATTTATTGTATTTATTATTTTTTAAATAATTATTTAAATTTATTTATTTGTTTATTTTAATTGATCAGAGAGGGACAGAGAGAGAGAGAGAGAGACAGAGAGAGAAAGTGAGAAAGCAAGCAACCAGGTCTGGGCATCAAACTACAGCTGGCCATGTGGTAGTCCAGAGCCATTAACTACTGTGCTACCTGCCAGCCCCTATTATTATGTTTTAATTTGACGGGGAGAGAGAGAGAGAGAGAGAGAGAGA
Organism: Tupaia tana; assembly: GCA_026018925.1. Classification (NCBI taxonomy): domain Eukaryota; kingdom Metazoa; phylum Chordata; class Mammalia; order Scandentia; family Tupaiidae; genus Tupaia; species Tupaia tana. Next base: position 21,109,422 of record JAKSZU010000017.1, read on the forward strand.
GAGAGAGAGAGAGAGAGAGAGAGAGCGCGCGCACGCGCAAGCCACCAGATCTGGGACTTGAACTGTAGTCACCTATGTTGAGAGTCCAGTGCCTTAACCACTATACCACCTGCCTGTCCCACCAATCTACTCTACTTTTGCACACCCCTCCCGATGTAGCTGAGCAGAGAGAGGCCAGGGGACCAGAGAAACAGCACAAACAGCAAATGCAGTTGAAGCCTGGGGCGTTGGTACCTCTGGTGTAGGAAGCACCCCTGGCGCCTGCCTTAGTATTCTGAACAACACAATTACAGAGAGAGAGGGGACTGGAAAGGCCAATGTGAAATCAGCACATTGCCATTAATCTCCATTAGATAGAAAGTAAGGCAGATGTGAGTGACTTCAAAGACTCTTGCTTTCAGCACCTTTCAGGTGACTGTGTCAGCCAGGGACCCATGCTCTGCTGGAGGGACCATGATATTTTCCAGATAAACAGTCCTCATTCACTTATTTATTTTCCAACAATGTAAGTGCTATGTTATTTCACCCAGAAGAAGAGTCTGCCTCAGAGAGACTTGAGAGACCAGAGTGAGGGACAATTTGGACAGACACAGTGGTACTACCTCTTAGAACACTGAGTGTGGAGCGGACTGCGAGGGCACAAAACTGTACATTACATGTTTATTGTTGCATGCCAGGACATCGCTCAGAGCCTGGCAGATAATGGGTACAGGAACACACACGCACATGTTCATGTGTGTGTATACACGGAAATACCACGAAGCCACAGGCATCTTTGCATTCTCTTGAAGATTTAAAAGAAAATAATAGGCATTTAATACAATCCTCTTCCTTCTCCTAGCTTGGAAAGGGTGAAATAATCTTCAGGCTATCAAGAATTGCTTCAGGACCAGCAGGTGGCATGGTAGTTAAGGCGCTGGACACTCCCATGTGGCTAACCATGGTTTGAGTCCCAGATCTGGTGGATTGCTTTCTCACTTTCCCTCTCACTTTCTCTGATCAAATTAAAATAAATAAATGAAAATAAACAAAATAATTATTAAAAGAAAAAAGAAAGTTGCTTCTATGGGGCCAGCAGGTGGCGTGGTGGTTGAGGTGTTATGTACTCCCACATGAAAGAACATAGTGTGAGTCCCAGACCTGGCAGCTTGCTTTATCGTTTTCTCTTTCTCTCTCTGTCTCTCTGGTGAAATGAAAACAAACAAACAAACAAATGGAATTAAATTAAAAAAAGAGTGCCTTCTACAGTTGACTATTCATGTAAACATCTGACAAATTGCTATAAACAAGCATACACAGCTTAAGTAGTAAATAGGTGAGATTAATGTCAAGACAAATAATGGTACATGTACATGTGATTATCACCTCACACCACAGTTGCTTTAAAATAAAATTACCAGCTTAATTATTACGTAAGGTATTATACCTCACAAGGCACATGGGTTATAAGTATGCATAAAGTAAAAAACGAGAAAGGAAGAGGTACTGGCCATTCAAAATACCCACTGCAATGGAGATAGATTCTTGTTTCTTTCTCTGATCCCATCAGAGGATCTTCAACACCAAACTAGATTTCTGGCAATATTTTCTTTGGGACAAAAATTGGAGATGGTATAAATGAATATAACTAACATTTTTTAAAGAATTGTTTTACCTTTATTTATTTATTTTTAATTTGATGGGGGGGGAGGGGGAGAGAGAGAGAGAGAGAGAGAGAGAGAGAGAAAGGGAGAGAAAGAAAGCCACCAGGTCTAGAACTCGAACCCCAGTAGGCCATGTGAAAGTCTAGTACCCTTAACCACCAGCTACCCGCAATACAACTAACTTTTACTGTCTTAACTGTGACTTCCTACAGGATTTTCTCTTATGATTAGGGAGCATTTCTCTGGGCCACTCTCCATGTCTGCCTCCCATTGTCCTCAGTGCCTGGAAAGCCTGGTTCCAGCCTGGAGCGCTCTACCTCTTCAGAGCCCCTTGCTGTGACCTGCTGTCCATGAGGTAGGAGGTCTGAGAGGCCTGCACACCTGCAGCACGGGAGGAGGTGGGGTCCAGTCTATCTCTTCCTAACCCCTTGGCCAAGGTTATGATTAAACTATTTTAGTCCACTCTGCTCTCCCCACCCCAGAAAATGGTCTGTTTCATAGCCTTGTGCCCCCAAGGGGACATGGTCTGTGTTCTGTCACTTGTAATGACTTCATCGTTCCATTCCTTTTCTCGTACTTCTTTATTTGCCAACTTAGCAACAGCACCTCGTTCTCTGTGTGTGTGCTCCTGTGCACCCTCAGAATCCAAGCGTCACTTACCCCCTAACAGAGACAGGAATGAGGAGTCATGTGGGGGTCTTTGGGCTTCAGTTACACAGCTGAACTTGGGGTTATTTTATTTTACCCAGTCCTATTTAAGGCAGAGAAAACTGGCTTCCTTTCCCCAGGCCGTTTCCCGGATCCCTCCTCTTTGCCAGATAGAGGAAGGAGGGCTCTTTACCCAGCAGGCCAGCACAAAGAATGAAGGGGCTCAGCCTCTCCCAGGGGAAAAGACCAGAGTTCTGACCTGGGGATTATTCTAAGGAAAAGTTTGGGTTTTGCTCCGTGGTCCCACCTGCAGGTAGGGCTGATATAGCTCCATCCAGAGATGCCTGGAGAAGCTGGGCCTGCCTGGCCTCCCGGAACTTTCCGTTCAGATGAGCAGAGAGAGGATCCGAAGGCCAGGCGCTCCCAGATGCTCCTTTCTGGAAAGAAGTGATGCGGAGTTTGGGGGCTCATGTTCCCTTGAATCATAGACAAAGGCCAGAATGAGACAAATCGGAATTCATTTTGATTAAATGGGAAGAGGAATCAAAAAGGCTGTTTTGTCTGCATTGTTCTCATCTGCTCGGAAGGAGGGTCCCACGGGAGAAACGCACCCACAGGCGCAGGCTGAGTCCTCTCTCCGCTTTACAATTTGTACATTCTGGGTCGAGGCCAACGTCTGCAAAGAGGGACGAGCGGGCAGACGCGTGTCTGTGGGGTGGGTCTAATGGGTGGACGATTCTGGGACTGAGGCGATTAGAAGTCCCCCGATGGGTTTGGATCTCTGGTTTGCGTTCAGTGATGGCGTTAAGCCCAGAGGGCGCGGGGACCGTGGACACCTTTGGTCCACCCAATAAGCCATAGGGCTACCCGCAGAGGAACAAGCGAACAGGCGCTGCCGGCCCGGGTCGTTACAGAGGACTCCCCGAGGCGGGAAGGGGCAGTGTGACCGCCGCCTGCGGTCGTCCAGCCGGCCCTGGCGTTAACATTCCTCTCCCTGCCAGTTCTAGCTCTGCGACCTCCCTCAGTCTGCGCCGAGCTGAAATCCGGGCAGTGGACCAGAATCCGTGCTCTGGGTTTTCGGTCCAGAGATGACAAGGCCCAGAAGTTCGTTAGTGGCAGGCGCCGTATTTCCTTTCTGGTTCCGGTTCTGCCTTCTGGCAAGTTCCTCACTGAGCGGCCTACGGAGTCGGTCTGGGATTCAGGATGCCGGCTGGCGCATTGCGCCCTTTCCTGCGGTCTGAGACAGGCTGCATTCCCGAACCCCGGGCTGACCGTGGGCCCGCGACTTCTCGCAGGGCGCTGCGGATCCCGGGCCTGAGCGCCCCACCCGTGGCAGCCGCGGCCAGCTGGGTCCTCTCTCCCTGGACAAGTCCCCGCGGAAGGAGAGGGCTCAAAATCCTCGCAGACAGTCCCATCGAGCCCGCCCGAGGGCGCGTGATCGCGTGGTTTTGTGGAGAAATGAAACTGGGGTGCACAGAGGGGAGCGCAGTACAAGCTCTCACCTTCTCCCGCCGCCGAGTGGAAGCCCCAGCTCTGCGAACGCAGCCGGGGCTCCCCGTGCGCGGCGCGCCCCCTGCTGCACGGGCAATTCGGGCCTCTAGACCCCCGCCCTCTGTGTCCCCTGAGGCCGGCGCGCCCTCTGCAGGCGGGGTGAGGCCGCCAACGCCGCGGCGCGCCCTGGTCTAGTCCTAAACGACGTCTCTACTCTCCCCTGGGTCCGGGATTAAATCGCGCCGCTGACACATTCGCCGCGCCTTCGCTGCCATCTGCCACAGGGAAGGTTCTGATGCCCCGGAGCCTCCCAGGGTCGCAGGTCTACAGCGCGGGGACAGCTGATGGCCGCGGGTCTCTCGGGCTGCCGGGGGTCGCAGTTCGCACGCTCGGGCGGCCCCCTTCCCTGAGTTCCTCGAACAGACGGGCGGGCACGATGCCCTGGTGTCCACGGAGTGGCTTCCGAGGTCGCTTGCTTGGTTGTCACATTGCAACCGTGAAGGAAACCGCAGAGGAGCTGGCCCTGATCATGTTGTTTTTAATGCTATCTGTGATACATTTCGAGAAGCATGTCTTCAAATAGTCACACACTCACGCCCTGATTCGGTCCTTGCTCATTCGTTCCCATTCCTGTATCTCGCCTTCCCCCGCAGTCCCACCAGGTACGTTCTAGAGCAGATACAGGTGGCCAGCGCGGTCCACCAGCTGGCTCGGAACATCAGTTACAATCTCTGGGAGGGACAAAAACAGCTGTTCAGGCAGAGGCTGGGAAGCCCAGACAGCGGGTGTCGCGTTGCAGAGACTCACCACGCCCCAGCGCAGCGCAGAGCGGGAGACTCCGGCCCGCGAAGACTGTAGGGATCCCTCGCAAAATCGCACCGCCAGGCAGCCAGAAATGCCGGCCGCCAGGGCGGTCGCTGGGTCCCACGCCCCATTCCACCCACCCCTGACCTTTGTTTTCTCTCCTCAACGTCCTTAGGCTCAGGGTGGGGACTTTTTCGCCTCCACTCTTCTTTGCCGCAGGAGGTGATGGTTTGCAACCGCGCGCAGACCCTAAGCTCGCTTAGAGCGTGCGGGTGGAAGGGCGCAGAGCTCAGGCCGCCCCCGCTGGGAAAGCCTGCAGGCGAGGGCCTCTGAACAGCCTCCCAAAGCCTCCGTCCCCAGTTACAAATACTTTTCGTACTGTGTATTTTGTACTATGCACAATAGTACATGCCCACGATACAAAGAAATCCAAACAGGACAAGAAGTTGCACATGCAGGCAGGTGTTGGGATATGCCCTCCTGCGTGCTTCATCTACGCTGCGTCGGAGCTCTTGGCTCGCTGGGTGCAGAGAGGCCCTCAGACGTTTGTGTGCCCTTGGACCCGCGTGGACTATGTCCCCAGTCACCCACGTCGGTCGGGCACGATGTCTAACTTGGCGGATTCTCGTCGCTTCTGCTCGGCAGCCTGCCGCGCGGTTTCCCGCGGACAGCGGTGTCCTTTCGGGCGGGTTCCAGGCGAGCGGAGCCAGCCCTCTGTGACTTTCCGCATGAGAGCTCTTGGTATCAAACGCTCATTATTGACTACCTTGATATCTAATAAGGGCGAGGGTTTAGGGAGGGAGGGCTCGTTTTTCTTTTCATTTCTCCATTCCGTTCACGATGAACGTTACTGATGGTTAATAAAATGTAGTTTGTGACTGTAATATGGGGACGGAGTGGTCCCAATAAATGTCACAAGATATAAGAGAAAAAAGTAGCCTACGACGGCACACGGGACTGTACTCTGTTTTGGCTAGGGATGCTCTAAAATAACCTGTTAACACATAGCAGAGTGCATCCCTGTAATAACCTCCTCAATCATTTATTAAAAGTCGTGTCAAGCAGGCCCGTATAATTCATCTCTATGCAAATACATCAATGTCAGGCCATTAGTGTATTGCTCAGGTTTTTATTAAAGTGCATTCTTTTTAATTCAGCCCCGTAAAATACGAGCCCCATTGCTCAAGAATTATAGCAACTATTAGAGTAACGTATGGGCAACAGGCACTCAGAAAATAAAAACCAACAGATAAAGTGGCAGGGTCACATCGCAGGAGCAAACACTTAACAAAATAGCAGTGGGGTAATAGATTTTTTTTTTTTTTTCCTTCCTGGGCCTTTGGTGAGAGGGTGTCATGGGCCTCAACACCTCAGAAAAGGCAGAATCTGGAAGTTACTCTGCCGGGTGTACCCCTAGAACCAGCTTTTACTGGCTTTCTTAGAGTTGGGGCGAGGGAGGCAGAAGCTTCCTGAGCTTTTTGATATCCCACTTCCGTCTCATCTCAGTGGGAGGATTTCAACATTCATCAGAGAAAAAGGTCTCGTTTTTAAGGCAAAAGTAGCTTGAGAGATGTCAGTTGTAGGGTTTATCGCCATCTCTTCCCCTCGCTCATTCAGCTCTTCTTTCCTTCTCCTCCTCCTTCATGGCCACTTCTCATTCCACACTAACCTCACCCGTGCCTCGCCCATCTCTCCAACACCTTCTGGGATGGCCCTTCCTTACAAACCCACTTGCTGGGAAGGCTGAGAAGGGCAGTATGAGACCAGAAAGGCCTGGACTTGCTGGCAAATTTCCCTCTCCTGTGCAGAAGCCTGGGGAAAAACTTTCCACTGGAATCAACATGTGACCGAAAAATAAGGACATCTTGCAGCTTCTGAAATGCAGGCACCCTGTGCCTTCCCCTTTCACATTCAGGCGGCCCAGTTTTTCCTGGTTAGAAGGCATTGCTATACATTTTGCTAAACCAGAGAACGTTCCAGTCTGACCCAAGAGGGACTTTGGATGGATGACCTCCTATGTCCCTTCAGCCAATGCCCAAGCTTGAGGTGGGATGGGGGAGGAGAGCGAGAGAGCGAGAGTGAGAGAGAGAGAGAGAGAGAGAGGAGGTCTGAAACAGCAGCTGACAAATCCCTTGGAGCAGTGAACAGCATCAAATTCAGTTTTTTATTTTTAATTGCCATTGGAACAATCAATTTTCAGAGGCTGAAGAATAAACCTCAAATCTAAAATACAACACAGCTTGCCCAGAAAAAAATAGAGAGAAAAGTGGAAAAAACTCCTAAGAACAATCTCCCAGATTTAATGAGAGAGTCGCCCACATCCTCATCACCCCAGCATGGTAATTGAGCAGATCTATTAACTTGTTACACTAGATTTGTTTAAAGAGACTATTACACAGTCATTTAATCAATTTGTTACACTGGAGGTCCTGACTTATGAGACACTTGCCTTATGATTCCTTAATGACTGAATTAATTTGTTTTAATAAAACCAACATTGTGTACAAGTACATTTCTAGAAATGTAATTTTGGAGACAGAACAGCCCAATGCTTCATCTGATTAGGTCCTTCTTATGGTTTATCAACGTCTGTAGTTTCTGACATAGCTGCTTGTATGGAGTATTTTTCTTTTTTATAGCGCCATTAATTTAATATGGATCATTAGTTCTTTATACACATGCGTGTTCTGACAAATGTACCCAATGAATAATGCAGCTAATGTGCTCTGGCCCAAATGCATCACATCATAAACAGAGACCTCTGCAAAAATAACAACAATGAAATAAAACACCGCCTCTGGTCACGGTGGTCATCGCCAGGATAGCATTCCAAGCTATATTTAAGTCTTGTTTTGCAGAGCAAGACATGTTTGGCCCAGGATTATATCAACATAACCAACTGGGTCTAACTATGTAGTGAACACAAATAGATTTATGGTGAATTAAGGTTTTCTTGAGAGCAGATGCCAGACAAGAAAATCGGTTCTGCTCTTGATGGAAACTGACGTGTGTGGAATAAAATGTAAATAAACAGAAAGTCTCCAAGAAAAGGGACTTGATGTTATTGATTATGTAAAATAATTAGGACATTACAAATGATAATGCACTACAAATAGTTGGCATTTATGCCTTGCTATTTTGTAGGAAGAAACCGTTTAGGCTATGAAACACAGTGAAAGAATGGGGCAATAAGAAATATGACTACTGGGGTGATTAGGATGATCAGTTTGGAACCGATAACTGATATAAATGATAACAGAGTGATCCCTATGCAGAAGTAACCATTTGAATTTAGAAGAATACAGACAGAATGATGGTCCTGTCTGGTTATTAGAGGCCTAAAGTGGCTGTCCATCACATGAGTAGCTATATACAGAAGCCAAACATTGACTAAATAACTTAACAATCATTACAAGGAAGAAGGAGACGTTGGGTATATTTTCAATAAGGAAATGCCTTATAAATCTTTCTTAACAATGCTGGATAGGCATTTGAACTTGATTTCATTTTAATACTCTTTACTGTGCACATATTAACAGGATATTTGAATGCTTTCCTGCTGTGCCTTTCAAACAGAAATAGACAAGTATATTGATGAATGGAATTTGTAAATAAAAATATATGTCTATGTCTGCTATCTCAGAAGTAATTATGATTCTCCCATACCAATGAAACTCAGCTTACAGTTATGTGAATTGAAAGAAACCTGTATACTAATAGTCTGCCAAAAAATCCCACCAAGGGACCAGCAGTTAGCGTAATGGCTATGTTGCTGGACTCCCACGTAGTGGACCGTGGTTCACGTCCCGGACCCGGTGGCTTAAAACTCATGTCAGGCGCGTGTGCGTGCGTGCCCAAGATCCCGAGAGGAGATTGGAGGAGAAGGGATTGAGGTGTGGCCATCCCCCCTGGGGGGTGATTTCTTGCTTTCTGTTTCTCTGTCTCTCTCTGTCTGTCTGGCGAGCGCACGCGCCCTATAGCGAAAACCTCTCCAAAAAAAAGAAAGGAAGAAAATATCCCACCAAGATTTCAGTATGAGGCAGAAAAATCTGATGTGGTATTGTTGATGGTCTATGGTTAAACAATGTATTATTATTCATGGTTGGGATTTGAATCTTCCAAGCGCAGCCCTGTGGATAAACCAGGCTGAGTCACTCACCCTCAAGTTTGTGAATAATATGTAAGATACCACTGGAGTTTTAGTTCTTGAAGCATAAACATTTGGAAAACAAGAAAGAGTTTTAAAAATCATACAGTGCTTCAGTTCTGACATTTTCACAAGCTACATTTATCTTTTCCATTTCACTATAGCTCAGTGATTTCTCTGCCAGAGACAGGAATGTTTATGATGATAAATCAGTGTTGTTTAATTAGATTCATCTTGACTTCATTTTAATGTTAGTTGGAAATGTATTTCTTTAGTTTATAAAAATGAATAATTTAAATCAATTCCTGGTATAAAATAAGTGGCTTGAGACCAAAAGTCAATGCTAGATCTTTCTGGAATTTTTGGATTTATTCTAAATTCCTTATGTAATATCTTACCTTCTTGCTTTGACCTATGAATTTTATGCATTTCTTCCTACTTGTAAGCAGCTAATGCTAAACGTGTTTGCTATTTATTACAAAGTAAATGAATTTGACCTTTTGCCCATTTCACCAGATGCTATTTCTGACCATCCCAAAAAGGCCCGTTTAAAGTCAACAACATTAAGCATTTGAGGTCATAAGACCGATTCAAGGTCATTTTAATACTGGCAAAAGGTTAATTAGATCACTGCATTAAAACTGGAATAGACTTTTAGTCAACTTCATCTAAATAAGCGTAGACGAGCCGAAGCTGCCTTTCAAACTTTCCTTAGAGATTCTAGATCATTTCTCAGAACGGCAAAACTAACTTTCTGGAAACACGATTTTAAACATTTCCTTACCAAATTTAGTAACATCTGTCATTTATTGGGCGCTTACTCTGCAGCAGGCACTATATAACATACTTTATATCATCTCATCTAATCCCCCAATAATCCTGTTAAGTATATATCATGATGATGATGGTCTTCATTCTATAGAGATGGCTTCTGAGGCTAAGAGAAGAAAGTAACATTAACAGAGGTGTTAACCGATCAATAGGTGCAAACTCAGCTCAACTGTTGCATCATGCTGTCTCCATGACCATACTACTATTTAAAAATGCAAACACTTTTATCTTATTTTGCAGCTGTTGTCTTTCCCATAGTGTAACATAAGACCTAAGAAATATATCCAGTTTCTTTGGTTCTAAGAATAACGAAACTTTTGGTATTTACTTCACAGAATAATTCTTTTTTTTTTTTTTAAGAATTATTTATTTAATCTTATTTAATTTATTATTATTAGTTTTAATTTGCTATAGGGCACATGAATTCACCAGAGAGAGACAGACAGAGAGAGAGAGAAAGTGAGAAGGCATCCTGTCAGGTCTGAGACTCGAACCATGGATAGCCATGCGGGAGTCTAGCGCCCTGACAACCACTTCACTTGCTGTCTCCTACCTCACAGTACACTTTAATAAACAAGTATTGAGTATTATAATAAATCGGTTGTTCAATTAAAACTGTTTCTCCTGGTGTGTATGACAACAAACACAACCAAATGTAAATGGCCTATCTCCACTAGTAGGGAGTGTTTTGGCAACTAAGTGAGATACAAAAGCAGGTCTTGGGGCCAGGAGGTGGAGTAGTGGTTAAGGTGCCAGACTCCCATACGACTGACTGTGGTTCGAGTACCAGACCTAGTGACTTGAAAATCCCAGTGGCTTAAAAATTACTCAGGGCATGTGTGCGTGTGTGCCCAAAATCCCGAGAGGAGGGAGAAGAGACTGCGGTGTGGTGGTGTGGCCATCTTCCTTGGGGGTGATTTCTTACTTTCTGTCTCTCTGGTGAGTATATGTGCCCTATGGCAAAAATTTTTCTCTCAAAGGAAAAAAAAAAAAAAAAAAAAGCAAGTCACAAGATGCCTGTTAGTGCCTAGGAAAAGTAACTCACTGAAAATTTCTAATAGCTCTTGAAGAAATCTATTTGCACTGTCCAAAAGACAGTTTCTCATGTTACTCTGTAGAAGTAGATGGAAACTTCTTTCCTGGTAAATGAACCTAGGGATCACAGATGGTACCTTAAGTCATGTGGGTGCCTCAGAGACAACCTTCGCAAGGTAACTCTCAACGTGATTTTGGAATTTTAGACATTTTCAGATAGCATCGTACTTTACAGTTATTTTTCCTGGTGACAGGAGGGATTTGGTATTCAGTCTTCCTATTTCAGCACGGTCTTGTTTTTGTTCATTTCATCTGGTCCTTAACCTGTTTTTCCTGGGTAAGCTGGACTAAATCTTCCAAAGGGGAAAATACCTTTTTCTCTAATCTTTATTTATCCAGATTATTTTCTGGTTAGTGTCTGAGATGCAACTTTTTGGGACACTTGCATGGATTTCAGGGACAATCTTCTCATAAGCCAGTCTCTACTTTCAAGATGCTCAATGTCCGTTGTATACTGTGGAAGATTTGTCAGTGGAGTATCTGAGCTTAGGAGCAATGGAAGACCCCTGTCCTGCCTCTGCGTTCTCCAAATGTCCGTGAGACTGGATTCCCTTTGGGACTAAGTATTTAAGGGGCTACAAGCAAGGTCAGTTGGTGAGTAACTCAGTGTCAGGGCCCAGCAAGGAATTTTCTTTTTTCTTTTTTGAATAACAAAATTAATATAATGAATATACCCATTACCCAGATTCCAGAATTATCATAGTTTAGTTTCCAACATAGAATTTAATTCCAGTATACTAAATATGATAAAATCAATAATTTGGTCTAGGGGCTGCCAATAAAATCTATGATCTCCTAATCACTGCTGACAACTAAAATTTCAACTCCAATCTGCCTGATCAGAGGCAGCAAATATTATTTCTAAGTTCCATGTGTTCAGACTCTAATTGGTTTTTGGACAGTTATTTTTTTGCTGTAGAGCACATGCACTTGTGGGAGAGACAGAGAGAGACAGAGAAATAGAAAGCGGGAAATAGAAAGATAGAAAATAGAAAGCAGGCTGCAATCCCTTCTCCTCCTGGGAACTTGGGTACACACCACACACACTCGTCCGGCGTGAGTTTCACGCTGCCGGGCCCAGGACTTGAACTGCAATCGACTATGTGGGAGTCCAGCAACGTAACCATTATGCCACTTGCTGGTCCCTTGGACAGCCACTTTTTAGCTCCTGGCCAGTATATACGGCTAATGGAAGACTAGATGCCCTTGGTGTAGGTGAGCTCTGAGGCAAAATGCTCCAACTGTGACATCTGACTATAAAATAAGAAGGTAGAATTTGTCCCTTAAAGGGGTCTGGTTTCCTTTCTTAGGTTTTTCTCCTGGTTCTACTTTGAAATTCTGAGGTCTAGTCCCACTTCTTTGACTTTCCTATAGGGATCATAAGGTACTGTATTTATTATTATTATTGATGTTATTATTACTGACTATTGTTCTGATTGTAAATAATGCCATCTTGCAGTAATAGTAACAGCAATGGTTGTAAGGATTCGAATGAACTCGATTCTTGGGAACGACTTCAGAATTCTGGAGTGCCTTACTCTGAGTCTAGTGGAATGGCTGACATTTTATTTTTGGTACTCCACAGAAGCAAGTCAGCTTGAAGATGGGTCTCCCCCCCACCCCGACTCCTTTTATAGGATGGCAATAAACACGGCTGTATCTCATTAAATTTAATGAGCCTTCATAAAATAACCATTACATTCTGAAGGTAATGAAAGAATAGCTTTGATGGTTAGTAAATAAACTACCAAGGGCAGTTTCATCACGTTCTAGGGCTACATGGGTGCAGAGGAAATCTGGAAGGGAGTAAGGCCAACCCAGGGGTGTGCCTGGGCTCATTATATGAAAGCTCACGAGGAAACAATCTTCATTTTGGCCAGGGTGTTCCTAACTATGCTCTCTGGTTGTGAGATGTGATTAAATTGATTGGCTTGAAATCCTGCTGAAGGGTCTTACGTATATTATGTCACGGATATTGAATTTGAATACTATTGTAGTAGGTTAGACTAAATAATTTATTTTGTAAACATAGAGGTAGAGCAGATTGAATAGAGTATGCAAATTTATGTAAATAGCCCTACAAATTCAGACTCTTCTGATCCAAGAGCCCTGGTACTTTATAAACAAGGCAGTAACATTGTAAATGAGGAGTTATTAACCTGTGGTCCATGGCCCAGTAGGGTCCTGAATTTATGTGCAAAATTGCATGCGTGTATACTTTTCCAGAGAGAAGGTCCGTAGCTTTCATTAAATTTCCAAAGAGGTTCTTTGCCAGAGGAGTTTAAGAACCACAACTTAGTTACAGTAGAGATGTCATATTAAAATAAATCGCTTTTACACTGTCTACTTTTCAGAAAGTGTCCCTTCATTACTATTACATATTTTATGAACTGGCTAGAATGAAAAATCTCTGACTTTTTAATAAAATTCTTTACTTTCCTTTGTAGATACACAATTAAAAAATTTGCTACAGGGACACGCACTCATGAGGGTGGGGAAGAGAGAGAGAAAGAGAGAAGGTAAGAAAGGAAGTGGGCAGGTCCGGGACTCGAACACTGATTGGCCATGTGCTAGTCCAACGCCTCGACCACCACACCACCTGCTGGCTCCTGTAGTTTTAATTTTCAATCTTTATTTCTTGAAGTCACTTTAGTAACAAGTCAATGAAGGCTTTGGCCAAATGCAGTGGTGCTGAAAAGGGACTTAAAAGGACCAAAGAAAATATATGCATATATAAATGATCCTTTTTTGGGTGCTATGTTTTTTTCTTCCCAAAGTCTTTTTTATCTAGCCTATAGGCTCCTTAAATTAATCTGATAACAACCCAAATAATTTAGATTGAGAAATGCAGTAGGAACACTATAGTCCCTTCATGATCCCTACGAGACAGGCAGAACACATGGAAGATAGTTTTACAGCTGTGGAAAACGAGACCCAAAGAAATGCAGACATGTGTTTGTGGTCACAGAGGCCCGGTCTCTGTACGCCAAGCAAAGGCACAGACTCAGACAATTTTAGAATTGGAAAAAATCTTTGACACAATTATTGAATCATACCTTACAATATCAAAAAGAAAGAAAGACTTTGAGCTAGCACCCAAGTCTCCTAAATCCCTACCTCGAGCTTACTGATGACACCACATTATCTCAGGCAACTGAGTTTGTATTTACAATCAAAATAAGCATGTAAATGGGAACCAGCAGTTAGCGTAATGGCTATGTTGCTGGACTCCCATGTAGTCGACCGTGGTTCCCGTCCCGGACCCGGTGGCTTAAAACTCACGCCGGGTGCGTGTGCGTGCATGCCCAAGATCCCGAGAGGAGAATGGAGGAGAAGGGATTGCGGCGTGACCATCCCCTCTGGGGGGTGATTTCTCGCTTTCTGTCTCTCTGTCTCTGTCTGTCTGGCGAGCGCACGTGCCCTATAGTGAAAATCTCTCCAAAAAAAAAAAAAAAAAGCATGTAACTCACAGTGCATATTGACTCAGTGATAATTTTCACATTGGCCGATTCTTTTTCTCTACCATTAGTGTGTTTATCTGTCTGTCTATCTGTCTACCTATATGCCAGTCATCTATGTATCCATCTGCCCCCACATACACTGTATGTGTGCTCACAAAATATAAACTCATAAAAGCTCCAGTGTGTGAAGTGCTGATTATCTAGCAGTTAGAACAAATGAATTTCTTAGTGAAATCTTCTCAATTTAGTAGGACCTAATCACTCTCAAATGAAGGTATTTTGTGTTAAGAATACTCTGAAAGATTTTTTTAAAAGGAATTATTTATTAATTTTATTTACTATTATTATTTTTTGATTTGACCAGAGAGAGAGAGAAAGAGAGAGAGAGAAAGTAAGCCACCAGGTCTGGGACTCAAACCACAGTCAGCCAGGTGGTATTCTAGTACCTTAACCACCACGCCACTTGCCAGCCCGAAGAAACTCTGAAAGTTTTAATCAAGTTGTTCAAAATGTGTTTTTGTTGTATTGAAAATTATAAACTTAGTGGACACATCAGAAGGATGGTGGATATTTATTAATAGCCTAATAAACCCACCATTTTTAGATATATAACAGCCTAAATAAGTGAGTACCTGGCTTTATGCTGATGAATGGATTGTACCACTTAAGATGACCTGTGCGAAAGTATCAGTGGTTACATATCTCTTAACAAACATAAGGTTATCACTCAGTCTGGAGAAATATTTCTTCTTGTGTGAGTAAATAAATCGAAAAGAAACCCTATTATCTTTTCTAATAATGTGCCTGTGACACAAAATGAGAAAGTGGGCAGCAGCCTCTCGGGTTATAGAACAAGCAGCATCCTTACCCCTTACAGACGAGAGAGGGTTCCGAATCCTTGAACTTACCGATTCTTATTCACATACGTTCCTTTACCTCTTGGGAATCCTAATGAGAATTCCCACTTGGAAGCTGGAGGCAGGTCATGGTTCCTTATATTACGGGTGGTCAGCCCAGCTGCAGCATTGAATTAGATATTGTGAAGCCTGTGGCAGTGGTCCTGTAATCCCAGCTATGTGGGACAATGAGGCAGGAGGATCAGGAGTTCGAGGCCTGCCTGGGCAATAGAATGAGACCCTGTCTCTAACAAATAAACAAAAACAAAAAGAAAGAAAGAAAAAGAAAATAAAAATTAAGCACTTCAGACCTCATTTGGTACAAATACTCAGACTCTTCTTGTGACTTGGGCCTGCTTAATAAAGCTATTGAAGACTTCAGTTAATCTTTTGATTTCCTACCTGTTGAATAGGTTACTCCCTTAAAACAATGCATGCACAAACTCTTTTTTTTTTCCCCCCAAAGGAATTATTTAATTTAATATTTATTTATTTAAATTTGATCCAAGAGGGACAGAGTGAGAGAGAGTGAGAGAGACAGAAAGTGAGAAAGCAAGCCACCAGGTCCAGGACTCAAATCGTCGTCAGCCATGTGGGAATTTAGAGCCCTTAACCACAACGCCATTTGCCGGCCTCTCATGGATGAACTCTTAAAGAGGCTTGAATCCATAGAACGGGTCCACAACTTGGCTATTACATTATTAGGTGATATAAAGGTAAGAGTAAGTTTTCCTGAGTCCTGCTGTTCTCAGAACTCTAAGGTAATATTTCAATGCTTAGGGAAACTTGCTAAATGCTTTTAAAGGAGAAGCATTACTATCTTGCCAATGAAAATGTTTGCCTCTATTTTTCTTTTTAATCTGTTTTCTAACTTTAGAAGTAGGCACAGAAATGTGAATCCTTTAACTAATACAGACTCACATTAATACCAATAAACAGAAACATGGACAGCAATGAAAGACCTTCATAGTGAACTGTGTGCGTGCGAGCTGCAAACTATTGCTTACATATAAAATAATTACCATTATTTTATTGTAGCAGGGTCGTAATTTTTGTTGCATTATAAATATCCAGATCCAATTTTTTTTCTACTACCACAGCAGTTTCTGAAGATGTGTAAACCCATAGTGTTATTACTCTCTAATCTAGTTGAGGTGATGAAATAGTGCCAAAACTCTCATTGCAATTTCATTAGCATATTCATGAGTCGCACTTTTGCAGTGTTGCAGAAACAACACAAATTGGTTTGTGGATTGTGAACTCCCCCTTCTTCTTCTCTCCAGAAGCACAGACTGTAGATTAGCAAATCAAGTTGGCCCACAAACTTCTGAGAACTCATTGCACAAGCTCCCTGCTCTGCCCTTTATTTCCATACATTATGACTCTTCTTCTATTGAATGCCATGTGAATGGACATACCGTCCAATGGAAGAGCGAGTTCTGGGGCTTGAATGGCTTGGAAAAACAGCAGCTCTGGAAAAGTCAGGCTGAAGTGTCCTGCTAGAAGAGAACGTTTCTTCAGTTGTTACTGATGATTTTTTTTCTCCTGATCTTTATTTTTGAGTAGGAGTCAAGAGGGCATTTATAACTCTGGTTGATTTATAGTTGGGTTGAAACTGGCCAGTAGTTCACTGAACGTGTGTCCATGTCTCTTTGGCACTAACTAGACCGCATTTTCCAGGATCCCTTGTGTACTGAGTTCAAGTGGATGGCATGTGATGCACATCCTCCTAGGCCTGTCGTACACACTTTGTGATATACACTCTTCCTCCAGCTCTGTCCACTGGGTGGACGTTGACCCTCAGGGTAATGTTGGCAGCCAGCAGTTCATAACGATAGAGCCTTCATCAGCCTGGGTTCCTGTATGACCGTGCAGAGCTCCTGCTTTTCACTCTTCCATGAACTTTACATGAGAAATAAAAGTCCTTTTTTAAAAAAAAATTTTTTTTTGGAGAAGTTTTGGCTATAGGGCGTGTGCGCTTGCCAGAAAGACAGAGAGAGATAGAAAGGAGAAATCACCCCCCAAGGGGGATGGCCATGCTGCAATCCCTTCTCCTCCATTCTCCTCTCGGGATCTTGGGCACGCACGCAGACACTCCAGGTGTGAGTTTAAGCCGCCAGGTCTGGGACTCGAACCGTGGTCAACTACGTGGGAGTCCAGCGACATAGCCATTATGCTAACTACTGGTCCCTTAAAAAATATTCTTTCACTTTTAGTTTTTGTTATAGGGCATATGTGCTCATGAGAGAGAGAGAGAGAGAGAGAACAGAGATAGAGAGAGGTAGAGAGAGAGAGAGAGTGAGTAACCACCCCCCAGGAGTGATGGCCATTCCACAATCCTTCCTCCTCTAAGTCTCCTCTCAGGATTTTGGGCACACACACACAGGGCTGGTGTCTTTCTCAAGCTGCCAGATCTGAGACTTGAACCATGCCATAGGCTGTGTGGTATCCAGTGCCTTAAACTCCATGCCACCTGTTGGCCTGAAGTAAATGTTCTTTGTGATAATCCACTGAGATGTAAGATTTTTATCGATTAGAGCAACTAGCATCTTTTTTTTTAAAAAAAGAATTATTTTATGTAACTTTACTTATTTTATTTATTTCTTTTAATTTGACCAGAGAAGGACAGAGAGAGAGAGAGAGAGAGAGAGAGATGGAAAGTGAGAAAGCAAGTCACCAGGTCCAGGACTTGCCAGGACTTGAACAATTATTGGCCACTCCCAAGGGTGGGAGTCCAGCACCCTTAACCACCAGCACTCACACTGTCTTCTTTCTTCTTTTTTTTCCCTACGATACAGATTTTTTCACTTACAAATGCATATTCATCTTCAGAAAAATCTCTTTGAATCTTTCAAAAACATGTATTAGACTGTGCGTTCTTATATAGAAGTACTTTGAAAATCCAAAAGTGCAACATAAGTTTTTAAAATTATTGATATTTCTGGTAATTTGGGATCACCAGCACTTGGAATCTCACAGTTCTAACACACGGGAAAATCTATCTTACTCTTAACTGTAGTGGCAGCTAAGGAAAGTTACTCAAGGTGACCACCTCTTCTTTGCTGTTACTGCTTTTGATTTATTTGTTATGTTGCTTTGGTACCTTCAAAACCCAGAAGCCATTAGGCTTTGTAAGAGCAGTTAAAGATGGGAGATACCAAGGCACAGTGAGAAAATTATTATGAAAACTACAAAAGTAGATTGGTATAAAAGGGAGTTAATTCTGGAATTTTTCTATCTTATTTGAGAAGCTTCCTATGTAGAAATCAGGATGAAGTTTAAATATACTATAAAATCTTTTTACTCTTACTCCAGCCAAGAATCCATTGTATTTAGAGTGCATAACTGTTTTGAACAGATGAGAGCAATATATGAGGTCATCCACGTTTACACGCATTTGATTATAAATAGATTTCATTTAATTTTTTTCACAGAAAGATCGCCATAGAAGTACCTTGGTCGTGTGATGCAATGCAACATAACTGATCTAATTAGAGCCTGTTTTCTTGGCTTGCAATCTTTTTATACTGGAGGGATTGCTTTTCCCATGGGAGAAAACTATCAGTAGGTAACACACTTTAAGAGACAACTGCAGAATATATTTCCTTTGCCTTTTTTTTTCAGGCTTCAATCCATTGCTCAATTTAAGTATGGAAATAGTGCTTGTCAAAGACTTCTTGACACATGAATTTTACAACACAATATCAGCACACCTGCGGCTTGGATTTCTAACTCATTGATTGCACAATATACAGCTAATCCGATGTACTGCTTGTAGACGTGGTTTGTGCAGTTATGGTGGGCAACAGCACAAGCTTTCTTTAAACTAGAGAGTTCGTTCAGGTTTTATTTTCCTTCTTTGGGCAGAAAAAAGTAGACGAGGCCTTCTTAGTGGATAAACATAATGCTATTGAGGCTGTAGCATGGGAGAGTAGGGTTTGCAGAGCCAAGAATCTCTGGTTGCCTTTGGGGTCAGCAAGGCAGGGCCTTCTGAAGCCTCAGGGAGGAAGCTAGGAAAGTGTGCTGGGAGAACGCAGGGTGATTAAGAAGCAGGTATCTGTAACATGCTTGGAGAAAGATGCTTTAAAATGAAAGAAATTATTTCACTTGACTCTGATGTATTATCACTGAGCTGAATTAAAATGGAGGAGAAAAATGTGTTTAGAATTTGCATTTAAGAAAGAGGAGAAACAGTAAATGAAAAGGTTAATCTCTTTTCCTTCCTTTCATTATGTTTAGTTTTAGGGATGGTGTATACTTACTGTCAGAGACTTATTTTCATTCCCTAAGGGCAGCTACTGTAAACTGCTTAGTATGTAACCTGTCAGACCTTCTTGCATATTTAAACACATAAATTAAAAGCCAAGGGATCATCTAGAACACATTTTCAAGCTTTAAAAATATTCACTGGGCCAGTCTGTGACATGGTGGTTAAGGAAGCTGGATCCTACATGGCCTACTGTGCAGTCCAAGTCCTGGACCTAACAGCTTGAAAAACATGCTGGGCATGTGTGCATGTGTGCCCAAGATCCGGAAAGGAGAATAGAGGAGAAGGGATTGCAGCATGATCACTCCCCATGGTGGTGGTGGGGGGTGCTTTCTCGTGTTTTTGTTTATTTATTTATTTTCTCTCTCTCTGGTGAGCTCATGCACTCTCTAGCAAATTAAAAAAATTCCTTAACATATTATGACAATATTTCCTTGTTGATACAAAATAATGTGTTTTTGTACAATATAGTATTACAATATAGTGTGCAGGATAGTGTGATAGGCAGGATTTTAAGAATGAATCTTGCCCTTGTATCCTTTTCCCTTTAAGTGTGGGTAGAATCTCTAAAAGTGAGGCACTATCATCCACTTGATTTTATAGAAAAAAGATTACTTGGTTCTCCTTTAAAAATGCAGTTTTTCTCTAGTAGATGAGCAGAAATCAGAGACTCAAAGCACAAAGGGGTTTTGTTGTGAGAGAGCTTCTGCTGCCTCCCTATTGTGAACTGCTTATGGAGGGGACCACGTGAGAAGGGATGTGGGCAGCCTGCAGGAGTTGAAGGAACTCTTGACAGCCAGCAAGAATAGCCTGTGAAGGTCTTAGTTGTAGTCATAAAGAGCTGAAGTTCAACAACAACTTGCATGAACCGGAAGTAGAGACTTCCTTAGTTGAGCCTCCAGAGGAGAGCGCAGCCCAGTTGACTACTTGATTTCAACCTATGAAACCCGAGCAGAGGCCCCAGCTATGCCACGTCAGATATGATATTACAGTTGATATTACGTCTATGCTCACTTTACAGGTGACAAGACTGAGTGATATAAAAACTACACAACTTTTCTGTGCCAAAGCCCAAATTCAAACTGATAGCCTGATTCCAAGATCCATCACTACATTCTGCACTTCCCCAAGCTATTGTAACTGCCGGCCATCTAGAAAAACTGGCCATAAACACACACACACTAAGCTGCAAGTCCTCTAGGGCTGAGTATGTCCCTTTCATTTATTGATTTATTTAGGGGTTTTGCCTTAGTGTGTGTGTGTGATCACTGGAGACACACAGAAATAGGGAATGGGAAAGAGAGAAATCCCTCCCACTGGGGAGGATGGTCACCCCGTAGTCCCTTCTTCTCCATTCTCTTCCTGGGATCTAGGGTATGTACAGACATGTGACTTCTGTAATTTTTAAGCCACTGGGTCTGGGACTCCAATAGTAGTCGGCCATGTGGCAGTCCAGTGATGTAACCGCTATACCATCTGCTGGCCCATGTATGTTCTACTTTTATGCTAATAAATTGTATTTTTACTCAAGTTTCTTGTTTTCTCATGTAGGTTACTTTATCTATGTCTAGTCATAAATACACATAAAATGGTAATTTATATTCTTTCTAGTTTACATTGAGTGTATAATAATGGGAAACATAATTGTAGGGCAGAGCACAGTCTACTCATTAGATTTTTATCTCTAACAGGGCCATCAAAAAAGTTTAAAAGGGGACCAGCAGGTGGCGTGGTGGTTTAGGTGCTGGACTACCAGGTGGTTCCAGTTCTGGACCTGGTGACTTGCTTTCTCACTTTACCTCTCTCTCTGAAAAGTCCATGTCTCTATAGCAAATTAATACTAATAATAAATAGGGAGCAGCAGATGGCATAATGGTTATGTTGCTGGACTCCCACACAGTTGACCGTGGTTCAAGTCCTGGACCTGGGAGCTTGAAACTCATGCCAGGCGCATGCGTTTGCGTGTCCAAGATCCCAAGAGGAGAATGGAGGAGAAGGGAGAGTGGTCATCCTCCTGGGGGGGTGATTTCTTGCTTTCTGTCTCTCTGTCTCTCTGGTGAGCACATGCACCCTATAGCAAAAGTCTCTCTAAAAAAATAATAAATAAAATTATATATATATATATTTATATAATATTTTTTAGAGAGATTTTTGCTATAGGACACATGTGTTCACCAGAGAGACAGAGAGAGAAAGAAAGACAAAAAGTGAGAAATTACTCCCCAGAAGGGATGGCCATACTGCAATTCCTTCTCCTTCATTCTCCTCTCAGGATACTGGGCATGGACATGCACACAAGCCGCGTGAGTTTTAAGCTGCTGGGTCCAGGACTTGAACTGCAGTTGACTACGTGGGAGTCCAGTAAAATAACCATTAGGCAATCTGCAGGTCCCCAAATTAAATAATTCTTAAAAAACGTTTAGAATGTTAGAGTTGTGGGAACCAGCAGTTAGCGTAATGGCTATGTCGCTGGACTCCCACGTAGTCGACCGCGGTTCGCGTCCTGGACCCAGTGGCTTAAAACTCACGCCGGGCGCGTGTGCGTGCGTGCCCAAGATCCCGAGAGGAGAATGGAGGAGAAGGGATTGCGGCGTGACCATCCCCCCTGGGGGGTGATTTCTCGCTTTCTGTCTCTATGTCTCTCTCTGTCTGTCTGGCGAGCGCACGCGCCCTATAGCAAAAACCTCTCAAAAAAAAAAAAAAAAAAAGATTAAAAAAAAAAAAAGAATGTTAGAGTTGTGTCCCTAGTCCCTGTCCTCTTCACAGCTCACCTTAAATGGTTATCCACAAGTCAACATTTTTCTCAGATAGAGTCTAAACTTAAAGAGAAGGTCTATGTTTTAAACATTTCTCTCCCATCTAGTACTGTTCCTGACGCAGCAACAGGTTCATCTTCATTACATTAAAACTCAGCTTATCGCAAACTGGGCTGCAGTGACCACCCTCTCCCCACAGTCCTCTTGCAGCTGGTCTCATTTTTTGAAAGTAAGAATTTCCATGTTAGCTATCTTTCCTCCTTTGCTCTATAAAAAAGTCTTTACAATTTCAATTGGTACTCTGGTGTTCCAGGGTTTGATTAATGAGTCCGTGTTCAGGCTGTCCCTTCCATTTAAAGTGATAATAACTTTGATGGTGTCCCCTTCACCCTTTGTCACTAAAACTAAACAGCCTCACTTTTTAAAAGTTTAACCTCAAAGACTACAACCTTAATCGTTCCATTCATTACTATTAAAACAGTCTTTCTCTAGGACTCTCAATTTTTGTGCTGTGGGGACCAGAAATTTGTATATAATTTATGATTTGGTATCCAAGTATCATCCTGTTTCTTAGTTGTATTTACTGTGCCTGCTGAGTTGATAAGTTTGCACTCTTGACTGCAGCAGGTCCCTGGGAAAGGCTCACGAAAACTTGGAGATCTATTTCCTGAGTCGTGACTTTCTGCTTTCAGATGACCTCATCATTTTCTTCTTATTAAATGATTCCTTCTGTCTTTATTGATCCTTTTTGTTTTGGAGTCTACTTAAGCTGACATTAACACTGCACATCAAGCCTTTTTAATTTTTTTTAGAGGTTTTTGCTATAGGACATATGCACTCGCCAGAAAGACAGAGAGAGACAGAGAGACAGAAAGCGAGAAATCACCCCCTAGGGGGGGATGGCTACACCACAATCCCTTCTCCTCCATTCTCCTCTCGGGATCCTGGGCACACATGCACATGCGCCTGGCGTGAATTTAAGCCATCGGGTCTGGGACTTGAACCGTGGTCGACTGCATGGGAGTCTAGCAACATAGCCATTACGCCAACTGCTGGTTCCATACACATCAAGCCTTCTTATGCTTATTCTTTGCATGTTTTTTTTTTTTTTTTTTTTTTTTTCTGTTCCTTTGTTTTTAACCTATCTGTGTCTTTGTATTTAACTTAAGTTTCTTGCTGATGTGTGTGCATATGTGCTAAAAATCCTGAGAGGAGAATGGAGAAGGGATTGCAGCATGCTCATTTACCCTGAGGGTGATTTCTCACTTTCTGTTTCTGTCTCTTTAAACCAGTGTATTCCAAAGTATACAATGATGGAATCTCCTTCCTGTATCTATACCAGGCACTCATCAAAGTACTCTGGGCAGGTCTTACAGGAGCTACTTTGCAAAACTTGCACAAGTGCATGTGTCCTGTAGCAAAAATAAAAAATCTCTCTCTCTCTCTAAAGAAAAAAAAAAAAAAAAAAAAGAAGAAGTAGACAGAAAACCAGTCAAGATAGAGGGGCTTGAACAATGTTATTAACCAACATATCAGCCAGTGTAATTGATATTTATTGAAGGCTACACCCATTTACAGAAGAGGCAAAACTGATTTAATTTATAAAATCATCAAGATTATAGTGACAAAAGTGATCAGTGGTTGCCTAGGCCTGAGTATGGATAGACTAACGCAGAGTCATGAGGAAACTTTGGGGAAGTGTTAGGTACTTGCGTAGTTAGATGAGTGCATACATTTGTTAAAACACATCAAATTGAACACTTAAAATAAGTCCTTTAGTAAATTAGAGCTTACTAAAGATTAAAAAACTTTTATAGAACTTCTAAAAATGAAAACAAAAGAGCATGGTAAATATTGAAGGAATAAAGGCAGAAGAGAGTCCATGCGTTTTGCTGAGACATGGAATACTCAAGTGAATTTACACATGAGTGGTACTCACCGTCCTGGTCTAGAAAGCATGGGCAAAAGCTTAAAAATCAGGAGGTGCAAAGAACATTTAGGGAGTAGCCTGTAGTGGCTGGAGTACACGGAGAGAAGCAGTGAAAGGTCAAAGGTGGTTTGAGTGCCTTGGGAGAGTTCTTACGCCAAGCAAGCCCCAAGTACAGTAGCTAAGTGCTATGCATTGGGAGCTGCATCTGTGTGACCAACTGTGGTTTAAATCACATTTCATGGCTTGAAAAACCAGGCATGCATGTGTGGATGCATACCCCAAATCCCCATAGGATGGCGAAATGGAGAAGGAATTGTGGCATGAGCATGCCTCGTAGAGTAGGTGCTTTCTCTCTTTCTGTTTCTAGTGAGTGCATGTGCCTCCTAGCAATTAAGAAAAAAAAAAGAAGAAGAGAGTTTTTATGCCTGATGAGTACTGATATACTTGTAGATAAAGGAAAGAAACCAAGAGAAGAGGAGTTTCAAGTGCAATGAACAATGAGCTGATAGTGGTTGATGGAGGAGGTCTCTGTAGATGAAGAAAATTGCCACACCTTCCTCAATTCAGGGGAAAGAGAGAAGAAATGGAAGTGGGAATCTTCAGAGTTGATGTGAAAGGTCTCCTACTTCTATGTAAATTTAGTCATTTATTATAGTGAAGTGGTCAGAATGGGTCTAGAGTTTCAGGGTAGACATGGCTCTGAATAGCTGTGCCAGGCATTAATAAGAAATGAGTTGGGGCCGGCAGGTGGTGTGGTGGTTAAGGTGCTAGACTCCCACATGGCCAAACATGGTTCAAGTCCTGGACCTGGTGGCTTGTTTTTTTCACTTTCCTTAACTCTCTCTGGTCAAATAAAAATAATAATAATAATCAGTAAAGTAAAACAATTCTTCAAAAATAACAAGAAATGAGTTAATGTAATAGTTCTCTTGTTTCATAGTAGATGACAGTTGTGGTTGTTCTGTGGAAAAGTGGTTCCTCGGGTTAAAATTTTTGAGAAATGGTGCATATGGAATCTCCACATGGAAATCCACAATTCACACCAGGTCCCACTAAGCTCTACAGAGAACTAGTTTAAACTAATTTAAACCAGTGTATTCCAAAGTATACAACGATGACTCTCCTTCCTGTATCCATATCAGACACTCATCAACATACTCTGGGCAGGTCTTACAGGAGCTACTTGGCAAAACGTGTACTTAAATATTGTGGGGCCATTTAAAGAGCCATCAAAGTTAGACAAGGACGATTTGTGATAGATTCTGTCAGTGCCATTTTCTTGTATTGTGTTACCCAGCTACCCAGGAGTTAGGGAAGGGGAACAGAGTAAGGAATTCCCAAAGTGAGAATGTCAATTGTAAAATGAGTGTTATTAGCCTTAATGTCCATGAGATTAAAATGGGTGGAAAAATGAGAGAAGCCAGAATAGTAATGGGAAACAGAATGACAGGAGAGGTGGCATTTATTTATTTATTTATTTAGTATAGTGTGCATTCATTAGCTGAAGAGAGACAGAGTGACAGAGAGAGAAGGAAAGTGAGAAATCACCCTCTCCCTGGGGGATGCCATGACACAATCCCTTTTCCATTCTCCTCTTGGGTATGCACACACATGCATCTGGTGTGATTTTCAAGCTGTAGGATCTGGGGACTTGAACCAGTGTCACCTATGTGGGCTCTAGCACCTTAACCATCATGCCTTATGTTGGCCTACTGGTGACCTTTATGAAGATGGAGAGCAAGTTTGTAGAAAAGAAGTAGGAAGGTAGAAGATGGTAGAAAGGCAATTTTGAGAGTTGAAGATCAAAAAGTACTGCCTTCTAAGACCCATTCTTCAGCTTTCATTGGGATTTGTCAAAATGTAGATGTTATCTATCTGGAATGTACAATCGAAACCATTTCTGCCATCATTTTCATAGAGATAGTTAGAACTTTGCTGTGGAGACAGCGAATCAGGTGGTTTTCAATGGGTGTTCTTTTTTCCCCATATCTTCAACAAAGAGGAGACCAAATGACATCTAGTCTGAGAAGGCTGACAGCCAACCTTAAATTATTTTGCAATGTAAGATCTTTGTATCCATAGACTGAGGACAATTGCTCATTACTCATATTGATTTATATTAGGCAGTGCAGTGAACATACAATTAATAGTTGACTTCATTGGCAGCCAGCTGTTAGTGCCATAATTTACTATGAGGATGGTTTGGTCCAGGGATGAACAAGAATTATACTGGGAACTGTATTTTTTAGCATTTTAAAGGTCAAACTCAACTCTTATAATTTAGTCAGAGGTTTAGGTTGATTAAAAAAAAGATTTTTGCTGATGCAGAGTCTCTCACATGCTAATGTGAGGCTAAGCTTTGGAAAAATCTTTTATCTCCTGATTTAAAGTTGCCCTTGATTTTAATGGCTAATGAAAGCCAGATTTAGACTGGATGTAAAGTATCTTAAGATCCTCCTAGAGAAGTTCTCAGAGTCTCAGAGAGTCAGAAGTCAGAACATAGCAGCCATTTGGCCGCGAAAAATCTTTTTTGGTTCTTGGAAGAAATACACAAACTCACACTGAAGAAATGACCATAGCACAGGTGTGGCTCAACTGAAAAATCAAAAGCAGATGGGGTGGTGGGTGGTGGGTGGCATGTAGAAATGGTGCCAGATTCTACACGGCAACTTCATGGTTTGAACCTTGGACCTAGGGGCTTGAAAAACATGCAGGGTATGTGAATACTGCATGACCAAAATCCTGAGAGGAGAATGGAGGAGAAGGGATTGTGTCAAGGCTGGCCTGACATGTGTACGTGTGCATATATTTTTAAAATACCTTTAAAAAATAGTTGCTGTAGGGTACATGCAATTGTGCACAAACGCACGAGATTGCACACTCCCCAGGGGGATGACTGCACTGCCATCCTTTCTCCTCCATTGTCCTCTTGGGATTTTGGGCATGCACACACATACTCCTGGTTCTTTTCAAGCCACTAGGTCCAGGACTTGAGTCATGCCATATGTGATCCAGCTGCCTTACCCACTGTGCCACAGGCTGGCCCATAAATGATTTTTAAATTATTCTACCAGAATGTAAGTACCAAGAGGGCAAGGGCTTCATCTATCCTGGTCTCTGCTGTATCTGCACACCTAGAATAGTGCCTGGCAAACAGCTTCTTGATAAATATTTGCTGAATGAATGAATGAGTAAATAATTGAAGAGCTTGTTTATTGTGCTAAGGAATTTGGACTTTTTTCTAAGAATGATAAAAAGCCATTTGAGAACTGTAAACAGGGGAGTGATACATTCAGTTCTATATTTTAGAAGGGTTAGTGGAATGAAAAATGAGCTGGAAGGCATGCAAAACTAGGAATAGGTAGGCAGGCAGTCCAGAGAGATGATACTGATAGCCTGAGTTTTGGAAGTGGCAATAGGGTTAATGAGAAATTGGGGTATCCTAGAAATGCTTTTGAAGTAAAGCATGCAACAGATGACTTAGTGACTGATAGGCTGTGGATTGTGAGGAAGATGGCTGTGTCATCCTGGTAAATGTTTAATGAACGGCTTTCCTGAAAATCAAAATTAAAAAAAAAAATCCCTTATTTGTGTCATTTGCCAATTCCCATGGTGCAAATACTCCCACCATGGCTAAATTCGAGATATCCTGATGAAATTACAAAATGAGGAAGTGGGGAGAGATCTGTCCTATTTTCTTCTGCAAGCTGATAGGAACTGACTCCAGCTCACCCCTGGGATGGAAAAGTCACTGATGTCATGTAGGTGTCTGGTAAGAACAAAGCAGTAGGTGGTGGTGTCATTCAGTGAGAGGGTGACAGCATTTAGAAGAGCAAATGTAAAGGAGTTGTTTAGATCTATTCGAGACACGTGTCTAAATTGTAATGTCCCATGGGTATTGGAAACACAATCTTTCTTTCTTTCTTTTTTTTTTTTTTAGAGAGATTTTTGCTATAGGGTGTGTGTGTTCGCCAGAGAGACACTGAGACAGAAAGTGAGAAATTATTCCCAGGGGGATGGCCATGCGGCAATTCCTTCTTCTCCATTCTCCTCTTGGGATTTTGGGCATGCGTGCACACACACCCAGTGTGAGCTTAAGTCACTGGGTCCGGGACTTGAACTGCAGTCAACTACGTGGGAGTCCAGTGATGAAACCATTTTGCCATCTGCTGGTCCCAACAGATCTGGCTAGTGAGAAAAGTGGGTAAGAACAGGAAATTGGAGATTTCACTCCCTAATGAGCTGACAACTAGATGCAGGCCGTGGTTCTCCTCTTCCTTTTCTCCACCTTCGGTGTTGAGGACTATTTAGAAGAGAAACTGCTCATGGGACTGAAAGTCCAGCCTCAAATCAGAGTTGTGCCTCTTCTCTGATGCTGGTTGTTGACAGAATAGTCATTGTGAAGACCACTGGAGTGGTATTCTGCTTCTGGGTTTCAGATTGGAGATGGCCAAGATAAGGTAAGGAAAGATCACAGCTTTTGAATTTTTACATCTCAGAAAGATAGCTGTTTTTATTGAGTCAGAGAAAAACTCACATAAAGTAACGGAATGATCCACACGGAAGTATAAAAATAGCTGTAACTAAGAGCCCAACGGCCTGGTTCTGCGAGACAAATACTCCCATGCCCTCGCCTTCTCTTCCATAGATGGGAAAAATTAGTGAAAGAAAGGGGGTAAAGGTAAAGAGCAAAACCCTGTTTTTACTCATCCAGAAACAGCTATGGTATGAGGCAAAAGTAAGGTATTTTAAGTTCTGTGAGTTTTAAATTCCAGATCTCCTTTCTCATTCCACTTCATTTCCTTGCCATTACAGTTTGCCTCAGACAGTAAAAAACATTTATTTATTCATTCCTCCCAAGAGACAGAGATTTAGAGAGAGAAAGAGAAAGAGAGAGAAGCACCCCCTACAGGGTTTTCATGCTGCAGTTCCCTCAGCCTCAGCCAGCCTGGCTCATGGGCATGCATGTGCACAGGGAGCTTCTGGGGTCTGAACCCAGGACCTTGCAAGTGGTTCCAGTTGAATTGCTGCTACACCAGCACCCAGCTTCTCTCAGATCTTTTTTTTTTTTTAGAGGTTTTTGCCAGAGAGACAGACAGAGAGGGCAAGTAAGAAATCTCCCACGGGGGATGACCATACTGCAATCCCTTTTCTCCTCCATTCTCCTCCTGGGATCTTGGGCACGCATGCACATATGCCCGGTGTGATTTTCAAGCCACCTGGTCTGGGATTAGACCTGTGGTCAGCCATGTGGGAGTCCAGTGATGTAACCACTACACCATCTGCTGGTCCCTTCTGACATTTTTAATACCAGGCTAAAGGAAAGCTGACTTAGGGAATTGTTTAGTTTGGATTTCGTGAGATTTATGTTGAGGTTCTGAATAATTTCCATGCATGACTATATTATTCCTCACAGTCCTGATGTTGGGAAGTCTTCCAGGATCCTCTTACTACCTATTCTACTGATATATGTTGTGATGGGAAGATGCAAGGCCAGAGGGCGTATCTAAGTATGAATACATCCTACAGTCCCTGTCTCTGGAAATATGTTGGATATGGAGGAGAAAGGATGACAAGTACAGAGCTGGAAGTCAGTCTATGGACAATTCTCTCTCTTCATCTGACATGCATGAATTCTAAGTAGGGATTTATTGTCATCAATGTCGAATCAAAGTGGACATTCTCTCTGGTCAGAATAGATTCAATAATATAGGGCTTTACATTTACCATGGTAAACTCACCATGAACTTTTGTTTTCTTGTTTTGAAGAGGATTGTACAAAACGGTATTTCCCAGACTTTCTGTGTTATGCAGACATGAACTGCAGCGGAACTACAAACAGCAGGTACCTCTGTGTGGGAGGAAGCATGTTTTATGCATCCCCATTGATTGGATCATGACTTAGCATATGTCATGCATCTTGTCCTCACAAAGTCTGTTGGTTCCAGATTAAATGGCACATGAAATTGCCAACAGTAACATAGCTTAATACTTTGTAAATATTGTCTCAATAAAAATATGTAGATTTTAAATAGAGGTCCAGCATATAATGTTAATGATATTCTTATGTATTTTATATGCTAGTCTGCTGTGTATATTAGTTTTTTTCCCCATTGTATTTCTAGTTACTTGTTGTTAGTACAAAGGCAATACTAATTTGTGAGTGTGTTTATATCTAGCTACTTTATTGAACTCACATGCTGATGTATTATTTTCTCCAATTTTGCATGTATTTACACTACTTTTTATTTATAAATAGCAATAATTTTGCTTCTTTCTTCCCCGCTTTCAAATGGTTTTGAGGCAATGAGACTTATTTCTTTTTCATAAGCAGCTCAATTATTTGTGGTGATAAGGGTATAATTTATGTGACTAACAAACAGATAATTAAAATTAAAAACTCACTTTAGCCTAATATTTTAAACTCTTCTGTCAAAACTGTGATAACAAATAAATAAGAAATTACTTATTTCATTTATGCTACACCTCGATTCTTTTTATTAGCTAGCATAGAATTTTTTTCTCCTATTTTAGAGTTTTAGACACAAGAGATTAGAGTTGTGATTGAACTCACAGGGAGAGAAGCAGAATAGACAGTACAGTGACACTGCTTATCTTTCTTACAGCACGTATGTGTTCCTCAAGTTGCCGGATCTGGGACTCGAACTGCACAGTTGGTCATGTGGGATCCAGTCACCCCAACCACCATGTTACTGACTGGCCAGACAGGGAAGACATTAGATCTGAATTTGTAATTCCTCTTTAAAAGATAGCAGTGCACCATTTAGTAAAACAAAGTAATTTGTACTATTTAGAATAATAGATGTTTGCCCAAATTAAAACCAACTAAACTCCTTCTCAAACAATACTATGTTTTACTTAATATGAATAACCAATTAGTCAAACATTATATAAGGCAAATGCCTATGATTCAGAAAGGTTGTTAGCAATAAATACAAAGAAATGTTAAATGTTAAATAGGATAGTCCCATGAAGGAAATTTTTATATTTGGCTTTTTTTTTTTCTTTTTTTTTTTTTAAGAGAGATTTTTAGCTATAGGGCACTTGTGCTCACAGGAGACACGGGGAGGGAAAGTGAGAAATTACCCCCTGGGGTGTTGGCCACGCAACAATCCCTTCTCCTCCATTTTCCTCCTGGGATCTTGGGCATGCACACACGTGGGCCCAGTGTGTTTAAAGCCACCGAGTCTGGGATTAGAACTGTGGTCGGCCATATGGGAGTCCATGGACATAACGGCTATGCCATTTGCTGGCCCCTGTATTTGGCTATTTAACATCCCTCAAGTAATATTATAGTTTCATGAACTCTGTGTGCTTTGTAGCTCCCTGGAAGTTTCAGGCCATAGATTTCTTCTCTCCCTCTCTCTCTCTCTCACACACACACTGCTTTGAATACTGTTTTTAAGAAAGCAGCTCAAAATTTAATTGCTTTTTCTGAGTATGTTGCCCGTGGGTAACTCTCAACAGTCAGTAAGCCAAGAGAATAAATACAATAGAAAACAAATAAAGATCTCGTGAATCAGATTTAATACTTAAGGAGGGTTTGATTCTGTGGACCATCATTCAATACATTCAACAAATGGTATATTTATTGAGTACCTGTAATTGTTAGCATTTTTCTTGATTCCTGGAACAAAACATGGATATAATCTTTGCTCATTACCAGGATGATCTTATTTAAAAATTTGGGAAGAAATCTTTTATAGATTTATATATTGATTTTTACAAAATGATCTATTTTGTCACTCCATTTCTACTGGCCTGATATTTCCAGTTCTTCCTGCAAAAATAAAGGACAGCCATTGCCTCCTTCAGTAATTCTACCATTTCCTTTTTTAAAAGTTTATTTATTTATTTCCTCCATGAGCAAGAGAGACAGTCAGAGAGACAGCATCTCCAACAGGGTCGCAACTGTAGACCCGGCCAGCCCCAGATCGTGGGCTCACACATGGTGGGCATACAGGGGGAGGCCTTCCAGAACTCTCCCATGTGTAACAACCTCACAGAATGGATAGTCCATATTGCCCCCCTTCATTTCCTTTTTGATATCACTTTCTTAGCTCTTCAGTTTCACCATCTTTCAATTATTTCTAAATTAACCACAAGGTAAAACAGCAAAATTGGGGCTTTATTTTTGGATCTCATGGCAATGAACACTAATCACTAGGAGGAGGTGCATATTCTCAACATTTTTATACACACACACCCCTGACCATGTGAACACTACACAATTAGTTGTCATTTTTAGTAGGAAGGACGAAAGTATAAAAAGGATGCAGGGTATAGGTTCTCCTTGGCCTTCTCTTTGAGTTCTGTTCTAATACCCATGAAAGTTGTGGGTTAAGATAGAGCTTCTGATTGTCTTCTTCTGGGATTCCTCCACTCTTGGAAGCCCAAACTAGGTCAGGCTGGGGCTCAGAGAGCGGAAAACCTTAAGGAAGAGTTTGGCCTTCTCCTCTCTAGGCCTTATGAGCCTTAAGAGGAAGGGATGGACATTCTCTTTTGTTTACATACCTTTTTAGCATGTTACATCTGGATGTCCGAGGTCAGATACGTGAGGGTGGGTGAAACTGGGCAAGAAGATGGCTCCGGTACTGCTTCCAGTCCAGGTGGTAAGCTAAAGTAATAGAAGGAATCCTTTAGGTTTCTTACGTCCTGTCCAGTTCCCCATAGCAGAAGGTCAGAAAAGGATGTTCCCATGCTGTAGCTAGTGGCAACCATCATGCGTGTGTTCAGATCATCCTTTGTGTTTTACATCTCTCCTTGGCCTACTGCAGTGGAGACAACCGTTAAGTCCCAGAAGAGTCCATCCTAGATAGTTCCTCTTTTATTAGGAGCCTCAGACAACAGAGCTCCTCTACCTTTGCTGGAGCAATGATGCTCAGTCGTGAAGGTGTACACGCATAGGTAGTCTAGTTCATGTTGGTGATGTGACATCAGGACTTTTAAAGAATAGAAAGTGCATGTTGATAATAAATACCCGATGTTAAGCTGATAACTATTAAGCCCTAATTTTTCCCCTTATTATTTATCTAGTTGCAAAGATAAATATGAATGCTATAAATAATTCAGTCAATTTAGAAATGTTTTAAAAAGGGGCTGGATCCATAGCCTAGAGTTTAAGGGAAGCAGATCTCACAATGGCTTACCATGACTTGAATCTCACCCCCATGACTTGAAAAACACACCAAGCAGTTATGTGTGTATGCCCCAAATCCCAACAGTGTGGACAAATGAAGGAGAAGGGATTGTGCTGTCATCATGTCTCATTTGGTAGTGCTTATACTCTGACTCTGTTTTCCTGTCTCTCTGGTGAGAGTGTGTGCCCTCACCAACAGAAAAACAATTTTTTCAAAAAATAAATGACCTCAGGGACCAGCAGTTAGCGTAATGGCTATGTCGCTGGACTCCCACGTAGTCGACCGCAGTTCGCGTCCCGGACCCGGTGGCTTGGAACTCACGCCCGGTGCGTGTGCGTGCCCAAGATCCCGAGAGGAGAATGGAGGAGAGGGGATTGTGGCGTGGCCATCCCCCTGGGGGGTGATTTCTCACTTTCTGCCTCTCTGTCTCTCTTTGTCTGTCTGGTGAGCGCACGCGCCCTTATAGCAAAAACCTCTCCAAAAAAAAAAAAAGTAAATGACTTCCATAATTTTAAATTTTCATAGGGCTTACCATTGTTTACAATATACTAATTGTGAAAAATAGTTATTATATTAATGATGTGTGCAATATAAAAATGCATTAATATATTGATATATATTATTATATTATACTAAATATATAATAACAATGGCTATTATATTAATGTAAACATAACAACATTAGTAATATATCTTTTTTTAGAGAGATTTTTGCTATAGGGTGTGTGCACTTACTGGAGAGACAGAGAGAGAGAAAGTGAGATATCCCCTGGGAGGGTTGGTTACACCATAATCACTTCTCCTCCATTCTCCTCTCGGGAGTTTGGGCACACACATACACACGCGCCCTGCGTGAATTTTAAGCTGCTGGGTCCAGGACTTGAACTGTGGTTGACTATGTGGGGGTCCAGTGATGTAACCATTACACCATCTGTTGGTCCCAAGAATGTATTTTGAATGTATTTTATATCAGTACACATAGACCTTATTCTAACAACTGCAGAGTACTCCCTTATGCATAATTGATTTTTGATTTTCCCATAGTTTTATTATACATTTTGCTGCATTAAACATTGTCATGTATATATATACATATAAAAATATATATATATATATATGTGTGTGTGTGTGTGTGTGTGTGTGTGTATTTTAAAGAATTATTTTATTTGACTTTATTTATTTTTAAAATTTTTTTTTTTTTTTCTTTTGGAGAGGTTTTTGCTATAGGGCGCGTGCGCTCGCCAGACAGACAGAGAGAGACAGAGAGATAGAAAGCAGGAAATCACCCCCCAGGGGGGATGGCCACGCCGCAATCCCTTCTCCTCCATTCTCCTCTCGGGATCTTGGGCACGCACGCACACGCGCCCGGCGTGAGTTTAAGCCGCCGGGTCCGGGACTCGAACCGCGGTCGACTACGTGGGAGTCCAGCGACATAGCCATTACGCTAACTGCTGGTCCCTATTTTTAAAATTTTGACCCAAGAGGGACAGAGTGAGAGAGAAAGGGAGAGAGAGTGAGAAAATAAGCTGCCAGGTCCAGCACTTGAACAGTGGTTGACTATGTGGGAGTTCAGCACCCTTGACCACCACGCCACCTGCCGGCCTGTCATATTTGTACATTTTCAAGTATATTTATATGATGAACTCTTATAAGTAAAATCACTGGATCAAACGATTAGCACATTTGTAACTTTAATACGTTTTATTAAATTGCTTTGCAAAAACAAATGTATTCTCACAGCATTTGTATTTATTCTCACAGCATTTGAACATTTTCTCATATTCTTGGACACTTAAAAGCTTTGAAATCTTGTAAGATGAAAATTCTATGATTTGTTTTAATTTGTATTTTAAGTAGAGCCCTGTTAATTGATTTTTTAAAGTTCTTCTGTGAGTTTCCTGATCATGCCTAGTGCCCATTTTTTCATTTGTGTTTCATTTTCCTTTTTGCTTTTGGTTTGAAATAACTCTCTGTGTGAGAAGAAGTTTACCTGTTGTCTGACATATTTATTACATATATTTTTTCCTGTATGTTATTTATCTTTTGTTTATTCTGTCATCATTTGTTCTTTTACTGTCAATTTAAAAATTCTACCATTCTTAAATCTGTCAGTCTTTTATGATTTTTATGATATTTCTGTTGAATCTTATTTTTTACTTTGATGAAATGTGTGAAAACGCTTTTCTCACTTTGAGATTATAGAAATTTCACTCATGCTTCATTCAAGTTTCTTGTGACTTCATTTTTTGCATCTGACTAAGTCAGGACAGGAAGTTACAGGAGTCGGAGCTCTGCTCTGGTTCCTCTCTTTCTCTAGGTCCTAGCTGTCAAATGATGCATGAATGAGTTTAATGAAAAAATTAAATTGACACTTGAAAAATGGACTTCACAGAAATATGATAGGTTTAGAGAAGTTCAACCTTTATTTAAAAAAAAAATTAGAGAGATTTTTGCTATAGGGCACATGCACTCACAAGACAGAGAAAGAAAGCGAGAGAGAGAGAGAAATCACTCTTTCAGGGGGATAGCTGTGCCACAATCCCTTCTCCCCCATTCTCCTCTTTGGATTTTGGGCACACATGCACATGCACCTGGTGTGATTCTCAAGCGGCCAGGTCTAGGACTCCAACTGTGGTTGGCCATGTGGGAGTCCAGCACCTTAGCCACTATGCCACCCATTGGCCCCTCAACCATTACATTTACAAAGGAAGCTTACATGACAAAATTGGAACCTCTAGGAGAACAGAAGATGGGGACTATTGTTAGTCTGGGGAGGAGGGACCTCCTCCTTTGTACTTCACCAATTGAGGACCTTACAGGTTCTGAAGTCTTAGGTTTTCCTAATCACAGTACCAAGAGTCCATCTGTGGAGTTCTTCAACATTTGTGTAAATGGTGAGGATAATATTACTGGCCTGAAACTAAGGCTCTCAGTCTTATGTCCAATGTTTATGGTTTTTTCTTTGGATGTGCATTATTTGGATGAAAAACATTTGTGTAGAGAAATATGAACCAAAAGCTGAATTTGATCACTCATCTTTTAGTCCTCTTTTTGAGTCATTAGGTCACTTCTGTGGTGGGAATTCAGTGTTTCCCTCTTTGGAAGGTCACTTTTGTAATGGAGGTAATTTGTGTGTCTTACTGGTAAAAGGCAGGGTACTCATTTTCCTAGTAAGTGTTTGGAGACTGATATTTTCTCATTCAAACTGATTTTAGGACTTGGAATATTACTCAGGAATAGAAATAAAAATGTCATTGTTACTTATGTTTTTTATCATTTTAATAAATTTGCCAGAGGGCACATGCACTCTCCTGAGAGACAAAGAGAAAGGAAGAGGGAGAAAGCACCCACCAGTAGACTGTGATCACAGCACAATCCCTTCTCCTTTTCTCCACTTTGTTGGGACGCTGAGCATGCACACACATGTGCCAGGTGTGTTTTCCAAGCCACTGGGGCCAGGATTTGAACTGTGGTTGGCCATGTGGGAGCCAGCTCCCTTAACCATTAGGTCATAGGCCAGCTGGTGTTTTCTGTTTCATCTGTATTGAAATGCTGGGAGGCCCAGACCTGCCAATGGACTTTATGCAGCTCTGCTGTGTGTGAACAAAGGGGAGTGCCTTACTTTCCTCCTTCTTTTCTCTAGGTTTGCTCATATTCCAGAAGTTGTATAAAAACTACTTTGCTAGTAATTTTAATTTTTGTTGGTATAGGTTCCATAGATTTTTTTTTTGATTGTTCCCAATTTTCACAAACGTGAACTTCTCAACGTTCTTCTAGTTTGTGTTTGCATTGCTCTCAGAAGTACCAAGGGGTGTTTGGGAGGTGAGGGGACATATTTGGATTACATGAAAGAAAAGACCCAGTTGTCATGTAGGAATACAACTGTGAAATAGACAGTAAAGTATCGATATTTTCT
This sequence comes from Tupaia tana, assembly GCA_026018925.1. Classification (NCBI taxonomy): domain Eukaryota; kingdom Metazoa; phylum Chordata; class Mammalia; order Scandentia; family Tupaiidae; genus Tupaia; species Tupaia tana. Next base: position 21,146,468 of record JAKSZU010000017.1, read on the forward strand.
GCAAAGTGTTAAACGATTGAGAGTGTGTTGTTATATAATGAAGCTCAAAAGTGCACATCTTGTCAAGAATTCTGTCTCCCACTTATTCCTACTAGTGTGTCTGTGTAAGATTGTAGGCTCCCTGAAGGTTTTAGCAAGTGAATCATTAGCTATTTTGCAGGCATATGGAGAGCTCTGGAGTGAAGGGGCGTGGAGTCACCAAAGTAAGCTGATTGTAATCAATGCTTTGTAATTAATGCAGGGACATGTCTCTCCATTCTCTTTAGTATTGATGTGGGATCATGCTTAGCACATGGAGAGATGGATGAACCTCTTTAGTTGGTTCACTTGGAGGTATCATAGATATTTCTGATTTCTAGTTATGCCCTTGGCTTTATAAAGCAATATATCCTTGTAGGCTTTACTATGAGGTGACATAGGAAAGTGACAACAAAATTCCCTGCCTTGCTAGATGGCACCAGTACGATCTCATGGCAGTAACTGAGAGTCACCCTTTGTGTCTTTGTTTCTAATGCACTTCTTATATCATCTGTCACCGACTCCTATTGACTGTCTTCTAAAACATACCTGGAATCCAGGTACTTCTTTCTGTCCCCCTGCCATCACCCGCGTCCACCACACCATTGTTCCTCACCTGGGCATCGCCATGGCCTTCTGGCTTGTTTTGCTGGTTCCACACTCACTCCCTTACAATCTATTCTGCACCCCGCTGTTCTTGAGAGATCTTTTAAAAACATAAAGGATATCACAACATCCTTTTGCTTGAAATTCTCAATGATTTTTTTCATTACTTTTCAAATAAAATGACAAATCCTGTAAAATGGCCTCCAAGTCTTGGATGATCTGGCTTCGATCTCTCTGAAACCTCATTTTACATCTCGTTCTGCCTGTCTCAGTACACCGCAGCCAGGCTGGCCTGTCTTCTGGCTCTCTGACACACCAAGCCCTTCAGTGCCACGAGGCTTTCCTGCCTGCTCTTGCAACTCCTTGTATATTAGCTAATCTTCATGCTTCACTTTTGGCTCAGATGAAGCCTATTCTGAGAGCTTCTCTCTGACTGTCCAATGTAAACTTGCCCCCCTTATATATTGTCTCATCCCTCATTTTTCTTCCTTGCACTTACGATTTGTAAGCGTATTTAAAAGTTTCATTTACTTGCTTAGCTCCTTTCTTTCCTGCTGGAGTAAACTCTTTTTTTTTTTTTTTTTTTTTTTTTAAATTTTCATTTATTTATTTATTTATTTATTTATTTATTTATATTTTGGAGTAAACTCTTGAGGCCAGGAACTTTTCTGTCTTACTCATGGCACTGTCATCTTCCCTAACAAAGTGCATGGCATGTCCTAGGTGCTCCATAATCAAATCAGTGGATTAAAATATGTTTAATTTTACCAGTGAAATTTGTGGAATGGTCCGTATAAAAACAATAAGCAACTTTAGCTAGAACTGGTGAGGAAGCCCGGTGGGGGAGTGGAAAGGCTTGTGGATAAAGAATCAGGAGATCTTGTTTTTTAGTTTTGACTTTGTTACTAAGAAACTTTGTAACCTCTCTGGACTCTGTTTCTGCATCTGTACAGTTGTTCTGAGGTGTCCTCAAGGGCTAATATTTATAGTGTCCTTTAGATAGCTAGAAGGAGAATGGGACCAGCAGTTAGCATAATGGCTATGTCGCTGGACTCCCACGTAGTTGACCATGGTTCTAGTCCCGGACCCGGTGGCTTAAACTCACGCTGGGTGCATGTGCGTGTGTGCCCAAGATCCCGAGAGGAGAATGGGGGAGAAGGGATTGCGGCATGGCCATCCCCTCTGGGGGGGTGATTTCTCGCTTTCTATCTCTCTGTCTCTCTCTGTCTGGTTAGCGCATGCACCCTATAGCAAAACCTCTCCAAAAAAATAAAAAAAGATAGCTAGAAGGAGAACTACCTGATATAAGATGCTCCTAAGCTTCTTTTTTTTTTTTTTTCCCAATGATAGAACGTGTGTGTGTGTTGTGTGTTTATGTGAAAGAGAGAAAGTGGGGAGAGAGAGCGAGAGAGCGAGCAGTAACCTTTGATGACGTTCCATCATGCTGTGATTCCCTTTCCCCAGCTCTCAGCCCCTCAGGATCTTGGGGACCAGCACTTGTTACTTTTAGGCTGACCCCAGGATCTGAACAGTGGTTGGCCATGTGGCTTCCAGCACCGCAATCCGGGGCACTACGGACTGTACCATCAGGCTGAGTCAGATGTGCCTAAGCTTTTGCAACGCAGATACTCTTAGAATTTTGGGGCAGCCAACTCATGATCTACAGACAAAGTTTCTTTTCAACAATCAAGAAGTGTAATACTAAGGTTGGAACTAGGGATTTCTGGATGCTGTTTCCCACTTCAGTCTTTAAGTGATTGCGAATGTCTCTTTGGACTATACAAGGATCCCGAGGAATGGGAGTAATTCATCCTAAGTGGAAATGGAGAGATTGCCTAGAAGTTTGGCAGTCTTTTTGATGGACCTGAAAGTGCACATCTAAAAGGTTTTAAGCAAATTTCTTAAAAGAAACACTTTCTGAAAGAATTTAGAAATATTTTCATAAAAGGTGGAATTTGAATGGAAAGAAGATATACCCTCTTCTACATCTTTGAAAGCAGCTCATTTCACTTGATACATTCCAGGGGAAAAATTGAAATCTACTATTATAATGCTTTGGAAATATCTCTAAAGGGCATACCAAAATAAGGTTTTTTAGGATTACTTGAAGGTTTCTGCTTTGCAATCCCAATACTTAATAAGCTGTCTGAAGACAAACCAAATTGATGGTGAATAATTCCATATACTCTGTGGTATTATTATCTCACTAGACATTTTATGGTGACTTCATGATTGTTAGGAAAAGATTGGTACATTATATGTAAAACTAGGTTCTACATATTTGATTATATTTTCTTCACTGATCTTTCATTATCTTATATTCATGAATGTTTCCCACAGACTCATAAATTCTAAGATTACTAACATTAGCTTTAATGCCAGTTCTAAGAGTAACCAGAAGCATCTTACAGCTTCAAAGCAAGCTGCAGGGACCAGCAGTTAGCGTAATGGCTATGTCGCTGGACTCCCATGTGTCGACCGCGGTTCAAGTCGTGGACCCGGTGGCTTAAAACTCACGTCAGGCGCGTGTGCGTGCATGCCCAAGATCTCGAGAGGAGAATGGAGGAGAAGGGATTGTGGCGTGGCCATCCCCCCTGGAAGGGGGGGGGGTGATTTCTCGCTTTCTATCTCTCTGTCTCTCTCTGTCTGTCTGGCGAGCGCACGCGCCCTATAGCAAAAATCTCTCCAGAAAAAAAAAAAAAATAGCAAGCTGCAGTCCCCAGATGAAATCTTAACATTATCAGTGACAATTCTATTGCTCCCACTTTATGGAAGAAGAAATCGAGGAAAAAAAGAAGGAATATGACTTAGTCCATGCCCCAGAGAATGTCAGTAGCAGAGTGAGGGACCAGAAGTTAGAGCCACCAGAGCCGGGGTGACTGAATCACTCCTACTAGACTGGACATTGTACACTCTTGTAGTGGAGCATGAATCATCTTGCCATGATAGAACTATGGTTTTAAACTTGTCATCATTTTGTTTAGCAAGAGAAAAAACTTGCATAGGAACAAATTCAAGAAGATATATTTTTTTGAATAATAATAATTATCCCCCTCTCCTCCAGTTTTGAGAAAGACCAGAGGCGAGGAGGAGGAGATGGAGTGATCGACGGTGTCCTGATTCAAACAGCCATGATTCATGGTGGAGACACGGAGGTCTCAGGGAATTGTGAAATAAGTAGAAGTTAAGGAAGGTCGAGAGAGGAACAAGTTCTAACATACAGCTTCGGGATTTCTGGGTTGCAGCAAAAGAAGCTCTTCTTGCATGTACCATGCAAACGCACACATGCCCTGTGAAACATCTAGAGACCTTCGCCAGTTCTTCACTCCTTCCAGCGTGGCTTTGCCTCTTCAGCTAGTTGATGCATTCCCTTGAAGGTCTAGGCTTAGCTTGACATGGGTGCTGAAAACATGGCCAACTCCTAACAAAAGTCCTTGAGCAGGCCCAAGGCTAAAGTAACTTTCATTTGGTTCTTTGAAGATAACACTGATAGATTAGACAACTTGATCTATTTAAGAAAAAGCTACTTCATACCCATTAGGATGGTTATTATATATATATATATATATATATATATATATATATATATATACACACACACATATACATATATATATATATATATATATATATATATATATATATATATATTTAAATTTTATTTATTATTATTATGTTAAAATTTGACCAGAGAGAATGACGGAGAGGGGGAAAGTGAGAAAGCAAGCCGCCAGGTCTGGGCCTCAAATCACAGTTGACCATGTGGGAATCCAGCACCTCAACACCATGCCATCTGCTGGCCCCAGGATGATTATTATATATTTTTTAAAAATATGAAGAGTTGGTAAAGAGATGGAGAAATTGGAACTCTTGGGTAGGAATGTCAAATGGTGCAGCCACTATGGAAAAAAAAAATGAAAAATGGAATTTTAATATGATCAAGCAAGTCTACTTCTGGGTATATACCCCAAATAATTGAAAACGAGGATTTGGTTACATATCTGTATACACTAACCTTCATAGTAGCATTATTCACAGCAGGCAAAAGGTGGAAACATCCAATTGACCCTTGATAGATTAGTGTATAAAGAAAATGTAATGTATAATGGACTATTTTTCAGCCTTAAAAAGGAAGGAAATTCTGACACCTGCCATAACATGATGAACCTGGAAGACATTACACTAAGTGAAATAAACTAGTCACAAAAGGATACTCTATGATTCTATTTGTATGCGTTACCTAGAGGAGTCAAATTCATGGAGACAGGAAACAGTGGTAGTTATCAGGGATTAGAGGTGGGAAATGAGAGGTTGTTAAACGGATACAGAGTTTCAGTTTGTGAAGATAAAAAGGTTCTGGCAGGCCAGCAGGAGGTGTGGAGGTTAAGGCAGCTGGATTCTACACAGCCGACTCCTTGCTTGGAGTCCTGGAGCTGATGGCTTGAAATTCATGTTGGGCGTGTGTTCCGCATGCCCAAAATTTCGAGAGGAGAATGGAAGAGAAGGGATTGCAGTGTGGACATCCCCCCAGGGAGTGACTTCTCACGCCCCCCTCCACACGTCCTATAGCAAACAAACAAAAGTCCTTAAGATGGTGGCGGTAACACATCACCGTGAGTGTGCATGTATCAGAGAAATGCACTGAGAAATGGCTAAAATGGTAACTTAATGTTCGTGTTTTACCACATTGAAAAAAATGAAAGAAATAGAAGGAACTAAAGGGAGCTTGTGCAAGGAGGACTGCTCACCTCTTCCTTTACGTTCGACATCTGATTACCTTTCCCTGGAGAGGGACTAGTCTACCTTCCAGAGGGGTCAGGATGCCGTGTGGTGAGGCGAGCTGCTCTTTGAGGACTGGTGGTAGTTTTGTGTCTGAAGAAGTGATCTTGTTCCAGGCACCTTCTTGTGATTCATATAATGGTGAAAATGCCTCTCTTAGTGTCCCTGAACTTGCTCACGATGCTCAAGCCCATCATGATATCCATCACCTTTGCGGTGACAAGAATCCACCTTTACCCTGTTGTTAGAGAAAGAAGTGATTTTTACATCTTTTGTTTCTTTTCTTTTTCCCCCCTTTTTCATTTGCCAACAAAAGAGTTGTCAAAGGTAATGTTTATAATAATTTAACGGATTATTTGCTTATTAGATATTAATCATTCTGCCGTGCTGAGGGTCCACGTTGGTGCTTTGCTGCTAGAACAGTGATTCTGATCTCAATTAGATTATGTCTCTCTCCTTTACCTCCCCATAAATCATTCCGGCAAACTGAAATTAACAGCTACTGGAGCGCATTAATAATCTGCCTCACACATTGGAAAATGCATTAGCCGGAACCCTCCCATCGCTCTGACTGTTAAGCACATCATTTTGTTTATGAAATATAAACATTTCATGGAAGAGCTCTCCCACATTTCTCTGGGCCTGTGACAGCTAAAATGATTGCACACAATTGCCAGTCAGTCATGCGCCCAAATAAAGTTTGTTTAAAGTCATGGTTCTGTGACTGCCCCATTTTCTCAGGCATTTAAAAACCTACACTTAAAAAAAAAATCCCCCTCGGTCATGAAAATAATAATAATGCCTTAAAAATGATACCTCACATGGGTACGAGTCCTTTGCATAGTTTACAAAGTGCGTTCACTTTTGTTATGCTCATGAGATAGCAAAATGTTATTATTCACATTTTATTTCCCCCCCAGGGAAAGTAAGGCGAGAGGTGATTTGATCAAGGTCACACGGCAAGTGGTGGAAGGAGAACTAGAGCCCAGGAGTTGGCTGTAAGTCTCATGTTCTTTTCAATGCTCTGGTTCTATCCATGCTGTAAGGCACATTTTTGTATACCTGGGTTCTGTCTGTTTCTGCTTGTTAAACGTGTAATGAGGTCAAGTGTCTTCCTAGAAAGACAAAGGGATCTGCCTTTATTCTTACAGATTAGAGAGGAAAACCAGGAAAAGGTGGAGGTAAATGGATCCTTTTCGTTATTTTAATTCATTGCTCTTCCTCACTGGGTGCATTATATTGTGTTGTACAATTTAGTGATGATGTACACAGGCAGAAAAAAATGGAGATCTGACTTATTATCAACACATTTTTTTTTATTCCTAGATAGATAGTCTTTCCTATGATGTACACACTCAAAAATCCTCTTTTCCTCAATAGCAAATATCTTGGTCTTAATTTACTTTGATGGCAGGAAAAGTCAAATGGTAACAAAGCTGATTTCTATTTTTGGGGTTGTAATGCCCAAGCCATCTCGTCATGAAGTTAAACTGATTACTGCTCTACAAATACCCAAGACTTCAGAAAATACTAACTGTAGCAGTTTTTGGCTGATGTCATTGTGACAGGTAAACGGCAGCCTCAGTTACCAAATGCAGAAAATAGAAATAGACATTTATTGGAATTAAAAAAGAGAGTATTGACAATCTAAACCTCAGAAACAAAATTGTATTTCAAGTCCCATGATGATTCTTCCTTATTCTTCCTAACTCTAGCTCTCAAAAGTGTTGCTTCCTAACCATATGGTTAACCTTTTCAAATTTCAGTTTGTATTATTTAGAAAATAAGAATGAAAACACACATCCTACCTATTTCAGAGTTATTGTACGATCAAATATGGAAAAGCATGTGAAAATGCATAGTAATTTGAAAATTCTGTATCTTTTTTCAGGTATGTGTGGTCAAGCAGTTGAACAGATTCCTTTCAAGGTATACTTTTTTTTTTTTTTTTCTATAGAATTCAGAGAGCCTGAAACCCATCCCCTCCCCCACCTCCCCCCCAGAAACCCACGTGGTGTGTTGACCAATTATTAACTGGTCTTTAGGAGCATTTTTCCCTTTGCCCACCCTGCCAAAGAATCACTCATTCAGTTATTTGATGAGGCAAAAACTAAAATGTCTTTTGTTTGGTGCTGTTGTAGTTTCATAGGTATCTACTGAGACTGAGATATACATATAATTAAGTTTGAATATTAATTTAAAACAAAACCAGAATTTATTCATTTTAAGACCATTAGGAACTTCAGGACAGTGACTGGCTTCTTTACGGTCACAGTACCTGGCATGGTGCTTGGCCTGTAGTAAACATATAATGAATCTTTGTCTCCTGAATCAAAACCATCATGTTTCAATCATGTGTCTGTTGCACAAAGCATTTTTTAATTCTTCTCTTTTTACATTGCTTTCAACTTGAGCCTACGGGCCACAGGGAAAAAAAAAAAGAAAAAAAAAAAACACACCAAGACGTGAAACTTACATGCTGTCCTTACTCAAAGATCTGGGCTAGTAATGTCTTTGTTACAAAAAAGTACATCTGCTCCCAAAAGGATATGGATTTGTTATAGTGGTGATATTCAAATGACTGTGCAAAAGCCTTTTGATCTCTCCTTGCCTATTAATATATTGTGAATATGTATTTTACAAGAGTATTATAAGATTATTTTCATCAAGGGAAAGAAATGCTATGCAAGTGAGATTCACAGTGAATTACACTATTTATTATTATTTTTTTCAATGAATCTATTTACTTGTTTGAAATCTGTATGTTTGGAAATACATTTTGAAGCAAATGGAATATTACTGCATTTTTGGGTGAAATTACAATGGTGCATTCTGTGAATGCCTATTAACATTATCCTGTTCTTAATTATTTTCTTTTATGTCTTTAGATCTTATAAAGAATCATTATTATAATAGTTTTGGAAGTTTTAGGTGGCAGGGGATTTAAGTTCTTCCAGCCAATATTAATTTGGAAGTAAATAATTACTTTAGGAATGATGCATGAAATTAAGTAATTTTTGCACAATCTATGCTACCCTTCAAATAATCTTTAGCGAGTGCAATATAATGAAGCAATAATTAAATTGGTAATATATTTGTCACTCCTGTTAAAAGCTATTTCCTCAGCCCAGCAATAAGCAAGGGTCATTTGGTAAGAGGATATTAAGTATGCAAGATACATTCCATATTGCCCAGTACTGCCAAGTATCTTTTGGAGAAGCAGCTTCTATGCATGTGTAATAACCAATCTTTAAATGTCAAAGTTGCAGCCATTTTAAGAAAGAAATCCATATTTTGGACCAAACGTCATTTCAGATAACCACGTTATTTGAAAGCTTCATGAGGATTTACAAAGAAGAGGGAGGGGCAGTCAGACCCCATCTGCTTTGACTTATTTATTTCTGCATTTCCATAACTTGATGATGACCAAACCAAACTTCAGAAAACTGAAAACAAAATTGTGCTTTGAGCTGAGACCTGGTGATTCTCGTTTTACTCTGAAGGAAATCTTCAGTTTAGTTATAAATCCCTGAAAATCAGGTTTTATAATGGAAATGCTGAGAGGCTCTCTGCCATTCCAACCACCAGAGGTAGGACTGCTTTAAAAGGAGGTATATGCATATGACATGCATATAACTGGAGGCTATTGTTATCTTAATACACTCAGAACAATTAGTTTCATACACTGTGAGTTGAATAAACTTGACCCTTCTTGTTTAGCTTTCTCTTTAGGCTCGCCTGCTTACCACCAGGGAGGAAATGAATCCTGTGTGTCCTTTTTTTGCACCCAGAAATAAAATGCGATAAAGTCTAGTCCTTGCTCTCCTGTCTTATTTTTGTTTCCCAGAGCACCTACCCAACAGAATCCATGCATATTGGGACCTAATCTCTTTCTCTCGCTTTTTCCCTTTGTTTTATTGAACAACAATTGCTTGGCATTTTATGAATGAAAGCTTACATAATTTTTTTTGGTGCATGTGTACATTCAGTGAAAACCCACATACGATACAGCCCAGATGTGTGGCAGATTCATGCATATCACATCTAAAGAGGAGGGCGAGCCAGTGACAGGGGCTGTTGACCAACTATGGGAAGGACACTTCAACAGGGGGTGAGTATTTGACTTTTAAATGGGTCACCTCTTGCTGTCCCACAACATGACTACTGTTTCTGTCTTCAAATTTTATTTAACATTGTAGAGAATGGTTCACTGTATTTTAAAACACAAAAGAATTAAGAATCTAGTCAAGAAGTGGTTCTTTCCTATAAAGATGGGCAGTGGGAAAAAAAAACCTTATTAATTCTTATTTCTGATGCATTCCTTGTCCTTTTGAGGAGAGGCTATAAATCTTTGCTCCCCAAATGAACAGCAAAGGGGAAAAAAATAATGTTAGGAGCGCCTACAACTTGTCAAATCAAATGTTAGTGAATCATGTCTTTGGAGGAAATGGTTTGCTGGAGAAGACGTTTTTCCTATTTCTCTCTCTCGCTCTCTTTTCTGTCTTTTTGCTACAAAGTGCTGCAGGATGACAGTAAGCATTGTCATTTTGCTTATGAACACTGTATTTCTCCCCTTCCCTGTCTTCCAACACACGGACAGACAATAATTGGGGATTTCTGATAAGTGACTTCTTAGAGTTAGGGTAGACACAGTGACTATACGTACCCTAGGGTGTCTGGGTGCATACCGCGTATCTGTATAATGTCTTCAAAGTCTTGCAGCTAGAATCTTGCATCTTCTGCAAAGAAAACAAAGTCATAAGTAATTTGTATTTTTCCTCCTTCATTGCTTCGTGAGCATTATCTTCATTAACTAAATAACAGAACTCATTACTCTGAATGGTCAAGATGGGGGCTTATATGTTTTGAAATTCAATTTTTTCCATTTCCTTGCAATGCAGACAGCCCATTTTATTTTTTCATAAAGAAAGGGATGCCCGAAGGTGAATGATGGATGAATCTTAAATGGTTGGTGTCCAGTTTGAAAAAGCACCTGGAAGTTGGGCTGCTTTGCTGCATTCATACAGATCTTTATTATTACTTAGCATTCATACAGCATTTGGTATTTGCAAAGGGTTTCGCACTCATTTTTATAAGCTATTCTTCATACCAATCCTGAGAGGCAGGTTCATTTTCCTCAATATATGGCTTAGAAGACTTGGCAGAGGGATACTTAGCATCTTACCTTGAGGCCTTGGCAATCCTAAACATTGCAGCTGGGATTCAAGTACCCCGTATCACTAGAGCACAGTGACAAGTGCTTGTTTTCATAGAATTTACTTATAAAGAACATTTTAGTTTTACTAAGACACAGTTTCTAGGGGAAAAAGAAAGGTTCATAAAGTGGATATCATGTCATGGCAAAGAAAGACACTGATTTCTTGGAAAATTCAAGGATCTCAGATATTCGAGATGATGAATATGTTGGAGAAACAATATTGAAAAATGGGCTGAGATAGGTTTTAAAGCACACTATCCTTCTCTCTTCCCCTTTTTCTATCTTCTCCCTTTCTTTTGCAATCTCTTGTTTTCTACATCCCTTTTCTTGTGGTCTGAGCCAGAGGGATGAATTCCTCATTTCTAAATGTCACTGTGACATCCTGCATGAGATAATATTTGGTATGCCTGGTAGATTGGCACACAGTAAATCGGCATGTCTAATTAGATGAGTTTTCAATATTATGTGTGTTGGAATCAGTGTTTTCTTTTTGACATCTCTGGTCCAAAACAGACTTAAGCAACTCTATGTAGCCAATGTTTACATGGAATTAAGGAGAGGTTTGGGTAACTATCCTGATAGCTTTGGTATATTGCATCTATTGCAATGATGGAGGTGACTTAGGCAAAATCCTTGTTAGAAGTTTACATTAATTAGGAGCTGGCAGGTGGCATGGTGGTTAAGGAGGCTGAACTCCCACATGACCAACCATGGTTTGAGTCCCGGACCTGGTGGCTTGAAACTCATGCTGGGCATGTGTGTGTGCATGCCCAGAATCCCAGGAGGAAAATGGAGAAGAAGGGAATGTGGCATGGCCATTCTTCCCCGAAGGGTGATTTCTCACTTTCTATCTCTCTGTCTCTCTTTGTCTCTCCAGAGAGCGCATGTGTCCTATAGCAAAAATATCTCTCTCTCAAAAAAGAAAAAAGAAGTTTATGTTAATTAATTTATTTGGGGGGTGGGCTGCATTGCTAGAGAGGGGAAGGTTGAATTATCTTTGGCATTATGGAGTAAAGAATGAAGTCTGGATGTGAGGCAAGCATCTTATAATGCAGCTTCTAATACATCCATTGCTTTTCTGTCTATACATTCAGCATAAATTTTATCAAGTGGCCATTGATCAGTACTTACTTTTCCTCTCCCAATCCTCACTGTAACAGGAAGCATTTGAGAAATGACCTACAATTTATGATGCTTTATCAATGTTTTTACTCACTATGGAGGAAAGTGTGAGGAACATATTTCATGATGCAGTGGGTTTCTAGTTAACAGGACAAAATGAAAGCAAAGTCATAGATCAGTGGAATGTGTCAGGCATGGTAAGGATTCAATTTATTGTATGTAATACCTAAGTTGCAAAAGAAATACAGTTTATTTTATATTTGAAAAAAGGAAAATTACAAGTAAGAGGTAATAGGCCCCATTTACCCCTTGACAGAAATTCATATTGTTTGTGCTTATCCCCTCTGGGTGATCAAGGACTCTATCTATCTTTAGGGTTTTAGAAGGGCGGACAAACATATTAGATTTCATATGGCACAGTTATACTAACTGGGACCTTTAAATTCAAAGCATTTCCTTCTGATATATGAAGGCACAACAGGGGACATTCTACCACTTAAGAACTGTTTCTCAAAGGGGTTCAAGTCTGTCTGCACTAGGATCATCAAGGGTGCTGATTTAAAAACATTTTAAAGTTTTTATTTTATGTTAGAGAGAGAAAGGTGTGGGGGGGGAGAGAGAGAGAGAGAGAGAGAGAGAGAGATAGCACTCCTGACAGGGTTCTGATGCCTCAATCTACCCCAGCCTCAGTCAGCCCCGGATTTGGACACAGAAGTGCCCAGTACTCAGGGAGTTTCTGTGAACTGGTGACCTTCCTGTGCAGGTTGGCCTTGCAGAGCATCGTGTTTTCCTGCTGCATCACTATCTGCCTCCTGAAGGTGCTTCCTTCAAAAAAAAGAAAAGAAAAAAAGATTTCTTGACCTCACGATAGAACTATCCAATCTAAATCTATGGGTTTTGGGGTGGCCAGCAGGTGGCATAGTGGTTAAGGTGCTGGACTCCCACATGGCTGACCACGGTTCAAGTCCTGGACCCAGTGGCTTGAAATTCATGGTGGGTATGTGCGTGTGTGCCCAAAATCCCAAGAGGAGATTGCTGCATGGCCATCCCATGGCGATTTCTTGCTTTCTTTCTCCCTGTCTCTCTCTGTCTTTCTGGTGAGCACTCACGCCCTATAGCAAAAATCTCTAAAACAAACAAAAACAACAACAAAAAACACAAAACAAAAGCAAAAACAAGACAAACAAATTAAAAAAACCCCACCCCTCCCCCCAATCTATGGGTTTGAATCTGAGAATCTACATTGTAAACATCCCAAGTAATTTGGTTTTTTTAATTAAAAATTTTTAAAAGAGTTATTTTGTTTAACTTTTAAAACATTTACTTATTTTAATTTGACCAGATAGGGAGGGAGGGGAAGGGGGGGGAGAGAAAGCAAGAAAGCAAGTCACCAGGTCTGGGACTTGAACCGCTGTCAGCCATGTGGGAGTCTAGCACCCTTACCCGCCATGCCACCTGCCGGCTCCTCAGGTAATTCTTATTCTAGCATTGCCGAATTTACCAAACAAAACAAATACAAAGAACAAGCAAGCAAATACTGGCTCCTCCTGGAGGACACCAGTTCAATGTGAGTTTCAGACAAACACCATTTTAAAAGTACAAGTATATCCCTAAAAAACTTTTTGCTGTTTACCTGACATTCAAATTGAATAGAGCATATCTGACAATCCTATTTTATGCATATCAGACTTGGAGAAACATTTTCCTAAGGGATACATCCAAGACTTCTGAACTAGTACAAAGTTCTGGCCCCGGCTAAAAACGTTCTAGGGGTTTAGAGGGTGGCAGGAGTGTTACTGATCTGACTCTAAATGACCAAGAAGAGCTTTGTGAAAGACTGCAGTGTGCAAACATGGGGTCGGTGAAGCCTCGTGCCACCCTGTTTTCCAAGGTAATGTTTCCCACAGGAAAAAGAACGACTTTAGGGAACCTGAGTGTTATCAGCACACACACCATCCTTTTAAAGCTTGTTGTTTGCTGGGGGCGGGTGAGACGTGTGTGTGTGTGTGTGGGGGGGGGGCAGAGAGGTATTTCCAAATAGGTATTTTATTGCCTTTTGGGGAATCAAGAATACGTTTCTAAATGTTGGGCTGCAGAATTTGTTCTTTGTTCAGTTCTGTTTATTTTAAGGGAATGAAGTGAATTACTTGGTAGATGCAGGGTATACCCTTGTAAGGAAAGGTTTCTGGAATTCTTTGTGTAAATTTTAGTTTCTTTTTGAGGAGAACCAGGTTAAATACTTTTAATATCTAGAGCAGCCCAAAGAATCTTTCAGGTCACAGGGTGTGTAGAATCGTGAGGAAGTGACGCCCGGAATACCTATACCCACGGGAGGAGCTCTCTCTTCAGGAGGCTCTTGGGATGCTACCCCGTAGGAGAATGAGCACCTTTTCATGACACACGTTTGTACATGTGCACTTGGAAATGCTCCTCCCGAACACACTGGAGAGTCCAGTAGAGTCTGTGCCAGTAGAGTCTGTGCCACAGTGGGTTCAAGATCAGTCTTTCAACCTCATTTTACTAGGTATTTTTTTTTTTTTTTGGTCCCAGCTGAAGGTAAGGGCTTTCATTGATTGTGACTGGCTGGGAGCATATTTCTAATTTACATCGCCCGAGTTTACAATTCACTGCAAAGAAACCTAGATAAAGTGGAAGCAAACAGAGCCTGCTGCAGAAAGCCTCGGCATTAATAATGTACTGTTTACTCTAATGAAAGTGTTATCAGAAAGGGGAGGACCAGACTTTTTTGCTATTGCTCAACACCAGAGGTCGGAAACCTGAGAGAATAATTGCTGCTCCGTGTTCTGTCTGAAGCTTTCCTAAATAATTTCAATTCCATTGACTTTTTTGGCCTTTTAACCAAGCCATCAGCTTTCTTGACAACTCTGCCTCTATTTCCAGAAATCCATAGCCTGTGGAAAGAGAGAGTGGTCCAAGATATTTTGTAAACCTTACTTCATTAATCCTGATCACAGCCTTGAGAGTTAAAATGTCTGTGAATCCTAATGACCTCAATTTTCATATATGAAAAACAAAGTTCGGGTTACAAATGACTTCAAAGTAGAGCACCTTTTGAAAAGCTAACGTTCTTTTTTTGTTTATCTATAATTATTAGTTATTAACATTGAGTGACTGTCGCATTAGCTGACCTATGAACAAAGTAAGACTACCCTTTCCTTGAAGATTTGCCATGTGTTATAAGACTTTGTTTAGAGTCTATATCCTCATCCTGCTAGACCGATGCACAGAACCAAGGTCGTCTCTCAATATTGCCTAATTGGAGTTTCTTAGATATAGTTGGTATACGCCACTATAAGATGTTTGTAGGGGGCCTTTGGTACAATGAGGGCTTGTAGCCTCTGAATAAGTCTTTCTTGATCTGGTCCAGAGACATTTAGCACTTCAATAATCAACTACTATGCAATCTATTTGTCATATGAATCCATTGGTAGCACGGCAGATATTGTCTGGGCTGGAGTGGATATTATCTTTTTATGGTATTATTGCCAATCTCAGACGCTGGTTCTAACTCAGCTTTCTACCTCTTGACCTAAGAGATGTAAGTAAAATAGGTGGTCAGTGTAGTCCATCAGGTGGCATAGTGGTTAAGGTGCTGGACTCCCACTTGGCTGATCAAGATTTGAGTCCCGGACCTGGTGGCATGAAAATCATGCTGGGCCTATGTATGTGCATGCCCCAAATCCCAGGAGGAGAATGAAGAAGAAAGGATGGCATGGCATCCCTCCTGCAGGGTGATTTCTCATTTCCCTCCCACTGTCTCTCTCAGTCTTTCTCCAGCAAGCGCTGGCACCACATGGCAAGAACCTTAAAAGAAATAGTTGATTGCGTGTTGGTGAGAGTAAAGTCAGATGTTGGAACTGAGGGAAGAACGGGATCCCTCTGCAGGGATGCACTAGTCTATTTACTTGAATGAGGGGGGCTCTCGAGACTTGCACTCCTGGAGGTTTGTGCAGTGCACTAGTCTCAAAGCCAGAGATAGCTGAGGTGGGAGATATACGTGTTGGCAATGGAGGACTTTTACTACCTACTGGTAAAATAAGAAGGGTTAATAGTTGAGTTGCAGAGAAGGTCACTAACGATAAGCTGAGTCTTCTGAACTCTGCTGTGTTTATTGTCTAAGGAAGAGACCTGTGTCTATTAGACATCTTTCGGGGAAAAGTGACAGGTCAGATTAGATGGGCTTGAGAGAGAGAGAGAGGACTAGATACAGAGAAATGGAGAAGGCAGGCTGTGTGTAGACCCTGCTAGATTTATTTTAGCTCTTATAAATAAAAACATGAGTAGAGCCTGTCCACAGAATTATTTACAGAAGGATTTTAAGCTATGGGCCCTTTCCAGGCTAAGCACTGAATGCTAAAGTTTATGATGTAGAATGACTTTGGCTACTGTGGCCCCAATTTGGACAAATCTGCCATTAACACCAGCATGGCAGTTATTTTACTGGGGGTGACAGATTGTGAGGTAGGGAGAGTAATTCAGACTATTACCCAGGTGAAGGCATGAAAGCTCAGTGATATATGAAGACCACTTAAATTCATTGTATCTTGTACATCACATCTTTGATAGATTATAGCTGTGGCATTAAAATGGAAATGGTTTCTCTGAGGCCTGACAGGGGCTGGGGTGACCTATGACCTCCCTCTGAGGAATGTGACTGACCGAATTATCAGTTAAGAGAAAAATCTACGGGGAATAGACTCACAGTGATGGCAAATCCACCATGCATATATATCTATATTTTTAAACCTTGGGTTTGATTGAAAGCTTCAGTACTCAAACCTTGTTTCCACCTCCTCTCCTTTGCCCTCCCCCGACGCTCCCTCCTCCACTCATCCTAACTTCCTCAGCTCAGATTCCATATCGGCAGAGCCCCTAATATTGATTGAAAAATTGTTATTAGAGGTAGTGGGCCTCCGGCACACTGCCTACTGATTTAATTTGGAAAACATTTAATTTTATGAAGCGGTAAATGATGGTGCCACGCTCCCCTGTGTTAGGGAGCAGCTGGCTCTTTACCTACTCACCCGCCCAAGTCCCAGGCGTCCTCTTGGCAATCATGTGCTCCCTTCCCCTTTGCTTAACAAGTTATTTCAATTTCTAAACGAAGGCTGAACAAGAGAAAGACAACATGCAAATTGAGATCCCAGCCGCCATTCACACGTGAAAAAGTTCCCCTGGAATTCCCTCAACTCGGCCCACCCCCCCTCCTCTGCATCTGTCATGAAAAAAACAGAGCCCTTGTTCTCCTCAGATTGTTCTCACCAATGACCTGACACCACCATCTATAATTAATTACATCATTTACATTAGACTATTGACTAAACAAATACATAAATCATAGGCAGAGTCAATAGGTGGAGACATATTTAATCATGTTCTAAATAATGATTACTGCTCCCATAATGCAATAATTATTTTCAGCAGCTGACTTGAATTAATCTTCTGTCAGCGTGCCATCTGAAAAACAGGGAGACGAAGATGAAGAAGGCAGCGCCGATGATGAAGCAGCCATCCTTCTCTTCTTTTCATTCTGCCCCGCAGGCTCTCTCTGTCCTTCCTCTCTTTCCGTGACCCTCTCTCTCCTTCTCTTTGTCTTCCTCCCCACTTCGCATGTTGCCCTTTGTCGTTTTCTCTTATTCATGCCCGTGTCTTATACTTGTTCTTCTTGCCACCTGTCTCTGTTTCTTTTTCTCTTTAT
Source organism: Tupaia tana (assembly GCA_026018925.1). Lineage (NCBI taxonomy): Eukaryota > Metazoa > Chordata > Mammalia > Scandentia > Tupaiidae > Tupaia > Tupaia tana. The sequence goes on from JAKSZU010000017.1 coordinate 21,163,930, forward strand.
CCCTCAACTTGTAACTTCCCCATTCTTTTTCTGTGCTAGACAGGGCCCCTGATGGCATCTGGATTTTCATTCTGGCCCCCACCCCCTTCCCCAGCTCCCTATCCTTCCCCAGACCTCCCAACACCTTCGTTTCTAAATCTCCACAGGCAGACGAAATGTTAGATTCCAAGAAGCAGACTTCTTAATAACTTACCCAGATTAGATTTTCTTTCTCTTCTGTTTGACAGCTTTTCTTAAATCATTTTCCACTTTGAAATGGTAAATTGATTAAAGAGGTGGGGTAGTTACAGCATGGGGGTACTCTACAAATGCAATACTCATAATTTTTAGACTAATTTAGCTTTTGTCATCAGAGAGAAGAGAATAAATCAGTGTTTATTGGTGTTTATGATTTTTTTTAAGCTTAGAATTGGAATTTTCTCTTTGAAATATTTTATTTGTAGTTGAATATACTTTAGTTAGTTGGGTACTTTGCAAATAAAAGAATGCCTCTTGTTTTACTTCACATTGGGCAATTAATAGGCAAGGCCGATTATTAAGTGGCAGCTTGAAGGAAAGATATCATGCCAAATATATTTAAATATCAGTAGTTTGAAGTACTTAAAGAGACAATATTAAATGTCAATGCAGAATAAAATTTTATATACTATCTCATCCCTAGTACCATTCCTTGGTTTCTTTGTAAGTTTATAGATCATTGCTACACACAGGAAAAACCATTTTGGGTCAAATATTACAAAATGGTTGGAAATGTTTGCTCCCTGTAGCTAATTTTAATGTCCTGTCCTGAAAGCTTTTCTGCAATGACCTTTTTAATTAATGCTTGTCCTCAGGGATTTGTGGCAAACAAAAAAAGAAAAAAATTTACTGGAGCACCTATCCATGAAATGGGGAATTTATTTCCTAACCTCTTTTCTCTCATCTCATCCCAAAGGGTAAAGCATTTGTGATCCCATGAACATTCACTCTATGATAGGTCGTTATGTGCCTGTCTGACCTGTCTGTTTATCCTTTCAAGTAATGACATTCTTTCTGGTTGTTTGTACACACTTGCTAATTCCAGGGCCACTTCATAGGACCGTGATTGGAATTCACCCTGATTAGCGATATAAAGGAAGATTGCCTTGGCAGGGACTATTTAGAATCACAGGTGATAAAATATTCATTCATTAAAAAAAAATTGACTCAGTACCTATCTGTGGCAGGTACAGTATTAGTTATTGGTTATTCAGAATCATCATCAATTCATACTTGTTGCTAAAGCGTTCTTTCTAAAGTCCTGGTTAAAATGCAGACAAGTGGTTTTAAACACACAGTTATTTTTAGAATAGAACACTAGATAATTGTAATGACTGAATATGCCAGCCAAGAGAAACTCTTTTGGTAACAAAATGAGCCAGGTATGTTCCAAACAGTCCAACTAGGCCATAAGGCTAATGAGAAACTCAGTGAAAGTATCTGAAGGGGGTAGTTGCGGGCCTCAATTTTTTTCCATTTACCTGTGTTCTAATGAAAAAGTCAAAGAAGGTCAAGAGTTGGGTAAGAAGGATATAGTTAAACCAGAGACCCACTAAAGAGAGAGTGTTTATGGCAAGAATAAAGCAATTCCCCACTGTCCACAGGCCAAAAACATAAAACAGTCTGGAAGTCTTACCTCAATTAGATCCAGATCACTAAATAAAAATAATATTTTGTCATTTCTCCAGGGAACAAGGAAAAGGGCATACATGGCTTACAAGAATTCTTTGCATTCTTTTTTGTGTGTGAGAGAGATTTTTGCTATAGGATGTCTATGCTTGTTGGAGAGACAGAGAGACAGAAAATGAGACTCAGCTGCAATGCTTTCTTTTCCATTCTCCTCTTGGGATCTTGGGCATACATGCACATGCACCCGTTATGAGTTTCAAGCCACCAGATCGGGGACTCAAACTGTGTTCAACCACGCAGGAGTCCAGTGATGTAACCATTACTCCATCTGCTGGTCCTAGGAATTCTTTGTATTCTTGAGGTGTTGTCTATGTTTTTTATTTATTGAAGGCAACAAATGTCTTAGTAAAAAAAGTAACACCTGCAAAGGAAGATGCAGTTTCCTTATGTGAAAATAAGGGGAAATTCTATTTGATAGGGATGTTGTGAAGTTTAAATGACAATATATTTGTGAAAATGCCCTGTATTTGGCAATAGATCTTAGATACACTAAGCTCTCATCAAATTAAGGGCTGATAATGTTACTACAGAAGGATCAGGTGTAGTAGGGCTCTAGGATAATTTCTTGTGACTCAGTGGTTTTCTCTAATATACAGCTGGATAGGTGCCTTCTAGTAGCTTTGGGAGGCCTGTTTTTAGTTGTAGTATAGTCAGTTCTATGTAGGAACATCTTAAATACAGAGGAGTTTGGGAACAGTTATAATAAACACTTCTTTGGGAACCCAAAGAATTTGTAGTACCTCATCACCTAGCACATCAAAGAGCTTGTATAAAGATGGAAGAATTGTGCATTTTGGCTACTGGTTTGAAATATTTATAAAGGTAAATGAAAAAAGAAGTTCACCTTTCCATCAGAGCCTGTGTTATAGCCTGGTTAATATTGAATGATGAGTGGACTATAAATAAACAATAAATAGAAATAAAAATAGTGAATATAAAAATAATTATCAATATAAATAATAAATGAATAAAGCATATGTTTAGGGTTGAGATGGAATTGGAACTAGATATGAAATTTAATTGAGCTTGATTCTGAATTTAAGAAGTCTTTTGAAACCAATAGTTGAGTAAGGATTTTAGAATTATTTTATTTCCTTTTAATTTTAAATGAATGTGCTCATAACGCCTCATGCCAGTCAACCAAAGATAACTATTACTGTAATTCCAAATAGTTGTCTGGGGAAAGTATTTGGCCTGAGGATGGGTTTAGACCAGAGGACCAGATGTTTCCATTTTTAAAAGGATCATCTCCTGCTCAAACATTTTCTTTATGTCTTTTAAGAAGTCTTCTGGGAACTGGGCATTATCTTTTATTCTCTGGGAGAGAGCAGAAGGGGAAAATTCCTTTCTGCAGTCCTGGGATTAGTCTCATCAGGAGAAGCCTTCCAGATTATTAACTAAGTGGGCTGTCCGAACCAAAATGTCTAGAATAAGCTGTTGTGGGGAGGCAGGGTGAAGAGTTCTAGTGCTCTATCTGCATGAACTCATTTGTTTAATTCATCCAATAGTTTTTTTCAGAGAGAGAGATATTTTTGGTATAGAGCGTGTGTGCTTGCTGGGGAAACAGAGACAGAGAGACTGAAAGAGAGAAATCACTCCCCAGGAGGGGGGAGTGCAATCTCTTCTCCGTTCTTCTACTGGGATCTCGGGCATGCATGCACATGAGCCTGGTGTGAGTTTTAAGCCACTGGGTCTGGGACTTGAACCATGGTTAGCCACATGGGAGTCCAGTGATATAACCATTACGCCATTTGCTGGTCCTGTCATCCAACAGTTTTATGAGGTTTTTATTACTTTTTATGAGGTTGCAAGAAGGTTCATCCCCATTTTAGGAGTGGCAGTCAGAGAGGCCTGGCTGTGGTGTGGTGGCGCCAGCACCTCTACTTAATAGTGGACCGTGCGGGAGGCCCTGGTGTAGGCACACTTGTGATCTTGGCTGTCTGAAGACTGGGGAGGATCACTACGTGGTAAAATTCTGTCTGTCCAGGGTACCTGTCTCTCTCTCATGTGAGAAATAAATAGGGAGAAAAAATAAAACAACTCAAGAGATGTTAACGGACACTTGCCCTGGGCTGTAAGTCATGAAGCCAGCAGTAGCTGGGCAAATGGGCTCCAGGAGATGCACTCAAGGCTGCTCTGAAGGAAGCAAGCCAGGCAGACGGGTAAGGCAGAAGCTGAATCTCATGGCTGTCACACGTTTCGTCCCCAATCAACTTGTGAGATAAACTAAGAAAGAATTCCAGTCCTCCATTTTCCCCATTGTTCCATACTCCCTGCTACCTCTCTCTTTGTCTTCTTTCCCATGCTTTTCTAGGGTATACTCTGCTTCCTGTCAAAGTGGTCACTGCCCCGATGCTTGCGGCATGCTAGGCGGTATTCTAAGTGCCTTACTTGTATTAGCTGAGTTTAATGTTCTTAGGCTGACCTGGATTCCGGTACATGGAAGACAATAAATATTTCTTTATTTAACGAAAGAATGGATGGTAAACACAGTGCCTCTGAGTGTAGGCTCAGGAACCAGACTGCCTGAGTTTCAAATCCCAGCTCTACCACTTTCTTGCTTTGTATTATTTAGCTATGTTTTCTCAGTGTCCCATTTCCTTTTTCTATAAAATAGGAATAATAAGAGTTCTGAGGGGGCTAGCAGGTGATGTGGTGGTTGAGGTGCTGGACTCCCACATGGATGAACACGTCCGAGTCCCAGACCTGGTGGCTTGCTTTCTCACTTCCCCTCTCTCTTTCTCTGTGTCTCTCTCTGGTGAGCACACATGTCCTACAGCAAATTAAAAAATAATAATGATAAATAAAATTAAATAAATAATTCTTTTAAGAAAAAGAGTCTTGAGTTCATAGGATAGTTGTGAGGATTAATTGATATAACAACAATAATAATTAAGAAGGTGATGGTGATAATGATGATGTATTCCTCCAAATAGTTAAAAGAAATTATTTAAAAAAATATGTTTTTTTTTTAATGGTGGAATTTTAGGTGAGTGAATTTTTTTTTTTTTTTTTTTGGAGAGGTTTTTTTGCTATAGGGCGCGTGCGCTTGCCAGAAAGAGAGAGAGACAGAGAGATAGAAAGTGAAAAATCACCCCCCAGAGTGGATGGCCACGCCGCAATCCCTTCTCCATTCTCCTTTTGGGATTTTGGGCAAGCACACACACACGCCCGGCATGAGTTTAAGCCACCGGGTCCAGAACTCGAACCGCAGTTGACTACGTGGGAGTCCAGCAACGTAGCTTTTATGCCATCTGCTGGTCCCAGGAGTGAAATATTTTTTAGGGTAGGAAAATTTACCCAAATTCCTCAAACAACCAAATAGCACTTACCTACTCTTGCCTAAAACTATAGTATATTTCCTTTGTTGGAGTGCTCTCACTCATCTATTAATATTTAATGCATATTTATTGAGTGCCTATTATAATTGTTCACATCCATCAGCTGCTTCCTATGTGCTAGGCAGTGTTCTAAGTGCTTTACTTGTATTAGCTGAATTTTTTTTTGGAGAGGTTTTCACTCTTAGGGCACGTGTGCTCGCCAGACAGAGACATAGAGACAGAAAGTGAGAAATCACCCCCCAGGGGGGATGGCTACACTGCAATCCCTTCTCCTCCATTCTCCTCTCAGGACCTTGGGCACGCATGCACATGCGCCCAGCGTGAGTTTTAAGCCACCGGGTCCAGGACGTGAACCATGGTCAACTACATGGGAGTCCAGCGACATAGCCATTACGCTAACTGCTGGTTCCCTGTATTAGCTGAATTTAATGCTCTCAACTACCCAATGGAGCAGAAATTGACGTATAAAAAGGTGAAATAACTTGTTCATAATATGGTTGGCTTAGGATTCACACCTAGGCAAACTAGCTGCAGAGCCAGTGCTCTTATTTATTTATTTATTTTTTAAGAGAATTTTTGGTATAAGGCACATGCACTCACTGGAGAGACAGAGAGACAGAAAGTAAGAAATCACACCCCCTCCCCCCCCAGGGGGGATTTTCGCACCACAATCCTTTCTCCTCCATTCTTCTCTTGGGACTTTGGGCACACATGCACACACACCCGATGTGAGTTTTAAACTGCTGGTTCTGGGACTCGAACAGCAGCTGACTATGTAGGAGTCTAGCAACATAAGTATTATGCCATCTGCTGGTCCTCAGAGCCAGTGCTCTTAACTCTTATTGAGCAGTGTGGCTTTGAACACAGTGAAGGATTGGTGGGGATTGAACATGATTCTGTTGCTTCTAGGAGCTCATTGTATGCTCAAGGGTAGAAATAAAATACTTCAGCTAATGTGACACTCCAAAAGGTCATCAAGTGGGTGCTCAGGATGCTGTCATTGACTTTCGTAAGGGTATTTCCTTTCTGAAAAAAGAAAAGAAAAGAAAATTGGTGTAAGTATGGATGAGATGAGAAAGATGGGAAAAATTTTGATACAGTTAATTATTTAAGTTTAGAATTTTAAGTAAACATTTGGAAAAAATGACTATATTTTATTTTGTATTTTTAAGTTGAAGTTAGAGCTTTTTTTTCCTGCTGTGTATACTTCCCCTTACACTTAGGATTCCTAGTAATTATTCATTCAGACTTCAAAATTATAACTATTGTGTGTAGCCACACGGGGTGGGGGGGGGGGTAAAGTCAGCAGTCATGGATATTTAGTGTTCTAATTTCTGGTGCCTGATTTTCCTAAATACTTTTGATATAGCATAGCGAAAAATAGTCAATGTAATTCAATTTAACTCTTATTTCTTGAGCACCCACAGTGTGCCAACATACTGTCTTTTTTTTTTTTTAAGAATTATTTATTTATTTAATTCCATTTGTTATAATAATAATTATTATTATTTTAATTTTACCAGAGAGAGAAAGAGATCGAGAGAGAGAGAGAGAGGGAAAAGCAAGAAAGCAAACTGCCAATTCCGGGACTTGAACCATGATTGGCCATGTGGGAATTTGGTGTCCCTAACCACCATGCCACTTGCTGGCCTCCAACATACTATCTTAAGTGACAGAGCTATGGAGAAAATATAAGAACCTGTCCCAGCTTTCAAGAAGCCATAGGGAAAGAGCCAGGGAGGATAAGTTTGTACACCCCCACAAATATGTACATATATAGGCATACATAAAATTTTACATAATGTAACAATAAAACATAATATAAAATTGGGTATATGTAAAATTTTTGAAATAGCATAGCAAGACTGAAAATTGTAGCTGTATGTAAAATGCAGTAGTAGCCTAGAAGCTGAGAGATAAATCCTCTTGTTTGGGAAAGGATCAGGGAAGGTTTTTCAGTAAAGATAAAGTCATGTATGTTTTCTACATAGTAAGCACTCCAGGAAGGAGAAGAAGACTGTGCATACAAAAACAAAAAAGTTGTCCTGAAGATTGAGGGTCAGCTGAAGACTGGAAATCAGGACTCTGACAACTACGCACACCGATGGGATTTTTCTGTAACAGTACTTCGCCACCTGCATATAGAACCAGATTAAAGATAGAGATTACAGAATGACTCTACTGTTGGATATTTGTAAGGTAAATTCTACAGCAAAATATATGGGGTGTGTTAGTGAGAAAGTAGTTCAAGTAATTGCTTATGGAGTGTGGGTTAAATGGAGAATTCTACGCATTGATCAGTTTAGAGGTACAATGGTTGATCTTATCTGTTATCTCAGGACCAGTCTAAAGAAGAGACAACACAATATATACTGCACATATTTAAAATTGCAACTTAATACATTTCAACATATAGATGTACTCATGATACCATCATCAGAATCAAGGTATTGAACAAATGAATATATATTCATTACATCTAGAAAATTTCTTGTGCCCTTTAAAATTGTTACATCTCTCATTTACATTGGTAAATGTCTATGAGCATTTGAAAATAATTGAGTGCTTCATGTTATTTTTGCTATTGTTGAGTGGATTGTTTCAAAATTCTTGTTCAGATAAAGTTAGTTGATAGTATTGTTCAGATACTCTATATTTTTACTTATTTCCTGTCTACTTGCTTGGTCAATTAATTGAGAGAGGAGTCTTGACAACTCCAGCTATAAATGTGGATTTGTTGCTTCTCCTCATAGTTTTATCAGTTTTTTCTTCAAGTATTTTGAGTCTATGTTATTAGGTACATGAACATTTAGAGTTGTTATGTCCTCTCGATGAATTGACTTCTTTATCATTATGAAGTAAACTTCTTTATTCCTGCTAATATTATTCTCTTTGAAATACAGTTTGTCTAATATTAATATAGCCACTACAACTTTAAAAAAATTAGTATAAGCATGATATTTCTTTTTCTTTTAAACTATTTGTATTATTATTATTTTTAAAGAGACTTTTGGCATAGGGTACATGCACTCACTGGACAGACATAGAGAAAGAGACAGAAAGTGAGAAATCACCTCCCGGGGGGACGGCCACACCTCAATCCTTTCTCCTCCAGTCTCCTCTCAGGATCTTGGGCATCTATGCACAAGCACCTGGTGTGAGTTTAAGTCACTGGGTCCGAGGCTGAACTGTGATTGACTACGTGGGAGTCCAGCAGCATAACCATTATGTCATCTGCTGATCCCAAACTATTTGCATCTTTGAAATGTGTTTCTTATGGGCCATATATAGTTGGATCTTGCCCTTTAAAAAAAGATCCAGCTTTGAGACCAGCAGAAGGTGTAAGGTTTATGTTTCTGGACTCCCATGTAGTCAACCAGGGTTCAAGTGGAGGATCTAGTGACTTAAAACTCATGCCAGGCGTGTGTGCATGTGTTCCCAAATTCCTGAGAGGAGAATGGAGGAGAATGGGATTGTGGTTTGGCTATCCTCCCTGCGAGATGATTTCTCGCTTTCTGTCTCTCCTATGAGTGTACGTACCCTATAGCAAAAATCTCTCTCTCCCTCAAAAAAAAAAAAAATCCAGTTTAATAATCTCTGCAGTATTTAGAACATTTACATTTAATGTAATTGCTGTTATGATTAAGTTTAAGTCTGTTGTATCACTATTTCTGTGTTTCTGTGTCCTGCTCTGCTCTCTTTTGCATTATTTTTCTGACTACTTTTTTTTTTTTTTTTTTAATCTTACATGGTGCATATGCTCACTGGAGAGAGACAGAAAGTGAGAAATCATTCCCAGAGGGTATCGGCCATGCCGCAATACCTTCTTCCCTTCTTCTCCATTCTCCTCTAACGATTTTGGGCACTTATACAAATGTGCTCAGTGTGTTTTTCCAGTCCCAGGGTCCAGGACTCAAATTGAGCAGACTGTTAAGTGAGATCCAGCACCTTAACCACCACGTTACCTACTGGATTATTTTTTTAAATTCCATTTTATTTCTTTTGTTGGCTTATTAGGCATAATTCTTTGTTTTGTTATTTTAATGGTTGCTCTAGCATTTGTAATATGTATCTTTAATTTATCACAGTCCCCCTTAAGTGATATTATATCACTAATGTATAATATAAAAACCAAATGATGTTATATCATGCATGTATAGTCTAAAAACTTTTTAATAGTATGTCTATTTCTCCCTTTCTTTGTACTATTGTTGCTAAACATTTACTAATTCATATGTCATAAACCCTATAACACATTACTATTACATTTTACTTAAATAATTATTTAAAAAAAGATTTCTATAATAAGAGCAAATCTTATGTATTTAAACATGTAGTTCACATTTCTAGTATACTTTATTGCTCTGCATAGTTCTAACTGCATCATTTCCTTTCTGTCAGAGAAACTTTTACATTTCTTGTAGTATGACTCTGCTAATGATAATCTTTTTTTTTTCAGCTTTTGTATGTATGAGAAAGTGTTTGATCTTTATTTTATTTATTTATTTTTTTTGGAGAGGCTTTTTGCTATAGGGCATGTGCGCTCACCAGACAGAGAGAGAGAGACAGAGAGATAGAAAGTGAGAAATCACCCCCCAGGGGGGATGGCCACGCCGCAATCCCTTCTCCTCCATTCTCCTCTCGGGATCCTGGGCACGCACGCACACGTGCCCAGTGTGAGTTTAAGCCACCGGGTCCGGGACTCGAACCGCGGTTGACAATGTGGGAGTCCAGTGAGATAGCCATTACGCTAACTGCTGGTCCTGATCTTTATTTTTAAAACATATGTTTGCTGTCTATAGAATTCTGAACTAATGAGTTTTTTTTTCTTTCAGTGCTATAAAGTTATTGCTCTCTTCTTCCAAGAAGAAATCACTATTATCCTTGTCTTTGTGTATCAAAATGTGAGGTGACTTATTTTTTTCCCCCCTCTAGATGCTTTTAAGATTTTCTCTTTATGACTGGCTTTGATCAGTTTGAATATGATGTGTGTTGATGTAGTAGTTTCTATGTTTCTTGTGTTAAGGGGTTTATTGAGTTTCTTGAATCTGTGGGCTTATAGGTTTTATTAAATTCTAAAAATAATGCATTTATTTCTTCAAATTTTTTTTGTACACCTCTTATTACTTTTTTAGGGTTTTCAATCACATATATTAGGCTTCCTGAAGTTACTTCATAGTTAACTGATAGACCTTTCATTTTATTTATTTATTTTTAAAATTTAATTTATCATTATTATTATTTTAATTTGACGAGAGAGGGAGAGAGAGAGAGAGAAAGTGAGAAAACAAGCTACTGAATCTCAGTCAGCCATATGGGAGTACAACACCTTAACCATCATGCCACCTGCAGGCCCCAGATCTTTCATTTAAAAAAATTCTTTTTCTCTTTGTATTTTATTTATTTATTTGCTGTGAGAAGTATGCGTACTTGGAGAAAGAGGAAAAGTTAGAAATCACCCCACCCCTCGGGGGAAGGGGGGACTGCTATGTTGCAATCCCTTCTTCTCCATTCTCTTCTTGAGATTTTAGGCACACATGCACATGTGCATGGTGTCTTTCTCAAACCACCAGGTTCAGGACTTGAATTGGGTAGTTAGTCATAAGGGATACAGTTGCCTTATTACCATGCCAAAGGCTGGCCCAATATTGTTATGTCTTTAAATTCACCAATATTTTCATTGGCAATATGTAATCTGCTGTTAATTTCATCCATCCATTGTCTATTTCATCTCATCCACTGTAGATTTTGTCTCTAGATGCTGGGCTTGGGTTTTTCTTTTATAAAAAATACCTCTATGTCTCTACTTAAATTTTGGACATGGGGAATATAATTATAAAAATCACTGAATTCTCCTTCATGTGATGTCTGACATCTGGGTCAGTTCTGAGTTTTTGTCAATTGTTTGATTTTTCTCATTATTATGAGTTGTATTTTCTTGCTTCTTTGTATGCCTGGTCATCTTTGATTGGATGCTAATAAAAATATTGTTGAACTTTTCCCTAAGATATAGATAAGATCCATTTGAGTCTTGCTTTCAATATTTGTTAAGAGGATTAGAGCCATGCCTGGTCTAGGGTTAATTATTCCTTATTACTGAGGCAAGATATTTTTGAGTACTCTGCCCAATGCCCTGTGAGTTACAAGGTTTTCTGGTCTGGCTGGTAGGAACAAACACTATCCTTGGCCTTGAATGGGCACTAGGCAGTAAACAAGACAGTAAAACTAAACAAGACAGATACAGTGTCTTCCCTGTAGCCTTATTGTGGATTAAAATAATTAATACTTCATGATGAGAGAACTATGATGTTATTTTGGAGGGAAACTTAACTATACTAGAGAAACCAGGATGTTCTTCTCAGAGGAAATAATGCCTTGAAATCAGGTTCTAACATCTGAGTAGGGGCTATTCGTACAAAGGACAGAGAAGTACACTTCTGTCAAAGGAAACAATACACGTGAATGTCTTAGGCAAGCTAGGGCATAGCCGGTTTAGCTTGAAGAATTGAAACAATTCCTAGTTGGCTATAGTGGGGAGAATAAAGGGGACTAGCAGGAGGCTGCCGTTTCATTCCCTTTAATAAACAACATCACATTAACAATAGAGGTTCCAGACTCAGGCAACCTTCATTCAGATTCTCTCTCTGTTGCTTACCAGGCTTAGTTGCCTAATCTCTATAATTGGAATGAAAAAAACAACTATTTTATTAGAAGTAAGTTGAATTACATATAATAGAAAACCTAAAAGACCAGTAGCTCAAGCGTGATGGAACTTTATTTCTCTGTGTAGCAGAGGTCGTCAGAACAACCTTGGCTCTCATTTTCTTCTACCATCTTGATGTAAGGTGGCTGCTGGAGCTTTGGCCCACATCTGATTTTCAGACAGAAAGAAGAGAGTTGGGAAGGGCAAAAGTCGTGATACCTTTCTTCAAGGAACTATCTCTGAAATCCTAAATAACATGTTATCAATCTCATTGGTTAGAAATGATTGATATAGCCATTCTTAGTTTAAAGGAGGCTGAGCAATGTAGGTGTTTTTTTTTTTTTTAAGCTTGCTATATTGTCACCATGTCTAGAACTGTGGCTCTAGTGCTGAGGAAAAAGGGAGAATGGAGGGCCAGCCCATGGTATGGTGGTTGAGGCACCTGGATCTCATGTGACTGACTGCAAGATTCAAGTCCTGGACCTGGTGGCTTGAGAGACATGCAGGGTGTCTGTACATGTGAGCCTACAATTTTTTTTTTTTTTTTAGAGGTTTTTGCTATGGGGTACGTGTGCTCACCAGAAAGACAGAGACAGAGAGACAAAAAGCGAGAAATTAGTCCCCAGGGGAAGTGGCCACGCCACAAATCCTTCTCCTCCATTCTCATCTCAGGATCTTGGATACGCACGCACACGCGCCTGATATGAGTTTAAATCACCGGGTCTGGGACTCAAACAGCGGTCAACTACATGGGAGTCCAGCGACATAGCCATTACTCTAACTGCTGGTCCCTGTGAGCCTAAAATCTTGAGAGAAGTGGAGGAGAAAGGATTGTGATATGACCATCCCCCATGGAGGGTGTTTCTCACTTTCTCTCTCTGGTAAGCACACGTACCTTCTAGCAAATTAAAAAATAAATAGGAAAGAGAGAATGGACATTGTGTGTTCAAGAAATAGTTTCTTCTATCTGACCTCATCTTAATGTAAGGATTTATTACCTGTTGATGATGACATGTATGGTATTCTCAGTTGGACTGGTCTAAGGTGTATTTCCTGCTGGGTAAATTCTCTTTCCAACCTAAATGCTGTATAGCGATTGAACGTATAAATAATAATAATAAAATAAAAAAAAGTTGTATAGCTGTAAGATGATTCACTGCTGATTAACTGTTGAGCAGTGTTTTGTTTTTTGTTTAACTGCCATGCTGCTTGCTGGCCCCCTGCTGAGCAGTTGTAAGAGAAAATGGTACATCTAATAAATTGCTATTCAGAAGGTAAATTCCATGCACACAAAAAAGAATTCAATTAACAATGAATATAAAAGACTTGGTATAATGTCTGGCATGCATTAATTTTTCAGTAAATGTTATCTTCACAAAGGTGATTCAAAATAACCCTTTTGTGGAAGGATTGTATAAGGGCAATTAGCTCTAAACGAAAGGATAGCTAACCTACGTTTGCATGAGTTGGTTTTTCTCCCTCTCTGCTGGGGTGTAGATGGAAGGCTGTGACACCATACATGTGACTCACAGCTCAAGAACAAATAAATGAGTCTCCTTCACACTGTATTGGCATAATATACCCCACTCTAATTGCCCTGTGTTGACCTGAAGAGTTATTAATCTTTGTTAGAAAGAGACGCTAATTGTACCTGATCAACCTGACAAAATAAGCAAATCATAAAGCCAGCCAAGTAGAAATCAAACAGAGAGAAAATGAATTATTTTTGTCACTCACAATGTGCAGTAAACAGTCCTTTATTGACTTAAGTTCCTTCATTTATATCATATCTCTGGCTACTTGCTCCAAGAGTTTAGCACTCATTAGTAAGCAGAGAAAGCTACCGCATCTACCCTCAAATGCTGGCATCAGCTTCGTCATCATATCATCAACCATTATCTTCCCTGTCATCCTGATTACTGCCCCCTCCCCCACAACACACACACACACACACACACACACACACACACACGGACAGACACTTTTTGCCCACCTAGAATGAACTCAGCAGGAAATAGTAAATAAAGACAGAGCCCAGACAGACACTTCCTCTTGGTCTGCAGGTCTGGGGATGGAGCTAGCTGAAGAGTTAACTAGGCGCTACGAGGTCAGGCTATCATCAGTTGGAAAAGCGAGTTTGGGAGGAAGTCTATTAAAAACGCAGGAGGCTTGACTTATCCCTACATGTGACCATATGCTTTTAAATGTCGACAGCTTCTTTAAAAAATCCTATCTTCCTCGCATGTGGTCAACTTGACTGAAAACTGGCAAGGTTCTGACCCTTTGCATTTATCTCAGACAGGGCCAGATAACCTTGCCCCATAGTCTAAACATACCCTGCCTTCCCAGTAGTCTTATCTCTCTGGCCGTAATGACACAAAGGAGCCTAGGCCTTGGAAGTGATGTGTAGACTTGGGAAACCATGAATTGCCACCCCTGGGAATCGAATACCTCAGACACACTAGACTTCTGTTTTCAGGAACTATGAGTACAAGGTAAGACCTCCGTGGGAAGGGGTGAGCGGAACACCTGCAGGTTTCTCAGCTCCTGCTGGACAACCGTAGCCACTTCTCAGCGCTCAGTCCCTGCTTCAGTGTGGCTAGTCTCTTTCAGTGGTCGGCCCTTCCTGGAATGCTCTTGGTTAGAGTAGCAAAATTAGGAGTTAGACGTCCCTGTTCTAGCCCCTGCTTTGATACCAGATTCTGCCTGCTTTGAGAAACCCACTCGGATTTTTTACCCCATCTGTAAAATGAGACAGTTAACAGATCATTTTCTAAAATCTTTCAGCACCTACCTCAGTGCTACTTTTCTCTTGCTACCAGTGCCTCGTATTTTCAACTCAACCCCTCCAATCAAATTTTACTTTATTGCAATCTTCTCTGGTGGTTTTCTTCATTCAATATCTTGTGTTTTCTCCTCTGTCTCTTCCTGGGATGCCAAGCACAGAGACAATAATTCTTGGACATCTGGTAATTCAATGTAGTGAGCACTCCCTAGCCCCTCCTTCCTCACACCAACCACCATAACTTTCAGTAGTACCTAAGATTGATCAGAGATAAACAAGATGATGTTTTGGCCTGGAGTTGGCTGGGGTTGCTGGCGTGTTCCTGACAGTTTACAAAATTATAGGATCATTAAAGCTGCCCAGTGTGGTCTCAGAAAAAAACATTCCAGGAAACAGGAGGCAGGCAGGAAGAAACATACTCGCCTGGTTTTGATGAGGCTTGGGACTACTTCCCGTCACATTGAGAAAGAGCATTTCATTCTGTGCTTACTGAAAAGCAAAGAGTTAGGCTTTTGGACCGATTGTGCTTATTTGACCCACCTAAGTTCAACAGTCACTTGGATTTGGAGTATGTCTCCTGAATTTTGCTTCAGTGGTAGTGACTGACACAGTGAGCGGAATTTGGCCTGAAACAGATATTGCAGATGGAGGTTGCATATTTTACACTGTCCATAAGCAGATTGTTATTAATGAACTTTGTTAATTATCACCTTAAGCTGTACTTAAAAATGACCTTTTAAAGTGATGCTTCAGAAGCATGATCCATACCGATGTAAGCAAGTCTTTGACTCGATTAGATCCCAATACCTTTACCTTGATGAAATTGCAACTGATTAACTTTCTCAAATGAGATGGAGCTATAAATGTAAGTGGGTTTTAATACCATCATTTTTGAGGAAATGTCAAACTTCATTGCACACCTCTCCCTCCCACCTCTTCCTTTAATGGCAGAGTCAGTGAAGGACCGAGCCAGATTAATGAGCGAGGGACAGAGGGGATTGTGGAGCCAAGGAAAAGACCACGTAGCAGATCTGTCTCTACTTTAATAATCTCAGTAGGCTACTCAGTGAGCCAGTATCAGCGAACTGCCCCCATCGTATTTATGTACTCAGGGAAGGAAAAACCAGGAGAACTGGGGCTGTGTTTATGGACATAGGGGAGGCAGGAAGAGAGCAAACCTGTTAACCTGAGAAGTCTGTGACCTGGAAGGAAAAAGCATCGTTGGCTAAGTAAAGCTACATAATTAAATTAAATATGAATGGCCGTTGATTGAGACTTGCACCACCAACAGAATATGCTTGCTGTTAATGACCGACGATTTATTTACACCTTAAATACTGTGTTTCCTTACTGCTCTAAAGTAGTAAAATTGCCTTCTTCCTGGTGAAATTTATTGCCATTTAAACATGCCAAAAGGCCATTCTGGCAGTCATTACAATAATCTATCATTTCTGCAACTGCTGGTATCCCGTCCTGTGGTCAAATTCAATCTGAGAAGGGTCAACAGAATTTTTCCACCAAATGCTTCCCTCTTGACTATCATCAATTTACTTTTGTCAACAAAAAGGGCATTACTACGGAATGAAATAGAAGATCCCCTTAAGACCTCTGGCAAACACGGGAGCTGCTCTGCTCGACAGTGTCTCTTCAGCCTGCGGCTCTGTCTCTGCAAGCGGCTGTGTGCACAATCGGGCCGTGTCATCGCGGGAGCGCGGCAGGAACGCTGCCACCTGTCTGGCCTTTTCTCCAGGGGCAGAGAGAAGCACGCCTGACAGTAACTTACACTTCCTGGTTTCTGGCTTCTGGTTTGATTAGGACTTGTCTCTCAAAGAGAAACTTCTTGGGTTTAGAAGGGAGTGGTTGCCATAGTGCGTTGCATTGCTATTTTCCTCTCTTCTGCATCTCTTCACATTTTTTTTTTTTTTTTTTTAGTTGTAGAGGGCACATACCCTCACTGGAGAGAGGGAGAGAAGAGGGAGAGAGATAGCGAGAGAGAGAGAGACAGCACTCCCCAGTGAGATACAGGCTATAACCTCTTTTCTTCTGTTTCTCCACACAGTTGGGATTTTGGGCACACAGGCCTATGATTTTCAAGCCTCCAGGAGGCCAGGACTTGAACTATGGTTGGCCACATAGGATGTGGCTCCCTCAACCACTAACAATAACAGTCCTTGTTATTTTTTTTATTATAGGACATTTCTTATTCGACTTTCAGATCACAAAATTCCAATCACTGTTTACAGCAGGAGATGGTTACTCTGTAATATCAGGAAAAAACCAAACCAAACCAAACCAAACCAATGTCTTTGGTATTGTAAAGTAGACTTTGAGATTTTCTCTACTTAGGAAAGATGATGTAGAAAATTATAGGAAAATAAAGTTAATTCAGGCTTTCATGAGTATTTTTGCAGACACACGTAGAAAAGGGTGGTATTTATTTATATGCAAGTGAAGAGAGGGTCTCAAAAACCTGGAACCACCCTGTATTGTCTCTCTGGGTTAATATTTGAGGATGCAGCTTCCAGCTCAGGCTTCCTCTCGTGAGGTGAGTGATTGCCTTTTCTGTGAGGGAGAGCAGGACAAGCAGGACAAGTGACTTCCCTTGACATTACAACTACATAATGGTGACCGCATCACCCCTCAGCCCATCACCTGTTCACAGAGAATTCTGCTTTTGTTCACATGGGCTGGCAAAAGATTATGATTTACAGCATCAGGTTGAATCATGAATGGCCAGATGGCAAATTTGAAAATTAAGTATTTCTAGTAGGGTTCTCGTTGGGGGGAGAATAAAAATTACATTTTTTTCTTAGGGTTTGTAATTTTATTTTTTATAGTTAATCTCTAATTCAGCTGGAAGATATTATAGTACAGATTGCAAGGTTTCTAGTCGATTAGCAAGATGTCCTAAAAATGTCTTTTCTTGCTAAAAATTAAGTTTAAATTTTTTGGAAAAAGTTTATTTATTTTCATGACAGAAAGAGAGAAACAGAAAGACAGATATCCTCAACAGGGCTCCCATGCCATGATCCACCCCAAGTCCTAGCCAGTCTGGATCACTGGCATTGTGTGGATGTGTCTGGCATGACTGAAGGAGCTCCTGGAATGCAAACCCAGGGCACCTACTATGTGGGTCTAACCAGTTTATCTCGGTGTCACTACCTGGCCCCTAAATTTGAAATTATGTATGAGGACTTCAATGAGCAGAGGGTTACTAATCTATGTTTGCTTTTCAACACCTATCTTGGCATTATTTACTATTAATATTTAGTTCACGTATAGTTTAACTCTACTTTTGACTTTTTATATTGTATGGGCAAATCCAGAAATTAAATATGCCCATTGCTTTTGATTGAAGTCTAGCTTTAAGTTAATCAAAATGACAAATTCATGATTAGTCTGTAGATTTGAGTAAGCTAAATTTAATTAGGTAATTTGCAGTGGTCTCTTATATAAAATTTATAGACCTTTGTGCACATTTGTTTATCCGGGTATGTTCTTATAATTTAAAATAATGCCCATTTTCCAACCATATAGAAAATATTTTTTCTTATTACAGAAAGTATATATGTTAATTGTAGGAAAAAACAGAAATTAGAAAGAAGAAAAAAACATTAATAATATTATAACTTAGAGCTAATTATTATTAATATCCAGGTATACATAGTTTCTTAATTTTATATATAATATAAACATATTATACATAATGTATTTAATATTATATTTATGTATATTTTACATATATTTTATATTCTTACATATGTACAAAAAGAAACATATATAAGTATACTAAGAGTTTTTTTTTAATAATTATTTATCTTATTTTGTTTATTCATTCATTTATTATTATTTTTTATTTTGACCAGAGAGAGACAGAGGGTGAGAGTGAGAGAGAGAGAAAGTGAGAAAGCAAGCCTCCAGATTCAGGACTTGAACCCTGGTCGGCCATGTGGGAGTGTCCAGCGCCTTAACCACCACGCCACCTGCTGGTCCCAGTATACTAAGAGTTTTATATAAAATGTTTATAGCAATACTATTTGTGATAGCAAACACCTGCAGACAACCTAAATAGACATAAAAATAAATAGTAATTTATTCGCTCAATGCAATAATATACAGCAGTTAAAATGGATACATTTAAACTGCGTACAAAAATGTAGATGAATTTTAGCAATCTACTTTGGAACAAAAAATGTGAACCCCCCAAAGATTATCTATAGCATGATATCATTTTTATTATTGTCCAAAACAAAAAACCCAAAAATACACATCCCTATGCTTTAGAAGTACAAATAGATGTAATAGAAATTGGAGGGGTTATTACAAGGGTGGGAGTGGCAGATTTGGGGGAGAGTCTGGATGTCCAAACACTACATCAATGACTTTCAAACATTCTCTCTTTTCTGCTACAATTCTCAACTCTACTTCCAGGCTTTCAGTATCTAATTCTTGGGACTATGGCCACTCTGGACCAGGTAATTCTTTGCTGTCCTAATGCTTCATAGAATGTTCAGCAACAGTCCTGGCTGCACCCCACTAGATTCAGTAGCACTGTTCCCTCCCGTCATGACAACCAGAAATGTCTCTAGACGTTGTTAAATGCTGATTGATAGGTGAAATTGCTCCTGGTCAAGAATCACTACGTTGAAATAATTGATTATTATTGGCTCAAAAAGAACATAAATGATAAAACAGATCGTGTTTTAAAAATCAATGTCTTGGCGGATCAGCAGATGGTGTAATGGTTATATTGCTGGACTGCCATGTAGTTGACCATGGTTCAAGTCTCAGACCTGACAGCTTAAAACTCACACTGGGTGCGTGTGCATGTGTGCTCAAAATCCTGAGAAGAGAATAGAGGAGAAGGAATTGCAGTGTGGCCATCCTCTCAGAGGGTGATTTCTTGCTTTCTGTCTCTCTGTCTCTCTGGAAAGTGCATGGGCCCTATAACAAAAATCTCTTAAAAAGAAAAAAAAAATCAATATCTTGGACCAGCAGATGGTGTGGTGGTTAAAGCATTAGACTCCTACATGGCCAACCACGGTTTGAGTCACAGTCCTGGTGGCTTGCTTTCTTGCTTTTCCTTTTTCTTTCTGTCTCTCTTTGGTCAAATTAAAAAATAATAATAAGAAATAAAATAAAATATAAAATAATTCTTTAAAAAAATTCAGTGCCTTTAAAATGTAGTTAACCTCCACTCGGGATTACCCATACTACCAAATGCTACAAAGATTTGTTCTCTGTTGGGTTGATTTTGGTGTTGGTAGAGCTCTTCTCAATAACAGCAAACCCACTGCACTGACTGGCTCCAGAAATGGATTTTGCTGTTTTATTAAAAAGTCCTTTGTAAAATCCACTGACATATTTTTGTTGGCTCCTATGGAGCTCTATTCTGCAACACTGTTGATTTTCTAGACAGTATGGAAACTTCTGGTAGGGAACCCATCCTGCTGGGTGACCTCAGGGAAGCCACTTCCTTCATCAATCCCATATGAGAGAAAAGAAGAAGCCGTCACAACAATGAAACTGTCTAGCCTAGAAGGCCTTCCAAAGAAAGGTCTGTGTGAGGACAAACTCGTAATATTTATTGTGATTATCAGCTCCCTAGGGGCCTTTTGAAGATTCTGTCTGATTAATCAGGCAGCTGCCCCATAGAAATACATGAAGTGAGACGGGAAGGTTTGGGGGTGGGGAGGGGGGGTGGCAAGTGTGACCAGGTTGATGGCAGTGCTCCACGGGTGACCTCCTGTTTACCTCCAGATGTTCAGACCATTTCTAAATATCATTGCAATCTTTGTGTAGTGCCATTTTCTGTTCTTGTTAAACTTTGGGCCGCAAACAAGACTTCAGAATTTTAATGCTCACTTTAGCCTGTGAAAGATGCGGTAATGTTCAAAAGTAGCCTGACCTTTTCTTTGTGCAGTGCTGATTGGTTGACTGACCATTCCTATTCTCTCTTCCAACTGCTTCAGCAACTTCCTTGTCTCCTTTTCTTAACACCAGGGACATAATTCTATGGTGGCCCTGCTCTTTCTAGTATATTTCTTTTCCAAGATCTTGTTTATCTTACTCTACTCTGATGAATATTTCTTTTCTTTCTTTCTTTCTTTCTTTCTTTCTTTCTTTCTTTCTTTCTTTCTTTCTTTCTTTCTTTCTTTCTTTCTAAGGTGAGGACTAAATGAGGGAAGCTTAGCAGAAAATCAAAATCAATGAATGCCAGTATCTGGAACTTAAGGGTTGTGATGGACTAGTTTGTATCAGAAGCTAAGCATTGTCCTAACCTGCAAATGTGACTGGTAATTAAAATGACCTTAAGGAGAAATATTCAGATGCCCACTGATTCCAAACAAGAAGGTGGTATGGAGAACAAAACAATATCCCTTTAAAATATTTTACAGCATTTCCTTTGTTATTCTTATCAGTAGCTCTAGTTATATACTTTCTTGCTACTTAAAAAAAATTTAAGGCTCCATTTACTGAAATAATTTCCTTGATGACTCAATTTTCTGTCTTGGCAAGAAATGACTAGAGTCACTCTTGCTTATTAAGGAAGGAATATTTACTTGAGACACCAGTGCTAGAATATACATCTGTTTCAGAAAGAGGCAGAAGAATTAGGAAGGAGAAAGAAATAGTCATCTTCCAAATACACACTTTCCAAAAGGTGGCATTAAATGGTTGACCAGACTAACCATTTCAACCTTGAAAGTAGAGGACAAGTCTGGGGTATGAGGTAGACGAAATACAAATATTAAACAAACCTTCCTTTTCTGACATTGGTTTTAAGAATATGATATTGCAGGGACCAGCAGATGGCCTAATGGTTATGTTGCTGGACTCCCATGTGGTTGACTGTGGTTCAAGTCCCGGACCTAGAGGCTTAAAACTTATACACACACATGTGTGTGCGTGCCCAAAGTCCTAAGGGGAGAATGAAGGAGCAGGGATTGAGGTGTAGCCATCCTCCCTGGAGGGTGGTTTCTTACTTTTTGTCTCTCTGTCCCTCCAATGAGCATGTGAGCCCTTATAGCAAAAATCTCTCTAGGAAAAAAACCCCAACAGGATATGATATTGTATCCATTGTCTGTTGCTGGCTTGGTCCATTCTTGGTTATGGAATAAGACATATTTGTGAGGAGAAGCTGCAGTGTTGAATCCATCACCGAAGTAGTGACAACCCTGTCAGCTTTAACTAGACAGAGAGAGCAATCGTTTAGTATGATCTTCCCCACTTACAGATAAAGTAATCACTAAACACATGTTAGATGACACAAAGATGTCTCTTCAATGACACTTTCCTGAAAATGAAGCGCTGTGGCTCACCAGGCAAGATGAAACGCATGAACCAATATGAACTGAGGCTTTCTCTCCCCCCATGTTAGGCACTCCATCCTGACACTTAACAAGTAGGCTCTTCTCTAAAGGGATTAACTAAGAAATAATTGCATGCAGCTTGCACTCGGCTGAGCTATCCTATGCACACTTATCAGGAATCACGTTGAAGTGGGCAGGCATTTACTGGGTACTTTATAAGCAATTAGTGCCACCAACTAAAGGAATCATCATAAAGAAGTCCATTTGGAATGACACTAAAAATATACAAGAGTTAGGGTTTTTTTTTTTAATTTTTTTTTTTTTTTTTAAATTTTAGGTGGAGTAAAGCCCGGGAGCACCAAGAAGGCAGGGACTGAGTCTGCCTTCTATATGTTATTTTCCCAGCACCTAGCATGTGCACATTAAAATGTATAGGTTGAAGGGAAGAATGACTAATTGCATTATATCAGTTTCACATGCAATTTATTAGTATGAAAGATGGCCGAGTTGTGAATATTTTTGCTGTTATTTGTTGAGTGTTGTTTTACATTGAATCCTTCAACACTTCTAAACAGAAGGCACTATTTTATACCATTTACATAGAAAGAAGTGGAAGATCAGAGGTGAAGTAACTTGCCCAAGATCATGCAGAGCTAGCTAGAACTGGGATTCACATCTAGCTAATTTAGGTACCACACGACACTGAATGTACGTTAATCATTACTGTACTAGAATGAATTGTAGGCCTTAGGCTTTTGCTACTTTAGTGAGGTGCAAACTCTTCTTGAAATTTCATTACATCCCATCTTTTTTGCTTTTCCTTTCTTCTTCTGGTTTTAGTTCCTTTTTCTTTCTCAATTTTTTGCTTATCTGCACCCTAATGGGGTAGACCTGATTTATAAATAGAGTGCAGGAAAAAATTATTCTATTCTTTTCAGTTCTCTTTCTCAACTCCTTTTAATGCTGCTCTTCATGGTGACACCTTTATTATAATAAGAAAGTATAACCCAAGGAATCAACTTAACTTTTAAGATCTGCTTTATTTTTGAGTTTGTAATCTAAGCCTTATCACTCAGTGTATTCTGTTTCTTTTAGCCTCTGCTTTTTGTTTTAGTTTTGTTACAGGGCACAGGTGCTTGTCAGAGGGGGTGGGGAAAGAAAGAAAGAGAGAGAGAAATCACCCTCGGGGAGAGGGTGGCAATGGCCACACTACAGTTCTTTCTCTTCGAGTCTCTTCTCAGTATTTTGGGCACACACACACCTGGTATATCTGTTGGGTCTGAAAAGCAAACTGTGCATTCAGTCATGTGGGATCCAGCCACCGTATCCTCTATGTCACGTGGCTAGCCCATTTCCGTTTCTTTATTTGTGAAATGCAGTCTTTCAGAAGTTGCTATGATGATGTGACATGACATATATTCAGGCTGCCTTAATACTTTGCTTAAATTGTGAAAATTCAGTAAGTGTTTAGTTCTTCACTTCCCACTCACCATGTCCTTTCTTGGAAAGTGGTGATCAAGTCATGAAGTCAGAAAATAGGGCAATATGAAGAAATGTAAGAATGAAACAAGAAGTCTGGTATAGTTTCACCCGGGCAAGTCTGTGTATTTGGGGCAACTGTGGTGCTTTATCTTGATGGATCTAAAACCACTAGTCACTGAGGAAGGAGCTTCTTTCATGGCCAGGCTACATATGATGGCCCATTTTAGCTTCTCAAAAGATGTCACTAAGTAAACCAGTGGTACATCTTCAAATTCTTTGGGTGAATTTTGAAATTTGTCTTCTTTAGGTAATTGTTTTAGCCACCAGATCCAGAACTCAAAAGGGTCCCCTCAATCTTTTCTTAGTCTATGGATTTTATACTCCTGGTAAGAACCATCTAGCTTCTGGTAGTGTGGAACAATAATTGACCCTTTTCTCTTGGGCCTAGAGCTAGTATTAGGGCACCATTAAAATGGAGAAGCCACATGAAGAAGATATCTTCCCACGATTGTGTGACTCTTGGCCTTGTTTGGCTTTTAAGGAGTTACAGATACTGTTGGAGTAAATTCAAGTTTCAGGGGGCCTGACATTTATCTAATTCATTGGGTGCTCTTTAAGAGATACTATCAGAGAATCCCTTGAATGTATTCTTAGGGTCACTGACAAGGCTTTGGAAGGAGCCATGAAGTTGAGGGACTTTGCAAAGAAACTTTATTAATTTCATGTTAAATCCACCCATTGTCATATAAGTCATTAGATCATAGAAAGCTTTATTGGATTCTCAGCCAGAACCTCACCTGGGTCCATTCAATGAGGAGCTCATGTGAACTTGTCATATGAAAAATTTACTCACTTTTCCCTTTCCTCTTAGCCTGTTTGAATTTCTGTCTTGGAATTATCAGAGGCTTCCAAATACTACTAAAAAGGGACTAGCAGATTATAATTGTTTTTTTGTTGTAACAGTAGTTAATATTTTAAAACATTTACCACATGCTAGAGTCTGGGATAAACACATTATATGTAATATCTTCTTTAATTCTCATACTACCTCTGTTAGATATTGGTTCTATACTTTTCTCATCTGTAAAGTAACCTGCTCATTCTCATGACCCAATACATGGATGAAATGGGATTCATCCCTGGGCCCGGATGGTTAGATTGGAATCCAAGTTGTTAACTGCTTTGCTATAATCTTATGACTGAACTCATGGTAGGGTGGTGATACCAGTTGTTCTATATGCTATAAGAATAGTACACCTCTGAAAAGCAAGTAATTTGGGATTCAACTGCCTTTCACTTTTCTCCTTTCTACCCTCTTCTCTCACTAAATAACTGACTGTCTGTTAACAGGTGACCTGATTCTTCTCTACCTCAGAGCCCTCAGCTGTAAAATGGGACAATAATAATTTATCTGCTTGAAGACTGCTGGCTAGATCATATGCCCCTGAATTTCCTTCTAGGTTTAAGTGATATAATTACTCAACTACTGCTGAAGTTCCTAAACACCTGTTTCAGTATTTGTCTGAATTCAGATCTTAAATAAATAACTGACATCCAAATGTTATCCCAGAATTTAAGATGGAGTCAGCCATCTAACAGAAGTCTCTAGTGGAACGAGCCAGTGTGAAACATTGAAAAATAAAGATCAGTCTGAGGAAGTTCAAAGAGAAGAAGAAAAAAGGTATGTTCCTAGTTAAATGCACCCATGTTGAACCAAAGACACAGAAAAGTTCTTTTCATTTTATTTTATGTTGGACTGACTTTTAAGAAAACAATCTTGCAAGTGTTTATTTTATAACTCTAGCAGCGTCCAAGAAAATGTGAACAGCCAAACTCTAAAAAAGCACAGTTGTGAATAGAACTCATTTTCAGTAAGCAGAAAGACTTTCCTGTCCTGAACCTACATGGCCATCGTCACACTGCCCTCCTCCTCCCCACAAATGGGACAAAAGACACTGTCAACTGGGGAGGGCTGTATGAGCTAAAAAGTTCTTTCTCTGATGGCACTCCTTAAATTGAACCAGTTGAAAGCTTGTTCTCAATTGCAAAATGGGTGAGGAAGCCATTCTTCTTGTCCTTTTGATTAGAATGCAGTTCAGATTATGATCTGGTGAACCAGGAATAGGATATTATCTGAAACAGTCCAGAATGTACATTACTGGGTCATTGGAAAGGTCATGATATATTTTTTTCTATATAAAAATGTGTCATGACTTTTCTGGCGACCCAATATTATACTTTGTATTTTACAACATTAATGTTGTACATGAGGACATATGAAGACAAGGGTATTTCTGCTCTTTCTGTGAGTTCTGTGGTATTTAGGCAGTTTTGACCAAGCGGGTATTTATTAGACATTTGTTTCAACTATGTGGATTTGTTCAAGATAATTTGAGATAAATAGCTATTGTGTGTTCATGTGTGTGTGTGTGTGTGTGTGTACTGCAATCTGAAAAGCATAGAACAGAGACAAATGAATGAAGTAATAATCATCTGTTCTTTGTGTGTGTATATATATATATATGTATGTGTATATATATATACATACATATATATATACACATACATATATATATATATATACACACACACACACACACACACACACACTCTGTGATTTTTAACTTTAAAAAATTTTTTTTAACATAGGGCACGTGTGCTCACCAGAGAAAGACAGAGAGTCAGAAAGAGAGAGAGAAAGAGAGAGGGAAAATAAGAAGGTACCTCACCCTCCCCCCAGGAGGATGACCACAGCACAATCCCTTCTCTTCCAGTCTCCTTTAGGGATTTTAGGCATATCACACATGTGCTGGCATGTTTTTCAAGTTGCTGTGTCCAGGACTAAAACCATGTAGTCGGTCATGTGAGATCCAGTGCCTTAACTACCACACCATCTGCTGGCCTGTGATTTGTAACTTTTTTTCTTTTTTGTTTTTTGAGAGGTTTTCGCTATAGGGCACGTGCACTCGCCAGACAGACAGAGAGAGACATAGAGACAGAAAGCGAGAAATCACCCCCCAGGGGGGATGGTCACGCCGTAATCCCTTCTCCTCTGTTCTCCTCTCAGGATCTTGGGCACGCACGCACACGCGCCCGGCGTGAGTTTTAAGCCACCGGGTCCGGGACGCGAACCGCGGTCGACTACGTGGGAGTCCAGCGACATAGCCATTACGCTAACTGCTGGTTCCCCTGATTTGTAACTTTTTAAGATATTTTCCACAGATCTTATATTGAGGGGCTAATCTTCATCTTGATGTTACTCTATAAAAAGTGTTTGTTTACATTTTTCATGAAGTCTAAATGTGGATATTTAAAATTTTATCATTATTTCTATGACAATCTTTTCTCTCAGATGCATCCAGCTTTCTAAAGAATGACATTGCATCGATGAAAAAAAAAAGCATCAGATGACTAAATTCTGAAGAAAGGACTCTAGACTAAGTTCTGTTACTACCTACTTTTAAGACTATGAGTGAGTTTCTCAGTACTGCTGAATCTCAATTTCCTCACTCACAAGATAATAGCAATAATAATTCTTTGCCTTTTCCATAAACTAAAGTGATAACCAAATGAATGAATATACTCATAAAACTGAAGTACTATGAAAATGCAAGGTACCATTCTTCAGTCTGTAGCTATCATTGTTTAGCTCTAACATGTGGAACACATAAACAACACAATTAAGTGACAAAAAGTGTGACAAGGCTTATTCTTATGGCAAAGATAGACTATTTCTTCACTTTTCTGGCCAGACCATGCACAGGTACTTGGCTATGATATTTGTTCTGTGAAGGTGAATCACTTTGAGATATGAAAGTGTGGAATTTTCAAAATGTGTGGAACTTTCTAAAACCTCTTACTCATGTATCCCCCTGGAATTTTATTTTTTTGTAGTTATTATTTTTTTGGCTTTAAGATGTGTGTGCTTGCTAGACAGAGAGAGAGAGAGAGAGAGAGAGAGAGAGAGAGAGAGAGAGAGAGACAACAAGGAGTCATCCCCTAGGTGAGATGGCCAAGCCATGGTTCTTTCTCATCTGTTCTCCTCTTGAGATCTTGGGCATACTTACACACACAACTGGCTTTTTGTTGTTGTTGTTTAACATGCCATAGGGCACGTGCACTCTGGAGAGTGACAGAGAGAGAGAAAGGGAAAGTGGGAAATCTCCCCCTGGGGGCGGGGGAATGGCCATGTCACAATTTCTTCTCTATTTACCTCTATTTCTTCTCTATTTACCTCTATTTTGGGCACTCATACACATGTGCCCAGTGTGATTTTTCAAGCCATTGGGTCCAGGGCTAGAAATGCCATAGACCCTGTGGGAGTCCAGCGTCTTAACCACCACACCACCTGCTGGCCCCCACGTGGTGCATTTTTCAAGCTGCTGGAACCCGTGGATGTTTTTGATCCAGCGATCTGAGTAGGGCCTGGGCATTGTAGAGCGGAGAGCTACTGCCGTGTCTTTGTAGTTACTGTGAAAGCCCTTCCTGTGGAATGCAGTAAGGATAAGGCTTCTGTTAGTTCTGGTTGAATTTGGTAGTGATGTCACCCACATTGCCTGAGTCTTCATTAACATCAGCCACTCACTCTTACACGGTCTTCAGCTTGCCTGCTGTCAGGTTCGTTTTGTTTTCCTCCCGCACCTCAAGCTTTCAGTTTTTGCTCTAACCATACAATCTTCCTGCCACTCCTTTTAATCCACCCATTTGTGATGGAGTCCATTGCAGCCTCCTCAACTAGAATTGCTTCCTTTATAAGCAATCTCTCTCAAAACCAGTAGAAATCCCACCCTTCTCTGATACCTTTCCAGACAAGGTAGAAGAAAACTATAGAGACTTGCCATATTCTCTCTTGGGATTTTATGAATGGGGTGTGATAGGATAAAAGTGATATTTAAGAAAGATGAAGCTGGCAATGGATGCAGGCTGGCTTTGAAGGGGGAAAGAATGGAAGCAGGACTTCCATCAGAGTGTTACTGCTTGGTCTGGGAGATGATGGAAGAAGGATGTATACTAACTTTCTAGTTGACTGCAATAGGGGTGAGAATGGGAGTGGGGAATGTGAGACAGCAGGGAGAGCAGTGAGTCTGGCTTTCAACATCCAAAGAATTTAGTTATAATAATACCGCTTGTCTGGGACTAGCAGATGGAGTAGTGGTTACATTGCTGGACTCCCACATGGTCTGTGGTTTGAGTCCCAGACTTGGCTTGAAAATCATACTGACCCAAGATCCCAGGAGGAGAATGGAGGAGAAAGGATTGTGGCATGGCCATCCCCACGGGGGGTAATTTCTCACTTTCCCTCTCACCGTGTCTGTGTATCTCTCTTTCTGGTGAGTGTACGCTCCCTAAAGCGAAGACCTCCCAATAAAAAATAATAATAATGCCGTTTGTAAGATAGTGGCTTTCGAAGGCAAATTTCACAGTTATATAGTGTAGCAGAAAAAGCCTGAACCAGGGGAAAGAAAAATGAGAGGTCTTGATTCTGAACTTGGTCAGTTCACATCCTCGGACCCCTCGTTTATGATTTCTCTGTTCTTATTTCTTTTTCGGAGGATTCTAACACCTGTGTGTGTCATGCAATGAGCATAACATGTAACCTATACGTCACAGTACCAGTGTCCTTATGTGATAACATGTTCGGATAGATTCTACCTGGGAAAGAAAAAGCATTTCTAAACGTGGCCGAGGGAACAGACAACCGTAAGCACTACGGTTTGTGCCCACCTCTGGGTTATGCGTGTTGTTCTTGGATCCGAGAAGCCTGGTTCTCACAGTCGAATCGCACTGGGCTTGCTAATAAATGACATCCAGGGCTGGCCCTGGCACCAGGAGCTGTCTCTTCAGGCAGGGCTTCCCAGAGCGAGGCAGCACGCTGCCCTCAACAGAGAACTCTGTTTATCACTTTGGAGATGCAATAAAAATAACAAATGTCCAGAGTAAACCTAATTCACTATGCTACTTAGTGTTTGAAATACATAAATATGTCAAGCCAAAGACCTCTAATAGACCCTTTTATCCTGGTAATAGTGTACATATAATTTTCCTCTCATTAGTACAAAAACTACCTAGGGAACTCTTAGCCCATCCTTCATCCATTTAATCTGCATTAGCTTACTTTTACCTTGTGTTTAATCTGCTTTCCCTCAAGGTATTTTGAATAAATCAATAGGAATACATGATTGTTTAATGATTTTTAGAAGAGCTCCCTTCGACCACAGCTGCATGATTTAGAATGACTAATTCCACTTTTTACAATTGATCCTTCCCTGGGTGGACCATCCATTTCTGCCAGGCCTTTGTGAGAGAATTCTACAGCAGGCTGTTCCCTATTCCCGGGGCTCCCAGCAGGGCTGGCTGATGTGCTGCTGGAAGGCCCCTCCCTCATCACCATCTGATTAAGCATCACATAAAGGCCCACACTCACCCCCTGCTCAGCTGCTGCTCCCAGACAATTTTCTGGCAGCCAAATATGTCCAGTTTCAGAATTTCTTTCCCCCTGTCTCTTTTGGCTATACGTGGCTGAGAACTCCTGGACTCTCCTTCCAGTACACGCAGAGTATCTGAGTGTTCTGATGCCAAATGGGAAGAGATGTGACAAAGAAGCTGCAGTTCATTACGTTGGAAGCTCATGATAGCTGTCTAGGTTTAGTGTGCGTGTGCGTGTATGTGCATGTGTGCACACATACATGTGTGATCTTGGGGTTCCTATTACATAGGGTGACTTTTGAGAATTTTCCATTGGGACTGAGAGATGCTAGCCTCAGCCTGGGTCAGTTACTTGAATTCTCTGAGTAAGGGGCTATGGGTGGTGATGAGCTTTGAGAGCAGCGAAAGGGGATCAGCAAAGCAGAGGAAGCAGGATTGAGAGACTACACGAGGGTCTGCAGAGAGAGCCTGAGAGAGTGGTGGTGCCTTCCGGCCAGCTGTCCAGTCCTCTTCTAGTCCCTTGAAATGGGCTACAGTCTCTACGGTTCTCTGATTCTCCTGTTTTCTTATAATAAATACCTCCTCCTTTTACAATTTTATTTTTATTTGCTTAAGCAGTTTGGTGTTTATATTACTTGAACCCAAGAAACTTTGGCTAGAAGAACAGTGTTGATTGGACTCATGGAACTGATCACTTTAACGGAGATTCTTATTCTTGCTAGATTCATGAGGATTTGTGGAGACTTCCAAGTTCACAGAAATAAAGATTTGTGAGGACATAAGCTTTCCTCACAAATTTCTGATGTCCAATATTAGGGTGAAAATGAAAATAAATAGTTGATTTTCTACATATTGTTTATTACATAGAAAATAATCATTGTAGTCTGTTTTTTCATTGCTAACAGAAATATCTGAGATGGGGTGAATTTAAGAGAGCTCACAGTTCTGGTGGCTGGAAAGTCCAAAGATATCACAAAATGGCAGAAGGCAGAAGTTCTAGCAGAGCAGAGTAAGTTCTGCTATCCATGTGGCTTTCTCTCTGCTTGCTTAAAACTCTGGAAAGATATTGAATGTTGAAGCGGGGAGATTAATGTCTCTGTACTGACTGACATGCATGGCATTCCCTTTTGAAAAAGCAATGTAATACACTGTAAAGTTATATGTAATTCAATGTAATAAAAAATAGATAATTAAAAATAAAAAAAAATAAAAAAAAAATAATAAAAATAAATAAATAAATACAAAAAAAAAAAAAACAAAAAAACAAAAAAAAAAAAAAACTCTACCAGAACTCAGTCATGGAGGCTCTGCCCTAAGAAATTTATCACACCCAGAGGCCTCACCCTGGGACATCATGAAGGAATTGTTTTCACTTAAAATCTTTACAATATAATCAAATCCCAATAAGTGAATTTCTGGGGGACATCCAATCATAATCCACTGAAACCGAATTCCAAAACATGAAACTTTGAGGGACAAACCATAATCCAAACCATAACAATATTTACTGTGTATTGTTATTATTAAATAACACTGCATTACAGCATAGATTTTAGCATTACAGGTCAGTTTATTCTGTCTCCTCAATCTATTATTATACCTCCCCGAGTCTATTTTCTTACTTATTGCATAAAACGGGGATAGTTCCTTTTTCTTAGGATTGTGAGGCTTAAATGCATAACATATGTCAAGTGCCTGGCTCATAGTTGATGTTCATTTCAGTGCAGTGGACGTTTATTGAGTGCCTCTGGTAACAACAGCTAAAACTTAAGTAGCGTTCACTGTGTGCCAGATGCTATTCTACCCGTTTTCATATGTTAACTTATCTGTCATACAAATCC
Source organism: Tupaia tana (assembly GCA_026018925.1). Lineage (NCBI taxonomy): Eukaryota > Metazoa > Chordata > Mammalia > Scandentia > Tupaiidae > Tupaia > Tupaia tana. The sequence continues at coordinate 21,195,528 of JAKSZU010000017.1, forward strand.
CTTGGACACCCAGCACAACTGCAGTTGTCCCACCCTATGCTGTACTCACCAGTTTCATACTCAAAGACCTCACCCTTCCAAGTTCTAGAACCAGGCCTCTCTGTCTGACCTCTGGGTCCTATTGGGTCTGCTTGGGAAGAGCAGGAGTGTCAGAACCCAGATTCAAATCCAAGCAGCCTGCTCTAACCAGCAGGTAACATTGCCTTTTCAACACTAAGCAGTACCCTGGGAAGCCAAAACCAACACATAATTGTTTGCCTTCCTTCTTCGTTGCTGGTGTTAGGGAGAATGGAATTGTGCACAATGTTGTTTTAGATCTTAGGTCTGAAAAATTTACCCCTTCATTTTTTTAAGAGAAAAGTAACAGACAGTTGGAAAGGCTTGACTAAGTTCAGAGCTGGATGCAGGTTAAGAATGGGGATAGAGAGAAGTACGTGATAAACACTTGGCTAAGCATTTCAGCATATATTGGGGATAATCTTAAGATTTCAAAATTTACATGTTATTTTGTGTCACTTATTGACATGATAATAAAATCGTTGTTAATAATAAATTCAGACGTCCAGACCTTGGCTTCCTCAAGCTATAGTCAGTATAGGATTCAGATACACTTTTTTAAAATGTGAGGATGGGGGACCAGCAGGTGCTGTGGTGGTTAAGGCGCTGGGCACTCCCACATGGCCAACCAGGGTTCGAGTCCTGAATCTGGTGGCCTGCTTTCTCACTTCCTCTCTTTCACTCTCACCCTCTGTCTCTCTCTGGTCAAATTATAAAATAAATGAATGAATAAATAAAATAAAATAAATAATTATTTTAAAAAAAAATGTGAGGATGGGGGCCAATGGGTGGTGTGATGGTTGAGATGCTGCACCCCCGCAAGGCTGACCACAGTTCAAGTCCCATACCTGGCAGCTTGCTTTCTCACTTCCCCTCTCTCTTTCTTTGTCTCTCTCTGGTCAAATTTAAAAAAATAAAATAAAGATAAGTAAATAAAATAATTCTTAAAAAAAAAAAGTTTAAAAAAAATGAGGATGAAGGGCCAGCAGGTGGCATAGTGGTTAAGGCACTGGACTCCTACATAGCTGACTATGGTTTGAGTCCCAGACCTGGTGACTTGCTTTCTCACGTTCCCTTTCTCTCTCTTATTTCTCTCTGGTCAAATGATAATAATAATGATAATAATAATAATAATAATAATAATAAAATAATTCTTTTTTTTTTTTTTGAGAGATTTTCACTATAGGGTGCGTGCACTAGCCAGACAGATAGACAGAGACATTAGAGACAGAAAGTGAGAAATCACCCCCCGGGGGGTTGGTCACGCCGCAATCCCTTCTCCTCCATACTCCTCTTGGGATCTTGGGCACGCATGCACACGCGCCTAGGGTGAGTTTTAAGCCACCGGGTCCGGGATGCGAACCGTGGTCGACTATGTGGGAGTCCAGCGACATAGCCATTACGGTATGGCTATGTCGCTGGTCCCCATTTAAGATGATTTTAAAACTCTGCTAGAACAGGAATACATATCCATGGAGAAAACAACAAAGAAACTCAGTTAATATATTTAAAATCCCCCTCCATGATGGATCGACACAAATTTCTTAAATGAAAATTTAAGTGAGTTGGCCATAGTAGACACATATGACACCTGCTAGTGAAGGCTAACAAGGTTGCTTCTTTTTACCTCACCCTATTTTGTTCCTCCTTTCAACACTGGTTAATTAGGTCACAAATACCAGAGTACGAGTCCTGCTCTGTGGCCTTGCTTTTAGTCTGCTGACCTTAACTAACATCAACGTGGTAAGTACTCAGCTAAGCATTTTCCTAGCATTTGCTCATTTTATCCTCTCAACAACTCTAGGAGGTAGGCACTACTATGAACAACCTAGAAAATGAGGCAGCTGAAGAACTGAGAGGACCAATAGACTGGAAGTGATAGAGCTGGGACTCGAACTCAGATCATCTAACCAAACAACTCTACGTCTAATCTCTCATTCAACTACTCAAGACAATTTTCAAGCATCAATATTTCTTTGTTTCACAGTCATGAGAAGGAAAATGTACTACATGCACTCTTTGTTTACACATAGCATTTCGTTTAATCTCTACAGTTCTGCGAGGTGCTTCTTTCATATCTTGTAGATGAAAACACAACAGCTTGAACAAATGCAGTCACCTGAGCAGAGCCACTTAGCTGGCAGGAGCTGAGTGGGATGGTAAACCCAGATTGGCCTGACTATGGAGGTGGCATCTATAACCGCTCTATAGCACTAGCACTGCCTTTCTGACTCTCTGCCCATATATTTTTAAAATGGCTTGTGTAAGTTGCTGATAGAATAAATACCCACAATGCTTCATTTACATTTAGTGGGAAGAAGGCTTTGTAAATTGTGAACATGAAGTTGGGAAAGGGTGGGCATCATGCATTCTAATGCTCTCCTAAGCATGGGCAATGCAGAACAAAAAAGAAGGGGACTTTGAAGAAGTTTGCTCAGGTGGGAGGCTGACTGAATGGAAAGTCTGGTTGGTAAATCAAGTTAGGAGGATCTGAACCTTTAAAGAGGAGACCACAATTGAATCTTTAATCTTGAATGTCTGTTAATCTGGAGGAATCTTCTCTTCTATGTAGCTTGCAGAGGACTTGACTAATTCTAGAAGCATTTTATATAATAGAGAGTTGGAAAAGTCTCCTATGTTTTGTGGCCCAGAGATGATAGATGTTTCAAAATTTCTTAGTGCCTCTCGAGCCTTGAATGCCAGTGCAGAATACACTGGAAATGAAGGGCTAGAAGTTACTGGGGTAGTCCAGTGTTGAGAATTTTTTTGAAAACTAAGAATGGAGACTCTGTTTCCTCCTGCCCTGCCTCCTCTGGCCTGTACAACACCCTAAATTGGAAAGTTACCTTCTTACTATCTGGATCTCCGGCTGAAGAAGCCTTAGCTAAAATTCAAGGACAACCTTTGGTCACCATTGTATCCTCTCAGGGGCCACTATGTTCATAACAACTTTGTAAGGAAAAACTTATCCTTGGACCTGTGAGTCAATTTTTTATTTTTTATTAGTAGGAGTAGTTTGGAGCCAGGGTGCTATTATCCTATTAGAATGGATGAAGTGCATATTTTTATAAAATGGAGCTCTTCACACTTAACCAAGTCCAGAAATAGAGTCTAAATGACTCAAGACAGACAAATATTATTTAGTAATTTCTTTAAAGTACAAGAGCCACACCATTAAACTTCCTGGCTGACTATTTCATGGTTAGAAATCTTGCCAGATGTCTCTAAAGCTAATGCACTGAGTCAATGCTTCAAGCTGAGTGGCTCCCAGGATCCACAGAGGCTGGCATCCAGTATCTGTAGTGGGGCATTACTTTTAGCAGCCGTTTGATTGTTACAGAGTACTGAGAATTTGTCAGGTTGACAGGCATTGGGGCACTCAAGAAGTAAAAAGTTGGAAATAATCATTTGGATATGGGAAGCCTTTGAAATTATGTGTTAAATTCACATCATAAAATTCTATCCTGTGAAAGAATTTATGGTCTGAATAGACACAACTCTAAGTCACCCTTTTCGTGTCTGATGGGTGGGGAGAGTATGATTTCCTTTCTCCCTCTTTGGATGGAGGTGAGCGTGAGGTTCAATGAGAGAAGAGTTTAATTTTGCATTTTCAGCTTCACATTTGCAAAGAAAAAATGTTTCTTCAGGCTTGAAGCGAATATGTGTAATAAGTATGTGGCATTGTTAATAGCCTGTGTAAAAATGTTCTTGTGCAAAGAAGCATGCATGGGTGGGCATATATGTATACACTTTCCTACATGAGATTGTTAATGGACTGTTTTAAACCCTTACATCAACTGTTTTTTAAACAAGCTTCTTTGGGGCATCGCTTAAAATGTTTGCATTTTGGTAGCTGATCAAAGTCTTGAAGGTTTTGTGTAAATCAATAGAGCTGGCATGTCCAGTAGAGGATCTGAGGCCAAGGGAGGTTTTGTTTGAAGAATGGCACTGTTGCGGGGCTTGCCAGCCAGACTGTGAAGAATGCCCTTCTGTTTTTGCCTCCCTACTGTACCTTCTTTTATCCTCTGCCTGTCCTCTAAGGACATGTGGAATTCTTCCCAGCCCCATTCTGTTTAACCTTGCTTCTGATCTTTCTATTCAGTCCTTTAAGACTCTCACACACATAAACATCTTTCTCTGACAACATGCCCATGTAAACTGATTCCAAGACCCAGCCTGGTTTGCATGCAGTTAGCTTGGCTCATGTATCCTGAAGGGGGCTGCCTTGGGTTGGACACATAAGGCCCTTGAAGTCATGCCAAGCAAAAACACTGGCAGCATGACAAAACCTAAAGAGCTGAGTTGGCTACCTGTACAGTGAAATGTATATGTGTCAAGCTGCTACTCCACTTCTAGGTTCACTACGGTCTGCCACTTCCCAGAGTGGAGAATTGCTAATATTTATTTCTCACATTGTTTGAAATGAAACTTTTGGGATTGGTTTTGGCCACAATGACCTAATCTTATTTTATGTATAAAGAGATGATCTAAAGATCTAATTATGGTAAAGAAACAGAGTAAAACTAATAAAATGATAATACAACAATTATAGTACTTTTCCCCAAAGTAGTGTTTATTATTTGCAGAATGATTCTGACTTATGAAGGAGACATTATTTTACTTGTATGCAATAAATAAAAGATGATAATAAAATGTGAATTGGAAATGAAATCCTCCAGTGCAATCTTATGTTTGCTTTAAAAAAATAATAATTAAGGAAACGATTCATTTAGATGCAGTGTGCAATGTCTATGATAGAAAAACATCACAAAATGAACAGTTCTTATAAAGCAAGACATTGCTTTTTCTTTAGACACAGATACCAGGGACACCTAGGTGAATGAATGTAACATCTTTTTTTTTTTAATCAAAGGAATATCTCACATAGGAAGGTTCCAGGTTTGTGTCCAGAGACCTCCCTGAGTATGCTGGATGTGCGCACACTCAGAATTTAAGTGTGGTTGAAGATGGAGGTGGATTGCATTGTTAAAACTCAGTTGGGGGTGCTGTCTCTTTGTCTATCTCTCTCACTGATGGGAATATATATGAAATAAACTTAAAAAATAAGATGCATTTAGATTTAAAATATGAAAATACATATGTAACTTAAAATACATGAAATCTGTCCAGTGTTGAACTGGGATAGACTTGTCAAAGCCTTGAGGAGCTTTGGTAAGTCTTGCTCTTCTGGCAACGAAGAGTTCCTGTCATCCATCCAGGTGGTCCTGGTTGGTTGTGTCAAGAGAGGAAGCAATATTTTTCAGAAGGTTTTGTTTTTTTACCTTGTGGGTGTCCTCAAGGGTTCAGTACGGTGAGAACCTAATATGTGGTGATTTCAATCAAGAAAAATAACTATGACTACTTCTTTTTCTAAGAATTATTTATTTTATTTTATTTATTGTTATTATTATTATTATTATTTTAATTTGACCAGAAAGAGACAGAGAGCGAGAGAAAGGGAAAGTGAGAAAGCAAGCTGCCAGGTCTGGGACTTAAACCATAGCCATGTGGGATTCTAGCACTTCAACCACCATGCCACTCGTCAGCCCAAACTATGTCCACTTCTTTGTGCCAATGTAGAAATTAAGGTAGATGAATCTAAAGGTAAAATTATATTAGTACCTATCCCCCTCCATTCTGAAAACAGGGAATCTACTGAGAAATTTCACATTTTATAACTATTTATTTTTTATATCCATCACCAATCCCTATCTTTTGCCCAAACTTGCATTGCGCATTTTGGTTTCTTCTGTGCCCAGAACATTGCTTGGCATATAACAGGTACTTTTAGGATAATTATCAAATTAATGACAGAAATACGTAGAATGGAATTAAATTACAGACTAACAGTCTAGAAAACTGAAAAAATGCTTTTTCCTTTCCTACTTAGCATATTCATTTTCTTTCTCCAGAACTTGGTTCTTAGAATCACTCCATTCTTAGACTAGAAACTTTGCGGTTGTATTCTCTCCTATATTTATTTCACCAAGTCTTTTCGAACTGCAGTCGACTATGTGAGAATCCAGTGATAAAACCATGATTCCATCTGCTAGTCCCTACATTTTCTTCTTTATCCCTATTTTATTACCACCTACCAAGAGCCTCAATACATAGGTTTCTTTAATGGTATTCTAACTTTAATTTTGGCCCTTGTTTTTTTCCTTCAACTTCTTGTTAGATTCAAGACTAATCTTTCTAGAATATTTATTTGATTATTTTGTAACTGTGCTCGAATTCATGATCTTGTCCTTAATAATCATATCTCCCAACTACTTAGTAAGACATATCCACTCCTTCATCTTGCAGTCAGAATCTTCTACTGTGTAGAGCCAACTGTAGTTAGCCTATCTTATTTTTTTTCCCCGCATACACTGTGAATGTTCTGTTTCATCAGACTTCCATGTCTGTCTCCCTCTCCCATCATCTTTCCAAGTCCAAACGCTTCTTCATGACACTTTACTTGGGTCCTATTTTCTTCTTTGACAAGTCCCTTCTCCCTCTGCACTTTTCTACATCTTACTTATGTGTTCAAATCCATCTCTTCACCTGGGTTTCTGTAGTCCCAGCTCCTGTTGATCTTTCTCCTATTTGGAAATCTCTGGAGTTGTTAGTCTGGAGTTACTTATTTATTTTTTAAAAAATAATTATTTATCTATTATTATTATTATTTTAATTAGACTAGAGAAATACAGAGCGAGAGTATGAGAGAAAGTGAGAAAGCAAGTTGCCAGGTCTGGGACTTGAAGCACAGTTGACCCTGTGGGAGTCCAGTGCCTAACCACCATGCCACCTGCTGGTCCAGACTGGAGTTATTTTAAAATTGCTTTCCATATGTTAGTTTTGCTTCTCCTGCTAAGTCGTAAGGTCCTTGAGGCTAAGCAATAGAGCATATATACCTTCTGTGTTCCTCTCAACATAAAGTGAGGAGTTTATCATAGATGTTGAAAAATATTTTCCTGATAACAAATGAAACGAAACTAATTAAGATGACCAAGCATGGAACTCCACTCAATGAGAAAAATGGTTCTTAAGGAATATAACAGAGTCCAGTGTGGAGATAGAGTGGAATGGAAGGAGAAAAAATTGATTTAGGAATAAACCATTTTGGGCAGACTCATGGATCATTTTGTAAATTGTTGCTCAAAACCATCTGAACTTAATTTCCAAAATGTGTGGATGTTCAAAGATACAGTGCAGAAATACTATTAAAATCTGTTCTATGTCTCCAGGTGCAAATCATGTAATGGTGTGAACCCCTATGGTTCACTCATATTTTTTGCATGGCTATTCAAACTGTTATGTGATACCATGTATGCTGTGAGAAAATAATAGTTTGTTTAAAATAAGTGTCTTATGCTCTATATATTTGGGAAATGTGACTAAACAAACTTGAAGATCTTTTGTTGTTTTAACTGCTCAGTTTATCAAAAGCCATTTTTTAAAAAAAGAATTAATTTAATTGTATTTATTATTATTATTATTATTATTATTATTATTATTTTAGTTTGTTATAGGGCACATGTACTCACCAGAAAGAGAGAAAGAGAGAGAGAGAGAGGGAAAGTGAGAAAGCCAGCTGCCAGGTTCAGGACACAAACCATAGCTGACCATGTGTGAGTCCAGCACTTTAAACTCCATGCCACCTGCTGGCGCCTCAAAAGCTGTTAGAATGCTAAAACTCATTGTAGTTTTCTAGATTCGTGAAATCTCTTTCTGTTTTTTTTTTTATTTTATTATTTTTTATAAGGAACATATGTTAACTGTCATAAGGAATACTGCTCTGTCACAGAACACAGTTTAGGAAACACACTTGAAATATTTTCAATTGTTGAATAACACTAGCCTTTTTATTTTATTTACTTTTTTGTTTGTAATTTACTCAAAGTAAATTTAACCTGTTCTAACTGAGAAATTGTCACTTTAAGTTGCCCCAATGTGTGTGGCATGGAGATAGTTAATGAAAGTCAGTTTGCTCGAAGGTAAATGTACAGCAAGCTCTTGCCATGGGCTAACTGAACTCTCCCCTGTGATGTGCTATCACGCTGGCTGGCAGCTCCAATTCATCAAACTTAAAATATTGCCAATTTTGCTGTTCAAATCTCTGTCCTGGAGCAATTGGATTTGCAAACCAGGAACTGGTAAATGGATGTTGGATGAAGCTCACAGTGAAGACATAAATGCCTTTTGGCACTGAGATTTGGCATCGATGGATGTCAAGCCTATTTGCTCATTCTCCCCCCCCCCCCCCCACAAACTGGAGGCCTTTTAACCCATTTAAAGTTCTAGATTTTTCAGAGTCAATGTTCTATGAGTTTATTATCAAACTGTACTATAATAACCTTGTGGAAGCTTAAGAAGTATTGAACTTAGTACTCTAGTTTATTCCCTTTTAAAGTTCTGTATTTCATTCCTGTTACAAGTATGTGACATTACACCACATGACACGACCACTTCTACAAGCAACAGCCCTTTTTCTACGACTACTGCACCGTTTAGAGAACCCTGCTGTGAGCCGGGCACAGTACTGAAAATACCCCGTGTCCCAGCTCACTCAATCTTCACAACGATTCTTTGAGACGTGGTTTTCCATATAAGAAAACTGACTTTATGAGAGATTAAATAACATTCAAACTCAGTTCTGTCAGACTCAAAAATATGTGCCTAGACACTATACTTCTTGATGCAGTCTTTGGGAGGTGGATTGCACACACACATTATTTGAATAAGAAATTACATACTCACGTAATCCTTCAGGTGTGCCTTGGTTAAGATGGTGACAGATCCCTTTTCTCTTGTGTTGGTTAGCTAGGTTCTCTTACCACGTCCAGGAAGCACTGGATAACAAATATAGGTAGCTCTCACTTTCTGAAATTCTGTAGGAACAGGTTTCAGTTACCATGGTTTACCTAAACACTAGTCCCCAACAACATGTTTCAAATTTCAGTTACTATGATATACTGCGAGTAGTTACAGAAAATATAAACATTGCAGCCAACTCTTTATCCATGGATCACTTTGTAAATAACAGGTGTGAATTCTGATTGGTAACCAATTACATCACTTTTTTTTTCTTTTTTTTTTTTTTAGAGATTTTTGCTATAGGGCATATGTGCGTGCCAGAGAGACAGAGAGAAATAGTGAGACAGAAAGTAAGAAATCAACCCACACAGGAGATGGCCACACTGCAATCCTTTCTCCTTCATTCTCTTCTTGGGATTTTGGGCACACATGCACATACCTGGTATGAATTTCAAGCCACTGGGTTGGGACTTGAACCACGGCTGGCCACGTGGGAGTCCAGTGCCTTAACTACTATGCCACCTGCTGGCTCCCACATCACTTCTGTCAAGACTGTCAGTGATTGATCACTGAGCACCTGTTAATGAGTGCACAGCAGACAGTAAAGTGTACAGATGTGTTACCTCTCCTTTCTTTTCTTTTTTTCCACTCACCAAGTATTTACCATATACTCACCATGCTGGGTGCCACATGTAAAGTGGGAATGAGGCACCCTCAGAGGAACACATTCATGGTTTGGCAAAATGATGAACCTATGTGACATGTTCCAAAAATGCGTAGTTAAAAGAGAGAATTGGCCAACAAGGATGAAATTGCAACAAAGAAATAGTGGTAATTCAAGCACTGAAATTTAAATGAAATGTAAATGAATTATAGAAGAAATAACTGACTGAGAGAATGCTGCCACTGTCACAGTGGAACAGACTTGATGAGCAACCAGAGGATCTTAGGGGCTAGGAAACTCATTGACATAGATAGGAAAGTGGTTGGGATAGAAAGGGTGAACGTATCCCAGTTAAAGTGACCTGAGCAAACAATTTTACGTTAAAAGATGTCTCACAGATTTGGCATTGCAAAAGAAGCTAACTTTTGAAAAGGTTGGGTAATGCTCTATTCTTAGAAAGGAGTATGATCAAGGTGTAAAAAAGATTAGAACAAATGCTCACATGTCTATGAGAAGAAGGTGGCAATTACTGTTATACCGATCTTAATGGATGTTTTTACAAGGGAACAAAATAAACAATAATGTTTCTAAAGTTTTAAGTTACACTGTACTCAATGAATACTAGTTTTACTATTTTTCATTTTCTTATACATTTATAACAGAGTTTTTAATATTTTGACAACATTTTTTACATGTCAAGGGGCCATCGTAATTTTTCTTACTGATTATTTAGATTGCTTTGTATACTTTCAGCCTGTAGGATTTTTAAAAAAGAATTATTTACTTAATTTTATTTGTTATTATTATTATTATTTTAAAAAATTTCCCATAGGGCATGCATGTGCACTCACTAGAGAGATACAGACAGAGAGAGAGGGAAAGTGACAAAGCAGCTGCCAGGTCTGGGACTTGAACCCTGATCAAGTCCCATGTGGGAGTCCACACGCCCATGTGGGAGTCCAACACCTTAACTACCTGCTGGCCCTGTAGGTCTCTTTTTATGGTCTCAAATTACCAAAAAAAGTGAAGATTACTGGCATATAAAAAATGCCTATATAATTAAGATTTCCAGATACTAAGCATACTAACCATCACTTTGAATAGAAAACTATGACCAATATCTATGCTGTATTTCCTAACTAGAGAAGATGATGAGAGACTATCCTGAAAGAAGTTTACTGCCCTGTGTTTGCTGGGTGTTGCTGTGCAGGTATAGCTCTCCAGTGGATACAGTGGGCAAGAGCAATCCTGTGATTTATGCATGGGGGCTGTTCCTTCTCAGCAGCTGCCATAGCCCGGTTATTGGTACATGGTGAAAAAAAAAAGTTTAGAAATTGTTCAGTGATTGAAGAAAGTCAGACACATGGCACTGCAGGTAATATGTTAAAAATGGTTTCCTACTAATCTTCTGAAGTCAAAAATTACTATTCAAGAGGTGGTGAATAAAGAAGCACTTGCCAAGGGACCAAGAGAGGAACTTGAGCCCGTGGAAGATAGTTGAATATGTGAAAAGGGAAGTGCCTGTATTAAATTCTGGAATATTTTTTTTCAAGGTGAAGTTACATTCATGGTGTCTTGCCATATTTAGTAAATCCAGGCAGAGCTGGGTTAAAGGCATGACTGGCAAAATAGCCTTGGGCTAGGGCCAGCAGGTGGTATGGTGATTAAGGTACTGGACTCCCAAATGGTTGATCGTGGTTTGTATCCCAGATATGTCTCTCTCACATCTGATCACAAAATTTAAAAAATAATAATAAATACAATTAAATAAAAAAAAATGTTTAAAACAAATAGCCTTGGGCTAACTGGCTGACCACTCACGTGACCACTGATTTCTACCAATAGCTTCTTGCACATTCAAGACTCTGAGGACACAGATGAGTAGCTGATCATCTGTTTTGTCTTGGGTGTCTTCAGCACGTGATCCCCAAACTTACAATGACAGCAGGTAAACCTCAGCTCAGATTTTTTTTTTTTTTTTGGAAAGGCTTTTGCTATATGGTGCATGTGCTCGCCCGAAAGACAGAGAGACAGAGAGACAGAAAGCGAGAAATCACCCCCCAGGGGGGATGGCCACACGGCAACCTCTTCTCCTTCATTCTCCTCTCGGTATCTTGGGCACACATGCACACGTGCCCGGCATGAGTTTAAGCCACCGGGTCCAGACCTCGAACTGCAGTCGACTACATGGGAGTCCAGTGACATAGCCATTATGCTAACTGCTGGTCCCCCTCAGCTCAGATTTCTATAGATATGCCACTAAGTGCAGAGGATTGTTTAAGAGCTGCCATTTTGGAAGCTCCCATCAGTATTTTGGTAATTTTTCTGTTCATTCAAGTCCTGGGGTAAATGTTCCTCTTTATTTGTGGAAAGAGCTCTTCACAATAGACTCAACACACGTGTAGAGATCTGGCTTGTGCGTTGCACCAAATTCCTGTTGCTCTATTTGCCTGGCTCTTTCTCTCATGGTGGCCATTTTCCAAGCTTCCACTGGGGAGATTGACTCCAGTGATGGCTCAAGCTGTTCCCAGGACTGTGTAGCTCTAGTTCCTACAACCTCATTTTCTAGTGCCTGTGGTCATTTTAGCTTCCCTGGGGACGAGGGCTGGGTACCAGCACCGTCTTCATTGAGTCCATTGAAAAATGCAGTGGTGAAGGCCTCGTGTTCCGGAATGAGACTCTGGAGGGCTCAGTCTTTGCCAGTGACTGCCCTGAGGGACCACAAACACAACTGGCAAAATAGGAGAGTTAACATTCAAGGAAGAAACTTGAACCAAAGAAAGACAGGATAAGAAAGGAGCTGATGGGTATCTGCTTGTCTTTCTCTCCTCCGACAGTTTGTATTAAAACACCACCTTTCTGGAAATCGCCGGCATGACTAAGATACCAGTGTTGCTGTGTCAGTTTGTAACATACTACCTCACACATGCTTTCAGCTTTTTCCTAACTAGATTCACCGCTCCTGCCAACCACTCCCACCACTTTTGCTTTCTGGGATCATGCCTTCAGTGAAGCATTAACCCTAAGATTTGCCTTAAGCTCTGTTTCCTAGGAACACAGGCAAACAAACCAATGTGTGCTAACAACGATCAATGTTTGGTCCTAAAATACCCTGATAGCCTATAAAGGCACTGGCTTATATTATAACTAGCTATATTTTTATGAGTTTCTTAATCTGTTACCAACAAAACCAATGAAAACTCAACAAACAACACAACAAAATGAACACCCTCCCACACACAAATGCCTTCTGGATTTAATCATTCTTTTTTTTCCCCCCTAAATTTCTTTTTTTTTTTGGAGAGGTTTTCGCTATAGGGTGCGTGCGCTCCCCCTAAATTTCTTTATATTTAATCATTGTATATCTTTACAGGATACAGTATTTAATAAATATTACTTTGTGTTCTATGTGGTTATACTAATCCCTTTGGGGGATTTAGGGTGGCACTATTCCCAAAACAATGTTGACTAGAAAAACTTATAAACACATGTAAATGACTACAAAAATAACTCACATATGAGTACACCTAAGCCTTCAAAAATTTCCAGGCGAGGCATAAAATTGTCAAAATTTTTCATTCTGTTTTTAAAGCTATTAATGATAGTAACCATTATTTGTGTTGGATGAGATGGGGAAGAGAGATCACTGTAAAAGTTAAATTTCAGAGAATCGTTAGTAATTCTAGTCTTTTTTTTCCCCTGGGTCATGAGGTCCCCCCATCCACTGCCTGAGGAACTCTCAGAGGGGAGGCACCTGTGTTAACACAGATCTAATTATGTAAAATCATTTTTCGATGGAAAAAATCTTATTTCAAAAGAGAAAGAAAGGCAGTCAACCTATTACTCTGCAGCAGAAGCCAGCGAGGTGTGCAGCCTTAACCAGGTCAATGCAGAGCTGCGGTACTGCTGAAAGGCGGGTTCCATTCCCTGTTACTGCCTTCTGGTCCTGAAAACCATTAATCCTATTAATTGTGTATCAAAAGACTGGTAGCAATTCTACAAATGAGTAAACACAGAGATAAAAGTGTAATCATACTAGTCCAGCAAATTGGATTCAGGTCTTCATTGAACAATCCTGTTTCAATTCAGCAATTTTATTATCACTGTTACTGGAACAAATCACTTTATTAAACAGAAGGAGCTTTTGTGGAGAAATTTCTTCTTGTGGGCAACATTATGAAGCTCTCTAACATAAAAACAGCACTTATACTTGTCAAGGGATTTCTTTAGGCAATTCAACTAATGGCTTGTGACAGGTAGGACTTGAAATGTTCATTCAAGCCTTCCATTTTGCTAGGCAGCTGGTTTTTTTTTTTTTTTTTTTCATTCTAAGGGAAAAAAAGCCCTTTCGATGCTTTTAGTGGAATTAATATTTTCAGTGAGGAGTTTGCTGACAAGAGGATCTCTCTCTCTCTCTCTCTCTGTTTCTCTATCTTTCTCCCTCTCTCTCTTTTTTTTTCTCTCTCTCTCTGAAGGGCAGAGAAGTTTGAGGAAGGAGAACATTATAGAAAAGGACAGCACTTATTTGTATTTAATTGAGGCAGGTCATTCCCCAGAAAATTTCACACGGGGTCCTTTAAAATGTTGGAATGACTCATCCTATTGCTAGGGAAGAAAATGAACAAAACTGAAATGATGATCAACCATTAACTTGCTCTCTAAATTCCCTTCCTGGGCAAGTAGGGCACTGGGGTGTCACGACCAGAGGCAGGAGTGGAGACTGGCTCCTTAGCTGCGGTGGAGCATAGAGTTGAGGCCATGGAAGAAGAAATCTCAGGGCAAAGGGAACTCAGGAGTCACTAGGCAGGCTTAACCACGCTGCCCGATGGAACTTGAGTGATGACAGAAATGTTCTGTGCACATTGTTACGATAGCTGCTATCAACATGTGACTGTTGATTTCTTCACCGAGGTTCATGTGACTGAGGACCACACTCTTAACTTCATTTGCTTGTATTTCATTTTAATTAATTTAAATTCTGATAGCCACCTGTGGCTATCCATCGAAGAACACGGGTTAAAGTGTTAGAATTTGAAGTATGAGCAGAGAGGTAAAAACTTCCTCTAAAGAGAAAGCTCTTTCATAAAGTTTGGCAAACTGTGGTGAAAAATTCAGGGGAGTGAGAAAAGAGTGAAAGAAATCAGGAAAAACTGAACAAGTCCTACATCAAGCATTGGCATTCGGTCATAGATTAAAATATACTTTTCTGAATATTAAGTATAGTTCTAAAAAGTTTAAACTTTCTTATAGGATTTTTGGTCTTAATAAATTAAATATGGGGCCAACCAATGGTGTGGTGGTTAGGGTGGCTCGATCCTACACAGCTGACTATGTGGTTCAAGTCCTGGACCTGGCAGCTTGAAAAACATGCCAGATGAGTGTGCATGCATGCCCAAAATCCAGAGAAGAGATGGAGAGGAGGAGATGCAGGGTGGCCATCCTCACTGGAGAGGACTCTTTCTCACCTCCCACTTTGTGTCTCTGGTGAACACATGTGCCTTCTAGCAAGATGCAAAAAAAGAAAAAAAAATTAATATGCCAGCTCCAAAGACAAAAGCTGGTCAAGCAAGGCTACCAATCTAGCTAATATTATTGTAAACTTTGTATAAGCCAAGAGAGTTATTTAAGAAATAAATCAACAGGGATCAGCAGATGGCATAATATTTATGTTGCTGGACTCCCACATAGTAGACTGCGGTTCGAGTCTCAGACCCAGTGGTTTAAAACTCACACTGGACTCATGTGTGCGCATGTCCAGAATTCCAAGAGGAGAACAGAGGAGAAGGGATTGTGATGTGATGTGGCCATCCCCCCCTGGGGGAGTGATGTCTTGCTTTCTGTCCCTCTATCTCTCTGTCTCTGCAGTGAGCATGTGTGTCCTATAGCAAAAATTCTCTAAAAAATGAATAAATCATTAAATCTGATGAATTATGAATTGAACATTAGGTGAACTGATTTTTTTCTTTTTATAAATTGGCCATTCTGTATATTGGCCATTTGGCAAAATGGCATCCCGTGAAGTGGGCAGCTGTCCTCTTTCTCTGCTTTTTTTACATGCTCCAGTATGTGCAAGGTATGTTGAACAAAGGCCCATGTGCCTGGGAAACTCCTACACATCACCAATGTGCAAGCAAATGTCACCTCCTCTGTAAATCCTCCCAGATGTCTCCACCCTCCACCTATTTATTTACTTATCTATTTATTTGCTGTGATTTTCAAGCCTCTGGGTGCAAGACTTGAACCACAGTCAGACAATGTGGGAGTCCAGCACTTTAACTACCATGCCATCTGCTGGCCCAGAAGAATTAACATTAATTTCTGTGGTTTTTCAGGAGGATTGGCAGCTGTGAGGATGATGTAAGCCTAAAACTCCTAGTGACATTTCTAGTCAACCGAGAGACTATGTCTAACAACAGGAACAGAGAGAGAAGCTGAGTCAAGAGATGGAGAAAAAGAGACAGACTACTGATAACCTGATCACCTGAACATCTGGGTCAACCTATACCTAGTCACTTAATGATTTTCAGTTACATGCAAAGGCTTTTTTAAAAAAAATTTTTATTAAGATATTTTAATCAAAATATTGAGTTGAGTTGATTAAGTTTTACGGGTGAAATTAAAACCATCCCAACCAATGCAAATAAATATGTGTTTAAAAAGCTGAAGGTTATGTTCCGTTGAAACCTGCCTGTAACTTCTGCTTTTGGTCCTAATTCTGCATCCACTCTCCCCTCTGCATCTTTCCTAGATCAAACATAACTCTGAGTACGTGCTCATGTCTTAGGCTACCTGAGATGAATGAATCCAACTTCCTGAATAGTTTCAGGTGGTGGAGTTTTCTGGAAGTGTGTGGTTAAGAACCTAGGGTCAGTATCAGTAGATAGCATAATGGTTACGTTGTTGGATTCCCATGTAGTAAACCTTGGTTCGAGGCCTGGACCAGTTGGCTTAAAACTCATGCTGGTCATATGTGCGTGCATGTGTGCCCAAAGTCTTGAGAAGCTACTGGAGGAGAAGGGATGACATCATGGCCATTTCCCCTGGGGGGGATAGGGTGATTTCTCGCTTTCTGTTTTTCTGTCCCTCTGGTGAGTGCATGCGCCCTATAACAAAAATCTCTCAAAAAAAGAAAAAGAACTGGGACTCTAAGATCAGGCTGCTTAGGTAAAAAAAATTCCTGTTGTTATTTAGTAGCTGAGTGACCTTGGGGAAATTTCCCAACTTCTCCATGTCTCTGTTTCCACATCTGAAAGTGGGAATATTAGTGAATGTACCATTTCATTGAACTATGATGGACTGGGAGACCGTAATTGTTAGCTCTAATAACACTGTTGAGGAGACTTGGTGTGGGTTTCCCGCCTCCCAGTGGGCTCAAGGTGGGCCCTATGTCATGAAGAGAGGCACAGAATAGACTGGACTCCCTTCAGGTACGTACTGCTCAGCTTGGAGAAACTGGGCTTACAACTACAAGTACAAGAACCTTTTTTTGTTTGTTTTAATTTTGCCAGAGGGCAACTCGTGCTCATTGGAAAGAGAGAGGGAAGGTGAGACAGCACTCCCCCACACCACCATCATGGGGAATGTTCATGCTGAAATCTTCTGGGACAAGATGTTTTTATTTCCTTCTCTTACCAATAAAATGGGGTGGAAATAATGCTACTTCAGAGAGTTGTATTAAAATAAAATGAAAGGGCTAGCAGGTGGTGTGGTGGTTATGGTGCTGTATTCTCACATGGTTTGAATCCCAGAATTGGTGGCTTGAAAATCAAGCCAGGTGTGTGTGCATGTGTGCATGTGTCCGTGCATGGCCAAAATTCTAAGAGGAGACTGGAAGAATAGGAAATGTGACAAGAGCAACTTCTCTGGAGGGGGATTTCTCACTTTCCTTCTCTCTGTCTCTCTTTGGCTAGTGCACATGCCCTATGGCCAAACCCTAAAAAAAAAAAAAATAATGCAAGAAAAGAGCTACCAAAGCATTATGTATTTATGTTCTTATTCCCAGTTCATTTTTATAGTTCTAGTGAAGAATTTCTGTTAAAGGCTCTATACCACATATATAATCTTTGTACGCAGCTGCTAAATATTTACTGAGAGTAGCTAGCTATACAGATGTGTACTCTGAGCTCATCCATGAGAAACTTCCCCCAGAAATTTCAGATAAATATGAAGGAGGAAAGAATTGGATAGTAATTTGTGCTAGAGTCTGGATAATTGATAGGCTTCTCTCACTCTTCCCAGTGATGTTTACTTGTTAATGCAAATAAGTCTTTAACTTTAGAACTGACCTAGGCAGTAGGAAGAGATATTTTTTTTCTTAAATCACACCATGAAGTCCTTTGTTCTCATTTCTTTTTGTGTGAAAAGCTGATCCAGAGAGGAGAAATGGGAACATGAGTAGACAAATTTAGGGTGTCCAAAACTGAAAGGTGATTGGACAGAAGAGTAATCTGCCTTGAGGCTCTTTAGAATAATTCTGGATCCATTACTATGAGGAATGGCCTTGGAAGGAGAGGAAAATAAGAGGTAGAGCTTCTAATCCCCAGTGGGGGATGGTGGAGAGTTGATCTTGCCACAGTATCACCATGACCTTCATCTGCTTCTCCTTCTCGCACAAAGAAGGGACAACACAGCCCCAAGAAAGCCTGGGCACCACATCTGGCTCATGAGCACTTTCGAGCCTCTCTCATCTGGAGAGTTGGGAAGTCTGGTTCCTCAGAGTTTTAGATCCAAGATCTACAAGAGAGTAAATCCTAAGAATCATATCTTGTTCTGCCCAACTCATTTCCCCCTGACCTACCATCTGACTCTAAAAATACTGGTTTGGGTAAATACTCAGTGTGGTTAGTTATGTGAACATCATTCCTGATTACAATTCATCCTAGCAAGCATTCACTCATTCAGTCATTCCGTAAGTAGCCATGTGTGTGTGTCCGAGTGCACAGGAGGAGATGAGGGGTAATTGGACGCTTTGGCTTGGCTTTCAAATAACTTAACTTGCAGCCTTGAAGGTCTTCCAAGTAATGCAGACAACCTCAACACATCTCTAATCTCATCCCATCTCTGAAGATGGGGTCAGAGACGCCAAGAAGCTGAAATGTGTCTTTTGCAAAGATTACTCAGTATGGAAGGAAGGAAGGAAAGAAAGAAGAGAGGAAAGAAGGAAGGAAGGAAGAAAAAGAAAAGACCAGACCAGATCATTACTCTTTGATTAAAATAGCCATGTCCAAAAAGTAGGATGGGGACCAGATGGTGCTCCAACGGTAATGCCATTCTCTGCAGTGCTGGATCCACATGGGAGTCCCGGGTTTGCATCTCAGGGTTTCCCTATTCATGCTGGGTGAGTGCGTCTGGGGATGTATATCATGTGCCTATGATCTGGGCTGGCTGAGGCTGGGGACGGATCATTGCAGGAAGACCCTGTTGGGGGTGCCCATCTGTCTCTTGCTCTTTCTCTCCATCTCAGGGAAGAAATATTAATAAATAAACTTTAGAAAAAAAAAAGAGTCAGATGTAATGTCCTCTGCATACATATATCTTCCTTGTAGCTTCAGCGAGTTGGCCACCTTTCTGGCCTGTTTCTGGACAACCCTGGGCACTGAGCTCTATGATCAACAGTGCTGGTGAATCAGGCAGCTGCCGGTTCAGTGTGTCCTTCTGTCTTCTGGCTTATTTCCTGAGTACAACTGAGAGCTTGTTTCATCTGGGCGACCAAGGGCTGCTTACACAATGAATTGCTCAACGCTTCTTAGGGGCAGCAGAAGTCTGAGACCACTGCTTAACTGAATTTAGGAAGGTTACGGCTCAAAGTATCAGTGTTGACTGAGCCTGAGGTGACAGCACAAGATTCATTCATTCATTCAATCAGTCAACAAAGTGTACTAAGCATATAGTCTGCTAGGCAGTGAGCTCCAGGTTATCCGGATGCATTAAGTGCTTCTAGTTTCAATGGCATTAACAGTTTAATTTTGTCTTCCTCAGAGACATATGTGATTTGTTCTTCGTCATCAATGCAAATCAGAATCTTTCATTCCTCCCCCCCCCCCCAACTACCCCCTGCCAAAATTTCCTTACCAGTCCAAGGACCTAAATTTTCTCTGTCAGTTCTTTTTCCAGAGTACGTTAGGTTCACTGTACGCCTCATTTGGCAAAAGGGCAAGAAATTAAAGCCATTTGCCTGGATAGAAGAGCTTTTAAAAATTCTACTGTTTGGGGATTGTCGTATAATTTCCAGGTTTTCACAAAGGAAATGGAATTAAAAGGAAGGTCATCGTTAAATTGAAACAAAATTTACTCCTTTTGTACCTCATCAGCTACTAATTAATGAGACTCTCATGAGTCCTGAACAATACTTTAGATTAGGGGTTCCTGTCAGCACTAACACTTAGAATTCATAAAAAGCCCACTCTCCCAGGGATAGCTGGGTAGCAGCCCCAGGCCTGCCAAGTCTCTGTTATTGAGGATTTATTTAAAGATACTTTTTAAAGCATTTCCTCCTTTACAATGAAGCCTTTTCTGTGTGTATTTCGGTAGACATTTAAAATCCCATCTATAATCTTTTTGAAATCTTTCCCTCATTAAAATGACTTGGCTTGAGAGGTAGTTGGCATTTGAGTCTCTGATTACGGAAGGAAAAACTGTGAGAAAAAACAATTAAATTAAAATGGGTTGCCACTGAGGAAGAACACTTTGCCTGGCCTGGAATGGGGAATGGGAAGGAACAGAACTTGCGAGAAAGGACAATGTCATTGCCCCTGGATCTCGTCCCTTCTTCGGAATAACTTTAAGGACTTAGGAAGGTGAGGACGCATCCTGTGAATCTGAAATTGAATATCTCAATTTGCACGTTCTCATTTTTCTTTGTTTTGTCTCCTATGGGACTGTTTTTATACCTGTTTGTATGCTTGCATGTAACTTTTAACTTTTCCTTTGTTTTCCGGTTTTTGTTTTGGGATTTGAAAATAAAGTTCTAAAGTTATTGGTATTTCTTGCTTTAAAGTTTGAGTTTGGGGACCAGCAGTTGGCATAATGGCTATGTCACTGGACTCCCATGTAGTTGACCGCGGTTCGTGTCCCGGACCTGGTGGCTTAAAACTCACGCTGGGCATGTGTACATGCATGCCCAAGATCCCGAGAGGGGAATGAAGGAGAAGGGATTGTGGTGTGGCCATCCCCCCTGGGGGGTGATTTCTCACTTTCTGTCTCTCTGTCTCTGTCTGTCTGGTGAGCACACGTGCCCTATAGCAAAAACCTCTCAAAAAAAAAAAAAAAAAGTTTGAGTTTAATAGTGTGAAATTGGAGAAATGACACTTTTTAAAATTTTCTAAGTTGGGGCCCTGCAGGTGGCATGGTGGATAAGGTACTGGACTCCTACAAGGTCCACTGTGGTTTGAGCCCTGGACTTGGCGACTTGCTTTCTTGCTTTCCCTCTCTCTCTCTCTCTGGTCAAATTAAAAAATAATGATAATAAATAAAATTAAATAAATAATTACTTGAAAAAAAATTATGAGGTGAAAGCCCTGGTAGTAGTGGAGGAGGTTGGAAGTTTTTGTTTTTCCCCTCAGGTAGGTAGTGACTCTGGGGAAAGAACCAGAGGCTCTAAAATGTTCTCTCTTGTGAGCCGAAGCCAGACATGCACTGGCAAGATGGCTAACCAGTTGGCAAATGTGGCAAGGCCTTGTCCTTCTTATGCTCTTCTGAGTTCGGGAAAAACCCCTGAATCAAAGCACGACAGATAGTGTTCCTACTTCTTTCTTCAATTCTTTCCATCCATCCAACTTCCCATGTTACAACGAAGGAAAGTCTGGAAGGAGAGGGAGGCCCCAGCATGAAGAGCCGGGCAGGAACATAAAGGAAGCCTGGGGAATATTTGCGGAGTGGCCGGACACAGGAAGGAGTGACGGTAAGGACACAGCACTTGCTGGTTCTCTATTAGAAGGCCTTGCCCTCTGGAATAGCTTAGTGACAGTGTGAGTGATTTTCATCAGATATGACTGGACTTAGGAACAGAATAAATGGAGAGATCGAAGGAGCAGGAGTGAAAGATGATGTCAATGCTGTCAACTTCAGAGCAGATAGTTCCCACAAAAGGAGAGGAAGAGTTAACCAACAAGGGGTAAATTAAACATCCACATCTAATAATGGTACTCAGAACACCAGGACATACAAAGAAATGGGAGACCCATTTTCTGCCACAAGACAACCAGAATGTTTGAGGTAGTGACTTGTGCACATGAAAGTATAGATTAATAATGGCATCAACAATAGAAGTTCCTATTCATTGAGGTTAACTGTGGTTCAGGGCCACCATAAATACTCTCTTATTCTTTTTGTCATGTTCTCTAATATAGACCCATGACGGTAACATGAGCTAACGTTAAAAGTTGATAGAATAGGTACCAGCAGAAGGCATATGGTTACTAGACTCCCACGTGTTCCACCACAGTTCGAGTTCGGCTTGGAACTAACACTGGGCAGGGGTGTGTGTGTGTGTGTGTGTGCACCCAAGATCCCAAGGGGAGAATGGAGGAGAAGGGATTGCGGTGTGGCCTTCCCCCTGGGGAGTGATTTCTCGCTTTCTGTCTCTCTGACGAGTGCACATGTCCTATAGCAAAAATCTCTCTTAAAAGATTTCATAAAATAACAATATATAACCAAGTTTTACTGAATACTTAATTAAAAGCTGAGAGCCGTGTTAAGAGCTTCATAGAGATGCTCACTCCCTCTGAGACTGGCGCTGTGGTGACCTATTCATGGCAGAGGAGGAAATGAGGCTTGGAGACAAGTTGCTTGTCTCGTCGCATAGTTAGTAAGCTCCTGGTAAGTGCTGGGACACAAACTGAGGTCAGTCTAATTCTGAAAACCAAAGCTGTTAATTTACAATACATTGCTAAATTGTCTGGATTAAAAACAACAGCAACAAAACACCCTATACTCCTAAAATCCAAACATTCTACAAAGGTATTGAAAAGCTCTAGCAGAATCTATATTTACATTAAACTGTCTTCTACTTATGGTCCAACCTCACTCCTGAGAGCTTCGTCCCTTTCATTTCCTATGTTAGCTCTGTGGGCTCACGGAGGACTTTATTATTTCTAGGTGCACACAGTGGGTTGCTGGGATGCTTTACATGTGCGTATGCTGTCTGCGAAAATGCCGTGAAGACTCTCCATTGGCTATCAAATGGATGCTGTGCTGTAACAAGTAAAATACTGTGAAAATAAATGAGGAAAAAATAATCTACAAGGGAATGCTAGTTGGAGAGTATCTTTAAAAGTTTAGGAGGTATTTCCTTGGAATGCTTTAAAGAGACAGAACTCTTTTAAGAGCATCCTTATCATCGAAATGCTCCCAGCAGGGCTAGAAAGAGGTGACAAAGGAACTCCACGTGGTCCCATTTCAAACCCATTGGCTCTGTGGGGTTCTGAGTTTCCCTTCTGTGTATGACCTAGAGTACACTTTCACGAGAGTTCATATAAATCCTTACATTCTCATTCACCATCTACATGGCCGATTCTGGATAAATAGTCCCATTTGCAAAGGACTCTTGTGCTAGTCCAGTTCGGAGCTCCTCCAACAGCTCCATTCAGTTTTGGGGTTTCCAATCCGTTCTTAAATTGTTTAATTCCAAAGGCAAATCTTTTCAAGTCACCCTCCCATACCCTTCCCTCCGTGCAAGCAAACTGCGCTACAAAAGCAGAGGCCTCCTCGGCCCTGTTTACTTAGAGTGCAAACCCTATTCAGGGCCATGATGTCAGATTAAAGGAAGAAAGGGGAGAGAAATCAAAGCCTTAAACTGCACATAAAAGGCAATCGCTGGCAACCAATCTGTTCAACTTCCAACTATTTGCACTTTATGAATAAAGGTCAATCTGTTATTGGCACCCAAATGTTAATGTTCTTATGAGGGTTTAAGCTGCTTTAACAGCTGAATAAGTGAGAGTGAGCTATAGGGCCACACCTAATCATTCAGGTCCAGCTGGGACCTGGGGGAGCTTCTGGAAAAGGCAAGCAGAGGGTATGTATGTGAGGGGAGTAGGGCACACACTTGGCGAGGGAGTGGTGAGGGGCAAAAGAGGGAATCACGTAATACACACAGGGAACGCGAAGCTACATGTTCACAAGCCTTTTTCTTGCCATCTGTTTTGCATGTGGCTTGCTGTCTATGGCAGCCATGCCTGTCCTAGACCTTTACAGCTGTATACCGTCAAATATCTTCTAATATGTTTAGATTTTTCTCTTTTAAAAATAATACCACTAAAGGTTTAATCATGCCTCCTAGCATAGTCTTCCCTGGATAAATGTAGACAATACAGTGACAGGGCAAACCTCTCACTGGCTCCTTGTTAGAGGTGCTTTTCTCCTGTCCAGTCCACATCCATACTCAGGGACACAATTAGCTAGCGATTTGGAGTTTCTGGGTGAATAAAAGTAGACATATGACAAATACATAAATCCAAGAAAAAGAACACAACAGCAACAAAACCAAAACCGTAGGGACCAGCAGTTGGCGTAATGGCTATGACCTGGACTCCCATGTAGTCGGTCACGATTTGAGTCCCAGACCTGGTGGCTTAAACTCTCGCCGGGCCCATGTACATACATGCCCAAGATCCCGAGAGGAGAATGGAGGAGAAGGGATTGTGGCATGGCCATCCCCCCCCCGGAGGGTGATTTCTCACTTTCTGTCTCTCTGTTTCTTTCTCTGTCTTTCTGGTGAGTGCATGCACCCTATAGCAAAAACCTCTCCTAAATACATACATACATACATACATACCAAAAATATAAAACCAACTTGGTAATGTTAACGGTAGTCAATAAAGCATCTTCTCCCCACCCCTAATCCATTTCTAGGTGATGGCTAGCATACGGACATTTAAATTGTAAATACTTAATTTCTGCATATAGGCAAAAAGTAAATATATATTTCAAATGCCAATTTACTGCACCCTCCAATAATTATTCCACTCCAGTGGCATTAACATTTGACAGGGTTGGTTATATTCTTTTCATGAAAAAGGCAAACGGACCTCAGAAACTCTGCCTCTTCCTAACTAAACATCACATGTCCTTTGTAAGCCTCGGTTTCTTCCTCTGTAAAATTATAGAATAATCTTTAAAATCACAATCAGCTCTTCTGTGCTCTGCTGGCTGGTTTCTGTAACCCCAAAGTAGGGGGATGTTATTGTGCAGTTAAAGGAAATTGTTTATTTGAAAAGATCTTTTAAAAACTAAAATGGGGACCAGCCAGTGATGTAGCGGTTAAGGTACTAGACTCCCACATGGTTGATTACATTTCAAGTCCTAGATCCAATGGCTTGAAACTCACACCAGGTGCGTGTGCTTGCATGCTCAAAATTCAGAGAGGAGAATGGAGGAGAAGAGATTGGTGTGGCCATCCCCCGAGGGGGATGATTTCTCACTTTCTCTCTCTCTGTCACTCTCTGTTTCTCTGGTGAGTGCACATGCCCTATAGCAAAAATCTCTCTCTAAAAATTAAACTAAACTGTAATATGCATGTAAGGCATAATTACTAGAAATGGAAATTTTGTTAAAAACAAAAAACAACAACTCAGGGTAATGTCATGGCTGAGCATTGAGAGAGATTATTTCTTATTGTTGCTCATTGCAGTGTGAGCAGAAGCAAGCTGTACCTGTCCTCCTCAATTCTCCATCAAACCTTTGCTGACACAGTTCCCTCCACTTGGCACATCTGTCCCCTTCTAACCATCTGCTAATATGCAACTCAGATACATCAGTCAAAATGGCCATCCTTCTATCTCTACTCTGTGATTACTTTTGAGTCTGTGAGTTTGCACATTCCTTGATGGATTATCATTGTTTCTGTATAATACTGTCTCTTCCACAAGACAGCAATCCCTTTGAAGTCTGGAACTGTGCTTTTATATCCCTGACAGTGCCTGGGAAGGCCTACAGTATGCACTGGGCTGGCAATATCGCTTTGCCGAGCAACTCAAATCATACTTGTTCTCCTTACCTTCCGAATAAACAGATTGATTTTCCAAATACATGAAAAGTTAAAATTTTATAAATTCCACCAGTTACAAATCACTCAGGAATAGCAGTTCTCTTTGCCACCCCCTGTCCTCTGTCATTCACTTTCCTTCCCAGAAAGCAGCTATTGGGTTGTCGGAAAAGTCAGCACATATTTTTTTCTATGTGAAAATACATCATGACTTTTCTGACAACCCAATACGAATACTGGTTTCCTGCGCTACTCTTGTATTTATTTATATTTTTAGCCTCCTTTCAGGGCATAGTGAGTGAAATTGAGACCATATCTGAAAGTGGTTTGAGTGCTCAAGAAGGAAGAGTTTCACAAAATAGGAAAACTCATTTTTAGTAGACAGTACTTTTCCAGGGTCAGCAACAGTTGCCTTGATTCAGGAATTCCAGGTTCTCTGGGAGTGGAAGGATGTTATCAGCAACTCATGTCTTGTTGGGCAAGACCTTTACCTTGTTGGGCCTGTTTGGTTTGTGTCTATCAAATCTCACATCTTTACAGTTCTCTGATTCTTATCTGAAACAGGGCAATTTAACAAAATTAAAGAATCAGCGTTTGAGAAAATGAATTCGATATTAGCATTTTCAATCAGGAACTTAACCTTTGAGCTGGTGAAGTGGCTTTGCCAAATCAATCTATTTAGGAAATTAAAAATAAAATTAGGTACATTTATTGCAAATTAAAATGAAATGGAATTGAACATTTCTAACTGGTGCCAGAAGAGAAATGTCCCGTTAAGATCATTGTGCCAACAAGGGAATGGTGCCAATCTTGAGTGCTGTGAATTTCTCCTGGAGCTTGGAATCTTATTCCTACCTCTTTCAATGGGATGTGAGATAGGGGTGAGGGTAAGATGGCTGCCACGTTCAATCTGTTATGTGTAAATGTGTTGACCAGCTAAATTCTGGCAGGATATAGATTTCATATTCAAACTGAGTCACTTGAAGAGAACTTAATAGTGGGCTATTTACAAAGGGCTGGGCAGGATTTTTGAAATTAAAGAAGGGATAGCCTAGTTTCCTGAAGTTAGCAGGTGGGAAAACACTAAAACTCACTCTTTGGCTAAAAGGGGCAAGGAGGAGGGGACGTCATTGGCTCTGGAGGACACAGCTGTGTGGAGATGGCTCCTTAGTGAGAACGGGCTGCAACGCCCAGCGTCCACCCATCCTCCTTCACCTAGGCATCTCCAGCTCCTTCCTTAGGATTGCCCCAGGTACCTCTGCTGGGACGGCCTTCACCATCACCAGCTGGTGCTGAGTGCAGAGTTCGGCTGCTGATGTAAGAATCACATGAAAGTTTCTATCAGAAGTGTATACTACACTCTTGGAATTGCCTCTACTTTTCTCTTCTCTCGTTGTGTGCTTCATGATGGCACAGAGTCTGTCTTACTGGACTTTTTTTTTTTTTTTTTTTTTTTTTTTGTACCTGAGCAGATGTTCGTAAAATGATGGGGAGTAAGGAAACAAGCACTTCTGACTCATCTCATAGCACTGTCATACTGTTATTGTTTGGGGACCCAGATGTTGTTGCAAGTAATTCTCTGAATGTCTGGAGAGGCAAATAAAATCCTAGATACGGATTTACTTGAAGAAATGACCATACATTGGGAACTCTGAAAAAGCTCAAAGCCTCCAGCCCATCAGCCGCTGACTTACCTGATACTTGTTATCTGGGCTTCATGCCAGGGAGAAGGGCAAGTGTGATCCAGTAATCAGAACACCTGAGGTGCGCCTTCATCTCATCTCTGGAATTAACCAGCTACCTGTGAAGAAAGTGTGCTTAGCATGTTCATCACAGCACTGCTCACAAAAAGAATTTAAAAGCACTGAGAAAGCAGTATAAGTCCCTTGATATGGGGCAGTCAGTGGCAGTTAAGCCTAGAATCCACATGGCCCATCACACAGTTTGAGTGCCAGATCTGGTGGCCTGAGACACACACCAGGTACTTATGTGTGTGCCCAAAATCCTGAGAGGAGACTGGAGGAGAAGGGATTGTGACATGGCCATTCCCCTTGGGTGTGTGTGTGTGTGTGTGTGTGTGTGTGTGATTTTTCAGTCTCCACTTCACCCCATCCTGCAGTGAGGGCACACACCTTTTAGCAAAACCAAAAACAACAAGTTCCTCAATATGGGATTAATTAAATTACGATACTTACATATAATGAAATGTATATACAGCCTTGAAACATGATGAAATAGATGCATGGAAAGATATGCATGATATTGGGTATATTCAATATATTATTGAATTATTGTATATTATTATTGCATGAAAATGCAAGTAACTGACTTATGTAATCACTACAATCATATTTTTGAATGTAGTATTTACATGCGGATTTGACCGAAGTACTTAATCTCTCCAAGCCTCACTTTACTTATTTGTTGCTACGTCTACCTTCTAAGGTTGTCTTGTGAGGTAAATAAAAACGATATTCAAGATATCAGGCACATGGTAAAAACTCAGTATGTGTTGGCTCTGATTATATCATTATTATCCTTATCTATTCATATGCAAAGAAAAATATGAAATGATGCTCGCAATATATTTCCAATAATTATTGCTTTGCACTTTTTTTCTTTCCTGTGCATTTCTGTATTATTTTGAAAAAATTGGACAATAATCATCTATCAGGTTTGCAACAACACTGAAGTTATTAGTAAAAGAAGACGTAAGGGCTGGCGGGTGGTACGGTGGTTGAGGAGCTGAACTTCCACAGGCCAACAGCAGTTTGAGTCCTGGACCTGGCGGCTTGTTTTCTCACTTTCCCTCTCTCTCTAGTGAATTAAAATAATAATAATAATAATAAAATAAATCTCTAATTAAAAAAAGAAAGAGAAGACTTAGATTTTAAATTCTTCTTCTGTCACTTATTAGCTCTGTGTCTTTGGGA
Organism: Tupaia tana; assembly: GCA_026018925.1. NCBI lineage: Eukaryota > Metazoa > Chordata > Mammalia > Scandentia > Tupaiidae > Tupaia > Tupaia tana. Next base: position 21,223,963 of record JAKSZU010000017.1, read on the forward strand.
AAGTAACTGGGCATCTCTGAACCTTATTTTCCCCATCTATAAAATAGGAAGAAGTATTCATTTCTTTTTTTTTTTTTTTTACCTCTGAAGATTTTGCTATAGAGCAAATGCCTTTTAAATTTGTCTATATTCTCGGAAAACAGCCCAGTACTATACAAATATCAGATGATGATTGTGTGTATTCATTTAATTGGACTAATTTACTTGGCATGTTCCCTCTCCTCTTCACCCAGATGTTTTGTGGCAGACAAGTAGGGTTTATGAACTGAGGTCTTAGGCAGTCCAGAAATTAGGGATTTGATCGTCACACCAGGGACCTGCTAACTGTCCTCACGAAGAAGGTGAGAACTCTTAGCCACCACATTGCGAAGAGGGCAAACTCTTCCCAGCTTGCGTCTGCCCTGGTTCATTTCGTCCACTGGTGGAGAGAACTCTTCCTTCAGGGCATTCCTGTCCCCCTTTCCGCGTGAGTTTGTCTATTTCAACGCTGGCTGCTGGGCTGTGACATTAGCGAGGCAGAGGTGAGCCGCTTAGCAAAGATTTGGTGAATCGGTAAAAGGAACCTATGAATTTGGGAGGTGACTTGCTGCCCGGGTTCATGAGGTTGCGCAGGCTTTGGGAGCCAGGGGGATTTGGTAATATTTACCGTAGTTTCTGACGCATCATCTCCTTCCTCTTCACTCATGAAAGATGCAGACGCCTGCAGGGAGGAGGTCCAAGTCGAGCTTGACAGCGTTCTGGGAGCACAAGGAAGGACCTGTAGTCAAAATGTGCAAATCTGAAGGAGGTCTTTGTGCACAGGAGCTGTCCTGCCTGCGAACGTCCACAGTCATCAGATTAGTGCCAATTTATTTTCCAGTGAAGACACCAGTGATTTGGGGGCGGGGTGGAGTTAGCTGGAGGGACAAAACAGAAAGGGCGCACTTCGCACTAACGGAACAGCCAACAGCGCCTGGCTGCGAAGTGACCCGCACCGGAGCGTCCGTGGGGTGTCCTGTGCTGAGACGCTTCGGAAGCAGATCCTCGAGCTCTTGGGCTTGGCTGAATACTAGTGGGATAGTATCGGGAATATTCCTTTTTCGTGTTAATTTAAAATTTTTTATTTTTTTGAGGGGCGGGAGCAGAAAGGGTGTTGTGATTGAGAAGTAGCATTAAAAAAAAAAAAAACATGAAAAACGCATTTATGGTGCGAAATGACGGGTAAGTTTGATCTTATTTTACTGCCGGCTCCCACTTCCACCCCCAGGCTCTTGACAACATATTTCAACACATGTTGGGTCTTGCTGTGTTTCTGTTTAAGGCTGCCCTGAGAACCAGAAGGGGTACATTGACTCTCCTCTTTCCCACTCTTTGGAAAGTTTCAATCTAAGCTTATAAAAGTCATTTCCATTTTCAAAAGCAGAGTTGGTAAAACACTTTGGAAACTTTCCCCGCAACGCCTGCCCCCCCCACCCCCAACCCTCTCCATCTTCTTGTTCGAGAAATGCAAATCTAAAGCCAATCCTATTTTATGTTAAAAAGTGAAAAACATTTCAATGTATTCTTGTCTTGTATGACTGGCTGAGAGCCTCTAAATCCCCACCATTTACCAAATTAAACTAATTGAAAGTGCTTCCAAAAGCCACATCTGTAGGCTGACGTTTGTCCCTGCCTTTCACTTTGGGCTCGGGAACTGTTCTCCATTCTATTGATCCCTGAATAGTCATGCCTGTCAGGAAGCCACATCAGCCATTATCATTCTAATTTTACTGCCTTTCTTGGTCCCTAATCTAATTTGCAATGATGCTTAAGCATTTCGCAAGGCCATAGCACTTTCTTCAGAATTTCAACAAGAGCATTAAACCCCCAATTTACATTAATGAAGTGCACATTTAATTAGGGGAGAGGGTAAATGGAGGGCTCTTCAGGAGCAGTTGTGTGATATGATAGGCACTCGAAAAAGGAAAGGAGATATATCTGATAAAAGACCGGCCATACATCAGATGGCTTGATTTGTTTCCCTCACCGCCAGAGTTCTTTCCCCCCCAGCCTCATCTTCCGTCTCATTTCCATTCTTCTATCAACTAACTCTACCTTTCTAAGATTTGCTCCAAAGTAACGACAATAATATTACGAAAGCAGACCTGTCAACAAGGGAGGACCGGGGAAAAAACTATTTGAGAGAATCGTGTGGTTTTCAGTTCTCCCACTGCTTCCCCCCCCCCCCCCCCCAGGGGAGATTAACTTGTTCTTTTAAATAATGAGAAACATAGGAAACCGTCTCCAGTCTCCCTGTTTAATGAATGCATTAAGCACACAGGGGCTGAGCAGCACAGTGGCACACAAACTTGGCTTTCTGTTGCAAAATGGGCGGGGACAGGGAGAGGCGGGGATTAATTTCTGGTCATAGAGCCCATGCATGAATTCATTGCCACACATGATCCAAGATACAGTGATGTCACCCAGTTGAGTCTCTGCCATAGGCTCCACAGGGCCAAGCCTTCTGACGCAAGGGAGGTTAGGGCGAGTGTGTCTGCGTCCACATGCTTATTCATCTGTAGATGACAGTATCTCCCCCTTTTTGTTTTCCTTTGAATATGAATTCTTACTACACATGCTTTCCTCTTGTTGCAGGGCCATCTGTTTTCTTCTTAGTCCATAGGTCGTGAGGTATAAGGGTGGGGGCAAGGCTTACAGAGTTTTATTTCTGGAACGTTGATATTCTTCTGCGTTCTTCCATTAGTTATTTAATAATGATGATGATAACAACAACATGCTCAGAAATACAGTGAGATGAATAGAAAAAGAGAAACTCGGTAACTAAATATTGTTTTATACTTAACATTTTTGCAAAGTTTGATATTTGGGAGAAAAAGAAATGTGTTTGTTCCTCAGAGGCTATAGTTGGCATTTCTCTCAAGCATTAATTTTATATTTCATAAGAAAAAAGCAAGTATTCCACTAACTTACCAACATCAGCTAGACAGCAGTGTGTGGTCAAACAATCGCTCTCTTGCCTCCTTTTTATAAAGATATATGATAGCTTGTTAGTCTTTTGGAACAAGTACTATTTTCTTTTCTCTTTCTCTCTCTCTCTCTCTCTCTCTCTCTCTCTCTCTCTTTCTTTCTTTTTGAGAGGTTTTTCCTATAGGGCACATGCGCTCCTCAGAAAGACAGAGATAGACAGAGAGACAGAAAGCGAGAAATCACCCCCCCGGTAGGGATGGCCATGCCACAATCGCTTCTCCTCCATTCTCCTCTTGGGATCCTGGGCACGCACGCACACGCGCCCAGCATGAGTTTAAGCCACCAGGTCCGGGTCTTGAACCGCGGTTGACTACTATGGGAGTTTAGCGACAGAGCCATTATTTCAACTGCTGGTCTCATGGGAGAAGTATTATTTTCAAGCATAGACAAGGTTGAACATTTAGCCAAGTATCATAGTTGGAAATAAACAGGAAATTACCTCCTTTTCAAATACCTAGCCCATGGTCATTGCTACCATGGTTGTGCCCACAGTCTGACTCTTGAGTGGCAGAAAAAGAAGACTTAAAAAATTAATCTCCTGGGGCTGTCAGGTGGCATGGTGGCTAGGGTGCTGTATTCCTACATGGTCAACCACAGTTTGAGTTCCTATCTGGTCAAATAAAAAATGAACGATAATAAATAAAATAAAATAAATATTTTTTTAATAAAAAATATAATTTCTAACTGGGAAAATCCAGATTATGGCTGACTGGATGTTCTAAAGTCCAGGAGAAGATTGCTACTAGATCTTCTGGAAGAAGCAACCAGAGATGAAGAGTTGGTATCACGAATATCACAGAGGGAGTCAAAGAGAGAAAAAAAATTCTTGAAGGAATATATGGTCGTGTTAATTTCACCAGCATCAAAGAAGCTGAGAAAGGATGAGAAAGTGCCATTTGCTCTGATGAAGAGCAAGTTCAGGAACTTCCTAGAGGCAATGTAGCCATTGTTAAAGGCCAAGGCATCCGAATGCCTTAAGGAAATGAAGACGGTGAGTATGGACCACTTTCAGAAAGCAGGTACCGAAGAAAAGGAACTTAATGCCTGTTGGTGGTATGAACAAGCGAGTGAACAAATGAACAGACCCAGCCAGGTGGGAAAGAATTGAAGCCGTCAGAGAGAAAAGACCCAGATGGATAACCAACGACTTCACCTGGGAGGGACTTTATAGACTGTGTCAAGTTCAAACCTCCAATGTTAGCTAGGAGGAAACTCGGTGGTTAAGTAGCCAGTTCAAAGTCACCCAGCGAGTTAGCATCAGGACAGAGATTCAAATGAAGGTCTCTGATCTCCCAGTTGGCTGATCCTTGCCCTATGCTGCCTGTGCAACTTGAGCATTGTGCCAAACAAACAACTAAAAGAAAAGCCATGTTTATACTTCTCTTTGTTCTTTCCAGTTACTCCTTTTTAGACAATCTGTCATACGTTGTGAAGAGACAATGCTCATGCTTTTCCACTAGGTCAGTAATAAATGACTGCTTTCCATGGCAAAAGTGGCTTTCTAATGTTTCCACAGTTGTGAGGTAAAGACCTTGTGCTTTTCCGTATCTGAGTGCTATTAACCTTGCCCTGAATGCACATGGCCTCAAGGGACCAAATTCACATGTGAAGAGAGAGTTAGCAGGAACGTCATTGGTGGGGAAACAGTTTTTCCTCTTAGTTTCACACAAAGTCTGCGCAGCCAAAGTGAGCTAAGAGGAAGGACTGAGTGATAATCTGGCAAACCCAGACAGAGTAAATACCCAACCCAGCAATTCAGGCCTTCAGGCAAAGAAAAAAATTGTTCCTAGCCCTGCCAAACTTTCTCCTCATGTTTAAAAACTGCTTCAGGACCTGAACTTGAAGGATTCAAGTATCCCAAATGGCAGCATTGCCAAGTTGGCATGGAACTATGTGAGGCCTCAGTCCAATAGCATATTGGACTCCATTCTCCCCTGTCTTTGTCTTCTATGAACTAAAAGGGTGTTTAGGAAGGAACACTCCCTCTGTGCAGCCACTAGGGGACTGTTCAATGCCCTGCATTAGGAATGCAGGGCCTGAGGTCTGGGTAATGTAGATTCACTGGCAAAGGGGCCAGATGCTATGGTGATAGGTGGTCTAGCAAAGCATGGTCAGCTACAATGCTGCGTTTATTACTGAACGCATTGGCTTAGTGACTGGCTGGCTCCAACCAGTTCTAGTGGAAGAAGATATTTCTCATCAGTAAGTCATTTTCTGCTTTTATTAGATGCCTCTTCTAAACATCTAAGCTCAGAGCCAGCTGGTGGCAAGGTGACTAAGGTGCCGGATCCCACATGGCTGACTGTGTGGTTTGAGTCCCAGACCCAGCAGCTTGAAAAACATGTTGGGTGTGTGCATGCATGCTCAAGATCCCAGGAGGAGACTGGAGGAGAAGGGATTGTGGCGTGTCCAATACCCTCCAGGGAACGGGAAGGTGTGTGTGTGTGGGGGGGGGGGGGAAGAGTATGTTTTCTCTCTCTCCTGTGAGTGCATGTGCCCTATAGCATTTTTTAGAAAAATCAATATTGAAGTCCAGACTTTTAAATTAAAATGGCAGAATGATTTTCAGTATTCCCACCGTATAAAAAAGGACTTGGAGTACCAGGCATTGTGATGTCTTCTCTCTCTCTCCCTGTCCTAGTTACTGGGTAGATAGACAAGGTAACTCCTTTAGGCCCAGGAGGAAACTTGGAAATTTAGAATAATTTCTTTAAAAGACTCCCTTCATTCTTGTTTTCTTCTTTATTTGTTGCCCACCCCAACCATAACAATATTGGACACATCCTGGGACATCCTGCCTCTTCATAAAGCTGACACAAACCTTGCTGTACTAATAATGTATTCAGCAGATACCTAGTCAGCAATGCAAAATGGTCTTTGGGTTCAAGGCTATGATACATTAGAATATAATTTGGCTGGAGCTTCTCTCTCTCTATTATGGAGAACAAATGCATTTTTGAATGACTTGAAGAAGAGGTCGTGCTATTATTTATGATGGGTAAACTCAAAGAGGGTCAGAGAGGAACCGTAGTTCAGACAAGCCCCCAGAAGTACATATGATCTTTCTAATCTGATCTTTTTTTTTTTTTTTTTTTTTTTTTTTTTTTTTTAGGTGCTTCTCTTCACTTTCAGGGCAGGGGATTTAGCTGCCACCTGGGGCTCTATTTCCAACTTGTAAGATTTCAGACTTCTGTTGGCTCTCCTGGGTTTCCAGTTGGAAATGCTACCTACCTCTGGGTATAGAATACTCTGAAAAGATGTTAGGCTCTTGTTGGGATGGTGGTTGTTTATTTCTCAAAAGGCTAGAATCTGGTCAGTTTCCAAGAGCTTTGAAATAGCTGGGCAATAATGGATTTTCTTCCTACACATACCATGTTTAAAAGATGCCTGTGCACAGAAAACTTTTATCTTTTCAACCCCTCCCCTTGTCTGTTTTATACACAAACTCATGTCAACAGGAGAACCAATTTAAGTTCTTTACTGAAGAGCTCAAGTTCCTTGTTCTCACAACCAATTAAGCCGTATATTTAGAGAGAAGGCAAATGTGTCTTATACAGTCTTAACTAAACCTTACAAAGGAAATTGCTTAGTACTGCATTCTGTTTGCAATCTCCCATTTCCTAATTAAACTGGGTAAAAGGAGAATTGGAAAAATTGTATAATTACAAGAAAAATCGATTTCACTTATTCTGACAGGCTTTGAGCACATCGTAAGAAATTATGACTAAAAGTCAACTTTTTCTGTGCACACATCCTTTTGGACATGTGCTATCAGTCAAGCCAGCTTCCAAGCCCAGGTCATAGTAGTCCTTATGGGGATGCGTGGGTAGAGCCCTAGCGATACTATGTGTGGGCCAGGTTTAGCTCGCTGTGAACATTCACAGTCCTCAGAGCAGTCTTGGCTGTGCACCCTTCAGCCTGTACCAAGTTTCTTTTACTCAAGAAACAGTCACAGTCCATCTGCTGTGCAAATACACAAGCACAAAACCATCACCCATTTCATTAGCAATTAGGCCCCACCAGGATACAGCAGCTCTTTCACCTTTGAGATGAAGAATGAATGTTGTCATTGTGAATCAGGTTCCTGAGAGGGGCCTTTGCCGGGCAACAAATGAAGCCTGCTGGGGCTTCAGGAAGCCACTGGGCCAGTGGTGGTCCAGCAGGTTTGGTACCAAGTGCAAAAACGATGAATGCCTATTCTCAGCTCTCCTCTGATACACTCTCAGCCCTCTGTTTTCCACAACACTGGGGACTCACATTGGGTAGACTGAAGACCTGAGTGAAGATGAGATCACGAATCACTTCTAAATATCCAGCACCTCTGCAACAGTCTACAACACCTACATTGTCCCTCTGTGTCTTCTTTATGGCTAATTTTTTTCACTTTTAGTTTGTAAGTCACAAATATCTTCAAGAGTTAAGCTGATTTCACAGTCTCGCATTGTTTTGATTATTTTTCCAATAGTATAACAAGTATTACTTCTGTAATTAGAAAAAGAAGAGTAAAAGAATGGAATTCTTGGATGTTTCACATGACTTTTTTTCTAGACTTGGGTAGACCAGAAGCATTAAAGAAGAATATAGTTAAAAAACCTGAGTTTTATGTATCTGCATAAAATATCTCTGGACAGGTCTAAAAACCTCTTGTAACAGTGATTATTTCTGAGAAGAAAACTGGGTGCTGGGGTAAGGTATACCACTAAACCGTCTACAGTCCATGGTAAAGAAGAGGAGAAGGAAACAGGTACTGTCCTTTTTAGAGCAATGCCATTTTGATTTAAATGGAAAACAAAGACACACTCTAAGTTCAGACAGAGACAAAGCTTTCCTATTTGTATGTTTTTGTTTTAAAAAAAAAATCAGTCTCCACTGAGACAGCTATTGGAAAAGGTAAATGCTATTAGAATAGAGTGTAGTTTTTTTTTTTTTTTAATTGCCAGAGGGCACATGATCTCCCCAGAGACAGAGAGGGAGAAAGCACCCCCTACTGGGGCATGGTCACGATGCAGTTCCTTCTCTTCCATTTCTCCACACTGTCAGGATTTTAGGCATGTGTACACACATGCCTGGCATGTTTTAAAGCTTCTGGAGCTGGGACTCAAACTGCAGTTGTCTATGTGGTATCTGGTTCTTTTAACCACTAGACCATAGGGCAGGACCCTAAAATGCAGATTTTAGTTTTATTTAAGGTTTTTGCCAAAGGGTGCATATGCTCACCAGCGAGAGACTGTGAGAGGGAAATCACCTCCCCAGGGGGGCTGGCCATGCACAATCCTTTCTTCTCCTTTCTTCTTCTGAAATTTTGGGCATATACACACACACATGCCTGGTGTGATTTTCAAGTTGCCAGGTCCGAGACTCGAACCACGGTCTGGCCCCTAGAATACAGATTTTGAATGTCTCATCAGCTTAGTTTATTTTCTATTTCTCTGTCTTGATCTTCTCTGTCACAGTCTCCCCTTTCTCTGTTGGACACATCCATTGGAAAGACATAAGGTCCACATTTATACTGCTGGTTATCCAAATGTGACTTGATCTTCCTTTACCAGTATCACTTCTTCCTTTAAATATGTATTCTCTTCCATAACTTTCTCAGTCCTTAGGCTTTTTGTTTATTTATCAACGTTCCTGTCTTCTCCAATAGCATTTATTGAGTTCTTGTTATGTTCTCTTTTTCATTTAATAAATCTTTGTTAGACACCAGGCACCTTTCTAAGTACTTCATGTACAATATCTCATTTAATTATCAGAACAGTCATATAAAGTATTAAGACTGCCATTTTGCAGACGAGAAAGTCAAATATTAGGTAGAGGAAGTAACTTGCTCAATATCAGAGGGCTGGCCCACATCTGCTCACTGAAAGCACACATGTTCATTTTCTAAAGTGATATTCTTACTTCACCCTTTAATTATTTTATTCATTTTTTTCAAATTTCTGTTCACTATTTAATCCCCTCATATTATTGTTTTTATTCTTGTCTTCCTCAATATTTCATTATTTATCCACCCCCCCCCCTTCTGTGGTGCCATTTTTTGTTTTCTTCACTCACATCTAAGATGCAAGTAGGAGATTAACTTTTAAAGAATTGTTTAGGTGGCATAATGGTTAAGGCACTGGACTCGTATGTGGTTAACCACGGTTTGAGTCCCTGACTTCATGGCTTGAAACTCAAGCCAAATGCATGTATGTGCATACCCAAAATCCTGAGAGGAGAATGGAGGAGAAGGGAGTGCATTGAAGCTATCTCCTGGGGGGTGGGGCTGGGGGCAGGGTGGGGTGGGGTGGTGATTTCTTGTATTCTGTCTGTCTCTCTCTGGAGAACACACATGCCCTATAGCAAAAATCACTAAAAAATTATTTATTCAATTTTATTTACTCTTATTATTTTTTCATTTGACCAGAGAGAGAGAGAGAAAGTGAGAAAGCAATCTATCAGGTCTAGCACCCCAACTACCACACTACCTGCCAGCCCCACCAGTTGGATATTTTGCCAAACACCCATAACCAGCAAATCTGGTTGCAAGCACATTCATCTTGCTTTTGAAATCATTGCCTATCCATGACTCCTGATTCCTACAAAAAGTGCCAACTTCTGGTTGTCACTAAGACCAGAATTCTTGGCCTTCTTAAATGATTTCCTCTTCCTTACCCTCTACATCTAAAAAATGACTAGATTCTTCAGATTTCACAAGCAAATGGACACCCATATGACCCCTTCATTTCTAGTTACACTTCCCCCTCTGTTTCCTCTTATTTAGTCAGTCAGCAAATATTAACTGATTCTTGGGTGAACAGTCCTGAGTTACATATAGGAGAGAATCAAAGATCTGGAGACATGGGGTTTCCCCTTAAAGAGTAACAACTAGAAGAAGTTACATTTATGTAAATTAATCATAAAGAAAAGTAGAAAGAAGTGATGGGAAAATGCAATATATGGGAGCTCATGCTAGCTGCAAAATATCTCTCTGTTAAATTTAATTCATCTCAAGTTCTGGCTATTTGATATTGCCAAATGGTTCTTTCTTGTTGGTCTGAATTACATTTGCAGTTTTCATTTCTTCCATTATCTCTCTAGTCTCAAGGAAGCCCTTTTTAAACTAATACCTGCCCTCAGCACTTGCAGTTTCTTGCAGTTCTCCAGGTAGCTGAAGCAGAGATATTTTTTTATCTTTCCATTTTTTAGTAGTCATATTTATCACAGAAGCATCACACTCTTGCCTGGCCAAGAGAACTGCAGTGTACTCCCAGATCAAGATCACTTTTATTTTATCCTCAACTCATTATCACCTGAATACTGTACAATACAATACACCTGAATACATCAGGAGTTTACACAACTGTATGTGCTCAATGGTAAGACCTGGGTATAGAATATTAAATGAGACCTTCTCTCATCCTGAAGGTTCTCACATTCTAGCAGCAGAGTTAGACAAGTAAATAAATAACTTAAATTTAATATTATAGCTATCATTGTAGTTAACATTTATTGAGAGCCAAGCATGTCCTAGATACTATTCTACATGTATTTCTTTTATATATTAACTCATTTAATCTTCACTACACTATAGGAGATTAATATTGTTATTCTCACCCATTTACAGACAAGGAAGCTGAGGCATGATCATAAAGAGCAGAATTTTAGTTGGAAAAAAGTCAGGGCAGGCAGTCCTGAGCCCTCACTCAGCCACTACTGTAGTTGGCCTTCTTTGTGTCTGTGCTATTAGTGTACAAAGCAAGGTTTGCAATTTCAATAAAGTAGACACGTTGCATAGTGTTTTAGCTGAGTCTTGAGAAAGAGAAATAGTTTTAAAAATGAAAGAAGCAAGAAAAGACAGCACTACAGGCCGAATATTGGCTTAAAAGAACTGCTGTTTAGAAGGCCCAGTAGGTAGTTAAGATATTGTTGTGAAAGATGAGTCTGGAAAGGGCTAAGGAGAGAACACTAACACTTAAAGAATAGAGGAAGAGAAGCAGTAGCATACAGTGAGCAAGAATAGAAACAAAGTAGGGAAGAGCCTAGAGGTTTAGTGTCACAATGACTATGAGCTAGAAGTTCAAAAAGGAGTAAGTTAGCAACAGTGACAGATGAATGAGAAGAATCAGGGAGGGTGTGAATGGAGGAAAGCCTAGTAGTTATGTTACCTAAGAAGACAGTAATGATCTCAGAGATTGCAAAATGGTGGAGGTGGAAGCCAAACTCAGAGGAGAATTGAAAAAAATGAGAAGAGTAGAAAAGTAGAGGCAGGAAGCATATCTCTTAAACCTATTTATAGACATCTGTATTCATGTACATACGTACACATATCTACACGTACTCCTAGTATTTCTTAATGCACAATGATAAGGTTAATTAAAAAAAAAGGTTGAGCAAAATTGAACAAAAGACAGTAAAAACAGACTTGGAACAAGAATGTACCTTCCCATTATAACCTAAGTTTAGTAAATAACCTTTTGGAAACTACAGCTTCTGTCATCATGAGATGGAACAAACACTGAGTAGATCATTGTTTCTCCTGGGAGACCTGCTTGCTCTGTTGCTAACAAATAATATTGGACACGTTATTATATCAGAACTTGCTCTTCATCCTCCAAGAACTAAATGTAGAGCTGGTGTGCTGGCACACATCTGTAGTTCCACTACTTGGAGGTTGAAGCAGAAGGATCATGAGTTCGAGGCCAGCCTGGCAACACGGCGAGACCTTGTTTCTAAAACAAATAATTGGGGACCAGCAGATGGCATGGTGGTTAAGGCACTGGACACTCCCATAGTTCAAGTCCTGGACTTGGTGACTTGTTTACTCATCCTCCTGCCCCCGCCCCATGCGTGTGTGTCTCTCTTGGGTCAGATTAAAATAAATAAATAAATAAATAAAATTAAATAAGTAATTCTTAAAAAGAAAAAAACTACTAAATCATTGAATAACCCCTTTCTAACAATTTAGGATTCCCTGGTTTCCTTTTATCTCATTTAAACCACAAAAGCTAGATAAATGGTGGCCAATTCACGATGAACCCCAGTCCTGTTTTCAGCCCCATCTCACTTTACCCATTGTGTGTATACCTGCCTCAGCCTTACTGGATTCTGTGTGTCCGATTGGATGTGCCATGTGTCCATCCCCTCCCTTGTTAGAACCTTCGTTTATGTTGTCTTCCACCCAGGGACTGTCCTTTCCTTTATTTCCACTTGTCAAAACTCCATAAGGTTCAGCTTAAAATCCACTTTGTCCTTGAAACCTCCCCTGGGTCCTCAAGCTCAATTTTCTCTCTTCACTCTGCTCTTAGGTTCTTAATTCAGAGGAAATATCATGTGTCTTAAATAAAAGTTTCTTGAGGGCTGTACTTTGTCTTCACTATTTTAGTATGTTTGGGGCATTACTTTACTGTCTTGCTCAATATTTGCTGAATCTATGAGATAGATTGATGGATGGATGTAAAGACAGTTAGCTAGCCAGCTTACTAAAGAGGTACCAATAATGTATACAAAATGTATTTAATGCTAACATTCTACAAAAACAATGATACCATAACTCCAGGCCTTGCTCCGTTTTTAAGGTGTGGAAAAATTAAGCCATTCAAAAGGAATGGGTTGCCACTCAGGTAATTTTCTTGCAATTATTTTCTATCTTTGGGGGAAAAAAGAATCTGGCTTGACTCTTAAGTTAGTGTTATAATGACTTGCATGTTATGACAATAATACCCAGGGCAAGTGGGAAAATATAAACATTCCAGAATGCTTTTAAATGATATTTGGATTTATGACCCAAAATGATGCCCTAGAAGATGTTACAGACACAATATGTCACTTTAGTTTGGCTTTTGAGAAACATTGGAAAGTGACCGAGGATTTAAATGAAAGAACCAAACGAAGTGGAATATAGCCACAACAGATTCCTGGAGTTCCAGGGGAAGCTTTGACCCAGCTCAGAGCTGCATGGGATCTCGATTCAGAGCAGCTTAGGCTCCTTTGGTGTTTTCCTCTTCAAAGCCCTGTGCAAACATGAACAAAGTTAATCTAATTAACTTATTAGCTTTTTAAGCCAGTGGTACCAATTAGTCACCTCATCAGACTCTGGCTCGGGTCTCATCACACAGCGCGTAGCTGTAAAAGGGGCTTTCATCGAAACCCCCAAGAGTGCAGCACATGGCATTTGCGTGTGTTTTCAAGAGAATGGCAAAAAGAGCCATGTGCGAGGCAATTATGGGGAATCCTCTCTGGGAAAACTTTAATCACAGTGACCATTCTCATCACCTCTTTCTAGGAAGGAAATCACATATGAGGTTTCATCCTGGAAGTATGAACTCTTCCCTTCCTCTGAGTGTGGAGAGTGATTCTGAATCTTAGACTTCTATTCCTGGATGCTAGGGAGGTGAACGCCCCACTGGCACGGGGGGCGTCATAGAAGGTCTGGCAGTTTGGGTGGTATTTTTTTTTCTTTTTTAAGAGGAGAAAAAGGGGGATTCAAGCATGGTGCAATGAGAATAGTGATTCCAAAATACAGCCTTGAAGGAAGACTTCCAGAGAAACAATGGGCAAGGAATAAATAAAAAGAAAGTTATAAATTCATCTATTTGCTCTTCTCTGACCCTTGCTTTTACTCCTCTTCACTGCAACTACCCTGGGAAAGGCACAATACTTTCCCCTGTCACAATATTGAGAAAAATTGAAATGGGGAAGAAAGACCACCAGATGCTTTATTGTCTTAGACGTTTCCACATAATTAGCTGGGGATAAAGGGCCTCTGCATGGTTTCATTGCATTGAATGAACTTGGATATTGCTACACAGTAGTGTGTTTTATGATTCATGCTCTGTTATCCTGTGGCTTTTTGAAAACTGCCAGCTACTTTATCACTGCCGGCCAAGCCTGGGCCCACCACTTAAAATGCAGCAATGGAAAGTTAACTGTGCATGACAGATGTCCGTGAAATTGTTTAACACACACATGCACGCTCACACAGAGCGCAGAGCTGGCTCGGCCCTCTCACGAGTCTTGCTGGCTCAATGTCCTTATTAAACACAAATAACAAGAAGAGGTCCAGAAAAGAGAGAAAAATTCATGAAACAACAATAAAAAAAAGGGAGCACATTTTGGTCCATGGTAACATTGGATGCATTTAGAATTCCAAAAGGCTCTTGAAAAAGTTAGAAATAATGAAGTCTTGAAGCAAAGGATAGTGTGTTTGGGGGTTAGGTTAGGAAATTGGGTACATGAGGTCATCTCTTCTTTCTGGATGGATATCACTGAAGTATTATTGTGTCTCCTCCCTCCAGTCTCCAGCCCTATGTGTGTGTGCTTTAGAGAAAAGAAAAAGAGAGAGGGATGGACAAAAATAATGCCCACTTGGTAATACTAAAATCCATTTCCCTCTGATTCTTTATCTTTCCAGCATCTTGGGCATGTGCACATGGGTCCAGCATATTTTTCAACCTCACAGGGCAGGGATCTGGACCATGGTTGACCATGTGGAATCTGTTCCCCTTGTGCTATGTGCTTAGCTCTATCTTATATTTATACCCTATTACACATCCTCCTCCTCACTCAACCTGCTAAGTCTTTCTATCCCTTTGGCATTTGTGGAAGGAAAGTGTTTTTCCCAGGAAGTTACTCTCTACTCTACTTTTGTAGAATGATTTTTCTATCATAGAGTGCATTGTGAATTTTGATGTAGGTCTCGTCTCTCTTACCAGATTCAAAGTTCTCCGTGTGTAGGGGTTGAGACTCACTAGTCCTTGTATATCACAGCTCAACATAAGCTGACATGCAGTGAATGCTCAAAGGATGTGTAATGGTTGAATGGGAACAAAGTCAGGGCTTCCTAGGGTATATGGGTGCTGCAAACTTTTGGAGGTTTCTTTGAGGCTTCCTCTACCTTGGTTTTGTATGTTATTTATAGGCAAGTGACATGCTTTATTTTTTAGAAGATCCTGATGAGTCACTTTTTAGGAGTGGCAATTACTCAAGGCATGGGTTCAGAGGCACAAGGTAAGGACTCTGGCAGGTTGGGGTAGAAATCACTCCCAACCTCAGTCAATCCTGTCCCAGGGAAGTCTCTGAAAAGACACCCCATTTTTGATAGTGGCATGCAGTTCTTGTCTATTTTGCTCTGTTTTGCTCAAAATTTTCAGTTACACTTATTCCATTATAGGGTGTTCCATCTTAGTGGCCTTGGGCTTCCACAGTAAAATTCCACAGATTGGATAAATTACAGAACAGAATCTATTCCTACAGTTCTGGAGCCTGGAAGATTTAGATATGTGTCAACAAGGCAGGTTTCATCTGGACACTTTTCCTGGTTCTGTCTGTGTGCTCATATCATCTTGATCACTGGCATTCACAAACTAGCTACCACCAAAATATGCTCTTATAGAAAAAGCCATGGGTCCTATCACTGCGCTAGGACAGAAATGTGGAAAAATGTAAGCAAAGGTATGATATACTCTAAAGAAGCTACATTCAGAGGCTCCAGAAGTTAAAGTAAATAAGCAAAGATATTTTATAGAAATAAAATGAGAAAACTTCAGTGGGGTTTCCACTGTGAGGACTTTCAGTTATTATCCATTTCCTCTCCTTCTTTTCCCTTAACTTATGACATTAAGGAGAAAAGCAGCTTCTCCCTGGGCTGGCCGGAGGCCCAGAGTCAGGACCACTTCAATCAGCGGGGCTCTGGGCGATGGGACAAGGAACCTCAGCTTCCCTTCTTCCCAAGGGCTGTGCTTCAGAATTTCTTTGCCTGGTATTTCATCCTTTGTGTTTGGTCAGCCTAATCCATAGCTGACAAAGAACCTCTCAATAAGTTGTATACTCCTGGGCTCAAGAATCATAACTTGGAGAGTAAGGGACTCATGGCACCCAAATTGAAGAGGTGAAATGTTATATTTTTGTTGATGTTTATACATTGCTATTCTTTATAAGCCAGATACTGTCTCAAAAAATGAAGAGCGACAAAAGTCTTCCTATAGTGCCCTTTTCACTTAATGAAAATTAAAATTTTTGGTTTAATTTGCCTTGTAAAATACTTTCTGATAATGCTTTTATGATGCACACTGAAAGATGATCAATATTTTGTATGTGACTAGAAACACCTGAGAATGAAAGAAAAACTCTGAAATCTTTGATTTCTACTCCTTGACTTGATATATTCCTTAAGAGAGTCAAACTCCATGACTCCTTGTAAAACTATTTGCCTCCTAGAGACACATAAAGTGTCTCACTAGGCTACCAATTAAGCCTTAAGGGAGAAGAAAGAAAATGACAAAATGTGTGCGGTCCCCCAGTGTGTTTGTATATGTGGTGAGTAGGTGAGAATTGTGAGCGTGACTGTGTATTCCGCTTGTGAATTGTGTGTGTATGTGGGTTGTGTGCATTTTGCATGTGTGGACTGTGGTTTATGTGTGAAGGGGCTGGGTGTGGGCGTGAGTGTGTGTGTGTGAAGGGGCTGGGTGCGGGTGTGTGTGAGAGTGGGTGTGTGTGGACTGTGGGTGGCCTGCTCAACATTTTGGTGGATGTTTCATTCCCACCCCTTTTACTACGACCCTGGTCAGACCACTTTTATGCCCGTGACAGCTTCATGAAGCACAAAACATGGAGCGATACATGGCATGAAATTGGCAACAATGCCGAGCAAAAGGGGGAACAATTCTCCGGCAGGATGTGTTCACAATATGGCTGATTGGATCTGGAAGCAGATGCCAGCAGCAAGTATTGTCCTGGTGACTGAAAAGACATGACCCCTGAGAAACCGAAGACAAGGAGGCTCTCCTCCTGAACCAAGGGGGAGGGGAGAAGAGGTGAAACCAATGAATAAATCAGGCAATGAAAACCGGGCAGAAAAGAAAATGCTAAAGAGGACTTTTTATGGGGAAAAGGGGGCTGTTCAGTGTGCAATCGCTCTCGCTCCCCGGCTACTGAACACTTTCTCAGACAATGGCTTTTTAACAGATGGGAGCCCCAGTGAAAGGAGCCAACTTTTGCGCAGTGGAGAATCCCTGTTTGTTTAGTCTGCTGCTTGGGCAGGTGTCTGGAGAAAGGCAATGCAGCAGGTTAAGTGGTTCGGTGCCAGTTTAATGTAGAGCAGCCAGGATGTCCGTGGCCACTGGTTATACTGGAGAGGTCTGGGGAGAATAGTTTGTGAAATTCTGGAGAAAGGAAGTGACCTAAAAGTTGCCTCCTGCAGGGCCAGCTCCCCTCCCTCTCCCCGCTTGCTCCCTCACCTCTCTCACCAGCCCTGGGAGCTAAAATATCTATGAAGAGCTGTCCATCAAGTAAGGGGTGACCGCGGGATGGGAACATATCGCAGCCTGCATTCTCAAACCGAACTGCTTGTTGCCAAATACTTTCTAAACCCATAAAGGTAACTAAGTTGGCTTAAAATGAACGTCCTCGTCTTTTCATCAAGTGGGCTCTCTTTTTTGCATAAAATCTTGAGGGCTGTGCGAAGTCCAACAGATTCGGAAGCTGTTAGGACGCTGTCTCTGCCCCGGAAGTTCTTCCTTGGCCCCAGTAGTCCAGCCTCCTCGTGAACTGGCTTGAAAACTGTGCAGGGCATGTAGTCTGTGAACCGCTCTTCAGCATGCAGGCCTTGCTGTACCAGTGATTCTCCAGAAAGTGAAGATGCTTTTTACAGAGATGAAATAACTCCTGCAGAAGAAAAGTGTGTGTGTGTGTTTCTGTGTTGGAAAGAGGAAGTGTTTCTTCCTCACCATAGAACATGCGTGAATAGCAACCCAAGGAATAGCCAGGTGAGGCACCCAGGGCTTGGTGTCCAACCTGAATTACCCTGTGAAGAGTCACTAGTACATGTTCAAGTGTAAAATGAAGGGTTTGTATTGGTGAGTATTTTATCCCCTTTTTATTTGTGAAATATGAGTTATATCAAATAGGGTCAGAACTCTCCACTTCCTGACCCCCAGCCTCCTTACCCTGGACTACCAGATAATTCTCAGGAAGCAGCATAAGCAGCATTTTATCTGCCATTTTCCACCACTCTGTTCCTTAACAAAGGCTTTATCATCAGGACCACTCTGAGGCATGATTCTCTAGGGTTGAAAGTTTGGAACTCAAGCAGCTGTGGTCACAGGGTTCCAGAAGGTGGGTCTTGACCAGCACGTCAAGGGCCATTCATAAGACAAAGGCCACTTTGAAAAGGTTGGAGAGAATAGCCATTGGATTAGGAAATAAAGGAAATAACAAACTTCTCATTATGTTAACACAAGAGTTTAATACTATATTTCTGTGCAGTTTTTTGAAATACATCACATAAAAATTTTAAAAAGATTTATTCAATTTATTATTGCTATTATTTTAAAAAATCTGACCAGAGAGAGATAGAAAAGAGAAGGAAAGTGAGAAAGCAAGCCACCAGGTCTAGGACTTGTACCGTCATGTGGGAGTCCAGTGATTTAACCACCATGCCACCTGAAGACCCTGTAAGAATTTTTAAAAAGTATGTTTCTCTTTACATAAAGTTATGTTTGCCATTTATAGCTTTTAAATATGTTGAAGATTTTTTTGGCATGAAAATCAACTACCTCAAGATCCTTATTATCGAAAACATTTCACAAGTATCTACTATATACAAAAATATTGGGGCATGAAACATCACAGAACAGAGCCCTGCTCTCAAAAACCTTTGAGTCTGCTTTGAGAAATGCTTCATATTTTCACTCATTCCTTTGCAGTGGTTCAGATCAGATATCACAAAAGAACATGACTAGTGGAGTATTGGAGGTACACGCAAGGGATGCAGATATTGGGACAATTTACTGCAACATTTTGTGCATCCCTAGTACCCTCCCTAAATAATGACAACAATGACAATTAATCAAAATTACAACGGTTACTTATTGGGAACATACAATGTCAAAGCACTATGTTAAATGATCATTTAGCTTTAAGTGATGAAGTGTTTTAAATAACCATGAAATTATCCCAGCTACTCTATAAGGTGCTTGCTCTTTTATTTATTTATCTTTTTAAAGAGGTTTTGCCTTAGCATGCGTGTGCACACTGGAGAGAGAAGGAGACAGAGAGAGTGAGAGGGAAAGTAAAAAATCACCACCCAGAGGAGATGGCCACACTACAACCCCTTCTCCTCCATTTTCCTTCTGGGATCTTGAGCATGCACGCACATGTGCTAGGCAAGATTTTGAAGGCGCTGGGTCCAAGACTCAAACTACAGCCAGCCATGTGGGAGTTCAGTGACGTAACCACTACTCTGTCTGTTGGCCCCAGGTGTCTGCTCTTATTATCTCCTTTTTATACATAGAATCCGAGCTGAGAGAGTTTAAGAAACTTTTATATTTTTTGTTTGTTCATCAGAGGGTGTGTGCACTTGCCAGAGAAAGACAGAAAGATGAGAGAGAAAGAGAGAAGGCACTCCCCAGTTGTGTGTGGACGTTCCACAATCTCTTCTCTTCCACGCTGTCAGGATTCTGGGCATGCGTGCACACACAATTGGCATGTTTTTCAAGCCACTGGGGCCTGGATTCTGACTATGTGGTTGGCCATGTGGGATCTGGCTCCCCTAACCACAAGGCCCAGGGCTGACCCTAGACTTTTAATGGCAGAACTTGGTCCTATCTGAATTCAAAGTCATACTTAAAATCATTTTACTATGCTGCTTAGTTCTGTCTGCCTGATGAGTGAACAGGATGTGTTTATTTTTTAGAACTTATTTATTGGATATCTGCTGTGTAGAAAAACAAAGCATGTAAAAATTACAAATTTGGAAATCCAGACACAGTTTGCTAGCACTTCGCTTGCTTAAATAGTGGAGGTCATTATAAAGAGAACTAAAACTTCACTTGAAGTTTCTACGTGGATGTCTAACAGGCATGTCAAAATGAACATTTCTAGCATCAAACGCAAGAGTTTTCACCCTATCGTCCCAAATACTTGCCTTACGTCTTACATCTCAGCAGGTGGCAGCCCTATTTTTCAAGTTTCTCAGGCTCAAAACATTAGAATTTTTGACACTGGTTGTGTCTGACATTCAATCCATCAATAATTTTATCTATACTACCTTCAAATCACAGCAGTTCCACGGGAGGGAATATGCTTTGTGTAGAGAAAGATAAAAGGGAAATGGTCAATTATATTTGAAAAATTAAGGCATTGTTTTATTGTAAGATTAAAAAAGAATTTAGAGCTACGCTTTCGAATAATGTGGTTTATGAATGAGACAGTTTTTCCTCTACAACTTTTTAAAACCGTGATCAGTGTTATGAAAACAAACAGGAGAAAGCTGCTCTAGGCATCAGATAGCCTGTTTTTAGTAAACTCTTTGATAGTTTTCCATGATATCCTTGAGGACATAGAAGATAAATGTGGGAAACATGAAAATATTGTTACAGGGCTTGATAATCTGGTCAAACATTTACAAGAAGAATAAAGAGATTGATTTAGAGAGGTTTTTCTTTTGATGGACATGCTTAATTTTTTAATCAAAAGATCAAGAGGAAATATAGAAGCTTAGCAAATTTGTGGCTTTTCACATAATTGAGAGAGTTCACTGACAGATTGGTTAGATTAAAAAAACCTGTGTTTAGATTGGGATACTGGACTGAAAAAGCATTATGAAAATATTGAATAAGTGAAAGCAGAATACCAACATGCTTAATTTTCAAGAAAAGTATGTCAATTAAATATAATTTTAGGTTAAATTTTGCCTGACAAAAGTTTATATGAAAAAGACAAATTTATGTAGCTGCAAAAAATGCTCACGCAATATTAATCTGTATTTATAGAAGTTCAGATAAAGGAGCCTGATAAATACATGAACTTGCTCAAGGCAAAATTTTAAGTCATCTATTAATTCTAGAAGTATGATCACCTGTACTCAGTTGTACTATTTTTTTGTCTCTCTGTTCCTATTCCGAAGCCTTGCAAGCTCCTTTTACCATAAACCCTTCCCTCATTTCTTCCTTACCTCCTTTTTACTTTCTTCTCTTCTAACTAAGGATAAATCAATTTCTTTAAAAGCCCCCACATTTCTTTTCTTTCTTTGGAGAGTTTTTTGCTATAGGGTGTGTGCGTTCACCAGACAGACAGAGAGACAGAAAGCAAGAAATTACTCCCCAGGGAGGGATGGCCACGCTGCAATCCCTTCTTCTCCATTCTCCTCTCGGGATCTTGGGGATGCACGCACACGTGCCTGGCATGAGTTTTAAGCCACTGGGTCCTGGACTTGAACTGCGGTTGACTACATGGGAATCCAGTGACATAGCCATTACGCTAACTGCTGGTCCCCAGCCCCCCAAATTTCTATATTATATTATAAAAGCCATATGGAAGATTTGGGGTTCAATTCCTGGGTGGACATGTACATGCTAGGCATGCCCATGTCTGTGATTCTGGCTAACTGGGAAGGCTATGGGGGGATTGTGATAGGAGTGTGCTTCCCTCTTTCTATCTCCCCCATGCAATAAATAAATAAACTTTAAGAAATATATGGAGTCGGGGCCAGCAGATGGCATAGTGGTTACATTACTAGATTCCCACATGGCTGACCATGGTTCGAGTCTTGGACGTAGTGGCTTCACAATCATGCCAGGTGCATTGTGTGTGCAAGCAAGTCCCTGATGTCAGTAGGAGAATGTAGGAAAAGGGATTGTGGAGCAGCCATCCCTTCTTGGGGGTGATTTCTCACTTTCTCTCTCTCTTTCTCTTTCTCTGTCTCTCTCTAGTGAGTGCACATGCCATTTGGCAAAAAACTCTTAAAATATATATATGGTCATTTTAAACTCACACAATAATTTAATACAAGTGTTCCTTGTTGGGTAGATTTCTTATGTCCCTATCTAGATTCTGTAACCAATATCACTAGCAATAGAGAGGACACATTTAAAAAAAAAATCTAAATTTTTTACTTTATAGAGCATAATAATTAGCAAGGGAAAGTCATTAACTAATAATCAGATCTGGTTGTGTCATTTGTGGGGTCTGTGATGAGAGTGCAACTGGAAGCCACATACCACACGTTTAAAGAGTACAATGACTAGTTAAGCTATGCCTTGTTTCACCTCATATTCCCATTCAGGGCCTTGAAGTTCACACCCTGGGATTACTTACTTACTGTGATCTAGAGGCTAAAGAAAGCTTATTGTCTCCCAGGTCAGTCCCGCCACCTGTCACCCTGAGTGGCAGCAAAGAGCTGGAGCGGAGTCCTAGGTGACCAAACTCACCTGAAACTGGCTGAGGGGTGGGTATTGCCCTGGTGCCCAGAGAACTGGAGTAGGAGGTTCTGTCCCTCATACTGCACTTTCTTAGAGCCTGTCTCAGGTGGTTCTAAGCACTTCTCCACTGGAGAAGAGGGGTAGAGCGTGGTCCTCTGGGAATCCTGTTTACACTGGGCATTCTGGAGCAGACAACTTCAAACAGAATGAGGCCCTTACTTTTCTAGGGAGAGAGACTGAGTTTTTCTTCCCCTTGACTTGCACTCAGGCTTCTATGCTCTGGACTGAATGGTTCAGTTTGGTGAACATATCCCTCTTCCATAATTCACTCAAAAATAGGGAATTCACTCTAATCTGTCTTCTGGGATTGAAAAAAAAATGGACTTGAATTTTCTTTCTTTCTTATTGCTAGAGAGTGTGTGTACTTGTCAGAGAGAAAGAGAGAGAGAGAGAGAGAATGAATGAATTCATGTGTGCAAGAGAGAGTACACCCCCAAGGGCAGGGTCACACCATAATCTCTTATCCTCCATTTCTCCTTTCCGTCAGGATTTTGGGCATGCATGCACACATTTTCAGTATGTTTTACAGGCAACTGGGTGATATTCAAACCATAGTTTGCTATATGGGATCTGACTTCCAATGTACAGTGCTTAACTATTGTGCTATGAGGCTGGTCCTATAAACAGATTTTTCTTTCTTTCTTTTTTGGAGAGGTTTTGCTACAGGGAACATGAGCTCCCCAGAAAGACAGAGAGAGACAGAGAGACAGAAAGTGAGAAATCACCCCTGGGGGGATGGCCACACCACAATCCCTTCTCCTCCATTCTTCTCTGGAGATTTTGAGCACACATACATACACGCACTCATGGTAACTATCAGCTGACTGGTACCTACATTGTAACTCCCAGCAGTGGGGTTTTCAGAGGGCTGGGCAAGCATGTTTGATGAATGTTTCTTTCTGTGGAGTAGGTAAAATGTGGTAAGTAACTGAACTTGAAGTTAAGATCCACGTAGTTCTTGTGTCATTCTGCATGAGCCTAATCACCTCCAGCTATGGTGTAAAATCTCATAGGTTGGGAATGGTGGTAACTTGATTATCATTCCCTTTCCTGAATGATTCTCCTTATTTTCAAATGATACCCGAGGTTGTGGTATTTGTTCCCCTTTTAATTCCTGGGGACCCTGCCTTCTTTTCCTCCACATTTGTAAACTCACTTTAGGCCATTTCTGGGAGCATGTCCTACATCAGTCAATGAACTCTTTTTTAGTGTTACTAGCTGTTATTGCCATCTTGGCCCCAGGAGTGAGTTTAGAAGGTCCAAAACTTACATTCAGTTTCTGGCTCAGTCATTTACTGATGGTGTGAACTCGGACAGGTCATTTCACTCCTTAGTGTCTGCCTTGAAACAAAGGACGTCAGAGTTTGCCATGTGCACCCCAGAGGGGCACTGTGTGATGACATTGTAATGTGTGTGTGAAAGAGCTTTGCACACTTTGAGTTTGTGACCACAAGCTTTCTAGAATCAGCTTCCATTTAACTGAGAAATCACTGCTTCTCTCTGCTCTTTTGATCATGTCCAGAATTCCATTCTCTAGGAAGCAAGTCCTAAATCAACAGAGGATGCAAAGTGTACCCATTTTTTTTTTTTCATAGGGTGTATGTGCTTTCTCTAGAGAGACTGAAAGAGACAGAAAGAGAGAGAAAGTGAAAAATCCCCTCCAGGGAGGATGGCCATGCCACAATCCCTTCTCCATTTTCCTCTTGGGACTGTGGGCATGCATACACATGTACCCAGCATGATTCTGAAGCCGTTGGGTCCAGGACTTGAATTGTGACATTGGCCAAGTGGAATTCAGCCACCTTAGCCTCTGTGCTATCTGCTGGCCCAAGTATACCCATTCTAATGAGTATGCTTTTTTTTTTTCTTGAGAGGTTTTGGCTATAGGGCGCGTGCGCTTGCCAGAAAGACAGACAGAGACATTGAGACAGAAAGTGAGAAGTCACCCCCAGAGGGTATGGCCACGCTGCAATCCCTTCTCCTCCATTCTCCTGCTGGGATCTTGGGCATGCACGCATACGCGCCCAGCGTGAGTTTAAGCCACTGGGTCCAGGACTTGAACCGTGGTCGACTACACAGGAGTCCAGCAACATAGCCATTACACCAACTGCAGGTCCTGAATATGGTTTTTAAATGTAACAAGATTTTATATATAATTTTCTGTATAGTTTCCTTTGTTTTATTATATATCCTAAAGTTTGTAAGTTACCACCATACAAATATTCCCCAATTTTAAGTGCATGTCCTTTATGGAAATTCTGATGATAAGATAAAGGAACCTGCATTTTTAATCAGTAGGCAGTTGTTTTTTTTAATGGTTGATATAGAATTATGGTCTATTATCTATAGTTTGCTGCAAATAATGCCTGAGAAAGGTTTTAGGTGATTCATTAGGTGGTAATTTAGGTACATGCATATTATTATTATTAATTAATGATAATAAAAACAGTCCAAATGTTAGAAGAGGGAGAAATGACACCAAGTTTGATAGACCTTCTTGAGAAGGTTCCAAATGCCCTGTAGGTTTGAGGGTTTTGTCTTAGCAGTTTTGTTGACCACTTTCATAATCTCTGAAGCTGAGCCAAGATGAGTTATCACTCATTTAATGTCTAGGCAGTTTCTTCCCCTTCCACCTCTAATTGTAAATTATACGATCTCAACCACTACAGGCAGCATTTAATATAACTGACTTTATTGCTTTCCATTTTATGAAAATTAATTATAGTTCACATTCTGACACTGAAATTAAAGGGTAAGCAGTAAATCTTGTACACAACAATAGGAAATTAAGAGAACATTCTTTATTTTCAGAATAATGAAGATCAAGGGTGCTGTTTTTCTTCTCTTAAGGCGCTAGGGAGTGAGTTAAAACCAGATATAGGGCCAGTGTGGGTGATGGGGTGGTTGTGGTGCTATACTACCACATGGCCTAATGTGATTCAAGTTCCAGACATGGTATATATGCATGCCCTAAATCCTAAGAGGACCATGGAGAAGAACAAATTCCAGAGTGGCCATCTCCATCTCCCTTTGGGGGGGGCATGATTTCTCACTTTCCCTCTCTATCTGTCCAGTGAGTGCTCCTGCTCTATGGCAAAAAACCAAACAAACAAACAAACAAAAAAAAACTAAACAAGGAAAAGAAAAGAGTTAATTAAATAAAAAGAGAAAAGTCTAGGCCCAGGTGGCTTCACTGATCAATTTTATTTATTTATTTATTTTTCTTTTCTTTTTTTTTTTTTTTTTTGAGAGATTTTTTTGCTATAGGGTATGTGCACTCGTCAGAGAGACAGAGAGAAAGAGACAGAGAGACAGAAATAAGAATTCATTCCCTGGGGGGATGGTTATGCCACAACCCCTTCTCTTCCATTCTCCTCTTGAGGTCTTGAGCATGCACGCACATGCACCTGGCGTGAGGTTTAAGCCACTGTCTTTGGGACTCAAACCCTGGTCAACTATGTGGAAGTCCAGCGACTTAACCATTACACCATCTGCTGGTCTCTAGATAAATTTTATTAACTATATAAAAAAGAAATAATACCAATCTTTCACAGACTCTTCCAGAAGATAGAAAGGGAGAGAACATTTTCCAACTCATTCTCTTGTATCGACCCCCCACAAAGACATTATAAGAAAACTATAGATAATGATATTTTATGAATGCAGGCACAAAAATTTTCAGCAACATATTAGCATACTGTGTATGGCAACATACAAAAAGAATTATGTTCTGTGACCAAGTGAAATTTATCCCAGGAATACAAGGCCGATTTCACATAAAAATCAGTTTATGTCAGTTTATGTAACATATGATATTAATAGAATAATGGACAAAAACAACATGATCATCTAAGTAGGCACAGAAAAAGAATCTGACAAAATTAAATAGTCATTTCTGATAATTCTTAACAAACTAGGAATAGAAGGGCACTTTCTCAGTCTGATAAAAGACAATTATGAAAGCATACTATTAATGTCATACTTAATGATGAAAGACTGGATGCTTTTCTCCTAAGATTGGGAACAAGATAAGCATGTCTGCTCTTATTCTTTCTATTCAAAATTGTACTGTAAGCTCTATCCAGCAAAATGATGCAAGAAAAATAAATAAAAATATGTAGATTGGACAGGAAGAAGTAAAACAGTCTTTATTCAGAAATGACATGGTCCTGTATATTGAAAATCCTATGAAATCCACAAAAAAACTTGTCTAGTCATGAGCCGGAGGTGATCAATTAGGAAAACAAGATAACCAGAAAGTAACAATCAAGCCCTTATTTACTAGCTCTGACAGAGCAAGCAAGAGGCAAAAAGGAGCACTGGCTCCTAGGTCTCCATTTTTCTTCATGGAATGGCACTGGATGAAGGTCAGGTGGATGCAGCACAAACTGGGAATTCATTTGACTGATAAACGTTGCCGCCTCGTTCTAGTGGCATGGATGGAAGAGAAAGCAGAGGAGAGGGTTGGGAATAGAAATACTGAATCAAAATGGAACAAAGTATTTACCAAGGGCCCCTCATAAGAAGGTTGGGGCAGAGGCACATAGGAAGTGTCTCATCCCAAGACCCTAATAGGGAAACCTCTGAATTGAGATGCCTTGGCTAGAATCGCAGATATGCATCTGAGTATGGCTGGACTGCACTGAGAGAACTGAGTTCTTGGAAACTGTAATGTGCTGACTGCACCAAGTCTGGTATGGGAAGAGAAGCTTCCCTTTGTGAGACTTGTTGGGCAAAATCCTCTAATTAATTGGGGTCAGGCTTCAAAGATCATATATACGATGTTAGCCTACAGCCATACTCCTCAGAAACTACTATAGCCAATGAACAAGTTCAGTAAGATCGTTGGAATCTTCGTTTGTTATTGTATTGCTAAACAGAAAAAAAAAAAAAAAACTGAGGCTGGATAATTTATAAAAAACAGATTTACTGGGAACCAGCAGTTAGCGTAATGGCTATGTCGCTGGACTCCCACGTAGTCGACCGCGGTTCGCATCTCGGACCCGGTGGCTTACAACTCACGCCGGGCGCGTGTGCGTGCGTGCCCAAGATCCCGAGAGGAGAATGGAGGAGAAGGGATTGCGGCATGACCATCCCCCCTGGGGGGTGATTTCTCACTTTCTGTCTCTATGTCTCTCTCTCTGTCTGGCGAGTGCACGCGCCCTATAGCGAAAAACCTCTCCAAAACAAACAAACAAACAAACAAACAAAAAAAACATAGATTTATTGGACCCATGACTCTGCTATCTGGGAAGTCCAAAGGCATCACAAAATGGGGGAAAGCAGAACTGTGAGCAGATGGAGTATGGTCTCTATGTGGTTGACTCCTGTCTGTCTCATTTGCTCTCCTTATAAGTCCACCAGGACACAATCATGGGGACCCAACCCTAACTACTCAATTGCTAATCTCCTTCCAAAGGCCCCACCCTTCAACACAATGATTGGATCAAATTTGTACCCTCTTAATCCTATTACAATGGCTCAACACATAAATTTTGAGGGGCTATATTTAAACCATAGAAGTTGGATGCAGATCAATACACAAACATCAGTTTTATTTTTATGTAGTAGAAATGAAACCTCCAAAAATAAAACTTAGAAAACAATTCCATTAAACATAACACTAAGAAAAATAAAATATTGGGTTGTCAGAAAAGTCATGACTCATTTTCACATAGAAAACATAGTAAAAAGGAGATGGCTACTGAACTTGAGCTGTGAAATACTGCTTTCAGGGACTAAAAATATTGCTTTCAGACTTCTGCTGAGAATTCTCCCTCCAGAAACATTTTTAGTGGATAGGGATACCTCTATATCCTTCTTTCCATATCTCTGTCTCTCTCTGTCTCCCTGTGTCTTTTAATTAAAAATCTTTTTTTAAAGGTATAGTAGTCTCTGGGCTCTCAAGCTCCTCCTTTTTCTTACTAATTTGTGCTTTTCCCCTCCCATTTAGGAGAGGCACAAACCCAGGCCCATCCTGATGGCTACTAAACTTGAGCTCTGAAATAATGCTTTCACGCCATGTGGTTTTCATTTTTTACTTTTTAAAATTAAGATATAGAATTTTTTCTATTGTGTTTTTTTCTTTCTTCTTTTTATTTTTTTTTTCTTCTTTCCTCTTCTATAATTCTTTTCCTTTTTCTTTTAACTTCATCCCTTAGCTGCTCATCCTCCACACACTGAGTGTCTAGACAGGTCCAAGTGGACAGTATCCAAACATCTGAATATGATTAGGGTCAGAATATTTCTTAATTCCCACTGGATCTGATGCACAAAGAGTAAAAAACTGAACAGAAGAGAGATTGTAGATCATCTCCTCCAGCATGCCTCTAAACACTCAGATTGAACTTCAGGAATTAGGAAGAAACGCACAACCCATCAGATGGCCAGAGATCACCACAGGGGCACAAGAAATATGAGAAAGCAAGAAAATACCTCTCTTCCAAGGGCAAAGAAAAACTCCTCTTCATTCTCAGACAGTACAATGGAACTCACAGAAATGTCAGATAAAAAATTTAGAATAGGGACCAGCAGTTAATGTAATGGCTATGTAGCTGGATTCCCATGTAGTTGACCACAGTTCAAGTCCTGGACCCGGTGGCTTAAACTCATGTCAGGCGCATGTGCGTGTGTGCCCAAGATCCCAAGAGGAGAATGGAGGAGAAGGGATTGAGGCGTGGCTATCCCCCCAGGGGGTGATTTCTCGCTTTCTGTCTCTCTCTTTTTGGAGAGTGCACACGCCCTATAGCAAAAACCTCTCAAAAAAAAAAAAAAAAAACCAAATTATAATATTCATAGTGATAAGGCTAACAGAGATGGAAGAGAAGAGAGACAATGAACTGCAGAAGAGGCAGGAGAAAGGAGCTGACGAATTCCAAGAGGTGAGGAAGTTCTTGCTTCTCATTGGAAACAATGCGAACAAGAGAAGAATGGGAAAATATATTCAAAGTGTTAAGGGAAAAGCAATTTCAACCAAGAATACTTCACCTGGCAAAATTATTCTTTATATGGGAAGAAAAGACAAGGACATTCTCAGATAAACAAAACCTGAAAGAATTTATGAACACCAGACCAGCTTTCCGAGAAGTTCTGAAGGGTGTGCTATATTAGGAAAATTAAATACACACAGAAATAAGAGTTCAAAAACAACTAAGAAAATGGCCAACTTAATAGTAGGGACAAGTCTGGAGTTGAATAGTATATCCCAGAATTTAATTGGGAAGATCAGATCATAACAGAAGGTGGATTAAGTACCTGAGATTGAACTGGTAAAATAGAATCTTATGACTTTTGACTAAAACATTACTGATTTTCTTCTAGGCTTTGTTTACAAGATTTAAGGATTTTTGTCTTGTCTTGAGCTGCTGATAGGTTCATGTACCTACTATTCGAACAGAATCCTAACCTGCCTCCTGGCTTTAAATTTTAAGCAAAGCTCTCTTAGCATTTCTTTGATTTTAATTTATTAAAGCTAAAACTGCTTCTCTTGAAATTAAAAAAAATATTAAAAAATACCTACTTAATGACTGTAGTAAGCTATATAACACCAGCTAGGTGCTACTTTATAGTATATTCATTCCATTCAGACATGTGTTCACAGATATGTATATATCAGCTTAACTTGCTATTGAAAGTAGTAAGATTAATTAAGATTTTTTGTGAATCAATAAAATGTGGGGAGAAAAAAAGAAGGAATGGAAAGCAGCTGTAGATACCAGAGATAGTGTGGGAGGAGGGTGGGAAATGGCAGAGGGTGAGAAGTGGAATATATATATATATATATATATATATATATATATATATAAATAAAACTAGAAAAATTATCGACAATAACATGTATGATTAAGCCACTATGCAGTGTATTCTGGGAAATCACACTTTGTATGCAGTAGTGATGCTCACTGAATGAATGTAAAATTAATTAACTAAAAAGAAAAAGAAAAAAGAAAAAGAAAAGAAGGCTGAAATAAATCTATTTAAAAAAATAGAAAAATATGTCATGACTTTTTCAATGATCCAATACTTAGGGATAAATTTAATTTTTTAAAAGTTGAAATATGTATACACTAAAAACTATCACACATTGCTGAGACAAATTTAAAAAGATCTGAATAAATGATGCGATATCCCATGTTCATGGATTAGAATACTAAACATTGTTACGATGGCAGTTCTCTCCACATTGATCTATAAATTCAGTGTAATAGCAACAAAACTTTCAGTAGGCCTTTCTCTCTTTTGTTCTATTTTGCAGACATTAACAAGGTATGCTAAATCTTGTATAGAAACACAAAGATACAGAAGAGTCAAAATAATTTTGAAAAACAGCAAAGCTGAAACTTACACATCCTAATTTCAAAGCTTCCTATACAGTAACCAAAATAGTGTGGTATTGGCATAAGGATAGACATATAGATTACTGGACAGATTTGAGAGTTCAGAAATAACACTCCTATTTATTGCCAAATGATTTTTGACAAAAGAGTCAGGCCAATTTAATGAGGGGGAAGGATAGATTTTTAAAAAATAATTTTGTAGCAATTGGTTATCTACATGCTAAAAGATGAATTTAGAATCTTATCTTTACTGTATTATACAAAAAATATCAATTCAAACTGGATAATAAACCTAAATGTAAGAAATAACACTATATATAACTTGTAAATGTAAGAAATAAAACTACAAAATGTTAGTGAAAACATAGGAGGAAATCTCTGTGATCTTAGGTTAAGTAATGAGTTCTTAGATACTGCACCAAAGCATAATTTACAAAAACTAAAAACTAATACAATAGGCTTCATCACAATTAAAGCATTTTGACTTTAAAAAGGAACTGTTAAGAAAATGCAGAGACAACACAGACAAGAACATTTTCGCAAAGCATATATCTCATGAAGAACACCTGCGTCTAGAACATATAAATTACTGTTTTAAAATCTCATGTTAGAGCATGCACATATGCATGAGAGAGCACTCTCCACAGGGCTTGATTACACCATGATCCCTTTTCTCCAATCCTCCATCCCTTTAGGATCCTGGGCATGTGCACACTGGCCAGCATGTTTACAGGTTGACTGGGCTGGTGGAATCAATCTATAGTTGGCATGTGGCTTCCAACTCTGATGGCCAGTGTGCCATGGAGGTTGGGACTTTTGTTTTCTTTTCAGAACATATAAATTACTCTCACAACTCAATAATAAGAAAGCAAAATAAAATAAAGTGAAAAGGCCCAAAATATTTGAATAGCTATTTTACTAAAAGGAGACAAAAATGACTAATAAGCACATGAAAACATGCTTAATATCAGTAATCATTATAGAAATGTAAGTTAAAGCTATAATGAAGTGTTACTTTACATCCATTAGAATGACTACAATCAGAAAGAGATAATATCAAGTTTGGTGAGGATACATAGAAATCAATGTTCTCATACATTGTTGGTGGGAATAATGTATTTTTCTTAAATAATTATTTATTTATTTTATTATGTCCATCTGTTGTTATTATTTTTTTAATTTGACCAGAGAGAGAGAGAGCAAGAAAGGGAAAGTGAGAAAACAAGCTGCCAGGTTTGGGACTTGAACAACGGTCAGCCATGTGGGTCTAACACATTTAACCACCATGCCACCTGCCAGCCCTGGGAATAATGTATTATAATGGTATAGACACTTTGGAAAACAGTTGAATAGTTTCTTGAAAAATTAAACATAAATTTATCATACAACCCATAATTCTATTTTTAGGTATCTATCCAAGAGAAATAAAAACATATATCCACATAAAGACTTTTACATGAATATTCATAGCAGTATTATTTATATTAGCTCATTTGGAAACAATCCAAATGTCCAATCACTGGTGAATGCATAAGCAAAAGAGATATACAATGGATATTTTATTTAGTAATAAAAAGGAACCAACTATATACATGCTTCTATATAGATAAACCTCAAAAATATTTTGCTGAGAAGAAGCCAGACACAAAAGACAATATTCTATTTGTATGAGATGCTCAGAAATGGCGAACACAGAAAGATAATTGGTTGTTACCTAGTCTGGCAATGGGAATAGGGATTGACTGCACACTGGTGTGAGGGATACTTTTGGAATGATTAAAGTGTTCAACGATTGAATTTTGGTGATGGTTGCACAATTTTGTAAATTTACTAAAGTAATTAAATTATAAGCTTAAAAGAAGAGAAAAGAGGACCAGCAGGTGGCCTGGAGGTTAAGGCACTGGATTCCACATTGCCCAATCCTTGGTTTGTGTCAGATCTGACAGGTTGAGAATCACACCGGATGTGTTGTGAATGTGCACCCAAAATCCTGGCAGGAGAATAGAGGAGAAAGAATTGCAGTGTGGCCATCCCTCCTTCCATCACTGTGAGTGCACATGTACAGCCAAAAAAAAAAAAAAAAAAAAGAGAGAGAGAGAGAGAGAGAGAGAGAGAGATAGAAAAGAAGAAAATAAAAATAGGTATTGGGAATGTGCAGATATGGATAAAAGGGTAATGAAGTTCCACAAGGAGTAGCATATGCAAAAACTGAGGTAATAGAGTACTTTGTGAATTTGAAGTTGTAAAAGAAGTTCAATATCAGTGATGCCTAAAGTACAAGGAAGATTGAATAAAACAGAATGAAGTAGGCCTTGGAAGACAAAATCAAGAGCCTAACTACTAAAGATCCTTCAATGAATGTGTATATTTAGCTTCTACAGTACAACTTAGAGAAAAAACATGATTGTAGTTAGTATTTAAGTCAATGTGCTAGGAAAACATTTAGAAATGTGTCAAACCCCCTTAAATATAGAAGCTCCAACTTCACATTTATTGTGATTTATAATTTTGTAAATGAAACAAAAATCACTTTTTTTCCATTGATTATGAATAAAAGAGCTTCACGAAAGTGGTATTAAGACTAAAAGTTCAAATTTTAATGTTTTTTCAAAAAGTTATTTAATTTAACTTATTAAATTTAACTTATTACTACTTTTTAATTTGATTAGAGAGAGAGAAAGAGAAAGGGAAAGTGAGAAAGCAGGCTGCTAGGTCTGGAACTTGAACCGCAGTCCAGAGCCCTAACCATCCATCATGCCACCTGCCGGCCTCAATATTTTATTGTTTTTAAAGAGAAAAATAGTTCTTAATTGGTTTAGCTGTTGACTATGGATCCAAGACATAATTTTCAGAAAGAAATGAAATATTTCACTGTAGTGAAAACTGAATTCTCAAAATCGGAAAAGAAGCGGGAATAAAACATTTGAAAGAATGGCTTAAGTGAAAAAGTCTACTTGATCAGCACTGATGATAGTATGTAATAACTTGGTCAAAAGAAGAGAATGACCTCTTTCCTATTCTTATGAAAAATACTTGACAAATCAGTAACAAATAAATCAAGTCAGAACATGTTTACCATGTGAAAACCTGGCTAAAATTTGGATTTTGGGTGTGTTTTAAGCTTTTTGACTCTTTAAGAGCTAACATTTAAAATATTAATAAATCTTAAATTTTTTTACTTTTCATTATCTACTTTTATTTTCACTGTGTTTTTTTTAAAAGTTTTATTTCTTCAGTGTACGTATGTGCGTGTGTGTGTGAGTGAGAGAGAGAGAGAGAGAAAGAGTGAAAGACAGACAGACAGACAGACACAGGTACCTCAGACAGAATCTTGCTATGTCACCATCTTTTCCCCAGTCCTACAGCCAGCCAGGATCTGAACCCCAGACCCTCCCATAGGGCTCTAACATCTTGCAGCATCACCCCATTGCTTGTACCACAGTGTCTGGGCCTCATTATGAATTTTAAGTGTAAATTTAATTTTATTTTTGTAAGAAAAAGGAAATGGACACATAGCTAAGTCAGTGGTGAGAGGGAAAAACTTGCTATAAAGATATGAATCCTGACATCAACTAAGGACTTTATTGTCCTTTCTCCTCCTCCCATCAAACCACCCCCCACCTGGTAGAGAATGACTGTCACCTAACTGGTAGTTGTCAGATCTCCCTTAAGTCAACTTTCATTCTCAACCCTATCTTGGCTTTTCTCTCACCTATGATCCCTCGTCTCTCAAGAGTAAAGACAAGCAGGCTGAATAAAAGCAACAGGGTGATTGTGTGATGGGGACCAGTGCTTCCCAGACACTGGGTTAAGAGGCCACCAAATTGATTTCACTTGAGAGCAAATTCAGATCTGAACCCAGTTTTTCAGAGGTGAAAGAGATCTATTGATTTTCGTCACAGTCAGTTTAAAACTGAAATGATCGCCATTTTAACTGTGTCAGACTGAACAGATCTATTGGAAATGAGCATCATTGCCACTGGAGGCTGTTTTTCTTCTGACTGAATTCTATATTGTACATCTAAGATGGAAAATAAAATAATAAGACAGTGAAAAAAGCAGCTATGGCTGGTGTTACCTCTACAGGTAAATAAAATGGGCTGGGAAAGGAAAGCAGTCATTTTGCAGAAATGCCTACAACTGTGAGTCTTCCCGAGTGGAAACAATTCACCCAAGCCATGAGCAGATCAGTCTGAGGCTGAAATAGCTTTTGTAAACACCTCAACTCCTGCAGTTGTTGGGAGGTTTGTAAAAAGAAAGAGCCTCATGGTGTATGGAAGAGACATCTTTGAGTGTTGTGAGTTTTTGGGAGGTTCTTGGCAAAAATTTGGATTGGAGCTTAATGTTGAGTATGAAACACATGTATATACATATGTACTAGACTGTTTCTAAAGAAGTGTAAGTAATATTATGGCATTTTAAAATGAACCTACATTCTTTTTTTCATAGAAATTACTTTCTATGTTTGACCTTGAGAAATGCTAGAGTGAACAAGACTTGACATTTCTTCAATTTGTTGGTGTTCAAAATCGGCTGTTTTTCGTCTAGGAACTTGAGAAATCTTTTTGAGGTTGTTTCTAAAGAATTTCATTTCCTGTCTTTTTTTTTTCTTTTTCTTTTCATTTATCTATTTACTTGTTGTGATTTTCAAACACCAGTTTCAAACACCAGGTCTGGGACTTGAATGAGGGTTGGCCAAGTGGGAATCCAGTGCCTTTAACTACCATGCCACCTGCTGGCCCCAGATTTACATAAAGTAAGTCTTTATCTAGAGAAAATACATATTGCTTGATTTTTTTAAAGAACAAATAGAATTTACTCAAGAACTAAGTTCTATTTTCTATAGTATTCCTATGATAAACCACTACAGTAACTTTCCAATGCATTTTATCTAAGTGATGAAACTATTCTGCCCATTACAAACTGATTTTTTTTTTTTTTGGTTGCTGTGACTCTCCTTGCTACACATACTCTTCTTTCTCCATTTTCTTTATCATGTCATCATCACTGTCATTTCTTTATCATTTACCTAAATGTTGAGTCCTTATTTTATAAAAAGTATTTGTGTTTCTGCCTTTGTGTATGTATATGTGTGTGTGTTTGTATGTGTTTGAATATATGTGTGATACATTAAAATATATAAAACATGGGGCTGGTAGGTGGCATGGGCTCTGGACTCTCACATGGCCGACCCTGGCTCCCGTCCTGGACCTGGCAGTTTGCTTTCTCACTTTCCCTCTCTCTCTCTCTCTCTCACTCTGTCTCTCTCTGGTCAAATATAAATAAATAAATAAATAAATAAATAAATAAATAAATAAAGTTAAATAAAATAATTATTAAAAAATATATATAAAATACTGCCATCACTATGATCACAGTGTCTGCGGTAGTTGTAGTAATGGAGACAAAGAGGAAGAAAACAGAATCTATCATGTTCCTTTTATCCATCAGAATCTTTTAGATGATTTATTTCTGCCATTTCAGTCTTCACCACAAAAAACGTACGATGTGCATTGTTATTTCAATTTTACTGATGAAGAAATGGTGGTTCAAAGAGGCTTAGTTACTTAGCTAGTATGTGGATCCTGGTCCAAAGTTATTGGTGTTATTAACCTCTGCCTTTCCTCAAAACTGTGCTCCTGCCAGGTATCCTTGCAAGGCAGTGTCAGTACCCATCATGGTCCTGTCCTGGCATTCAAAGGATGTGTCCTTCTAGCAGGGTAAAAGTGTCCACGGGTCACCCCCACTCTACCTTCTAGGGGCTTCATTACAGCAGTGTATACATCCCTGGTTATGGCTAAATGTGCTCATGAAGAAAGTCTACAATTGATTGTTTTCACCTAAAAGTTATAGTTTGAGCTGTCTTATAAACAGGTATGTCTAAGTCAGAGCTGAAACTATATAAACTAGGTCAGAGCTTAACAAATAAACTTACTCAGAAGTTACAAAAGCAGTCTCAGAAGTAAATTACAATATACTAGAAGTGTCAGAGCTGGGGGCTGGCAGGTGGCGTGATGGTTAAGGGTGCTGGACTTCCATATGGCCGACCACGGTTCGAGTTGTGGACCTGGTGGCTTGCTTTCGCATTTTCTCTCTCTCTCTCACTGCCCATCTCTGGTTAAATTAAATAAATAAAGCTAAAATAATTCTTTTTTTTTTTAAATAAATTTCAGAGCTGTAAACAAGAGTCTGTTCACCAGCATTCTATGGGATATAAGAGTACTCTTCATAAAGATGACAGTCTAGGGAGCTGCAGGTGGCATGGTGGTCAAAGGCACTGGCTGACTGTGGTTCGAGTACTGGATCTGGCGGCTTGCTTTCTCGTGTTCCCTTTCCCTCTCTCTGGTCTAATTAAAATACTACTACTACTACTACTACTACTACTATAATGGAATTGAGTAAATAAATAATTCTTTAAAAAATGACACTTTAGGGACCAGGAGGTGGTATGATAGTTAAGGTGCTAAACTCTCAAATGACCAACTACAGTTTGAGTCCTAGACCTGGTGGCCTGAAAAATCATGATTGGCACGTGTGCTTGCATGTTCAAAATCCCAAGAGGAGAATGGAGGAGAATAGATTGTAGCATGACCACCCTCCTTGGGGGGGGGGGGGGAGGTGATTTCTCACTTTACTTCTCTTCTCTGTCTCTCTGTCTCTGGTGAGTGCATGTGTCCATGGCAAAAACCTTAAAAAATAAATGACATTTTGGGGCTGGCAGGTGGCATGGTGGTTAAGGGGGCTGGACTACCCACATGGCTGATCGCGATTCTAGTCTTGAACCTGGTGGCTTGCTTTTTCACTTTCCCTCTCTCTCTCTCTCTCTCTCACTTTCACTCTGTCCCTCTCTGGTCAAATTAAAATAAATAAATAAATAAATAAATAAATAAATAAATAAATAAATGAAGTGAAATAAAACACTTCTTTAAAAAAAAATGGCAGCCTAAATCAAACCAAAATTAAAAAAAAAATCTCACCTTTCTAGTGATGTTGTTACAACTTGCTTGACATCGCTCCACAAATTGGGATTTGGGAAGTATTACTCTTTTTTTTGGAGAGTTTTTTGCTATAGGGCATGTGCACTGGCCAGAAAGACAGAGAGAGACAGAGAGACAGAAAGTGAGAAATCACCCCCCAGGGGAGATGGCCACGCTACAATCCCTTCTCCTCCATTCTCCTCTCGGGATCTTGGGCACACATGCACATGAGCTTGGCATGAGTTTAAGCCACCAGGTCCAGGACACGAACCACAGTTGACTACATGGGAGTCCAGTGACATAGCCATTATGCCAACTGGTGGGCCCAAGGAAGTATTACTCTTGACAGTAAGCCTCTTGAGGGCAGAGACCACGTCTACCTATATCTCTATTACTTTCCCAGTATGTAGCCTGGTGCCAGACATATGGCAACAAAAAAAAAAAAAACTTATGTAAATGAATAGAGTTTCTATTGTGAAACATAACCCATGTGTTACCTTAAGTTGGGATGAGTGGAAGAAGATGAAAATATATAGTTAATATTCTGTACCAAACTGGCATTAGCTCCTGTGGGGAGAAGGTATTTAGCAAACGGAAAGCATAAGGTCCAAAATTAATCCCATCTTAATCTCAGGAAATGCATAAGGGAAGAACATTCACATTACTGATTACACACTGGTACCTGACAGATAGAAATGAGATAATAAGTAGATATTGACTTCTGTTGAGGTGAACATCAAGATCTATTGACCTGAGAGGTAAATATTGACCGAGGTGAAGTCAAGGTCAATATTTGCCTCAAAGAATAGGAAATTTTAGTGCTCACCAATATATAAAGGTTATATGTGAATTTTTACATACATTTTCTTGGCATAACATTATAAAGGCTCTATATTTTCTCAAGCAAAGCACAAAAGTCTGATTTAAAAGTCTATGTTCCGTACAAATGGCAACTTTAAGGAATAAAAATTTCTACTCCCTTCATGATTGTTGACTTTCGTGAGTCATTCGTAAAGAGGATTTGATGTGGTCTGATTTTGGTACAGCG
Organism: Tupaia tana; assembly: GCA_026018925.1. Classification (NCBI taxonomy): domain Eukaryota; kingdom Metazoa; phylum Chordata; class Mammalia; order Scandentia; family Tupaiidae; genus Tupaia; species Tupaia tana. The sequence goes on from JAKSZU010000017.1 coordinate 21,262,565, forward strand.
AAGGTTAACAAGAGTTTAATAGAACTCAAGCCATCCCTTAGAGGGGTACAAAGAACATCTTCCCAAATCATCCTGATTACCAGTGACATTTTCTCATGACGATCTCTGTCAATCATTACTTACAATCTTCCTTTCTGTAACAACACATCTTAATAATAAAGTCCTAAGATTTTAAGTCTGCAAGGGCATTCATCTTATCCTTAGATTCTAATTTATTTCCTGACTTTAAGCTGCACTCTATCAAAAGATGACCCTGGGGCAGTAAAGCCGGGTCATCCCGAATTTCTAAAGAAGTTATTCTGTAGGGTCCAGTGGTGAAGATGAAGAGATAGATCTTTGAGTAAGTGGAACATTTAATTGTATTTCATTTCACTGTTTCTTGGAGATGTCCCCATTACTATCACCAGAAACTTCAAACCTTCTAGACTCTTAACGACCAACAACTGCTAGTTCTCATAGTAATAGACTGTTCAGACCAAGCTGGGCGGGAGCTTGTTCTTCACGAGGCTCATTGACCCATTACCTCCTAGACTACCAGTTTTTAATGCTGCTTCTGCCGGTATAGTTCTTCCTTGACATGGAGCCATGGAATGGCAGCAGCCTTGCTTAGCTTCCTTTATGACACTGTCCCTGTTTCTGTTCAACCTCTTAGACCAAGAAACAAAGTGGGAGGTCCCTTGAAGTACGAAGTGTCAGTGCGTTCCAACAACACACACTTGGTGTCCCAGCTCTCTCTCAGTTCAGGGAAGCTTTTTGAGGGTAAAGACAACACCTCAGAACCCTGCATTCTTAATATTGCACCTATGGCAGCACGGGAAGGGGGGTAGATAGTCAACAGATATGTGCTAAGGATCAAATGAGTGAGTGAAATCAAAAGCCCTCCTCTTTGTCTTAGGACTCTCTGGCTACCTTAGGCATTTGCAGAAATGTCAGATGATGGGGTTAGCAGCACATGTAACCGATGCAAGGAATTCAGACTCTCTACCCATGCCCCCTCCCTCCAAGGCTAGGCTCTAATATATGCATTGCCTGATTTTCATACATGCTGATTGCATAGCGATTTATTCTACAAGTGCCAAGGAGAAGAGTCACCCCCGGACTAAATGTAAAATCTTTATTCTCACCAATGTCTAAATCATTGTTTTCTCGCGGCCGAGATCATGTGGCACACATTATTAATAGCTCTGGTCTCTCCAGCACTTGACACAGCGCTCCAGCTGTCATTCTGCTCCCTGGCTCGTATGATTCTTGCACTGGTGAAGTGCCAGGCCCGGGCCTAGCCCATCAGTCACTGTCACCCACCACCCAGTGATGAATAGCCTGGCCGTCGCCGTGGCGAGGCCCGGGCTCTGATTCACACACGCCTGACTTTTACCAACTTCAGCACGCCAGCTGAGGCCTATCCCAGCTGAGGAAGGCCGCAGTGACCTGGAAATGGCACCGCCTCCGCTCCCCAACTCTCCCTCGGCCCCTCCCCCCTCAGATTAGTTAAAAATGAAACAAATCCTAATGTGATCATGTCACTAATTATGCATTTAATTCAGTTATAAGGAGCTAATGGCTCCCTCAGTGACAGCTTTTACTGCTAAAAGGCAATTCATTCCTGAAACGGAGAAATCTAATTACACAAAATGCTTCATCCTAATCCTTTCAAAGAATAATCTTATTTGTAGACATTAACATCCCAGATGCTGCTGCTGTTTGTCCATTATGACAGTGTTTGTCCTGAATAATGTATAAATAGCTCTTTCTGGGCAGTTGCATGTCACTAAATCAATACAATTTGCTGCCTTCTGTTACATTAAGTCGGCCTGGGCAGGCTGGAGAAAATTAACCTTTTGTTTTCCTCCCCTCCCCCCTTTTCAAAGGGCCTTCAGAATTAGAAATGAGAAAGGATCAAAGGGGATTGGAGTGGGGAGGAAAGGGGACCCTGTGGAGAGAAGGAGAGAAAGAGTGGAGGGAGACGGGTAGGAAGGAAGCTGCAGACAGGTCAGGAGGAAATGTCAGACACGGAAATGCCATGAGATGAACCACACATGATAGGTGGGAGAAAATGGCAAACTTCTGTGGAGAGTATTCAGAAATGATCCAGATGTGCACCTGGGCCAGAGCATCTTATATGCTGATCCTCGGTTTTGCATTTCTTCATTATAGTGATGTGTTCTTTGCAATGGTTCTTTGATTCAATGCAGAGAGCTCATGTGGATCGGGGTGGTGGGGGGGATTGTAACCACATGCACCACTCCACTGTGACATCCTGGCTCAGAATGCCATTTATATGGAAAGCATCCATGGCATTGGATAATAATGGCAACTCATATTCATGTACTTTACGGCTTACCAAAGGACTTGCCCATAGATCATTTCTTTGATTTACTCAACCTTGGGAGAGATGGATGAGGATTCCCATTCTAAAGGTGAGGAAATGGAGGAGAAATAGCTTGCTCAAGGGGGTATAAATGGGGCTCTCTTCTATCTCTTGGCTTCAAATGGAGTCTTTCCATTATTAAACTATAGCTGACTCTGAGTGTGCTAAACCTCTAGTTAGTCAGGAAGCTCTTATAGCAGCTGTGTCTTAGGGGACCCTGAAATTTGAGCACAAGTCCATGTACAGCCACCAACACATGCAGACACTTTCTTTCCTATATAAAACATAAGTAGGTGTGGCTATTATTAAAAGATTGTAAGTTTAATTTCTACATACCATGAGTCTTTTCTGAAGATTAGGTAAGAGGTGGGAAAAATCTTGCCAGATAGTAAATACTTAAGGTTTGGCGTGCCATACAGTCTGTCACAGCTGCTCAACTCTGCAATCAAATGACAAAAGAAGCTATAGTCAATAAGTAAGCCAATGGCCATGGAAGAGGTGGCAGGCTGAACTTAGCCCTCAGGTCAAAGTCTGCAGACCTCTGGATTAGAGGATATCACTTGATTTGTAAATTTTACCTTTCTTCCCTTCATGTTTTTACTTTTGTTTCTTGCCAGTGCTTTTTTTTCCCCTCTTTTTTAGGGCGAGATTTTTGCTATAGGACACATGCATTTGCTGGCCCCCAGAATGTCAGCTCTGAAGTGCTTCTAAGGACAGTAGTATAAAGAGGTTTCAGGGTAGAAAAGAAAGTAAGGCTGGTAAGGAAGCAAGCCAAGAAAGATAACATCAAAGCCTTAGACATATACACTTGTTTATTTGCTTCTAAAGATCACAATACACAATGCATGACATCAGGTCCTTACTATTATGGATACATTCTCAATGATTTGAAGCATTTAGTATAGACTCGCTTAGAGGCCTGCCACTGGTCTATATTGGTCTATGTAAGAACCTCTTTTTCCATGATAGATCACATGTGTATGCATAATGAGAGAGAGAGAGAGAGGAGAGAGAGAGAGAGAGAGAGAAGCATCCTCCACAGGGCTCAGTTTCCCTGCAGTCCACTTCCTCCCATCTTCCAGCCTACCAGGATCCCAAGCATGCGCACATGTGCCTGGTGTTTTCAGGCTGATAGGGCTGGAGACTTGAACTATGGCTTTCAGTTTCGCCATCCAGTACCCTGTCTACTGTGTCCCAGAAGCTGGGCCTGCAAGAGGCTATTTTGGATAGCACTTCAGACAACTAGGGAAAAGGGAAAAATGATCAAAAGTTGATCCTGAGACACAAACTCATAAAGATGCTCAGAGAAATGACAGAAGAGAAAAGTATTCAAGTCTACATTTTATGAAATTCCATGGGAGCACTTTTGAGTGGCGCAGGCGTTACATAGCATTAAAGAGATCCTCGTGGAGGAGTTCATAGGATGGCTTGCTTTTTCTTTTAGCATAGCTCTTTGACTTTGCTTATATTATCTTACTCTTACACTAAAGTATGATCTTTCTGGCTTCCATGTTTCCACAAAAATATATGTGGATAAGCTATTTTGAAAGTAAACCAATGTATGGCATCATAAGATTCACTCTTGGGTAAAGCATTAGGGTCTAGTTCTTCTATTACTTTCTTCCGAGGAGAAGCCTTGATCATAGATACCTTCTAACTGTGAGTTGCTGAGTTTCTTTGGAATGAATTCTTTAGCATCTAAGAAGCCATCATCAAGTCTTTGGCTATGCAGCTTCTACTCTGTTAGATTTTTTAAATGGTTATTTCCAGTCTAATGGATTATAGTCATAATCTCATTCCTACTTGGAATATAATATTTTAAAAGTAAAGTTTACCAGTCAATTGTAGCAAATGCTAATCCAGACATAATAACCTATTCTTCAGAATCAGGTAGGGCTTTTCCAATGTTATGTGAGCTTTTTGTGGCAAAAGAAGTACCACTGGGTGTGAGGCAGAACAGAAAGTATTATTTCTGGAAAGTAATTTATTTGGGGGTGCCCCTTTAAAGCATCAGGGCCAATGTCACTGAAGAGGGCTCAGATTAGCTGATCTGGTTGATTGGGCCTTAATCCATCACTGCTTGAGTCCCCTCAAATGTGTTATCACCAGGGATTTGTCTGGCTACATATGATTTCACACATCTGTCATCTAAATCACAGATCCAAATGCAAAGTCCAGCCCTAGCAAACGTCACAGGCATTTGTGAAAATCCTTGGAGGAACTTGGGACCATAAATCAATGGATGGATTACAGTTCAATAGTATGACCTTCTCATTTATGATGAAATGATATTGTCCACATGAATGCCTAGGTATTATGACGATGAAGCTATAAGGATGTATTTGGGAGTGAATCTATGAGATTCTTCCTTAGGCCAGTCTCTGAGTACTATCTCCAAGATAAGAACCTTCTTAATTAAGACTAACTGGAAAAAAATGATAAGCCATATAAAGGCTTATTGGGACTGCTTTTGTGAATCTCCCCCCCCCCTTTTTTATTTACCTTTCTAGTTTAATAGAATACCAATATAGGTTGGGCATCCCTAATCTGAAAATCCAAAATCTAAACTTATGAGCATTCATGGGATGCCACAGGTGGAAAATTCCACTCCTGATTTCATGTGATGGCTTACAAGCAAAATACTGCCATACAAAGTTAGTGTATAAAATGAACTTCTGGCTATGTAGAAGGAGCATGTGAAAGACAAAAGAATTTTGGGTCTAGACTTGCATCCCACCCCTAAGTTTTCTCATTATATATATGCAAATATTTTTTAAAAATCCAAAATGCAGAACATTTCTGGTCCCAAGCATTTTAGATAAGGAATACTCAAACTGCAGTAGTAACAGTAACAGAAACAACGATTTCTTCAATGTTTGCTGTAATTATGCACTGTGGTAGCACTATGTATGTATTCACTCAGGAAATTGGGGCTCAGAGAGAGAGAGATGTAACATGTGCCCCTGTACACTGGGAGAGAGAAGGGCAGGGTTGGAACCTGGGCCTTCCAGACTCCAACTTTGTGCCTCATCCCAATATAAGGAAAGCCAATAACACACAGTCTGACTGCTTTATTTAAGAAGCAAAGTGAGAGAGTTGGAATTTTTCAAATACGTGCCATAAAGCGAGAAGTTTGTCAAGTCAAATAAACTGTGTGTTGATTCTAAACTTGGCAGAAAACATCCATGGGAAGAGTCATGTGAGTGCTCTCAGCTCAGGCACGTGGTCACTGAGCATGTCCGGTGTTCCCACATGGCCTAACTACTGACATGAACTGGTAAAAGCCAGTGGGTCCAGTGAAGCCATAGATCTCTGGGGCTATCTGGAAAGGGATGCTTTGGACAGTGGAGAGCTTTAATCCTATCAAGCCAAACTTTCTCATCACATTGGAAAGGAAAACAAAACAACATAAAGCAAGAACTGCCCCCTCCTTGAATCTATTGTGATGCAGGGATCAGCCTAAGAGCATATGATGGCAGGATGTAAAGTGCTAACTAGCTCTTGGGAGGAAGAGTCTTTATAATGTAATTTTTAAAGAAATGTTTATTTATTGCCAGAGAGTGCATGTGTTTGCCAGAGAAAGATGGGGAGAGAGAGAGAGAGAGAGAGAGAGAAAGCACCCTTCTGCAGGGCTTGATCACACTATAGTCCCTTTTCCTCCATTTCTACTTCCTGTCAAATTTTTTGGGGAGCTTGCATGCAAATGTGCAGTTCCAGCCACCAGGGCTGGGATTTGAACCATGGTTGCTCTTGTGGGATCTGGCTCTTAACACACAGCACTTAACCACTACACTATGGGGCTAGCCCTATAAAGTAATTTTAATACTCTAGGTTAACTTCCTTGGGAATTCATCCCTTCAGTACTTACCATAATTGGGAATTTAACATTTTTCCTGAGGTTGAAATGTGACAAGCTGAGGAAACTTTAAGCACCTTTCATAGAAAGGAAAGTTTACAGACTTTAATCCTTTCATTTCATGAAAAAGGCAATGTTCCATGAGAGTTTATTTAGGTATTCATTGCAAATTACTTTGAACATTACTTCTCTTTCCATTGGAATATAAACTCATGAACTAATACTTCAAGATGATTTTTTTGCCTTTATTTTCTCATATAAAGACCTTTTACTTAATTAAAGTAGTTAACATTTATTGAGCCTTTATTATATCCCAGAACCATGCCATGTTTTATGCTTTATCTGGTTTATTTCTCACAGTAGCCCTCTGATGCAACCATATTATCATCCCATATCAGAGATGAGGAAATTGATGTTCTGATAGGGTAAGTAGCTGGTCCAAGGCCACATACATAATTAGTGGCAGAGCTAGTATCTGAACTCAGATCTGACTGATTTCACAGCCTTTTTCTTATCCATGTTCTCTTGGGTTTCAGAATCCGAGAAAATGAATGCCCATGAAAAGGAGGAATGTGGAAAGAGACTATGGGGCTCATAAATGTTACATAGCTGAGCAAAAGCTGGGTCATCTTTTGTGATCTTTATTTTCCTAAATAGATAAGTCAAGATAGGGGATAATGGTTATGTCAATATGAAATTAAATGCCTGCATCAATTTAGTCAAATACCCAGTTACATTAATTGGCATGAAACAGACAAAAAATCTTGATTAACTGAAATTTCCTCTTTTCAACTGGTTATCCTGGCATAGAGAACTCAGCCCTAGACAATGGCTCAAGATTACAAAGCCAATGGAAAAATCTATGATTTAAACTGTTTTGGATTCTTACTCTATCATATACTGTGCTTATTTATGCTGCTGAAAGTGAAAACCATAATCCTTCTCCTTTTATTTAATTCAGAGACTACCTACCCAGTGTGAAATAGCATGGCAATTCTATTCTAACTAGGTTGAGTATAGAAAGAGCCAAAGTCTGACCAGGGCTGCAAGCCCCCTTAGGGCTGTAAGATTTCCTTTGGAAATACACATCTCCATTTTCTTCCTAGCTATCTTTGCAGTAGTCATGTTTTCTTACACAATAACTTCTCTAACTCCATAATGCTTTTATCAGCTCAATCTCTTGTCATAGAACCAAGAGGTTGGGCGGATTGGAAATGTTCATTTCCTATGTATTGATAGGACTGTCAATACATGTTTCACTCCTCCTCTGTGAAAGGCAGTTGGAATCCTACATACTCATGATAAAGTAATCAGATCAGTTCCCCCCTCACTGTCATTCCCCACTGCCCAGAGATTACTGTTATTGGGGCTAATTTAACAGACATATTATACACATCTCGGTGTTTAGACTTTGTGTTGACCTGACAATGCCGGCATCTAGGAACAGCATCCCCTGACCTAGACATGGAGGCAGTCTGATGTAGAGGCTATTGACAGGGAATCAGCTTGAAAGCCCCAACATGACTTTCCTGGAGTCACTTTTCATATTGCAACTGCAATTCACACATAGTTGCCCTGTGGCACCATCAGACATTATGAGAGAGCCAGGAAACCGGGAACTCAGACATTATGGGAAAATAAAAGGAAGTTATTTTATATTGTTCAATAATGTTACATTATTAGCTTTGTGATAGGCTAATTCATATACTCTACAGAAGACTATTTATGGATTAATGGCTTGTGAGTCCAAGTTTGACTTAAAAAATATGTAACTTTAGCTGATGGATTCAATTTGCAATTCAAATGAGTATTTTGTACATTTGCCCAGTCTTTAAGTCAATGGTTTTAAATAAGTAAACAAAAACTTCTCCAATCACTTTAATAACATTCTCTTGGCTATAATCCTCTAAGCCATTATGACTAGAAGTGACATCCACAACATAATTATAGTCTTATATTAGCCCAAGATATTTTTGAGCTAAACTATGCCATCCATACTTATCTTTTTGGTGACATTTCAACATGTAAAATATTTCCAGGGAAGTTCTTTGTTCCATTTTTTCTTTTCCTTTCCTTTCCTTTCCTTTCCTTTCCTTTCCTTTCCTTTCCTTTCCTTTCCTTTCCTTTCCTTTCCTTCTTTCTTTCTTTCTTTCTTTCTTTCTTTCTTTTTCTTTCTTTCTTTCTTTCTTTTTCTTTCTTTCTTTCTTCTTTCCTTCTCTTGCCTTTCTTTTTCCCTTTTTAGAGAGATTTTTTGCTATAGGGCATGTACACTCGCTGGAGAGACAGAGTGTGAAAAAGAGACAAAAAGTGAGAAATCATCCCCCCAGTGGGGGTGACCATGCCACAATCTCTTTTCCTTCAGTCTCCTCTTGGGATTTTGGGCATGCACACATACATGCCTGGTGTGTTTGAAGCTGCCGGGTCTAGGACTTGAACTGACATTGGCCATGTGGGAGTCCAGTGACATAGCCACTATGCCATCTGCTGGTCCCACTTTTTTTTTTATTTCTGACTTTTTTTTTTTTTTTTACAACATATTGGTTTTACAACACATTTATTTCCTTTCTTTGGATATATATATGGATCGTACACCAGTTCTATAGTATTTTTAAAATCTCCATACTGTTTTCCACCATGGCCGTACTAATTTAATTCCTGCCAATGATATAAGAGTTCCCCTTTTTCTGCATCCTCACTAACATTGTCTTTGTTTAAGTCTTCTTTCCTCTCTTTAATCCTGTTCAGTTTTTGCAAATAGAATTTTAGACTGAACTTATTTACTTGCTTCATTTATGGAGTGACACTTTTTTTTTTTTTCTTTTCACAAAAGACTAAGAAGATGACTATCTGGGGAAAACACAGGATTTAACTCAGAAGAGAGCAGCATTAAACTTTAGTCACCATTTTGCTAAGGGAATTGAGATAGCTCTAAGCTAGTCCTTCAACTTTAAGAAACCCAGAACTCTGAAGACAGTCATGATACATTTACTTCAACTATCCATGCTTGGCCTCTCCTGGCAGACTCAGGATCAGCACTCTTGAAACTGGCATGTTACATCATCATATTTAAATTAAAAGCATTCCAACATAGCTCAGAGATGGTTAGAGCTGGAAGGGAACAGGTATTTCAAACCTCATCTGCTATGGATAAATAAACCGTGCTGCAGGGAAGTTCAGTTGGTAGTCCGAAATACACAGTTTACTAACTGCACTCAGATACTTCCGTCATGTCCTCTGCTTCCATGAATGGTTTGGCTCATAGTGTTAACCTATTTATTGGCTTGGCATTGCCCCTCAACTCTGCTCATTCATTCATTAATTCATCAAAGCACTTGATGAATTAATTAGTCACACAGACTGTGCAAAGCTCAGGGATATGGACAAAATCAGCCAACCCCCTGATTTCCCAGAGTTGACATTCTAGTGAGTGGAAAGATGGAAAATAGATGAGTGAGTAATTTAACATCAAATAGTGAATAATATTCAGAAGGAAAAATAGAGTAAGATTTTAGAAAGTGATGGACTGAGAAGAAGCATTGTTTTTGTGGTAGAGCCAGAGAAAACCTAAGTTGATCAGGGGGTGTTTGGTTAAAGAGCAGAAGGACACAGAGATACCAGCTACTAGGTGTTTAGGTGGGGGAGTGCTCTGAGCAAAGGGAGCATGAGCAAAGGCACCAAGGCAGGTCATGCTCTTCACAGCTTCTCCAGAACCTCCCTCGGATAGACCCTGATCTGGGAGCCTGTATACTTCGTAGCACTGTGCTACGTGGGAGCCAGTAGTCTCCTGGGAGGAACTGGAGCAGGGCCAAATTTGGGAGTCAGATCCAGTGTGATATTTCCTAAAGCCTCTGATATTTTGGTAGTGGATGCTGAGCAGATAGACCTGATTGTGTGTCAGCAGGAGGGGGAAGAAGAGAAAACATGCCTTTAGAGGATGGTATCTCCTCTGGCTACCAGTGATAAGAAGTTTACCTGAATGTCTTGTAACTAAACAGTATTAAACATCAATACTGTGATAAGGGACCTTTATTTCATTAACTTGTTTACAATTGATCCCAGAATAGTGCTTCAGTTTTTTTAAGGGTCCTCTGTGACCATGAGGACCCAGGACACACTGATAACTAACTTTTCTCCCCTAACACACTAGTACACATTTGTCCAGTGAGTATCCAGGAAGGTAAGGACAAGCTTCCCATCAAAGCCAAACCTCCTCAAACCAAAGAGGCCTGATGCCAGAACTTGGGACTTGTCTCATTAGGAGGTGAAGGATTTTGAAGGGACATAAGGAGAGAGTCAATCCAGTTAATCCTGAGGATTGAAAATACTCTTCTACTTAGAGACATCTAGAAAAGAATGGAAATTTAAAGCATTAGGTAACAAGAATCTAAAGAGGTTATTCTAATTTGTAATTCTTATTAAATGATAATTTATAATAATCTGCTTTTTAATTATTCTCTGGACTGAATTGTGTCCTCTCAAAATCTATACATTGAAGCCCCAACTCCCAGTATCTGGAGATAGGGACTTTAGGAAATAATTAAGTTTAAAAGAACTCATGAGGATGGGACTCTAATCTAATAGGGCTGTGGATTTATAAGAAGGTTCTCCATGTGAAGACATGGTAAGAAAGTGACCATCTACAAGTCAGGAAGAGAGTCCTCATGTAAACCCCAACCCTGCTGGCATCTTGATCTTAGACTTCCAGTCTCCAGAACTGCGAGAACATAAATTTCTGTCGTTTAAGACATGTGGCCCTTGGAATTTTATTATGGCGGCCTGAGCAGATTAAGACAAATTACTATCTGGGTAAGTTTCCTGTGATCCAAATTGATAGTCACATCAAATGCTAACGTAAGCCAGTCTGGATCCTGGGAACTTTTGGCAATCTGGGGATTTAGGATTACCATTCCCAATCTCATGGGTTTTTCTGTCCTCACACTGCAATTTAAATCAAGTTTGGAAACAGCAACTAAGGATTTAGCTAGGCCTGCTCCACCATTTAGGTTTCTGATTTGCTTCATTCACCTGTCACTTTCCAGCTATGTAAACTCAGGTAAGTCACTTAACTTTTCTGTTTCACAGTTCTCCAATCGTATGAGAGTTTATGAGAATCAAATGTCATCAGGTCTGTGAAAATACTTTGAAAATTCGGAAGTTTTGGGCAGCTCCATGGTGTGGAGGTTAAGGCAGCTGGATCTCATAAAAATGAGCTTACAGTTTGAGACCTGAACCCAGTGGCATGAGAAACACCCTAAACGTGTATGTGTACATGCTCAAAATTCCAAAAGGAAGGAGAAATGGAGGAGACGGGATTGTGGCATGACCATTCCCCATGAGGGCTGCTTTCTCCCTCACCCTCTTTCTCCTTCTCTCTCCCTGGTGAATGCATGTACTTTCTGGCAAAAAGGAAAACAAAACAAAACATAAAATTCTGAAGTTTTAAACCAAGGCAGAAGCATTAAGTGTTCAGTAGACATGCATTCTATCCATCGAGTTTGGAGGGCCCCTGACATTCGAAGCCAGGGCCATTCAGAGATGGTAACAACCAATATTTATATGGTTCATCTGGCCATTCCTATACCTTACCCATGAATATTCAAGACCAAAAAAAGCCTTGAAAAAGACACTTGAGAGGCTCAGGAAGAAAGGCTCCCTCATTCAGCAGAGATGATCAGCACTCAGTTCTAGTTGCCTTGTCCCTGGGCTCTGTGAGAAGTTAGAGATGACTTGTGAGGTCAGGCAGCAAGCCTCGCCAGGCATCCAAGCCCTGCCACCCCTCCATCATTGTCAATAAGCGAGATGGAGAGACCTGTACATCATTTCATTTACTATTGCAATGATTACATAGCTCATTGCCTTCCCATTGTTTCAGTGATAGATTTAATTAACTTCCAATTAATCATAGAGGGTGATATTTAATGCTTAGACCAGCACTGAGCACAGTGTCACAGACCAAAGAATATATTCTGAAGGCTTCAGTAATCAAGAGGTCATGGAAGATAGATGTTCTTCACTGAAGGAGAGGGAAGATAAATCTGTGTGTCCAGACCACTCTGGCTAACTGTTTTAGGATAATTGTTTTGCATCCAAATGATAACTTTCCATAAGGTCCAACCATGCACAGCACAGGAGAGATAGATGGAGGGAGAGGGAGATAATAGGGTTACAATATGGAGCATTCACTTGGCTGTAATTCCCATCTGATGCCCACCAGATCAAGCTCACCAGGGAATTCTGCTTGGATTTGCAAGAGTCTAAGTGCTATCGTGGGCTAGCATAAGACTTTATGCTGAAGCGGTTGCTCTGTAAATCTTTGTCCAGTGAATGAGGGAGGAAGGCCAGAGACCTTGGTTAGGTAAACTTTATGTTTTCGACAATCATGAGGGCATACTGACTCCACTTATGTTTGTCTTGTTTCTTGTTATGAGGAGAGATTTTCATGTTTGAGCAATGGGAGGTCCAGGTCCCTGGATCTAGTAAAAGAATAGTCACCCTCCATGCTGTGTTCTCCAAAAGGATGTGAGGCATGTGATGCAAGTTTCCTGGGGGTACAGCCCAGACATCTGAAGTATTTGTAATAAAATGATCAGAACCTCTGAGGAAGATATTCTAGCAGTTTCCAGATTCATCCAGCTTTCTGTAAGAAACTCACAGACTCAAAAATTGGTTATTCTCCTCATAGTTACATTTATGTCCAGGTAATGGCCTGGTAACAAGTAAAAATAAAATATTTTATTCATTTTTTAATTTATTCGTCATTCATCTTTTTACAATTGTGTGCTAAATATTTCTTTATACCAAGAAATAGTCATTTCTCTATTATTTCAGACAATGTCCAGAATAGTAAAATCTCAGATTAAAAAAAAAGTCTCAGATTTGACCTGGAGTGATATCATAATCTTTGGAAAATACATGGTTACTATTAGAATAGATATAATTGGAGGCAATAGAGCTCCTGATGTACAACTTCGTCTGGGCATGAGTATACTTTTTGAAGAATGTTTTCATGGCCATAAAATAGTCTTGTGACAACAAAAGGTTAATAACCCCAGCACTGCAGCCTTTTGCCCCAAAGAAGAATCATACATCTTTGTCAATTTACATGGAATAAGAGACCAACTCTGTAAACTTACAGAATACCATGTACTCAGAAAAGTAAGATGTGACATTATGTCTGGAATCTACAGCAAATTTATTTAGGTAATTTTTCCCCTTATTTAACTGTTCTGAATAAGATTTTGAGTTATTCACATGAGCCAGGTTTTGGAGATGCTGTTCACTTTATGTCTCTGGAGAGTCACATCTGACCATGAGCATAATAGTGATGAAATAGGCTCATGATTGTTATTGGAGTATATTTGCGTATGTGTTTATATGTGTGCATTCACTGCAGGACCCACAGCTCTGGAAATAACTTGACAAGAGATAAAGCCTGAAGAGGTCAACCTTGTCTACTTCACTGCACACTCGAGGAGTCAAATGTAAAATGAAAGGTGTGTGCCTTATTTTATGATGGAGAGACCCTCTTCACTCTGCAGTGAACAAATTGGAGATGGAACAAGGATGAACTCTTGTATCATCTACCTGCCCTTCCAGTCAAGAGGTTGACATGTGAGCAGGGCCATGAGATTACAGTCGTGACCCAGTATAAGAGAATGAGGGACATTTGCCACTCTTGTTTCAATTCTGGTCATAAAAATGCATTAAGTTTGGCATGAGTTTCTATTCTTGTTGAAAGTGTCATCATAGGAAAACAGAGTTAGGAGAAACCCCCAGAGGATTCTGTGGCATATATCACACGTTCCTGGTTTGCTCTCTTCAACTGAGGATTTTGCAGGCCATTAGGATAATACAGATTTGGGAATAAAAATGAAGGTTTCCTTTAAATACCAATGACTTCTCCAAAGAAACAATGGATGCTGGTTGTGAAATACAACCCAAACATCGCTTCTTGGGTGACTCCACCCAAGGGAGACAACAGCAGAAGCCTACTGATTCCACATAATAGACCAGGGTAAATAATAATCCCGTGTACCAAATGGGTCTACCAGCTCCCAGCATCTCTTCTAGACTCTACTGTTCCCTTTAGGAACCAGTGCTACCAGATGCTCTGCGCTCTTTGCAAACTGTTAGTGCATACTTTGGTGCAAATAAGGTTCAGATCATTCCTTTTCAGATATCAGTTTTCTCAATCTCTTCTTCCCGTCAACTTATTTGCTTAGGTTCTGATATATTCTCTGCCTTCTGATAATTAAATCCCCATGGAGGTGTGTATGTGTGTTAATAGTTTGACTTATTTGAATTTTGCCAGGTTTATTTTTTTATTATTATTTTTTTAGAGAGATCCTGTTTTCAAAGAAATAAAACTAACAATGGTAAGTTTCAGTTTCTTTGAAAGGTTGCGATTTTGGAGAGTGTAATAGTGAAACTAAGTCATATTGTATTTGTAGCTGTGTAGTTTATTATACATAGATCCATTTTTTTAAAAAAGGTTTTTGTCATTGGGTGCATGCACTCACCAGAGAGAGACAGAAAGAGACTGTGAGAGGGAAAGTGAAAATCACTCCACTCCCCAAGGGGAGGATGGCACACTCAGTCCATTTTCCTCCATTCTCCTCCTGGGATTCTAGGCATGCACGCATGCACACCTGCCATGAATTTCAAGTTGCCAGATCCAGGGCTCAAACTATGGTTGGCCATGTGGGAGTCTGTCACCTCAACTACCATGCCACCCTAGGCCTCCATAGATCCAATTTTTAACTGGTGATCAGGAGGTATAATTCTCTTCCAAACTCTCTATCTACATTTTTATCTATAAATAAAAATGAGAATTTTTAAGGATACTCATCTAACACCCACTTTTCACAACTCCTTATAATGTAGCATTAGGTTTTGTAGTTCTTTCTTGATGTTGGATACATTTAAAACATTTATTGAGTATCTACTATGTGCCACATCAAGTTGTTGGTACTAGAGTACAAAGATGAATAATCCTCTGACCTCAAAAATCTCAGATGTTGAAGACGGACAAAGAAGAAGATTAACTACAATACCAGTGCTGAGTCCTGTGAGCAAGTGACTAAGGAGGAGCTCCTGTAATGACACAGAAAGGTTCTTGGGAAAAAGAACATCTCTGAACTTGTTCCTTTTCCATAAAAGTCTTTGAACCTTTTATTCTTTTTTCCCTGTAGAGCCCCCTTGTAATAATTCAGAATTTAAAGACACTTTCATTGCAGATATTATGTCTCAAAATGACATTTACTTCCCAGCGCCCTCTCATCCCACCTCTGCTATATGACTTCCCCTAGTTGTGCTTTGCCTCAGCTCTTTTGAGTGCTACAGGTAAGAATTTTCAATAGTAAGAAGAGACAGTTACTAAAAACTAATAGAGGCCATCTCTCTTTCTCTTTGTTATGGGCTGAATAATAATATCTCCCTAAAACTCATATGTTGAAGTTCTGCTAGCCCCTAGTACCTCAGAATGTGACTATATTGGATTTTAAAGAAGCAATTAAATGCGTTGTTGGTCTCTGAGACCTGAAAGTTGACAACTTCTTTGTGTCCAGGAGGCTGCTCCCGGTGACTCTGCAGCCGCCACTATGCCACAAAACGAATATATTGAATTACATGGTAAACGCTATGGATACTGTTTGGACTACCATGAGAAAAAGAGATAGAAGGAAAGTCAGGAGGCTCATGAATGCTCAAAGAAGGCAAAAAAGATGATTGGTCTTAAGGCTAAGCTCTATCATAAACAGTGCCATGCTGAGAAAATACAAATGAAAAAGAGTATCAAGATGCATGAAAAGAGGAAAACCAAACAGGAGAATGATGAAAAGACTCCACAAGGAGCAGTACCTGCCTATCTGTTGGACAGAGAAGGACAGTCCCAAGCTAAAGTACTTTCCAACATGATTAAACAAAAATGGAAAGAGAAAGTGGGAAAATGGGAAGTCCCTCTACCCAAAGTTTAAGCCCAGGGAGAAACAGAAGTATTAAAAGTTATTCTAGCAGGAAAGAGAAAGAAGAAGGCATGGAAGAGCATGGTTAAAAAAAGTCTGCTTTGTTGGAGATGGCTTTACTAGAAAACCACCTTAATATGAAAGATTCATTAGGCCAATGGGCTTATGTTTCAAGAAGGCCCACACAACACATCCTGAACTGAAAGCCACCTTTTGCCTGCCAATACTTGGTTTAAAGAAGACTACTTCATCCCCACTATGTACAACTTTGGGTGTTATTGCCAAAGGTGCTGTCATTGAAGTGAACGTGAGCGAGCTGGGCTTTGTGACATAAGGAGGCAAGGTTATTTGGGGGAAATATGCCCAAGTTATCAACAATCTTGAAAATAATGGATGCAAAAATGCTGTCTTACTGGTTTGATAGCAGTTGCATACAAGTAACTCCTTATAATTTTTGAAGATGATACACCAATCTGGAAAGCCATCATGACTGATATTTCTGAATATAGCCAGTCTTACATGTCTGTAGCCATCAAAAGATTATTTATTAAATTGTACAAAAACATTAAAGTGGCCTGATTTATAAATTTAAAAAAAAAGAAGCAATTAAATACAACTTAGGCTGTTAGGGTGGGCCATAAATATTATAACTGGAGTCTTTTTAGATTTTTAAAAATTTTAAATTTTTTGGTGTTGTTGCTAGATGGTCATGCTGCAATCCCTTTTCTCCCATTTTTATCTTGGGATTTTGGGTGTGCCTGGTGTTTTTCCCAAGCTGCCAGGTCCAGGACTTGCATACTCAGTCAAGTGGGATCCATCTGCCCTAACTACCATGTCACCTGGTTGGCCTCTATAACTAGTGTCTTTATTTGTTCTTCTTATTTATTTATTTACTTATGTACTTATTTACTTAGTCTTATTTATCATTATGTTTAAAAATTTTCTTCAGGGCATGCCCATCAGAGTGAGACTGAAAGGGAAAGAGAGGGAAAGTGAGAAAGCAAGCCACCAGATACAGGACTAGAACTGTAGTGTATCATGTGGGAGTCCAGTGTCTTAACTACTATGCCACCTGCTGGCTCCATATAACTACTGTCTTAAAAGGTAGAGGAGATTAGAACAAAGACACACAGGCAAGACAGTGTGGAAGACATAGGGAGAAGACTGTCGTCTACAGGCCGAGTAGAGAGGCCTCAGAGGAAACTAGCTCAGCTACACCTTGATCTTAGACTTCTAGCTTCCGGAAACTTGAGAAAATAAATCTCAGTTATTTAAGCCACCCAGCCTATGGCATTTCATTATGGCAGTCCTAGCAAACAAATACACTCTACTGAGTGGAAGGGCAAGTAGAGATTGCTAGGATAAGCCATTTATACTCCTTTTTTCCAGGGGAAAAAGTAAAAACAGAAAGTATTCTGTAAGCCAAAGGCATAATATGAGTAAAGACTTAGGAAGTGAATGCAATGCTCGCTTTCTCTTGGAAAGCACACTTTCTAACGTGATAAAACCAAGAGAAGAAAAAGAATTTGGTTATAAAAAATTAAGAAATCCTGAGCACAAGAATGAGGTTTTGATGATTCATGGAGCCCTAGGTCCTGGAACTTCTGTAATCACTAGAAATGTGTGTTTATTTTGGTAAATCATGAGAGATTTATGGATTTCATTCCCAAATCTGAATTTAGAGCAGCTTGATTTAAGCTAAATTCCAGTCTTTATCCACCCAGCGCTGCAGTCCCTGAATACTGAGCTGGCCTAGGACTTCGCAGTACAAACATATCATGCTGGTTCATCTGTCCAGGTTATTGTGATGTGTAAAGATTTATTTTATGAATCAGAGCCAAAATACACTCAGCTTTATTGGCCCTTTTACCTGTAGGTGAGAAGAGTTATAATAAGCATCTTGTCCCCTTGGCAAAAAGTTACGTTCTTACCACAAGAGAGGAAAGGCATACTCACCTTTAAAGAAACACTACTTTTACTACTGATCATCTTAATATTATACATTTTACAATGTTGAACAGTTTTCAGAGTGATTTTATATGCCTAGTTTTCTTTAACTCTCATAGTCCTGTATGAGAGGTTTTATTTTTCTGAGTTTCAGAAAAGCAATATGATTTTCTAAAATCACCTGGTTGGTTGGTGGTTTTACTAAAATTCTAATCTCTTTTTCTCTCAAATTTTAATTATTTCCTATTTCTTCTGAGAGAGAGAGAGACAGATTAAGAGACACACCAACAGGATCTCCAAGCCACCATCTACTTCCAGTTTCAGTCAGCAAGGGCTATGGCTACCCATGTATGCAGCCTGCCCAGGGATGTCCTAGAATGTGAACCCAGGACCTTTCCATGTGGGTCCAGCTACATTACTATTGTACTACTGCCTGGCCTCTGAAATTCTGATCTTAAACATACCGCTCTTCCACAGTTAACCGTCAAGATCAAATCTTTTATTTTCTTTCCTTCTCAGAAATGATTTGGACTTCAGAAATGAAGAGTGCAAGAAGATTTTTGGCATCCCAACCATAGATTCATCTAGTCTGGGCTGCTGCAATGACAGCTCAATGGAGTGGTTAGGGACACTTCAATGTTGTATATTATTATTATAGACATACATGTATAATAAATTATATATATGTGTGTCTGTCTATCTATCTATCTATCTATCTATCTATCTAATACCCTTATATTATCATGTATATAATATCAGAGCAGGGCCTGGTTTAATGTTAAAAACCTCAACAGTACCTAGTTGTGCTAAATTTTATAATGTACATATATATGTATAATATCCTTATATAATTATATATAATATCAGGGCAATGCTTTGTTCAGCATTAACTATCTCAACAGTATATTTTAAAATTTAATATTATGTAGCTACTTTCAAGTCAGACTTAAATGGGGTATTATCACTAATGAAATAGAACATGCTTCCTTAACATTCTTTTTTGCTTGATTGGCACCATAAAGTCTCATAAGTTTGCTAATTCATCCAAGTCAGAGCATATTAAGGGGAAAAAGGGATCTCAGCTCAGTAAGTGAAACTTCATATAAACAGAAGGATCTGCACATAGAAAAACTGCTGGCGGGATTAGGTCAGATAGTTTCTAGAAATGTGTTTTGGGAAATAATGTGAGTTTGTACACTAGCCATTTACATCGACATGGTAAAAAGGCCATTTACATTACATGGTCTTTTCTCTCTTGTTGACCTCTTTTTCCTTAAGATACATTCTGTGAGGGGAAAGAGATCCCTTGGAATGCGAGGAGGATTTAGATGATTTAATGATCTAACAAGGTGAATTTCTTTCCAGCAGCAGCAGAATACAATACTGAACTTGAAGCAAAGAATGCTTGCGTTCTTACTCTGATGAACTATTTCTCTCTCTGAACAAGAGACTAGAGTAGTGAGTGGGGAGGACCCAGGCCAGTCTTCCAGGAGCCCAGGCAATAATTCAGTAAGAAACAGGTGAGAGCTGAGTTGAGAGGGTGCTGTCAATCACTGCGCAGTTAGATCAAATTGATGATGGCTTTTGGCATGGCTTTGCCTGGCTAGCATTCAGAGTTCTAAGAGAAGGAAAAAATAGACACACAAACACCGATGTCCTCAAAGCCAAATTCATTTTGCCTACTTGCTTAAGACCCCCTGGAGAATCCCAACAGGAATGAGACCCCACTTTACTATTTAGAAATATTGACTTCTGCTCAAGGTACCAGCAGTTCTGCATGGTCGCTTTTATCACCGAGTTATTGGTAACAAACTTATTTACCAAGTGCTACACTTTCTCTTGCCTATCTAATGGAAAATTCGATTGGTTTTCCAATTGTTTCTTTTTGACTGAATTTATCCAAGAAAATATTTTTACACTTCAGAGCAGAAGGAAGAGACTATTTTGGGATGAGGAATGAAGAGGAGTTAGAGGCATGGCAAGAGACGATGCACAGGTAGAAATTATATGTAACCATTACTTGAGCCCATACTAGTCATTACCTCCAGGGATTCTGGAGGAAACTGGTTTGTCTGCTTGTTGTCCCAGCATATCACAAATACATTCCTAGGATAGCATTCCTGTTTCCCATGGGTTTTTACAGGATCTCAGTAGCAAGACCCGAGAGGCTTCGTGTACCTGTTTTTATCAGCAGAATACTTGTCTTTCTGACCCCTTCTTTCTCCCAACATTGCTCTCTATATTGGATCATCAGAAAAGTCATGATGTATTTTTGCATAGAAAAACAGAAAAAAATACATCGTGACTTTTTCAATGACCCAATATATGACCAAGCATTATTTTTGACTTTCAGATTAGTCCAATCAAACTGAAACTCTTGCATTCCTTTTCATGATTCTTCTTATCTTCCTGTTTCTAATCAATTTTATCTATGCCTTCTCAGTGATGCGAACCAACTTCGCTACATTGCTGAAAGTGAGAAGCACTGGAACGGGTGTCAGCTGACATGGCTCTGTCACTGATGGGGTGTGTGATCTTGGGCATGTTGTTCATTTTTCCCGATTTTTAAAACAAAGAAATTGGGCAGGACGGTCTGTAAGGCACCATGTGGCTCTAATAGCCCAGTATTCCTGCAGGAACGGAAGCCTGTTGTCACTCTCGGGGCCAGGCTAGCCGGCCCACCTGCTGTCAGTGAGGGCCTCTCTACTCGCCAGAGATTCCTGGTCCCTTAAAAGATTTCTTCAAACTAATTTTGTCTTATTCATTAATTAACAATATAAATATATACGTTTAAATTAACAACTCCTCCAAAAACAGTGAACCATTAATAATAAAATTTTATAATCATCGTAAAACCGTCCAGGGCATGGAAGATGGTGTAATAATTCACACCTAATTGCTTTCAACCTTGGGCCCACAAACACAGTAGTTGGAGAAATGAATTCAGATACTATAATTC
This sequence comes from Tupaia tana, assembly GCA_026018925.1. Taxonomy (NCBI): domain Eukaryota; kingdom Metazoa; phylum Chordata; class Mammalia; order Scandentia; family Tupaiidae; genus Tupaia; species Tupaia tana. Next base: position 21,283,657 of record JAKSZU010000017.1, read on the forward strand.
ATGCCAGGTCATGTTTTATTATTGAATTCATTCCTGATACTTAAAAAAAAAGCCTTTGATGCTGAAACAATTCACAAATTTATAAACTACATGGGCATGTGGAGGAATTCTGTATTTGCCTGTACTGTGAGTCCTGCAATTGGGAGATCTATCTGAATCTTGGCATTTTCTATAGTACAGAGAATTTTTAATTTAATAGCATAAATAATGTACATAATGTAAACAATGACTGTGATTGTCAGATTACAGTATTAAGACAATGTTCAATCGAGAACATTCCTTGTTAAGGCAGAAAGAGTTGAAGCAGCAAGTGACCCATCAAGTGAGTAAAAACAGCAGGTTATAAACAAAACTGTAGAACTAGAGCATAATATTTAAGAGCACCAACTCTGGAGCCAGACTGCCTGCATTTATGTCTCAACTCTACCACTTACTAGTTGTTCTTGACCTTGGGTAAGTCACTTTACCTCCTGAGCTTTAGTGTTCTCATCCGTACCAAGAGGTTGATGATAGCACCAGGTTGTTAAGAGGGTTGTATAAATCAATACAAGTACAATGTATTCTTTTTATTTTTTTGCTGAGAGAGAGAGAGAGAAAGTAAGAACATGCCCTCCCCTCCCAGGGGAGATGGCCACACTGCAATCCCTAGTCCTCCATCCTCCTCTTGAGATTTTGCACATGTGCCCAGTGAGTTTTCCAAGCCAGTCAGTCTGTGACTTGAACCACATTGTAAACCTCTTAGAATCTAACTGCCTTAACTACAACTCTACCAGCTGGCTTTTATGTACAGTGTTTAGAAGACTATTTGGTACTTACTAGGTAAAGCATATATTATCTGTGTGGTAGTATTAGAGATAGAGGCATTCTTCCTTGAAGGCTTGTAAAGGTATGTGTGTTCTTTGTATGAGAGGTCTTCCAAAAGTTAACAAAAAGTATGTATTATGAAAAGACTGTACATGAATTTCAAAATTTTTTGTATCAAAATAAACATGTACTTTAAGTTTATTTTTCCATGAACTTATTGAAGCCCCCCCCCCCCCCTTGTATGTAGCTCGGGTCTTAATTTATCTGTGCAGTGCAGCTTTTAAAATGGGTGAATCTATCCTGAGGGCTATTTGTAAATTTAACAGACTGAATGAACCTCAGAAGGTACACTGAGAATGTTTATGAGAAGAAAATGACAGATAAAAGGAAAAGTAAACTGGGAGACTTTTTGTGCATTTTAACAGTAACTTAGAAGCATTCAAAGGATTTTTTGTTTGTGTGTCTGCTACCGAGTGTGTGGGCTTACTAGAGACAGGGAAAGAGAGAGTGAAAGTGAGAAATCACCACCACAGGGGATGGATATGTCACAATCCCGTCTCCTCCAGTCTCCTCTAGGGATTTTGGGCATGTATACATATGTACCCAGTGTGATTTTCAAGCTACAGGGTCTGGAACTTGAACTGTGCAGCCAGCCATGTAGGATCCAGTTGTCTTAACCTCCACACCACCTGCTGGCCCCCAATTCAAAGGATTTTTAATTAGTTTTGTTGTTGTCAAGACAGGGGTTCTATCTGTTTCCTGGCTCACTTTCAGATGGAGTCTCCCTTGATCTCATGATCCTCCTGCCTTAGTCTTCTGCACTGCTGGGGTTATAGGAGCACACCACCCTGCCAGGTCTGTAGGTTAGACTGGGGATTGAACTCAGGCCTCCCATACGGTCCTAGACTGGGGACTGTGTCTTAGCAGCATGCACTACTGCAGCTGGGCTCAAATGGTTTTTTATTTCTATTTAAAAAATTATTCAATTCCAATTGTTGTTATTATTTTTTAATAATAATAATCTGACCAGAGAAAGACAGACATTGAGAAAGGGAAAGTGAGGGACCAGCAGTTAGCATAATGGCTATGTCACTGGACTCCCACATAGTCGACCGCGGTTCGAGTCCCAGACCCGGTGGCTTAAACTCACGCTGGGTGCGTGTGCATGTGTGCTCAAGATCCCAAGAGAAGAATGGAGGAGAAGGGATTGTGGCATGGCCATCCCTCCTGGGGGGTGATTTCTCACTTTCTGTCTCTCTCTCTCTGTCTGTCTGGCGAGCACACATGCCCTATAGCAAAAACCTCTCCAAAAAAAAAAAAAAAAAAAAGAGAAAGGGAAAGTGAGAAAGCAAGTCACCAGGTCTGGAACTTGAACTATGGTTGTTCATGTGGGAGTCTAGTACCTTAACCACCACACCACCTGCTGGCCCCCAGATGAATTTTGAAAAACTCAATGATTTGGGTATTTCTTCTTAGATTGTTAGGGTGACATTATTATTTCTTGTTTGTGAATTTCTACTGGAGATATACACTAATTTTTTTTTTTTTTAAAGAATACATTATCCTAGAAAAGAGAGGCACTTTGATTAATCTTGGGCACAGATTCATGTTCTTCTGTGAGGGTCTGGCTTTGCTGCACCTCCACAGTGGGCTTTCTGCTGATCTCTGCAGTGGGAGCCCTGCCTTGCTGTGCCCAGGGCTGCCAGCTGAGCCAAGACCCATAATGACTGCAAGTTTGTCAAAACCCACAAGGTAAATAATTCTGGTTTTCTAACTCCCTGAGCAAGTAACTAACACTCAGAGAGGGCATCCGTTTGTATTCAGTATCACAAACTACGTTTCTCTCTCGCTCATCAGCTCTTTGGGCTCAACGAGGTAGTGTTTCCTTGCTCGATAGAAACCATCCCCAAGCAGGAGAAGATGCTGGATTTCAACTTGAAATGTGAAGCAGAGAAAGGTATGACCCACACAGGAAAAGCAGCTCAGTCACACCATCAGATGGAAAGACGCCATTCTAATCCAGGCATTCTGGGGGAGAGCATGGGACTGCTCTCACTGTGACGTCTTCATCTGAGAGATCCTACTCAAATAACCGTTCTGCAAAAAGATTCTATTCAAATATTCTCAATGTAGATCTGTTGACAAGGATTTCATGAGGTTATGTTTGTATTATGGATCTGGTTGGAGATGTCAAAAACATTCTAGCTTTTTTTAATGTGCTGATGATGTCTAATTATTCCATAAGCTAATTAATTATTTCCGAGCAATTATAATAGCACTTTATGAAGCAGTGGGAATAGAATACTCAGAAAACAAAAAGTACATATTTACACTCTCAAAAAAAGATGATTATCTTTTTATTTCCCCAATGAAAAGATCCCTGAAATAATCAGGGGAGCAAATTGAATATATGTATAAACCTTCAGACTAATAGAGATAAAAGTGAGTTGTCTCTGCCCTTTAGGGATTTATAGTATAGAGTCATATCATCTAAATAATACTAATGTGGAGATAGCATTTTCCATTTGCACATTTCATAAAGCAGTGATGACCAGGCTCTTAAGAATCATGTTGGGGCCAGCCTGGTGGCATGGTGGTTGAGGTGGCTGGGTTCCATATGACTGGCTGCATGGTTTACACGGTTTGAGTCTCATACCTGGCAGCTTGAAAAACACATCAGGTCATGTGCGAGTGTGCCCAGGATCCTAAGAACAGAATGGAGAAGAGGGGATTGTGGTGTACCATCCCCACCGGGGTTGCCCCCTTTCTCTCTCTCTCTCTCTCTAGCGAGCACATGTGCTGTATAGTATATGAGAAATAAAAACAAAGCAAAATAAAAGAAGCATCTTGGCTATTGGTGTCTTTGCTATTGGTAGAGCCACTTCCAGAGTTGTTACCACAATTTGCCAGCGCACACAATCTTTTCTTATCTAAAGTATTTGCTTTACATAATTTTAAAATCATCTATATAGCCTATGTTGGCTCTGAAAATTCTATCCTAAGCCACTGTTTGATAACTATGATCTTACCAAAGAGCAGTTTACTCTGTGTGTTTCAAGCAGTTTTAAAAAGATTTTCTTTTCAGTGGGCCAGCAGGTGGCATAGGGTAAAGGCAGCTGGATCCAGCACAGCCAACTGCATGGTTCGAGTCTTGAACCCAGAGAATACTTACTTGCAGCAATATCTAATGCTTATAGTTGAGAGATCATCCACCAAGAACAATGACAAATTATGCTAAATTTCTTTGATCTTTAAAGTTTTTATTTTACTTTATTAACTCTTTTTTAAAAGAGAATTATTTACTTATTTAATTCCATTTGTTGTTGTTATTATTATTATTATTTTACTTTTTTGGAGAGTTTTTTAAAATTTAAATTTCTTTTTTTTTTTTTTTTGCTATAGGGAGTGTGTGCTCGCCAGAAAGACATAGAGACAGAAAGTGAGAAATCACCCTCTATGGGGCATGGCCATGCTGCAATCCCTTCTCCTCCATTCTCCTTTTGGGATTTTGGGTACACACACACGTGCACCGGCATGAGTTTAAGTCACTGGGTCCGGAACTCAAATCGCAGTCAACTACGTGGATGGGAGTCCAGTGACAAAGCCATTACACAAACTGCTGGTCCGTATTATTATTTTTCGATTTGACCAGAGAGTGATAGAGAGAGAAAGCAAAGAGAGAAAGTGAGAAAGCAAGCTGCCAGGTCTGGGACTCAAACCACAGTTGTCCATGTGTGAATCCAGCACCTTTAACCACCATGCCACCTGCTGGTCCCTTATTTTATCAACTCTTATGTCCTCTATGAACACCCAGAACTAGTAGTGATGAAGGTAATTATAAGCTAGAGAAACTTCCTAATAAAATTAATCAGTTAAAAAAAAAAGTAATTGAAAAGACCCATCTCTATATGAGATACTTTAAAAAGATTCCTAAATAAGGTGATTTGCACCCTTTTTTCAGAAGGGGCATACTGAGAGCTTTGAGAAGACACATACTCCCAGTCTGGTTTTGTCGGTGAGAACATAGGAAGAATGATAATGGAGAAGTCCTCTTGATAGTCTGCATAAATCTTGACACGTACAACTTGGTCACTGAATATACTCACCTCATTGTAATACCAGACTGTTCTGTTTATGCTTTTAACACATTATTTTTCAGTCTACATTCCATCATTGTATACCTTTATCGTGCACAAAGCACTTTTCTGAAGTATGCACGTAGTACATGACAATCAAATCAAGGATAATACCATGTGTATCATTTTCAATAGAGAACTTTACATAATATCAGACAATTGAATGATGCATCATATGATTTTTCTTAATGCGGGATTCTCACAGACAAGTTGAAGAGCAATTTTAGTCATAAGAAGGTTATGATGTATCCATGTGTCTAGAGGCAACTTTTCTCATGAGACAAGGTACCCACGGGAAGTCAGGAGTTTAGGCGAAAGTGCTAAGTGAGAAAGGCTGTCGCTTGTACACATTCAAGGAAAGTCAGGGAGGAAACTTGAGCAATGAGATGCGTGCTTATAATAACTGTGAAGACCAGTCACACCGATTTTTCAACTTTCGTTTCCACCTGCTTTACAAGGTTCATTTCTGCTAGAATTAAGAGTGATTTTCTCCAAGCAAAAGCCTCTAATTGGTTGTAAATGAATCAATACCCATCAGTTTCACAGGAAAAAGCATCCTAATCAGATTGGTTATCAATGGACTAGGATTCTATCTTGCTGGATCTTTCTGTCTCCTTTAGCTTTGGAAGGAGACTACACCTTCCGAGCCAAACCCAGCGATCTGGTCTGAAGCACTGCAATGTCTTATTGATCTGGATAGAGAAGAAAGTGTTTGTGAGAGACAAGTTTGCCAGGTCTCTAAAGCCCTGTGAAAAAGAGAGTTGATTTTAGTGAAAACCGCCTAAAATGTACACACACTTCCTTGTAGAAAAGAGTTCCTTGAGAATAAATAAATCTTTTTTGTTGGGTCAAGGTCACCATTTTATAGGCATCTATTACTGTAAATGCCCCCCTAGCTCCCTCCACCTGACTGATTTGGGTGGTCTCATGTCCTGCTGTGCCACCAGCTGTTGCTTCTCATTTTAAAAGCTTCTAGCAAAATTCCTCAACCCTGTTGTTATCCGTTATCTGCTGGTAACTATGATGGTGCTGTCATATGCCAGGGAGAGTTCGAGAACCGAGTTTGAGAAGCAGTAAGGGAGCAGAACTTTTTTTTTTTTTTTTTTTTTTTTTTTTGAGAGGATTTTTGCTATAGGGCGCGTGCGCTGGCCAGACAGAGACAAAGAGACAGAAAGCAGGAAATCACCCCCCAGGGGGGATGGCCACGCCGCAATCCCTTCTCCTCCATTCTCCTCTCGGGATCTTGGGCATGCATGCACATGCGCCCTGCGTGAGTTTAAGCCACCGGGTCCGGGACTCGAACCGCGGTCGACTACATGGGAGTTCAGTGACATAGCCATTACGCTAACAGCTGGTCCCCAGGGAGCAGAACTTTAATCCTCCCTCTGCCACTTAGCAGAATAACCTTGATCTGGTTCCTTTACCTCTCATAGCTTTAGCCTCCTCCTCTAAAAAGCTAAGGGTAATATGTTAGTTGCTATATCACTATAACTTCAGGGGAATAATGAAGCTTAATGAGATCAAAAGAAGTTCTGAGGTCAGTGCGCTGTGTACGCTATTAGTTCTGTTTCCATCTAACATCCCATACCTTGCCTAACCATAATAGTACATTAATGAGCACTGTGTCCTCTCCATTCCTGCAGAGGAAAAACTTCCAGGTGATACTATTCGGTGCCTTTTGGATACAGTAACTCTATACAAGGTCTTGAGGAATGACCAAGGCTGGTCTAGTTCCTCTCCTCAGGGAGCTTAGAGATTCTAGTGCGAGAGATAAACATGAAACAAGTAATTATCCAAGAAATTATTTAATTCCAGTTATTTTAAATGCTGTGAGGGAGAAACGCAGGGAACTGTGACCATACAGAAAGGCACTGTAGGAAGGCATATATGGAAGGTCGGGGGAAACCTCCATGAGGATGCCACTCCAAGATGGGGCCAGAAGGATGGCTAGCAATGGGCTGGATGGGAGGGCAGACCAGGGTGCTGGGCTGAGAGAGAGGTATGTGCGAAGGCCTTGCAGGAGAAGGCGTGATACATTTAAGGGTTTGGGATTTCAAGTAGTAGGGGAGCAGAGATAAAATGAGGGATTAGAACTGGCAGGTGAGGAGTGAGGTCCATGCCTTGGACCATGGCAAAGCTTTGAACCTCACGATGAGAACAATGAGAGGCACTATAGGAATATAAACAAGAATGACAATCCAGAGGTTTGCGACCACTGGCAGGATCTCGAAGTGCTTCCAAGCTGGGGGGGTAAAGAGCAGGACCCTGAGCCTCCTACTTCCTAACCCCTTCCCAGACTTCTCTAGCTCTTATTTCAGTCAGAGGCCTCTGGGATCTTCCCAGCACCTGTTCAAATTGGTTAGTGACTAACATAGTATAAATTGCTAAACATAACATCTAAGCAAGATTCTCCATTACTTAAGGGCTTACAGTTGTGTTCAAGATGGCTAAAGAATCCAGAAACTATTATACTTGAATGCAGTTAAAATGTTTGAATGATTAGAACCAGCAGCTGGTGTAGTAGCTAAGGCACTGGATTCCCACATGGCTGATTGTGGTTCAAGCCCTGAACCTGGTGTCTTGAAAATCACACCAGGTGCATGTGCTTGCATGCCCAGAATCCTGAGAGGAGAATGGAAGAGAAGAAATTATGGCATGGCTATCCCCCACAGAGGTTTATTTCTCACTTTCCCTCTCTCTGTCTCTCTCCGGTAAGTGCATGTGCCCTATGGCAAAAACAAAAAACAAAACAAGAACAAAAAAATCGAATGATCTGAGGGTCATTTTCCTTCTTTGCTAACCTACATTGTGAATTGAAGTCAATACTGTCTTATTGATTCTACTTCTGAAATATCTGTGAAACGTATTCTTTTCTTTCCATTGCTATTATATTCATTCAGACCCTTTCTCCAATCCCTGGGTTACTGTAATAACTCGCAGCCTGGTCCCCTGGTCTCCATGTTTTCATTTTCTCCCTGGCCCTGACTGTTCTCTACTTGGCAGTCCCTGTCCAGAACAGTACACAACTGGGCCTCAGCAACTGTTTTACTTTACTTTTTTTTTTAATGAATGAATGAATAAGTACATAACTGTGTAAGCTGAGGCCATGAAAAAATGGCACACAGTCAAGTGCATAAAAGTGAAAAATCACAGCCAATTTCTCTGCGTTTGTGTTTTCTAAAGTGTGATTTTGGATGGTATATGGTCATTTTCCATTTTATGAGTTATGTGTGTATTCTAATAATTATAAATGACACTGAAAATACATTTAACTCATATCTTATTGCTTAGAACAAATTAAAAAGCTGAGTTTAAACTTGATTAAAACATTAGGTGAATAATAGGACAGTACCTGTCAGATATGACAAAAACGATGTGGATGTTACCCACTGACGTTTGAGGAAAACTGGTCAATCCAATGTCACATATCCAAGTTCACTGGGTTTTGTTACCTTCTCCATGGAGTACAAGGCTTTGAACACATGGTCCAGAGACCCTGGTGGCACCAAGGATGCCCCATGTAAGTCGTGTTTAAAGGAAGAAAAAAAGGAAGGAAGAAAAGAGAAAGAAAGGGGAGAGAGAGAGAACATGAAGAATATATATGCTCCATAATATTTTGGGATGTAGTAAATAGCTTCAGATTATTTCAAGAACACAGAAAAGCTTCTTACAGACTGAGAAATGCAAACTAGATTTGAGTTTCATCCCCCAAAGCTGAGGTCAGCATGAAGTCATGGAAAAAGGTTAATTTTTAAGTTAGATGTAACTTCAAACACAAGCCTGTTTGTCTTTTGTTTTTTTTGTTAGTTTTTTTGTTTTGCTGTTTGACCTTGGGCAAATACCTAATCTTCTGAGTTTTTTTTTCATTAGTGAAACAGGAAAAGTAATTATGCCAGAGATGATGTCAGGATTAATACAGGATTAACACCAGCTAGCACTGTTTCTTACACATAATTGGCATTTAATAAATACAACCTCTTTTTAACACCCTTAATTTTAATATGCTTAAAAATAAAATAAAAGTAAAAATACAGTAAAATAAGAGCAGACCTTGATTATACCATTTTTTTTTCTCTGGGGGATGGGGGGACAATTAGGGGAAACTTGCTAGAAAAAAAGTAATTTTCAATGCCACTGAACTATTCCCCGGAGTCTTTAAAAATCTCTGATTGAAATGAATGAATATGCAAGTGTCACTTATTGATGGCCTCCTCCCATAAGCAGTGAACTCCTTCGAAATCATGTGGAGGTAATTGTAAAAGAAGTTATATGCGTAAAATTACTTCTCTGGTGCAACAGGGATCATAAATCAGTTTACTACTAATCCATCTACCACTCCCTCAGTTTTGCTGATTTCATAGATGACAACACAAAATAAGGTGAGGGCTTTTTTGCATTTGCCAGAGGATGGGTGCATTGGTCAGAGAGAGACAAAGGGGAGAGAGAAAGATAGAGAGTTAAAGAGAGAAAGAGAGAAAACCTCTTCCCTAGTAGTCACGCCACATCCCTTCTCCTCAATTTCTTTATCCTGTTAAGTTTTTTGGGCACATACTCACACATGTTTTGCCTGTTTCTCAAGCTGTGGGGCCAGAACCCCAACTATGCAATCAGCCATGTGGGATCTAGCTCCCTTAACCACTAGGCCATGGGGTTGGCCTGAAAGTTGAGAATGAGTAACTGAAAGGCCATGGAGAGACTTGAGCTTCATTACAGACAAATTTCTTTGTGATGGAGCCTGAATGAGATTTGGAGAAGGCAACAAGAATTTTAGGAAGCCTGCTATGACATCATTATACACTCTCTGGCTTTTACTGGGTTCTTGAGAAGAGAGATTTGAGCTTCTCCGTGACAGAAGGTGTTCCCTGCCTACTTGCCCCGCTTCCCACTGACTTCATCCCAGTTTAGGGTGGCCAATGCTTATAGCTACTCATACTTGGAGGGGCAGCTGGACCAAATCATTCTGACCTTAAGAAGCATTTTTAGCTTTGGGATCAAGTATGAAAATCTCCCAGAGAATTTGTTGTTAATGACTTTATAACGAGAAGGTTCACCAGCTTGTCTCAAAAGGTAGAAAAGTATCTTCCTTCACATACATTGGAATTCTTTTTTTTTTTTTTTTTTTGAGAGGTTTTTTGCTATAGGGCGCGTGCGCTCGCCAGACAGACAGAGAGAGACATAGAGACAGAAAGCGAGAAATCACCCCCCATGGGGGATGGTCACGCCGCAATCCCTTCTCCTCCATTCTCCTCTCGGGATCTTGGGCACGCACGCACACGCGCCCAGCGTGAGTTGTAAGCCACCGGGTCCGAGACGTGAACCGCGGTCGACTACGTGGGAGTCCAGCGACATAGCCACTACGCTAACTGCTGGTTCCCTACATTGGAATTCTTAAGGGGACATACAACACTTCACTTCGTCCTCAGGAGGACCTGACTGCTAGCAAGTCTTCCAGATGCTTCCCTCTTGGTGGCGCCTTCACCAGTGATGGCAGGAATATTGATCAGGAATAATTTAATGAAATATGAGTGCCAGCGAATGTGTTGAGGAAGGAACAGATCCAGTCTGTGAGAGCTATTTTGGAGAAGAATTGAGCCCATTAATTGCTTCTTTGATTATTCGGAAGAGACAATTGCAGCTTTATAAAATATGCTTTGGTTTGCCTTATGGAGAATTTATTGTTCATTCATTTGATGTACTCCTTTAAGAGGTCAGCTTTGACTTTCAGTGCTCTCAGAATTTATTTTCACTCCATTGTTTCTTGCAAACCATCTTTATTGAATTTCTTTATGCATTTCAATTGTCAAATAGCCAATGCACTCTCTAAACTGCTCTATAGAATTAACAGATATTTTGTGATTGGGGCAGGATGAAGATCAGACTTATTGGTGCTAGTACATATTAGGGTAGAGAGGGCAAATTAATTAGCCTCCTCTGTTTTCAGAAATAAAACATGTCAAAGCCAATGTTCCCACACCCACATAGGTCAACTGACTGGGAAATTGTGTAATCAATAGGACTCTAATATTGTGAAAATATCTGATGCCCATGAAAATGTCTAGACTCTGCTCCTTTTGCGGTGGAACTGAGAGCTTTCAGTAGCAATGTGTTTTAATAGCTAGAACACATATTAGAAGGAAAGGAATAATTGATGCCAAGTCTTAACTGGGTTCTATTTGATAATTATCAGCATAGCTAATTGATCCTAGTAACCAGATCAGATTGTTTTAGTCATCTGGTTTACCTGAAGTATCCTAGAAATCCTTGAAGAAATAGAGTATTAGGACTCAAAACTAACCTTAAGGCAATTATTATTTAATGTTGGCTTCTTTAATGTAAAAATAAGAGTAGCTATTGGGAACCAGCAGTTGGCGTAATGGCTATGTTGCTGGACTCCGAAATGGTCGACCGCGGTTCGCGTCCCGGACCCGGTGGCTTAGAACTCACGCCGGGCATGTGTGCGTGCGTGCCCAAGATCCCGAGAGGAGAATGGAGGAGAAGGGATTGCGGCGTGACCATCCCCCTTGGGGGGTGATTTCTCGCTTTCTGTCTCTACGTCTCTCTCTGTCTGGCGAGTGCACGTGCCCTATAGCAAAACCCTCTCAAAAAAAAAAAAATAAGAGTAGCTATTAACATTATAGTTCAGAATGAGTTGTTCAGTTGATTCTGTGTGATGGCATATGAACAGTAGTTCTTATTTTCTAGTTGAAGAACCAATTCGAGTAAATCGAAATTAATTGCTCAAAAGACTCAACAGAAAATAGCACAGTTAATGGGACCAGCAGTTAGCATAATGGTTATGTCACTGGACTCCCATCGTAGTCGACCGTGGTTTGAGTCCTGGACCCGGTGGCTTAAACTCACACTGGGCACGTGTGTGTGTGTGCCCAAGATCCCAAGAGGAGAATGGAGGAGAAGGGATTGAGGCATGGCCATCCCCCTTGGGGAGTGATTTCTCACTTTCTATCTCTCTGTCTCTCTCTGTCTGTCTGGCGAGTGCATGCACCCTATAACAACAACAACAACAACAAAATAGCACAGGTAACAGGTTCCACTTTTTACATTAGCAAACAAACTTTCTACAGTTTTGGCCTGGCTACCTTTTCAGTCCCATTGTGTGTTATTCCCCATTTTTATCGAGTCCCTCAGATCACTGACAGTTCTATTTACTCAGATTTTTCAAGTTGTTTTGCTTATATTTTCTTTGCATGGCATATTTTGTCTATCTTATCATTCAGTTTTCCCAAACTAATGCCTACATGAAAAAATTGTCTCTTTTATTTTTTGCTAGAGGGCACGTGTACTTGCCAGGGAGAGAGAGAGAGAAAGAGAGAGAGAGAGAGAGAGAGAGAGAGAGAGAGAGAGAGAGAGGAACAGAGAGCGAAGGAGAGGAGACAGTGCCCCTTGTGGGAAATGGTCACATTGTAATCTCTTCTCCTCCATCTCTCTATCCTTTTGGGACTTTGGGCATGCACGCATACATGCCCAGTGTGTATCTCAAGCACTGGGTCCAGGTCTCCAATCACGTGGTCGACCATGTGAGATCCAGCTGTCTTAACCACTAGGCTATGGAGCCAGCACAGTTAACTTTTTTTTTTTTTTTTAGACTAAAGAGTTTAATAATAAATCATTGCTATTCAGAAACCTAAATTCTTTTTTTAATACATTTTTTAATTTCAAGAAAAGGAGTTTTAGCTTTAATAAATCAAAATTTTAAAAAATGCTAAGAGTGCTTTGCTTAAAACATAAAGCCAGGAAACAGGTTAGGATTCTGTTTAAATAGTAGGTACATGTACCTATTGACAGCTCAAAACAAGATAAAAATCCTTAAATCTGGAAAACAAAGCAGAAGAAAATCAGTGATGTTTTAGTCAAAAGTCATAAGATTCTATTTCACCAGTTCAGTCTCATGTACTTAATCTATCTTCTGTTGTCTGATCTTCCCATTTAAATTCTGGAAGATAACTTTTGACTCCAGAATTGTTACTATCATTATGTTGGCCATTTACTTAGCTGTTTCTGAACTCTTATTTCTGTGTGTCTGTATTTAGTTTTCCTGGTATAGCACTCCTTTCAGGACTTCTTGGAGAGCTGGTCTGGTGTTGGTAAATTCTTTCAGGTTTTATTTATCTGAGAATTTTCTTGTCTCTTTTTTTTTCCCATATGAAGGATAATCTTGTAGGGTACAATATTCTTGGTTGAAATTGTTTTTCCCTTAACAATTTGAATATATTGTTTTTTAATGAGTTGTTAAAAAGATGCAGCCTATTCTAACAGGATAAATATTTTTAACCATTTCACTTCGAGTTAATGAAGGCTCACAAATGAGCAATACTCCTCATTGAGGAAAACAAAAAGCTGTTGTCGACAAGCGACAGCACACACACACAAAATCAAAGAGAACTGTGTAAAAATAACTAACTGTGTTCCCATATTTTTTGAAGTCGCTTTACAATGGGATGATATGCACATGATCTTGCAGCAAACTTGCCATACAGACTTGTAATACATGTAGTCTAGACATATGATTCAGTCCAAGAGGTGCTAACTTCAGACAATGCAGCACTATAGTTCTTTTAACAACGCAATTTCCCATTCTTTCCTTACTCACATTTTTTCTGATGTGAGGTCTGCTGTTAGTCTGATGGGATATCCTTTGTAGGCAACTTGACATTTCTTTCTTGCCAATATTAGTATCTTGTCTTTGTCTGTGGTTATGGTCAATCTAGCTATAATGTATCTTGGAGAAGATCTTGGGTTGATCTTATTTGGGGTCCTTTGTATTTCTTGGAACTGGATCTTTGAATGTCTTTTTAGGTTTTGAAAGTTTTCTTCCAGGATTTCATGGAATAGATGATCAATGCCCTTATTAGTCTCTTCACCTGGGATACCAATTATCTGAATATTTGGATGTTTAATGGTATCTAGTATTTCTTGTATATTATTCTCATTTGGGGGGGCTATTTTCTCAGTCTTCATAGTGAATTTTTCTAGGCAGTGATTTTGTCTTCTATTTCTGAGATTCATTCTTCTGTATGATCTAGTCTGCTTTTAATACTTTGATTTCCTGTATTACAGACTTCATTTCTAATAGTTCCATTTGATTCTTTTTTATGGTGTGTATTCCCTCTTTCAGATCTTGCAAGAACTTCCTCACCTCCTGGAACTCGTCAGCTCTGTTCTCCTGCATCTTCTAGGGTTCGTTGTCTCTCTTCTCTTGTATCACTGTTAGCTTTGTCAGTATGAATATTCTAAATTATTTTTCTGACATTTCTGTGAATTCCATTGTACTGTCTATGGACAAAGAGGAGTTATTATTTTCCCTTGGAGGAGAGGTATTTTCTTGCTTTCTCAAATTTCTTGTGTTCCTGTGGAGATTTCTGGTCATTTGATGGGTTATACATTTCTTCCTAATTTTTAAAGCTCAATCTGAGTGTTCAGAGGTGAGCAGAAGGAGGTGATCTGCAATCTCTCTTCCGTTTGGTTTTACAACCTTTGTGCATCAGATTCAGTGGTAATTGAGGAATATTCTGGCCCTAATAGTATTCAAATGTTTGGATATTGTTCATTAGAACTGTCTAGACATGGGAATGGTTGCTTAGCAGCCAAAGGATGAAGTTAAAAGAAAAAAGAAAAGAAGGCAGAAGAGAAAAGAAGAAAAAAAATATAAAAATTAAAATGAAAGAAAAACATTTTATAGTATAATTTTCAAAAGCAAAAAATGAAAACCATGTGTATGCATGCCACAGCTCAAGTTCAGTAGCCATCTCATAAGGGCCTGGGTTTGTGTCTCTCCTAAATGGGAAAGAGGAAAGGCACAAATTAGCAAGATAAAGGAGGGGCTTGAGATCCCAGAGAATACTTTATCTTAAAAAAATTTTAAAAAGAAAATAAAATTCAAAGACACAGGGAGATACAGTGAGACAGAGAGAGATGGAGAGAAGGATACAGAGGTTGCCCTACCAATCTAGAAATGATCTGGAGGGAAAAGTCTCAACAGAAAATCTTCAATTTTAGTCCCTGAAAGCAATTTTTCACAACTCAAGGTCAGTAACCATCTCCACAATTACCTTTTAAAATGAACCTTGGGACCAGCAGATGGCATAATGGTTATGTCACTGGACTCCCACATAGTTTACCATGGTTCCATTCTAGACCACGCAGCTTAAAACTCAAGTCAAGCATATGTGCATGCATGCCAAAAATCCTGAAAGGAGAATGGAAGAGAAGGGTTTGCAGTATGGCCATTCCCTCGGGGTGTGTGTGGGGGGGTGATTTCTCCCTTTTTTAAATCTCCGTCTCTCTGGTGAGCACATGTACCCTATAGCAAAAGCTTTCTAAAAAAACCAAAAAAGCAAAAAGCAAAAAACAAAAACCTAGCCTTTTTTTAAGGCCGGCAGATGATGTGGTAGTAAGGCGTGGAATCCCACATGGCAACCATAGTTCAAATCCTGGATCTGGCAGCTTGTTTCCTCTTTCCCTTTGTCTCTCTCTTTGTTCAAATTAAAAAATAATAATAATAAACCAAAACTGAATAACTAAAGGATATAGAAACACAGTAAATGGTTGTGAATACCAGATATAATGTGGGAGGAGTGTGGGTGAAAGAGTAGAGTCTGAGGAAGGACATTAAGGAAAAAAATAGAGAGGCAAAGCATTAATGGGACAAAGAAATGGGGCATTATTTGTTGAAGATAATTTTATAGTATTATCAACTGGATTGGTGAGAAATGAACACATGTTGGGATATTCACTTTGCAAACTAAATAACATGATTGAATATATAAAAGAACTTGAAATTAAAAAAATAATAACAAGCATAACAAAATAAATAATTATAAAAAACAAACAAAAACTAATTTTATTATAGTAAGGACATTTAACATGATTCTTACAGTTTCAAGTGTATGACAGTACTGCTGGCTATAGTACCTTACTCAGTAGATCTCTAGAACTTACTTATCTTGCTTACATGAAATAACTTTTGACAATTTCTCAATATCCAGTAAACCTGATCTTTTTTTCCATGTAACCTACTATAACTTTCTTTGATCTCTCAATATAATACAATGCTATTCTACATATTAATTATCTATCTCCTTTTACAAAGAATCTTGAGGTCAGAGGTCATATATAAGGGGATCTTCAAAAATTTAATAAAAAATGTATTACAGAAAAACTACACAAAGATTTCAAAATTTTTTTGTTCCAAAATAATCTCACTTTTTAATTCCATTCTCTGTAATATTTTGCATTTGACAGAGGACATGTGCACTTGACAGAGAAAGATAGAGAGAGAAAGAGAGAGAGAGAGAGAGAGAGAGAGAGAGAGAGAGAGAGAGAGAACTCTCCCATTGGGGTGTGGTCATACTGCAATCCCTTCTCCTGTTTTGTCCTGTTGAGATTTTGGGCATGCATGCATGCATAGGCACCTTGGGTATTTTTCAAGCTGCCAGAGTTGGGACTTAAACCAAGTTTGACTCTGTGAAATCCAGCTTTCTTAACCACCAGGCCATGGAGCTTGTCCTCTTTGAACTATCTGAAGTTCCTTCATATAATTCAATGTTGTATTCTCAGCACCTGTGCATTGCCTGACACGATGAATGATTCAAGGAATGAAAGAGTGATTAAATAAAAATAAAACCCAGTGAAGTAAACATCGTAAACTAGTTAAACCTTATAACCCAAAGATAAGGGGACAAACACAAAATCCAATGCTATACTCGCCTATACATAGGACAACCTTTCCTAATTATGAAAGATCCAACTCCATTAGGCCACTGAACTTAGATCCAAGCAGTTCTTTCTGATCTTAGCCTTTTTCTCTAGCACAGTCACATTATCTAGTGGACTTTGTTTACAACAGTGATTTAGATTTTTATGATTATACTAAAGAATAACACTATCAATAAACATAATTGAAGGCACATCTTCTATGGATGGCTTCTGCGTGCCCTCCAGGCCACATGTGGAGGCCGACCCATGTAGACTGCATCAATGGGTCTTTTGTCCTGACTTCCAGTTGAGTTTGGCAAGAAACCTGGGGTTAGGAGAAAGTGAGGCCAGGGTACTTATTTCCCTGGCTTGGCTGGTTCCCTTGCTGGAAGTCTCAAGTCCTGTCAGATGGTCCTCTCTGGAATGCTCTTTGGTTTTGGTATCTACTCTCCTTTCACTCCCCCTCCCTGCGGTCACTTGTCCTGTAAGCACCCTCTTATTGTTTTTACTAAACCCTGGTGCTGCAAACATGTCGAATATCCTATTAAACTCTCCTTAGTTCATGCAGTTTAAAGATACCTTCTGTTTCCTGCTGAAAGCTTGATGGCTCTCACTCTAATATGTGTGCAGTTTTTAATGCATTTTGTTCATGTACTGGTTACCATCCCTACGTGGAAAACTCGTCGACCACCATACTAGTAAGACTTAATTTTTCCTATTTTAGAGGAGATAGATTTTAATATTATCTGCCCCCACCCCAGTGGCCCATTCTGTGCTCTGACACGTTGGAAATGCCTGACTTGGAAACTAGTTATCCAATCTCCCCCCCAGGTTTCATAGAATAAGGCTCTGTTGAGTGTGGCTTGGAAGACATAAGAGCAGGTACTGGTTTCAGCAGGATTTATGTACTTAGAGAAAAACCTACGCACGTGGGGTGTGCTTAGTGCTGTTGACTTTTCCATGTCTCTCAGGGCCTCAGGGCCAGCACAGTCACCTCTGGGCAGAGAGTAATCGCATCATTCAGACTCACAGGCGGCCAGTAAGTGAACCTGGAGAATATCAGGCTGGGACCAAATAGTGCTTGAATGGCAAGCTTACATTTCAAAGAGATTTGTTTTTAAATAATGGATGAAGTTATCAGAAAGCTTTAGCTTTGAGACTTTTAATTTTTCATTCTTTACTGAAGAAGAATTCTTACCTCTTTCCTTACTTCCCCTCCCCCTCTGAGTCAAAATCCATGTTCTAACAAGACCTACGGACGGAATGTACAAGCATTCTGATTCTTACGCCCAATTCTATTTTACAAGGAAACTCACCCTTCCCAATGTTTCTCAGAAACAATAGAACCCTAATTTTGTGATCTATTTAGACACTTTCAGACAAATATGTCCATCTTCTGTGTATTGGTAAAATAATCATAGTCAAATCTTCTGTCAACAGAAATATTCCTTTCAGAGCCTCCTGTGCACTGCAAATCTTCTTTCACTAACCCTCTAACTAGCATTATAAATAGAGCGAGGCTCATTGGCAATGGCTATTGTTCACTTTTGGTACAGAGCTGAACATCTAATTTTTTTTTTTTGATAGCTGCTAGAGGGCATGTGTGCTTGTTGGAGAGAGACAGAGAGACAGAGAGCAAGAGAGGGAGAGAGGGAGAAAGCACTTCCCAGTAATGGGTCATGGTCACACCACAGTTCCTCCCTCATTTGACTATCCTATTTGAATTTGGGGCACACACGCACGTGCACCTGGCATGTTTTTCAAGCCACTGTGGCCAGGATTTGAACTTAGGTTTGCTATGTGGGATCCAGCTCCCTTAATCACTAGGCTATGAGGTCAACATTCTATGAATTTTAATAATGCATAATCTCTTGATTTCCAGAACATTAGGAAATGTTTTCTCCCTTATGATGAAAACCATGCTTTTTATCATTTTGATGAAAACCTTAAATAAATATGATGTAATGATAAATAGAAATATAAAGAGAGATGGCCTCATTGATTAGCTGTTATGAGTCACCTTGCTTGACATGGTTTCTAATCTCAGGGGAGAGGAGAGCTGAAAGTCCAGAGTAATGCAGTTGTTAAGTAACCAGTTAGAGTAATAAGGCTGAAGTGTGGGAGTTACTCAGTACTAAGCCATGCAGTTGAAACTGGGATGGCTGTGAATTTGGGGAAATGAGAAATATGCTTAAAACTAGGTAAAGAGAAAAAATGACTGGCTGCACATGGAAGTTATTCTGTCCCTTACAGATCTACAGGGGCCCTTGTTTGGAGAGATAGGAAATTGCATTCTGAAACAAAAATCTGACCTTTTGGTTCTTAACATTAGTATCTTTGATGCTTAATGGAATATTAGAGTTTGAAGGGATACTTATTTATTTCTTCTGAGAGAGAGAGACCACTAGCAGTGTTTTCAGACAGCAGTCCACACCCACTGTGTTCAAGGAGATCCTGGGACACAAATGTAGGACATTACCCATGTGGGTTCAGTTGTGTTACCACTGTGCCACCACCCAGACCCTGGAGGGATACCTTTTCTTCAAATAAAAAAATAAAAATAAGAATCATGATAGAGATAAAATAAAACACATGCAAGGGGGAGGGAGGGAGGGAGAGAGAGAGAGAGAGAGAGAGAGAAAGAGAGAGAGAGAGGGAGAAAGAGAGAGAGACCCCCTAGTGGGTCCTGGTCATGCCATAATCATCCTCTCTTTCCATCCCATTGGGAGCCTGGGCATGTGAATGTGAGCTTGGTGTGAAGCTGATGGGGCAAGGATTTGCATCTCAGTTGGCCGTGTGGTATCTGGCCTCCTCTGTGTGTACCAAGTTGTTGCGTCATGGGGTCAGCCCTGCTCTTAATGCTCAAAATTGTACCAGTCACTAGACTGAGGACTACAGATTTCGGGCGACTTCTGCAAGGAACTGGAGAACTATGGCTACAATCTGCATCTTCCAGTCGTAGGTCTAATGCCGATTCCACTAGACCAAATGCATTGAAAATGTTAAGCATATACTTTAAAGATGGAAGAGATCTGTTAAATGGTCTCATTCAGAGCATTTCTTTGGCAGTGAGGAGACATGCTCAAGATGTCCATGAAGTGAATAGCAGGACAAGAACAAAACCCAAACTGCATGGTTTCTAGTCTAGGGTGCTTACCCTGACACCAGAATTTATTCACAGGCCAGATATTATGTTACGTATTACAAAAGAAAAAGACAAACACACAGAAAGAGATAGGCTTTTCATGAAAATTTCAATATATACCTCTATATAGTGTGCAATTTCCTGTATATATTCAAGTTAAATAACAGAGGCTGAAAGCCTATAAAGCACACACAGTGATAGGATTTTGTAACTGTCTAACTGTCTAGTTATAAAGTGCCTTATGAGAAATACTGTGTAAGTCTGTTAAATTTGAGTTCTGTGTACGCAAGGACCATCTCTGTTTTGTTTGTTTATTGCTGCAGCCTCTACAATGGACCTGACACTCAGAGAGTGTTCAGTAAATTCTGGATAAATGAATGCATGGATATCTGCCTGGCATATAGTAAGTATTCAACAAATATTAGATAAATAAACGAATAAATAGATACATGCAATTTTCTTAAAGATTACCCAAATCTGAAATGATGACTCTAGAGATTGCAATTCACAATGCTTATTTTGTGTCTGGAAACAAGTTATTTTGTAATGTGGTGGGCTCTGGAAGAATTGAAGAAATTGAAATTGAAGTTTCAGTCATGGACACACCCATGTGACTGACTTCTGGTCAATGAAATGTGAGCAGAAATTATTCATCTTGCTCCAGGTCTGGCCTGTAAAAATCTTCTATCTAATCTTCTACTCTCCTGTTTACTGATCAGATGCAGAAGTACAACAGAGGCTTCTGAGGCTCTAGGAAAAGAATCCTGAGTCCATGAGTCACCTCATGGAAGACCATCATTGAGCACCTTCATTGAATTGATATATAAATAAGACATACAATTACGTGTCAAACCACTGAGATTTTTGAGGTTGGTTGTTTCAATAGTTATCTTACCCCGTTAAGTAGTTTCTGGCTATATAAGCTTGGATATGGTATAGCCTCTTGAATCTCAAGTTTTTCAACTTGATAATGAGGTTTACAGTGTAATCTGCCTCTGTGTTATTACGAAATGTGTCAATAGATAACCTTAACAAAGTGCTGGGAAAATGCTACACGTCAGCTATTCTTAAATGATTTTTATCATCTCCTATTTGACAGCCAAAGAATAGTAATTTTTAAAGATGTTTCAAACACCATTATACATATTTTTTGTCAGTTTCTCTTTTGGCTGCTGAGGCATACAAATAATCCTGTAAAATTTTATACCAAAGAATCTCAAACATCTTTTGAAAATAGAACTTGTATTTTTTTCCTAGTATGACTTATGTATACATGTTACGGTGTGAGGTGAAAACAGCAGAAGTATTCTAGTTTGGACATATCCTTGCTCTGCCTGCTCAGTCCCTCTTTCTTTCTTTTTCTTTTCTTTTTTTAAAAGATTTATTTATTTAATTTTGTTTAGTCATTCATTTATTTTAATTTGACCAGAGAGAGATAGAGAAAGCGCGCATGAGAAAGCAAGCCACCAGGTCCGGGACTCAAACCGTGGTTGGTCATGTAGGAGTGTCCAGCACCTTAACCACCATGCCACCTGTTAGCCCCTCAGTCTCTCTTTTGACCTTGTGTTGGACACTTCTACAGGGAGTGTAGGCCCTTGAGCCAGGTAGGAAACAATTTCAGTCTCACTGCTGTGGGTAAATCCTATGTAGGGAAATGTAATATTATACAATTGTCTTCATGCAATGCCCTCATTCACTCCGCACAACTGTCAATGTCCTCATGACTCCTCTTTCCTCGCACTGCCTCTCTGCTTTTCCTTGTGTCAGCACAGAAGCCTTGACGGTAGTGGGCTGGGGCAAATATAGACTACTTTCACTTTCATCTAAAGTCGATGGGTGACTCTTTTCAATAGACTCTTAGAAGAGTAACAGCTATGTATGATTTAAAGGGACCCTGAACTTTGACTCTCTATTGTATGATATATGGATGGCTTGAAGTTCTGAGGTCAAGGGTTAGAAGTAATGAATTTATGGCTAGATTCTGACTCCTCTCACTTTAAAAAGAGATGGTATATTTGGAACGTTAAATTATAATTTTTTTTCTTCCAGAAATGGTCTTAGGAAAGATATACTAAGTTGTTACTTTCCAACCCCAATCAAACTATTATTATTTGTCATGGTCCTCAGGAGTGATTAAAGGGAGAAATGTTTAGGGTAAGGAAAAGTCCAAAGCCATGGCCACTGGAGCTGAGTTTAGAATTAGAGGAAAGAAAGGACAGTGGCTGGTAAAATTTTTAAGTTGCCAGGACCTAGGAACATGTTTGTAAAATACTGCAGGTGTTTAAAATCATTGAAAGAATCTGCTAGGCAGAAATGTGCTGGACATTCCTGTCTGAGAAAGTGTTTAAAAGGAACTACTCTTGGTGATTGTACCATGGTGACCAACTGAAAATGGAATTATGCCACTTCACCTAGAATCATTCTGTGATTGGTGTAAACACCTGGATATTCGAGTTGTATTGATGTTATAAGATAGTATTAATGACCTTGCTTTGGTAGCCTAGGTCAAAGCACAGAGAATGCTTTAAAAAAGTTTAGGGTTCTCAGGCCAGCAGGTGGCATGGTGGGTGTTTAAGGGGGCTGGACTACCACATGGCCAACTGTGGTTCAAATCCTGGACTGGGCAGCTTGCTTTCTCACTTTTTCGCTCTCTCTCACTCTATCCCTTTCTGGTCAACTTAAAATAAATAAATGAAGTAAAATGAAAAAGAATTCCTTTAAAAATATTTAGGGTTCTCAAGCTAAGTTTCAGATTAAACTTGAAGTCAGGGTCTATTATTCTGTGGATCTTTTTTTTTTTTTTTTTTGAGAGGTTTTCACTATAGGGTGCCTGCGCTCGCCAGACAGACAGAGAGAGACATAGAGACAGAAAGCGAGGAATCACCCCTCAGGGGGGATGGTCATGCCACAATCCCTTCTCCTCCATTCTTCTCTCAGGATCTTGGGCATGCACACACATGCGCCAGGCGTGAGTTTTAAGCCACCGGGTCCGGGACACGAACTGTAGTCGACTACGTGGGAGTCCAGCGACATAGCCATTACGCTAACTGCTGGTTCCCTTATTCTTTGGATCTTATACTCAGATATTCCAGCTCTTTCCTTTTTTTCTTAAATTCTTGCTCAGTCCACTCAATTCTTCCCTGAGATTACCAGAAAAGAAAAAAAGTGAAAGAGAAGAAAACTCAGATAATTATCAGTGGTCCACACTGGTCCTTAGATGATTACTTTAGTAATCCACTTGTTCTGTAAAAATGATAGTGATAATGGAGTGTTTTTACTACCTACATCCAGTTGCTGTACTAGGCATTATTTATATACACATATATATATATATAAATATATATATATATATATATATATATATATATGTACACACACACACTATTTTCAAGTTTATTTATTTTTAAAGTTTAAAATATATATTTAAGGTGGACTTCTTCACTGAGACAGAGACAGGCAGAGAGAGGGAGAAGCAGTCACTCCCAAAAGGATCTTCAAGGTCTTCAGGCGGAATAAACTCCTAGCCTCAGACAGCCAGTATTACAGGCACGTACACACCAGGTGTGTATAGGGAGGCTCCAGGACACCAACCTGGGACCTTTCCATGTGGCTACAGTATCATGGAGTGTTGTGTTTCTGCTGTGCTACTGTGGCTGGCCCACAGATATTTAACCTAACCCTCATTCTATTCTCATGAGACAGTAACACTTGCTTTGCAGATGAACTTGAGTCTTTGAGGAGACTCAGCTGATGGAGAAAGCCAGGATTTAAACTCAGTTCTGTTGAATTTTGAAGTCTGTACTTATTCTAACCATTCTCCCTGCCTCTGACAACCACCCTCAGCAATGGCCCCACCAGCCTCAATACCTGTTCCCTGAAACTGCACATGAGTTTGCTAAACCTCCTGAAATGCCTCTCATCAGAAGTGTATTCAACATGTAATTGGCATCCTCTACTAAAATAAATTCGCTTCAATGCAGGCTAATGGAAAGTAGTCTAAATTGGTTAAGTGACATTGCTTTCTTTCTTAGGCTTTACTGAGATAAAAAAAATACTGAAGGAATGGAAGCTGTGATAAAGAATCGTGATGGAAGAAGAGATGATTATGGCACTTGAGAGTTTCTGTGAATCATGCATCATAGTGACATGTAGAAGTCGTGTGTGGGTGCCAACTATGAGTGGGCAGAGAGAAGCAGAGGGGTTTAGCAACTGAGAAGGTAGAGAGGGGTGTAGAAAGAAGGAGATGGGTGAAACATCAAGACAAACGTGACTCATTTTCCTGTTTTACCAATGGCCAGTCCCACTTGCACTGGGTAGAGGGAGTAGGTGTGGGATTGAAGTTTTCTCTGGAGGCCACTTTACAATGTAATTCTCATTCTGTCGCAGGGATAGACTTGCATGGCTGTCTTCTAATTCTTCCCTTAGCCTACTCATATATCGTTATTCAATGAAGTAATAATGTTAAAAGCAAGACAATCTATAATGCACTTTCAATAAAACTCTGAAAAACAGTCATTGATCTTTCCTATGATGGCTACCTACCCCCAGTTCCTTATTGCTCTCGTTGCAGAGGTGGTTAAATGACCAAAGATACTTAATATGTAAGTTATGAAACATTTCCACTTCCTTATTTACCACTTAATGGTCATTAAAAGAGTAAGAACATCATCCTTTTCCAGGTGATGTAAGATGGATCCTGGCTTGAATAGAGTACTCATTTATCAATAATCAATTACTCAGTTAACCATTAAAGATAATAATCATTTCCACCACACTTACAATAAAATGCTACAAACGTCAATGAATCATTATTTTACCCTAGGGCAGACCTTAAATCAATTTCTTATTACCATTCATTTTACTTCTGCAATTGTGATGGACACTCAAGGAACTGGAACATAAGAAAATCAAGTGGCTGGAGGGTTGGGCAGAGGGAGGCCTGGGAGGTACGATTTGTGGAAACTTGAAGGATTCTATTCAGGGATGACATTCAAGTGGCTCTGATCCATAGTATTTTGCTGGAGTTTCAGGTTCATTCCTGTGTTTTCTTATTGTCTATACGAATCTTGATTGGGGGTTTCCAATCTGCAACTTGTCTGGAGAACCCCAGTTGCTTTCTTATTCTCTTTCTGCAGATTGAGTCCAATTTGATGTTACATTAAATGCACAGGGTGGTAGATGGGATAGTGGTGGAATCACACAGGGGAGGTGCAATATCATCCTTCAGAGTCTTTCCACTGCTGTTAGACTAGAGTAAAAACTCTGTAACGAGACTGATAGGGCTCTTCCCAGTCTGGTCCCTTCACAACTGTCTGCCTCATTGCATGCACCATGTTCTGGTTCTCTCTTGTCTTCGGTGAACTTTGGCTTCTTCCAGGCCCTTGTACTCCATGTGTTCTCCTCCACCACTGAGCATTCTCACATGCCTTTCTTCAGCTCGTAAGGTCATCTGCTCCCTATCCTCATTTTCACCTGCTTCATATCTATTTTCCCTTCACCTTTAAGTTCAAGGGATGCTTCATAGAGAAGCCTTCCCTGGTCTTTCAATCTCTATTTTTTTGCTCTCAGAACAACATTTACTTCTTCATATTGCAGTTTCAGTTTTACATGTGATCAGTAGGTTGCATGACTGATGTCTCTGTGTCTCCCATCCCACTGTGAGCTCTCTTTGGGCTGGGTTATATCTGTTAGCACTCACCATTGCATCCCAAGTGCTTTTGAGGGTGCCTATCCTGTAGTAGGTTTTCAATAAATATCTGATAAATAAATCAAGAGTCAATTAAGGAAGTGTCCAGAAAGGCATATGATTAAGCCCAGAGTGTAGGCGATACAGACAGTAGCTGTGGAGTAGTAATAACATTGCAAGTTCATTTAAGGCTGTGAACTTAACTTATTTTCATGACAGGACCCAGGCTTCTCTTATTATTGATCTGTACCCTTTCTTTTCTTTCTTTCTTCATTTTTCTCTTTTTCTTTTCCTTCCTTCCTTTTTTCTCTTTCTTTTTCTTCCTTCCTTTCTTTTTCTCTCTTTCTTTTTCCTCCTTCCTTCCTTCTTTCCTTCCTTTTCTTTCTTTCTTTTTTCTTCTTTTCTTTCCTCCTTTCTTTCTTTTCTCCCCTTCTTTCTTCTCTTTTTCTTTCTCTCTCTTCTTTTTCTTTCTTTCTCTTTCTTCTTTCTTTCTCCTTCCTTCCTTCTCTTTCTTTTTTTCCTCATAGAGATTTTTGCTACAGGGTGTGCGTGCTCACCAGAGAGACAGAAAGAGACAGAGAGACAGAAAGCAAGAAATCACCCCCCATGGGGATGGCCATGCAGCAATCCCTTCTCCATTCTCCTCTTGGGATTTGGGGCATGCACACACATATCCCCAGAGTGGGTCTGGGACTCAAACCATGGTCGGCCATATGGGAGTCCAGCACCTTAACCACTATGTAACCTGCTGGCCCCAGCTCCATTCCCTTTCAAACATCTCCATAGTCTGTGTTATTCTCCACAATTTTCTGGCACTTTCGCCTCTATTGATAGAAATATCCAGAACTTCCTTGGGACTTATGATGGTCTCACATCATTGTGCCTTCTGAGATCCTCTCAAACATCTATTCAATAAATCCTCTCTCCACAGTAATGTCTTATCTAGATGAAGAAATGTTAATGATAAGGCATTTGAATATGGAGAAGGTATGGTGATGTGATTACCTCGAGTTCAGTCATTTGAGAAGATAGATCTATTTTCAGCACTAGTTTTTATTTGATTTGATCTCCCTGATTTAATATGAAATTTTTAATAACCTGTCTGGTCCAACTGACTGAGAAAAGTATAACTTGGTTTTGAAAAATGCTCAGGATTGAGAATTTGGGTAAAGCACACACTGCACACTTATAATAATCCTGGGGTATTTTTTTAACATGAGCCTGATAATTAGAATATTTTAAGGGAAGATAAGAGTAGGAGTAAATAGTCATGATGCACAGAGAAGTCATTTAAAGTGCAAAGAAGTTAGAATACAGACTTTCACTGTGGATTCTGAGGTGGCCCCAATGGTCTGACATAGATTTGACCAATCACCACAGGAAATGAGGTTATCAGGCATGCAGAGTATATGGAGCAGAAAAACACTGGGATAAGTTCTTAGCAACTAGAGCAAGAAAGCCAATGTCAGCATCATTGAGTTAATATTCTTGGCTACCATGGATAGCAGAGGCTGAGTGTTTAGTGTGAACTGTCGCGTTTGCAATTGCACCAGACCCAACCTTCTGAGCTGGGTTTTAGAACTCAAAACTCTAATCTAGACTCATTAATTAATTAAGGTTTCAATGTACCGATTGAAAGTCTCTCGTGTGCTCCAGGTATCATTCTAGATACTGGGTCACCAAGGCAGAAAAGTGATAAGCAGACTAGTTAGGGAGATAGACACCAGGCAAATGAAGAATAGACCCCACATTTATCAAGTGTGTACATTGTGCCTGTCCTAAACCTAGTATTAAGCTCTTATTAATCAGTGCAGTCCTCTTCAAAACCCATGAGTGTAGGTAAAATGATTATCCCACGTTTGGAGGGAGAAACTGAGTCATAGAGCCTTGCCCACAGGTATTAAGTTGGAAAGCCAGGATTTAATCCACACAACCTGATCTCAGGATCTATATTTAAAATATCTACACTAGTTTCACACTTTGACAAATAAATAAGAACAGTATCAAACAGCAATTCTTCTCAGCGGAGAACTAAATATAGGATGATGAGATAGAGAGTGGACTGAGTGGCCAAGAAAGGCCCCCTGAAGGGTGACATTGAAGCTGAGCTTTAAATAACAAGATGCTACACAAAACATTTCAGTTTCTTTATCATTCCTTCACTGGCGGACAGTATTTTTTTAAGGCTAATTTAAAATAGAAATTAGAATGAAGGCAAAGGTATTTTCATAAATATTATTTAACTGTCTTTTACCTCTACCCAGAGAAGAAAGGAGATGAAAAGGAAGGAGAAATCTTACAACTTCTGATCTAGCCCTTAGCTTATTCAGCTTTGTTACATGTGACCAGAACTACAGATGGCAGTTTAAACAGTTTTTCTAGGCTTGTAGGCAGACTTGCCAATAAGTGGGTGTGCTTTGTGAATCCCCAAGGAGTGAGTTGTGAAGCTATCTATGCTGAATGGCTCACCAAATGTTTGTATTTCCTCTGTTGTGTGGGAATGATTTGTTAGATCATAACCACAAGCCTGAACTGACAGTTCCAGTTGTTGGGTCCACTTTATAAAAACTGGGTGATGTGGATCTCTCTTTTATTTGTGTTTGTGGTAATGCCTCTCTTATCTGTCTACACTGCACTTTGGGAGTTCAGCCTTCAGAATTCTTCTTCAAGTGTCAGGTAACTTTTGTCTGGGCACAGTGTTCTAGCTAACACACACATATGTATGCCACCACTTTAGAAAGTTCATTGAAGTGGAGTCAAGTTTCTATCTATCTATCATCTATCGATCTCTATTATCTATTGTCTATTCATCCATCCATCCATTCATCCATTCATCTTAACTACTAAAATCAGCTTAATGATTATAATTTTCATGCAGAACAATGTATACTAAAATATTTCATATTATTTCTGGACTCAAAATGGAGTTAGAGGTGGGAAGACTAGGTGAATGGGTTCTAATAAATTGAAGATTGTTTACTTAATCTCTCTATATATCTGTTTAGTTTAGTTTAGTGACTGCAGAGTCCAAAGAATATTTCTTTCTAAAAATAACAAACAAAAAACTCCTCCATATGAGAAAAGGTGTATTCTTTCTATGGATTCAATTGCTGCTTTTAAAAATAGCCTTTAAATGTAAGTAGCAAATTAAATCGGTCTTATAATGAGTGGGAACTGGTGTTGAAAATGAATTGCTCAGAATTATATCAGTCAGGAAAAATTACATTAACATTTCATTATACATGAGACATGATAAAAGTCTCTATGACTTTAGAAAGTATGATTGAAAGGCCATTTCTTCCTTAAAGTCCTGATGATATGATGTCTGTAGAAAAGATCTCCAAAAAAGATCCCTGTTGGGATTGTAATCTTATCGTATTCCATCTGATCACAAGGGCATTTACTCCTTTTAACCTATAAATTTAAAATTAAAAATAGTATGATTCAGCTTACTATAATACCTTGCTCTGGGAGAATTAATACAATATCTTCCTACCTCCTTCTTGCTTTATATTTTAATGTTAAGAAATCTTAAATTATTTCCTATTGTATACACATGAAAAAGCTTTAATATACTGAATTACATAATCATTTTAAATATCAAACAGTTGTAGAATTAATCCCAAACCTATTTTACATGGTAATAGGCCACATGTTTTTAATCATTGCCCCTCTTTTAATCAGTGTATAAACTCCCTGAATGATTACATACCGTAGCTACATAAGAAGAATATATAGTATTTTCAATTTATTGGTTGTCTAGGATATCTGTTTGACTTAATTATTAATAAAATATTGTAATGAAACTTAATGTCTCTGGGTACACTTAACCTGTATATTTATTTAAAAAGACTTTATCCTATTTGAGTTTTCTTTTTATTTAATAATAAGAATAAAAAGCATTTAGTGGGACTAAATTATTTTAAAGCTATCTTAAATAGTATCCAGAATTTGCTTAAACAATTTCTGCTTAATAACTAGTTTGCATCAAGGAAGTATTACAATAATTCAGTTAAGCTACCATCTCTCCCACTTTCTCTCTCTCTCTCTTTTTTTTTTAAATAGTTGCCAGAGGGTGAATGCAGTTGTTAGAAAGAGATGGAGAGAGAGGGAGAGGGAGAAATCACCCCACAATAGGCCCTGGTCACACCACAATTCCTTCTCTGTTTCTCTCAGTTAGGATTTTGGGCATGTATCCACATGGGGTGTTTTTCAAGTCACCAGTGTTGTGATTCCAACTGTGGTCAGCCATGTGGGATCTGTTTCCCTTAACCATTAGACAACAGGGTCAGCCCTAAACTAATATATGGCAACTTAGATATACAGACCTATGATTTAGGATTGAATTAGGGAGCAATTTGACATCATATATTAACATTAAAAATATGCATACATATACCCTATCAAATTCATTTCTAGATTTATAGCATAGGGCAGCAATCTCTAAACATGTTGATTTCAGAACCCCTTAATGTTTATAAAAATTATTGATATCAGAGATACAAAGACCAACATCCAAGACGCTTGGCTTGAGCTCATTAGCAAGACCACAGCCCAGCTTGCTGTCAGAGAGGAGGGGTTCTCTGGACGTTAGGAATCAATACCTGGTTCCTGTAATCCCAGAAATAGAGGGAGCAACAGGGAGACCCTGTAATCCCAGAGTCAGAAGGTAGGAGCTGCTGTCCCATGTGTGTTGACTCTGTTGTGCCCCTCACCCACCCAGGAGCAAAAGGCAGGCCCAAGCCAAGAACAGTATACTGGAAATCCCAGACACCATTAAACAGCTGGATACCCACATAATAGGTATTCCAGAAGGTGAAGAGACAAGTAAAAGGCATAGAAAACATCTTTCATAATGTATTAGCTGAAAACTTTCGATATTTAGAGAGGCATGCAAAATCCAAATCCAGGAAATACCAAGGACACCAAATAGATATAGGGCATAGCATAACCAAATTGTAAAAATTAAAGACAATATTCTAAAAATGGAAAGATAAAAATGCCAGGTTACTTACAAAGATTCCCGCATTAGACTAACATCAGATTTCTCAACTGAAACAATGCAGAGTAGAGAAGACTGGGAAGACATATTTGAAACTTTGAAAGAAAAGCAACTTCAACAAAGAGTACTATACCTCTTTTCCCCCTTCCAAGGGGGAAAGAGAAATAAGATCATTCCCAAATAAACAAATGCTGAAAGAATTCACCAAAATGAAACTAGCTCTTCAGGAAATACTTAAGGGACTACTACACCAGAAAAACTAAAGGGAGACAAGTAGAAGTAAGAGAACATATAGCAGCTAGGAAAAAAATGATACGTCCACACATATTGATACTAACATTGGATGTTAGAACTATAATTCCCAACTAAAAGGCTGAAAATGCAGATTCAACTATTGTACATACAACAGGTTTAAATGCAAATTCACCAATTATTTGATAGTTACCTCCACAGGTTTTAATTTATATATTTATTATAACCATTACTCATTGCATAAAACTAGATAATAGAGGAAAAGCCCAAAATGTTCTAAGTAGCTGGATCTTTTTCTGTAACAAATTTTTGAAAGGTTAAAATCATGAACATTGTAAAGCCTATAAATCACTGGCTTTTACCATATTTTCACTTTTAAACATTTTTTTTCCAATTTAGTTTTGTTTTTGTTTTCTTGAGAACTTATTTCTTTATGCACAGTGTGGTACTATGGTCTTACAAGAACTCATAGTATACGGGACCAGCAGTTGGCGTAATGGCTATGTTGTTGGACTTCCATACAGTAGACTGCAGTCTGAGTTCTGGATCCAGTGGTTTAAACTTACGCTGGGCGTGTGTGTGCGTGCCCAAAATCCCGAGAGAAGAATGAAGGAGAAGGGATTGCAGTGTGGCCATCCCCCCTGGGGAGTGATTTCTCGCTTTCTGTCTCTGTCTTTCTGGCGAGCACATGAACCCTATAGCAAAAACCTTTCAAAAAAAAAAAAAAAAAAGAACTCAGTATGTGAGTAAAAGTTTCCTTTTTAAAATCTCTTCCTAATGAGCTAGGGTTATATATACGCAATTTTATGTACCTGTAACTTTTCCAGTGATTAATACCCACAGATTTTTTTCAGATTACAAACTCTCCCACAGTCTTCTACATGGAAAATTACACATTTTTCTTTTATTGGATATGTTAAGATTATCTTTGTTAATTTATGAGATCTTTTGTTGCCTGATATTTCTTTTAAGATTGTATTACTTGATTTTATTTTACACTAGGTACTGGGCACAGAGCAATCCTCCTTAATAAAGTTGACAGCTTTGCTCAGAACTTTGTAATAATGCACATTTTTTAAAAAGGTATTCATCTTACAGATTGTTCTGCACTCCAAATATACAATAGCTTGGAAAACAATGTTTAGAAAATAAAAGCCAATGTAAAAAGACAGATTAAAACAACCAGAACAGTACAGGTTTTATATGGCTCCGATGTTACAGTTTTCTTACCGCATCATCAATGTCAGAAATCTGTTCCTTTTCCTACAGCTGGTTCCATTGCTCCAGATTTAAAGAAACACCTTTTCTTTCTGGTTTCATTTCACCTCCTGGATCCACCCAATATTCCCGAATATCAGTTAGAGCTTTCCCTTTTAAATACTGAATACTGACATATCTCATTTTTCCAATTCGAAACACATTATCGTCTCTGCTGCTGCTGCTCTGTTTGGAAGATGACAGAGTTCTAGAACTTTCACCAGTCTTTTGCTTCTTTACAGATTTTTCTGGAGCAACTTGCTTTTTCCTCTTGAACTTCTTGTCAACTTCACTGTCACAATCACTGCCAGGAGAGCTTGATGAAACAAATTCCTTTGATTTAGGCATTGCTTAGCTCCAGCTCCTGGACAACCTTCTGCTCATTTGTTCCTCTTGCAACTCTGTTGCCTCATTTTTAATCAACATGTTTTTCTTTAGAACTGTATCTCACAGTAAAAAATGTCATAGACAATTCAGTATGTACTTTCAGAATAGTCATTGCAGTGGGTTTCCAATGTTCACAACATAATATAATGTTAAACGTTGAAGGTGGTGAATATGTCTATATCCTTGATTTGTTTATTATACACCATGTACATGCTTTTAAAGAGCATTCTGTACCCTACAGAGATGTGTAAGATTATTTGTAAACCATGAATTGCAATAAATATTCAAAGAGAAAAAATTGTTGGGCTCCCCTAATAGCTCTTGTTTATGTAAATTATATCTACCACATTACAATTTAAAGCTAAGGTATTAAAAGGATATCTATATCTATATATGTATATCTGTATATGTATATGTATATGTATATATATTTAATTGCCAGTGGGTTCATGCATCTGCCAGAGGAAAACACAGAGACAGAGAGAGCGAGAGGGAGAAAGAGAAAGCACCCCTCTCCCCATGGAGTGTGATCACACAGCAATGCATTCTCCTCTATTTCTCCATCATTTAGGGATTTTGGGTGTGCACACCCACAGGCCAGGTATGTTTTTCAAGCTACCAGGGCTGGGATTCAAACCACAGTAGGCCATATGGGATCCAGCTTCCCTAACCACTGGACTATAGGGCTAGTTCAAGACTGATTTCTTGATTAATTCATTTAGGGATAAGAATAACAAATGTATTACACATCAATATTCCCACATACCCTATGTACAGCCTCTGTATACTTTAAGTCATCTCCAGATTACTTGTAATACTTAATATAATGTGTGACCATGTAAACAGCTGTTACACTGTATTGTTCAGGGAATAATAACAAGAAAAAAAGCTTTCATGTTCTGTACAAATGCTACCATTGTAGATGGGGGAACCTATGGATATGGAGGACCAACTGTATGTATGTGTGTGTATGCATATACATGTATACACACACATACATACACACACACAGAAGTGGGGGGGAGGAGAGAGAATGTGGCACAATACAATGTCAACAATTTGGTAAACTAAATGAAGAAATTTAAGAGTTCTTTTGTATAGTTCTTACTGATTTTCCAAGACTGAACACTTGCAAATTGAAAGATCTATATTCAAAAACCCAAACTCAAACCATTTGGGCATATTTATTCCACAGCTGCACAGGGACAGAGGCATATTGTAGCAGGCATAGTCATCGTCTGCATGATTTCTGTCTTTGTGAACAGGGAAGAAAATATCGGGAGCAGAAGAAAAACAATTTATAACATTTAATTTTAAGGGATGAACATTATGACACTAGCATCCCAGACGTTAAGAAAACACTTTGGGGAACTAGCATATGGCATAATAGTTATGTGACTGGACTCTCACAGGGTTGACTGTGGTTCAAGTCCCAGACCTGGTGGCTTAAAACTCACACTGGGCGCATATGTGTGCATGCCCAAAATCCTTAGAGGAGAATGGAGGGGAAGGGATTGAGGCATGGCCATCCCCCCCCCGGGGATGATTTCTCGCTTTCTGTCTCTGCCTCTTCCTGTCTCTCCAGCAAGTGCATGTACCCTACAGCAAAAATCTCTCTCTTAAAAAAAAAAAGAAAGAAAGAAAAGACTTAGGTTAATGTAACCCAGACATATGAAGGTGGTCAGCTTAACAGGAACTGTCAATGTGAATCAGTAGATGCTATATAATAACAACAAAGGTAAAGAAAAGTAAGTGACAATATGTAAGAATTCCAGAACCATGAGGACTTAAGGTTTCAAGAATAGATTAGGTGAGACTGGGAATTATTTTGTGACTATATGAATAAATTATTTATATGTAGTTATACTTAAATTTAAACTTATTGTTTAATGAAGTAGACTTAATTGTTTAAAGATATGATTTCAGTTATTTTCAACTTAGAGACTCTTTGATGTACTTACTATGTTCAATGCTAAAACAATTTTGTCAACTATTGCTACAAAATATCTGACCTACATGAACTGAAGTAGCATTTATACTGAAGACCCTAATTCTTGAAGTGGGCAGACCAAGTCAACAGTGCCCACTGCAGAATGTTGCCTGGACATGGCCTATTTTCTTTGAGTGTATTTACTATTATAGATACATTTATGATGTTTGCTTGTCCACAACCCCCCTCAGAGAATTTAGTGCTGGAGTATCAATGGGAGACAGTGGTTTCTCCCACATCAACCTGGAGTGGGTATCTGACCCCTCCCACATCAGTGTGCAGTCTATAGACAATCTGCAGGTTGTAAGTAAGCTGGGCCAATACTTCATATAAACCTCCCTCTCTCTACACCAATTTGAACTGAACTGGTAAGATGTTAAGCTTTTACTCAAGTGGTGATTTCAGAGAAGCTCTAAGTAAGGGAAAGCCCAGAGTGGCTCATGGTTAAACCAAAATTATAAAGGAATACAAGCTATCAGAAGACAGAAACAGCCAGGTTCTAATGAAAAGAAGGGAACAGATATACCCAGAGAAGCAGAGACATCATAAACTAGAGAGTACTCATGTGATCCTTAAAAAAGACTACAGAGGGGCCAGCAGGTGGCATGGTGGTTAAGGTGATGGACTCCTACATGGTTGACCCTAGGGTCTGAGTCCTGGACCCAGTAGCTTGAAAATCACACTGGCCATGTATGCATGTGTGCCTAAAATCTTGATAGGAGACTACGGGGGAATGGATTGTGGCATGGCCATCTTCCCTAGGGGATTATTTCTCACTATCTCTACCTCTCTCTAGTGAGGTATGGCAAAAAACTTTAAAAGAGAGAGAGAGAGAGAGAGAGAGCGTGAGAGAGAACGTGAGTGAGCATAGAAAATACCTTGTGTCTGGAACTATACACTCCCTGATGGCTTCAACCCTAGTCCAGATCCCATATCCTTAGTGAGCAGGTTTCTGTTCTTATGACCAAACAAGCCCAACAGTGTACGACTGACTATTGGGTTAATTTGTGGTTTTAAAATTTACATATTAACAACAGCATATTATTTACATTCATACATTATTTAAATATCCTATTTGCCCATGACATTTTTATGGCCTCAAATAGAAAAAAATCCTAGAAAAAGCAACTTTTAAATAGAAATACAGAGTGAAGTGATGATTAGGAGGGATATGGACCTTCTTACTTTAAAAAGAGACATTAAAAAGGAAGTGGCTGTTTATCTAGTTTCTGGGAAAATAACTAAATCTGGGGTTTTGTTTGTTCAGCTGAATGATTAGAGTGCAGTTTGCTACTGCAACCAGACCGAGGATGGTCTCCTTAGCAGATCAGCTGGTGCTTTGCTCTAGATGCAGAGCTGACGATATGGACTATAGACTGGAAGGAATTTTTCCTTTCCTGTCAAACAAATTTCATCAATATTTCACACTAAAATGCTGGTGATCATCGTGGCCACGATGCTTTATCTCCTTCATTTCTCTGTCATGTCATCATTTTGGTCAGGCATGCAAATATTCTTGGAGTGTTTTACAAGCCACCAGGGCTAGGATTCAAACCATGTGGTTGGCCATGTGGAACCTAGCTCCCTTAATCACTAGGTTATGGAGCAAGCTAACTTACCTTTTTCCAAAATGAACTCTAAAGCTTGATATTGAGCAGCTTATCTCTTTTTCCATATATCATATGCAATGCATATATTGTTATTATCAACAATAATCTTTTGGCACATTTAGTTATAAACAAAAGAGTAGTTTTGATTTTTTTGAGGGCTTAGTATGTCCCCGTCATTGTGCTAAGTGCTTTGACTACTTTAGTTCATTGATTCTTTGTGACACCTTTGTGATGCAGGCATTAATACCCACATTTTCTTAATTGCCAGAGGATATGTGTGCTTGTGGGAGAGAGAGAGAGAAAGGGAGAGAGAGATAAAGAGAGAGAGAGAGAGAGAATCCCCAAGTGGCACATGGTTATGTGGCAATCCTTTCTCGTCCACTTCTCCATCCTGCTAAGATTTGGGGTATGCATGCACATACATCCAGCATGTTTCTGAAGTCATAGGGGCTGAAATTTGCACTGTGGTTGGTCATATGGGATCTGGCTCCCTTAACTGTTAGGCTATGGGCTGGCCTGATACCCATATTTCATAGATACGAAAACGGATGTTTCATCAGTACCCATATCAAGATTCCGAATTCTGGACCTGGTGACTTGCTTTTTCACTTTCTGTTTCTCTCTTTTTCTGTCTCTCTCTGGCAAGTGCATGTTATCAAATTAAAAAAATAATAATGATTAATAATGATAAATAAAATTAAATAATTTTAAACAGATGATAAAAATTGGCCTATTTTACATATCATATAATCTACCGATTTAAAGTATATATTATAGCAATTTTTGGATGTTCACAGAGCTGTGTGACCATCACAATTCATTTCACAACATTTTTCATCATTCAGTGAAGAAACTCCATAACTATATTAGTAGTCATTGCCCACTTCACTCTCCATCCCCAATAAATCTTTATTACACAAAAATTTCTTATTTTGTATATTGTGCTTTTCCTCCTTATCATATTCATCTTTTCCTTGACCATATTTAGAATACCTGATAAAAATTCTTTGCCTTCAATTCCATCTGATTTTATTGACTAATTTTTCTCCTGGTTTTAGATCTTACTTTCCTGCTTCTGCGGGTATTTCTAGTCCATTCTGATGATCATGAATTTTATATTGCTGGGTGTTTGGTTTTCATTGTCTTCTTTTAAAGGGGCTGGTCTTTGTTCTGGTTGGCAGTTAAGTCACTTGCTATTTGTTTCGTTCACTTTGAAAATTGTTTAAAGTTCTGATAGGACAAATCCAGAGTAGCTTTTATTCTAAGGCTAGTTTAGCTCTACTACTAAGGCATGGTTCTTCTGGGGTATGGACTGAATGCCGGGATATTCAGTGAAAGTTCTCCAGCTGCCTCGTTGGAAGTCACTCATCCTTCATCCTGTGTGAGCCCTAGGGATCATGTAGCTGGCAGCTCCCTGGTAGTTCATGGGGTTTCATTTTGCATATGTGTAGTTTAGAGTGCAGCAAAGACTTCATAGGATCTTTACACACATTTCTGGAACTTTCTCTCTAGATAACTCCCTCTTTCCTAGTACTCGACCCCAGAAATCCTAGCTGCATCAACCTCCCTGTCTCAACTCAGGGAGGCCATGATGGGTTGCTTGCCTTCCCTCTCTCTGTCCTTTAGTCTGAAAAGTGCCTCTAGGAGCAAATCCAAGATTATTTTAGGGCTCAGTTGATTTTCTTACTTTTTTTCATGATCATAGGCATGTGTGAACTCTTGTGTAATACGTGAAATAGCTGTTTTATATATTTTACCCTGTTCTATAATTGTTTGTTGCTGGACATACAATTTAGTGCTAGTTTCTCTGATATGGCCAGAAGTTTCTAAGATTTTATATATATATGTAATATATATATATATATTGTACACACACATATATACACACACATGCATATATACACACACATATATATACATATACACACATACATATCTGAATTTATGAATTTTAGGAATAAATCATTTTAGGAATAAATCTATTGAGAAAAATGAATGATTTAATGTGAATATACAGTGTGTGATTAAAGAGAATACAATAAAAATGAGATATATTAAAATTTGTATTGTTAATAAGTAATAATGGTTCAAGTAAAAATACACTTTTCCTAGGAACAGAATCTGTCAGGAATCAAAATTTTTCAGGAATTAATCTATTTGTCCTTGGGCTTTAACTCATTTTATTTTCAAGAAAGGATACATTATTCATATTATTATTATTTTTTTTTACTTAAAAAATCTTTTATTGGGTACATTTGAGGTTTACAAAATGTTGAGGTAATTTTGTGTAATAGTTTTTAGCTTCTATTACCACACAAATTAAAAAATTTTATGTTAATCATTACTCAAATTATTTTACATCCTAACAAACTTGGCATTCTTTTGCATGGGAATTTGATGATGACTAACTCTGTAAGAAAACATTTCTTCTTTGGGCATCCTATTTGAAGGGAAACAGCTTGGTCTTGTTTTGCTTTTTATATAGAACAAGGGTTCAGGATTTTGTTTATTTATTCAAGGTTTTATTTTAATGCTCTTTGCCAGTGACTAGAACTTGGGGGGTAGGGCAGAGTAGAAGTTGAACTAACAAATGTAAAAACTACTGTTAAGTACAGAATGATAAAAGGCCTGTCTTGCAACACAACAGTTAAGCTCTGTGCATAGGGAGCCTGATCCCACCTGATCAACTACGGTTTGAATCCCGACCCTGGCAGCTTGAAGAAACACTCTGGACATTTGTGCACAGGCCCAGGATCCTGACAAGATGGAGAAATGGAGGAAAAGAGGTTGTGGCATGACTAGGCCCTGTTTGGGGTGATTTTTCATTTTTTCTCTTTCTCTTTTTCTTGTGCATTTGCGTTTTCTTGCTGGCATAAAAAAAATGAAAAAATGATGAAGCCTATTTAAAGACTGTCAGCCCCAGTTTCAGTGACATAGGTGGTAGCATACTGATCTGCAGTGCTGGAAGCCATGTGGTTAACCGCAGATTCAGACTCTGATTCACCCTGAAACATGTGTGTCCAACATCCCGACTAGTGGGGGACCTTGAGGAAAGGAATCCTGTTGAGGGTGCCCCCCTTCTCTTTCGCTCATGCATTTGCTCTCTTTCTCATTAAATAAAATAAAAAAATAAACTTTAAAAAGTAATTTCAAATTCAAAAATACTTATCTCCAAACTCAGCAGCCATAAACATCATTTACCCTATAAGTCCTTGGTTTCTTTCCACTAGAGTGATTGATTTCAGCCAGTCATGTTTCTTTTTCTAAACCACCTCCTAGAATTGTAAGAAGAACCTATCTTTACTCTTTCTCCTCTGTAATTCATCAATTTAAAGGAGCTGAAACAATTTTCTGTCCTCCCACAATGAAGATGGTGTTGGTAGCTCAATATCATTAGAATGTATTGCTGGGGTGTTTTCCTGGGCTTCACATGGTTTGTGCTTATCCTTCCATGCAGTTTCCTGGTGTTCTGACAAGCCAGAGTCCTATCTTTGGACACCTCTGGTGTCTGGCCAAAAGTGGGGGGCAGGGGGAAGGCTATTTCAGAATTCTGCTCACCAAAATGGGCAACAGAATCCTATTTCCCCAAACGTTTTCTTCATCATTTTATTGTATGTGTGTGTGTCCATAGATACGTAAGAAAAAAATTTTGTACGATATACCAAGGTGCTAACAATGATTATCACTGGGCAAGGGGGAAAAGAAGTTTTTTGTTTGTTTGTTTTATATTTTCATCTTTTTGCTTGTCTGCATTTTTCTAACATTTCTACAAGGGTGCCTATCAAAAAGATGAGTTATTTAAAAGTGTTCTCAATAATAACATCAAAATGATAACCTCACGTGGTAAAGCACCAACAGAACAAAATGCCGACAGCATTTCCCACGCTATTGACTTTCTTACCAGTTGCATTAAATTCACTTAACATTTGTGTAAGGCAGATCCCTCGGTGCAGAGTAAATGCATGGCTCCTCTCTGCGTGTGCTGTGGGATGGCCGCACATGCAAGGTAGAGAAATTGACGGGGCGCTCATTACGGACTCGCAGCAAAGCCGCTTCCTCCCTGCATGAATTACTCATAAAAAAAAGTACAGACGATTCCTGCCATTGCTCCTGACAGCATTGAAATTCTTTTTAATGGGGGTATGACCTAGAACAAACCTTTGATATCTGATCATGATGATGGGCTGTTTATTTATTTCTTCTCTTTCATTTGCAGCTGGGGAGATGATTAATGTACCTACCTTTCCTGTGATGGCCTTTGTGTACAAGGTGGTGTCCTTGAAGGACATTCAATGTTTGAAAGTGCTGATCCATCTAATTTCTTCCTTCCAGGCTGTCTGGGGGAGGACACCAACAGTCACCCTCGAGGATTGCCCTCCAACCCATGTGGGAGAGAGATGATCGAAATGGGAGTGGAGAGGAGCGTTGCTCGAGTCTCAGGTGAGGACTTTTCTAGGTGATACAGGAAGCTTACACACTGTGGATGTCAGTGGCAGCGTGGTTCAGGTACGATGGTGCCACATGGTGCATGGCTGCCTGACACGTGGAGGCCTTTCACAAACACAAGCCAGGTGGCAACTGAATTTTTTGTTTTGTTAATTATTATTATTTTTTTAAATTTATTGTGATAAATTCCATGTAACCCAGCATTTGTCATTTTAACTTAACTTTTTTTGGTGGGCAGGTTTTTGCTATAGGGTGTGTGTGCTCGCCAGAAAGACAGACAGAGATGGAGAGACAGAAAGCGAGAAATCACCCCCTGGGGGGGGGATGGCCACACTGCAATCCCTTCTCCTCCATTCTCCTCTTGGGATCTTGGGTACACATGTACCCGCACCTGGTGTGAGTTTTAAGTCACCGGATCCAGGGCTTGAGCAGCGGTTGACTATGTGGTAGTCCAGCGATGTAACCACTACACCATCTGCTGGTCTCTCTTTCAGATTTTAATTTTTTTTTTAAGAGAGATTTTTGCTATAGAGTGTGTACGTTCCTTGAAGAGAGAGACAAAGAGACAGAAAGTGAGAAATCATCCCTGACAGGAGATGGCCATGCCACAATCCCTTCTCCTCCATTCTCCTTTTGGGATTTTGGGCACATATGTACTCATGCCCAGTGTATTTCAAGCTACCAGGTCCGGGACTCAAACTGCAGTCAACCATATGGGAGTCTAATGGCTAAACTACTATGCCACCTGCTGGCCCCTATTCTTTCTTTTGAGAGAGAGGGAAATACCTGCAATAGGGTCTCCTGCCATATTCCTCCACCCAGCCACGAACACCACAGTGCACATGTGCACATGCCCGGCATACATAGGTCATCGTAGGAACTGAATGCTGATCCTCCATGTACCTTTTAGCATTGAGGAGTACTGCACTACCACTGTGCCACTGCCATGGGCAGTGCCCTTTCTTTTAAAGACTGAATAACACCCTATTACACACCACATTTGGTCTATCTTTTCATCTACCCATGGATAGTCATTTGCTTTTACCTTGTGGAGAATAAGACCATGAATAAAGCTTCTATAAACATGGTGTATAAAATATGCATTCAAATCTATGCATTCAAATCTGTGCTTTCCTTTATTTTGACTATATACTCAGAAGTGAAAGTGCTGGATCACGTGGTAATTCTAGTGAACATTTTTCAAGGAACCACCCTACTGCTGTCCATCGTAATGGCACCATTTTACATAACTACCTATTTTTCTCCTCTTTGTGGTTGTAGTTTACTATACTTTGTTCTAACTCAGGCTTCAAATAGACTATAACTGAATTTTCTAGTCCATGACTTTTCAGTAACTTGAAGGCAAAAAGGACTTCTTAGAATTTTGGGATTTTTTACAAAATTTTGCATCTTAGTAGGATAGTCCTGAGGACATGATGGAGCATGAATAATCATGGATACATTAAGTCGGAAGGCCAATAATCTTATACATGATAAGATTATACTTATACTCCAACACTGGAAGATAAATGTCAGAAACTTAGAAGTGGGGGTTTTGGAGTCAGTAGGTGGAGTGGTGGTTAAAGTGGCTGGACTCCCACATGACCAACTGTGGTTCAAGTCCCAGATCTGGCAGCTTGAAACTCATGCTGGGTGTGTGTGCATGCATGCCCAAAATCCTGAGAGGAAAATGGAGGAGAGGGGACTGTGGTGTGACCATCCCCCTCGGGGAGTGATTTCTCTCTTTCTGTCTCTCTGGTGAGCATATCAGCCTTATAGCAAAAATCTCTCGATTTCTAGGCCATTTAATGCACCATTTTGAGGATATACCCTTTGTTTGACAGAAATTATGCAACGATAGAGGAAAAGTGAGAAGAATGAAGAGCCTGGAAGACATTAGCCATCTGTCATAGGAAGTAAGATTTATAGTGGGTGTCTCCATGGAATAAAGAGGAGAGAATGACAGTTTTCAAACTTTAATGCATTTAAGAATATTCGAGTTGTCTTTTGATTTCTGGGCTCCACTCTCAGAGATTCCCATTTACTAAGCTTTGTTTGAGGCTCAATACATCTGCATCTTCTTTTTTTTTTTTTTTTTTTTTTGTGGAGAGGTTTTGGCTATAGGGCACCTGCGCTCACCAGACAGACAGAGAGAGACAGAGAGACAGAAAGCGAGAAATCACCTCCCAGAGGGGATGGTCACGCCACAGTCCCTTCTCCTCCATTCTCCTCTCGGGATCTTGGGCATGCACGCACACGCGCCCGGCGTGAGTTTTAAGCCACCGGGTCCGGGACGCGAACCGCGGTCGACTACGTGGGAATCCAGCAACATAGCCATTACCCTAACTGCTGGTTCCCTATACCTGCATCTTAATAAGTGTCAGAGATAAATAATTGGGGGAAGATGATTCCCAGCAAGTTAAGATGCTGTCAGCTTGATTACATGTGTTAACATGGACAAATTCGTGGTATCCTGAATCAATAACTCTCAAGTACTGGGCTGTAAACTGTTGTAATCAAGTACTGGGCAGCTATTGCACCACTTGAAGGACTTTTACTTTAAGAGATACATGGGCTGGGAAAAGCAGATGGTGTAGTGGTTATGTCATAGACTCCCATATGGTTGACTTTAGTTCAAGTCCCAGAACTGGAGGCTTAAAACTCATGCCAGGTGTGTGTGCATGCATGCCCAAGATCCCAAGAGGAGAGTAGAGGAGAAGGGATTGCAGCGTGGCCTAGCCATCTCCTCTGGAGGGTGATTTCTTGCTTTCTGCCTCTCTGTCTGTCCAGCGAGCACCTCTGCCCTATAGCAAAACTCTCAAAAAAGAGATACATGGGCCCCAATTCCCAGTTTCCAGTGTGTGTGGAGTAATTCTTTACCTCCATTGACAATTTTGAAGGAGGTCCACTCTTCCTAGCTCTTGGGTGATGATTAAATCCAGCTGAGGACTTTAGACAAAAAAACTCAGGAGGGAACTGCCAAAACTAATAAATGCCACCTGGGCTTCCCCAACTCTTCAATTTTTAGGTAAACTTGACTAAAACTCAATACCTCAGTGTCTGCAAGCCTTGGACCCTTGTTTAAGATTAGTGCAAACTTTACGTTGTAGTTGCTCCCTGTGTCTCTGGGCTGTTTTCATGAATGCTGGCTTGCTACCTCAAGCAAGCAAGTAGCAAGACTTCAGTCTCTCTTAAATTTTCAAAAAGAAACTCATTTATGGATGTTTTGAGGTTTTTTTTTTTTTTTTTTTTTTTAACGGAATATACATTGTGTTAGTTAAGAGAGGCACCATATTGCTACATGGCAGTCGTCTGCCAGTTGCTAACTTCCCCATGCCATCTTCGGTTGTGTTTCAAAAATCCATGCTCTCAACATATGCCCTCCCTAACCAGTCGGCTCCCTGGGAATTGTCATAGGGATAACCATTCTCCATGAGTCTTGCCATCTACAGACCACCACCACCATTAGAATTTTAATAAGTTTAAATGTTCTATTTCATTACCACTAAATCTCTGGGCAGGGTGTTATGTTAAGATGGTGAAGATACTATTTGTCCAGGATTTAGATTCCCAAGACCAAACAATAGAACAATCACCAAACCATTGTCAGGATGATGACATGGACAGGTTATTCCCCATCAAACTGTCACAGTTAGACTCAACTCCCTTTTTTATTCCAAACCAAGAGTGGTCTCCTTGAGATCCAGACCACAGCACATGGAATCAGACAACTCCTTTAGTCTGGAGTAGGCTGTCCTAAAGCTGGAATCAACATGGCTGAGTAACCTCTCAGGTTTGTTTCTTTTCATGCTAATGTCCAAATCTTAATCCTATATATTAATTTTTTTCCAAAATTTTTCTTTGTTGAGAGAGAGAGAAAGGAAGAGGAACTTTTGACAGGGTCTTGTCACACTCTGATTTTCCCTCCAGTCTTCCAGCAAACCAGGATTACAGGCACACCTGGTGTGTTTGGGTTAACTGGGGAAGAGAAAATGGGGTTTCCCATATGGCTCCAGTGTCTCACAGTGGCATCCTATCGCCTGTGCCACCATGGTTGGCCCTCTCTATGTTTTTTTAACCTTCAGATTGTAGGATTACACTAAGAAACAAAGAAAGAGAGTATTGGCCCCAGTAATGATTTATTTACATTAATTTTGCTCATACTTTGGGAATTGTAAATATCCCAGCTAATATCTTTGGATTAGATCCACCCACATTATCACTTGATTTCCCAAGACAAGGGGTGGGATGATGGAAGAGAGTAGACTGGAAAAGGAGTCCCCGTAGAGCCATTAATCAGTTCCTTAAGCTGCCATAGCACTCAGCTCCTAATATTCAATGCAAACAGAGGAACATTATTCTAGCTAAAGGTTGACTTTCTACTTTCCCTGCAACTCACCATCTTAAGCACTGAACTTTGGGAGAATAAGAATTTATAATCAATACTCTAACTCCCTTTTTATTTGGTTGAGTTACAGGCATTGGTCATGTTGGACCATTCATTCAGTCAATACATTGCATTAAACAACTATTGTACTTAGCAAA
This sequence comes from Tupaia tana, assembly GCA_026018925.1. Classification (NCBI taxonomy): domain Eukaryota; kingdom Metazoa; phylum Chordata; class Mammalia; order Scandentia; family Tupaiidae; genus Tupaia; species Tupaia tana. Next base: position 21,328,629 of record JAKSZU010000017.1, read on the forward strand.
ATACTAATTTTATTGAGCGACTATTATGTATTCACTGTGCTAAGCACTGGATATATAACGATGAGTTAGACAAGCAGACATAGCACTTGCTAGGATGGTATCAGAGTCTCTAAATATGAACAAAACATTGGGTTGTTAGAAAAGTCATGGCATATTTTCATAGGCAAAAATGTGTAACGACTTTTCTGATGATAATTAGAAATTGTGAATATGTGTCAAGAAGAAACTAGGCACAAAAGGAACTGAGATAGAGAATAAGAGGTAATACACTTCACAGACAGGGTCATGACCCTTCTAAGGAGGTGATGTTGAAGCTAAGACCTAAAGGATGGGGTGATCACGTGGAGATGCAGGGTGCCTTTAGGCAGTTTCCTAGGCAAAGACCCTGAGGCCAAGCAGCTGATTGACCTGGAAGAGAGGGAGGGAGTGGCAAGAAATAAGGGTGCCCCGACTGGCAGAGTTTGGAACACACCAAATCTCTGAGGCCATGGAGAAGAGTTCTAAGCTGGGTAGAGGAGACAGGAGAGGTATAGGGCTCGAAGCAGGAAGGCTGAATAGAAGCTCACTAACTACCCTGCAACAACTTTCAGTGCTGAAGTTTTCACCATTGATGGCAATTTATTATTTTTAGACATTTTCCTTAGTTGACTACCCCTTTTTTTTATTCCGAGGATTGTGGGTTTCTTTTTAATGAATTATTTTATTTAACTTTATGTATGTATTTACTTATTTCAATCTGACCAGAGAGGGACAGAGCAAGAGTGAGAGAAAGAAAGTGAGAAAGCAAGTTGCCAGGTCTGGGACTCGAACTGCAGTTGGCCATGTGGGAGTCCAGCACTCTTAACCAGCACCATGCCACTTGCCAGCCCAAGGATCTTTTATTAAAAATTATTTATTTTATTTTAATTAATTAATTATTATTATTATTATTTAGATTTTGCTATAGGGCACATGTACTCAGAGACACACAGAGAAAGAGAGAGAGAAAGTGAGAAATCAAGCCACCAGGTCGAGGACTTGAACAACAGCCATGTGGGGGACCAGCACCCCAACCATGACGTCTCCTGCTCCCCCAAGGACTATGTTTTAGAATTTGTATAGTGCCTAACAGGTAGGTGTTAAATATCTGTTGACCACATGGATGTCTTATACGCCCGATTAGCTTGAGATACAGTTATTGTATCTCCCCGTACCCTGCAGAGTGCTATGCATGAGGGGCGTGGGGAAGATTCACTAAACGAATCTTCCTGCAAGAGGAACACATAGAGAAGAATATTTCCATTTGGCATTTTCTCTCATGTTACCATATTTCTTACCTGAATAGAGTTTGGAGCATTGTTCGATGAATTATTCATTTCAGCATATACCCTGTAAAACATCTAATGTTTCCAGCCTTTTGGGACCATGAGGCTTCCCCAACCAGTATTTAGAGTAAAATCTCGGTGGAAACACTTTACCAGTTTACCCCCTTAGCACTTTTTCAGTTCTTGGCTCATGTGACTAAGGAGGCCAAAATGCTCTTCTGGGAATGCATAACATGGATATATTTTTTTTTACTGTTGCAGCAGAATTGTTTTGAATACACTCGGCCATGAGGTTAAAGCTCTCCACAAGGAATACAGGAGCAATAATTCTGCTGCCCTCTAGCCGAGCGCCGAAATCCCCCTGGAGTGCTGGCATTACCCTTCAAGACTGGTTCTGAAATGACTCGACGCTCTTCCCTGTCCTTTCTCTTCCTATTGAAATTCCTCCAGAATGCTAACTGTAACCTTCAGCCAGATGCCAGAATAACTTTTATGTTCTAGAAAGGTTCCTGTAACAATTTATTACACCAAGCAACACAAGCTTACTTTTCAGAGAAGAGGTCTGATAGGAGCAGCTGATCAAAATTGTGCTCCTGGATATCCTGTGGTGATTTCAGCTTTATTAATAACGCTGAGAAATGACAGGAATTGTGGAAGGACCAGCACGACTATATAAATAAGAGGGTTGGATTTCCTTTGTTGTCTGCAACTACCATGACTGTTTCCCCCCCTAAGTATTCTTTTCAGAGAGACTGTGCATTGGGGTTCTGCCCCAATACTTACATTGATAAAAGCCAGTGAACTTGGTCAGAAACAAAATGTGTCCCCATAAGCTAGCCCCACACTTGAACGCCACACAGAAATCAAATTATATTTTTAAATTCAAAAGCATGGGACTACATATATTTTTCATACACTTACTAATTCCTTTATTCTGCACATATTTACTAAGCACCTACTATGTGCCATTCAAGGCACTAAAGATACACAGTGGACAATAGAGGTGGAATTTTCTTTCTTTCTTCTTCTTTTTTTTTGGAGAGGCTTTTTTGCTACAGGGCACGTGCACTCGCCAGAAAGACAGAGAGAGACAGAGACACAGAAAGCAAGAAATCACCCCCCCGGGGGGGATAGCCACACCACAATACCTTCTCCTCCATTCTCCTCTCAGGATCTTGGGCATGCACACATACGTGCCTGGCGTGAGTTTAAGCCACCAGGTCCAGGACTCAACCGCGGTTGTCTACATGGGAGTCCAGCGACATAGCCATTACGCTAACTGTTGGTCCTGAGATGTGGAATTTTCAATGTAGCAGGGCTGCAGTTGTACTTGTAATTTCTTTTGGAAACACAATCAGAATCAGTAAGTTTCATATGCCCAAACATCTAAACTCTGCTGTGAGGTAGACAAGTTTCCTAGGTCTGTTGTCGTCGTCTCCTTCTCCCTTCCTTCCTTCCTTCCTTCCTTCCTTCCTTCCTTCCTTCCTTCCTTCCTTCCTTTCTTTCTTTCTTTCTTTCTTTCTTTCTTTCTTTCTTTCTTTTTTTTTTTTAAAGAGGTTTTGGCCTTAGCGAGCATGTGCTTGCCAAAAATAGGTGTCGATTCCCACAGAAGTTTCTAGGGGAGCTCCTTCCTTGCCTTTTCTAGCTTCTGGTGGCTCCTGGTGTTCCCTGACTTGTGGTAGTGTCGATCCAATTTTTTCCCTCTGTCAGCTTCACTTGGCCTTCTTCCCTGTGTGTCTTCACATGACCTTCTTATGAGCACACGAGCTATTGCCTACAGGACATACTTGAATCCAGGCCTTAGCTTAACTGATTGCATCTGCAAATAGCTTGTTTCTAAATAAGGCTGCATTCTGAGGTTCTGGGGAAATATCAATTTTTGAGGGACTCTATGTAACATAGTCCAATAGTAGGATTATTTCCCCAAAACAATTTAAAGTTTTTCACATACATTTGTTAATATATACACTCACATGTGTAGAAAGATACTTAACGTCTGAATGAAATCTCATTATATACTCTTTTAGTCTATCATTATTTTTATTCTTTCTCTTTGTTTGCCTCCTCCTTTTTAATGTCCCCTTATTTTTCAGCCTCTTGCCATGAGATAACCCATTCTAACAGTGCAGCATATCCTTACATATCGGTTTATTATCATATAATAATATACAAATACATACACATATAGAGATACATATAAATATGCTTAATGTTTGGAAGGCATTTTTTAAAAAGTGAGAATGTGTTACTTACACATATCTATCCCTGGCTTTCTCTCTTGCCAATAAAATATTGCACCCAAATGTATTTCTAAGTTATTCTTTTTAATTTCTGTATAATGTTCTGTAGAAAGGTGGAGGGCAACATAGTCAACCAGTTCTCTGTAGATGGGTGTTCCCGGTGTTTGTAGCTTTTTTTTTTTTTGTCATTAACAAAAATGCTATAATAATTGTCTTTTTACACTGATGCTTATATTTCTTTCTTCATTTTAGATTTTTTTTTTTTTTGAGAGGTTTTTGCTATAGGGCACGTGTGCTTGCCAGAAAGACAGAGAGAGACAGAGAGACAGAGTAATAGAAAGTGAGAAATCATCCCCTGGGAGGGATGGCCATGCCGCAATCCCTTCTCCTCTGTTCTCTCTGGATCTTAGGCACACATGCACACACGCTAGGCGAGAGTTTAAGCCACCGGGTCTGGGACTTGAACCGTGGACAACTACATGGGAGTCCAGCGACACAGCCATTATGCAAACTGCTGGTCCCTTTCTTTTAGATTTTTTGCCATAAGGTGCGTACACTTGCGAGAGTTAGAGAGAGGGAATGTAAGAAATTACCCCTCTAGGGAGATAGCCATGCCTCAATCCTTTATTTTTTTCTCTTCTTGGGATTTTGGGCCCACACCCACATGTTTCTGGTGTGATTTCCAAACGACCAGGTCATGGTTGGCCATGTGGGAGTCCAGTGCCTTAACCACCATGCCACCTACTGGTTCCAGTACTTTTATTTCTAAGAGAGAGTGTTCTGGGAGTGGAATTTCTGAATGTGCATGTGGGTATAATTTTAACAGATTTTTTAAAGATTGCTTTCCAAAAGATTTTTATTTTTACATTTTTATTAGTCATCTCATGAGTACCTGTTTCCTGTATCTTGAAAGTACATTTGTTTCCAAGATAGTGAGATGAAAGTCCTACCTTACTCTTACTTTAATTTGCATTTCTCTGACTAGTTTCAAGACGGTGTTCTATATTAATTGGCTATTTGAAATGAACTTATCTGTGAATTGCTGCTACGTGTCTTTCTATTGGGTTAATACCTTCTTGTTGACTTCCAGGGGACCTTTGATAGTCTAGACATTACACCTTTGTTTCATGCCCCTCCCCCTCCCTAGCTGATCATTTGTTCATTGACCTTGTTCATACTTTCTTTTGACAAACACAAATTCTAATTTTTTATATAGACAAATGTATGCATTTTTTTCTTTTATAACTTCTGGACTTATGCTCTTGATTAAGGTCTTCCCTGCCTGTACGTGGTACATGTAATCTCTTCGATTCCTTCAAGAGAATTTTTCTTTCTATTACTCAGTTTTCCTATTCAATCAGCTTAACTGGTGGCAATAAGCGAATTTTCTATTCAGTCATTTTTAACTTCAATTAATCAGCAAATGGTATAATTCACAATGGATTATTGTCCAGAGACTAGCCAATTTCTTAGTTTGAGATTCTCTATACATGGAGTCCTGAAAATCAGTGTAGATTATTATAGAAGTTTAGTTTTATATTGTGAAATAAAAGACATCATCACAGTATTCACAATACTTTGCTGAAAGCTTTAAGACATTTGAGCTCTTAAAACATAGGGTCTATCAAAATACGATAATTTAAAAGGAATCATTAATGTGTCAATTTAAAGAATTCTGATTAAATTTTATGGATGGTGGCTACTCATAATAGCATATTATTTTGTTATTGTAATTTTTTAAAATAGTGAAAAAAGACAATATTAGTCCACACACGAGGAAATAAAACATGCAAATGGAAGGTTTGACAAACATTGAGACTTTTCTCACCTTGCCATGCAATTTTTTTTCCTAATTATAAAAGACAGTACATTAGAAATATTTTATATGGCTTATCTTCCTTCCCTTAAAAAAAAAAAGCCACAGATGATGGTCAAATTAATAAGGAGGAGACATGTCATATATTTATGGCAACTAAGCTGTGTTGGACGATCTTAAATTCAAATATTTTGACTAGTTGTTAAGCCATTTGTTAAAACGAAGCTTATGGTTTTGGGAGCCTGGCTGCTGGAGTAATAATAAAGTCACTGGTCAAATCATGTGGGTTCATGTACTAGCTCTTAGCCTTGAAGAATGAGTAGTTTGGAATAGTTGTGTAGTTTAATAGAAAAGCATGTGTTTTCTGGTCAGACAAAAGCGGTTAGTTTCAAAATTTAGGTTTTTCTACCTGCTTGCATTTAGGAAAGTACATTTTTTGGGGGGAGGTTTTTGCTATAGGGTGCGTGCACTCGCCAGAAAGAGAGAGACAGAGAGATAGAAAGCGAGGAATCACCCCCCAGGGAGGATGGCCACGCCACAATCCCTTCTCCATTCTCTTCTTGGGATCTTGGGCACGCACACACACATGCCCAGTGTGAATTTAAACCACTAGATCCGAAACTTGAACCGCGGTCAACTATATGAGAGTCCAAAGACATAGCCATTACGCTAACTGATGGTCCTGAGAAAAGTACATTTTTAAAACTTCTTGAACACTAATCTTTTTTTATCCATAAATCCTAGAAATTTATCTAGATTTTATGAGATTTAAAGATAAGATGAGACAATGTAGGGCTGTGTGGCGCGGTGGTTAGGGGAGTCAGATCTCACGTAGCCAACTGCATAGTTCAAATCTCCACCCTGGCAACTTGAAAAACACTCTGGGTACATGTGTGTCTCAAATCTTGAAAGGATGGAGAAATGGAGGAAAAAGGATTGTGGCATGGCCATGCCCCATTGGAGGGTGCTTTCTCCCTCTCCCTGTCTCTCTCTGTCTCTTTGTCTCTGACAGATAAATAAATAGGGTGTGTATACTTGCCAGAGAGACAGAGACAGAAAACTAGAAATCGTCCCCCAGGGGGGATGGCCACACTGCAGTCCCTTCTCCTCCATCTCCTTTTGGGATTTTGGGCACGCACACACACACACCAGGCTTGAGTTTTACACTGTTGGATCTGAGACTTAAACTGAGCTGGCCATGTGGGAATCCAGCGATGTAACCTTTATGCCATCTGCTAGTCCAGGTGCACTAGCATTTGATAACTAAGAACTAACTTAAATTTGAATTATTAATTCCAGGGAATTCTCTGAATAAGTGGATATAGTAATCTTAGTGACTTGAACTTTGAAAACGATTTCTATGGAAACTCATGAAGTATTTGTCATCATCATCATCATTGCTTCTTATTCTTTATCATCATATTTTCGTAATCACTGTATTAGGGTAATTTGGTTCAAACTTTGAAACTAATAGGAACAGAGTCTGCTTAAGAGAAAGTAATAGTGATTAGAAGGAGAGTGACCAGTTTTGACAGGCTACCTAGGACATCCAGGTCATGCATAAAGTTCAAGGTGGGGACAGGGATCTTGGGAGAAGCATTTCCCCAATACAATAGTCTTTCCAGGTTGCTTCTCTTGGAATAGATGAACCATTTTCTGTCTTACTATAATTCTAGTCAAGATTAAAATTCCAGGGAGTAAGTATCCGAATATTTGTTTTTTCTTTTCTTTTCTTTTCTTTCCTTTTTTTTTTTTTTTTTTTTTTTTTTTTTTTGAGAGATATTTGCTACAAGGTTAACGTGGTCACTGGAGAGACAGAGAGAGAAAGTGAGAAATCATCCACCGCGGGGGGGATGGCCATGTTGCAATCTCTTTTCTCCATTCTCCTCTTGAGGTCTTGGGCACATATGCACAGCATGCATTTCAAGCCACCAGATCTGAGACTTGAACCGAGGTCAGTCATGTGAGAGTCCAGTGCTTTAACTACCATGCCACCTGCTGTCCTTCCCTCCCCCCCAAATATTCTATCCAGGAAAAGAAAGAGAACCACTGGGACCCACAGGTGAATGATCATTTCCATTAAAGCTATCAGGACGTTACTACTAGAAAAAGTAGAATGGACACTGGTGAGTCAAAGTCAGTCAGTGAAGCAGGAGCACCTCCATTTTGAACTCCTCTCTATATTAGAAACTAGCTTTCTCCTTTTGCCTAGAGTAAACAGAGTGATTAATATTCCTACTGTCTTTGGCAAATAACCCAAAACTCCCTACCTTAAGATGTTCCTTAGTGATATAATAATCAATTGCCAAACCCCTTACCCTTGCCATAAAGGTCATTAAGATTGCATTGTGCTTAAGCAAAGGCCTAGAGATTATTAACCTGTTTGATCTGGTTTCTGTAACCACTTACACATAGGAATCTCCACTCTTTCCCCTTGTCACCTCCCACTCCTCAATGATTACTGCTCCTGCCAAAGGAGAAAGAGAAGAAAGGGGAAATGTCTTCTTTGGCAGGAGCAGTCAACCCAAATGTGGTTTTGCCTTTATAAATCACCTTCTCCCTACACTTGGAGCTGCTGCGGGGTTTTTGAGAGACATGAGTCCTCCCATAGTTGCCGGCCTATTAATCAATAAAGCTCCAATAAAGTATGTCCCCACTTAATATATACCGAGGGTCTGCACTCTAAATGTGTATATATATATATACACATATATATTTGTATATTTATGTATATATATATTTTTGAAACCATTCTGCTTCTGCTGTTAAAGAGTTTTAAATTTATACAAAATTATAAGACATATTTTGAACATTATCTTTAAAATTCAGTATTTTGAGATATTGAAAGTTGTTTGTAAACTGTCAAGAATTATGGAGTATGAGCTAAAATTTTTTGCTATGTAAAGTAAATGTTTGTGGAAAAATGTAAAAAAAAAAAAAAATTTGGCTATGTCTGGATGTCCTCTTATTTCTAGCTGATTAGATTATAACAAAAGGATACCCTCTTACCATTACATTTATTGTTAGGACTATTACTCACCATCACACCTTTATCCTCTTTTGCTGGAAGATTAAAGGAGAAAATCTGCACTCGAGATCTATCTTGAAAACATGATGTGAGAACTTTGGGCCAGGATGGAATTTAGGAGTGCATGGGACAGTAGTGAGAAGTCCTGGACAGAAGTAGAGATATTTCCAATTTGGACCAACTTGGGGCACTTGTTCATGTGTGATACGACATTTGAAAATCTGGGCTATTTTTCCTAAGAGGATGGGTGGACAGTCTATAAACCCGAGTTTTCCCAAAAGAGTTCCCCTCCCCGAAAGTCAGATTTCATCCCACCAAAAAGAGTTTTATAACTTCCTCTGAGGTCTCTACCAACAGGATGTGAAGACTCTTCTTTATTCCTTTGGTGAAGATCTGCTTCACCAAACATTTTACCTTGCTCAAAGTCAATGTCTCCATATTAATATTCTATTTTTTCTTTTGAATATTTTTGAAAAACAATGATTCGAATTTTCCAATCTTCTTATTTACTTAGGTAGTCAGTTACTATGCTCCGTGTCCTTTGGACATGACTGTAGAAAAGACAGGATAAACAGATGCCCATGGTTCTGAGCTAAAATTGGAAACATAGATTAAACAGTTGTGCAGATAATCATGGTTTTGATCAAAGTGTCTCGAAGGAGATATGCAGGGTGTGATGACAGTGTACATGCAATGGAGGACTAATTTAAACATGGAGGGTTAGGAAGGCTTCCCTTGGGACTAAAGTCCAAGCCGAGATGTAGAGACTGAGTAGAAGTTTGGGTAGTAGGGAAGAGTTAGGAGCAAACATGAAGGTCAGGAGGTAGGAAGCAGATTATCCTACTGAGAAACCCTAAAATGACAAGTGCTCCTGGGGCAGTAAATGAAAGACATTTCCCCTTTCTTCTCTTTCAATATTTGAGGATGTTTCATTTTAGCAAGTGTGCCAACACTTGACAACCTTTTAGGGAGAGAGTGGAGGGATTGGCAACCTTTTAGGGAGAGAGTGGAGGGAGAAAATGCAAGTACAGAAAGAAGAGGATGTTGGTTAATTTTGGTGCATGCACCATAAAAGCACTGCAAATCCAAAACTTGCCTCTCACTTCACCTCGATATTCTACCTCTTAAGCTGCAGTGACTACCCAGAGATGCAAGTAACATCCAATGTTTGCGTCATCCTCACCCTTTCAAAACCTATTTTAAGAAAGGTAATTTTTTTCTCTGTTGGATGCTTGGAGAATTTGCTAACAAGTCAGGCAGAGCAGTGAACTCTGTGTGTGGACACATTCCCTCTGGCCTGGTGTCTCCAGCGCAGCAGGCCAACTCTCTCTTGTCATTCTGAATCCTTTATTACAACAAAATATTATTTTAAAGCTGCACTAACAGTAATTAGAAGCAATTGAGTTTTATCAACTAACACAAACTGTGGGATTTCGAACTTGGACCTTAGCTGGTATTTTAATGAAGTGTGTGTTAACAACCCCAAATCTTCTGTCAGTCCAGCAGCCGAGTTGCATATACAGAGCTCTGATGGCGGGACCATGTGTTAACGCTCAGAGGCGTCAGGCTCATGGGCTGACTCCACACACCCACACTTCTCAGATCTGTCTCCCAAGTCCAGCTTTATTTTCTCCTCTCCTAACGAATAGTCTCACAAATTTCTTATACCATTTTGGAACTAAGGGTAATTGTTCCCATGTGTACATTTAAATCGCAGATATTTAGATGTTAATCACCATGACTTTAATTTTCTCTTTGCTCTACTGTCTCATTTCAGCCTGAGATGCTAAGAGAACACATGATCCAGAGTACTAGAACTTAGTACGCAGCTGGAGATAAGGAAGGGAAGAGAAGACAATAAAGAAGGAGAAGGATGCTTCCGACATTGAAACACACACTTTCAGTGGAGTGTCCTCCACCTAGCTGGAGGAAGAAGAGTGGTTTCTCTTTTTAAAAGAGCACATTCTGATTCTTGGTGAAAGACCATTTCCAGTCAAATATGTTCAAAGACTAACCTACAATTTCCTACAGAAGCTCACACAACCAAAACCAAGACTGTATCTACTATCATGGCGGACTTAACGCCTTTTAACAAAAGAAAGGCATGCTCCTATTAGGACACGCCTAAATTTTGTATCGTAGAATGGATCATAAACTTTGCTGACAGATTTTACCTAATTGATTTGAAATAAAATCTAGGGCTCTTGACTTTCTGCCAGTTGTTCCTATCATGATCACTTACTATATTTTCTTACCTAAAGAAGATAATATGAGTATCCAATTTCTAGTAGGTTTTATTCTTTTTTTGTTTGTTTTTTGTTTTTTGTCTTTTTTTGGGAGAGGCTTTTGCTATAGGGCACCTGCGCTCGCCAGAAAGACAGAGAGAGACAGAGAGACAGAAAGTGAGAAATCACCCCCTAGGGGAGATGGCCACGCTGTAATCCCTTCTCCTCCATTCTCCTTTTGTGATCTTGGGCATGTATGCACACATGCCTGGCGTGAGTTTAAGCTACCAGGTCCAGGACTCGAATTGCGGTCGACTACATGGGAGTCCAGTGACATAGCCATTATGCTAACTGCTGGTCCCATAGTAGGTTTTATTCTTGTAGAGGACATTGCCCAGGGTTTCTCTGGTGCCCTCACTTAACACATATGAAACTTATGAAGACAGAGTAGTTATTGCCTATAGGGCATTATTGTCTGACAGGGAATGAAAACTAATGGATACATGCTTTCTGAGAACTTTCCTGGTCCCTGAAAATCTCAAACTCTTAAGTTATCTTAATCTTGCAGTTTGGCAGAAACAGCTTCTCTGCCTGGAGACCCTGCAAAGATCTCACGTGAGGCAGATGTCTTATAAGATGTCCTGCTCAAGACCTGCCCTTGCCCCTCTCGTTGCTTCAGAATGGTAAAGCACGTTAGGTTTTGGCCCAGCTCAAGCAGAGAAATACCTGGTTGTCCTGGATAATGGGCTCAGGCAGTATGGACATTGAGAAATAGCTCATATTAATTTTCCCAATTTTCCAAGCTAACAAAATAGCAAGATACACAGGTTAACACTGGTCTCTTAAAGATGTTGGGAAGATTGTGTTCTTAACAGTGAAATACTATGCAGCCATTTAAAATAATATTTATAGGATCTAGCTGTGATGGTACACACTGCTAAAACTCTGTGATGAGTGTGTGAGGACCACATGGTAGGCCTGGATTGATTTCTTATCCAACCTAAAGGTTGGTGTGCACCTATAATCCCAGTGATTCGGGGAAGTTCAAGGAGGAGGACAGAGGCAAGGGGAGACACTGTCTTTTAAAATATATATATTTAGAGACTAGTAGATGGCATAATGGTTACGTTGCTGGACTCCCATGCAGTCGACTGTGGTTTGAGTCCCAGACCTGGTGGCTTAAAACTCACACTGGGTGCATGTGCATTTGTGCCCAAAATCCCAAGAAGAGAATGATGAAGGGATTACGGTGTGGCCATCCCCACTGGGGGATCATTTCTCATTTTTTGTCTCTCTGTCTCTCTCCTTCTCTCTGGCAAGTGCATGGCCCTATAGCAAAAATCTCTCTTAAGAAAAAAGAAAAAAAAATTGTATCTATAAAGAGCTTTGATATAAGATTAAGTAAACAAAGAATGCAAAATAACGTGCATTCAGATATGTAAAAAAAAATAATGCAAAGGAAAAATCCCAGGAGGATATGTTATACGTTATTAACAGAATTGTTCCAGGTGGTGGGACTCAAGGATTATTTTCTGTTCTTCAGTGACTTTTCTTTGTTTTTCAAATGTTTTGAAAACAAGCTTATATTACCTTTACAAGGAGTAAAATACTTGAAAAATGTCAACTAAACATGGTTGTGCTTCTATCTCCTTTTTCTTCTAAAAGTCACAGGTATCAGTCCAGAGGTTATAGAAAGAATATACAATACAATTGAGTCAATCAAAGTTAAGTTGCTTCTGAGCAAATTCTGAGGTCAAGGACATAGGTTAAATCCATCGTTGATTCCTTGGTAAATTTTAACATATGACAAAACCAGACAAAGCACCATTTATAAGGGAGGTGTGTGGATTATTCATTCCATATCCACCAAGACTATAGACAAAGCAAACCAAAGCTCACATCCTAAGGATGGTGGGTGGATTGCAAAGGACATTGTTTTCTGCTTGCCATTACCAAGCATGGAAGATTATATAGGTTATGTATATTCATGACTTTGAAATTAGTCATATCAGTTTCTGACCTCACTGATTTTTCAAAATCTTTTTAAAAGTCACTTCAGGACCAGCAGGTGGTATGGTGGTTAATATGCTGGACTCCAATATAGCCAGCCATGGTTTGAGTCCCAGACCTGATAGCTTGCTTTTTGACTTTCTTTCTTTCTCTCTCTTTCTCCCTCTCTGGTGGGCACATGTGTCCTATAGTAAATTAAAAAAAAAATTAAATTAAATTAAATAAATCATTCTTTAAAAAAAGTCTCTTTCCATTCCTCCCTCATTCCCTCCCTTTTACCCCTCTTCCCTTCCCTTTCTTCCTTCTTTTTTTTCCTTTTCCTTCAACCAGTGAAATTCTTTCATACAAAAGCTTCTACTTACTAAGTTGCATTACTCAGTTGAAACAAAACTTGAGAAAATTCTTTCAGATCAATGCTCCTTTAGAGAAAAAAAGAAGTCTGACCCAGATAAGGATTTAGGAGGAAAAAAAAAGTGCCACCTGAACGTATTCTACTGGATTTAACACCACCACAGGGCTAAATTAAGAAAGATGCATTTTTTTTCTCATCCCAATAAAATTATCATAGCCTTTCACTGGGCACTTCAGAGGCCGTTAACTTCTCCCTCATTTACACACAGCTTCTCTCTTTCTGTCCTATTTTGCATCACTTAACCCAGTGGAGTGTTTTCACACAAAGGCTGCCTAAAAGCTGGGGCCCACATTGTGGCTCTGTGGTATTCATGGCCAGGATTGTTTTTGAAGACCATCTGCCTGTCATTTGTTTGCTGATTGAGTTAGTGCACCTAATAATATTTTTTTTTATTGGACTGTGTTAGCCAATGAAAAGGAAATTATACACTCAACAGATGGGTCACAAACCTTTCTACCTTTAGTGCATCTACTCCTTGAGTTAGTTAAAAGCAATCATGAAAGCAGATTATAAACAGAATAATAGCCTTTTTATAAATAGTTTTTGCAGTGGTTACTGGTTGCGGTGCCAAATGCGATAGTATCAGGTTTTCCCCTCTTTGTTGTATAGATTTTCCTTGTAGGAATGACCTGAACAATGAGGGAAATGGAAGTGAAGGGAATAAACTCAGTTGCTGATCATGAGAACCAGAATGCAGGCAGCCATAGATACAGGAGGTAGGTGGCATGATCTGAACGCCATAAAGCATGTGTGCATCCAGAGGTGAAGGAAGAAAACAGAGGTACTTGGTCTTACTTTTCAGAGAAGAAAGGGGCAGCAAAATCTATTACAAAAGAATCCCCTAATATTCTTCCTTTATCCAGATAGAACAATAGAAAAGCTGCCAGATCGCCAAGAGGCATCATTTCAGCCACTAACTTCAAATATCCTTGGCTTGACATTGATTTCCTCTCAGGTGTGTATTCCTTTCTGAAACAGGTAGCTTGCTTTACCTGGAAACCTTCCTGTCCTTGCACCATAAAAATTCTTCTCTCGTTTAAAGAGGGAGACAACCTCCCTAGCCAGGATGCTATTTAACTAGTTTCAAGTATGTTGAAGGTGCACGAGAGCAAATCCCTTCTGAAGGATCATGATGTGGAGGATTAATCTATTTGCTTCTGAACAATTAGGTGGTAACTCCTTTATGGGTATAAAAATTATAGTGACAGATTTTAGGATTTTGCAGGCATAGAATGACTTCTTAACATACGTAATATGGAAGAAAGCATGTATCATTAAGACCTGGCTTACTCTGGTTTGGAAACAAATAAATTCCTGTTATTATGAGTCAACAAACAAACAAACAAAAAGACAGTGAGCACAGTAACTCCATTGTGAATCATTCTTGTGTTTCGTGTGATACGGATTAATTACTAGCTCATCCTTTCATCTCCCCACAGTCTTTGGTTCCTTGCTTCAACAGAACTACAAATCTCAGATGGACTTGTAGTAAGGTGTTTAATTTGATTTTGGAGTAAGAACATTGGCTTGCATCACTGAAGGAGGTAAGGTGAAAACAATGCCCTGCGGGCATGGATGCGAGAAAATCTGGGGTAGACGGGATCACTGGAAGACCAGGTGTTACTGAGAACCTCCCATTACTGAAAATCGGTGACCTCCGACCTTTGACCTTTCTCCAGTTGAGGAATATCAATAAAATATCTTAATGCTGCTCTCTAACTTTGTTCAGCACTTTATACTTAGTGACTGTCCAGAGCTTATCTGATACTGAAGCTCTTCAAAGGCTTTATTTCTTCCTTTAGGGATTAATGGACATTCTTAGAGAAGACTGCCATGACAGCTAACCTGGGAACTGGGTCCCTTTACCTGATGGGGAAAGAATGACTAACAGGAAGCTCAGTTGCTGTGGTTCTTGGTCACTTTCATTCTCTCAGTCGGATAGGGTTTCATGTAGTCAAATGCCTACCCAGGTACACCTTATCCTCACGGGATAAGGTGTAGCCTAGAAGTCAACCTCAGGAGAGTCCCTCCTGCTCTCGACATATCTTCCTGCAGCCCACTGATGTCTGAATCCTCATAACCAGAGATTTATCTTATGTAAAAGATGTTGGTCCGCTGAGATGGCGCAGGCCCTGCCTGGTGAGCTGAACTGCAGGGCTGGAAGATTGCTAACTGTGGGTTCAGATGCTGAGTTAACCTGAAAACACTCTGGCACAAGTACCCCCAAGATCCCGATAAGCTGTAGGGTGTAGAAAGGGGATTGCGGTGTGACGGCACCGTGCTGGGGTGACTATCTCTCTCTCATGTATGTGTACATGCTTCTTTTATGAATCAATTGAATAGACTTTTTTTTTTTTAATGCGTATTTGTGGAAGTGTTTTCACCTATGTCCTCATAGATTTTTTGTGCTTAGATATAAATGACTTTTGGACACATCCCTGAATTTTATTAGAGGGATGTGTGATTTCATAAGCATATTGGAAGCCTAAAAGTGGGGATATATCCTTAGGAAGGGAGACAAGGAATAAGAAGGTGCTAAGACGAGGCTGCTTTCTAGATCTTATTATAACCTATAGGCATTTTATTGCCCCCTCCCCTCCTTTTTGAGAGAGATTTTGCTATAGAGCATGTGTGCTTGCTGGAGCAATAAACAAAGATAGACAGAAAGCAAGAAATAACCCCCCCCAACAGGGGTGGCCATGCTGCAATCCCTTCTCCATTCTCCTCTCTGGATTTTGGGCATGCATGCACACATGCCCTGTGTGAGTTTAAGCCACTGAGTCTATGTCTCGAACTGCAGTTGACCACATGGGAGTCCAGCACCTTGATCACTGCACTTCCTGCTGACCCCCAGGCATTTAAACTCCAATCCTTCCACTTTTAGGGTCTATTGGCAAGTCAGCCCAGAACATTTTGCCTTCAATAGTTTAAAATCCTTGAAACCTTCTGAACTGGTTATGACTCTTTCTTCACAAAATCTGCATCCTGATCTAATTACACCGGCAGGTGACTCAATGACAGATGTGTCCAGAAAGGAAATCCCTGCTCCTCTGATATCTTCCTACATGTATATAGGTGCCTGTGACCATACGGGCTGCTTCCTGCCACCTTCCCTCGAGGGTACTTAGTAGTCATCTCACTGTAGTCATTTCAATAGGACTTATCAAGTCAGGAACCCGCTTTCCTCTCCATCTCACACCTGGCTCTCCTTTTTCAGCTTGATGTTGCAGGGATTTAATTCTGAGCAAGATTTAAATAAAATCAGAATCTGTCTGGGCTGGAGGAGATGTGTTTGCATGGAAATGGAATTCGTCTGCTGGGTCAGTTGCTAGTTAGCCCCATTTTCTCCCTGCTGGACCCAGGGAAATGATATGCTAACCCCGCCTCCAAGCCATTCATGCACTCCCCAGGGTGAAAAGTTGGGGGGCCCTGGCAGGGTGGAGGGGAGGACAAAGCTCCTCTCTCTTAGCTGAATTTGATCACTAACTTTAATGCCTCTTGTCCCTACAACATTGCTACTTCTTAGGGAAAAAGAAGTGTCTCAGGATTATATTAAAAACAAATAACACTTGTTTTCCTCAGGGCACATTTGTTTACAAGAAACCAAGCTCCATACAAAAAAGCTCAAGTAAAGAGAGTTTTTAGTAAGATGACAGTGGAGAAGAGTACAGAAGCTGAGTCCAGACAATGCAAGCAGGGCTCTGGAAAGGTATCTTTGGGTAGCCACTTTCTAGGTCTCTTACTCTGCTTTTCTGTGCAATGTGTTTCATTTTCATCTCCACAAATTTGCTTCTTGGTAGGTTTTAAATTCTGGCTCCCCATCATTTTGTTCTGTGCATGAACTTGGCCTTTATTGACATAGATCCTGGCCCATTCTGCTTCTGTCCTTGACTCAGTACAGCTGAGGACAGCTCCTGGCCAGGCATTCACACCTACTCTACGGCACCATCACACAACTTGTGCTAGGATTGATTTCTCCCTCTGCTGAAAGGAAGAGAGCCTCTCAACAAATATGTTTCTCTTGGTAAGAATAGAGAGCCACCAAAGTATTCTGAATTCAGTATTATTGCAAGGACCCTGACATACTCATTATATTTTGGGAGGGAGTGTTAAATTCTAAGGTCATGGATCATAACCACATTCTTTCAGAAACAAATAATTGGATTTACTCCACTCTTACAATAACCAAGCAGTGATAAAGTAAACCTCACACAAACAAAAGAAAATGAACTTTAAATGTCTACAGAAACACAGAAGCATAGCATAGGAAGCTATGTTCACTTAACAACTTCAGACCCAGAAAACCTAGTACCTTTCATGGTAATGAGCTCACTTAAAATGTTTCAAGAGCAAGGACAAAAGTAAACAGTAATTTAAGCAAATCTATTTTTTTTTTCACGTAAGTAGGGGGTACAAAAGTCCTAATGAAATGGACGCAAAAGGACATTAACAAAAATACAAAGCTACCTACAAAAAAGAAAGAATTTTGTTGTTTTTGTTAAAGGATGAAGGCAAAGAAGAAGAAAAGTTCTTTCTTGGCTTAAAGTCATGGAACGTAAGATAAAAAACCTTTCTTTCTTTTTCAGGAAGAGACATGCTCATTAAGAAAGGAAAACATCACCCAAATCTGAAGTAAGAGTGGCCCAATGTGTTTATCTTTGGTTTGGGATACTGACATCAACCACAGCGCTCATGTGTTAACCCAGTGCCCTTACAGAAATAGAGGAGTGCTTTAATCACTTTTCCTACTTTTATCTTGGATTAGTCCCATGTCTAAGTTTTGATGAACTTGAATTAAAGAAAAAAACACACAGAACTTAACAAGAGTTATGAGTACCTTTCACAAGACCAAAATCCATTATGTAAATCCCCATTTGGGCTCTCTGTCAAAAAATATCTTGAGGATCCTAACACTCACCCAATAGCATCTGTATGTTGTACTTTAAACACAAAATGTTCTAAGAAGTTAGTGGGGATTAAAACAAATACTCAAAACAGCTCTTAGCTTGTAATATTGGTGTCAACAACTAATAAAATAAATATGGTTGCCAGCCTCCCTAGGAAATGGAACGTGAGTCAAACAAACCAAAAACTAGTGTGCGCTTCTTTTCCCTAATTTATGAGCCTGTTTATAGGACAAGCTTAAAAGGGTTTCAATTTTTTTAAGTTCCACAAAAGTAAATAGTGTTGTAATAAAAACAATTGATTTAAGAAATGAGGTGTTACTGCTAAGCTTCCTACTACTAATTTAACACAGATTTTAAGCTGACATCGAGACAAAAATGCTTCCTTTAACTTTATATGACTTCAAGTTTATATGACTTCTAGCAGCCTTGTTGCTTTGTTTTTTTGGGTGGGTTTCATTTAGACATTTTTAGAAGAAAGCTAAGTATGGTTTAATAATTTTCTCCACCTACCCTGAAAAAGTCAGGTGTTCTTGAATGCATCAGATGTAACAATAACTTCTTAGATTTATTATTCAATAAATATCATATCAATAAATATCATCATATGAGTAAAGAAATGGTAAATAATAAACATGCCTTTAGTATTTTTTAATTTCTTTTGTAGAGGTTTTTGCCATAAGGCACGTGCGCTTGCCAGACAGACAGAGACAGACAGAAAGTGAGAAATCACCCCCCAGGAGGGATGGCCACGCAGCAATCCCTTTTCCTCCATTCTCCTCTCGGGATCTTGGGCATGCATGCACATGCGCCCAGCGTGAGTCTCAAACCACCGGGTCCGGGACACGAACCGCGGTTGACTACGTGGGAGTCCAGCGACATAGCCATTATGCTAACTGCTGGTCTGATGCATAAATCTTAGTAATTTTTCAAAGTCTCTGTGCATAAGATGGCTTATACACTGCATTTCATCTGAGAGAGGTGGTGTTCAGGTGGTTTGAATGGAAACGAAGCGTAAAGAGATACAGCAGAAAAGCATTTTTATTTTTGGATCCTAGCTTTACACAACTTCTGTGCCACACTTTCTCCAGGAAAGAAGTAGAAAATCTCTCATTCACAATGACAAAACATTGTGATTGTAATTTAGCATTAAGCAGTCTCAACGTGAATTCAGATCTCCTCCTCCATCCCTACCACCTCGTTGTTCTATGGGGGACAAAGAGGTTATTTGAAGATTCAGGTGGCCATTTTCAAGCTTGTCTGATCCAAAAGAAATAGCTTCAACTTATTAGACAAGTGTTGAGTGCTTTGGTCATCCTTTTTGAGATGGCTATTTCACATACTGGCTCCTTGGTTTCCTTTAGGTGCAAAACAGGACTGAGAACTATAGTGCCTCTTCTTCGTCAGATGGAGAGGACAAGTAAAAGCAACTTGTCAACAATTTTCAATTTAAGATCTGTTTTTGTGTATACTCAGGAGAAGACAATACTTATGATCTGCATCCATCTCTGATTTGAAACCCATAAATTTGGCCTCAGACTGGAAGAAGAAACCTTAAGCAGGGACTGGTAGCATCATGTGTAGTAGGTTTTTGATGCCAGGACACTCCCTCCTCCCTAATTACTTAACAACACCTGTGGCACATAACCTCCTTCAGAGGCTATCGAAATACCAATGTAGAACCTTCTCCAGAGCACATATCCACATGTGCTTTTATTTTTTCCTCTCTTTGCAGAGGAACGTTCTCTATTCAATTCTTCCCTTGAATCAGGCCCCAAAGTGAAAGAAACTCAGCAGCTTCACAAATCTCTAGCTCTGCTGATGGCTAAAGCTATGGAAAAGAGAGGAGGGTATCAGAGAGAAAAGTACCACGAGTCAATGCTAGAAAGATAACAGCAGCTATAGGCCCCCCTATTGGATATACCTTTGGCTCAAAGGAGCAAGGAGCCAGCTAGGAGCTGGTCCTGCCTGAAAACAACTCAGTGATTGTTAAAGAGTTTTAAATTTATACAAAATTATAAGACATATTTTGAACATTATCTTTAAAATTCAGTATTTTGAGATATTGAAAGTTGTTTGTAAACTGTCAAGAATTATGGAGTATGAGCTAAAATTTTTTGCTATGTAAAGTAAATGTTTGTGGAAAAATGTAAAAAAATAAAAATAAAAATTAAAAAAAAAAAAAAAGATAAAAAAAAAAAAAAAAAAAGAAAAAAAAAAAAAAAAAAAAAAAAAAAAAAACAACTCAGTGAGTCCCGAAGAGTGAATGTGTGGGAACAAATCTATCCATGTTTTCTACTAGTGCAGCCAGTGCCTTGAAAGTCAGTCGGCAATGGGCAGCAACAGATGGAGGGGTTTCCGTGGCAGCCAGCCTTTATTTATGTATGAAGGCTCCCTCTTGTGTGCATGTCCACCAGTCATCTCCACTTAAACAATCCCTTTGCAGTGAATGGTTGTACTACACATAACACCTCCTTTGTCTACAGCCTCCGCCAAGCTCTCTGCCTGTCTGCCTTCTGCTTGTGCATTTTTATGGTGATGCTCAACACAATTTCTTGCTTTGGAGATACCCCAAATTGGTTGAACGGGGGTGGCCCTTATCCATAGAAAACTAGGTTTTCTTGGATAATTGAAAACTAAAAGAATCAGAGCAAATTGTTTTAGATGTTCGCAATGAATTTCATCTTTTTATGACTCTAGAAAGTTATAGAAAGAAATCGAAAGAAGAAAATAGGAAAGGATTTTTTAAAAAAGAGAGAAAATAGAGTCTGGGTAAAACTCAAAAGGTTCTTTAGGTGTGCAATTAATTCTGGCTCCTGAATTGAACATTTTCTTACTGTTGTTTCATTTTCCTTTGGGGCCATTTGAGCTCCTTTCACATGGGTGTGACCTCAGGCAGGTTCTTGAATGTGAATGACTCAGGTCTTGAGTGATAATGTTCCTACCATATTGGGGTGTGGCAGGTGATAAGTCAAACCTGTAGAGATGACACCCCTCTAAATCTGCAATGCCCATCCCCTGGGGGTCCTTTAGGGTGCTGCTACAGAAGTACCTCTTATCCAGAGCATCACACGATCTCACAGCACCTCTTGTGGAGTCTGATTATTTTCAGAATAAATGTCCTTGATTTTGAGATTCCAGAGAATGGTAATGAAGAAAGACCTACTATCTATTTATTGCTACTGAGATCATCCTTTCAGACTAAATGAGATAACCCACTCAACGATCTGATATGAGAGATTTTTTTTTTTCTTCCCATTTTTAGAGGACTGGAAGCTGAGGCTCAGAAGTTCAAGTGCCCTATACCAGGAATGGAAAGATCCAATGATACATAGTAGGGAGGGTAAGTGTAGATACCGGAGACTGCAAAGGAGTGAAGTTGAATGGTAGAGGATGGTGGCAAAGGCAAGACAAGGAATAACAGACAAAAGAATGTAAAGTTTGCTATTAAAAATGATGTATATGGTATATCCTTGATTTGAGTGTCATGTTACTGCATACGTACTTCAAAAGACCATATTATGCACTGCAGAGATGTACAATGACTGAATTAAAAAAAAAATTCAAGTGCTTAGCTATATAAATACCAATGGCTCTTAGAATCCTGTCTGTCCTTTCCACCTTAAATTATTTTTTAAACCAATGGACCATGAATAAATGACTGAGTCAATAAATGAATAAACAAATACATGTAATTTAATAGTTGTGTGTTTTTCTGCTTTGTTTTCATGTTCGGTGAAGTCAGATTAATATGAAGTTTAAATAGAGAATTAAAAAAAGGACAAAACTTAAAAATCTCACTGATTTTGGGGCCAGCAGGTGGCATGATGGTTAAGGGTGTTGGACTCCCACATGGTTGATTGTGGTTTGAGTCCTGGACCTGGCGGCTTGCTTTCTCACTTTCCCTCTCTCTCTTTATCTCTCTCTCTTTCTCACTCTGTACCTCTCTGGTCAAATTTAAATAAATAAAGTTAGTAAAAATAATTCTTTAAAAAATGTTATAAAAAAACTCACTGCATTTTCCTCCCTGCTTTATTGAAGAATAATTTACATAAAACTCAGTAATTTCAAATGTATGGTTGATGAATTCTGACAATTTACAGTCATGTGACCACCACTTTTATAAAGAAAGAACATTTTCCATCTCTCTAAAATGTTCCTTCATGCTTCTTTGCAGCTGATCACCTTCCCTGACTCCTGCTAAAGGCAACTACTATTTTTCATTTTATTCTTTAATTTTGTCACCCATCTTTCTCAGTTTCTCTCTTCTGCCTCAGGATGTTTTCACATACTTGTCTTTCTGTCAGAAATTCCCACCCCCCCCGCCCCAAACATGCCACTCTTACCTTCCCTTAACTAATGTCTGATTACCTTTTATATTTTAGTTGGTATTCTTTCAGAAAGGTTTTCCTTATTTACTTTACTTTATTGTAATTTATGACTTACATATAATCATTATACATTTTTGTAGCATATGGTATGATTTTTAAAAGTATGTATATGGTAAGTAATAAACAAATTGAAAGTATAAATACAGTCGCCACCTTCAACATTTGATGTCACATTATTTGTGAACATTTAAAATTTGCTTGTTATTTTGAACATATATATTGAATATCAATGATGTACTTTACTGTGAAACACAGTTCTAAAAAAACAAAGTTAAAAATCAGACAATAAGAAGTCTCATATATTTATGAAGATAGATTTTTTTAAAACAAAGATAATCTTTAGTTGCCTTGGTCCCTGAACATGCCAGGACACACCTCAAATTTAAAATGGCTTCTTGTCTGAGTGTTTCTGAAGTCTAGAAGATGAGGTTTAGAGCATAACTTTAGTCTGAAGACAAAGATAATCTTAACATAGCCAATGAGACAAGAATTTGTAATTTCCATATAAAGAATTGTGGGAGATAAGAGTTTATAATATGAAAAGATCTGTAGTATCAATTGTTGGTTAAGTTAGAGGTAGATAAAATTGTACGTAACAGGGACCAGCAATTGGACACTGGACTCCCATGTAGTCAACCGTGGTTCGAGCCCTGAACCTGGTGGCTTAAACTCACGCTAGGCGCGGGTGCCTGCGTGCCCAAGATCCCTAGAAGAGAATGGAGGAGAAGGGATTGCAGCATGGCCATCCCCCATGGGGGGATGATTTCTCACTTTCTATATCTCTGTCTCTCTGTCTTTCTGGTGAGCTTCTGGTGAGCACACGTGCTCTATAGCAAAAACCTCTCAAAAAATAAAAATTAAAAAAAAAATAAATAAAAAGAAAGAAGTCCTCAAAAAAGCAAAAGCAAAACAAAATTGGAAAGAAATGTTTAAAAGAGATGACATGGTGAGAGGCAAAGGGAAGAGGCCTTCTTGAAGCCACAGTCATATGGATTCTGCAACCTAGCCATTTTGGGGGAACAGAAATCAAGACTTTCCCACTGATAATTTGGCTTCCAGCACACAAAACTCGCATGGTAGGAAGAGCCCTTCTAGGCCTCCTGTCTCTGTACCTGTCCTTATCTCTCTCTACCTCTGTCTCGGTCTCTGTCTCCTCTTTTTTATTTATTTTTGCTTTTTTCCAATTTTTGTCTTTCTTACTGAAATTTTTGAAAAATATTAATTTTTTAAGTTGTATTGAGAAGTTTTATCTTCATTTTTTTCTTCTCTTTTTCTGTTTCTTGTTTGTTTTTTTGCTGTTGTTGCTGTTGTTTCTCTCTTTCTGTTTCCTTTTCTCCACGTTCCTCAACGCTCAGATTGAACTTACAAGTTTGGGAAGAAACTGACCATTAACCAGATAACTAGAAATCACTGCAGGACCACAAGAAATATGGGAAAGCAGGAAAATACCTCTCCTCCAAGGGAAAAGGATAACTCGTCTTCATCCACACACAGTTCACAGGAATTCATGGAGATGTCTGATAAAGAATTCAGAACATTCATAATGGCAAAGCTAACAGAGATGGAAGAGAAGAGAGACAAGGAACTGCTGAAGAGGAAGGAGAAAGAAGTTGTTGAATTCCAGGAGGTGAGGAAATTCATGCAAGATCTAAAAGAGAAATTTCACACTTTACAAAAGAATCAGGTGGAACTGTTAGAGATGAAAGCTATAATACAGGAAGTCAAAATCTCCCTTGAAAGTATTAAAAGCAGACTAGATCATACAGAAAATAGAATCTCAGACATAGAAAATTGCTAGCCTAAAAAAATCCACCACGAAGACTGAGAAAATGGCCCAAGAATTTGAGACTAATATACGAGAAATACTAGATACCATCAAACGTCCAAACATCCAGATAATAGGCATCCCAGAAGGCGAAGAGACTCATAAGGGCATTGATAATCTATTCCATGAGATCCTGCAGGAAAACTTTCCAAACCTAGAGAGGCACTCAATTACTCAGTCCCAAGAAATACAGAGGACCCCAAATAGAATCAACCCAAGAAGATCTTCTCCAAGACACATTATAGCCAGATTGACCAAAACAACAGACAAAGAGAAGATACTAAGATTGGCAAGAGAAAAACCGCAAGTTACCTACAAGGGGTATCCCATCAGACTAACAGCAGATCTCTCATCGGAAACTATGCGAGCGAGGAAAGAATGGGAAAATATATTCAACGTGTTAAGGGAAAAGCAATTTCAACCGAGAATACTGTACCCAGCAAGATTATCGTTCATTTGGGAAGAAAAGACACGAACTTTCCCAGATAAACAAAACCTGAAAGAATTTACCAGCACCAGACCAGATCTCCAAGAAATTCTTAAGGGAGTGCTATGTCAGTAAAATTAAATGCAGACACACAGAAATAAGAGTTCAAAAACTAAGAAAATGGGCAACTTAATTGTAGGGACAATGTTTGGAGATGAATATTATATCCCAGAATTCAATCTGGAAGATCGAACCTTAACAGAAGAAAGATTAAGTACATGAGACTGAACTGATGAAACAACATTCTGTGACTTGACTAGAATATTGCTGCTTTTCTTCTAAGCTTTGTTTTCTGGTTTTAAAGGATTTTTGTCCTGTCTTGAGCTGCCGATAGGTGCATGTACCTACTATATGAACAGAATACTAACCTGTTTATAGGCTTTAAGTTTCAAGGAAATATCATTACCAGTTCAAAATTGCTCTTCTTGAAATTATCAGCTGGACTTGCTATTGAAAGTAGTTAGATTACTTATGATATTGTGTGATCAACAAAATGTTGGGGGAAAAGAAATAGAAAACAACTGTATATAGCAGAGATAGTGTAATAAAAGAGTGGAAAAGGGCAGAGGGTCAAACATGGGGTAAAAAAATATATATACATATAAATATGTATGAAAGTAGAAATGGAATATTATTGATGATAACATGCATGATTATTCTAGATGGGAAACCACATTTAGTATGTTGTGATGATGCTCAGGGAATGAATGTTAAGTAATTAAAAAAAAAGTTGCAGGAGAAAAAAAACCAGTAAAACTGTTCGTATTGAAATTTAATAAAAAATGCATATTTGATGACTGCAGTAAGCCATATAGCCCCAATTGTGTACTACTTTATAATATGTTCATTCTACTCACTGAGGTTTATGCCTAAAGTCAGACTTGGATTCATGTATAGGTATATATCAGCTGTGCTAGCTATTGGATATATTTAGGCTAATTAAGTTCATTAGCAAATCAATTAAATGGGGGGGAAGGCATAGAAAGCAACCATGGATACCAGAGACAATGTGGGAGGTGGGTGGGACATGGCAGAGGGTGAGGGATAGGGAATCAAGGATGGCAAAACGAAAAACAAAGTATACAAGACATAAGAATTGGAAAATTATTTGCTGATAACATGTATGTTGATGTGCTTGATTGAGCCAATGCACAGTGTATTTTGCATGGAAAATTCATCTGTATGCTGTAATGATGTATAGTGAATTAATGTAAAAAATAAATAAATTTAAAGAGAAAAAAAAAGAAAAAAAAGAGATGACATGGTAGAGTCGATGATTTGGTCATTTATAGGCTTTATAAAGTCTTGATTTTAGCTTTCTTTAAATTCATTCCAAAGAAAGACTCAGGTACTTGTAACACTTTGGACTTTTCCTCTGTTATCTAGTTTTATACAATGAATAATGGTTATAATAAAAATACATATTGGGCTATTGGGAAAATGATGATGCATTTTCACAGAGAAAAACATAGGAAAATATGTCATGACTTTCCTAACAACCTAATAAATACAATATGAAATCTGTGGAGACAATTATCTGTCTATGAAATAACTGGTGAGTTTGCACTTAAACTTGCTTGTGTGTAAAATAATTGAATCTGAATTTTTAACCTTTTAGTTGGAAAATTTAATTCTGACATCTAACGTTAGTATTGTCATGTGTAGACTTTCCCTGTCCTTTGCTACTTTTTTTCTAATTGTTTTGTGTTCCCTTACTTTTATTTATCTCCCTTTAGTTTTCCTGATGTAATATTCCCTTAAGTATTACCTGTAAAGTTAGTTTAGTTTTGGTGAATTCTTTCAGCATTTATTTATCTGGGAATGATTTTATTTCTCCTTTCCATTTGAAGGATATTCTTGCTGGGTATAGTACTCTTTACTGAAACTGTTTTTCTTTCAGAGTTTTAAATATGTCGTTCCATTCTCTTCTTGTCCACTCACTACAACCCATGCAAGTCATCATCTCCCACACTCCATAAATTGGGCACTATGACTTCCTTTTCCCAGACCTAGGTCAGAGTTCCATAGAGAACTAAGCTGATAATAAAGTTGGAGTGAGTAGTGAGGTGGCTAAAGGGAATCAGGCCTGCCCCTTCCTCTACCCTAGGACCAATTGTAGAGAGTGTATCTCTTACTTTAGGCTTACAACAGCCTGCCCTTCGACCATGGTTAGAGGATTGGGATCATCATGATCATCATGATCATTATTATGATCCAGGAGCCTTCTTGAGTTGTCGAAGTGGAGTGCAAAAGTGAAAGTGAAGTGGTTAGAGAAAGCATACATATAAAATTATACTCATGACAATAAACCAAGCTTTAGGTGACCTTAGCATTGTAACTCATATAAGGACTTTGGTCCTGGAGGAGTCTTGAATCATTTATAACAGAGAACTAGGCTCAGAGAGTTAATTTGGACACATGTTCCCTGTAAGATTAACTGTGACTTTGGTATTTGTTCAGACCTTTTGAACAACCATTTACCCACATTACTACCTTTCCTTCATCTGCCTATTGGTGGTTCCTTTCCTCAGAGTGGACTATAGCCTAGAATGATCATTTTTGTCAGTATGTTACATCTGTGAAACTATTCATTTCTTTCTCTACTTGACAAAGGCTCTTTTAGTTGCTATTTGTTTAGTTATCATTCCTGTAGTGATTTCATCCAAGCTTATGACTGAAAATACCATCTATATGCTACTGACTCCCAAATGCATACCTCCACCCCAGACTTCTCCCTGAATACAAAACTTGTGCATCCAGTTGGCTCACTGACATCAACGGACCAAACATTTATGCCCTCTGTGATTTTGTATGTTGGTATCCTATCCCCCAGTGAGATGCTATTGGAAAGTAGAGTCCTTCAGAGGTAATTAGGGCATGAGGGTCTCAACCTCATGGGATTAGTGCCCTTATAAAAAGTCACCCCAGAAAGCTCTCTTGCCTTCTGTTTGCCATGTGAAGATACGATGAAAAGATGGGAGCCTAAAACCTGAAAGAGAAACCTCTTCAGAACCCAACCTTGCTGATAAGCTGATCCTTGACTTCCAGACTGTGAGAAATAAATTTCTGTTGTTTATAAGCCACCAGCCTATGGTACTTTGTTATAGCAGTCTGAACAGACTAAGACAGATGTCAAATGGTCATTTGAAGCCAACATCCAAAACTGAGCTGCTGGTAATGGTTCCCAAATATATCATCTTCCCCATCTCAATTAATGTCCACCAATTTTTCAATTCTTAGGCTCAAATCTCTTTCTCTCATGCCATACATATGATCCATCTTCAAATTCTGACATGTCTATCTTCCTGAATCTAAATATTCCTCACCACTTTGGGGTTTCTAGCCTTACCTAAGCCATCTTCATCCCTTGCTGGTTTATTATGATAGCTTTATGATTAAACTCCTTGCTTTTGCACCTTCCTCCTTGAAGTCAATTTTCAACTTATCATCCAAAAGAAACCTGTTAAAATCTAAGTCAGGTCACACCACTCTTCTGCTGGAGCCCCTTCAATGTCTTCTCATCTCAGAGTAGGAACGCTGACTTTACAATGTTGTGGATGCTAGCATGGTATGAACTTATCCTTCTTCCACTCCATAGTCTTCCTCCCACTCCACCCTCTTTGCCCATATGAATGGCCTTTCCAGTTTCCTTGCTGTTCCTAGTGTCCCTTCCTCAGGCTTTTGTATTTGTTTTTCTTACAGCCTGTGATGCTTTTCTCCCAAGGATCTCAGTGGTTTGCCTCCTTATCTTCCTGGGTATGAAATACGATGTTCAGTTTTAGATGATGGAGCTGAATGATGAGGGCTAAATGGATACATAAGTGATGGGGTTTCAGATGAGGGACTATGCAGTGTTTAAAAAAAATCATTTCAGGCAGAGCACAGCAAATGCCAAGTTCCTGAATTTGGACCAGGTTCTGCTTATTTAAAGAAGAGCAAAGTGACCATTGTAACAAAGTGGAGAGTGACAGGAGATGTGATCAGATTTGGTAGGGAGGCAGCTAATGTAGCACCTTCAGTGACTTTGGCTTTTATTATGAATGAGATGGGAAGCCACTGGAGGTGTTGAGCTGGTGAATGACAAGGTTTGACCTATTTTTTAGGAAGGCTATCTTGGCTTCTCTGTGTAGAATAAATTATAGAGTCAATGTTGAAAGCAGAGAGAACAGACGAAATGGCTAATATAGTTGGAAGAGAAATTATGGTGGCTTGGATTACAGTTTAATATTGGAGGTAGTAGTCATTCAAATCCACCCAACAAGATCTTCTAAGGGATTATATGTGGAATGTAAAAGAAAAAAAAAGGATTCAAGATAATTCCATATTTACACCACGCTATCATCTTTTGCCTAGACTTTTGCCCCTTCACTGTTCCACCTGGACCTACCTTGTACTCTCACCAATTTGATCCTCACGCTACAACAGTGATCTTTTCAAAACACAAAACCTATCAGTGAGTCACTGTTTACATTAGAAATAAAAATAAAACTCTTACACATTCTAAATAATGGAGTCTCTTCTTCCCTCTCTGATGCATCTTGTGCCTGGCTACTTTGCTCAATCTCTATACTCCAGGCATTCTGGTTTTTGTCAGTCATGTTGTCATGATTCCTCCCACCAAGAGTCTTTATGAACCTCTTGCTTTCAATGTCTTTTTCTCACCTCTTGATTGAATTCTTACTTATGTGTCATATATTAACTTAGTTATCATTTTCTCAAGGAAATGTTTTCTGACCTCCCTGACAAGATCAAATGTCCAGAGAGCCATATTCTCTTCCTTAAAAGAAATAGTCATAGTTTGTCTTCCTTCCTCTCTCTCTCTCTCTCTCTCTCCCTCTTTCTTTCTCTTTCTTTTTTAATTGCCCTCCAATGGGGTGTGGTCACACTGCAATTCTTTCTCCTCTATTTCTCCATCCTGTGGAGATTTGGGGCATGTATGCACATGCACCCAGCATATTTCTCAAGCCACCAGGACAAGGATTTTCCATGCTCAACCATGTGGAATCAAGCTCTTTTAACCAGTAGGTTGGAGGTTAGATGTAGTTTTCTATTTACCAATAATTTATTTCTAACTCTTTGCACTTTATACCTTGGAGAGAAGGGATCCTATTTGCTTTTTTTTTCCCCCTTTTATTACTGTACATTGCATCTTCAGCACCCAGCACTGTGCTGAGGATACAGTAAATCTGTTGAATGAACAAATAAATAAATATCTTTCATGCCGAAGTGAGTACATTTCCTTTCAATGTTTCTCTAAACAATGAACTGATCTCCCTCAGATTTTTATATGACCAGCTGCACCGTTCATACTTCCAACTCCAGTCTGCAGAGGGACCCCACTTCCTCATTTTTGCTACAAGTCCCAGTTATGCCAGCTTATGAGCAGATGCATGCCTGTGTGATACTGAGCAGAACATTTTGGCAATAAATTTGGTTGGCTCTTGAGGGGATCAGATCATGATTTACGCTTTCAAAGAGCTTTCATTAAGTTAATCCTTACAATCCTATGAGGCAGGAAGACAGGAATTATACTCTTGATATTAAAAAGAAAACAATTGAATGAAGACACCATTATCGAGGAAACAAGGGAGAACTACTTCACTTCAGAGAAAGAAAAGAAAATTGCTTGATGAGAAAATGAAAGCATTTCTGCACTGTCCAGTATAGTAACCTCATGTGGCTACTGAGTACTTGAAATGTGGATCATTCTAAGTGAGAGGTGTTGCTAGTATTTAAAAAAATCACATTGGATTTAGGAGATAGAGCATGGTAAATAAAATGTTATCCATAGATAACATTGTGGACATATTAGGTCAAATAAAAGATATTATTTGTGGTAGATATCAGGTATTAGATAGATCAGGTCCTCATCCTTGGAACCTGTACCTGTTACCTTATTTGGAAAAGCAATCTTTACAGATGTTATCAAAGTTAAGAGTCTTGAGATGGGGATATTATCTTTGATTATCTAGGTGAATGCTAAATGCAATTGCATGTAATCTTATGAGAAGAAAGTAGAGGGAATTAGACATACAGGCAGGGCAGAAAGTGAAATGAAGATGGAGGCAGAGATTGAGTGTTGTGGCCACAAGCCAAGGAATACCAACAGCCACCCAAGGCTGAAAAAGTCAATAACGATTTTTTCCCAGAGCCTCCGCAGGGAGTGCAGCCCTACTGGCTCATCTTCATTTTGGCCCACAGGTACTGATTTTTGATTTTTAGACTCCGGAACTCCAAGTGAATAAACATGCTGTTTAAAGTCACCAAGTTTGTGGTGATTTGTTACAGTACCCACTGGAAACTAATATATTATTAAAATTAATTTCCCTGATTTCATTTTACTTTTTAAAAATAGTGACTAGTGATTACTAGTTCATTTAAAATTACATTTGTGGCTCACATTTTATATTTCTCTTGGACAGTGTTGCCTTAGACCATATGAAGGATAATTATAAAGATGGCTGTGACCAGCTGTTCTCTAAATCTGTAGTGGACAGAATAAAAGCTTACGAGTTTAACATGCAAAGGGAGTTTGAATATATGAAAAAGGATAAACTAGGCTTAATGGCTATTAAATATTGAAACTGGCAATCAGAAGTCCTGGATGGGTATGTCTACCAGTCTGAGAAAAAAATCACATCAGCTGCCATATGTCAGTCAGTCTTGCTATAGAACTGTCTGGAAGATGGGAATGGGATCCAATGACTGTTGACACCTACTCTCCACCTTGAAACACAATAAATGGTTGAAATGATAAGGCAGTGGATTGCTTATGATCGCAGTTAAATTTCTAACTTCTTCCTGGAACTTTCATTTTCTTTCCTGGTACTGATTAGGAGATTCAGAATAAGGAAGTCAATATCAAACTAAAGTTAGTTAGAGACATAATGTAAAGCTTGAAAGGACAGAGTTAGTGTCAAACCCCTTGGCATTACTGGAACCTCTGTGTGAACAACTTGATCTCCCTGAGCCTCGACTTTATTCTTTTAAAAATGAATATAATAATACATGCCTTGAATAATGTGCTAAGTATTGGAAAACATAAAGTATTGACACACAACAGGAGGATAGTAAATCACCATATTTTATTAATTTTTATTGAGGGTTTTCACATTGATATTAGTCAATGAATAGAAAAATGATTTAAAACTGGGTTTTTCCGAGATATATATCTAGTATGGTTAGAAAAGATGAAGTCACAATTTATGAAAAGCAAGTTTCTTGATTTGTAATAGACTGACATTGCACTAGTCATGGTAAGAAGTATGGAAAATTGACACTGCAAGTATTTTATCGGTATAGTTTGAGCGTTGCCTGAAATAGTTCATGCATGTCCTATGGGAGTGAGGGTTTTTAGTCTGTTTAGAACGAGTAGATGTTAGCTCCTCTTCTTAAGTAGCCTAAATAGCCACTTACCTAGTTACCATGAAGACACATTTCTAAAGTTACTTTTAAGGAGTAAATCAATTGATTTATCTTTATACCTTATTTACGTGGTAGATACTATTATTACCATTTCTATTAAACAGAAGAAGAAATTGAAACATAGAGAGATAAAGTGTTTTGCCTAATGTCAACAGTTATTAAAGACTGGTATGAGGATTTGAACCCAGGATACCTGGTTTTACTATCCTTGCTCTTATAACTGGTGTTCTATATCCACTGCCTTTCATAGAGTGTGACTCTTTCAAGGCAGATGAAGACATTTGCAGGTGTGATAGCTTCATACCATTTACATATTAATAACACCTTCAGCACACATTTACTGGGTACCTATGATTTCCCAGAATATTGTGTAAAGGAACATAAAGACAAACAAGACAGCATCTGTCCTCAAGGAGTTCATAACATAACAAGGAAGGTGGTTGTGTTAGCAATAAACTATAATACAAGGAAGACCAAAGTCCCTGTGAACTAGAGGTGGAAGCAACTGTTGTTGAGAAGAGCCTCTCCCATGGGCTCCCAAGTGCCATGTGCACACCTTTATTGCACACATTACGCTCGAATGCAATCATCTGTCCAGTTTTCGGTCTTCCCCACTAGACTGTGACAATGGGGACAGTGTCTTATTCATCTTTATTTCCTAGACATCTATCAAATTTCCTGGCATCTAGCAGGTTCTCAGTAATTGTGGAATGCATGAATAAATCAGAAAATGGATGCAGAGTAAAGGAGACCCAATCTGACTGGAGGAATTCAGTGAAGTCTGACCATGGGTTTTGAACTAGACCTTGAAAGGAAACAAATCTAGTAAAAGAAAAGGGGGACTTGAGACAGAGCAGGAAATAGGATAGATCAGAAAGAAGAAACAGTATAAACAGAAACTTGAAGGTATGGAAGTGGTTTATTGAACTAGAGTATTCAGTGACAAGAGTCTTTGTGTTACCCAAAACCAAAGTCCAGGACTTTTCCGAAGTATCATATTATCTACTGTGTCAGCAAAGGTGAAGGTATGGCTAGTAAAAAGTAATAAACCAGCAGATTTTTGGATTTGTAAATAGACAAGCATTGCAGCTAGGCTTTTGGATTTGTAGACAGACTAGCACTGCAGCTAGACTTGGCAGAAATTAGAGTTCTCCAGACAAATTCCCTAGGCAACTTGGGATGAAGAAAAAGAGCTTGATAGGTACTTGAACTGCTCTGAATAATAAACATATCATTTATTTATTTATTTATTTATTTATTTATTTATTTATTTATTTATTTATTTTTTGGAGAGGTTTTCGTTACAGGGCGCGCACGCTCGCCAGACAGACAGAGACAGAGAGACAGAAAGCGAGAAATCACCCCCCAGGGGGGATGGCCACGCTGTAATCCCTTCTCCTCCATTCTCCTTTCGGGATCTTGGGCATGCATGCACACATGTCCGGCGTGAGTTTTAAGCCACCGGGTCCGGGATGCGAACCACAGTCAACTACATGGGAATCTAGCGACATAGCCATTACGCTAACTGCAGGTCCCAACATATCATTTATTGAGTACTTATTTCATATCCACTATTTTACAAAGTTCTTCTTCACAGCACCATGTATATTCTTATTTTATAGATGAGGACACCACAGTTCAGTACAGGTAAGTGACATGCTCACAGGCTCATGTGAAATGCAACCAGGATTTAAATCCAAGTCCTGTGAGTCTAGAGCCCTAGTCTATTTCTCTATCACCCATTCCTAACACAATCTGTGTGCGCATTCATCAGAACTATGCATTTGCTTTATCTCAAGGTTGTTGTTGTTTTTTTTTTTTCCACATGTATCTAAAATCTGCATTGATTAGTAATGGCTCAGAAATATTTGAGGCTGAAGTTGAAGCAGAAAAGCAAGATTGCCGCCCCCCTTCAGCAAAGCAGGAGGCTGCAGCTCATTGGAACTCATTTTCCTATATACTCAAGTGCCTCCAGAGAATTCCGAAAGCTGGCCATGAATATGTAGACATGCAAGAAATGAGCAAGGCAGATGTTCCGCTGATCTCTACTGGGCCATTTTACATCACAGTTGCTAATATACAGCACCTTTTCTGGCTGCCAACATTTTTTTGTCCCTGTTTATCAATCTCCTTTCCTTCCCCTCTCTCTCATTGCCAGATCCTTGCATTTACATCTTTCTCTGCCTCCACAGAAAAAGCCCACCTTGGATTGTCATTGTTTTCACAAACAGGTTAATTCAAGTCTATCTAAATAATGAATCCAGTTGGCAGAAGAACTCATTGATTTTGAACTGCTGTGATAGGTGGGCACTCAGACCATCTCTATTTCTACCATCCCTGACTTGTTTCCTTTGAAGCATATGCATTGTGGGGAACCTAATAGAAATTTTAGAAAGTCATATTTGGGCAACGTGTTCCCTTTGCTGCATTGCAGCAGGGAAATGTCAATGTGTGGTGGTCTAGCTTTCACTTTCTATTTCTTTACTTTGAGCTCCAGGGGGTCAACTTTTTTCTCAACTTTTTCATCAGCACTAATGATGAAGTAATCCATCCAAATTTGTTTAAATTAAACTGGGTTCATTCATTCATTCATTCATTCATCTGTTCCTCAAATTGATACCAAGTGCTAACTTTGTACTGGGCACCGTCTAAAGCAATAGGGTTATGGAGATGAATAAGAATGATGGGGTTCCCACCTTCATGGTGGGAACTCCATCAAGTAGAGAGAATAACAGTAA
Source organism: Tupaia tana (assembly GCA_026018925.1). Classification (NCBI taxonomy): domain Eukaryota; kingdom Metazoa; phylum Chordata; class Mammalia; order Scandentia; family Tupaiidae; genus Tupaia; species Tupaia tana. The sequence continues at coordinate 21,363,434 of JAKSZU010000017.1, forward strand.
ACAAATCAACCACCAAACAACATCATTACAGATCGGCCCACCTGCTGTACAAAAATAATTAGGGGGGCAGAAAGAAAAGGGGTTGTGAGAGTCTCCAGTAGAGAGCTAGCTAGTGAAGATCTTTCTAAGACATTGTGACCAGTTGGCTTAAGCTTGAAGGGGAAGAATAAATTGACCACCAGGAGACTTAGGGGAAAAGCATTCTAAAATACACATGGGAAGTTTTGGTAGTGAGTATGGGGCCTCTTAGGGGACTTATAAGGGGCTCTATGTGTAAGAAAAAAGGGGAGAAAGGTCAGAGTTCAGGCTGGAAAAGTCACCCATAGGACCTTGTAGGCTGTGGAAAACAGTTTGCATTTTGTTCTGAGAGCAATGAGTTCATTAAAGGATTTTAAGCAAGTGAGTGATGTATTTACATATACATCCCTGTATTCCAAAACAAAATCTGATTCTGTGCAAATCTAACAGAAAGTAGGATAAAAATTGTATTCAAAGTGGTTTATATTGTGAAGATTCCAGCAATAAGATTCTCTGCTGGGAACAAGTGGGTGGATCTTGTTTGGGGAGGGTAACCATGGTAGAGAAGGCTAGTTTCCCCGAGGAAGTAAACATTCCCTTTTCCTAGAGTGGAGTTGTCAGTTTAAGCTGCTCCTGAGGGCCTACATTTTCTGGCCTCCATTGTATGTAACTAGCCATATGACTAGTTTACTAACAGCCTGTGAATGGAAGTGATGTGTGAATTCTGGGTTGGTATCTTAAAGAAGTGGGTGGGCTTCTTAGGACTCTTCTTCCCTCTGTAGATAGATACAGAAGATTCTGGAGAATTAGAGAATGGTGGATTTCAAGGTGGAGAAAGTTGCTTTTTAACTTGGAGTAATAAAGTAATTTTTATTGGGCTAAGAAATGTGGGAAATTTTGGGTTTGAGCAGCTGGTCATTTTTAGTTAAATTGAGATCCAATTTTAATGTCTTTCTCTTCTAATTTGCTTAACTATTGCCAGCAACATTTCCAAAGTGTGTATCAAGAACTTAGACTTGCTTTGCATGAGGCAGAGACTGTTAGCCGTCCACCAGAAATCAGATAATTTTATTTGAATACAGGGAAGCTCCATGCGTGTCAGATTTTTTTCCCCCCAACAGAGCATAAGTAGAAGTGATGGCTGCTACTTGCAGTCTAACTCATGAAAACCGCTCCCATGTGTTCCTCTAGAACTTTTGGAGTGATCAAGATGTGGCCTCAGAGGGTGACTTTAGAAGTTACATGCTGAGCATGGCAGAATAGCTATCAGTCTGGAGGAGCAGCTGCTCTGTAGGATACCACTGACCTAGGCCACTCACAGGAAGGGACAATAAAATAATCGTCCATGAAAGACAACTGTGGGGGTGTTACTTTAAATTAGGTGCTCAAGGGGGGCCTTTAAGGTGAATGATAAGGAGCAGCCAATCATATAAACAGCCTGTGAAAAGTACCCTAATCAGAAACTGAATCTAGAGACCGGAGAGGGTATAATGGTTACATGGGTGGATCGAGTCTTGGATCCAATGGCTTAAAACTCATGCTGGGTGTGGGGGTGCATGCATGCCTAAGATCCCAAGAGGAGAATGGAGGAGAATGGAGGAGAAGGGATTGTGGCATGGCCATTCCCCATGGAAGGTGATTTCTTGCTTTCTGTCTCTCTGTCTCTCTGGTGAGTGCACACACAAAAATTTCTCTCTCTAAAAAAAAAAAAAAAAACATGAAAAAGAAAGAAAGTGAATCTTTGCAAAGGCTCTAAGATGGAAAGGTAGTTGGTGTGTCAAAGACGATAGAAGGCCAGAGAAGCTAGAGCATATAAGCAGAATTAAGTAGGATACAGTAAGAAAGCGAGAGCTCAAATCATAAAGTTTGGAATTTATTCTAAGTTTGAAAGCAGAGTTTTGTTGGCTAGCTTGTTTATTTTTTCACACATTGTTCAGAACTCGCTGGCTGCTGTGAGCAATGGAGTGACTAGTAGTTATTGAGAGGAGATAAGTGGGTACACTGATGCCAGTTTTAGGAGATGTGCACAGAATTTTGGGAGAAGAAGCCCTTGATGTATCTATTAATTGTTGTGAGTCACAGGGTCACAGGGTCCACAAGGTGGAGTACCTATGAAATTTATTTAAAATTCTTCTGCATGGAAGTTTTGTCTATTCTCCCCCATTTATTTATTTACTCATTTGTAAATGACTTCCATAACAGTGTACATTCAGGATATTTATTTTCTGTCTTGGGTTAAGATCCAATACTACATTATTTTGACTTTTGCTCTGAGAGCTGTTTCATCTGGCTCCTGTGTCCATTCAATATACCTCATCATTGAGAGTTTTCTCTTTCTTTTTTTTTTTTTTTTTTCTTTTCTTTTCTTTTTGGTCATTCGTTCTTTTTTGTTGTTGTTCTGCTCTGGAGCAGTTCCTAACTTTCTGTCAGATTTCAAAGCCATCTTGAATATTTCCTGCCATAGTCATAGAATCAATCATTTCTCCAAGAGTCTTGGTTCCTTTTATTGAGGATTCATATTAGAAACTAATATCTGCATTCAAGAGTTACTTATTGTTTTAGAGATGGCATGGCTTTCAGGTCCTCAACAGCCTTTTATCTAGCTGAGTATCCTACACATCAACCATTTGAGCAGGGCTCAATTTGAAGGCTCTGCTAGTCTGGACTGGATTCAGCTGGTTTCAGCTGGACTTAGTCATATGTCTAAGGCCATTTGGAGACATTGCGACAAGGGTTTATGATAGCTTTACTTGGAAAACAGGGGTAGCTGTGATCTTTTTCTATGTAGTCTTTTGTCCTCCAACGTACTAACCTTAGCTTGTGCAAATGACAACAGTATTCAATGGCAGCAAGAACAAAAACACACACAATTTCTTAAGTCCTAGAATGGAAATTCACCCAACAATGTTTTTGCTACATTTTATTGGTCAAAGCAAGTCAGAGGGCCAGACCAGATTCCAGAAGTGGAGAAATGGATTTCATCTTTTGATAGGAGCATCTACAAACAATTGCGATTATATTATGAAATTTTCACATATAGATAACAAACAAATTTAAAATGCAGGATGATTTAGTCCTATGATCAAAGATAAAAACATAATCAGAATGGAAGATTTGCAGAGTCATAGACTCAAGGAATAGGCAGGATTTCCTATGCTGAAGAGAGATATACTGTACTAATAAGGATAAAAAATGAGATTGGGTTCTTGTTAAGTTTCTCAGTTTAGTTTAATTCTACTGTGAAATAGAATTTTATACGAGGGAGGAAGAGAAACTAAAAAAAGCAGGGATCTAACCCTTCAAGAACCTGAGGTCCTTGAAAGGAGAGCATGCAGTTATAATTCTACATAACAATGCACCATGATCAAAACGGGCAAAAGGGAAGGAGGAAAAAGGGACAGAAAAGGTACACAATGTGCCTTGATAATCCGTGGGGATTGAAGTCTCTTCAAGGCTTCCCTTTGACAGAATTACTTGAAGGATATTCTGTGTCCCTTGACGACCATCTCACTTCCATAACTTTTTCCTCACATTTCACGTTGAATATTTTTGTAAGGTGGTTCATGATCTATTTGGTAATATTTATGTCACTTACATTTTAGTCTGTTGATTTACAGTTAGTGAAGTTAAAGTATATAATTAAACAAAAGAACTGAGCAAAATAATTTCATTTCTACTTGTCCATTGATTTTCCATCTTTCAAAAAAGCAGTCTAAAATGTAAATTGACTGGCCACCTGCAGTCTTTCTACCCTGACATGAATTATCATTTAATACTTGGAGTATGTAACATTTGCTTAATGCACATCAGATCTGCTTCTAAACCAATGACCTGGGACCCTCAAATCCTTATTATACCATCCTATTCTTCCTTCTTATTCTATTTTCCTAAAGAAGCTATATTTCAAGGAGAATTTATCCTTGAGATCTCATCAAATCTACCATTATGTGATTACTCCTAAGATTTGAATATATTACAGGTAATTGTACTGCATACTGTTTTTATTGAAAACCAGTTATGCACAGTGGTAGAAGATTTTACAAGTGAGGTTTTAAGATTAGCATCAAAGATATGCTGAAGCTCTAAGTTCTGCATATACTTAGTCAGGAGCCATTAGAAACACATAACTGACAACATTTTAGTGCTTTCATTGGGAGAGACATGAGCTCTGGTTCCCTTTGTGTATACATACTTCAATAAGAACTGCTAAATATGTAACCATGATAAATAGGCCATAAGATATCAATATTTCTTTTCTGCTAGTAGCCATTTTGGATCTCCAAATGGTTATTCAAAGACTAGGTGATCATGAAGAAGCTAACCATGACCAGTCCAGAGGCCCTCTCATTATTCTATAGTATCTAAGCCTTCTACACTATTCAATTTTCTTAGTACATATTATTCTAGTAGAATTTATCTTTGAAACCCACAAATTTAACAATGAAACATAAATCATTTTTAAAAAATAATTAATTTCAGAGAAGAAAAAGAAAAGCAAATTTACAGTGCTAAATTTTTTTTTTTATTTAACATGAATGGATTTAGCTCTACTGCCTCCCAAACCCCAACTACAAGATAATGGAAGAGGAATTAAGAGATGAGAAAATGAGAGGTAAAAATAATGGAAAAATCAATGGACTAGTGGAAAATAAATTATTTTGCTCAGTTCTTTTGTTTAGTTAAAAACCTTAGGGTCCATTAACTGTATATCAACAGACTGGAAAATGATTACAATTTCTTTCTTTCTTTCTTTCTTTCTCTCTCTCTCTCTCTCTCTCTCTCTCTCTCTCTTTCCTTCCTTCCTTCCTTCCTTCCTTCCTTCCTTCCTTCCTTCCTTCCTTCCTTCCCTCTTTCTTTATCTTTCTCTTTTATTCTTTTTCTTTCTTTCTTTCCTTCCTTTTAGGTTTTTGCCATAGGAAGCACTTGCTCAAGAGACACAGAAACAGTGAGAAAGAAAGTGAGACAGCACCCCTTCCCCCTCCCCCAATTGGAGGAATGGCCATGCTACAATCCCTCCTTCATTTTCTTCCTGGGATTTTGGACACGCATGTACATACACCTGGTGTGTGGATATTCAAGCCTCCAAGTCCAGGACTTGAACTCCATTAGGCCATGTGAGAGTCCAATGCCTTACCCACCATGCCACCTGCTGGCCCATGCTTTTTTTCTTATAAACTCCAATCTGAAGTATTTCCCATCATATAAATGGAAAATTGCCACAAAGAGATTGAGGATTTATAATTTCAGAATATCAAAATGTTTAACACAATCATAAAGTTGAATATTTAGAATGTATAATTCTGATTATGTTTTTATGTAGACATTGAGTAGATATGGGCATGGTTAGAACTGGGGATATCAAGATGAGTTAGTGTGTTTCAGAGGTTAAGTTTGGTGTTTGTAGTGACACTGAATGTTGATTCAGTCTTAAGGACTTTTTAACAATTAGAGCTTCCTGAAATGGAGTGACTGCCTTCTGGAGGAGTAAAAATCCATCTACTGGATATGTTGGCAGGTCTTGCTGTGATCAATGGAAAGCAAGACTAGATGACCTATACTGTCTTTTCCATGTTTATTGTTGTGTAATTCTAAGGTAAGTGGGCTCGCCAAGAGCAGAGGAGTTAGTGGCAACATCAATGTCTGAACTAAGAGCTTTGAATCCCTACTGCAAGATTTCTCTCTTAACATCTTCCTGTTTTTTGTTTAATCATGTTCAGATAAGAATCTTAAGGATAATGGTATAGAATCCATTCTCCTTGTGTACATGTTATGGTATGGTACTTTAGACCATAAAGTTTTTCCCCCACACCGTATTTTCTTTTCCCATTCATCTCCCACCTTAGTAACAGGTAGGGTCTTTGGTTTTTGTCCATTTGTCTCATTTAGTAAGCAGAAGTCCTATTTTTCTTACTTCCATTCACTTATTTCTTTCCATGTCTATTCAAACTGACATTAACTCTGATAAGGACTACTATAATTCCAACAGAATTCCTTATTTAAACTCTTTTTCTATATAGCACATTCTTCACAAAGAACAAAGGTGATCTTTTAAAAACATAGATATGGAGGACAGCAAATGGTGTACATGGGTCAGACGCTGGACTTGCACATGACCAACTGACCAATTGTGGTTTGAGTCCCAAACATGATGGCTTGAAACTCAAGCCAGGCACGTATGCATGTGTGCCCGTATCCTGAGAGGAGAGTAGAGGAGAAGGGATTGTGGCATGGCTATCCCTCCCCCAGTGGGGGGTGATTTCTCACTTTCTCTGTCTCTCCAGTGATCACACATGCCCTACAGCAAAAATCTCTCTAAAAAAAAAGACAAAAAAAAAGTAAATATGATTTATCTCCTCCATCTCCTGAGTTTTGTCAATCTCACAATAAAAATCCAGTTTAAAAAGTTCTGCATGAACTGGCTCCTGCCTTCCTTGCCAGACTCTCCTCCCTCTTGGTCATTCTACTTTGGTGACATCCGCTTGGTCTCAGTTATTCTAGTCCTTCCCTGTCTCATGGCCTTTACATGTATAATTCCTTCTGTCTAGGACATTCATAGTTCACTTCCTCTCACTACTCTCATCTCTTCTCTTACTTGATCATTCTCATCCCTCGTATCTCAGCTCAAATGTCACTTCTTCTGGGAGGTCTTTCCTCATCACCTATCTGCCATGATATCCCTTGTCTGCTCTAGCTCATTGCCTTGTTTATTACTGTCATAAGAAAACTTGTGTGTATGTATCTCTGTTCATTTGTGTGAATTTTGGACTAATTTTCTCTCTCCGTCACCTGAATGTGAACTAAGAAAACATTAATCATGTCTATGTTATCTTGTTAATTCTAGATTTAGCCAAGTGCCTGGCATATGAAATAATAATATACACATATGTTTATAGTGAGTCACAGATCATTTACTGAACTTAATTTCATTAACTATTTATAGTGACATGTTTCTGAAGCAGTCTCTATTGTCTTACAAAAGATAAGACTTTATAAATTTAATCTTGAAGGTTTTCAGAGTCCTTTGGGCTGGGTAGCAGAATAGAGAATGAGGGATAAAGAAGAGACACTTACTTGTACACTCTACTTGTTGATAGTAATCACACATCTGAAATATTAGTCATCTAATGGTGTCAGACCCACAGCAGCTCCCCATCTGCATTCTATTTTTCAGTAGTATTTCTAACTTGGTTGATTTCACCCTTATTGCTTAATTTTCATCATTATCATTACTTGTCATCTTTGGGCAGAGAATGGTATCAGCACAACGGTTTGTTGTATAAGCTGCTGTCTGCTGTCAGCTTCGTTAGTGTCCTTATTACAGGCATATAAAAGCTTCGTCCTCCACTGAGCTATCAAAGGCCTGCTATCTGTCAACATGTCATCCAGAACAAAGTGACAAAGTCTTCATTCTTGTCTTGCAACTTGAAAAGCCATTGAATATTGAACAATTCACTCAACCTGTATGCTTTGCTTAAAACCTCATTCTTTCACTTCATTTTTTCATGTAACCCCTTCTCTGCCTCTAGATGTATAGAAACTTCAGTGTGTTTTCTGCGAACAAGATGCAGAGGAAATGAATGTCAATCAACCCTCCCTCAATTTACTAAAGCATTTCCCTAGAAGTTTCAATTTACTAATAATTTCCATAATTATGTATTGATAATGCAAACTTCAGCCACGTCCAAATAATTTTTCTTAAGGTTTTTGCCACAGGGCCGTGCACTCAGAGAGGAGAGAGACAGAGAGAGACAATGAGAGAGAAAGTGATAAATCATTCCCCAGGGGAAATGGCCATGCCGTGATCCCTTCTCCTCCTGGGATTTTGGGCATGCATGCACATGCACTCAGCATGAGTTTCAAGCTGCCAGGTTGGGACTCCAGTCATAGTTAGCCATGTGGAGGTCCAGCACCCAAGCCATTATACCACCTGCTGGCCACCCTGTGCAAATAATTAAACACTACATTCTACTAAGTTATTATTTAATAAAATTTCACTGTAGTTTTATAGCTGTATCTGGGGGAAATAGACACTCAAAGCATTAGCCTACTGATTCTTTAACTTTTTTCTTAGGAGTGCCACTCATATATTTTGTTTGAAAAGTCTATTTTATTAGTGAGAGAAAGAGTGAAAGAGATTCTTCCTTCCTTTTTTTTTTTTTAATAGGGCGTGTGTAGTTGCCATAGACAAAGAAAGAGAAAGCGAGAAATAACCCCCCGGGGGGGATGGCCATGCTGCAGTCCCTTCTCCTGGGATCTTGGGCATGCATGCTCATGCGTTGGCATGAGCTTCACACTGCTGGGTCTGGGACTAGAATCACGGTCGACCATGTGGGAGTCCCATGCCTTACTCTCTATACCACCTGCAGGCCCTGAGAGAGAGATTCTTGATGAAATCTTGTGATTCCCCTCAGTTTTTCCATTTAGCCAGGATCATGTTCATGTACACGGCTAATATGCTCAGGTCTACTGGAGGTCTGAAACACCCACCACCACCCCTACCACCACCAAGATAAACAAGAGAGACCCTTTCCTTTGGGGTGGTAAGAATGGATTCCATCAGATGGGCATCAGGGGATATAAGATGCAACATAGTCCTTGCCCCTCCTGCAGGGAGCCTTCCCTGTGTCCTGCTCTTGGTCTTATTCCAGAAATAGGTAGGGGGAAGGGCAGAGTAGAGGAACAACTTCTTCCTGTCTTTATGTCTCCTCCCAGAAAATCCTTGGCTTTCAGTCTAAGTGGAAGTGGGGACTGACAAGGTCCACACAACTTTTGCAGTTTGCTGATGGCATTTTAGCATGAGTGACTCCACTTTGGTCTGTTCTCTTGGGACCTAGAGCAGGAGTTTAATCCGAAACACTGGCCTCCTGTTGTTTTTATTTAACAGACACAGGGGCAACCCAGATGAGAGACTGATGAGGAAGGAGAAAACTTTTGAAATACGTGTGTGGCTCTAATTTAGAGGTTATTTCCACATTTCTAAAGGAGTAAGAGAATAGGTTTTGTAGACAGGGTGATCTGGTTTTAATTGCAGCACTGTAATTGTCTGTGTAATCTTGGGCACATTATTAAACATCTTTTGGCCTCAGTTTCCTTATCTGTAAAATAGGGGGAAACTCAATACCTATTTTGTAGATTTTATTTTAATGTAAGGGTTAAATAAGTCAATATTTGTATATATTCTTCTGGCACTTAAAAAAAGCATTCATAGTAGATATTATTATAATTATCAACATTAATGTGAGTTTTAAAAAAGCAGTCAATGTATAGCCTCATTACTAGGATATAGTAACCACTGAGTAAATTGTTTCTTTTCTTCTCCCTCCTCTACATTTTTCCCCACTTTCCTATTTTTTTTTTTTTTTTGCTTTCATAAGTGCAGGTGTTTTTATTAACATTTTTTGTAAAGGTTTTATCCATTAGCACTGAAAATCCCATTGAGTTATAAAGCAATATAAGAGGAATAGAGGAGGTAATATATCCACAACCTATGATACAATTACCCATTTCTTGATATTGTCCTAGTTTTTCAGACATAATCAAAAACAAGATAAATAAAAAATGTAGAGGTTATGGAACACAACAAGAACAAAACATCCATTAAGATAAGAAGATTATTTCATGGAAGAAATCCCTAAAGTAATATCAAAAAGAAAAAGACTATAACCACAGGTTCCATTTAATAATATTCTCATGGAAAAGAAGAGATCAGCTGTAACAGCTAAAACCAAAGACAGAACATGCCTCGGTAATGAATCCCATGATATTCTTATGAACAAAAAAGACTAGAAAGAACAATGCTGCCAATACTAATAAAAATATATATAGTTCAAAAAAAAAGGTAGGGGGACTACTTAGTTAGCAGCATCATTTTTTTTTCTTTTTTTTTTATTATCATCATATTCTTCTTTATATTACATTGAATTACATATAACTTTACATTGTATTACATTACTTTTTCAAAAGGGAATGCCGTGCATGTCAGTCAGTACAGAGACATTAATCTCCCCGCTTCAACATTCAATATCTTTTCTATGTTTTCCCCAATCATTATTATTATTCTAATTATTTTTTAAGACAGTCCATCGCTATTTCTCATGTTGCTTGTACAAATACTTTGCCCACCATGAAATACTTCTCAGACAAATCCAGTTGAGAATACTATACATGTCAACATCAACAGTTAATAAGCCATATCTGTTTCTCACTAATGTCCTGCCTCTCTATTGTTCATTTGTTATCTTTCTCTATCCTCTTCTCTCACTTCCCCCATTCCACACTGTCCTATTCTCATTAAGTACCTTCACTGCTTTTATGTCCTCCAATTTTTTTTCACTATCATAGAATGCTGATAGTCGGTATATATTGAGTGGATACATACAATATCTTTCTTTCATATCCTGGCTTACTTCACTCAGCAATATATCCTCCGTATCTGACCACTTTCTATCAAATTCCAGGGCCTTGTTATTTTTTATGGCTGAGTAGTATTCCATAGAGTATATATACCACACTTTTCCAATCCATTCATCAGTTTGTGGACATTTAGGTTGGTTCCATGTCTTGGCAATTGTGAATAATGCTGCAATAAACATTGATGTGCAAGCACTTTTCTGACTGAGCGTTCTCCTGTCTTTTGGGTAAATACCCAGAAGTGGGATTACTGGATCGAATGGTAGTTCTATTTGTAGATCTTTGAGGAACCTCCATATTGTTCTCCACAGTGGTTGAACTAGTTTACATTCCCACCAACAGTGTAGGAGGGTTCCCTTTTCACCACATCCCCGCCAACACTTATCACTTTTTATATTCTTAATCTTTGCCATTCTGACAGGGGTTAGGTGGTATCTCATTGTGGTTTTTATCTGCATCTCCCTTATGATGAGGGATGTTGAGCATTTCCTCATATGCTTTTTGGCTATTCGTATGTCTTCCTTAGAGAGACTTTTGTTCAGCTCATTTTCCCACCTTTTAATTGGGTTAATCATTTTTTTTCGCATAAGGCACTTGAGTTCCCTATGTATTCTGGTTATCAGTCCCTTGTCTGAGGCATATTTAACAAAAATATTTTCCCATTCTGAGGGTTGTCGGTTCACACTTGTTACTGTGTCCTTTGCTGTGCAGAAACTTCTTAGTCTAATATAGTCCCACTTGTCTATTTTAGGGATTATTGCCTGTGCCTTGGGAGTCTTATTTAAGAAGTCTTTGCCTACTCCAATGTCCCCCAGAGTTTCCCCAGCATTTTCCACCAGTAGTTTTATTGTTTGAGGTTTTAGGTTAAGATCTTTGATCCATTTTGAGTTGACTGTTGTTAGTGGTGAAAGATGGGGGTTCAGTTTCATCTTTCTGCAGGTGGATACCCAGTTTTTCCAGCACCATTTACTAAAGATGTTTTCCTTTTCCCAATGGATTGACTGATATCCTTTGTCAAAGATCAGTTGGCTGTAAGCTTTGGGGGTTATTTCTGGGGTCTCTATTCTCTTCCATTGGTCCACATGTCTGTTTTTATGCCAATACCATGCTGTTTTGATGACCACAGCTTTATAGTATATCTTGGGATCAGGGAGTGATATGCCTCCTACTCCACTCTTCTTGCGCAGGATTGCTTTTGCAATACGAGGTCTTTTATGGTTCCAGACAAATTCTATGATTGCCCTTTCTAGATCTCTGAAGAATATCTCTGGTATTTCGATTGGAATTGCATTAAACATGTAGATTAATTTGGGTAGAATTGCCATTTTGATTATGTTAATTCTTCCAATCCAGGAGCATGGGATATCCTTCCACTTTTTTATGTCACTTTCAATGTCTCTTTTAAGATTTTCGTAGTTTTCTTTATAAAGATCTTTGACTTTCTTAGTTAGGTTTATCCCTAGGTATCTTATACACCTTGTGGCTACGGTGAAAGGGATTCCTTTCTTCAGCTCTGCTTCGTTCAACTTGTTGTTCATAAATAGAAATGCTATAGATTTTTGGATATTGATTTTGTATCCTGCCACTTTACTGTATTCACTTATTACTTCAAGCAGTTTTTTCATGGATACCTTTGGGTCTTCTAAGTATACCATCATGTCATCTGCAAATAAAGATATTTTCAATTCTTCTTTGCCTATTCGAATGCCTTTAATATTGTTCTCTTCTCTGATTGCAATAGCTAAGACTTCCAGTACTATATTAAAGAGCAGTGGAGAAAGTGGGCAACCCTGCCTAGTACCTGTTTTCAGTGGAAAAGCTTTCAGCTTTTCCCCATTCAGTATAATGTTAGCTGTAGGTTTTTCATAGATGGCTTTTATTGTGTTGAGAAATGACCCTTCTATACCAATCTTACTGAGAGTCTTAATCATAAAAGGATGCTGTATTTTATCAAATGCTTTCTCCGCATCAATTGAGATGACCATATGGTTTTTATCTTTCTTTCTGTTAATGTGGTGTATTACATTTATGGTCTTGCGTATATTGAACCATCCTTGCATCCCTGGTATAAAGCCTACCTGATCGTGATGAATGATCTTTGTTATATGTTGTTGGATACGATTTGCGAGTATTTTGTTGAGAATTTTCGCATCTATATTCATCAATGATATTGGTCTGTAGTTTTCCTTTTTTGTCATATCCTTATCTGTTTTGGGGATGAGGATGATGGAGGCTTCATAAAATGAATTTGGAAGGTTTCCTTCCTTTTGAATCTTTAGAAATAATTTTAGTAGGATAGGGGTTAACTCTTCCTTAAAAGTTTTGTAGAATTCACAAGTGAAGCCATCTGGGCCTGGGCTTTTCTTTGTTGGGAGGTTATTTATTACTGATTCAATCTCCTGGCTTGTTATAGGTCTATTCAGGTTCTCTATGTCTTCCTGATCCAATCTTGGTAGATTATATGCATCCAGGAATTTGTCCATCTCCTCCAGGTTATCTTGTTTGTTGGCGTAAAGTTGCTCATAGTATCCTCTAATGATATTTTGTATTTCTGCTGTGTCTGTGGTAATATTGCCTGTTTCATCACATATTTGATTAATCTGGTTTCTTTCTTTCTTCTTCTTAATCAGTCTAGCCAATGGTGTGTCGATCTTGTTAATCTTTTCAAAGAACCAGCTTTTGCTTTCATTTATTTTCTGTATGGTTCGTTTATTTTCTATTTCATTTATTTCTGCTCGAACCTTTATTATTTCTTTTCGCCTGGCATTTTGGGGATTTGTTTGTTGTTGTTTTTCCAATTCTCTGAGGCATGATGATAAGTTATCTAGTTGCCATCTTTCTGTCCTTTTCTTATGTGCACTAATTGCTATGAATTTTCCTCTTATGACTGCTTTTGCTGTGTCCCATAGATTCTGGACACTTGTGTACTCATTATCATTAGTTTCCATAAATTTTTTTATTTCAGCCTTAATTTCTTCAGTAGTGAAGAAGTCATTCAGAAGTAGGTTGTTCAGTTTCCATGTGTTCGTGTATTTTCGGGGTTGTGTCTTGAAATTAATCTTGAGTTTAATTCCATCATGGTCAGAGAAGATGCTGGGTACAGTTTCTATGCCTTTGAATCTATAAAGGCTTGATTTGTGTCCTAATATATGATCTATCTTTGAAAAGGTTCCATGTCGGGGTGAGAAAAATGTATATGTTGTGGATGTAGGGTGGAAAGTTCTATAGATATCTGTCAAGCCCATTCCATTTATAGTATCATTTAAGTCCTGTATCTCTCTATTTATTTTCTGTCTAGAAGATCTGTCTATAGGAGATAATGGGGTGTTGAGATCTCCAACAATTATAGTATTTCTCCCTATCTCTCCTTTTAGCTCCAACAGTCTTTCCTTCACATATTTAGGCGCACCTGAGTTGGGTGCATAGATATTTATAAGGGTTATGTCTTCTTGCTGGATTACCCCATTTACTATTATATAATGCCCTTCTTTGTCTCTTCTTACAGTCTTTGTCTTGAAATCTATTTTGTCTGAGATCAATATCGCTACTCCAGCCTTTTTTTGATTTCCATTTGCATGGAGTATCTTTTTCCAGCCCTTGACTTTTAGTCTATGTATGTCTTTATCCATAAGGTGAGTTTCTTGTAGGCAACAGATAGAGGGTTTCTGTTTTCTTATCCAGTCAGCCAGTCTATGTCTCTTTACTGGAGAATTTAATCCATTGACATTCAATGTAATTATCGATATTTCCGTACCTGATCCTATCATTAAGTGAGCCATTTTCTTGGTTGCTCTTTGTTCTCGTATAACTGTCTCTGATTTTTTAGTTTTCCTGGTATAATACTCCCTTCAGAACCTCTTGAAGAGCTGGTCTGGAGTTGGTAAATTCCTTCAAATTTTGTTTATTCGAGAATATTTTTATCTTTTTTTCCCATATGAAAGATAATTTTGCCGGGTATAATATTCTTGGTTGAAATTGTTTTTCACTCAACACTTTTACTATGCTTCCCCATTCTTTCCTTTCTTGCATTGTTTCCGCCGAAAGATCCGATGTTAGCCTGATGGGGTGACCTTTGTAAGTAACCTGGCGTTTCCCTCTTGCCAACTTTAGTATCTTGTCTTTGTCTGTTGTTTTTGCCAGTCTGGCTATAATGTGCCTTGGAGAGGATCTTCTTGGGTTGATTCTACCCGGGGTCCTATGTATTTCCTGGGTCTGGATATTTGAGTGCCTTTCTAGATTTGGAAAGTTTTCTTCCAGGATCTCATGGAATAAATTATCTAGGCCCTTATTATTTTCTTCCTCTTCTGGAATACCTATTATCCGGATGTTGGGGCGCTTGATAGTATCCAGTATTCCTCGTATATTATCCTCATTTTTCATGGTTGTTTTCTCAATCTTCTTGATGCTTTTTTCTAGGTCAGATGTTTTGTCTTCTACGTTAGATATTCGATCTTCTGCCTGGTCTAACCTACTTTTAATACTTTCAAGGGAGGTTTTGATTTCCTTTATCACATTCTTCATTCCTAGAAGTTCCATCTGGTTCTTGTTTAAGGTATCCATTTCTTCTTTCAAGTCATTGAAGGACTTCCTCATCTCCTGGAGCTCCTTGTCTCTTTTCTCTTCCATCTCAGTTAGTTTGGTCACTACAAATAATCTGAATTCCTTATCAGACATGTCCACGACGTCCATTGTATTGACTGTGGGTGATGTAGGCTTGATGATTTCCCTTGAGGGAGAGGCCTTTTGTTGGTTGCTCATATTTCTGGAGCCTCTGCGATTGTTCTTAGTCATTAGGTATTCTATATGTTTCTTCCTAACTGATTGTTAATAGTTGTACAGGCTTAGAAAATTGATGATTTCCCTTATGGTTGGCCTACCTGTTGCTCACAATTACCATTAAATGTTGCCACTACCCTGGATGGCCCAAAGTCCTCACTGTCTATAAGGACAGGTGAGCCTACAATTGACTGAATAAGCAACACCCCAAGAGCAAAGAAAAACAAACTGAAAAAAGGAAATCGCGCAGCGCGCTTGCGCACCGCGCGCTATTAAAATCACCAGAACTCAGAGTCCAAAGGCTAGTGGGAAAGTGTCAGAAGATGAGTGACAGGACCAGGTTGGTCAGGTCTGGAGCCTGAGTCCGCCTGGTGCCCGGAACTGCTGGCCGGCTCGATCCGGATTGCGGGTGGGGTGGGGTGGGAGTTCGCCTTAAAGTCCCAGACAACCAACCTGGGGTCCAAGGAGGAGAAACGGTGGGGATGCGTGGAGATTCGGAAAGGTCGGGCCTGCAGCCTCAGTCCGCCTGGTGCCCGGAACTCAGCAGCATCATTTTTTCTGCATCACTTCAAGTCCTGTCCTGTCATCACATGGCCGTCTTCCTTGGTTGTGTCTGTCTGTTTCCAAATATCATTTTCCCTTGTTCCATTATTAACTTGCAAATAAAGGAGATTCTTGCTTCCTCAACACAGTCTAGGAAGACCTCAGCAGTCCCCACCCAGTGGGGTACCTGGGCCAAACATCCACCATCAGCAGCAGACGTTTCCAGACACTAGACCATCCCCCCCACTTTCCTATTATTATCCCCCTTTAAGTAGGTATTTTTAGCCAGCACCTTGTCCCTCTTTTTTCCTTAAAAAACCATAATCATGAGTCAACATTTAGTTTCATACTGAATTATTTCATTTCTCTGTTGAGTTTCTCTCTCTTTCCTAATTAACTATAAGTTACTTGAAGATAGGAACCATAATTAAAACCTATAGTGCAGCACTGAGAATACATCAGATATATTGTAAATATTTGTTGAATGGACTATAAAACAGTTGGTAATAATCAGATATCCATCATGGTTTAAGAATGGGAAAGTAATGTATCACTGATGAAAGTTCTTTAATTTTTAATGTGCTAACTGAATATTTATCCAAGAGTTAAGAATGTTTCGGGACTTGATGGAAGATTTCCAGGTTGATAGTTTTAGTTTTTATCTACACTTGATAGAAATATTGGTCTTACTTTAAAGTAAAATGTTATTTCTTTCTTCTCCTAATATTATTATTCCAAAAATAAGGTCTAAGGAAGCACTGAAAACACGTACTGTTCATGTTTCAGTGAGTTTTTATTTTGTGGGTTGGTAAAGTCAGTGATGTTATCACTAAATTTAAGTGATGTACTGTTTTTTCTCTACCACTCATGGACTTTCTTCTTATAACATACAGTTCTGTCAAGAAAAATATCAAGAAGTACTTCATACATTCTTCTGTGCAGTTCCTCATTGAATCAAGTTAGTATCAACCATTCCTTCTTCTTTTTCCATGTGAAAAGCAAAATTGGTGATTGACAATGGAAAACCTGCAGAGTCTGGTGTGAAGTTTTTGTATTCTACATTAATCTATCCTTTTAAACAATAAATAAATACATTTTATTTATTGCCAGAGTGTGCTTGTGCTCACCAGGGAGAGAGAGAGAGAGAGAGAGAGAGAGAGAGAGAGAGAGAGAGAGAGAGAGAAACTTCAACAAGGCATAGTCATGCCACGATCCTTTTTCCTTCATTTCTCCACCCTGTCCGGATTTGGGGAATGCATGTGCACATGCCTGGCATGTTTTTCAAGACACCAGGGCCAGGATTAGAATTGCTGTTAGCCCTGTGGTATCTGGCTCCTGATGTGCTGTGCTTAAGCCCCAATATTTGTCTATTTTTAATTGGCATTCAATTTTCATAGAGGAAAGGCTTAATATTCCTACGGAATTTATTGTACCATACAGTGACAAACAGTTCAAATATAACAGTGATATTCGTTAAACAATATTTATTGTAATTGACAAAAATAGTTGAAGAGCAATGAAGACATAGCTTAAGAATTTTTCCCCAACAATGGTAGGAAAAGGCTTTTTAAAAATATGTATATGTATATACATATACATATAGATAGATAGATAGATAGATAGATAATAGCATTGTGCCTTTTATACATGAATTATAGAGATACATATACAGAGGTTTTTTTCTAACTTGATTAATTTATATGAGATAACTCCAGGGGTATCATTTTGTAAGTCACTTAACTTATCTCAGGAAAAGTGTAAACTATGTGTGAATGCAGCTGTTTAGAGAGGAAAATGTTTTTTTTTTTTTTCCTAAGGGAGAAGGAGGAAGTGACACCCATTGAGATTTAAATGACAGCATGCCACAGTACATGCTACTATCAAAAGTCAATATGGGCGTCATAGTAACAAATTGTCCTTAAACCACACCCTCAGGGAAATATTAACAAAATAGTATTTAGATGATCTGTGGGATGAAGGGTGGAGGGTAGGGGAGAAAGGTAGATTCTCTTGTCCCAAGCACTAGACAGAATAGCTCTGAAAACAGCTGGCTAAGACATCTTTTATCACAGGAAATCAAGTCATACCTTTCTTGTGCTAGAGTTAGAAGTATTACCTACCACTTTACCTTTTAGCTTAGAAACTTGTAAACTATATTCATTTGATTTCATTTGCCTTCACTGCCTTTAAATTCATACAAATTCTTTTTTTAAAGAATTATTTTATTTAACATTATTTATTATTATTATCATTATTATTTTCCAGTCTGATCAGAGAGACACACAGAGAGAGAGAGAGGAAGTGAGAAAGCAAGCCATGAACCGTGGTCGGCCATGTGGGAGTCCAACGCCTTTAACCACCATGCCACTTGCCAGTCTCTAATTCATACAAATTCTTGAGAAATATTTTGGAGTGTGACTAATGATGGATCAATCTTACAATAAAAAATTTAAATAATATATAAAAGCAGGACCAGCATTTAGCATAATGGCTATGTCGCTGGACTCCCATGTAGTCGACCGTGGTTAGAGCCCCGGACCTGGTGGCTTAAACTCACACCGGGTGCGTGTGCATGCATGTCCAAGATCCCAAGAGGAGAATGGAGGAGAAGGGATTGCAGCGTGGCCATCCCCCCTGGTGATTTCTCGCTTTCTGTCTCTCTGTCTGTCTCTGTGCTATAGCACATGCGCCCTATAGCAAAAACCTCTCCAAAAAAAGAAAATCATCATAATATATAAAAGCCAACACAACTCATTGAAAAAAATTCTAGTTAAATGACACCTTTGGAAGTTATGATTTTGGAGGAAAGGTATGACACTCCTTCTTTCAATACCAATGAACTGAACAGATGGGGTGACGTGGTCAAATTCTATTGTGTAAGCATACTTTGACTGTCCCGACAATTTTTGTCCAGAACTGATCTCTTAGTTTCTTTGAGTTTTAAGGAAGTTGATTAAGAAAAGAACACTTTGCTTAACTTGAATGGTGAGAACATGCCTGATACTTTGAGATTTTCTATCAATGCACTTTAGTTTTATCAAAAAATCTGTTGATTAAAAAATTAACTGGTGATAGTGTGTATGATAATATCTTTAACTGGACTAATACAGTGTATTTATGCTGGGTAGAATCATTTTGCATGCTGTAATTATATACAGTGATTGAATGTGTAAAAAAAGTTTACTTATTCAGAGAGAGAGAAGGAGGGGGGAGAGTGAGCGAGAGAGTGAGAGAGAGAGAAACACTCTCAACAGTATCTTACACTGCAGTGCCCCCATCCCAAGCCTTCCCAGTCAGGCAGGATCATGGGTCACCTTATGTCGGTCAACTCAGGAACTGAACCCCACCGTCCATATGGCCTCCAACACTTCAAAGCAGTACACCACTGTCATACCCATATGCTGGGCCGCAATAAGAAATATTTCCATCCTTATGATGGATGTCATTGTAAGTATTATTCTATAGATCAAAAATGTTAACCACCATTGAAAAAGAAGTGTTCAAATGTTTCACTCTTGGACTAAGCATAAAGATATAATTTATATTATTACTATGGTAATAATATGGTAGTAATAAAAAATGTTAACATTGTTGAAAATGAAGCGTTCAAATGTGTCGCTCTTGGACTTTGGGTAAAGACGATTTATCTCCATGCCCATCAGGTGTCTAACTATTGTTTGTGAAACCACATGTCTTGGCAGTGGTTGAAATATGACTACTTTCTCTTGAATATTCCTTAGTTTCTTCATCTGCCAAAATTCTTCTGCCAAGGGAATAGTAAGATAATCAATCTTTTTGCCAGCAATTTTTGGTTCGATTATTATAATTCAATATGATTGCATAAGACTTACTGTTTAACTGCTGTATCCCTGTTTACTGCTTAATAATTACTGTAATTGATTTTGTTTATCTGATATTCTTAAGAAGGAGCCTAAGATGCATGACTTGTTATTATCTTAGCTCTTTTTTAAAATAATCTTTTCTACTTTATAGAAGACTTGAAGAAGCACATGAAATTCTGAGTTCCTCCTCTAGAAAAACACACATGTGCTCGTATACGCAGAAATTCAACTACAGTTTCCAGAGGTTGATGGACCACTGACACTCAGCCAAGGCTCATGACTCCAGTTTTAGCACTCCTATTATGTGGGTTGGAGGATCCACCTATATCTCCTCTGTACTCAATGATCTCAAGCCCAAGGGTTTTTTCTATAAGTTCCTCTGGCTCTCTGCAGAAGAGTGCTCAGCCCACATGTAGGGCAGATCATGGGCAGGATGTTAGCACCCTAACACCTCTCAACTAATGATGGTAAGAGTTGGTGGATAAATACCCAGTTCTTTACCCATTAGGTCTGACAACTTGGAAACTCCTTCTACCCCATCTTCCAGGGGTCCTCAGCAGCTAAGGACCCCTTTTGATCACAGTGGTAACCTACTCTCTAACATACCTAATATTGACATCCTCCCTTCCCTGCCCCACTTCCCTGTCTTCAACTGATGCTACTTGGGATCAAATGATCAACCTGCAATCAAATCCTAATCATGGGGCCTGAAGTGGGGAGGAAATCAAGCTGTTGGGGTCATCTCTGCCATTATAATAACTCACCTCAAGGCATAGGGACAAAAAACAAGAATTTTGCAATGCTCATGAATTCTACGGGTTTAGGGATTCAAGTGAGACTGAGTGGGGATTGTTGTCTCTAGTCTATGATGTCTGAGGCTCAGGTGAGAACACTTGGTGGCTAGGGAGAAAGCCCGTGACTGGAATCACCAGGGGACTCCTCAATGACGCCTTGTTGGGATGACTCAGTGGCTGCGCTCAGCTGCATGTGACAATCTGAGGACCTGCACGTGGCACCTCCAGTATGAAAGGCTCAGGTAGTCACCCTTCTCACATGGTGGCTAGCTTTCTCTAAAGTGAGAGATTGCAGAGAAAGCCACAGTCCTTTCAAATTTAGCCTTTAAGCTTGGGTAGCATCATTTTTGCTGCATCCTTTTTGTTGTAAGCCAGTTACTAAATTGGCCCAGATTCCACAGGAAGAGTATCAAATAATTTGCATACGTATTTGACAACTTTCAAATAAACTAAGACAGAGTTATTATACAAGTAGGAGGATCTGGTCTGTAATAAAGAACATTCTTCCCTCTACAGCTTTAGTGAATTGATATGGAAAATTAGATTTATAACTTTTGTTATTCTATTAGTATACCAGGTTGATAATTTTTATTAGCATGGGTATAACTATAAATTAGCTGACAATTGATATGTCAAATGCATTTTTTGTTAAATTAATCTAATTTAAAATGCACTAGGAAGGTGCATTATTTAAATACAAATTTTAATGAATTATCTTTTAATGGGACTAATAGAGTGAATTTGCATACATATGATTTTTTGAAGCTGATCATACATATAACTGCATTTTTGAACATCAGTTATAATTTAGTATTTTAATAAATATGAGTCTGGTCTTGAATTCCAAGTTTAAATTAGGCAGGGAAAACAAGAGATGGAAAGATAGGATGTTATATTATGAAGAATAAGAGATAACGTATTAAGGTCTATATGTACTCAATAGTACTAAGTGCATGTTCAGAATTCTCTAAGCAAAAGCTTTTTTGATAGGAAAAATATAAGGGTAAAACATAATATTATATAATCTCTAAGCTAAAATAGGACCTTAAAGCTCTTTTAGTGCAAAATTTTCTTAGATGAGGTTTTGAAAGGTTAAATGTGTATGCTTTTAACACACATAATTACAAAAAGAAGTGTGTGTGTGTGTATGTGTATATATATATATATATATATATATATATATATATATAATTAGTGTGAGCACATATCTTTTTTCTTTGTTTCATTAGGTGAGATAGTGTAAGAGAAATGACATTCTAGTAACAATAAGTACACCTAGTACCCAGATCTTGGTTTCTAATACCATTCTCCAATAAAAGTAATTAGGGTTCCTGAGAGAAAAGATTGACTCTAGGACCATGATAAGAAATGTACCAGAAGAGCCTGGGACATATTGCAGTACTAGAAAGTAAGGAAGTGGCCGTAGAAAGAGAGAGAGAGAGAGAGAGAGAGAGAGACCATCTGAGTCACCACATATATCAAAAGAACAAAGGAGTCAATTGAAAGAGTGCCCAAGGCCCAAAGTTGGCATAATCTGAGCAATGAAATAAATAATACAGTGTTAGGTTATAATCCAAAGCATAAAATAAATACCTATGTGTTCATACCACTATAAATAAATGATTAGGCAAATGACTAAATGGGGCAAAAGACAAATCCCCCATGCAGAAGAATTCCAAGTCAATTGGGTAGGTCCTCAGGCCTCTGGAAGAGGAAGCAAGACTCCTCACTCCTTAGGCATGAGCTGCATGGGGTGGCTTCCTTCCAAAATGTCTCAAAGTGGGAAAGAGTAACTTCACTGTGGCAAGACCCGACAAACACTACCTTGGCCAGGTGATCGAGGTCAACATATACAGCCCAAATCCTGCTAGCAGCACACGCCCTTCACACAAGGTGGTAATGGCACTACGTTTGAGGTCTTCCTCCCAGTAATCCATCACACTTGTCTTATCATGAGAAAAGCATTAGACAAATTCCAGCAGTGGAGCATCCTACGAAATACCTGACCAGTACCCCTCAAAACAGACAAGCCATCAAAAATAAGGACAAGCTGAGAAAATGCCAACGGTCAGAGAAGCTTAAGGAGGCATGATGAATGTAATGTGGTAACCGGGATGAGATCCTGGAGCAGGAAAAGGACCTTAGGTAAAAACTAAAGAAATCCAGGAGTCAGTTAGTGGGACAGCAGTCACACGATGTTCTGCAGTGCTGGGCCCCCACAGTAAGGTCCTAGGTTTGCATCCCGAGGCCTCCCTGTGCACCCACCAGGTTTTTGTGGACATACCTATTATCCAGGCTGGCAGAGACTTGGGTGGAGAGCAGCATGAGCAGTATGAGGACCCTGTTGGCGTGGCTCTCTCTCTAATGGAGAAGATAAACAAACTTTATAAAAACCTTATAGATTAAAAAAAAACAACAACAACAATCTAAGGAAATCTGAAAATACTATGGACTTCAGTTAATAATGTATCCATATTGGTTCATTAACTATAACAAACGTAACAAAAAGTATTGACATAATTGATAGATTTGTATTTCTTTCTGTTTCAATTCACTAGAGGGGCTTGTGCCAGATGGAGAGAGAGAGAAAGGGAGAGAGGAAGTACTTCCCTGGGGACGGGATGGCTATGCCATAGTGCTTTTTCCTCCATTCTCCTTTCTGAATTTTGGGCATGCATTCATTCACACACTTGGCACGTTCACAAGCTGTCAGGTCCAGGACTCAAACCACAATGTTGGCCATGTGAGATCCAGACACCTTAATCATTATGTCACCATCTGGGCCGTGTATTTTTTTGGTAGAAGTTTTTGCCTTAGGGCACGTGCGCTCACCAGAGAGAGAGAGAGAGAGAGAGAGAGAGAGAGAGAGAGAGAGAGAGAGAGAGAGAAACAGAATAGTGAGAGAGAAAGTGAGAAATCACACCCCCAGGGGGGATGGCCACACCTCAATCCCTTCTCCTTCATTCTTCTCCTAGGATCTTGGACATGCACACACACACACCTCCCACCCCACTATATTTATGCACACTGTAAAGTTATGAACAGTATTTACAAATCTCGAATAAATGACTGATGGCAACACAGACATTCCGCATCACAGAGTAGACTTGCTGAACTTGGCATTCTGTTAGGTTCCTTGGACAGGCTTTGAGGGTTTTGCAACATTAAAAAAATGCTTATTTGCATCCTCCTCAGGAACAGCTGGAGAGGAAAGGCCATGCTACAACCCCCTTCCTCTATTTCTCCTTTTGGAATTTTGGGTATGAACATGCACCTGGTGTGTTTTTCAAGCTGCCAGGTCTGGGACATGAACCATGCAATCAGCCATGTGAGACCCACCTGCCCAAATACCACACCACAGGCTGGCCCAATATATACTTTCCAAATGATGAAATCATATATTTGCAAATATCTGTAGGAGTTTTCCTGTTTTAACCAGGTTTTTTTATATTGGAGAGTCACAGTTTGCACATAGTGAAGACGATGTCCCTTTTCCATTATACTTTTCTATCTAAATATGCTCCTCTTTTCCCTCTCTCTACAGATTTTTTTTAAAATTAACAAAATAGGGGCCAGCAGATGGTGTAATGGTTACATTGCTAGATTCCCACATGGCCGACAGTGGTTCAAGTCCTGGACCTGGTGACTTGAAACTCATGCTGGGCATGTGCATGCGTGCCCAAGATCCCAAGAGAAAAATGGAGAAGGGTTTGCAGTATGGCCATCCCCTCCCCGACCCCCAGAGAGAGATTTCTCACTTTCCTCTCACTGTCTCTGTCTCTCTGTTTCTCTCTCACTCTATGGTGAACACATGCACCCTAAGGCAAAAACCTCTAAAAAATTTAACAAAATATTCTAAGGCCTTTCACTAGTTTAGACTCATTTTCAAATTCTGTCAAAGTTCGATTCTGGTCAGGCCAAACTAGAACAGATGCTCTTGCAGACAGAATAAGCTGGAGCAGCCACAGATCCCGCAGTGCCCTCTCCTCCCGGCAGGAGATCACCAGACACGGTCTGCCCTTAGTTACTGTACTCAGAATGAGGTCTTGTGATACTAGTAACACCTTAAAAAATGACGTGATCTAGAAAAAAATAAAAACAGATCAAAACTACTGATAATTTGAGGAAAAATGGAAGGAAAAAACTCCTAGTCCTATCCAGATGTGGTAAGTTCACTTATATTCTAGGTTCCTCAGGCTATTCGTTTGTAAAATAGGGCCACTCAAAACTATCACAAGTAATATTGTGAAGCAATTGTGTCAGACACTCATACAATGGGATGACACAGATGAGCTGATAACAATGGGAATTTAAATAATTGAAGATGATGTGCATGAGGATATTTGAGAAATGTGTGTTGTTCTGAAATAAGAAAACAGTATATTTGGTTATGAACTCTCAAGTTATATGATGGATGGCAACACAGATATTCCCCATCAGAGAGTAGACTTGCTGGACTCGGTGACATTCTGTTAGGTTCCTTGGACAGGATTTGACAGTTTTGCAACATTAAAATATGCTCATTTGCATCTTCCTCAGGAACATCTGGAGAGGGAAGAAACGTGGCTTTGGAAAGCTGTTCAGCTCACAGAAAACTGAGGCTGAGCAAACATTCCAGCTTTCCCTCACTGGCTATCACTCACACCCAATGTATTTACTCTTTTTCTCCGACAAGAGAGCAGCATTTGGAATAGCTCACGCTGCTGAGTTAATTATTGAGAGGCCATGGGGATGTTTTAAGCTGCAGGCATCACCACCTCGTGTGATTTGGAATCAACATAGACACCAGGCTCAGTGAGGCGAACCCTGCAGCCTGCCCAACGTGGGCGAAGAGGACAGATCTGCTGCTTTTCAATTTCTGATCTCTGTTTAACCAATGCCAAGGGCAGAGACTTGCCAGTATTTTGATGAATCATTGGCTTCAACTCAGTTTCAGCCCCTAAGAATTTCTACCTAATATGGGTGCATGCCTATTGTGTAATTCCGCTCTTTTCTCAAGTCCACTGGGACCCTGGTGCCGGTTGTACCTTGCCATTCCTGAGTTGTGGTAGAACCTTTCAAGAGTCCTTTATTGGGTAGATGCACAACTCCATCTTTCCCAGCACCTGCCCACATACTCTAAAACTTTACTTTCAAAGAATCTCAGGCCTTCCTTACACTCTCAGGTGAAGACCTCAAGAGGTCTGATGTTCAAAGAAATGGTTGTTTAGATAGGCTGATGCATATCTCTGCTTTGCTCCATAGCAACAGTTATTGCAGACTTATTACATATTAATATTCAGCTAGAAAGTCAAATTCAAATACTAGGCATGAGTAGGCAGATAAAATGTTACCCAGAACACGGCTTTTTCAGTAGTTAAAAGCCTCAAAAGAGTTCCAGCCACGGTGTGCAAGCAATGGGATGCTGCTGTGTGAGTCTGGGACCACTTTTGAGGTCCAGGTTTGGTTTCCAGAACAACCTAACACCGGGCTGGGCATGGTGGTACACACCTGTGATCCTAGCTAATTGGGAGGCCAGGGCAGCGTCACAGCATGGAGAAACCCTGGCAAAGATTATTTTCTCCTCCTTCTTTTTTTTCTCTCTCATAAAAAAAAAAAAAGTAATACAAATATTTTTAAAAGGACTGAAAGAGTCTAGTTGGGTGAATCAAAAAAGATGGTTGATTTGCTCTAAGTTCACTTGCGAATTATCAGAACTCCACCACCAAGGAGTTAAGAAATAAGTTGAAATCAAGATACCTGCAGGAAAAACTACTTTTTCATGTTATGTTTGGGAGGTACGTCAGTGCAACTCTTCATTCTAGGTTGTAAAGCAGACTTATGGTAATAATAATGATGATGGTGATGACTGGGACTGATGGCTTAATACAATCTCTGTTTATCATGGTGAAACTCTGTGGTTTTTTTTTTTTTTTTTAAGAATTATTTATTTAATTACATTTGTTATTAGTATTTCTAAATTTGACCAGAGAGAGAGAGAGAGATAGAGAGGGGGAAAGTGAGAAAGCAAGCCTCCAGGTCTGGGACTCAAACCATGGTCGGTCATGTCCAGTACCGTAACTACCATGCCACTTACTAACCCTGCCATGGGGGCTTTTTTGCAAGTTCTCTATAAGTTCATATAACATAGTGGAACCCAAACTGCTCGAGGGGCCTGAGTTTTCCAAGTAGCTGCTTCAGACTTTTGCTTTATTTGATGAAGGAAAGAATTAACCTGTGTTTCTACCCATAGGCATGGTCAGGAAGACCAAGATACCTGAACTGCCAAATGGACAAAGAGTTAAAGGGATCATTGCACACCTGTCCCAGTGACAATAATATCATAAAATGTCCTTTGAAGCACTTTGGGGAAATTCCAAAAGCATTTTTCTTTTCTTCTGTTTCTTTAATGTCTCAATTTCTCTGATTGTCTCCAATTCCTTCTGTATGGCACTGTGGTTTAATACATTAGGATTAAAATATTAGAACATCTGAGCTCTGCCAGCTCTTTGCTGTTAAAAAATGATTCCCTTGTTTTGGTTCATCTCCGTGAGCTGAAAAGGTCCTCACCTGCTCGTGTCCTCTTGTCATTGAAAGGCAGGAAAGGAACTAACACAGCAGAGAAGACTATTTTCAAAATCAATCCCTCATATTTAAAAGAGAAATCCATCCTCTCCAGGAGGTGCAAACACAGTCATTAGTACTGAGACCTCCATCTTCTCAAGCGCCCTTCCCTTTTTTCATACTGAGAGGAGCTTTCAGGTGCCTGCTGGGCTAACTAAAATGGATGGCTTTTTTCCTTTAATGGGGTTCAGTTTGATTTTCTGTCATTGTGGTCAATGACATAAGACCTGTTCCACCGTCTGAATGCTAGAGGAACATCATTTTCCCTCATATCATTTGAGCTGCGTTTTTTTTTTTTTTTCACTTACCTGTCAGCTCAGTGTCCTTCTTTGGGGGTGCTCTTTGATCCTGGCCCTAACATCTCACCATTTCTCAAGTATGTAACATATGTGAGATTCAGCGAGTAAAGGGAATTTTTCACTTCTGAAATTCTTCTAGGTCGTAAAGGAAAACTCCGAGTCTATTTATTTTTCATTGACAAATAATAATTTTGTGTAGTACTTGGATATAATGTGATGTTTTGATCTGTTGGGTGGTTGGGAAAGTCATGATGCATTTTCGCATAGAAAAACATAGAAATTACGTCATGACTTTTCTAACAACCTAATAGATAGAGCTGTAGAAAGATCAAAGCAAGCTAATTAACATACCCAGCATATCACTAACTTATTTTTTGTAGTAAGAATGTTGTAAAAATCTATTATTTTACAAATTTGGAAACATACCGTTTATTCTTATTAACTGTGGTTACCACATGGTACAACAGAGCACTACCACTTGTTCCTGCAGAAACTTGTACCTTTCGATCTGCATTGTTCTTGCCCTATCCTCCCTTCTCCCCACAGCCTCTCCGTAACCTCCTTTGTACTTCCTGTTTCTGAGGTTGACTTCTTCTGTGAGCACACCTCGGTAGCTAGTCACAGAGAGGTATCTGCTCTGTAGATGGCTCCGAGTAGTGTGCCAAGAAATACGCTTACATTATTTAAAGGCCTTTTAAAGGAGGACCCTCCTCCTGTAGCACACTCTTGGCTAGTAATCACCATTGAACAATCTGCTGCTATATTTCTTGGAGACATTATTTAAAATCCTTTTAAAGTGCAGTTCTTCCTACTTCCCGACGATTGATACCTGTGAAGGGCTTAATAGTATTGGGGAGGGGGAGAGGAGGATGACTGCTACTTAAAAGGATTTAAAAGAATTCTGCAGCCATATTTCATGATCCATGGTGCCTAAAAGCCTACGATAAGGAAAAAAAGAGTTGCTGCTTCCTTTTCTGGGCATAAATTGGAATATATTCCCCTTGAGTTTTCTTTCATCTGCTTGAAGAACCAGCAAGAAGATGACTGACCTGACTGTAGTGGTTTCATATTCAGAATGTGGGGCCCCTCTGGAGAACTGGAGGACCCTTAGCATTTTCTGAAGTAGAGGTTGAAAGTGCAGATGTCTCCAGAAGCCAGGAAGAGAGTGAAGTGGGCTGGATATAAGACAACAGAGACTTGTGTGGATTGTTTTTTACACAAATATACATACACACACACACACAAATACAGATACATACACACACACACACACATATGGCATTCACACACACATACAAAAATATATTGGGTTGTCAGAAAAGTCATGACAGTTTTTGCACAGTAAATCATAGAAAAAATATGCCATGACTTTTCCGACAACCCAATATATGTACATATGTCTATGTTTAAACATACACATACCTGGCTTTCAAGTGGCTTAGAAAAGTAATATATATGGCTAATATTTGTTGAACTCTACATTCAGGCATACTTCTGAAAATATATGCATTATCTCCTTTAATACTCCCATCAATACTATAAAGTGTACACTCTCATTATTATCCCTTTGCAGATGAGAAAGCTGAGGCACTTGAAGGAAAAGTCCCTCAGCTGGTGAAGGAAACAGCCAGGATTCCCATCCATGCATCTGAGCATCCACTTTAGGGTACACATGTTTAATCAGTACGCTTCTCTGTGTGTCCAACTGTCCTGCATAAGGGTCAAAAAATAGTCCACGGGACCAGCAGTTAGCGTAATGGCTATGTCGCTGGACTCCCACGTAGTCAACCGCGGTTTGAGTCCCGGACCCGGCGGCTTAAACTCACGCTGGGCGCATGTGCGTGCGTGCCCAGGATCCCGAGAGGAGAATGGAGGAGAAGGGATTGCGGCGTGGCCATCCCCCCTGGGGGGTGATTTCCTGCTTTCTATCTCTCTGTCTCTCTCTGTCTGTCTGGCGAGCGCACGCGCCCTATAGCAAAAACCTCTCCAAAAAAAAAAAAAAAATAGTCCACGAAGAAGTTGGCAGATGCACTGTGAGCCTTTCCATGCCCCTTTAGGTTGAGGTTTTTAAAATTGGTATCTTTGTTACTCAGCAGCAGCACACAGTTTCAATACATCACCAGGAAGAATTTATGAGAGCTAATAATGGGTTTGTCTTTACATAGCAGAATTGGGTGTTTATTTGCCCAGTTGCTCTAAATGCCATTTGGCTTTCCAAGATGAAAAGATCTTGAGGAATGTAGAGCTTGAAAGGAATCTCAGAATTATCTAATCAAGTGAGATTATCTTACATCTGGGAATACCAAGACCCAGTGAGATCAAGAGACGTGCTTAAAAAGACACATTTGATGGCAAGCACTATAGTCAAATCTAGGTATGTTGTTTTCTACTGTAGCAAAATTCTCCACCCATTCCTGATTCTGTGTCTTGTGATGGGACACTGAGCTATGATCATCCACCAAGGGCAGGGCATAATTCCATAGTCCTGGGGTATAACATACTTTGGCCAATGAGATATTAGCAGATGTGTCGTAAGAAGAATTATTAAAAGCACTTGCACCACGGAGCTTGATTGTCCTTGTGCCTCTGTCGTTTCCCTGGGAGGGAAAAGTGAGAGAAACAATGGAGCAAAACCTACTCAGATAAGCCCCCATAATGTCATTCAACCATTCCTGACCCGCAGATTCATGAGAGATAAATAATTGCCATTTAAAACATTAAAATGTGGTTGGCTTCTTATGAAGCAACAGATAAAATTAGTTGGTGTTGTTAAAGTGCCCAGAATTCTTCAACAAGAAGCATAGGACTTTTAAATGACACAGGTTTACTTTTTTCTTCTAAAATGTTCTTCACTAATATTCTGTTAACCAACACAACAAAACAAACCAAAGCTGAAATTGAGAGACATTGTCTTTCTATTTGGTGCTCAGCACAAAGATTACCTCTGAGAAAAGCCTTCCCTGGATAACTAATATAAAATTGTCCCTCATCTTTCTAAATACCATGTGACTCTGTATTTGAAGTTATCTATTTTTTAAAAAGAATTATGTTTTTATTTAATTTCATTTGTTATAATTATTTTTAAATTTGACCAGAGACAGAAAGAGAGAGAAAGGGAAAGTGAGAAAGGAAGTCACCAGGTCCGGAACTCGAATCACAGGCGGCCACATGGGAATCCAGTGCTTTTAACCACGACGCTACCTGCTGGCCCCCGAGTTATCGATTTTTAAATTTGCTGTTTATTTTTCCCAGTAAAAATGAAGTTCCATGAAACTAACCTTACTTGTCCTACTTATCTCTGAATTGGTAGTCCGTTACAATGCTTGGCACATAGTCAGTCCTCATTAACACTTAAGGAAAGAAAAGTGTTAGCAATTTGTCTGTTAGACATTTTGGGGAGGAAAGGTCTTTTAAGGGCTCCTCAATAAGTAAGTATCCTGAAAATTAAAGAGGACTTCCGAGAGGAGGTAACATTGATCCGAGTCTCCTGAGATATTATTTTACGAGGTGGAGGTGTGGGCGATGACATAATGCAGAAGCATTCTGGAATAGATGAGGACATGGAAGTATGAGAAGTCTCAGTGTAACTAAAGTGTTCCAGCTTAGCTAGAGTTTCGACTCGCACATTCACAGTGAGGATGGGAGAAGACAAACCCCAAGTTTCTCGGTTTCTTCATTCCAAATTGAAAAGTGTATTGAGTACCACCCTATGTATTTCATACTCTATTTATTTTAGATCATGTTTTTGTTTTTTTTGTTTTTTTTAAGCAGAAGCTCCTTTAGAAGAGCACTGCCTATAGTTCAGGAGAGGAATGATGACTACCACAGCTAGGGTAGTTCCAGGAGTGGGAAAAGGAAGAGAGGAGATGGCTGTTAGAGATGTGTAAAGCAGAGAATTAATGGATGTTGTTAGCCAACTTGACACGGTAGGTGAGGAAAGGAGTCAAAGTAAAACTAAGTTCTCTGGCTTATGTGATAGATAGAGTGGGATGTAAACATGGAGAGAATGGAAAGAGAAACAAATTGACAATAATATAATAAGTCCTGTATATGTTGGATTTGAGGTGTTGGGGGCTCACTTCAAAAATTCATTACAATCAAGGCTTATGTCTAGAACGATCTGTTCTGACAGGCAATAGGCATGAGCCTTCCGAATGGTCATTCATTTCTCAAACAACTTTCTGTAACTGAGAAGTACCCATACAAGGACATCATGGTAAGTTAAAAGAAGCACCTTTCTTCCCACCTGCTTATACTATGGAGAAGAACTGGCTAGTGACAGGATGCAAGATATTTTGCATGTAAG
The DNA here is from genome assembly GCA_026018925.1 of Tupaia tana. NCBI lineage: Eukaryota > Metazoa > Chordata > Mammalia > Scandentia > Tupaiidae > Tupaia > Tupaia tana. The sequence continues at coordinate 21,395,025 of JAKSZU010000017.1, forward strand.
TGTTTGACAGAGAAAGGAGATTAAAAAACATAGATCTATTTGCTGATTATTTTACTACTCAGCATTCTTGAGCCAAACCAATTATAGTTGTGAAAGATGAGCTGATTGGTGCTGAACACAAGATACAAAGATAAACTCGAGGGATCTCTGGAAACAAACAGAAGGATATTTATAGACACTGGTGGGTCAAGTGCTAGGCTATAAGAACATGTCACCTGTGCCAAACAGGTCGTAGAAAAGGTCAGAGCTATCTAACCAGAATGGTTTCCTCAGACCTGACTTCCTTGGAATCTTCAGATAGAATTTGCTATATGTAATTCAAGCCATATGTAATTCCAAAGATTTATTTAAAAAAAAAATTCATAAGCTTACAACCTCCTTGGATAATCCTCGCAGCTATGCTATAATCCTCACCATTGTGAAATTATTTTTAAATTTTTTCCACTTAAAAAATTTAATCATTATACATCTTAGCAGTGTACAAAGTGGTTTCTTCAAAGCGTACATGCATTGCATTTTGATCAAATCTGTATATATCATCCTCAACAGGTAACTTTCCATTGTTGTGTCTGTTAAATGTTTTTCTCCTGATCTCCTCACTCTCACCTCCCACTATCCACCCTGTCTTTTATGACATCTACACTTGGTGTCCTTGCTGTTATATTTTCCAGTCTTTCAGTTTCTGCCATAAAGTGCAGACATTCTGAATGTACTGAGCAAGGGACAGGTGATGTTCATTTTTGAACTAACCTTAGTTTTTAGACTCTGACCACCTTCAATTTAAGTTATATGTTCTCATGGAGCCTGAGAATATTTCTATCTTTTAAAAATTTATCTTTTGTCTCTCCCCCACTAAGCTGTAAGTTTTATGAGGGCAAGGAGTATGTTTACCTCAGGTATGTTTGTATCAGAGTGTTTGACATACAGTGGGTCCTCAATGAATATCTGCTCAATTTAAAGATGAAGAACATTAGCCTTTCTTGATTACTGTTATGGCTCTTCATATGTGCAAAGGTTGTCATTAAATCAATCCTCTGACGTGACATCTCATGTGTTTTAGAATCCAATTCATTTTAGTGGAAGAATAGAGACATGCCTCTGATTACTATGCAGAATGGTGGAGTGTTGGTGGAAGGAAAATTTTGATAGTAACAAATTTATTGTGGAAGAGAGTGTATTAATAGAAGCTACCATCTATTTTCTTCAGCCCAACAAAGCTCTAAGGTCATCTTAGTATAAAAAATGGAAAGCATATGTAATAGGATAGAAGTTTTCACCAGAGTGGACATTTTTGGACCTCTGTTGAGTGTAGCTTTCTCAAAGTAACATGAAAGGATTGCTTATGACAACAAATCAACTCCACTCTGAGCTAATAGTTATTCATTTAGGCCCGCTGTCCACGCAAAGATGCAGTCCCCATGAGGCAAAACTAAAATGAACAAAATCAGCAAAAGTTTCTTCCAAATAATGGGAAACAAAAAGGATAGCATAACCTTTGACCTTTGCTCATCATCTTCTTGTAGAAAAGTTCTTTGTATGAAATATATGTATTGTGTATCGTGTCTCACTGTCTTGATAACAAAGGTGCAGGAAGCCACACAAAATACTTTCACAAAACTGCAGTTATATATACAATTCTAAAGCATGCATATTCCCAAACAGCTCAGTTTACTGTAACTTCTCAAACATAAACTAATAATTATTGCTCATGTACTATCAATAAAGCAAGACTTTATGAATTGATCCTAATAATTTGGAATCTGTGGACATACATGGTTTTGTTAGTTAAATTAGGCTTATAACCATGGATGATTCTAAAGTAAGAAGTCCCACAAATCAAGATATGTTTCCTTAAGAGCATATTTAGAGTTCTGATTGTAAACTAGTTCTTTCCCCAAATTATTTATCATTTTTATCAGTTTGTGATGAATGCTGCACTATTATAACCAATTATAGCCACATTTTACAATTAGATGAATAAAACTACAACCTTTCATATATAAAGAATAGTCTCTTTCAAGTACTTCTGTTTTAACATTTCTTGGGATCAGAATATAAAACTTTTGGAACAGAAGAGTTATTAACCAGTCAAGGACAACTCTCACCATAAATACAATTCATTGTACCTGCGAGTTGATGACCCCCAAAGTGCATCATACATGCTGATTTTATAGAACAGGTACACGAATTTTACTCAAAACATGACCATTTCCATAGGCTGTCCCAGAATACTAAAGTTTTAAGAGAGTTATTTTCATTGGGGCTGTCTTATGTAGTGGTTAACATTTCAGCGAGTACTTCATATGAAAGCTGCTTCCAAGGGTGCTGATTTTAGAAAAGTCCTGTTCTTTCTCTTCTGTCGTAACAACAGCAACCAGAGTGAACCATAAGGGCTCGAAAACTAATAGTGGATCTTTTTGCCTCTCCTCTGGGACCCAGTGTCACTCCTTGGAGCGTAGGGAGGAGGCGATGTTGGCCAGGATGTGCTTAGCAGAATTACTGGTAAAGGGCAAAAAGGGGAAAAATTCAAGGTGATAGTGGAATCTGTCCCCTGCATTCTATAAGCTTCTTGGCTCACCCCTACAGTCTTCTGTGTCAATTGGCAAGACTCCCCAGTAGGGGGTTTCTGTGGGGAGAAGCACCTTAACTTCTTTTCAGATTTAAAGGCCCAGACTGCTGCATGATGGATTCTCCTCTAATATCATTAGCTGCACATGCTGCTAATTGCAGTGGCTGCTAATCCATCTGAGCAGCCAAAATGATATTAGCTTTCAATAGGATTTACATATATCCAGGCTTGTTTCTGCATCAGCTAGCAATTAAAGTTTAAACTGTTGAACATGCAGCTTGCCGTAGGCTAAGTAAAATTTAATAGCATTAACAATGCATTTCCCTATTTGCCTCCGAATCTCTTTACAGGCTCATCAATTTGCCATCACCTTTGTGTGGCATGGCTACGTTAGCTCTTATCCTAACAGCTTCCAGAGGAGGGCACTCTCACCAGACAAGACAATAGAAATGCCAGCTGTGCACATCAGCATTAGCAGCACAATTGATGTTTCTAGGCCCATCCTCTGTCTCTCTCCCCCCATCTCACATATGCATATCCCAGCTCGCTCGCTCTCTCTCTCTCTCTCTCTCTCTCTCTCTTCACACACACACACACACACACACACTTCTTGGAAGAGGTATGGTAGTTTATCCTTTCAAGCCAGGCCTTGAGAAACTAACATTCAACTTATTTACACTAAAGTGTCTATAAAAGACAAATATTAACTAAGAGGCCAATCAAATCATTCAAAAGCTTGTATGGAATCCAGCTCTTTTCCAAAGTGCCAGTGTGTTCAGGGTTAAACTCTCTTGATTGGCTGATTTAGTAAAGATTTATTTGGATAAAATTGTGTGAGATCAGTCTGGACATTTATGAGCACAGTTTCTTTGTCTTGTTCATGGCTATATCCTTAAACGTCTAGCACAAAGACTAACACATAAAACGTGCTTAGTAAATATTTGTGGAAGTAATGATTGTGTGATGTAAGTGGTGAACAGTTTAAACTTCCTCATCTCAACCTCAAGGCGATAGCTCCTCCCTTGCTCCCTGTTATACGCACACCCACTGCCCTCCCAGTTCTCATTTCTAAACCATTCACCATTGCTGGATGAATTAAGGGTGGGAAGAAAAGACTGACTTAGGATGGCTAGAAGGTATCTGATAAGCACTCTGCAAGAAACGTATCCCAATCAGAACCAGGCCATGGATCTCAATACAAAGATGTCTTCCTAAACTCCAAATAATGTTGTCTGGGGATCAATGTTGAATACCACACGGTTATTAGTATGATAACACTTTAGCACAAGAGGGTTTACGAGTTTCTTCAATAGTCATAACAAAGTTTTAGAAACTGGGCGGCTTAAAATAAGAGAATTTTATTGTCTCAGTTCCAGAGACTATAAGTCCAATCAAAGTGTTGGCAACACCATGTTCTCTCTGAGAGATTTAGGGGACAATCCTTGCTTACTTCCTATGATATTTGCTGGCAATCTCTATCTTAGGACACCAATCATATTCAGTTAGGGCCCGTGGAAAAGACCTTGTTTTAACCTGATCTCTCTGGAAATTTCTTTTTTTTTTTTTTTTTTTTGGAGAGGTTTTTGCTATAGGGCGCGTGCGCTCGCCAGACAGACATAGAGAGACAGAGAGATAGAAAGCAGGAAATCACCCCCCAGGGGGGATGGCCACGCCGCAATCCCTTCTCCTCCATTCTCCTCTTGGGATCTTGGGCACGCACGCACACGCGCCCGGCGTGAGTTTAAGCCGCCGGGTCCGGGACTCGAACCACGGTCGACTACGTGGGAGTCCAGCGACATAGCCATTACACTAACTGCTGGTCCCGTCTCTGGAAATTTCTAAATAAGGTCTCATTCTGAGATACTTGGGGTTACGACGGAAGCATATCCTTTTTTCAGGGACACAATTTAACTTATAAGAGAGGGTTATATACAGTCTGGAAGATGGTAAAAGGATGCTTTCATGCCTGAAAATTTCTCCTTCTTGGGAACCAGAATAATCCCTTTTTTCTGGACACAGAGGTCAATAATGGATTTTTTTTTTTTTTTTATCTTTTCTCAGATTCTGCCATCTTGTAGTTTCTGCTTTGAATGACTTTAATTACATAATGTCTTACAACTATTCCCCTGGTCATTCCTTGTATTTGGTACATATCGTTCTCATCCATCCCTACATATGGTTATTACTCAGGGTCCTCCAGAGAAATAGAACCAGCAGGAATATACATAGAGAAATAGAAGAGATTTAATATATAAAGGATTGGTTTATGCAATTAACAAGCCCAAGAAATCTCATAATCTTCTGTCTGCAAACAGAAAGCCCAGGAAAGCTGATGGTTTAGTTCCAGTTCAAGCCTGAAGACCTGAAGACCAGGAAGCTAATCTTGTTAGTTCCAGTTTGAGTCCATAGGTTTGAGGGCTAGGTGAACCAATGTCTAAGGGCAGGAGAAGATGGGCATCTCAACTTAAGCAGAGAACAAATTTACCCTTCTCCCACCGTTTGCTGTATTTAGACAATCAGTGCTCACCTATATTAGTGAGGGCAAACTTTTTCATTCAGTATACTGATATGAATGCTATATTCTTCTGGAAAACACTCCCACAAACACCAGGTGACAGTGTTTTACCAGCTATCTGTACATTCTTTAACTCATTTAAGTTAACACATAAAATTAGAAATCATTGTGGCATTCTTCCTAAACTGTCAGTGGTTTCATGGTCTTTTTGCTATACCTGGCTGACAGGAGCTTGCTCTAAATTACATTTGCTCTTTGGTCCTACAACACAGGGATGATTGAGTCTACTTTATGTAAAATTGGTCTTGTGAGACAATCAGGCCAATTCATTCTAAGAGTTAGCTATTTTATTAGGCACAATGATATCTAAAGGTCATATTAATTTTTCTGTTATTTTATTTTAAAGTAACCTATTGTTTTGGCCTTCACATAGAATGAGGAATAAAGGTAGTCATAGCTTTTATTTCCATAAAAGTTATGTATTTTGCTTTGAAATACAGAATCCTGAAAACATCTGAACTTCTGGGCTGAGTTTATCTCTAGGCTACCTTTAGGATTTTTTTTTTGATAAAACGAATACCCACATTTACCTTTCATGCCTCATTTTTCCATATTTGAAAATTATTAAATGTATTTGTATTAAGTTTGATAATTTTGGTGGCTTCTAAACCATCAAAGTGTCCTCTTTAGACAGAATGTCCCTTGTACTGACACAGAGTATGTGTCAATGCTGCACCCACAATTCAACTAAACAAACAAAAATATATAGAGAAATAAATATTATTTATGCCTATTAATTAAAATTTTAAAAATTAAAAATTCCCATAATTTTTTTTTTAAATCTTTTAGCTCCAGTTCCAAAGAGGAGCACCATGTAGATGTCTTTCTCTAGAACAGACAAGAACAGATGAATGGCTTTCTTCACGCTTCTTGTTGGCTGAATCAGCCATGGTCCAGGGTCATGCTAAGTTTGCCATTTTTGTACAAAATCACTTAATAAATTGATTGGCACCTTATCTCTGTGTCAGTGTCACTCCACTTTTAGAGATGTCCAAACTGTTTAAATATCAAAAACAAACTATGGAGGACAACTCGGTGAGAAAGGGATTGTGCGAACTGAAGATCAAAGGCAGGCAGATGACTGCTGTATATACTTGATGTTACCAGAGAAGAAGTATAGTGGTTTAGTCGGTTCATGTGGTCAGAGCTTCTTGGCTGGCTCCAGAGCACAGTGAACTCAGCTGGAGAATAAGCCAGAATACGTATCTACAGAAAATCAGCATGACAGTTCCTAAGGAAAACAGGATTTTCATATGAGAGAGGTGCCTATAAGAAGGTGCTTCATGTAAACTATGTTTAGAAAATTGATGAAACTAGTTCTAGGCACATTAAAGGATAAAAGAATCCTTTGAAGTGGCAAATGTTACAAAGTATAACATCATCACATTAAGAACATGACACTTGGAGCTGGCATAGGCAGGAATTTTAAGAGAGCTATCAATAAATTGTCAGCTGATCCTGTGGCCAAAATTTAATTTATGAGTATTTTATTAACTTGGGTTCAGAGTCTGAGTTCTCTGCACATGGTCAGTTAATGAATGTGCAATGTATTTGGTTATATAATATATTGCAAAGATGCTGGAGAAGAGTAGGTAAAACATTAAAAAGAGGCCATAGCAGAAATAATATTTTCTTTTAGTCTCATGTGGATTATCCTCTTGAATAATTTGCTTGTAAACTATAGTATATACAGAGAAACATTTTCAGGATGTATGAAAATTCTATTCAGATGGAAAAGCAAGATTTAACTATAATTTTAAGTAGTTTCTCAATTTGAGGGGTTTTTTTTTTTTTTTTTTTTTTTTTTTGGTCTGACATTCTTCTTGATAACATTGTAGGATAACTTGTACCATCTCAATTCTTTTTTTCCTTTAAGGCAGTTACTTAAAAACATGACATATCGGGACCAGCAGTTAGCGTAATGGCTATGTCGCTGGACTCCCATGTAGTCGACTGCAGTTCGAGTCCCAGACCCGGTGGCTTAAACTCACGCTGGGTGCGTGTGTGTGCGTGCCCAAGATCCGGAGAGGAGAATGGAGGAGAAGGAATTGCAGTGTGGCCATCCCCCCCTGGAGGGTGATTTCTTGCTTTCTATCTCTTTGTCTCTCTCTGTCTGTCTGGTGAGCGCACGCACCCTACAGCAAAAAACTCTTAAAAAAAACATGACATATCTGCTGTGAGAAATCTAGCCAGGAGAGTAGAGGTTGAGTGGATGACTTCAGACCAAACCCTAGCCATGCTTATTTATAAGGATGCTCAGAACCTGGTTTAGGAGAAACTGGGAATCATATTCTTATTTTTTCAAAAAGAATTATTTAATTTTATTTATCATTATTATTATATTTTATTTGCTACAAGGCACGTGTACTCACCAGAGTGAGACAGAGAGAAAGAGAGAAAAAGTGAAAAAGCAAGCTGCCAGGTCCAGGACTAGAATCACAGCTGGTCACATGGGAGTCCAGCACCTTAACCACCATGTCACCTGCTGGCCCCGGAAATCATATTCTTGAAAGTAGAGTATGAATAAGTTTTCCCAAAGTTATATGTTTGGTTTGAATTTCTATGTCCATGAATTCTTAGGGTTCATTTGCAAAATAATAAGTACATTTTATATTTCAAATATGAACGAAGCATCATAAGAAAAGGGTCTTTAAAAGTAGTGTGACATTTTATTACATACAATTTCTAAGGCCAGAATCCAGATGCCTTTATGTGACCCTGTACACTGTGTAACTGAAACTATTTGGCAAGATATTGGTATTCTTCCTCAAATGGTGTGAACTAGTATAAGATGGGGACCTTGTCTTATTTACTCTAGCATTTAATGCCCTGTCTGGCAAATAATAGGTGTTTCTAAAACACATGTTAAATATTGTAAGAATAATTACAGTGGTGATGGCTGTAAAATGTGAGCTAATGGATTTATTTCCCTTTAAACCTATTCTTCCATCTTTCTTGTTGTAGTGGATGATACCACTGAGTACCGAATGGCTAAGACTGAAACCTGGGTACTGCCCTGGCATCCTTCCTTCCCCTCATGCCTCATGTTCAACGAATGCCATTGTTGCTGTCTCAGGTCTGCCCTTCACTCCTCATTTGCACTGCTTCTAGGGGGTCCAGGTCACATCATTTCTTGCTTGGCCCACTGCAATGGTCCCCTACCAGTTTCTTTGCTTATACTTTTGGCTTTTTAAAACCTGTTCTCTTCACAGCAGCCAGGATGATCTAAAAGCACAAATGGACCATGATATTCTCTTGCTTAAGCCCTGTAACGACTTCCTACAGACTTCAAAGAAAATTCACTTGTTTTCCAGATCTACAAGGTAAGCTGAGCTGGTCCTCGTTTGCCTTTCCAATCCAATTCTGGCCTACTCTCCATTCATTTATGATAACCAGTTGTGTTTTTCTTCCTTTGGTTTCTAGAAAATGGCATGCTTTTGACTATCTCACAGCTTTTACTCCTCCAGGACTTCCTCCAGGTCTTTGCCTGACTGGCTTTCTTTTTCCTTTCAGGCTTGTTAATCCTCTCAGAAACTTTTCTTGACTCCTCTACCTGAGTAGATTTCTGTCACAACTCCTCCTTGATTGCCTTACTCACTTTACATGTTTTCAAAGTCCCATAAGATGTGTAAAATTAGTCATTTGTTTATTAACTATCTTCTCTAGTACTTTGGAACATGTCTATTTTGTTTATCACCCACAACAATGCCTGACATATATTATGTGCCCCATAAGTATTAAAAGGTAATTATCGAGTGATGGAACATATAACTAAATATGAGATATATTGGGTCATTGGAAAAGTCAAGACATATTTTTGCATAGAAAAATATGTCATGACCCAACACATGACACAATATATGTTTTGGGCATAAAGAAGGTAAATGGAAAAGTTTCATTTTGGTTTAATCACAATCCTTCTTCATTAATCTCTTTACCTATGTGCTTAGCACCAAGTATGTAAAAGTTGGTCTGGGACTATTGTGAATTCAAAGAAGAAAGATACCTGTTCCCTGCCCTCATGCCCTCTTACCATGGGAAAGAAGATGAACATATACACTAACGATAATTCAAGAGATGGCTGGTAAGAGAGGTGTTCTGGGAGTTTTTCATTTGTTTACTATTTGTACTCAATCTCTTTTTGAAAGAATTTGAATTGGACTGTAGTTGGAAATTTCAATGAGAAAAATAACTTCTCTGAGTGAATCGGGGAAGGCTTCATGGAAGATCTCAGTGCTTGACTCAGGCTTTGACAAGTACAGAATTTGGAGGTGAAGGCATGATGAGAAATAGTAGTTATTGTAAATGAACAAGGCAGGAAAGGACACAGCTTATGGGGCACAGCTAGAGGGACAGAACATCTGTGACAGAGAAAAGAGACACATTTGGAAGGTGAGGTTAAGTCGAGTGGAGTTTATAAGGGTTTGAATGCATATAGTTTGATAAGCAAAGGGAGGCCCCTAAAGATTTTGGAGCTGGACAGAGCACTGGTCAGCATGGTTAATCTGGAAGTCATGTGAGACAGAATAGAGCAGGGAAGAAATGGAAGTGAAAGCGTGAATTTGGAAACTTCCAGTTCTAAGAAAGAGACCAGGAAGATCTATGGTGATTGCAGTGGGCATGAAGAGGGGGTAGATTGCGGAGGCCCTGCAGTAGAGGTATCCACCTGCTTTGAAAACGCATCAAAAGGTTCCAGGGAGAGGCAAGGGAGGGAACTATAACCATGATGACAAAGAATGAAGAATAAGAGTGAAAGTTGTTTCATTCAATAATTAAGAAGGAGAACTTAGTTTAAATACATTGAGTGTGAAATGGAGCATTATACTTGAGGTAAGGTTTATGATGGTGAAGTTTTATTTTCCTTTGCGATGTTTTAAATTTTACTGGAGGATATGTGTGCTCGCCAGAGAGAGAGAGAGAGAGAGTGAGAAAGCACCCTTAATGGTGGATGGTTAGGCTGCAATCCCTTCTCCATTTCTCATTGCTTTCGAGATTTGGAGCACGCTCATGCACATATACCTGGCGTGTTTCTCAAGCCACAGGGTCTGGGACTCAAACTGTGCTTTTGGGCATGTGGGATCTGGCTTTCTTAACCACCAGGCCACAGACTAGCCTGTGACTGTGAAGTTTTAAACATTAGGTGCTGTTTCTTACATTGGTTACTGTAAAAAGAATACCTCCTAATTCACTCCCCTTTAAGGATATCATGAGAAGCAGTCTGGGAGATCACAATTTCTGATTTCTATGAGTAAATGACCTTTGACATAGTCAGACAACGTAGGATAAAGTCCTGACTCACTAAAACTTCTCAAACTATGCAAACTCTCTAACCTGTACCTTTCCCCATGAAGTGGAAAAAGTCCCAGGACTGTTATAATCTTAAGGATAAGCAAAAGAATTCAGTAAAATAATGTGTGTAATGTGTGTTTTAAGTTTATTATCTCCTCCAAGACTGAGAGAGAGAGACAGAACCTCCCACACGGTCAATCAGCTATCATCCAAGCCTCAGGCCCAGCCCCAGGCCCAGCCCCCGGCCCTGCCACCCCGAATCTGGTTCATATGTGCTCTGCATATTTAGGGAGGTCTCTGGGTGCAAAAGCATGTGGATGAGTCTGGCAGAACAGTGTTTTACTATTGCAACAATGCCCAGCCCTGAAGTAAGCATTTTAATATGCTTTATAACCCCCTCGGGAATGACAGAACTGGCAAGGGAATTCCGCATATGTGTCTCTATTGGGTGTTGGAACTCAAATATATTATGTGTTATAAAACAAATGCTTTAAAATAATCGCTACTTCTTTCCATTTTTACAGTGTTATTAGCCTCGATTGCACTATCCTGTATGCATATATGCATACACACTATCATTTCAAGTATTTTTACCTTGATTGGTTTTACAGACAGGTGGCCCTTTTCTTTAAAGATTCTTAGTTGTATAAAAGTTGAACAAGCAACTGGGGGGGCGGGGGGGCTTGAGAACTTAAGCAGAAGAAAAGCTCTGCAGCAGTGTTCCCTCCTTGTAGGCGGCCGCCACGTCAAGCCAGGCTTTCCCGCACTGCCTCCCTGTGTCCGCAGAGAGAAGCACCCGGGAGCTTCCACCTAGTTACAGCGCAGACTCTGCCGAGTTCAGGCATGCAGGCGTTAGGGACAGTGACAACTGGCCATCTCTGAACGCCAGCAGCACTGCCCTGTGCCAGGCTCCAGCAACCCACAGTGTTAGACAGTGAAATGCTGCTGGCAAAACCTCCTTAAAGCTCAGGCAGACTTGGGGTTATTTTTATTATTTTTTTTTAAAGGAAGAAAGAGAGTGAAAGAGAGAAAAGCATTTAGAAAATAGCCCTCTGAACCTCCCTTATTTTCACAAGGAAGTTAACTTCTTTTGAAGCAAAAGCATTCCAAAATGAGGGATGTGAAGCATTATTGCAACCTATGAATATATGGTAGACCCCTTAAAATAAATAGACTGTCCACTCCCAAATAGATGGCTTTTGTTGAGGTTCGCATGGGGTTGATAAAGATGGTGTGACAACATTTAATGAGGTGCCAAGGAAAAATGACTCTCCTAGGTTCACACGGCTGCCATGATATTCTCTCTCATGTTCTCTTCCCCCCAAAACTCTACCCTGGCAGACCCACCCCTGGGTCTTTTGATATCCACTGTAGCAGAAGACAGGCGTGTCCTGATAGCAGTCCGCATCTGCCATGGGTACGTGTGCATACAGACTATGTACCCAAAATATTTACGAACAAGGGGGATGAGCCAGGAAGGTGCATGGAGACTGTTCTGATTGGTATGTGAACCTGCCTGAGTTCACCTAGGATGTAAGCTGAACACTAAAACAGGCAGGTGTGTGTGCACACTCACATGTGCATGCTTACACACACGCATGCACACACACAGAGAGACAGAGATCCTACAGTCATAATTTCTCTCTCTCTCTTTGATTCTTCCTTCTTGTGGATTTCATATCTTGGTCATTTTTACAAAATCAATAATCATCCTGTTGATTTCTTTCTCCTTTTTAAGTCATCTTCTGTGGCAACACTAGCTAAACACATTCCCAATTCCATTTCACTCATTAGTATTAATGCAGCAATAATCATTCCCTTCCTGGGCTCCTTAACTTGCTTCAATATTTACACTTCGGAGGAAGTTGATTGAGCAGGAGTAATGAGCCTTTGGCACCTGCACTGCATGAAGTGAGGGAAGGCCTGTCTCCACTGGGTGGAGTTTATGGCGGAATAAAGTAGGTGTCTATATTTATTCATTAAAATGACAGGTGACATTCCCTCTGCTTGCAGCACTTGCCCAGTCCTGTTGTGGTGGCTAGAGCTTCACTCCAGCCAGACTGATTCCCTGCCTCCCTAGTGACCATGAGAAATAGAACAGTCCTTTAGCCTTCTCCAGCCTCCCCAAATTATTGTTTCATTCTCTTTAAGAGAAAGGTCCGTCTTCAGTCAGAGGGCTTTTCATACAGACGCATCAGATTCAGGGGGCATTTATTTCCCCTTGAGGCTTCCTGCAAGGACAGTTTTATATGCAAAGATCTTTCTTCCCTTCTTCTCCTCTCCCTTCTTCCTTTTTTTTCCTACTTGTTTTCGGGTATGCTGTCAGCTTTCCTGAAACACTGAGTTTTAACTAGGTGAAGCACTTATTAGACACTGGCTTAAGAGCTAAAGCAACTACCAGCGCATTCTCTTATTCTGGGATAAATTTAAAATAAAAATTGTATGTGCCCAAGACAGTTTCGAAACCATGGAGAAGTTCTAGAAAGCATGCATCTAAGAATTTGCTGGATCTAACTTTGGAGAAAGAGAAATTAAAATAGCTTTTTATCTCTAGCCATATCCTTGTCTTCTAAACCAAGTCACTGAAATTTTCTAGAGATGTGGATTCATTTTACAGACAAGAAAAGCTGGTTTTGACTAATATTTGCCCCCTACGGGTAGGATGTTTGTATGTTTAGACATCTGCGCTTCCTGTCACCGAATGGTGAAGACTTTTTCTCATTGCTCCCTGTTTTGAAGGTTTGTTTTTATCACTGGCGTTTCCCCCTTTAGCACTGAATCTGCAGGGGTGTCTCCCCACGGAGAGTTCAGAATGTTTCCTACCGCCCAGCCCAGTCCTCACTCTCTGGCGGCAGCTTCCAAGCACATTCTAGAATGCATCTATATTCAGGCGAATTGTTGTTAATCCCGCATTCCTTAACTAGCCCTGGCTAGAGCCCTTGCCTATTTTTGTTTCTGTCAGAAGCTCAGAAAAAAAAGAAAAGTCCAAGGGACAGTATAAATACCACTTATTTACAACTGGGTGTGTAAGGACAGAGAACATCAGGCTGACCCAGAGAAGTAGAGGAAATTGCGAAGTTGTTTTATTCACAGAACTGGTATAGAGGGAAGGAGAAAGGAAAAAGAAAATCTGGAAGGAGAGTATAAAGAAGTAGCAGGGTGAAAAGAGCAGTAAGAAACCAAGTAACAGAACTCTGGGGCTCACAAAGCCAGAGCCTGGACACCAAGAATCCAGGATGAGCACAAAGGATGAGCACAGCTGCCCCCTGGTCTTCCAGCGCTGACTGACTATGCCTGCTTGGGACACCGAGCCCAGGCCTCTGCTCTGCTCCACGGAGCTTCCTTAGACTATGGCCTTCCAAAGGATAATCACTTTGTGGAATACACTACCAACTTTAGAATCAGAAGAAATAATACTTGTCCATTCCTTCTTTTGTTTCAAGAATATATGTATAATGCTGGCAATGCCCAAGGTGCAGGATATACTGTAACGGTCCTTGTTGAAGATGATGAATGACAACAATATCCAAAATGGCACACACATTTTGTAAAACCATGCTGTACCCCACAAAGATATACAACAGTTAAATGTAAATAAGAAATTATGAAATAAATTTAAAAAGAGAGGGACAATAGGAAAAAATAATTGCCAATTGTAATCATCTCTTTAAAAAAATAAGAATACCAAGAATCTAAAAAGTTGATAAAATGTACAGTTTTGCAAAGCTGACTGGTGGTGAAACCTAGTTGCTTTGACTCTCAAGCCAGGGCAATTGAGCTGTTAGGGTGAAATAAATGGAAGAAGTCCTAACAGGTAACCTGGAAAATAGCAAAATTTTCATGGAGTGAAAAACCCAAATATGATCCAAGTTCTTAGGCTAGGGCACAAACCATGACTGGGGGTGGGGGTGGGGGGGGGGGCAGAATAAGAAATATAAATGGAAAAGAACTGTCCAGAGTGTGTTCCTCGACCTGCTATCCCTTTTGATGATAACTTCAGCTGGGACACTGAGAAAGGAGCTTTAATATTTTCCTGGGGGTAGGAAGGAACCCTTTTCTGCTCTCCAGGAAACATCATGGATCACGTTGGTTGATTGATTGGTTGATTCTAGTATTTATTTAATTACTCACAACACATTTATAAATTTCCTGCTTTGTTCAAGTTCCTGAATGACAGAAATTCTTTCGAGAAAGTCATAGTCTCAACATAAAACATATTCCCAATTCAAATCTGGTTTTATACCCCAATTACAAAGTTAAAGTTAGCATATCAGCATGTAATATTCATTTTAAATAGCCTAGTCACTAAACTATTTTAATTATTTTTTAAAAAGAGGTGGGGTGGATTAGTTAGGAATCTAACTCTAACTCTTCTTCCCCCTCCCCCTTTAGATTTTCTTAGTGGAGAAAGTTGCTGCTTGCAGAGGATCTAATATTTTCCAAGCTCCTGCTGCGAGCTAGGTATCACGTGACAAATTCTATGTAATTTTTTTTTTTAAAGAGAGATTTTTGCTATAGGGTGTGTGCGTTTGCCACAGAGACAAAGAGATAGAGAATCAGAAAGTGAGAAATCACTCCCTGAGGGGATGGCATGCCACAGTGCCCTCTCCTCCACTCTCCACTCAGGATCTTGGGCACGCACACGTGCCTGGCATGAGTTTCAAGCCTCTAGATCCAGGATGCAAACTGTGGTCGGCCATGTTCAGCAACTTAACCATTATGCCATCTGCTGTTCCCTTATGTCATTTAATTACTCTGATCATATTTTACCCCATTTTACAGAAAAATAAATGGAGATTTAAAGAGTTGAATAACTTGGGGCCAGCAGGTGGTATAGTAGTTGAGGTGCTGGACTCCCACATGGCCAAACATGGTTAGAGTCCTGGACCTGGTGGCCTGAAAATCATTCTGGATGCTTGTACATTTGTGCCCAAAATCCTGAGAGGAGAATGGAAGAGAAGGGACTACAGTATGGCCATCCCCTTTGGAGGGTGATTTCTCTCTCTCTCTCTCTCTCTCTCTGTCTCTGTCTCTGTCTCTATCTTTCTCCAGTGACTGTGCACCCTATGGCATAAACCACCTCAAAGGAAAAAACAAAAAAAGAGTTGAGTAACTTTCTCATGGTCAGGAATTTAAAATGACAGAGTCAGATTTCAGATCTACTAAAGCCCCCCTATTAACTCTGCCCAGCCATAGATTTTTTGGGTAAGTTGATCACTATTCTGCTAGGATCCATTAGTAGAATAGAACTTATTGTCTCTTCTAGATAAGGACTGGGAATATTTTGGGAGACTGGGGTAGAAAAACTTGCCTAAAATTAAATTGTATCTCTACATTAATATAATTTATTTGTTTGTTCCATGTCCTTTCTGTTCCTGGGATTAATAATTCAAGAACAAATAAGAAACTTCTATTTTTGTTAAGAGGCTCATGGTCTACTGGAGATGTTGCTGACATAGAAATGTATACAAATAAATGCAACACAGTGTTCTGTGACTCTACAGTAAATCAATATGCATGGTACAATGTGGGGAGGGACAAGGAGGGAGTAGTCAATTCTGCTTGGTTGTAAGGGCAGGTATACAGATGGCTTTCACAGAAGTACATGAAAATAAATTGTATTTGAATAAATCTTTGTGTTTTTCTTGGAAAGATTTTTGCTATAGGATGTATGCATTTGCCGGAAAGACAGAGAGAAACTGAGAGACAGAAAGTGAGAAATCAGCCCCCAGGGAGGATGGTCATGCTGCAATCCCTTCTCCTTTATTCTTCTCTTGGAATTTTGGGCACACACGTGTCTGATGTGAGTTTTAAGCTGCTGGTTCTGGGACTTGAACCACAGCCAACTATGTGGGAGTTCAGTGACATAACCATAATGCTAACTTCTGATCCTTGAATATACCTTTGATAGTGTCTAGCCCGTATGTCACCATACATACTCATTGTTTTTGTTCTGATAACCAGAAAGGATTGAAATGAGTGTATTACACTTATTATGTTTTGTTGTTTCGTTTTCATGAGTTCTACTCCCTAACTTTTCTCTTGGCTTCTACTAGTTTCTATTTGAAGTCATGGGAACGTGGTCTAGAAACCCCCTTCTGTCCACTGGGGCAGAAACAGAGGAAGCAAGAACATCAACTTTTCTAGAGTAAATTATTAAGTTAGAATTTGGAAACTAGCCTTTTCTTTATTCATGATTTCACTAACCAGCAACCTTCTCTATGTCTGTCACAACCTTTTCTTCAACCACAGATGACAGCCTTGGGAGGAGAAAACAGCAGACTTTCAAAGATGAGAGAAAGAACCAGCACGGCGGAACCCCTTGTCTGATGAGCTTTGAGTATGAGCATGTGTGTGGTTTCTTTAAGTCACTGGGAAAGTTTTTAATGTCCCTAGAAGCCAAAAAGCCCTGGAGGGTTACAGAAAGCCCCAGCAGTCAGCAGCTGACACTTAAAAGGATCTGAAGTCATATATCCACCTCAGAAAGAGATGGAGAAAGGAAAGCTGCAGGGGACCAGCCACACTGGGTATTTTTTGTTTTTATTCTTTATTCCCTGAAAAAAGTACTTGTCATAGATGTAGCCTCATCAATCGTTCCTAAAATACAATTACACAGGCATGTTGGTAGCTTGTTTTTGTACTTCACATACGTTACTACGTGAGAGCACCTTCTCTCTCTCTCTCTCTCTCTCTCTCACACACACACACACACACACACACACACACACACAAATTTCCTCTCTTTACTTAGTCCTGCCAAATTTCTTTGTGAGACCCTTTTTCTTTCAATTCAAAACCACATTAGCCTAAAGGTTGAAAAGTTATCATCTTTAGATGGAGAGGGCATCTTAGGATGCAATGTAAGACTGAATTCACTCTGGGAAACGGATCTCTTCTGATGAGACCTCTACTGATGTTGAAGTAATTTGTCATAAAAGATTTTCTTTAAGGAAATAAAGGTGGGAATGACAAACATACTGTTTATGGACAAACAAACCCAACCCAGAGGGTAGAAGATGATGTACACACACACACACACACACACACACACACACACTTTTATTGTCATTCTTATTTAGACTGTGTAAGGTTAATAAAATATTCCCACTAGATGCCATCTTGGAGCAAATAGCATCTCTGGGTCCCAATTCCAAATTCCCATGGGAGAGAAGTTTTGCTCAGAATAGATCTTAGTTGGCCCAATCTGTTGTGACCAAGGGATTAAATTTACAGAGAGGATACAGATATCAAGGGCATAGTCCTGTACGTTGTGAGTGAAGACAGTTCCCAGTGAGTGGCAGTTCTTTGAGACCCATCCAAAAGGCATATGTTCCGGGTGTGTATTGGGAGACTCTTGACTTTGCTTTGAAAAACCTGTGTATTTCTGGTAATTCATTAA
Organism: Tupaia tana; assembly: GCA_026018925.1. Taxonomy (NCBI): domain Eukaryota; kingdom Metazoa; phylum Chordata; class Mammalia; order Scandentia; family Tupaiidae; genus Tupaia; species Tupaia tana. The sequence goes on from JAKSZU010000017.1 coordinate 21,412,857, forward strand.
CATTCTCTGTGCCTTATTTGTTCATATTTACAGCAAGAATTTGAAAATAGATAGTAGTAAGCTCTTTTCAGCTGTAAATAGCTACAAACATGTCTTATTTACCATTATTATTATAGATGGTCATTTCCAGTTCTAACTGTGATTTCTGATTAAATGTTTTAAACTGAACCCAAGAGTTTATCTCAGCAACTTCCTAATCTGCTGGTAAATGATTGTGAAGAATAAAAAGGTATGAACTCACAAGAATTAAAATCCAACAGTGATGAAAAGGCTTGAAAAGAAAAGGAAGCTCTTAACAAAACTCCAAAGCTGGAAAACTAATGGACAAATAAGTGACTTGCCAGACCAGAAGACAAGATCTTAGCCCTAATATATCAGTAAGACAATAGTCAATCTATTCACAGAATACATTAAAGTCTCAGGAATTCAAGACACTAGTTTCCTCTGAACAAGAGGATACATAGACAGGTTGAACACATGAATGTTGGTTGAAAGTCTTTAAAGGAAGCAGTGAAAAGATAGCCCCCTGAATATCCATCATAAACACTTAGGTCTCTATCCCCAGGGGTCAGAAGACTAGAGATAGTTACTCTCAGGAGAAACTGAACTAAAGAGGCTCTGGATCTATTCTCTTAGCAGATAAGAGTGCAGCATTATGCTGAAATCAAGGAGATCTTCTGAGCGAGTCTTCCTGCTTTTCTATTAGTTCTCAGAAGACTGGAGACCAAGCCAGGGACTGAAGAGTTACCGTCTTAAACTTGAATGACCCCAGAAGAAAGAAATCCTCTGACCATTCAGAGTTCCCTAACAAAACAAGACGAGTTTCTAACACACCAACCACCACCTGATAGGCTCCAACATGCCCCAGTTGGTGTAATCAGCTTTGAGTTCTTTCAACAGTATAAACACCCTTTTTAAAGAACTAAGGACATGTGAAAAAAGCCACTGACATGAAAGCCAGCGGCTCAAACAGCAAACAAAAAAAGGAAATCACAGATATGGGAACAATACAGGAGATAGACTAAAACATACTGAAACACCACCAATAACATTTTTCAAGAGATGAGAGATGTTATTACATGATCAAGTAACACGGGAGTTAAAAATAAACTATAATAGAATAAGAAGTAGCTCCAGGAAATAATACTTGGTATGGCCAAAACAACGCATTCAGTAAAAAGATCGAAAGTTAAAACTAAGAATTGAGGAAAGGCAAAATACAAGATGAAAAAAGTAGAAGAGAATAGATAAAATTAGGATTCATTCAAGAGACCAAACATCTATTAATAAGCAATTATTAAGTTCAGAAAAAACAGAAAGGAAAAGTAATCAGAAAACTCTCTGTGGTTCTGGAATAAATGATACTTACATAGTAATAGTAAAATTAATATTTAATGTTGGCACCAGCAGTTGGCATAATGGCTATGTTGCTGGACTCAACATATAGTCGACAGCAGTACGAGTCCTGGACCTGGTGGCTTAAACTCACACCGGGCGCGTGTGCGAATGTGCCCAAGATCCTGAGAAGAGAATGGAGGAGAAGGGATTATGGCGTGGCCATCCCCCCTAGGGGGTGATTTCTCGCTTTCTGTCTCTCTGTCTTTCTCTCTCTCTCTCTTTCTGATGAGCGCACATACCCTATAGCAAAAAACTCTCAAAAAATATTTAATGTTGATTTAACAAAAATTGTGGTATAACTAAAATTACGGCTTTTTGGTTGTATTCTAGTGAGATTGGATGAATTAAAATGTTTTTAACACCTTTCTTTTCCTTTTACTACATATTCTTATCTGTGCTTTTGTTTATTTTTATGCTTACTTATGTTTTTATTACTTGATTTTTTTAAATTCATGATGGAGCACATGCACATACACTAAAGAAAGTCAAACACACAGAGAGGAAGAGAGAGAAGCACCCCCCCACCCTCCACAGGACTCAGTCATACTGCAATCCCTTTTCTAGTGCTCTAGCCCTGCCAGGATCCTGGGCATATGTGCATTTGCCTGGTATGGTTTTAGGCCAACTGGGCTGGGAACTCAAACCATGGTCAGCATGAGGCTTCCAGATCCTCACTCTGGTATACTACAAACTGAACCACAGAGGCTGGACCACCTTTTTTTTTTTTTTTTTTTTTTTTTTTTTTTTTTTTTTTTTTTTTTGAGAGGTTTTTGCTATAGGGCGCGTGCGCTCACCAGACAGACAGAGAGAGACAGAGAGACAGAAAGTGAGAAATCACCCCCGGGGGGGTGGCCACACCACAATCCCTTCTCCTCCATTCTTCTCTCAGAATCTTGGGCACGCATGCACATGCGCCTAGCATGAATTTTAAGTCACCGGGTCTGGGACACAAACTGCGGTCGACTACATGGGAGTCCAGCGACATAGCCATTATGCTAACTGCTGGTCCCAAGGCTGGACCACCTATTATTATTATTTTGTAGATACACTTGATGTAATAAGAATATAGTTTCTTTAACTACTGCATGATGCAAATTTTATCCTTAGTTTGTGCTTTGTCTTCTAATTTTACTTATAATTTTTAAATGTATAGACTGTTCAAATTTGAAGTATCCAAGCCTATCAAATTTTGTATACTATTTCCTTATTTTCACATTACTCAAAAGGTTGTTCTCTGAAAATCAATAAAATGTTTACTGCTACTGACTTCAATTATATAGGTTTTAATTTCTACATAGGATTCATTTACTATATTTATGTGCATAAATTATAGTTAAAATTAAATTTACTTTCTTGAAATTACATTAACTCATTATTCTAGCATAATTTATGGAACAAGCTTACTTTATATTATTTCAAAATGCCATTATTGTCGTGCACTAAATTCTTACATATCCTAGGATAATTTTTGGACTTTAATTTTCATAGTTTTATTCATGTAGGTACAAGACATTTCCCACTGGGTTAATTCAAACATCATACACATTATATCAGTATAAACAGGACTCTAAAAAATTCATAGTATTTCTCACCACTTAGTATTAAACAGATAAACTATTGATATATGTATATTTATTTTGTAATATATTATCTTGCTGAAACTATGATTTCTGATAGTGCTTAAATTGAGTTAGTCAGATCTGTGAGCATGTCATTCCAAAACATTTATGCCTTTGATTTTGTTTTTATGTCTTGGTCAACTTTCAGAATAATGGCAAATTATAATGGTTATAGTGGCAATGTAATTCCTAGTCCCCTTTAGGGACCAGCAGATGGCTTAATGGTTATGGACTCCCACATGGTTGACTGTGGTTCTAGTTCTAGACCTGGTGGCTTAAAACTCATGCCGAGTGTGTGTGCACGCATGTCCAAAATCCTGAGAGGAGAAGGGATTGTGGTGTGGCCATTCCCCCAGGGGGTGATTTCTTGCTTTCTGTCTCTTTGGAAAGCACACATGCCCTATAGCAAAAATTTCTTTAAAGAAGGGTGGGGGGATTGCCTTTTAAAACCAACAGAAATTTGGTAGGAAGCAATAAAGTGATCCAGGCCAAGTTAAGAAAAAAATAATGTAAGTGCATGAAACACAGTTACTGCTCTCTGGTCTCTGTGAAGAGCAGAGTGGAGAATGCTGGTAACAGTGGCCCAGAGGAGCAGGCAGAGAGAGTCTGTAGTGGAAGACTTTACTTAGTCACACTTAGTTGTTGCCATGTATGGTTAATCCAGCAGAAAAAAATCCAAAATCAGGAAGTAAATTTTTAAATGTTGATGACTAGAACAAATGAAATATTACACCATGAACCAGTCAGAATAAATCTACCTGTAGGTCGTATCTTGGCCTTGGGCGGTGAACTTGGGATCTGTTGTCTCAGCTGCAGTTACACTAATGAGTATGATATGGGCTGTTGATTCCAGATAGATTTGTTTTCATATGAAGGAAGAATTTTTTAGTTTATTCTTTACTAAGACATTATATCAAGAATGAATGTTTTCCCAATAGATTCTGCATCAGTATTGAGATGATATATATAAATTTTCATACTCTAAAATTTATTCGCTTATGATTATCTATATTTTCTTATTGTTGTCTTGATATGCTCTGTATTGAAAGTTAATCACATTTTGTCATTAATATCTTATCAGTTTGCTAGAGCTGCCATAATAAATATGATGGACTGGGTGGCTTAAACAACACACATTTATGTGGTCACAGTTCTGGAGGCTCTAAGTCCAATAGCAAGATGGTGTATTTGGTTTCTCCTGAGGCTTTTCTCCTGGTTTGTGTTGATATATTGCTATCTTCTTTTTGTGTCCTCACCTGACCTTTTCTCTGTACATATCCTTGATATCTTTTCTTCTTTTTATAAGGACACCCATTCTGTTGGATAAGAGCCCCACCATTATGACCTCAGTTAACCTTAAGTGCATCTTTAAAAGCCCTATCTTCAAATTACAGTCACATTGGGGAACCAGCAGTTAGCGTAATGGCTATGTCGCTGGACTCCCACATAGTCGACCGCGGTTCGCGTCTCGGACCCGGTGGCTTACAACTCACGCTGGGCGCGTGTGCATGCGTGCCCAAGATCCCGAGAGGAGAATGGAGGAGAAGGGATTGCGGCGTGACCATCCCCCCTGGGGGGTAATTTCTCACTTTCTGTCTCTATGTCTCTCTCTGTCTGTCTGGTGAGCGCACGCGCCCTATAGCGAAAAACCTCTCAAAAAAAAAAAAATTACAGTCACATTGGAAGTTAGGGCTTCAATATATACATTTTGGGAGGATACAATTCAGTTCATAATACATATACTGGTTATCTATTTCCCCCCCCCTTTTCAAAATTAACAGAACTTTCTTCTTTTTTTTTTTAATTTTTCCAAAGAATGAGCTCTGGGTCCCAAAGAGTCTCAAGTATCCTACTATCTGTAGCATAGTTTTGCATGAACTCTTTTAATTCCTGCTCAGTAAAGTTGATAAATAAAATCAAGAGCAGGGCTGGCCCCATAATCTAGTGGCTAAAAGGCCAGATCCCACATGGCCAACATACTTTGAATCCCAACCCTGGTGGCTTGAGAACCATACTAAGTGCTTGTGTGTGCACACCCCCAATCCTAACAGGATGGAGAGATGTAGGAGAAGGGATTGCAGTGTGGCCATGCCCCATTGGGGTGTGCTTTCTTCCTCTCTCTGTTTCTCTGGCAGTGAAAATTTTTTAGGGAAAAAAAAGAGCAGATGGATATCATGCATGTAGATGAAAGAATAACATCTTTAGGAACTTAGATATGGTGCTTCTTTGACTGGGTAATTCTGGAGAGTGAGTCATCATTCCCATGTAATGGCGAAGAGAATAGACTTTGAAGCTAGGCTGCCTAAATTGAACTCTAAGTAGCTTACTTACTAGCTGTGTGACTTCAGGCAAACTAATTTACTCTTACAGTGATTTAGTTTTTGCACCTGTAAAATGAAGCTAGTAACAGTGCCTACTGTATAGGTTGTTATGAAAGTTAAATATTTGTAAAGTGCTTAGAAGATTTCCTGGCACACAGTAGTCAAATAGAAGTGTTTATAAATAATAAATTGCTGTAAGTTGGACAGGGATCATAGCAATGGACAAGGACACACTGGAGTATGCAGGACCTAGTGTCAATAGTGTTACCACAGCCCTGCCCCAGAAATTGGTGCTGATACTGAGGCCTGGTGGGATTCTCCACTTTTCCCCACAGTCTCTTGTAGATATATCTGGACTTTCGATCTAAAAGAATCTCTTATGATAAGAGATGTTGAACATGGAATACTATGCAGCCATAAAAACAAAGAAACAAACAAACAAAACAATGAGACCTGGGCATTTGATAGAAGTGTACAAATATGGAAGATTTAATGCAGAAGAAGCAAGCCAGACTATGAAAGAGAAGCATCGTATGTCTCCATTTAATATGTACTGAATATCTACACTCTGGCAGAAACTGAAAGATTGGAAGATATAAAGGCATGGAGAGCAACTGTGGATACTAGAGACAGTGGGCAGTGGACTGTGGAAGGGAAGGAATCAAGAGGGGAAAAAAGAAAATAGAAATATTTAACAGACACAAAAGTGGAAAATTTTGTGTTAATGATGATGTGTATGGTAATATCTTCGACTGGATTAATATGCAGTGTATTCATACTGGGAAGATTAATTTTGTTTGTTGCAAAATATACAGTGATTAAATGTAAGTAAAACAAGAAAAAAACGAATCTCTTAAATTTGAAGATAAATTTGGCAAAGAGGAGTTGTGTACAATGATGGACTTCTAGTTTAGTTCTGTAGGTTTAAGTCATGCCTAACTTGCATTCCAACCTAGCAAATTAATTGTATAAGTTACATATATCAATATTAAATATAACTATATTAAATAGACCTGTTTTATTTTTAGAAAATATTTTTCCTTGACAAGCAAGTTGGTTGTTTTTGGCTTGTGATCGTGATATATTTAAATACATTTTGAATATGTATTACTAGTTACGTCATCTGGATTTTCTTTTGTAATTTCTTTGATCACTCTGAGTTTTGAAATTCCTCACTATGTTAAGATTAGATGACCTGGGGACCAGCAGAGGGCATAATGGTTATGTTGCTGGACTCCCACGTAGTTGACTGTGGTTTGAGTTCCAGACCCAGTGGCTTAAAACTCACACCAGGTGTGTGTGTGCATGCCCAAAATCCTAAGATGAGAATGGATGAGAAAGGATTGCAATGTGGTCATCCTCCCACCCCCAACCCCCTGGGTGTGAGTGTGTGTGTGATTTCTTGCTTTCTGTCTGTTTCTGTCTGTCTCTCTGGCAAGCACACACACCCTATAGCAAAAATCTCTTAAAAAAACTTAGATGACCTGTTCCCTTTATTTACTGGATAAGACAGTGTGATGCAGGCAATAGTGTTGGCGAAGGCTGTGGTAACGATGGGATCAAAATAGCAGCTGGAAGTCTCATTTACCTGCAGCAGAGAACCGAGTAAATTCTTGACCTGTCTTGCTAATAATTTTATGCCTCAGAAAGTAAAGGAAATGATGAAGGGATCTACTATTCTCAACTTAATTATCCCCAGAAAAGAATTGTTCATTAAAATGTAAATGTAATGAAATTTTGGCAAAAGTGACCATAGTATCTTGCAAACTTTGATAGGGTAGAGGGAATTTGACATAGTAATTGCATACTATACATGTGAAGTGGAAAATACATGATACATAAATCTCTCTTCCTACTCCTAGGCAAATGGTTGGCATTAGTAACCAGTTGAAAAACATTTTTTTCTACTGAGCTTAGAAATAATTTTGAATCCTTCTTACCTAATTCTTCAGTGAGTCATTGTCCACAGGTCAAGTTGGCAAAGTGAGAGAATACTTATTCCATGCATTTCCTATGTTATAAGGGGTGGGCTTTTTAAAAAATTTGCCTTAGGGCATTTGTTCTTGCCAGAGAGAGAGAAAGAAAAAGAGAGAGAAAGTGAGACAGTGCCTCCAGAGGGGCTGGCCACACTGCAACCTCCTCCATTCTCCTCTCTGGATTTTGGACACACATGTGCATGGGCCCACCATGTTTTCCCTGCCTCCAAGTCCAGAACTCTAATTGCACAGTTGGCCATGTGGGATCCAGCTGCTTAAACCACCAGCCACTGGCCCGGGGGTGGACTTTTAAAGATTCAAAAATATATTGGTTAGGAGTTTATAATTTTTTTTAAGAGATTTTGCTACAGAGTGTGTGTGCTCGCCAGAAAGGCAGAGAGAAATAGAGAAATCACCCCCACCCCCAGGGGGGATGGCCACGCCACAATTCCTTCTCCTCCATTCTCCTCTTGGGATCTTGGGAATGCACTCACATACGCCTGGTGTGAGTTTAAGCCACTGGGTCTGGGACTTGAACCACAGTCGACTGCATGGGAGTCCAGCAACATAGCCAACTGCTGGTCCCAGCGGCTAATAATTTTTATGACAACACTTACATGAAATGTTAAGTGACACCTTATCCATATGTTCATATGGCATGTGCCTCATAAAATTGTGAAGGAGTCCTTCCACAACAGCCTCTCCTGCTGGATGCTGAGACACTCAATGGTGGGACCATATCTTGATCTTCTTTGCATCTGTGATATCTCTTTGGGGACTGGTAATTTCTATATCAAAACTGCTCAAAAATACTAAATTGAAGTGCTGCTAGTAAATATAAACATTTTATATTTTTACTTAGAAATTTATATCTTTGAAACTACTCTTTGTACGTATTTTTTTCATTGATTATACATCCTTCTCATTTGAGAAAGAAGAAAACTCCACCAAAATATCAAAATGACTGATATTTGAAGATAATTTTCAATTTAAGGCAAAAGTAGGAGGGGACAAGTAGGTGGCATGGTGGTTAAGGCGCTGGACATTCCCGCATGGCTGACCATGGTTTGAGTCCTGGACCTGGTGGCTTGCTTTCTCACTTTCTCTCTCTCTCTGTCTCTCTCTGGTCAAATGAAAATAAATAAATAAAATAATTCTTGAAACAAGACGACAAAAGTTGGGCTTTTTTCTTTTTTCTTTTCTTTTCTTTTCTTTTTTTTTTTTTTTTTTTTTTTTTTTTTTTTTTTGTGGCAACAAGTCAGTGTTTCTTGCCCAGAAAATATAATTTATGATGGAAGAATAAGACAATGGCTAAATATTGAGGAATAGCTTACAATGTGAGTGGCAAAAATCGGTCTTTGAAATTATGTCAAGCTTCCTGGCCTCATTTTCTTTGATGGTTAAAGACTTGAACAGTGTTTTCCAAGATATGAATGATGTTCACTAAAAAAACAATGTTTATATTATTTTACTATTATATATAAGGACTTTCTTTTTTTTTAAAGGAAAGTCATAACCCAGGACAAAGAGAGAGAACTCCCAAGAACATTCCTGGTGAACACCACAGCAAATTGTGGTACCACTTACCTGGCAATGCAGGTAATTCATTCTCTTGACACCAAGACAGAGGGACTCTGTGGTGAGTGGTGTGACACTACTTGATTTTTTTCACTGGGAGATGTGAATATAAGAGAAAGTAATTTAAACAAAAGTACAATGGGGGTGCCTTCCAGTTTGTGAAACTCCTTGATGGCCCTAGTTATTCTATACTGTGCAACTCCTGTGGCTACTATGCCCTGGAGCACCATTACTTGGACTGGCTAGACATTGGACCAAAAAACCAAACACAAAACAAAAAGGCAGACAGTGAAGAGTGACGTGACCATAGCCACAACATTGCAGATAAACAAGTCAGAGGAGGAAAAGTCAGAGATTCCAATGTTGAAGTGATATTTTAGGGGGATCAATTTAGTGGTTCTTTTTATCCTGGATTGAAAGGGGGAGAAAGGAGCTCTAAAAATTAACAGCCAAAAAGTCAACTCCAGGTATAAGCTTAAAATATTCTGATCTATAAGAATGGCAATACAAATTTAAAAAATAAATAAATAAGGATGGCAGCAAGGATGCATCAATGTCAACAATAATAATAGGGCCCAAAGGCTGTATGGATACAGGTGTGGGGGAGAGGGAAAAATAACACACCATCCCCACTCCACATCTTGGTTGGTTTTTCACCATCAGATGGGCATTTTATTGTTAGACACATTCCTCAAAAGCAAGACTTTGGTTTTAAATTGCAAATGAGAAAACCTTTAGTTTTTCCCTTTGACTTGGGAGCTATTCTCTTTCCCCACATTTTTTCATACACTGAACATGGAACAGAGTCAGCCTGAGGTAGTGGCCACAGCAATGAACTGAGCCAGGAGTGCCCCATTCCATTACAATTCTGCCCTTACAGAACTCTGTGACTTCCTCTTTTGAGGCCTCAGTGTTCACAGCTATACCATGAGGCTGGGCTGGACATTTGCTAAGGCCCCTTTCACGATGAAGTTTCTTTCCTTTTTAAAGATTTTTTGCAACTGAGTATATGTAGTTACTTGAGAGAGCCAAAGAGAGAGGGAAAGTGAGAAATCACCTCCCAGGGGAGATGGCCACACTGTAATTCTTTCTCCTCCACTCTCCTCGCAGGAATTTGGGGGCACACCTGGAGTGATTTTCAAGCCAAGGTCCAGGACTCAAACTGCAGTGTTGACTATGTGAGATCCAGCACCTTAACTACCATGCCAACTGCTGGCCCCATCTTGAAGTTTCTATACTGACTTCTCTGTAGGTTGTAATATTTTCTTATGATATAAAGTATAATGAATGTGTGGCATTTCTGTGAAGAGTGTTGATTCCTTAAACATGCAACTATCCTTTGACCTTATTGTTTCATTAGCACCTACCTTCATTAGAAAGCCCGTTAGGTTTGAGAACCTTCCTAAGCAGTCTGTGAACCCAGGAAAAGAGAAAGATCAGGTGAATAATTTAATGCTGTTGCAGTCAGTTGAGTAAACCAGAAAAAGAGAAAATGAAACTAAGTTAACCAGCAAAATGATGGATGCCATACACAAGCAAAGGGGAGTTTTAGAAGGGGAAGGAATGCCACTGTGCCAAAGCACGTGGTGCATTAAAGGCAGAGAGGACATGAGCACAGGCCCTGACCAAGGATGGAATTCAGTTCCATCCTTGTGAACCCTCTGGCAAAATCCTCATTTGTAAAATGGAACCAAAATTAAAGTAACAGCAAGGTGACTAATGAGAGAAAGACAAATAATATTTGCTCTGATGATTTAACCTGAAACTGCAGTAAGTCACAGAACACACCTCCATGTCTTCATGCATGCCAACTGTATGGCAGACTGATAGATTTCTGAGATTGCTGGAAGGCTCCCTCCTGCCTATGTTCTATTTCTCTCTTAGGCTCATTAATGGCAAATGTCTCTGAATCTTAGAAACAAATCCCTTACTCCTTGTTTAGTTCAAAAATAGAGTAATTTTTGGAGGTGATGACATATTAATTTAAAGTCATACTAAATTTTGAGTGAGTGATAGATTTTGCATGAGAGTGAATGGAGTCCAGAGCTAGAAAGTGCTACATCTCTGAAATTAAGAATCTCATACAGAGAGGAGAAAAGATTTACAGAGGTGAGGTCAGAGACTTTTAGTTACCAACTTACTTGCTTTGCACTTTTTAAAAACTAAATATTGGATCTTCAAATCAGTTTCTTTCTTTCTTTTTTTTTTTTTTTGAGAAATTTTTTGCTATAGAGTATGTGCATATGCTGGAGAAACAGAGACATAGAGACAGAAAGCGAGAAATCACCCCCCTAGGGGGATGGCCATGCCACAATCCATTCTCCTCCCTTCCCTTCTCAGGATTTTGGGCACACATGCACACACGCCTGGTGTGAGTTTTAAGCCTCCAGGTCTGGGACTTGAACAGCAGTCAACTAAATGGGAGTTCAGTGACAAAACCATTACACTAGTAAATCAATTGTTTTAAGCTGTCCTTGGGAGTCATTTTTGTCGATAGGTTCTATTACTGAATAAAAATTTCTAGATTTTTCCCACGTATTGACCCCTCTGCCCAAGATATCTTAGAGCTTGGTGCTTCTCTGTTGGTGGAAACAGAATGATTCCTGGAAGAAATCAAGATGTACTTCCACATAGTAAACCCATGTTATTTTCATAGCCTCCTGTACCTCTGGGCCTGTTGGGTGAAGGCCCTCCAGAAATGGATGTTCCCATGTATGAAGTGCTGAAGAGTCAAGATTACTGAAAAACGAACCTGTAAATGCACTACCATCCTGCAGGAATAAATACTTGACTTTATTAACAATAAGAAACAACTTGTTTATTAGACTTAAAGATTTGCTTTGAAAGAAATGAGTTACTTCTTCTGAAACTATATGTTGTTCTTTATTATTATTGCTAATAGAAGATCTATAAATGTGAACGGAGCACCTTTTTAATAAAAAGGAGGGAAAATGAGTTCAGCTAGGCTGGTTTGAAAAGCAGCCTGGGTGCTGCTTTCTAATGATGTCTTCATGTAAAAGTATCAATAATAAGGAAAAAAGAACATATTTGTGTGATGCATTTTAAAAAAATGATGACTCAAGAATAGAGGGCTTGAATGACTGGAATCTTCAGTTCTGAACTTTAGCAGACCTTTACTGATATTTTTAGCTGCCTTTACACAGTAACAAGAATTAGCTCAGCATGTGAAAGAAATTAGGTCAAAGTTGTAAGGAAAACAGGATGGGGGAAAAATTGTTTACATGGAAAGCATGAGTCGTGGTCCAAGTCCTGCCCTTCTTTTGATTACGCACTGCAGTGATGAGGTGGAGGCAGAGAGTGGAGAAAACTGGTCAACAGGACACAGGGTGTTGCCTTTGCTCTCTGCAAAATGTTGAACTACAAAACACAGATTCATGGCATAGCCTCAGAAGACCAGGTTTGGAATGACCAATTTCTGTTTTCAAAATCTCACCAGTATGGTAAAAATGAAATAATTAGATTTTTAAGCCTTTCCTATGAAATAATTCTAGATTTGTAAAAGAGTGGCAAAGATGGTATAGAGAGTTCCCATATACCTTCTATTCAGCTCTTCCAATGTTCACATTTTGCATAGGCATGGTGCATCTATCAAAACTATTAATAACACAGTAACATTGGCATAATATTATTAATTAAACAGTAGATGTTATTTGAGATCTCCCCAGTTTCCACTGATGTACTTATTCATCCTAGAAGATACAGCCTATGACAGACCTAGGCTGCATGGCATTGTACGTGTAGTCTGTCACTGACTGAAATGTCATTATGCTTCATATGACTGTATTAGAATTCATAAAATAAATGGAAGAAATTAAAGAATCTTTTTTTAAGAATTATTTTATTTAATATTTATTTAGTTATTTATTTATTTATTTAAATTTTGACTAGAGGGAAAGAGTGAGACAGAGAGAAAGTGAGAAAGCAAGCCTCTAGGTCTGGGACTTGAACTATGGTCGGCAATGTAGGAGTCCAGCTCCCTTAACCACTATGCCACCTGCTGGCCCCGAAGAATCTTTTTTTTAAGAGAAACTTTTGCTATTGGGTGTACGCACCCACTAGAAAGACAGAGGCAGAGAGACATCACCTCCCGGGGGGGCGGAGGGACACACCACAATCCCTTCTCTTCCATTCTCCCCTCAGGATTTTGGATATGCACACATGTGCACCCAGCATGAGTTTCATGCCTCTAGGTCCAGGACTCCAATGACAGTTGCCCATGTCGGAGTCCAGAAATGTAACCATTATGCTATCTGCTGGCCCTTTACTACTTTAATTATTATCTGTAGGCATGCCTTTCCATTCCTGGTATTAATTATCATCCCTGATATTTCACCCCACAGGCCAGCTCTACCTTGGTTACATTTGGTGGAGTTTGGCTATTTTGTCCTTGTACATAACTGGCTTTTAATTTGGTTGGTTCTTTTTAGTAATTCTTATATTCTGTTTCCTTAATTTATGCTTTTATTGTGCTCATTTTCTCATATTCATTCTTTAGGTTCATTTTTCTGTGAATAGTCTTACTTCTAAAATTGTGTGCATTGTTTGTTCATTTTCAATAGTTCTGCTTTTTCAATGTGCACTTAACATTATAAATTTATCCTTTAAATATCACTTTATCTGTATTTCATAAATCGTGATAGTGTTTTTATTCTGCTTCAATTGTTGCTATTTTATCATTTTTAATTTGATTTATTCTTTTATCTATGAATTATTGGCTTTTTCTCCTTCTTTCTTTTTCTCCCTTGCTCCTTTTCTTTCTTCCAGCCTTTCTTTCGTGAGAGTGAGCGACAGAGAGAGAGCAGCACCATCAACAAGATGTCATGCCATTTCACCCCCACCAAACTTCTTAGCCAGCCAGGATCATGGGTATGGGCAGCCAGCCTGCAGAGGCCAACCAGAAAGCCAAATTGGCAGTCTCCCATATGAATTTAGCATCACTTAGGCAGCATATTACCATGGCACCACTGAGCTAGTCCAGTGTTTTTTAAATTAATTTTAAATTTTACTGTATTGTGCTAAAAACTATTATCCAGAATTATACTGAATTATAATTATTAGTTTTTGAGACTTCTTCGGGGTTTAGAAAGATTTTTGGGGGAGAAACTTCTTATATGTATGTTTATAAGATAGGACTTCAAAAAGCTTGTGGAAAATAGAATTAAAATATGCATTTATAATGGTACAATATTTTTGAAATTCATACATAGTTCTTCCATAGCATGCACTTTCCATGAATTTTTTGAAGACCTCACATATATGTGTCTAGATATGATCTTTCTAGATAAATGGTATTTTTCCTGGCATGTTATTTGAATCTTCTATATTTTTGCTACTTTTTGTCTGCTATATATATTTTTTTATTTCTGAAAGAGATGTGTTCAAATACATGAATATCATTGTGTATTGTTTCTACTTATATTTATGTTGATCTTTTGCTTTATATGGTTCAAGATTAGAGTATTAGGCGCATTTAGGTTCACTACTTTCATGTCTCTCTGGTAACTTTTTATTTTTATCATGAAATTAAGATTCTTTCATCTTGAATAATGCTTTGGCTTTAAATGATAGTTTTCTGGCATTGGTGTTGGCTTTATCATTTTACTTTTAGTTTTTTTCCTGATAATTCCACTTATATATTTTTAGTTTTAAACTTTTATATCAACATGTCATATCTTTTTTTTTTTTTTTGGAGAGGTTTTTGCTATAGGGCATGTACACTCACCAGAAAGACAGAGAGAAACAGAGAGACAGAAAGCAAGAAATCACCCCCCGGGGGGGGGATGGCCACACCGCAATCCCTTCTCCTGTCGGGATCTTGGGCATGCACACACACACGCCCAGCATGAGTTTAAGCCACCGGGTCCAGGACTCAAACCTCAATCGGCTACATGGGAGTCCAGTGACATAGCCATTACGCCAACTGCTGGTCCCAACATGTCATATCTTATGAACAACATATACTTGGATTTCTTTTTAAAAACTTGTGCTAAGTCAGCAAGTACCATGGTGGTTGAGGTGCTGGATGCCACATGGCCAACTCTGTGGTTCACCTAAACCCAGCAGCTAGAAGAACACACCAAATGTGTATGCGTGTGCACCCAAAATACTGTGAGGAGAATGGAGAAGGGACTGTGGTGAGACTACCCTCCTAGAGGGAGTGATTTATTACTTTCCCTCTCTGTGTCTCTCTCCACTCACCCTCTGGCAAAAATCTAAAACAATGTGGTCAGCAGGTAGCATGGTAGTTAAGGTGCTGGACTCCCACATGGCCAATTGAGATTTGAATTCTGGATCTGGCTGCTTGCTTTTTCACATTTTATCTCCCTCTCTCTGCATCTCTCTCTGGTACATACACATGCCCTATAGCAATTTAAATAATAATAAATAAAATAAAATGAATAATTCTTAAAACAAACAAAAAAAAACAAATCTAAACAACAACAACAACAAAATTAGTGTCACTTACAAAAGCACTATTACCAGATCTAAAAAAATCCACTCTGGGTCCCTCGTTTAGCAATTAGAGTATATTCACATTGTTGATTGTATTATTACTACTGATAATTTGTTTATAATTTGTTCACATGCATTATGTGTTAGGCCTTATGGCTATTATTATATTTCATATTTTCTAGGCATTAAGCTTTTTATTTTTAAAATTTCTCTTATTTGTTAGGTCCATTCATTTTTTAAAAAAATCATCTCCTTTTCCTGTCCTCTTTTTACTAGGAAGTCACACCTTGTATTTTTGTTATTTTCATTATTTTCCTTCAAATTTTAACATATCTATTTGCCCTAAGAAAATCTTAAGTGAACACCTAGATACACTAATTTCAAACAATAGAATATCCTGCTATTGTTTTAACTTTAGTCACTAACGCTCATATTCTCTGTTACAGTTTTCTAGAGTTTTTATCCCCACTTGTTTTAAATACCTTGTCAATTTTAACTTTATTCTTTAAAAGTCAGTGTTTAAATATTTTAAAAATATTTGCCAGTTTGTTTGACATAATTCACTCTTTCCTCTTAGATTTAATTCTTTCTTACTAACTTATATCATTTAGTAGTTCTTATAGTGTTTGTGCTATAAATTCTTTCTGTGTGTGAGAGTTTAAAAATACCTTTACTTTCCCTTCCCTCTTATTTAATAGTTTAATACTTGGAAGATAATATTCCATTGTCCTTTGGCCTCTAACATCGCTGATGAGAAGTTTATTTTTTTAAAATAATTTGTCTTTTCTCTTTTGTTGATGTTATCTTTTTCTTTTTTGGTATCTGGCTTTAATGTTTTTCAGTTTCTTTGTTTTTTGGATTTATTTTTTTACTTATTTTTGTCTGAACTCACCATCCTTCTGTAATCTATGAGTTTGTATCTTCCAACAATTATTGAACATTCTTGGCCATTATCTCTCTTTGAATGTGGAAAAACATGCTAGGAGCCAAACTATGACCACAGAATAGAGCATCCTTCCATTTAGCCTTCAGGAACATAATTCATTAACATGTAACAGTATCCAGGCTAACACAGTTTGGAGGCGAGGGGCAAGATAAAACACAGGCAATTCAAAACTCAGCTATTAAGTCACAATCTTAACTTTCAATCCCATGCTCTAACAAATCAAGCCATGGTTAAAGGCCAGATAACACACAGCATCCAGCATTCAAGAAGAGGAATAAGGAAGAAGGTTAGAGGCCATGTATTATATTCATTGATGGATTCATTCATTCATTTATCAAATGTTCATTAAAGATTTTCTGAGTGCCAGGCAATGAGTTAGACTTTTGAGATTTGTAGATAACCAATTAGAACTTTCCAATGTCATTTTACTAAGAACTGTTGAGTGAAAAAGATAGATAACTAATGTTTATGTTCTAGCTTTGGCTAGAGATTGAACCAACTGATCTAGTATTGGTTGTTCAAAAAAGACAAAACAATTTTCTTTTCCTTTTTTTTTTTTTTTTCTTATAGACTTTTTGCGAAAGGGCGCCTGTGCTCGCCGGAGAGACTGAGAGATAGAAAGCAAGAAATGACCCCCCCAGGGGGATGGCTACATCGAAATCCCTCTCTTCCATTCTCCTCGAGATTTTGGCCATGCATGCACATGCACCCAGAGGGAGTTTCAAGCCTTCAGGTCCAGGACTCGAACTGTACTCAGCCATGTAGGAGTCCAGTGACATAACCATTGCATCATCTGCTGATATTCACAAAGTAATTTTCAACCAAATATTTCACTCGACAGTTCTTAGTAAAGTGACATTGAAAAGTTCTTTTCAGTACATTCTATTGCACTTAAGTGTCATACATATGCATCTCCATATTCTGTTTAGCACCAGCCTGTAGTACCAGGAGATTGGCTTTAAATGATCTGACTTGTGCAAGTTAGGCTGTCTTATTTATGGAAGTAGAACTCCATGTGGGGTAGTGAAAATATCATCTTTGGAATAATGCCTTTTCACACCTTCCCTTGGGTCACTCTCTTTAATGAGGGGCTTACTGACCATGCATAGTTTCTCTGGGGAGCGGTTTTGAAAATTTTCCAGTTAAAGGAAAATCTGAAATTTTAGACGCTATCACTAATGAATGTGAAAACTAATGGGGATTTTGTTGTTTTAATTCTGTGTCTAGGGAATCAGTTGGATGGTCATTAAGAGAAAATAGGATGGAATTTTGAATAAAAAATGGTGTCTTTTGTAGAGCAATGCAAAAATTTCAACTTTGAACATGTTTGTGGAATGAAGAGGGAGGTGTTATGGAAGGGACTTCTGAAAGTAAATATGCATTAATCCTGAGTACTGTTTTTCTATCTAATAAAAATACATGGCAAAAGACCCTGCCTTAGTAGAAAGTTGGTATGAATGCAAACCTTAATTTAAGCCAAGAAAGTCCTCATATCATTCCATTTTCCCAAGATTCTATGTGACTGATCAGGTGATCTTCCTCCCTCAGTGGAGGATAATTCTAACTTGTTTATCTCCACCAGACAAAATGCCAAGTCAAGTTTTATTTTTTAATTAAAAAAAAAAACATTGTTAAAGGAGATGTGTAGTCACATGAGAGAGAGAGAACAAGAAAGAGAGAGAGAAAGGGAGAAAGCACCCCCTCATGGGGATTGGCATGCTGCAATTTCTTCTCCATTTCTTTTTTATGGATTTTGAGCATACATACACACATGCCCACTGTGTTTCTCAAGCCACTGGGTCTGGGAGTCTAACCACTGGGTGGGCCATATGCAGTCCAGCCACTTCAATCACCATGCCACTGGCTGGCTTTGCATTTTAATTATAAAAACACTAGCTTTAATTTCCTCCACATATTTCAATATAATATTTAAAATAATTTCTTTACTGAGTAACACTTAGCCTTCTCCCAAGGACCCAATACACCCCGTGTGGCAGTCAATCTCCAAAGATGTTCTCTACTGAACCACGCTTCCAGGTCTTAGTTAACTTGTTTAGCTCCCTTGTACAGCTCCCTTGTACACTGTGGCATCCGAGCAGATAGATAATGCACAACATCCATTTTTGGAAGCCTGGACCTGCCATTTAAAAAGTTGGCTTCCTTACCAGAGAAGGCACACGAAGAAAAGAGGCCTCAAGGTAACGTGAAATGGGGGGAAATCCCAGGCCTCTATCTCTGTTTCCCAACTACTGAACCTAGATAGAGGTAGTGTTAACCTCAGCATCAAAATTATCTGCAACTGTGTCATACTCTATGTGAGGGCCTCCAAATGACACCAGAACAGTCCAGCTGAAACCACAGACCATGAAAGACAGTACAATTGCTGCTGTGTTAAGCTACTAACTAACACAGGGCAAGTTTCAGGGCAAGTTGTTATGTAGCAGTGGATAATCAGAAATGGCTCCTCATGGGCACTGTTTCTCTTCTCTCCCTTCCCATTTCTTTTCTTTTTCTTTTTCTTCCTTCCTTCCTTCCTTCCTTTCTTTCTTTCTTTCTTTCTTCCTCTCTTTCTTTCTTTATTTTTTTTTGAGAGATTTTTCCTATAGGGCAGGTGTATTTGTGGAGAGACAGAGAGAGACAGAGAGACAGAAAATGAGAAATTGCCCACTCCCAGGGGGGATGGCCACGCACAATCTCTTCTCCTTCATTCTCCTCTTGGCTTCTTGGGCACACGTGCACACATGCCCGGCATGGGACTCAAAGACTACATGGAAGTACAGAGATGTAACCATTACACCATCTGCTGGTCTCTTCCCTATCCATTTCTATTGAAAATATTTATTCAATGAGATTTGGGGGCAGGAAGGACGATGAATGGCACAGTAACAGAAAAGTCATGTTAGGAAAATCTTTCTCTAAACTATCACACTTGAGACATTTTACATTCAAATATCAACATTATAATTCTGCCTTATATTTGTAGAAACACTTTTTGTCTGTACCTATAACTTTTTATCTCAATCTGAGGAAAGGAATCAGAGAAATGAAATACCAGGAATTAGAGGTAGAGAAAGTAAAAGTAAATGGGATTTTTTATATATTTTTTTCTTCCCTCCAATGCCAGATTCTATTCTCTATGTGCTTTCCATTCATTCTTCATCAATTCCTTAAGAAGAAATGGCCCAGAATCTTTGACCCTTGAGTTTAACCCACAAGCCTTAAAGCCAGGCTTCCACTAAACCTAACTGATGTGATTAATTCAAAGGTTTTAATTGTTGTGCTCAGCATTAAATTGTTACCAAATGCTTTTGCCATCCATAATTGTTTGCTATAAACTAATTATAGGAACAAATAAATCCCATTCTTGACTCATCTTTTCCAGCATTTAAAAATTTCTTTTAAAAATCTTTGGCTTATGTGATAAAGTAGACATTTAGAGGAGAAGACATCCTGAGTTCTGACTCAGGGTAACAATATGATCTTGGCCAAGTTACTTGCGTCTCTAGACCTCAAGTTCCTCGGCTATAAGACAAAAGGATTTTTGCTAATCTGTTTTTAATGTTTGTTTCTACATTTGAAACATCATATGACAGACTCTTGAGCATTTATTCTACAGATGTTCACATACACACACCCCACAACCAACCACACACACCCAGGAATGTCAAGAAGAAAAAGGCCTATCGGTCCTATATAACTAAATATATAATTCCAATTATTGAACACTGATTAGAGATTCTTTTCCATGTAATACTACCTTGTAAGTGTCATAAGTGGCTGTGATAGAGTTTGTTACTCATTTAAAAAAAAAAGTGCCAGAGGGTATGTGTGCTCGGGAGAGAGAGCGAGAGTGAGAGAGACAGAGACAGAGAGGGAGAGAGAGAAAGCAAGAGAAAGTAAGAAGGCACCCTCCCACACACGGGGAGTAGTCACACCATAATCCCTTCTCCTCCATTTATGTTTCCTTTCAGGGTATTGGGCACACATGCACATGAGCTTGGTATGTTTTTCAAGCTGCCAGCTCCTAGACTTGAACCACAAAGTCAACCATGTGGGAACCAGGTATCTTAACTATCATGCAACTGTCTGACCCATTCTTCTTAATAATAGGGAAAGCTGCCAAAAATGACATTTTAATAGTACAATCACAAGGCTGTAGGCAGTTTGGCATGCTTCTGCTCATAGTATTAAGTGCCAGTATTCTGCTATAATGTGTAGAGTAACTTAATATAATTATATCTTTTTAAACAAGCAATATTGAATTGCAATGTTCTATGATTTTTAAATTTATCATTTGATATTCCATCCAAGAAGATGAGCTATATTAGCCACCTGTTCCTTCCTAATTCTCTTCCTTTTCCTTCCACCCCTAGTTTCTCCCCTTAGAAGCAGAAGATTTTCCACAGCCTTCTCCTAAGTCCCTGTGTGTTATGGTTCTAGTGTTCTAGCACCTTCTGTTGCTAATAACAGAATTACCTGAATCTGGGCAATTTAAAAAGATTAAAAATTTATTCAGTTTATGGTTTGGAGGTCCAGTATCCAGGGGCCACATTGGGTAAGAGTCTTTTGGCTCGCGGGTAAACAGCAGAGGAGAAAAGCAAGTATGTCACTGTTCTGGTCTCGTTCTTTCTTCTTTAAAACCCCCAGGAGTTGATCATGGCTGCACTGTCCCAGTGACCTTAATCTTAATCTTCCAAAGGCCCACTGTCAACATCCTAGTCATATTAACCTTCACTCTCTGAATCCAATTACAGTCACATTTCAACATAAGAGTTTGGGGAGGACACATTCAAAATATAAAACACTGAAACAACTTTTTTCACTTCTTTAGGATTAAGAATTTACAATGAAAAAAATTTCAAATCCATTCTCCCTTTAAAAGAACTATGTAAAGTATATTGTAAAAACGAAATCAATCTACGTTATTAAAATTCTTGTTATGATATATGTCATGTGAGAAAATTACATTGCAAAACAGGATACTTTCAAATAAGAATATGCCAAAAAAAAAAAAAAAAGGTTGGAGGAGTATAATAAGGGATTTTACTTTCTATAGTCTATCTCTGTGAAGACTGAATTTTTAACACAAATCTCTTTTTGTTAGGAGACAGGCAGCATAGGAGTTTAGAGTTTGGGAGACAGAAATTTGTGGGATATGGCACTGTAAGGTAGAATATTTTTGTTGGGGAGAAGGTATTAGAAGTCTATGTGATGGCTCCAATCAAGTCATTGGCTATGTGCTCAGCTATGCATGAACAGGGAGACACTCTGAGTTTTAGTAGTGAATGCTGTAAGCATGAGAGCTAAAAAGAGATTCTGCAGGCTGCGCAATGCTGGAAGTGGATCTCAGCATAGCCTGAGGATAAAAATCTTGGTAAATACCTCAACCATATAACTGAGACTCCAGAAAAGCCACACTTTAGATAATAATCACACACTAAAATAATAGACACACTAAGAACTAAAGACAAAACTAAAATAGAGCCACCCTAACAAATCATAAAACCAAGCTTCATATGATCTATAGACTCCTCTAATATTTTAACTGCTTAATAATACAAATCTCAATAGGTGTTAGACAAATCCAGCTTCCTGTAACATAACATATTTAATGTCTGGGTATTCAATCAAAACTTACAAACTTGTGAAGAAGTAAGAAAATGAGAGCTATAAATAAGAGAAAAATAATGAACATAAATAGACCATATAATAATCTAAATAGTGGAACTGGCAGGTAAGAACTTCAAAAGAGTTGGGAACCAGCAGTTAGCGTAATGGCTATGTCGCTGGACTTCCACGTAGTCGACTGCGGTTCGCGTCCTGGACCCGGTGGCTTAAAACTCACGCCGGGCGCGTGTGCGTGCGTGCCCAAGATCCCGAGAGGAGAATGGAGGAGAAGGGATTGCGGCGTGACCATCCCCCCTGGGGGGTGATTTCTCGCTTTCTGTCTCTATGTCTCTCTCTGTCTGTCTGGCGAGCGCACGCGCCCTATAGCGAAAAACCTCTCCAAAAAAAAAAAAAAAAAAAAAAAAAGAGTTATGCTAAATATGTGCATGGAGTTAAAGAAAAAGATGAAAATAATGAATTAAGAGATATAGAACCTCAGTAAAGAAAAGTATAAAAAATAAAAACGTAAGAACTAAGAAATTCTGAATTGACAAATCCACTGGATGAGATGAACATTAGACTGAACATCGCAAAAGAAAGACCTAGTAAAATTGAAGATGAGTAAACAGATTTTATACCAAACTAAATTAAAAAGATTAAAAGAGTGAAAAAATGAGCAGAGTTCCAATATTCCATATGACAATTCCAGTGGCCTAACACACGTCATTGGAATGCCCGAAGTAGAGGAGTGAGAGAATGCACTAGAATGAAACATTAAAATCATTGCCAAAAATTTCTCAGATTTAGTGATGAAATGTTTGTCTACAAACATAGAAGCTCAGTGACCTACAAGGAGGATAAATACCAAGAAAATGCACCTAGATTAGTCATAATAGAACTGCTAAAATACAAAGGTCAACTGAAAATCTTCACAGCAGTGGGGTTTGGAGGGGCACTTACATTGTATATAAGCAAATAATAATGAGAATGATGGCTGAGTCTTTATCAGAGAAAAATGGCAGACAGAAAATAGTAGAATGGCAATGGCATCTTTTTTTTTTTTTTTTTTTTTTTTTTTTTTTGAAATATGCTGGGAGAGTTGTATATTCAGTCAATACAAAACATTTACGCTATGCTATCCAATAAACATATACCTTCAAATATGAGGGAGAAATAAATATTAATAACTAGAAAAAGTAGAAAAATAAAATTATTACATTTATATCAAAAGATATCAAATACCTATACATAAATTCAATGTGAGATCTTCACATAAAAACCTAAGTACTTCAGTAGTAGAAAACATTACCAAAGTCATTAAATAAATCTCTCTATATGGAAGCGTACATCATGAATTTAAATCAAAATAGTCAATATAATACAATTGGCCCAAACTGATCTACAGATCCAATTTAATCTTAATTACAATTTCTGAAAATATTTGTGAGGAATGATGGACTGACAAGATTATTTTAAAATGTTTATAAACTATGAAAGCAGCACAAAAAGCCAAGACAGCATTTAAGGAAAAAATCTAATCTGGAGAACTTAATACTATGAGTTTCCGAGAACTATTTCAAACTGATAGTGATTGAGATAGTGTAATATAACAATAAACCAGATAACAGAAACAGATCCACACAATTATGGAAACTTGATATCTAATATAGTCTGTCACATAACAGTAGATAAAGATGGTCTTTTCATAAATAGTACTGTGTCAATTGGGTCTTTCTATGTGAACAAATGAACCTTGACCCACACCTGGTCATACCTAAAATCCAATTCCAAATTGTATTGAAGACATAAATGGAAACTATAAAGCAGTAAATAGAGAATAGTAAAATGTAGAACAATAAAATAATATCTTCATAAACCCTAGGTGAGGAATAATTTCTCAAATAGGAAAAGGAAATTAATTGAGATTTAAAAATTGATATATTGGACTTTCTTAGAAATGTAGAGTAAAATGTCAAACTACAGAATGAGAGATATTGCAACATATGTTTCTGACATAATTCATAGGAAAAATATATTGAGAGTTCCAACAAATCAATGAAAACTGTCTATTTAAATATAGGCAAAGATATTGAATTGGTACTTTACAAAAAAAAAGATATTCAAATGATCAAGAAACAAATGAATAGGTGCTCATCCTTATTAGTTAAAAAGGAGACACAAATGAAAATATAATAATAAGGTATCATGGCACATCCATGAATAGTGCTGTTTTAAAACAAAACTAAACAAATTATAACCCAAGAATACTAAATGTGGACAAAACTGCAGAGTAACTGGAATTGTTGGTATAACAACAATTATCTATAAATATATTTTAACATATTCATACATTATATCCTAGCAATCAGTTCTCCTAAGTATATTATTTTATTTTTATTCTCAACAGAAACCAAAAGCATGTATGAGAATGTATAATATTTAGGAACCTCCCACCCCCTTATTTTTACAAATACATAAACTGGGAACAAATGCCCATTAACATGTAAATGGTTAAATAAATTGTAGTATGTTTTTATTTACAAGCTTTTCTTAAAAGTCAAATCATAGGAAGTACTGTTTTTCTCAATCTGTTCTTTATTCCAATTATTTATCGATTATGAACTACTGCTACAAGCAACAACATCAATAAATTTTACATAATATTGAATAAAACAAGTAGTCACAGCAGAGTACATAGTATAGGAATCCTTTTTTTATTTTTTACCACGTTCAGAAACAGATAAAACTAATTTGTGATCTACAAACCAAAATAATGATTTTAAAAGGGGAGCTGCTTAAAAATTAGGAAAAGAAACAAAAAGAAGATTTCTGAGATATTGTTATAGTATTATCAGGATTTTGTTTACTTTGTAAACATTTCTGAGCTGTACACTTAATGATTTGTGCAACTTTCTGCTTTATCTTTTTTGTTTTTGACAGCTTTTTGCTATAAGGCATGTGGGCTCACCAGAAAGAAAGAGAGCCAGGGAGACAGAAAGCAAGAAATCACCTCCGGGAGCTGGGGGTGGTCACAATCCCTTCTTCTCCATTCTCCTTAAGGGATTTTGGGCATTCATACACAGGCACTGGGCATGAATTTCAAGTCATTGGGTTCAGGATTCAAAACAGTGATGACCACATGGGAACACAACACCTAAACCACTATGCCACCTGCTGGTCCTATTCTGCTTTAACATTTACTTCAATAAAAACTTTAAAGTAATGTAGAAAGAAGAGAAAAGATGTGATGAGAGAAAGAAGAAGAAAGAAAAAAAGAGAGAAAGGGAAGAAAGATGAAGGATGGAATGAGAGATGATGAGAAAAGAAGAGAGGGAAAAGGAGAAGGAAGAGAAGAAAGGAAGGGAGGGAGAAGGGAAAGCTGGTAGGCAATAATAGCTTTGGGATAGTGTGAACTATCTGTCTTCCAAAGTACTAGATAATTTAGGATTATCAATATCTGCAACATCCTTGCTTGGGATACATAATTGCAAAACTGTAGAAGTTGGGAAACCATGGAGTGACTATCCTCATGACTGGAGGTATCTCAGAATAAGAAAAGGAGACCATGATCTAATTTTTAAAATGTGGAGCATATACACAACGGAATACCACTCACATATTTAAAAAAGCAAGATTCTGTCATTTGATTTAAAGTGGACCAATCTAGAAGATTTAATGCTAAGTGAAATAAGCCAGATTTTGAAAGACAAACACTATGTTCCTGCTCAGTACATACCAAATGCTTGCACTCTATGCAGAAATTGAAAGGCTTGAAGACAGAGAAGTAGAGAGGATAACTGTAGATACCAGAAAAAGTGAGAGGCTCAGGAAAAAAGCATTTAATAGACATAGGAATGCATGTAGTCAGAGCAAATAAGTTGTGCAATGTTATACTTCAGCAGAGTGAAAACACTGGTTTGCATATTGCTAAAAAAATAGAAAAAAGAAAACAAACGAATAGAGCAAAAACTGATGGTACACATCATAATGTAATATCCTTTGATAAAAAAGGTAATATCTGATTAAATTATCACACACCACATGCATGTTCTGAAAATCCATATTGTATACCACAAAGGAGTACAACAAGATTCAAATAAGAAAATAAAAATTTTTTAATTTAAAAAGTGTTGAAAAGAAAATGTGACACAATTTGAAAATGTATAAATAGCATAAAAATGGGAATGAAAGGAGAAAAGTGGTTAGTAGCCTAAGTTCAGCAGCACTTTACCTGGAAAAAAATAGATAATAATTCAGTTTTATCATTTAAAACTGGTAAATAATGTAAGTCATAATCATTTGCCTCTGATAGGTTACCCAGCTAAACTCTATTGATTCTGTAGATCAATGCAGTGACTTACAGATTGTTCTGTAGGGCTGCCTGCATACATGAGTGCAGAGCACAACACAGCAAGTAATAAAACATGGACAATTTACACATCAAAAAAATTGCAAGAGAAACAGGCTTTTTGGTTACATGTCAATGCCGTAATTCTGTGGAGTCAATTTGATATCCACTTAGGAGGCATGGTTAGCATCAGGTCTCAAAAAAAGATGTGTTTACCCAATGATTTTTTCTTTAGAACCTTTGACTTCATGATTGCCTTTAGAATGGTTTCATTTAATAGAAAATGTGCTGCGAATCTCCATTATTAACAGATGTTAGAGGATAGGGGAATGGACAAAAGACAGACAGAGCTTCAGCTCTGAAGACCAGCTATCCCAGCACTAAAGACATAAACCTCAGTTGCCCTTGGCCATGGTTAGTGGAGAAAGCCACAGTCAGAAGTGCCCTGGTAACAGAAGGATCTCACACTGTTCTCCAAATACATGTCATCCTCCCTGCGTTTGGTGGAAGGCCTTTGATGTTGATTTGCAGATGGATACCCTGGATTTTCCCTTTTGCTTATGCAAACAAAGCAAGGCAATTTGGGTTTCCTTGGCAAATACAATCAGATGCTTTACGCTCAGCCACAAAAATTAAGTGAAATTTTTCTTGCTCCAAATTCTGCTACAGGCCATAAATTAAAACACATACACATATACTCACACAAGATTATTTTAAGTGAGAAAGAAAAAAATCTACAGAGCCAGTATTTCTATCAAATATTCTTAAAAACCAAACCTGATGAAAGAAACTTCTCCTAAATCTGTCCCATCATTAAATATATATATATACATATATACATATATATATATACATGTGAGTCCAGAGCCTTAACCACTACACCATATACATATATGTGTGTGTATGTACATATATTCCAAACTGGCCCAATTTAAAAGTAGTCATATTTTTTGAATTGTTAATTTAAAAAAAACTTCTTTGTAAATTTTTTTGGCTATAATGTGGTATAATTATTATCAGTGTTTGGATATATTACTCAGATTCAAAATCTTTCAGTAGTTTAACTCAGGTTAGAATAAAAAGTCCACATTTCTTAACTTGAAATTTAAATAAAATCCAAATATCAGTGGGAATCATTTCGTTCCTTAAGACGTTGCTAAAGTTGGCTAATAACCTGTCCCACACCTTTTTGAAAGTTTACCAGTCTGTTCACATTCAGGATGTGAAGGAAAAAGAAACGGGAGACTGAAAAGGCTTCTGTTTCCATGGTCCCTTCTGCCTTTGAGATTCTGCTTCTATGGAATACTTTATTAATTTTCTTGCTATTCTATATATGGGCTCTTTCACACAACATCACCCCAAACTTAGAAGACAATCATTTTCTATGACTTCATAGATTATCTCTCTTAGATAGCTCCAAATGTAAATAAAATAAAATACTAGGCACCCTGTCCCTAAAATGACTGTCCAAGCTCAAGTCAGATAATCCTGAAAGACACCCTAACTTCCTAACTTGATTATTCTTTCTTTTCCTACCATCACTCATCTTTCAATTAAAAAAAAAAAAAAAGGTTCTCTCTCTTTCTCAGTGTGTGTGTGAGGTTTAAGACAGGGTCTCACTTAGTCACGATCGATCTTCTCATTTCAGCCTGCCAAGTTACTGGGGCTACAGGCATGAACCACCAAGCTGGGCTTTTTAGGATGGACCAGGAATCAAACCTGGGCCTCCATGTGGACTCAGCCTGCTAAATAGATGGACTCTCCTACTTCCTCTATTCATCTAATAGCATACTTCTTTTTTTTTTTTTTTTAAGAGAGATTTTTTTGTTATAGGGCACCTGTGCTCACCAAAGACACAGAGACAGAGAGAAAGTGAGAAATCATCCCCACAAGAAAGGATGGTGACGCCTCAATCTTTTCCCCTCTCTTCGCCTCTCAGGATTTTGGGCAAGCACTCACATGCACGTGATGTGAGTTTCAAGCCTCTGTGTCTGGAACTCAACCACAGTTGACCAGCGGGTCCAGAGCCTTAACCACTATGCCACCTGCTGGCCCCTTCCTTCTTCCTTCTTCACTCTATCCCGAAGACAATTTCAGCTCTTCCAGGATCTTCTATCACCTTTTCATATCAGAGATACATCAAGGTGCTTAGCTATGCATCTACCCCATACCCTGCTTAGATCAAAGGAGATAGAAAAGCCGGGTGATAAAACAACAGTAAAAGCAAAGTAATACTTTAAAAATAACACAGTATCAAATCCCCTGGCTTTGATTAGGATTTTGATGGCAGGACTCAACAAATCACCTTGCAAAGCAAGCAAACATCCACTTTCCCACGTGTTCTAAGTGGACTCTTTAATTTATAAGTAATGACTTGAGACTCATTATTTTTTGGAGTATCTTTCCCTCAGGATCCCTTCTCAGTTCCATGCTGGAACTTGCTTGTGCATGCCCAGTTATGATCCTTTACAATTTCTGCCTTCCTCCAGAGCTCCTTATCTCTCTCCGCTTGTGAAAGAAATAAACTTAAAAAAAAAAAAGTTGTGAAATGTGAAGAGGTAAAATATAAATTTATCTTTACATTTAATAACTTCATTTACATTTACCGATAGTTTCCTCTGTCATTGTTGTATGTGAGGGTAATTGTATATATGGCTATGATTATTAGATAACTTTTGTTTAGAAAAGGGAAGGGCATTATAATATGACAAATGTGTAATAAGGTTGTGAGACTAGAAATAATCAAAATAAGAAGTAGAAATTATGCTAACATGATAGTACTCTTAGTTATCTGTGATTGAGTATTAAAAATTAGCTTTTAGGGCGCCTACAGGTGGCATAGAGATTAAGGCCCACAGGGCCAACCCCAGTTCAAATCTCGACCTGGTGGTTTGCTTTCTCACTTTCTCTCTCCCCCTCTCCCTCTCCCTCCCTCTCTCTCTCTCTCTCTCTCTCTCTCTCTCTCTCTCTCTCTGTGTGTGTGTGTGTGTGTGTGTGGTGAATGCACATGCCCTATAGCAAATTTTAAAAAATAATAATGGAGTTAGGGGATGGTATAGTGGTAAAAGCATTGGACTTTCACATGCATAACTGTGGTTTGAGTCCCAGACCTGGTGGCTTGAAATTCATGCCAGGTGCATGTGTATGCATTCCTAATATCCAAAGAGGAGAATGGAGAGGGATTGTGATGTGGCCAACTGCCCTGTGCGGTGATTTCTCACTTTCTCTGTCTTTCTCTGGTGGCGTATGCACCCTATAGCAAAAAATCTCTCTTAAAAAAATCAATAAAATAAATAATTCTTTTTTAAAAATTAGCCTTTAAACTTGCTGGAAGCAAAGACAAAAATGAAAATAAAAGGACACCAATGTTTTTCTTTTAGTATTTTTCATATTAAAGTGTGATACCTACAATGAACTGCACAGATCTTAAATGTTACAATGACAGAGGATTTGTCAAATGCATGTACCATGTAACCCAAATAGGAAATAACTATCACCTCAAAAAAGGTTCCTTTCCAAACTAATTCTCACTACTCTAATTTCTTTGCATGTACGTTTGCTTGTCATTTAAGCAGTACACAGTATGTACACTTTTGTACAGACTTTTACTCTCAGACGGATGTTTCAAAGATTAATTCACAGTGTCATGGTTTTCTGTAATTTGTTCATTTATATTGCTGAATAGTATTCCATTGTATGAATATGAAATACTTTTAAGATGATTAGTTTTTTGATATCTGATTAGAAACTCTGCTAGTTTTTAAAGATAATTCTATGATGATAATTCTATACTAACACTTAGTACATAGACCATCAAAAAATACTATTAGCAGTAGCAAATGTATTATAGAGACCATCTTCCATTGTCTTCTTTTCGTCAACACTTAATAGATACCTATGCTATAGCTCACTACTGAATAGTACCCATTTGTTGTCTGAACCTTTGGTTAGGTTTCAGAAGAATATAAATGAGTGTAGATCAAATTAAAATCAAAGGGTCTGTTAATGACTGAATTTCATCTAGTAGAGGGGTTGAATGGTTAGATGGTAGGAAGAGTACAACAGATTTGACTAAATTCAGAGTAATAATCTATTACAATCCACTGATTAGTTTTATTGGTTTCTATAGCATTAGCAGGACTGTATCCTTCAGAAGCCTCAATTTGCTTTGTTTTCCAGAGTTTGCTATAAGGAACTCAGAAGATCTTTTATTACAGACCTAACTCCACAGGCCTAATTCCAATTAAGTTCTAGTTGTATCCAACAACTAGCAATGGACTACTGTGCTCTTTAAATGAAAGTTATTTGCCTTCCAAGCTTTTATACACACACACACACACACACACACACACACACATATATATATATATACACACACATATATATCCTTCAGTTTAGGGTATTATTTATGAAATGTCTGATATATTGTGCAGTGAGTCTGAAATACTACAAATCATGACAATTCTTTTCTGTTAGTAGTCAAGGGTGATTATACTATGATTTACTCCCACCATAGTGCATAGGAGTTCTAATAATCTGAATGTTCAGTCTTTCTAATTTTATCCATTCTAGTGGCAGTATAGTGAAGTCTCATGGTTTTAATATACATTAAAATATTTTTAAAAGAATAATTTAATTTTATTACTACTTTTAATTAAAAAAATACTATAGGGCATGTGTGCTCACGAGAGAGAGAGAGAGAGAGAAAGAGAGAGAGAAAGTAAGAAAGCCAGTGGCTAGGTCTGGGACTTGAACTGAAGTCAGCCATGTGGGAGTCCAGTGCCCCAACCACCACCTGCCAGCCCCTTAATATACATTTTTTACTGATTAGTAATCAATCCTGGATACCTTTTCATGGCTATTTGCCATCTATATATCTTTTCTATGATGAAATGTCTCTTCTAATTTTTTGTCCATTTTTTTAAATGAATGATTTTGTCTTAATATTATTGGAGCTGTGAGTGTTCTTCACATATTGTACACGTAAATAATTTGTTAGACATACGATTTACAAAAACATTTTTTCCCATTGTTTGTGCAACAACTTTTTTCTTCTTTTTTTTTTTTTAGTTTTGCTATAGGGCACATGCACTTGCCACAGGGAGAGGGAGAGAGAAAGTGAGAAACCACCCTCCAGGGGGATAGTGACATCACAATCCCTTCCACAATCTCTTCTCCTCTATTCTCCTCTTGGGATTTGGGGCACCAACACACATGTCTGGTGTGATTTTCAAGCCACTGGGTCTGGGACTCAAACTGCACAGTCAGTCACATGGTATCTAGCCACCTTAACCATCACACTGCTGGCCTCCAACTTGTTTTTTTTTTTTTTTTTTTTTTTTTTTTTTTTTTTTTTTTTAATGAACTAAAGTTATTAGCTTTGGTGAAGTACAACTGATTATTTTCTTTCAATGCTTTTTGTGTCATATTTAAGAAATCTTTGCCAAATCTAAGGTCACTAAGATTTCCTTTCATGTTTTCTTCAAAAATTTTACTTGTAGGCTTATTTTCCATTTTTAATTAATTTTATATGGTGTGAGGTAAGGGTCAAGTTCTTTTTATATGCTTACTCATATAACTCAACATAAAAACTCAGCTTAAAGTATCTTAGGGGTATTAAGGGATAGATAATGATAAATAGATCTTTGGCTCATGTGTTTGGGTATAAAAAAAACAAAAACAAAAACAAAAACAAAAAAACACCCAGCATGGTATTGGCACAAAGAAATAAACCCCAGAACTACGGTCAACTGATATTTAACAAAGAGCACAATACAATCCAGTGTTCAGGAAAAAAAAATCTATTCAGCAAATGGTGGTGGAAAAACTGGATAAAAGGACACAAACCAAAGATACAGTCAAAGTTACACATATTGTAACACACTCTCCTATTTCACAGCCAGGGTAATTGGGTATTTGCTCTTGGTGCACACTTTTGATTGTTGACTTCGGACACAAACTTTCTTGTGCCCTGTAAAGACAACTATTGCAAAACATGCAAACATTCTTGATAAATATCTCTATGGCATCGTATACCTTATTTTCCATTTTATTGAACTTTTCACATTTTTGTTTTATTGTTAGTCTTAGTGGCTGAAGGTTGTGTAAGCAGCAAGCTCTATGTAATTGATCACTCTAGTGGGATATTCCTGAGTGGATTGATAAGATGAAACATTAAGTGGAAAATTCCCCATTTGAACTATTTTATCATTCCAGAGAAAAGATTTCAGAAGGGTCTTTTGACTCATTAAGGGAGACTTTTAAGAAAAACATGATATAAATGCATGACGTTATTAATAGAATTTCTCATTTTTCTCAAAATGTGAGAATGGTGACTTATAACCTCTCATACTGTTAAACTAAATTTGGAATTTGCTCTTCATGCTATTCGCAACCATTGTCACTCAAAAGGAAGATGACAAAGAGTAAATGAACAAAAACAAAATGTCTCTAATGTGGAAAGATACAGATCATGATCAGACAGGAGAAATATTTGTTTTATGTCCAGTCACTTGGAATGATCCAACATTTCTTCCTTCTGGCTCTCCCACTCAGGAGATCATCCAGAACCCTTTGAAATAAAAACCTACTGTCATACTTTCCACTGTAGTGGAGTCTCCATATAAGCACATTGTTTTGCATTTAAATATATATTGCTTTTAAATTTTAAATGGTGATATGAGTGAGAACTCTTGGCAGCAAAGAAATTAGATTGGGAAGTCAAGTGAGAAACAAGAGCAGGCAAATATATTAAAATAGGGCTTTTCATTTGTTGTGTCTCAAATATCCATCTGGAATCCAGAATGAGTCCACAGATGCCTGATACCCAGTTTGATATTTTCTTGAATGTTAACATCTTTCAAGAGGGTAAACTAGCGATGCTTTCAAAACATAATATTTGGGAACAAAGGTAAAACAAACACAGATTCATCAAAAGGAAAATTGAAAATCTTTCCATCTAGACCATAGCACAGAATTAGACTCAGAGCAGGAATACAATTAGACTCAGAGCAGGAAACTCATATCCCTAGTTCTCTATTACACCAAGTTTCTACCCATAACATTAAGAAATAGAGAACTCTTTGCTTCTGTTTATGAAAGCAAAAGATCAATCTATTTTGCCATCTTAGATGCATTTCTATAAAGTCTATATCTATGTGCACATCTTATAACATGCGAAGTTAGAGAACATATATACTCTGTATGAAGAAATACAAATGCTGGGCATTCTTTCGCTTATGCATGTGGGTGTACGCATTGTCCTTGGAAAACAAGATCCAGACTATAAAAAGATCAAAGGAAAGTAAGCAAAGTAATAGACAGACTTAAGAATATAACAGATGGGGAAAATGTGAGGGAAGTGAATATATTTTGCCAAAGAAATGATACTGAGCGGGTCAGGAAATGAAAACATTACCTAAATACTTATATACTGAGTACAAACACAGGGTCAAATCAGGCCTCAAAGACTCATAGCTCCCACTGAAGTCAGATGTCTGCACTGCGAATCATGCCCAAGCACTTGAAGACACAACTCAGCCTCAAACAGCTAATAGGTGAGAAAAAAGTATTTATTTTGGATAGAAATGGCCAAACAAGTGAGCTTAAGAAGAGGAAAAGTCACTTTTGAAGTAAAAGGGAACCTTTTTCACTATGAGGAAAAACAGACGCTGAAATAGCCTGTCTGATGAGGTAATCACAGTAAACAGTAGGCATGCTTAATTTAAGATTAATTAGGTCATTAGAAATTCTATGTTGATTTAGTTCAGGGCTAAGAGCAAATACCCAAGGATCCTTTTCTAGCTAACCACCTTAAATGTGATAATATTAGTCATTATTCTATTACAACAATCTTGAAACATCTTTCACTCTGGATACACATTTGTGTGTGTGTGTGTTTTTGGCTTTTTTTTCCACTTAGGGTGTATTTATTATCACGGACTTAAAAAGGCATAGAGATAAAATGAGTTCTATAATATATTTCTTTGTTGAGTGGACCTCAGGATGCAAATAGATAAACTGATCTCTTCAACATAGGAATTCAGTGAAATAATGTTCTTTAACTTTCAACTTGAAAACTTGTCTTCTGAAAGCCATACATAGACTGAGCAGATTAATGTCTCTGTGTATTACTGTTAGTGGCTCCAGACAATTGGAAGAGGGCAAGATTTGCAAATCAACCTAAACTCTAAAATCTAGTTTCCATTGGAGGGCTGGGAAGTAGTCAACAACCATCTTCATTTTAAGTTTCCCATAGTTTATGAGATAAGAACATTCCCTATAGGTCTTAAGCAGACCTGCTGACTAAAGATCCAAAGAAGGTCTGCCCCCACTGATCAGAAGAGAAACGTACTGTTGAATTCATTGACATTTTCATTTTATGCATTTAGTATGCAATATCCTCTTCAAATAGATACGCTAGAATCTATTGCTTTTACAATGTGCAATGGTAGGCAGCATAAATTTCTTTTTTCTAATGCAAGGAAATGTGAAAAATAACTGTGCCAAGAATGAATTATTTGAATTTAACACACAAGTTGCAGCTGGTCACTAAAATCCATTTGTGACTTGTCAAAGAAATGTGTAGAATCACAGAATCATTTTCCCAGTGTAGCTGCCTGTTCATGTGTGCAAAAAATTGAACATTTCTGATAGGATTTATGAAAGAGTAAGACTTCAAGAAACTCTTTTTAGCATTCAGAATACCACAATAACAAATTTGAAAATCATAACACTTAGATGTGTGCATCTCTTCTTTAACTTCAAACTGCTTTTATAAGTTTCAAGCTGCATCCACAGCAACCTTGTGTAAAGAGGAGGAAATTGGGGGTGTAGCCAATTTCCTTAAGATTGTTTAGTCAGTCTGATATAGCCCTAGGAAAATTAAGACACAAACCCACTCTGTGTCTCTTGAAATGCAATGAGAACGATGTTTACAGACTCAGAATACTTCAAGACCCATGTACTGTTTAACCACTAGCCAGACATTCATCATCCCAGCCTAGACCTAATGACCGTTAATCTCTGCTCTGACCGCATTGCTAGTCACCTAGCTTAAATGGCATCCCTTATCTACTTCTCTCCACTGCCACACTTACTTCCAGTCTTTAGGGTTTCTAGAAGTCACTACATCATACAAATTGGCTTCACCAGGAATTCATGTTATTTGACATTAGCTGCTACTCAACAACCTCTCTTACTGACTGCTCAAAGTACTTCAGAATGGCAGAGTCAGAATTCTCAACGGTTAGACCCAGGTGATTCTGATATGTAGGCAGGATGAGAACAAGTCTTAATCAATTGCCTTTGGTAGCTAGTCCAAATCTGTCCCACTCTTCTTACATTCCCTTTCTACCCAGTGCTGCTGACAACATCCAGCACTGTGCTTGACTCGTAGTAGAAACTCATGAAACTCTCATGTAGGTAGGCAGAAAGATAAATAGGCAAAATAATAGGAGAGGTTTGGTAAATTCTATCAGTAAATACTTCTTAATCCCCCCACCCCCCACAGGACATGTGTGCTCACGAGAGAGAGACAGAGAGGGAAAATGAGAACTCACCCTCTTGGGGGGGTGGGGGATGGCCATGCAATAATCCCTTCTCTTCCATACTCTTCTTTGGATTTGAGGCATGTGCATATACATGCCTGGCATGAGTTTCAAGCCACTGGGTCTGGGACTCAAATCATGGTCACCCATGTGGGAGGCCAGTTTCTCAAGCATCATATTACCTGCTGGGCCCCAGTCAACACATTTTATATTCAAATATTGATTTTTATAAGCAGTTATAAATAAACTCACTGACATTTTTTGTACATTAAAATGTTGGCCCAAATAGTATTTTTAATATTTTAATTAATTGGCAATATTTAGACATTGAGAGATTTCACATAAAGTTTACATTTTCTGCTTTTCTAGGGAAACAAGCATGAAGATTTGGCAATGCTGAGTTCACATACCGGCATGACTGCACTTTTAACCAAAGCAGGCTATGTTTAGAGAAGGCATGTTCTTTCCATTTTGCCACAGTCCTCTCTTTTCCATATTGCCTCTTCAATACTGAGACTGAGTGCCATATACCAGTCACCAATCCTGTGACTCTATTTTTATTTTAACTGTTGACATCACCTTTTTTTAGAATTATTTATTTAATGATATTTATTATATTATTATCTTAAAATTTGCTACAGGGCATTTTCACACAGCAAAGAGAAAAAGAGAAAGAGAGAGAGAAAGCAAGCTGCCAGGTTGGACTTGAATTGTGGTTAGTCATGTGGCAGTCCAGTGCCCCACAACCATCAAACCACGTGCTGGCCCTGACTTCACTTTTTAATTATCTGCATGATAAATAGAATTTGCTGTTGATCTGATTTATATCTTTTTAGAATAAAATGTCCAACAGAAGACTTGTATCCTAGTCTCACCTTGTTACCAACTAGCTCTGTAATCTTAGCCAAGATATCTGATTTTTCTTGGGCAACTTGTTCCACTTTAAAAAGGGGGAGGCTAGATTACCTCAGAAGCTCTCAAACTTCATTCTCTATTTCCTTCGTTACCACAAAACTAATAACAGGGATCCAAGGAGTACTGGGGTTATCCTCAAAATTTAATGGTAATTTCATATTCTAGGAAGGTTGTTTATAACAATTCAGAATTGTACTCTTTGATAGTTACTAGACATTGCTATTTTATAATAAAAATGGGAAAATAATTTTAATAATGCAGTTTTCTGAATTATTTTTTTAAAACATAGGACCTATAGAAATATTTGCTAGAAAAATGTCTGGGGGGCCTGCAGGTGGGATGATGGTTGAGGCGCTGGACTCCCACATGGCTAACTGCAGTTCAAGTCTTGGACCCGGCAGCTGGGCATGAGTGTGTTTGTGCCCCAAATGCACAAAGGAGGAGGAATGGAGATGGGATTGTGGTGTGGCCATCCCTTCTTGGGGGAGATTTCTCACTTTCCCTCTCACTGCCTGTCTCTTTCTCTCTCTGACCAGCAAAAGCCTAAAAGAGAGAAAAAGAAAAAAAAAAAAAAAAAAAAAAAAAGGAAGGGACTATCTTTAACATTCTTTCTTGGTGAAATAAATTTTATTTAAGCATATATGTACCCTCTTCTTTCTCTTGCTTAAATGAGACAAACTGAAATAGTAATTTTGTTCTCCTTCTTCACCGTTAGTCTTTCTGATCTTCTTGCTTTTAATTTTTTTCCTCTAATAATTTGTTCATAAGCAATTAACATTTCATGTGCAGAGGAATGTGAAGAATCAAATGAGATCATTCATCTAGAGGCCTTTGAACACTGTAAAGTTTAGCAAATGCAGGGCATAATGACCATTATTACTGACATCCATCTCAGCAAGGAGGGAGGGGGGAGATCTCTTTACTTTGAATTGCCATTTAGTCCTTATTCAACTACAGTTTCAATGTTCCAAGAAAAACTCTTGTAAGAATCTTCCAGGCAGAACATTTCAGTGTCCACAGGGAGAATCTAACAGAGTTAATTGAAGTGTACATGTCCATCTGGGAGGTGGGGCGGCGGGGGGGGAGGTTTGACTTTAGTGTGACTGAAGTTTCTCCAAGTTGAAGTCAAAATGAATTCAACATATTTGCTTGGGAAAAAGGGGTAGGAGGCTATTCGACACCATCTCTCTTTGACATAATTCCTTCTACATTAGGTCTGGCATCAGGAGACACTGAGGATAAGGATGCCCATTGTTCATAGCGAGAACCAATGGGATTCTGCACCAGTAGATCAGTACTGTCCTTCTCTCCAGCCCTCAGAACCATTCTCTATACCACATGTGATAACTACAGAACCTTCTAATGCTGCTCCTTCCTGACACTGCATTCTTGCCAGAGAGTCCATTGGACTTACTTCAGACTGATGTCATCTACTAATTAAGGAAACATTCCCTGAATCTGAACCCCAAAGCAACAGCAGACAGGACACTTGCTAGACTTTTCCAAGTAGCCAATTGAAAATTGAAGCACTTGGGAGGGGGGCTAGCAGGGGAAGGGCAGGTAAAGATTCTCCAAGAGACCCCATGATGGGACAGAAAAACTCTAGGAGCCTCCCAAATGCAAATAAATTAGTTCACTGATGTTGCTATTGGCAACACAGAAGAAAAAAAATATCTCTTTGGCTCATTGGTCAACTGTGTTTCTGACACAGAATAAATATTCCTACGGATTGTTAAGGATCTGGCGGATTTTTCATGAATGCTGAAATAGGATATGAAGTAAGTAAAATTACAGATTTTTAAGCTAGTCCACAGACTTTCATAGAGAAAGAGGCCCAAAGCAAACTTCATGTGCGATGTGACTAAAGCTTCTTTCTTCATGCAATACACCTTGGGAGATAGAAATATCTTTGCAGAGTCTCATGAAATTAATTCTTAAGCTCAATTTTATTCACCATATTGGAAATTTGAATGACCTAGATCTGGACATACTGAGTGATAGATCTAACTCTTCTACTATTTAGGTGTGTGATATTTTGTTTTCATTGTTGGTTTTGTTGTTTTGGTTTTTTTAGCTACTTCATTTTGCTTTTTCAACTGTAACACAAATAAATCTATTGGAGCAATATTGTATTTTGCCTTCTAGGCTTTCTCTTCTTGCTTATCAGAAGCAGTTACCTGGTGTGCGTTGTTGAAAAGGATTCTGAAACTGCAACCAAGACGTCATGAATGACTGTAGAATCACTTAGCAATGTCTGCAATGTGTGAGGCTACGTGGGGCAAAGGGAATAATGGCAGGTAGATTTCATCTTTTGAATAAATAACTTAAAATTTCTATGAATTCTAAAAGTTTAGCACTCTTTTTTAGGGGCAAACATTTTAAAAATTATTTTTCTTATTTTTTGATTTAATTACTGTACATCTTTACAGCATATAAAATGAACTTTCCCAGTATGAATACATTGCATATTGGTCCAAAGATACTACCATATACCTTATCATCAGTGGATAATTTTCAATGTTTGTATTCATTAAATGTTTGCCCTTTCCCCCCCTTGATTCTCTCCTTTCTGCACCTCCTTCTTTTTAAATTTTTTTTATTTTAATTATTATTTTTTATACATTCGGTTGCTATACAGCACTTAGCTTGCATAGAGAATTTACCTGACATGAATTACACCTCAGACCAGTCCCGTCCAAAATACTATAAAAGTCATCATCAACAGGTAATAAAACATTTCTGTGTCACTTATTAAATTTTGGTGCATTTAAATTTTTTTTTTTAATTTTGAGAGATTTTTGCTTTAGGATGCATGTGCTCACCCGCGAGAAAGAGAAAGTGAGAAATCATCCCCTAGGGGGGATGGCCATGCCTCAGTCCCGTCTCATCCATTCCCCTTTCAGAATTTTGGGCACAAAGAACTCACCCAGTGTGAGTTTCAAGCTCCTGGGTCTGAGACTCAAACCGCGGTCAGCCATGTGGGGGTCCAGTGCCTTAACCACTATGCCACCTGCTGGGCCAGGTACATTCTTTATGTACACTATAGGAAACTATATAGAAATAATCCATCATTTGAATAACTGGAGTTAAATATTACATACTAAAAGCCAATGTTTCAGAAAGGCAAGGAGAATGAGAAGCAAGGTGTGAAAGCAGTTTTATTGAGACACCTACTTCCCACATATCTCTTCTATTATGCCCTCATTTTCTTCTCAAAAAAAAAAAAAAAAAAAATCAAGAAAAGAGTGGGACGTTTCCCCAGAGATAAAGAAGTAGAATTACTATCAAAGTTTTCAATCAACAGTGCATCATGGCCAACCTATCACGTACTCTCATGGGAAAGGAAATAGTGGAAAAAATTATTCTGAAAATTCGTCAATAAACACAATATGGTAAGAATAGCTAAACCTGGAAAAAATATGATAGAAATAGCTGTCATTTCTGAGCACTTTACATAATGCTAACTGCTTCCCACAATTGATGACAATGATCAATTTTTCATATGTATTGAGTCCTTACTGTGTGCCAGGTTCAGTTTCAAATGCATTTCATGTATTAACGCATTTCATAACTTTCAATGAGTTTTAATTTAAAAACTTTAAAGACCACATCTCATTTAATTGTTATGATTATTCCAAGAAATAGGCATTATTATACCTTATTTATAGATACACTGCATATCGGTCCAAAGAAACTACCAAGAGATTAAGTGATTCACCTAAGGTCAGTGGTAAATGATGTTGGCACTTGAATCAGATAGTCTCAGTCCAGAGCCCCTGGGCCTAAATCATTACTCAAGAGCACGGTAAGTAAGGCTCTTCTAAAATAAGCCTAACAAATCTGAACTCATGAACCTAGGTAAAGTCACGGTGTGATGTAGGGATTATTTGGGGAGCTATATGTGAACTTCTACTAATAAAGTTTTTGCTTCTTCCTGGGTGGCAGCTAAAAGCTGCGAGGATTTCTTTTGATTGATGACTTGGCCCATTGTCAGGCTCTCACAATGTGAAGAGTATCTTAATGATTAGGGGGGATTAGATAACTTCAATATCAAATGGAAGTTCGGACAGTTTGCTCAATCCACTCTGTCATTGAGGAAGAGAAGTTATAACGTGGTCAAATGCAGTCAAAATTTGAGTTCTCTAATGGTTTATTTCTCTTGGTTTTGATTCCCCATAAACTAGGAATGAGCTCAACTGTCAGTTGGTCTAGCAGCACATGGGAGGATGATTTCTGATGCCCCAACAAATCCTGATGTTTGTCTCCTTTATTTTTAAAGGAAGGGACACCATCTCCTGTCATTCCTTTGAAAGTCTTTTGCTGCAGGTGGTGTATATATTACTTGAAATGATGATAAAACAGTGAGTCCTGCTAGAGAAGTAGAATTTATTCCCTGCTCTGTTCCAAAACTTACATACCACTCCTGTATGAGAACAATGAGTTTGTTAAAGTCATTTAACTTGGTGAAATCTAATTTCTTTCTTTTAAATGTGAGGAGTCAGGCAGGCTGAAGAATAATGTCTTGTCTTTTCAGAGCTGTTCTCCCTAAGACATTAACTTGGAGTCTTTATAGGCATTAAAGAAAAAAGAATCTTTATTTAGAGAGAAATGTTTGATGATAAGAGTTGGATAAGAGGTAAGAAGAAACCCACATCCCTCTCCATACATAATGATTATGGTGAATGGCACTCCTTGGAATTAGAATTTTATAAAGGATTCCATTTGTGAATAAATCTTCAGAAAATGTTTACCTGCTAGCTACAAAAAATAAGATAAAAATAAAAGGCCATAAAACAAACTAGTCACATAATAAAACGTTTATGTGATGTGCTCCCAAATTAGGTATTTACCTCTTTGGGAATGCATATGGTATCAGGTGAGTCTCCTTGTAAAATATTGGGTCATTGGAAAAGTCATGATGCAGTTTTACATAGAAAAATATGTCATGACTTTTCCGACGACCCAATAAGAGGTTGCATCAGTTAAGATCCTAGCAGGAAACAGACTGGCTTGTTTAATGTGAGTTTAATAAAGGGCACATTTGCAAAGGTGTGGAGAGGATTTGGGAAATCGCAATGAATGATGCTATCCTTTGGGGCTGTATCAGCGTGGGAGGCACTCATCCCAAGGTAGGCAGGGCATGGGAAGTGTGCACTTAGCAGAAGAAAAGTTTGGGGCAAGGAGATGGAAGGGAATAGAATGAGAGGCAAGAGGATGGGAAAACAAGCAGTCAGGTGTCACTGACTGTGGAGTCTTGGTCAAGGTCTACTCTTAATAACCCCACAGAGCGGGGAGCAGGCAAATGAATCCCCAGACCTCATTCTCATTTCTCTGATTTGCTGTTCATGTTCCCCAGTGGCCACCTAAAAAATGCGAGAGAGTGAGGGGTGAGACACAGTACCTGGCCAGCTTCCCAAGTTACAGAATGGAGGGAAGAACAGAACCAGGGGAGAGTCATGAGGAGCAAAGGAAAGATGCCCATTGGAGAGGTTTTCCCATGTGCTACTTTAGTAATAGTGGAGGCAAGAAAAGGAAGGAAAGAAAGAAATAGTGGGAAAAAAGAAAGATGTGGGGTGAAGGAGTGAGCCCTATTATTAGGGTATTCTTGCCCACTGCAGCTTTACATAACCACCAGTGAGAAGAGGTCTAGTGAGAGCTCCTCTTCTGCTTCAAGAAGTCCTTACAAGGTGCCTCTCTTGTCCCTTATTTCCAGGGGGACTCTGCTCTTAACAGACTATCA
Source organism: Tupaia tana (assembly GCA_026018925.1). Classification (NCBI taxonomy): domain Eukaryota; kingdom Metazoa; phylum Chordata; class Mammalia; order Scandentia; family Tupaiidae; genus Tupaia; species Tupaia tana. The sequence continues at coordinate 21,455,327 of JAKSZU010000017.1, forward strand.
GAAACACCACTGCCACTCCCACCTGAAGAGTTATCAGATGATAGTTTAAAATAATAGAACTTCCCAAACTAATTTCAATAGGCACTCTTGGGTATATAACAATTCTTAAAACTCAAAGGGATATGTTAGCAAATGCAAGCACTTATTACATACCCTTAAGGACATAGAGACTCCATATTAGATACCTACCCATGTGTTTGGCCAATCAGCATCATACTCTGGTGGAATAGCACTGGTGGAGGTGTTTTTTTCTTTGCAGAAGAGTCCCTTTAAAGCATATGTCATGAGTTTTTCTTGCTTTGATTCCTTCTTGGACCAACCCTCCTTGTCTCGCCCCTCTGAGCTCATTATAAGTCAGTTAACAAGTTACTGTGTACCTTCCTTGTGTAGAGCACTGTTCTGGGTCTTCTGGAACCACAACCAGGCTCAGAAAATTTGGAAGAACAGCCTATCTGTAGGCTCATTTCTGGATTGTGATCTAAATTCTGTTTCCTTTAATATTCATGATTTTTAAAGATATCCTTGTTCATTATTCATTGGGACTCAATTTACTACTCATTTTATGTTTTACCATTTGATGCCCATAAATGTCAGTTTAGGTTTCCTATGTTTTGCTCATTCTGGGTTAGTTAAAACTACACAGTCCAGCTCAGAGAACATACCTTTTCATTTCAAAATTATTACCAGAAATTACTTTCAGGATCTAAGAATGAAATTAGATTTGATTTTATCTTTGCCAGCATTAGAAGTATGACAATAGCGATATATAAAAGTAGCATAAATCTGGAACTCTAAAATTAGGGCTTTCATTTTAAAGAAAAGATTTTTTTTAAGTTAATTTATTTCTTATTTGAGAGACAAAGAGGAAGAGAGATAGAGGGATCACGGGTAACCCCAATAGAGTCTTCACACCATGATCTTTTTCCCAGCCCCAGCCAGCCATGAGCACTGGCAAGCCTGGTGCGTGCAGAGAGACTTGGAATCTGGGACCTTCCCATAGGACTTAACATCACAGAGTGTTGTGTTACCACTGTGCTGTCAGGGCTGTCTTCAGACAAGAAATTTTAAGGGAAAATTTAATTTAATAACCAACTGAATCAAATAAAATGGTTTCTTATCTACTTGAGAGGCTTTGAGGCCAGAGAAAATGTGGGGTGTCCTCAGGGTCGCTGCAGTTATTTGCAGTGGGTGAAACTAAAGGAGGGGCATTCCAAAGGATAACACTCACAATTTGAGCAAGAGCAGAGGGCCATGACTTACCATCAGGCAGGACTTGCAGGGACAGAAGAGTTTGCTCAGAAAGGAGGTTTGGATTGTGATGGTAAAAAAGGGCATTTAGAAGAAAAATAGGGAGACAAGGCATTAATCGCACAAAAAAATGTGGTATTATCTGTTGAAGATATTTTGTAGTTTTATCAACTGTACTAGGGAGAAATGTTCACCTGTTGAAATATCCATTTTGTAAGACAAATAATAATGTGATTGAATGTATAAAAGAAAATGAAATAAAATAATAAAAAATATATAAAAAATTTAAAAATAAAAATAAAAAATAACAAACAAACAAACACTTTAATGTCTTCTATGGAGTATGACAGATAGTAGGGAACCACTGAAGGGTTATGTTGTTTTATTTTTAACAGTGGAATTAAATAATTAGAACTATAGAAAGAAAGAATCTTCAACAAGTTCATGAAAAAATGGCTATTATGAGAAAATGCATGGATTTCAATTTTTTTCCTTCAAAATAGACTTGTAGTTTAATCAGACTTTTTCACACGTTTCAAAGTCCTCTCATAATTATCTTGAGTGAGAGATAGGATGACTTGGGACTGTAAATATGTGGGTAAAATGACTAATTGTGGGAATTAAGCTAAGCTAGCAAAGTAGAAGAAGTTTCCAGAAGTACTCAGCAATTCTACTGGTTATCTAAACAAAGAAAAAGCCTCAAAAATATAAGAGAAGAGCATTACGGGGCCAGCAGGTGGTATGGTGGTTGGAGTGCTGAACTCTCATGTGGCTGACCATGGTTCAAGTCCCAGAACTAGTAGTTTGCTTTTTCACTTTCCTTTTCTCTTTCCATTTCTCTGTGTGTGCGTGTCTCTCTGGTGAGTGCAGGCTCCCCATAGCAAATTTAAAAACATAATAATAATAACAAACAAAATTTTTAAAAAAGAAGAGCATTGTCAGGGATGGAATATGCAACCTATTTTAGCTGAAAGTCCCAGTTCTATGGCATCCCATAAATGATAATGAGGAAAGGCAAAAGGGAGCAGGATGTTGACAAGTCCGCAGGCATATGGCAAAGAGAACAGCTGGAAGAGCCCTGGTTCCTAAAATATTATGTATGAGTATGAAATAGTAAGCTTAGGTGTGAGATAGGTATTTTTCTTTTTTCTTTTTTTTTTTTTCCTTCAGAAAGAGAGAAAAGCAGAGAGAGGTGATGTACACCTCCATGTGATTCTGCGCAAAATACAGTCCAGTGGGAGGTAATTTTACCGTCACTCTCACTGTCACTCAATCATCCTGTAGCCAAAGGTAGTAATCATTTACCTGCCCAACATCTCAACTTTCAATAAAACTGAAGCATACATTACCTTTCTGATGTTGAAGAGAGGCTGACGATTCACGTCAAGATTGGATCCAAAGAGCAAAGCAATACTGATGAGAAACATAAAGGCCAAATTGCTTTATCTCTCTGGTGTCACTGCCCAACTCCTACGGTCCTTGTGATCCCTATCATGTTGCTGCAACTCATAGCACTGCATCAAACACTGCCAGATTTGAATGGTAGAGTGGATAATGGGCTTAACTTTTTTCTAACAGACCTTATCCTTGAGATACAACCAAGAAATGATTGCTTGCTTTCTCCTTCCTTCCTTCCTTCCTTCCTTCCTTCCTTCCTTCCTTCCTTCCTTCCTTTCTTTCTCTTTTTTCTCTTTTAGAGATTTTTGCTATAGGGCACATGCACTCACCAGAGAGACAGAGAGAGAGAAAGTGAGAAATCATTGCCCAATGGGAATGATCATGCCAGAATCTCTTCTACTCCATTCTCCTTTCAGGATTTTGGGCACATACACACACACACACACACACACACACCCCTCATGTTTCAAGCCACTGGGTCCAGGACTCGAACTGCAGTCGACTATGTGGGAATATAATGCCTTAACCACTATACCACCTGCTGGCCCCCAAGAAATTATTGCTTTCAGTCACTAGAATGTAAATTCCATGAAAGAAGAAAATTGGTCTGCTTGTGTCCACTGCCATGTCCTTAGTACATGGTGGGCACTTAGTAAGCATTTGATGAAGGATTTAGTGAATAAAATACAATATAAATAAGCCTTTATAGAGAAATTTATATCTAATATATGTATGTGTATGTGTGTGTGTGTGTGTGTGTGTGTATATAGAGAGAGAGAGAGCGAGAGCGCGCCATCCCTGTGGCCTAGTGGTAAAGAGAGGCCTATTGCACTAGGCTGACTGCACGGTTCATCTCTTAGTCCAAGTGGCTTGAAAACATACCAGGTACATGTGCACATGCATGCCCAAGTTCTTGACACAATGGAGAAATGGAACAGAAGGGATTGTGGTATTGACCACACTCCACTGAGAGGTGTTTTCTTCCTCTCTCTATGTCTGTGTCTTTCACTGGTAGGTGCATGTGCCCTCTGGCCATAAAAAAAAAAAAAAAATATATATACACACATACATACACACACACACACACACACACACACACACACACACTATATACATATATATATACATTTATATATATATACATACACATATTATGTATACACACACACACACACACACACACACAAAGATGCTCCTTGACTTATGATAGGGTTATGTCCCAATAAACACAGTATAAATTAAAAATGGCATTAAGTCAAAAATGTATTTAATATACCTTCCCCATTGACCATATCTTAGCATAGCCTACCTTAAGTGTGCTCAGAACATCTACATGAGGTTGCAGTTGGGCAAAATCCCCTACACAGTCTTTTCTTTATAATAAGGTGTTGATTCACTCACATCATATTGAATTGACTGCCTTACATTGTAGAGCGTTGGTTGTTTATCCTTCCTTGTGATCTGAGGCCAACGAGGAGCTAAAGCTCACTATGGCCACCCAGTATCACAAGAGAGGATCATGGCACTTATCATTAACCCAAGAAAAGATCAAAGTTCGTAATTTAAAGTATAGTCTCTACTGAATGTATATTGCTTTCACACCATTGTAATGTTGAAAAATTGTAAGTTGAACCAATAGAAGTTGGGGATTGTCTCTATGTGTGTGTATCTGTGTATATGTGCATGTATATATATTTATTCACATATCTATATGCATACATACTTGCTCACCATGGTAATGACGATATCTAAAACTAACTCAAAAAGAAACTTAAACCATATGTTGAAAATAAGAAACTAATTATATGTGAACAGTGAGGTCATTACATTTTCATTTGTGATCTCATTTTCTTAACTGCCCTAAAGCAATTTTCACTGTAAAATCTTAGTAGAAAGATCGAACAAAGAAGAAACTGGAGGTAAGGAGAAAAAAATCCAGTGGGACTGAGCATGCCTCTCTACCCTCCTGGTCTCTCTCCCTGTAGAGAAGCATGTCCAGCCATGAAGCTGTCTACACTAGGAAGCCACCACTTGGTCACTACTGCTCTCAGGCCTAAGTTTAATCTGCTACCAAAGCTTGGCAGTTCCACGGTAGTTTCCGAGTTGTGCCCAGTGGGGTGAGTGGGAGGTAGGGGGCAGAAGCCTTCTTTCAACAACACAACCCTGCTAGGATTCCATGTAAGATCGCAAGACTATCTGATAGAGGGTTCCACTGTGAGCAAACTCTTGGAAACTAATATTTAACTTCTATATCCAGCGTCTCTTCTCCATCCCTCTGCCTTTCCTTAGGTCAGTCCTTCGTTATGTGCAACTGGGGTTATGACAAAGGCCCACTTACTGATACCCTGCCTGTGGTTTTCCTCCTTCCTGTCTCTTCTATTCTTTTATTCAGAACATCATTCCTTTCTTTTTCAGGTTTGTTCCATGGTTCCCTTTTGAAGCTGGTTAAACACGGAGTACCTCTGCATACTAGGCAGAAGCATCATAATCTCTCTCTGTTTACTTGTCCAGCTTCCCACCTCAGTTTCACCCTTTCCCCGCTCTGCTTCCACAGTAACCCATCATTCTGCAGTGACACAGACCTGTATCTCTGTGCCCTTGAACATTCCACTCTCTCTACTAGGAATGCCTTTTTGTGTGTCCTTACTCTTCTCTAAAATCCAGACAAAGCACCACCCTCCCCGAGAAGTCATACGTACTAATGTAAGACAGCCAAGAGATGACATGTTGTTGGAAGCATCTGGTGAAATAGCTAGTTTCAGGAATCTCAAACTCTCATCTTTCTATTTCTCAAAAGAGGTATATTTTTACTCAGTATTCTCAATATGTGTGTTTTACGGTGTTCAGCTCTGGGAAAAATATAAAAATGATATAAGTCTTTGCTTTCAGGAGTTTACAGTCAAATTTATTAAATTTATCAGTTCTTTCCAGGGAGACTTTATATATATATAGTTCACCAACTTACAGATTCAGGAAGATTCCTGATACTGAGGGCTGGGTAGTTGACCAGTCTGCTTCACTTGCTGAGTGACTAGCTCCTTGGTTTTGGTGGTTTGCAATGGCATATAAACCATCTCATTTAATTCTCATGATTCTTACATAAGAATACGTGATTATTATTACATACCAAAGGTATTACCCTGAAGAAGAGAAGCTTTTGGTATGGAAACAGAAAATGCATATCTGTTTGTACCGAGGGTCTAATAGTTAAGAAACAAAGCACAACTATTAGTATAATAGATAAATCTGTGGAATTCAGTTACTGAAAAAGCACTGAATTTATAATACCTGAGGTTATTCAGTTTTTGCAGGGAATTATGCCTGCAATTATATAGGTTCTACCAGAAAGATAGAGGAGACAAATAAACATAACCCCACCAACTCTAAATTTTAGAACCCACTATAAGGGGCCAGCAGTTGGTGTAGTGGTTAAGGCGTTGGACACTCACATAATCAACCACGGTTTGAGTCCCAGACATGGAGACTTGAAAATTATGTGGGTCATGTGTGCTTGATTTTGTGATCAAAATCTGAAGAGGAGAATGGCAGAAAAGGCATTAGGCGTGACCATGGCCTCTGGGGGGTGATTTCTCACTTTTCTCTTTCACTGTCTTTCTCTCTTTGCATGTACCCTATGGCAAAAAAATCTAAAAAAGAAACAAAGAACCCACTAGAATTCACCAGCATCAATATTTTAATTAATAATTACAGTCTCATTTATGTATTGACAGATGTATGAAATCACTAGCTAGGCACTGATCAATGCCTTCTACCTAATCATTAAGTGTTTCTGATCTCAAACTTCCTTTGCAATTTATGAAGTTTCACTTTCTAGAATCAAAGGCCTTCCTGGTCCCGGTCCAGATCCAGAGATCTCTTGACCTCTGTTGACTAGTGGCGCTTGCTTCGTAGTAGTCACAGTGTGTGTCCTCTGCTCATGCAGAGGGGGTGGCTGGTTTCACCTCACTCCATCTACATCTTGACTATTTGCATTTGGCTGTGGTCATTTTATGGTGCATTGGAGATGTGACCAGCCCAATGCTCTGTCACTTAGTCAGTCACATTCTTCATCCTCTCCCAGTTCAGGCCTGGTACAACCCAGTCCCAACTACTGGATTCCTTTCTTTCTTGTGACTCTAACCACTGGAACCACCAAAGAAAATGAAAAGATGTGACAGGAGATCAGTGAGCTAAAGCTAACTTCTCTTACCATAGCAACAGCCACCAAGTGCTTTGTCACCTACTTTTGATTCTGCCCTCTGTAGCCATAGTGATGACTCATATGATTGTCCTTAGATAATAATCATGTTAGACAATTTGCACTCTCTTCTAGCCCCACTTGAAGGAAACATTGCCTCTTTACCCTTTATTATTATCAGCCTCCTATATTGGTAGATTTCTCAAATTATAGCAAAGAAATTGGAGAAATATCTCCTCCAAGAAGGTTGAGCTGTGGCATGTTGGGGGAATTTCTGTTTGCCTTTTCATTATACAGGAATATTAGACTCTTATTCCAGCAGCAGACTACAACATTGCATCTGGGTTAGTGCTCCCTTCAGATTAGTCCTGTGGTCTGGGTGGGGTATTACCCCAGCTTCAGGGTGATTCATATGATTCAGCCCTAAGTTAATTAATGTGTCACTTTTTTAAAAAAAGTGATGCACCTCTAGCCTCGTCCAGCCGGAATCACGGACACACACAGTTTCAACATACTCAGTGGCAAACCTGGAACCTTTCTATGTGGGTCAGCCCTTCAGAGCACTGCATTTTACCCCTGGGCTACAAATTTGTTGAATTTTTTTAGTGATAGCAGTTAAGTTCAGGGGTGGACAAATGATTTAAGCCTATGACATCAAAGTGAATTTCAAATCTGTCTCATTGAACTTGGACTTGATTGAATACAAGGCTGGAGCAACTGCAGCTATCTTGTCATGTGGAGCTGAAAATGAAATCAATACACTATACTATATAGAGGAGAGAGAGAAAACACTAGTTTTGAGGAAACTAAAATTGGAATCTAGACCTGCCTGAAGACATAGCTCTTAGGCTTTCTATTAATAATAGACAATATACTTGCTTTCTTAAATGTTTATTTAAACCCAGTTGAGATTTTTATCATTGTCTGATACTCTGTGCTAAGTTTAAACACACAGGCTGTTCATTTGTCTGTGGTCAGGGCTTTCAGCCTGCCATTGATCTTTAAAAAATAAATACCCTTCACAGAGACCTCTTTTATTATTATTATTATTATTATTATTATTATTATTATTATTATTTTAAGATTTTTGCCACAGGGTGTGTGCACTCTCCACAGAGACAGAGAAAGATAGTGAGAGGGAAAGTGAGAAATCAACTCCCGTCCAAGGGGAATGGCCATACCCAATCCCTTCTCCTGGAATTTTGGGCACATATGCACATGCATCCAGTGTGTTTTAAGCCTTGAGATCTGGGACTCAAACTGCAGTCAACCATGTGGGAGTTCAGTGGTAGTTTTCTTTTCTTTTCTCTCATTTCTTTCTTTTTTCTTCCTTCCTTTCTTTCTTTCTTTCTTTCTTTCTTTCTCTTTCTTTCTTTCTTTCTTTTTTCTTTTTTAAATTAAGGTGACTCAAGAATCTCTGCTCTAAACCCCATCTTCCCTACCCCAAAACTCAGACAGAAGTCAGCCCATGTTTCAACTAAGGTATTTCACCTAAAAAGATATTCTTTCCAGCTGACAACTAGGGATTAAGTTTCTGTCCAATTGTCTGAGACTCTCTGGCCTTTATAATTATGAGAAAGAGCCCAGTTAGCAGAAGCACTAAGTGATCCCTACTGAGTACAAAGGTTATTTTGTCACACTATCTTGGAGCCAGACTTATTTGAAAATAAGTTAGCTCCTTGCTTCTGCTCTATCCTTCTTAGGAAACAACCAAACCATGTATAGCATTTTTGTATCTATGATCTCATTTCAACGTCATTATAGTACTAATTGGTCAAAGCCAGTATATGTTTAAATAAATGTCATTTTCTATAAGAGCCTTTCTACATAGTTCATTTACCCTTTAGCAACAACGACTTAGGAAGATTTCACATGTACTTATCAAAAACAAGGAAAGAGTGCAACAGGAAAAAGGAAACCCTGTGTGGCTTGTTTTCCCATGAATTTTTGAGTGATTTCTTGATAAATAAGGAAAACAGTAGTAGCAGACATATGTAGGAAATTTGAAGGTGAGAATAATAGCTTCCCTTTCTTCCTCCATGAAAGAATAATAAGTATTAACAATAAAGGCTGCTTTCTCCCCAAGGAGAATATACTTGACTACACTTAGATAGGAGTATATTTTAGAATGTCTTTAAAGTATAAAATAAACAAAACAATCTTCTTTCTCAGGAAAGGTTATTTGATATAGTTCTGTTTTCCCTTTTATGCCTATCCTCTTTAATGAGGTAACACTGTCCGTTTCCTGTTCAGGGACTTTTTTGCAAAGGTAGATATATTCCAAGCATGTTTATTTACGAGTTACCACTATTTTCTTCAATTCCCAGTAGAATCTTTCTACCCAAAGATTATAATGAGAAGAAAAAATTGTTAAAAATACAACTGTGTTCCTTATAATCATAAGGGAATTATTTGCTTATGTGCTTGTTTTTACTAATTTTCAATTTTTGTCTTGCTATTTTCTGAATTTTTCTCTTTGCATGAGTTCAGCAAATGAAATTTCCATTTCTCTGTACAGCCCTCCATCACAGGACAAAACCTTTTCCGTTGCTGTAAACAGGGTACTTTTTGTGCATTACCTTTCTGCCATGAGTTCTTTCTCTTTTTTCTTTGTCCTTTCCTTTCCTCAGTGTCTTTTTTTTTTTTTTTTTTTTTTTTTCCTCCTTTCCCAATTGCCACACAATCCCAGAAAATCTTTTGTTCACTGTCAGGTCAACAAGAAGCCAAATTAAAAACTAACAACTTTTGAATCTCAGCAGCCAGACAAAGTGAATGTAGACTAAGAAGCAAGGGGGAAGAAAGAAAAGGGTTGGAAAAGACCTTAAGGAAAGAAAAGCCCAGCTGAGGGATTTGGAGGGCAGCAGCTCTGGAGGGGCAAGTCTGCCTCGTTTGATGTGGGAGGTCTGAGCTCAACCTGCTGGGATGCTCCCTGGGACATCTCATTAACCGTGTCATCAAAGCCCCCTCAGGTCCAGCGAATCATAACATTATCTCTGACATTACCACACAGATACAAGGTTCCCGAGGCAGTCTATAAACATGCCTGTACTAACCAATTCATCGTGGCTTGACACCCCGGCAAGGGCTGGATGCCCTTTAGTGAGCTCTGTGAATTGCCCCAGTCATTCATCAAAGTTTCTTGGAGTGCATTTCACACAGCATTAAATTTAATTAAAGCAACATTGACTGCATTGTAATCCTCGGGAGGCTCTTTGTCAGAGGGATCTGGAACACTTTCAGCTTAAAATATCTATTGTTTTGTTGGAGTTTTTCTTGGTTGTTGGGTTTGGGATTTGAACTTTGTTTTTAAAGGCTGGATATCCGGATCAAATTGGAGTGGTGGTGACTCCCTTTCATTATTCTTTTCTTTTCTTTCTGGTTGCTTCTTCTCTTGCTTCTTGTCCTTCTTCATCCTTTTCCTTTTTTTTTTTTTTTATGAATTCCACAAATCAAAAGACTTAAAAATGTGTTATAGAAGTCATTTCAAGAAAATGGGTTATAGTAAATTAAATGGCCTGGTAATGCCAATAATGCCACCCATCCACCTGTCAAATGAGGCATGCACAGACACACAACGACACAGTCTAGCAGCTATGTGCTCACGCCTACACCAAAACAGCAAAATAGTTCAGCACAGGCTCGAAAGGCTCTGCGTCAGCAATACAGTGCAGTCAGAGATTGCTTCAAGGTGTTGTTTTAAAATCTCAATGTGGTCATACACAATCTTCCCAGATACTTGGTGTCTCTAGCGATGTTATAAAATTAATGCCCCCAGCAGGTCGGCTGAGGGTAGAATAAATGTCCTTTCTTTTCACCAGCAAAAAAAAAAAAAAAAAAAAAAACCTCAATGCCGAGGAAGGGAGAACATACCCAAGAAGTCAATGAGCTGTTCTAATATCCTTTAGTGCCTGCATCCTGGCTGAGTTATTTATGAGATGTGCCTGGATGTGCATGTATGAGAATGTGTATGAATGTGTGGGGAGCAGTGGAGGGTGGTTAGGCAGGAAGGGAGAGGGGAGGAAAATGCATAAAATGAAACTTATGGGGAATCTCAAACTGTTTATTTACCTGGTGGCATTTCTAGCTAGTTCTAAAAATATCTATGTCTAGTAAGCCTAATTTTCCCCCATACTCTGACTCCTACCAAAGTGTGCAGAGTCATCCAAATGACATAATCTAATGTGCTAAAGTTGGAAGAGTATAACCTGATTAAGCTTAGGTTGATCTAATTGTAGAATTAATATTTCCTTTTGAGAACTACTCTCACTAATTTTGTTTGTTGTCACCTTTGTATGAGAACACAAACGTGGATGATTTGATTTCTCCATTAAACTTCCTTACGTTCAATTCTATGAATTCAATTAAATTAGTCCCATTGGGGATTTCTGTGTAAATCTACATGCATCTAATCCATTTTTTCAAAAATGATAAGTTACTTAAATTTTCTATTTCAATTTCTTAGTTAGTAAAATGGAAATGATAAGATCTATCCTACTGCACTCTTAAGGATAGGGTAAGAGTCACCCAAAATAATGTACATACAATTTCTTTGAATAGAAAAAAAGTGTTTTATAATTTTAAATGACTGCTAAAATAAAATAACAACCCTGAAAAACAGTATAAAATCATGATATTTTTACCCTTTAATTATAACATTTATCATCTAATGAATGATTTGAAACTCAAAGCATCTTATACTATCTTTTGAAATTATCATTCAATGAATAAGAAATAAGTAGTAAATAGAGTAGGATGAGAAATGAGGAAGAACACATCAAGGCCAAACATGAAAAAAAGTGTGAATAGGTTAAAAACATCATGCAATCATGTAGTAGGAAAAACAAAAGATCTGAAATGAAAGCATAATTGAACATGTCTGGATAGCATGGGTGCATCATGTTAGAAAGAAACTTCAGGGAGAAATCTCCCTTGGGGCTGAAAAATGATTCATTGATTCCATGTTACCTCACTGTGGATGTATCTAACTGCTAAAGGAAGAGCAATATCACAGTGTGTGATGGAGGGTGTGTGGGGTGTGACAGGTCTGTGCCTGAGCCCTAGATCCATGTCTCAGTAGCATGCGACCTCAGGCAGTTAAGTTTTGAGACCTGTTCCCATCCACAGTAGAGAGATAAAAATACCTTTCCTCTCAAGGTGTTTATAAGTCTATTATAAAGACTGTAAAAATTAACATATGCAAAACTTTTATCAATGAGTTTGGCATGCTTGAACCCTCTGATTCTGAAGGGGAAACTTAAATGTAGGTATATGGATCATGTGATAGAGATTAATTTGTTTCCAGCCACTTTCTGGACCATGAAATCATATCCTGCAATTACTTATGACCCTTCTATCCAAGATTGCTATACTGTTTTCGCAAAAGCTTTTCAAGAGCTTTCAAGAAAGAAGGCAAAATCATTACCCTCTGCAAGCCAGTTTGTAACATCAATACAGAGTGAGAGGAGAGCAGAGCTGTACAAAGACCATACAATGAGGTAGAAAGCTCACCAGGCCTGCAATGCTCTTAGACAACAGGATTGAATGTATCACTATCAATATATGCAAAGGAAGAAGCACACCTCTAAAGGAGAATTACATGTAAGTCCAGAAAAGGGCAAGTCAGTGAGGAAAGTATTGCTAATGGCCATCACGATCCTCCCTGAAGGAGAGAGCTTTAGCCAAGGAACTTTAGGTGTCTCAGGCTCTGTGGCAAGAAGAATGCACAGGTTCTCTTAACCTGATGCAGTTCGATACTAACCTGTACCTACTTCCAGTCTCACTCCACGGATCTGAGTGTAGCTAGGGGGGTAGGGAGGGATGTGTCAGTTATGCAGATTTTGTGCATTTGATATTTGTTATTCTAATTTTCTTACTGTACACAGGTATTTCTGGTCATTTTAGTTAGCTATTTCAGCTCTCTGCCTTTGAGGGTCAGGCCCCTGTTGGTATTCACACTGAGAGCTAGATCCTATACTGTAATATGTCCATGCTAGTAGCCAGCACTCAATCAGAGAAAGAGAACCAAGAGGACATATATATTAAGAGATTTGTTATGAGGAATTGGCTTCTACTATTATAGGGGCTGGTTAAGCAAGTCCAAAATTCACAGGACACATTGTCAAGGAGGGCAGGCTGGTCCTCTTGGGTATGAGCTGAAGCTGCTGCCTACAGACAGAATTTCTTCTTCATCCAGGGAAGCCTTGCCACAGCACAAGTCATATAGTAATAATTAATATATATATTTGTTGAATAAATAAAAATTGTGTTTATACACTGGCAAATTTGTTTTAAAAGATTTTTGCTATAGGGCACATGCAAGAGAGAGACAAAAGAGGCAGAAGGTGAAAAATCACCCCCTGGGGGAATGGCCAGACCACAATCCCTTCTCCTCCATTCTCCTCTCAGGATCTTGGGCACACACACACATGCAACCGGTGTGAGTTTAAGTCACCAGGTCCGGTACTCAAATCGCGGTCTACTACATGGGAGTCCAACAACATAGCCGCTTTGCCAACTGCTGGTCCCTACACTGGCAAATTTAAATGAAACCATACAAAAATGATTTTACTGACTTTTTACTATGTGTCAAGCAATGCAATAAGTATAAATAAAAAGAGAACTGGTAAATTTGAAAAGATAAGATTGACTAATCCTTTGTAAGGGAAAATTTCCAAAAGATGGCTTTTGAAAGTCTCTAACACTTGTCCCAAGTCATCATCTAATCTTGTTGGCCATGATATCTGGAAAATCAGGGAGATTTCTTTTTTCTTTTCCCCAAGAGCTGTACAATCACAATGATTGCATCTGCCAAAAAGCAGGGAGATCAATTATGCAATTACTTTAAATCTCTTCATGCCCTGCTATGTGGGTAATTCCATGCCCAGTTTTCCAATCTTAAACATTCTGCTCTACCCATACATTTCTCTCCTTTCCAGAGATAGAACTGATCCCTACCTGTTTTGCCAAACCAATTTCATCTCAACATGACAGCTGTAGACATGGCTTTAAGGAAACACCAGCAAATAAAACTGAAATAAACTCTTTCTGTCCCTTCCTGCTTGAGATTAATGCTTGTATGTCAAAAGAAAGGTTGAACCTCAGATTAATAAATGGGCCCAATCTAGACTTCTGTACCCTCCATCCATTCTAACCATCACTTGTACTTTGAGATAAAGGTTCCCTTTATCCTTCACAGAGTATACTGAGTGTGATCTGTTAGACAAAATAGCACTAACTTGGGGAGAGAGACAGAGAGCGAGCAAGCGAGAACACGTGCGTGAGAGAGCACTAAAAGAAAGAATAACTACAGGATCCATTTTAAGTGAAAATGTTCGCATTAGCAGGCATGTCTGTTTCATGTCTCAGCATTATCATTATATATATATATATATATATATATATATATTCTTTGTCTTTCTTTTCCAGACCAATTCCATCTTTATAAATGAAAATGAAACTTCTGTGAGAAGGTTTTAGGGGGTAAAGGATAGGTTTGATTGTGATATGCAAAATGGCTACACAAACTAATATGTATTCCCCCCCAAAAAAAGACTAGTAAAATTAATATTGAAAGTGCACAACATACTGTAATGTTATTTGTTGAAGATGAGGACTATGTTAATATCCTTAATTTTATTATCACACATTGTATGCATGTTTTGAAAAAAAAAACATACTCTATCCCACAAAGATGTATGATGATTAAATGTGAATCACAAATTATAACAAATAAATGTGGCATATTGGGGCTGGGCTGGCCAGTTCCTACTCCTTCAGTGACCCCCCCCCCAAATCTCCATTTAGGCCCACTCTCTTCTTACTCTGCTGTCCTCTCCATCACCTGCTCCAGAGTCCTGTGGCTTCCTTTGGACTCAGTCCATGATTGGAGCCCAGACAGGAGATTAGAAGGGACCAAGGAAATCCAGATACATATTTTCCTCATTTTTTTCTTGACATTCAAGGACGAGGCATTTGCATTAAGGTTAAGTCTGGAATGAATTAGAAACTTTGCTTCATCAGAAGGATACTTGCAGCTGAAGTATGTGTATGTACGTGTGTATGTGAGAGAGGGGTTGTTGAGTGTTGTCCCTAGCACAGGCAAGACCTTATCTCTGTGCCAGTTCTGTAATCTGCATTAGGAAAGTGGTAATCTTCCCACCCCCTCACTGAGTGTCTGTAACAGTAGTTCCCAAATGTCAGTTCCAGTATTAATCATCTGAGTGGCTTTTTACATCATAAATACAGATTCCTGAGTCTTAGGTCCTAGACTGTGGTGTGTCAGGTCTTGGGCACTTCTGTAGTTCCGATAAGTCTGGAAAAGCCTGGGAGCCAGTGGTCTATAGCTATTCCTCATTTCTGAAACCTCCCTTCTGTTTCTTCATATTATAGTCTCTTAAAGGGATTTTGATATGGAACGTCTATCTTCTGTGTTATATATTTTCTTTTTTATGAATTATTTAACTTTATTTATTTATTCATTGATTTTATTTTAATTTGACCAGAGAGGGACAGAGAGAGAGAGAGAGGGTAAGTGTGAAAGCAAGCCGTTAGGTCCAGGATTTGAACTGCAGTTGGCCATGTGGGAATCCAGAAACTTTAACCACCACGCCACCTGCTGGCCTCTAGTGTTATATATTTTAATCATGCCCTCATTATCATATAGTTATTCTCCTTTCACTTATATCATATCAAATCAGTTTCTTTTGAAGGAAGTAAATATTTACAAAATATGTCATTTCTTCAAAACACTGAGACCATAAAAATGCCTATAAGGTCACAAGTACAATTTAATAAAAACATTAAGTTCACTTCTAGGTAAAAAACATACTTATCCAGATAGTAGATGTACCTATCTGAGGACACAAGAATTCTCGTCAAACTTGTTTCTTAAAATTTCTTCCATACTTGGGAACAGTGGGTGGCATGGTGGTTAAGGATCTGGATTCCCACATGACCATCCATGGTTTAAGTTCCAGAGCTGGAGGCTTGAAAATTGCTGGGTATGTGTACATACATGCCCGAAGTCTAAAGAGGAGAATGGAGGAGAGCGGATTGTAACATGACCACACCCTCAGTAGGTAAGTTTTCACTTCCCTTCTCTCTGTCTCTCTCCAGCAAGCTTGCCCAATGGCAAAACTCAAAATAAATAAATAAAATAAACATAAATAAATAAAATAAATAACTCCTATATTCCTCTCACAGTTGTTTTCCTTCCTGTTAGCTGTGTTGTTTTCCATTTATCCAGAATTTCAGCCTTGTCTAATCTTTATTCTCAAGATCAGCTTAACCTCTTGACCAGGTCAGCACATTTTTTTTCCTCCTACCTATTTTTTTATTTGTAGAGAAAACAATCTACCACTTCATTCTAGTATTCCTAAATCCTCCATTGTCTTCCAAAATCAACTTTCCACTAAAAGAAACACTGCTGCTACCCAGGCTGTTCAGAGCTTCTTAATGGATTCTTTTCAACTGCATTTGTCATTTCTATATGACTTATCAAGATTAGATAAGAATTCTCAGACTTTCAACTAAGTTTCTAAGATCTGTGCCCTCTAAGATGGTATATCCAACTAGCTCACTCTGCTTCTTCCCTACTTCCTGAGTCTCATGGTATAACCACTTAATTATCTCTATAAACTGCAAACCTCCACCAGGCTTCTGCTGATGAGGACTAACAGAATAGCTACCTAAAATAAAGACTGCTCTCTTTTGTAGCCATGTGAGTGCATTCTAGTGATTTGTGTTACTCTGGAGATGGGGCATGCCTTTCTTCATTTTCTCTTCACCACCTGTGAGACTTGACTGAAAATGGCAATACCTTGTACTGTGGCTTCGATGGCAGGTATTCTATCCTGGACCACAAGGACAAGTGTAATATCCCAGGAAAGACAGTGGTTGGTTGAAAGGACCTGGGCCTCTGAGCACTTAAAGAAAGAACATGCATCTTAGTCTGGATTGTTTATGCTCAAGTAGTGTGTACATGTGAGAAAAATAAACCCTGTTGTTTAAGAAATGGTTATTTTGGGATTTCTGTCATTTTCAGCTGAGTCAAATTTGGATCTAGGGGTGGGAGGCTGAAAGCAAACACACCCAAAATGAGTCATTGGCTTAAGTGGATTTAGTAGGGTGGTAGATAGCTTGACAAAATGTTACAACACATTTGGTTAAATCATTTCCAGCAACACGTTGGAGGGAAAAGCATGTGTTGCTTGAAACTGTGGGGAAAATTCGAGAGGTTGGTGTGTGTTGGCTGCTTCATGCTACTGTTAGCAAAGTTCCAAAAGAGAAAGATACACTTAGGCTACAACTAGCATATCTGCAAATGAAATAGAATGGAACGTTTTTGACTTGTGGTCTATGAATTTACCAAGGACCCAGTGCTTTGCCTCTTGAGAGGATAAAAAACTTAATATGTTTGCATTTGATCAGCAGCAATGACTGGCTAACCACTGACGGAACTCTGCCCCAACCTAGTTTTCAAGCATCTTCTACTAGTTGTTCTCTGTAAGATAATGGGAGTCAGCTCAGAGGCAAGTATCAATTCAGGTGGCCACAGGGAGCCACTACTCAGGTTAGAGGGAAGGGAGTAATTATAGCGAAAGGTAAAAGCTAGAGCTTTTATACTGGAAACCTGTATGGAAACCAGATCTTTGGCCAGGGCGACCCACACATGGAATAGATTGGGCACGAATAGCTCAGAAGCTTACCAAGTGTCGAAGGGGCTTGTGTGGCCAAAGAAACCACAAACTTGGTCTGCAAAAGTCTGGCCAATCTCTAAAGTAATCCCTGGGCTCCCAAAACCATTCCAGCAAGAAATAGGGTACAAAAACTGTGAAACCCCAAAGAAAGACATTGCTCCATGCCCACCTCAGATGTGGTCACAGAAGAAAATGAGCGAGGACAAAGTCCCAGGATTCAGAAGCAGGGACTATGGAAGACAAAGGTTCAAGAAGGCCTTCCCAGGGACCACAGGGGGAGGTAGTTAGGTGGGCTAAGCAGAGGGACTTTACTGCCACTATGAGCTAGTGACTACTGTTACCCATTTTTTCTTTTTTAAAATGACCGTTTTTAACTGCAGTGATTCTGTTTCTATCTCACAGTTGTATTTTGGGTGGAGAGAGGAAGGGGTAGAGATGAATAAACAGCAGATCTATAAACATGTTGTCCTTAATTTTTTTTAACTTCTGAAATCTTTTCAAATAAGAATTGTAAGAATTGCACAATGCTGAACATGCCTATTCTATCTTAAAGCACTGGGACAAACTCCCCTCCTTTTTTTTTTTTTCTTTTGCTCTTTCTATAGATGGAAAGTTAATTATGTAGGATAGAGTAACCTTACTACTGTAAATGCAAAACAAAAAGAGAAGAAAAAGCAAAAAGATTCATAAAGTTTAAAGTTGTGCATTACATTATACTTTAGATGACCTCCTGCTGGTTTTGAAGGAAAACATTTAGCTTTATTCTAGTGTCCCTAGGTATTTGCTTCAATTTCCTTTTCAAGCTTCTCAAACACACAATACGCTTTTGATTATCAAGATTTCAAGTGCTCTACTAGAGGGCCAATGTGTATTTATGAATGGAATTACTAAAGAAGCAACTTGACTCTGTCTA
Source organism: Tupaia tana (assembly GCA_026018925.1). Classification (NCBI taxonomy): domain Eukaryota; kingdom Metazoa; phylum Chordata; class Mammalia; order Scandentia; family Tupaiidae; genus Tupaia; species Tupaia tana. Next base: position 21,473,781 of record JAKSZU010000017.1, read on the forward strand.
GGGAACAGGTTCGGCAAGCCCCAAGCGATTCTCTGTGACCATAGAGGAAACCAAAAAGAACTCTTTGGCCTTATTTTCACAATTGTTCTGGTACCTCCAGGGAAATGCACAGAAGTGTTGCCGAGAAGCATATATTCTACATTTCACATTTGTTTATTTATACCCCACCTTATTCCAAAAAAGATTTAAGATAGTTTAAAAAGATGTATTTGGTAACAAAATAAATTCACAAGAGGTGATAAAATTGAGGCAAAATAAAAAGTGTAAGTAAGATGTTAACAGTAATAAGTTTCATATACAAAAAGTATGGCATGACATTCTATACATTTGCCAAAAGGGGGCCACCAATTTGATTGCTTCAGAGGAGCGTATTTTCTGTGGGACCTCCTGGAATGGAGAATGTCCTCAATATTCTTTCTAAGTTTATTTATGTAATTCTTCCATGATACACACACATACACACACACACACACACACACACACAGAGAGAGAGAGAGAGAGAGAGAGAGAGAGAGAGAGAGAGAGAAATATCCCAATATGGTCTCAACACTGCAATCCATCCCCAGCTTTAACCAGTCTGGATCAGGGGCATGAGTGTGCCCAGTGTGTTCTAGGCGTTCTCCGGAGGCAAACCTAGAACCTTTACCACATGGGTCAGCCTCTCAGAGTGTTTTATTTCACCACTGCACCACCAACAGGTTACTTGGTTTTCCTTACAGCGAATAGTTTTTTTCAAAAGATTCTCTTTTATAATATTTCCTATTATTAAGCTGATGAGATCATACTAAGACATATTTAAGTTTAAATAATTACATGGTGGGTGAGGTAGTGAGAGACAATATTTAGAGATGCAGCTATAAATATCTATTACTGACTTTATCCAAAGGTAGAATCAGAAATACCTAGAAGAATGGAAGAACTGTGTAACCTTGGGGCAATGGTTTCCTTCTTTCACGTGTTTTGAATGCCTGCTTTGTGCAAAACACAATGCTGTATTCAGGGGGTAGAGTCTTTAAAGATTTAGTATCTGTCTTTATCTAAGGAGGAGGACAACAGGTATTTATCAGATAATCTCAAAAACTGAAATATAATTAGCAACTGCTATAAGCAGGCTAAAGGAGACATGTAGGTGCCAGTGACAAACTGGGTGGAGGTTGTGGCAGTAAGGAGAACAGAGAGATGATATTGGGAGTGGAGGGAGGGGAGAGGTGAGACAGCATCAGTTGAGCAAATAATACACCTGCAGGCCCTGAGATAGAAGCTTCTGGGTACACATGGAGGGAGAGAGAGAAGGTCAGCATAGCTGAAAGCTAGAGAGCCAGGAGCAAAATATTGTGAGGTAATTCCAGGAAGACAGACAGAGACTAGGCTATGCTGGGCCACATAGGATGAGGTGAGGATTTTAGACTTTAACTTGACATTAATCAGAAGTCATTGAAGGCTTTTATAGGGGTTAGGGGTGACCTGATTAGGTCCGTATTTTTAAAAATTGCTCACAAGTAGGTGTGGACACTGGAAAGGGTAAGATAGAAGTAAATGTGGAGAGAAGAGTGAGAATACTCTTATGATGCAAAAGACTAACCACAGTGGCTAAGAATAGTCTTATATTGAGAGAGAAGAATGGATTTGAGAGATAGCTTGGAGTTCAAATCAACAGGACCAATATTTTTGCCTTCAAGAGACTTAAATAGTTATTGATTGGCACTGATATTGAGAATATATTTCCTAACAAGTCCTTGGAGTGCAGTTATTTTATGTGGCAAGTTAAGTACAGAGTTGTATGTTTTAAAAGCCAGCTGAGCGGGGGAACAGAATGAATAAAAGCTAAACAGCCTTGGATAGAGGCCATCTCATCTCCTTTTGAGAATGGGTAGACAGAATGCAAGGCAGGGCCAAGATTCTCTTCAGGAAGTAATTCTTTAAACCCACCTGAATGTACAGAATCAAAAACAAAGATGTCAATGCCCTCTGCCATAGAGTGTGGGTGGTAAGAATTTTAACTGAACAATTTACAAGACAGGCTTTTCTGCCTTGACTATTAAAAATCTCAGTAAAGCACTTAATGCCACCACCAATTTTCATTGTATTCTGTGTAACTTCTTGTGCCCTTCAACAAAGTGAGCAACACAATTTTGCCTTGGTTTTTAAAATGAAGTGAATTGCTACAAAGGCCCATCAGATTGAAGCAAAGGGGAGTCTGCCAATGACAATGACTGTGGCTCTAGAGGAGTTATTCTTTAGCTATTCTCCCTAGCAAAGCTAGATAATGAGGGCTGTTGTCTCTTAAGATCATACTTAGTTTGTCACACTAAAATTCTGTCAGCTGCAAGTGAAAATTTTTTTTTCAGATCTGCCAATAGTGGGGTAAAAAGGGGACACTGGGCCAGCCGGTGGTGTGGTGGTTTAGGAGGCTGTATTCTCATGGCTGACTGTGTTAGAGTCTCAGATCCAGAAGTCTGAAAAACATGCTTGGCATGTGTACATGAGTGCCCAAAATCCCAAGAGGAGGGAGAGATGGAGAAGGAATTGTGGCATGACCATTCTTCATGGGGGGGGGGGGTGCTTTATCACTTTCTCCCTCTCTGACAAATGTATGTGCTCTCTGTCAAAAAATTAAAAAGAGGATGCTAAAGCTTAGCCCTGTTGTAGACCACTAAGAAGTTCCCCATTCTTAGTAGATCACTGAGCTGTATATTCATATGAATCAGTTATCAGTAATTTTCTGCAGTTGTTCTAACCTTCCTCATAGAGCTTAGAGTACAGCTGGTTCTATGGAAGTTTGCTAAAATTTAAAAGGACAGCACATTGGAAGGGTGGTTCATGATATTTCTCTTCTATTCCAAAATTTGCTTTATTTAAATACCACACCAAAGGTTAGAGCATAGACATACTTGTAGTCCTACCTGTGCCATAAGTAGAGAAATAACTAACATTCATGTAGCAGTTTTGTTGATAGCACTATTCTAAGAGCTCGGCCTAGCTTCCAAACCAACTTATTTTACAAATGAGAGAACCAAAAACCAGGAAAGCTAGGAAGTCACTGGGACAGGAGCAGATGAAAACTCTTCGCTAGTATCTGTGCTCTTACATGTGCTACCCTGCTGCCAGGTCTTCCTGCTCAAGAAACTATCCATCAGTTTAGACAGGAGTGTATGGTAGCATTTCTCATTTGGGTTTTTCTCTTTCTTACTTTTTTCCCCTGGGAAAATCACTTTCTTTCAGCAAAAGAAAATGTAATTGATGCTCTGAAGGTTGCATGGCTCTGAGCACATGCAAAGCTTGTATGCCACAACTCATTCACATTCAAGCCAAAAAGCCAATGAAGAAGGACCCTGGGACATGGCATATTCTTTTCTCTGACCTCTTTCCTTCCAATAAGTTTGCTAAAATTTAAAAGGACAGCACATTGGAAGGGTGGTTCATGATATTTCTCTTCTATTCCAAAATTTGCTTTATTTAAATACCACACCAAACCATTCAGACACTGTCACCTATGACATTTCACACATTTACATATTAATCAACTATAGATCTTCTACCAGATGGTAAAGAAATAAAGCTACAGTCCCTGCATTCAAAGGATTTGTGTTCAAACAAAAGAACTGGCCAAAAAAAAAAAAGAAAAAAGAAAAAAAAACAACAACACAAAACCCTCTTATCTAGAAAAATTCACCAAAAAAGACCGAGAAAATAACCTCCAAAATAAGAATAATACATGAGAAATACTAGGTATCAGTAAATACCCAATCATCTATATAATTGGTATCCCAGAAGGTGAAGAAACTAATAAGGACATTGATAGTCTAATCCATGAAATCCTGGAAGAAAACTTTCCAAACCTAGAGGGTCATTCAAATATTCGGACTCAAGAAATACAAAGAACCCCAAATAGACTCAATCCAAGAAGATCTTCTCCAAGGAACATCATAGCCAGATTGGCCAAAACTACAAAGACAAGATACTAAATTTGGCAAGAGAGAAATGTCAAGTTACTTACAAAGGATATCCCATCAAGCTAACATTGGATCTCTCATGTGAAACAATGCAAGCAAGGAAAGAATGGGAAAATATATTCAAAGTGTTAAATGAAAAACAATTTCAACCAAGAGCACTATACCTGTCAAGATTATCCTTCATAAGAAAAGAAAAAATAAAAACATTCTCAGATATACAAAACCTGAAAAAATTTACCAACACCAAACCAGCTCTTCAAGAAGTTCTGAAGGGAGTGCTATACCAGGAAAACTAAAGAAAAACACACAGAATAAGAGAAAAAGAAAAAGAAAAAGAAAAAGAAAAAGAAAAAGAAAAAGAAAAAAGAAGAAAGGAAAGGAAAGGAAAGGAAAGGAAGGAAAGGAAAGGAAGAAAGAAAGAAAAAAAGAAAAAAGAAAGAAAAAAAAAAGAAAGAAAGAAAAAAAGAAAGAAAGAAAGAAAGAAAGAAAGAAAGAAAGAAAGAAAGAAAGAAAGAAACAGAAAACAAAAAAATTACCAACCTAATAGTAGGGACCAGTCTAGAAATATTAATAATAACATTGAATGTTAACTTCCAGCATTTAAATGGAAAGATTAGACTACAGTATCACTGCAAATTCAACAGAACAGAGATTAATTTCATGAAACTGAACTGGTGAAATCAAATTTTATGACTTTTGACTAAAATACTACTGATTTTCTTCTATGCTTTGTTTCCCAGATGGAAGGATTTTTGTCTTCTTTTGAGCTATTAACAGGCTCAACAATTTGTTAATTTTTTTTATTGATACATAAACTTTTCTCCCTTCCTGACCCCTCTGAAATGGGAAAATATCTGTGAATATTCCTATTTTGTGGAAGAATTGTTAGTTGCATAAGTTCAATAATAACTGTTGCCATGCATCAGAAATTGGAAACACTGGTTATTGCCAGGCCTTTGACTGGAATGTTATATCTGAAGATATGACCAGAAAGGATCTAAGGTAGATCTCAAGAAAACCAACAGAAGCTCTTGGAAAGATTGTCTGGTACCATAAGCAGTTCGGCCTGACAGGTAAGTAACATTTTTTACTTACCTGCCAGGCCCTCAAAAACTTTCCAGTACAGGTACTTAAAGGCACAATCAGATGATGAGTTCCTGACTTGGCTCAGTAGCCTTGGGAGAATTTTTAAAGAGTCTAATCTGAAATTCCTTATAAAAGGTTCCAGCAAAACCAACTGAATCAATTAGTATTCTTATAGGGCTTGGTGCAAAGAACAGACCAAACTGAGACTAAACATAATATTTTGCAAATAAGTTAGTTTGTGCCTTTCCTTAATAAAAGGGTGAATGGAGAGAGAAAACAATGTTTCTGAAGAAAATTGCAGTGCACTTATTACTACATTTTAGCTCTGTCCATATCTGTCTTCTGAATTTTCAGTATCTACCTACTGTTTGAACAGAATCCTAAGCTTGAAGTCTTAACATTTTAAAATGTTGATTTATTAAAGCTAAAGTTGTTTTTCTTGAAATTAAAAAAAAAATTTTAAACATACTTAATTACTGCAGTAAGTATATAGCCTTAGCTATGTGCTACTGTATAGTATGTTCATTTTATGCCTAAAGTCAGACGTGTGTGTGTATACATGTACATATATATATATATATATATATATATATATATATGTTTATATCATTTGTACTTGCTATTGAAAGTATTTAGTTAATTAAGTTCTTTGTGAATCAATAAAATGTGGAGGAAAAAAAAAAAAAAAAAGAACTGGCACATTCAGTGTGGCTCCTCAGGTGTCCTGTGAAAGGTCACCTTGTATTTAGAAGCCAGTTGTTAAGTATCTTTGACCTAGCTTCCTATTCTTCAGGGAAAATGGAGACCATCAGGCAGAAACTGCCTCAGTTTCTTTTCTCCAATGCATAAACCTATCTGTAACCATCCACCCTTCTATTCGTCCAGTTTCATAGATGGGCTGAGGAAGAAGGACCTGCTGGTGCAAAAATAAATAGATAAATGGATTTAGAAGAATATCCATGCTTATGGATATTCTTATACCTTAGAGTATAACAGAAATAGTTTGTTATAAATGTGGGATTTCAAAAGAGCAGGAGAAATAGACACATTAAAATAAATGTTGCTAGGTCTATTGGCTAGCAATTTATTATATTTTATTAAACAAATAAAATATACATATAAAAATACAGCTATGCAGCTAGATCACTATTATACTGATCTAGAAATGGAAACTGATAGTTTAAGCTGAAATGAAATGCATCCGAAGGATTCTCTCATTTAATGAGAAACCCATGAATGTCTCGGCAAATAGGACTACCAATTAAGGTTAAGAAGGTTGTTTCTTGGTCAAAGGTATTGGCTGAAGGGTTAATTAAGAACCAGGCCACCTTCTGCTCACCAGGCCATGCGTCCTAGTACATGACACATCCACCTGGAGAGAAAGATGCTATATGCCTGTACGCAAAGCCTCTATTTGCAGAGCATGTGTACAAGACCGTATAAGCACCCAGGAGCTGCCTTTCTTGAATTTGCACAAGGGTATTTTTTTTTTGGCTGTCAAACCTGGTCACAAAACAAACCTGGTAAGCCTTTAGCCCCGACCCTAAATAATGAATACCACATGGCCAGAAGGTTGGGACACTGGACTCCCAAATGACGACCACAGTTTGAGCCTTGGGCCTGACAGCTTGAAGATCATGTGGGTGCATGCCCATGATCCCAGAAGGAGAATGGAGGAAAGGGATTGCAGCACGGCCATCCCCTCCCCTTCTGGGGGCGGGGGGGTGGGGGTGGGGGTGGGTTATGGTTTTTCACTTTCCCTCTCACTCTCTCTCTCTCTCTCTCTCTCTGGTGAGCACATGTGCCCGATGGTAAAAACATTTTAAAAAAAAAAAAAAAAAGGAAGAAAGAAAAAAAGAATAAGAGAAAAAGAAAGAAAGAAAAAAGAAAAAAATGAATACCACAGCTGATACCCTGAAGCCAAGAACGAGTCACAAACACTGATGTGCATTTGACACTGTTTCCTTGGTTTTCACCTCACTAACTCCACTGGTTGGGAGAGGTCAATGGCCAAGCCTGAAGTCTTATATCCACAGTCTAGTTGTCTGGGATATGGGAAAGCAAGGGTCTGGCTTTTTGACTTCCCAAAAACACAATAGTACATTCCATGTTCGTCAAAAACAATTAGATGCTAGAAAGCTGAAATGTAATACCAGTTGGTTAAATGTCATATATTAAAAACAAGAAAGAACCAAGAAGAAAAATTGGAAGCTTATGAGATCTGAGTGAAAAAGACCTGTAGAACATAAAACAGAAGAAAGAAACTACAAAGACAAAGAGGTAGGCAGTAAAGCTTTAAATATTGTACATCCCAAAACTGAATTTGTAAGATAAATGAGACGAGAGAAGCAGGAGGAACACATAGGATAAACAATGTTCTTAAAAGCTTCTCAAATAAAAAGTCTCAAAAATCAATGCTAACTGAAAAAAAAATCCTGATTAAAAAAAAATGAATAAAGGGAATAATTGGACAATTGACAGGAGATTTCAAGAAGGAAGGTGAGAAATGCTTGGTCTTCCTAGTTATCTGTCCCACTCTCGTGGATCAAGGCTTGTTGGGGCTGCAGAACCAGGCCTGTCTGCTAGCCCCAGCCTGTCATGCATGATGAGACTGGAATTGAAAAAACAGGAGCATTTGGAAAAGTCAAATCCAAGAGAAATGATACCAGGCAGGAGTAAGACGTAAAGTGAAAAGTCAGTGAAGGAGCACAGACGACACAGAGTTAAAGGTTCAGGAGGCTGTCACACGGCATATCCTATTTAATCCTCAAACAACAATCAGGTAGAAATTTTTATAATGCCTATGTTCCAGTGAAGGAAGTAAAAGCTTAGAAAGCTGAAGGGACTTGCTGACGAAGACACAGCAAGCATTGATGTGATGTTCATAGTTCAACACTCTTAGTTGCCGTAGAACAGATAGCAATAGAACTGTGGTTTCTAATTCTCCATCATCACTGCTGATTCCATGGAGCACCATGTCTCAGACGATTGCACTTAATTCCCTCCTAGAAATTACAATAATGACATCATGTCATGGGTGGGGCCTGAAGAACCCTAGAGGTGGATACAGGGGTGTTATGATTTACTGCACCTGTTAGGTCCTCTGCTTTCTGTTCTGCCAACCTCACACTTGGTTCAACCCTTTTCTCCTAAGAAACAACGGTATAGACAAAAAAACTCCTCCCTGGGCAGAAGTGCTTCCATAGAGATGCTAAGCCCATTCTTTGGGCCTCCCCTTCCTGACAGCCCTCCCCTTTAGGCCACCCGCCCCTCTTCCTCACTCTTAGCAGCTGCGGAATCACCACTACATCTCTGCTCATTGTAAGTGACCAGACTAGGCAAATAGGAAGACGAATGGTTAGTCAGGGAAATTTGGGCCACCATGATGGGAAAGGTGCAGAGGAAAACATTATGGCCAGAGTCCCTTTGAAACACGCTGACAGTTGACAGATGAGCATCCATAAAATGACAAAGGCCTCCCTGTGTAAAGCCCTTCGCCACCAGCGCTTCTCCCTGGGAAACTAACTGCCTTCAACTGTCAGTGAAAATATTATTTTTTTTCCTGGTAATTATTCTCATCCGTTTCTCTAACCACAGAATAGCCTGCAGTTGGCATGTGTGGATATTCTCCATCCTCATGACACACACGCCAGTCCTCTTGATAAGAAGTGACAAGTTATCCTGTCGATGAAATGATTATCACCAGGATGGTCAACTGGCACATGTAACTGCATGCAGCCTATTTATGGTCACCAGGAACACATACTGAGAGAATGCCGCAATTTTAAAAAGTGACATTAGTGGTCCCAAGGAGCCATGAAACAGACCGGCATATACGTACAGAGCTGCGAGTCTGCAACAGACAACGGATACTAAAACACGATGCTGTGTGCACCCTCAGGGAAGCCCTGCTAGCGTGACACTGCACTTTCTTATTCTGTTTATGTTGTCTTTCCCACTGCTTTCTGTAATGGAGAATATTAAAAGGGAGAAGAGAGGAAAGGAGACCGAAGGAAAGCGAGGCCGTTGCTATTGTGTCAAAACGTGTCAGCTCTTGGGACCAGCAGTTAGCGTAATGGCTATGTCGCTGGACTCCCACGTAGTCGACCGCGGTTCGAGTCCCGGACCCGGTGGCTTAAACTCACGCCGGGCGCGTGTGCGTGCGTGCCCAAGATCCCGAGAGGAGAATGGAGGAGAAGGGATTGCGGCGTGGCCATCCCCCCTGGGGGGTGATTTCCTGCTTTCTATCTCTCTGTCTCTCTCTGTCTGTCTGGCGAGCGCACGCGCCCTATAGCAAAAACCTCTCCAAAAAAAAAAAATGTGTCAGCTCTAACATAGAGGGATCCTCTTTCCTGCAGGATCCCTTTTTCTTGAGAATCACCCCAGGAATCAGTAGGAGGCATTCTCCTCTCCTAGATGATAACCTTGAGTTCAGGGTGTCTCTTGGTCATTTTTCCCCCAGAGCAGTGCTTTCCAAGAAGATTTTCAACAATGATAGAAATGTTCCATAAATGTGCTAGCCAATAGGTAATCTCAGGTGTCTATCCAACACTTGAAATGTGGATAGTGTGACTGAGGAACTGGACGTCAAATTTTATTTAACTTCAATTTAGTTTAATTTGAATTTAAGTAAGCACATATGACTACGGCATTGTACCATATAGCTGTAGAATTGCCGTTGTGCCCAACTCGGTGCCATAGATGGAGTATTTGACTACTATAAGTGTAAACCTAACAGCATGATCTAAAAATTAGATATGCATCTCAGGAACAGATTCTTCCATGATTCAGGCCATTTAATACTGGGGTAAGCAGTGAACCCTGCCAGAAATTCTTCGTATTACTTTCTTTTCTTGTCCACAGGTCTTTTCTTTAGAACCTACCATTGGAATTTTCTTCTTCTTTCTTTGTTTCTTAAGAAAACTTGCCAGAAGGTGTGTGTGCTCACCAGAGAAAGACAGAGAAACAGAAAGAGAGAGGGAAAGAGAGAAAGCATGCCCCGTGGGGCACAGTCATGCCACAATCCTTTCTCCTCCATTTCTCCCACATTTGGGGATTTTGGACACACACCGTACAAGCCACTGGGTCCAGGATTTGAACCATGCAGTTAGCCATCAGGAGTCTGGCTCATATCATCACTAGCCCATGGACTAACCCTACCACTGGAATTTTCTACTTCTACTCCAATCTTGGGCTGGATTCTACTTCATACCTTTGCCTTTGAAAAGAAGTGAATCCTTTGTTCCAGATGGTTTCCATTGACTTCAAATTAGAATTTTTTTCCAGATTAGTCACCTGATCTACCAACTTGGCCAGTGTCTCCCGGGCTCGGAGTCCAGGAACTGCCAAAGCAGTTTCTCCCCAGTCTCTCAGCACAGCCTCCATCTTGATCAGTGAGACCTGCTGGCTTCAGGTCCTCTCATCAGCTTTGGTCTTTCAGTGTCTCTTCCCAACTGCCATGCCAACCTCAGCTCTTCCTTCTTCAGTTTTAAGATCATCTTTCATCTGCATTCTCTTTTCCTCATCCTACTATCTTCAGCTTGGTTCTTTTTGAACCCTGTAATTCCTGAGTCATGCACTCAGGGGGAGCCCTTTTTCTGGGCAGCTTCAGAATTCAAATGTCTTTGGTATGTGAAAGAAAATTTCCTCATCACTTTCCAAATTCCTAACACTGCTTACCCACAAATCTTTGCCACTTTAAAGCTCTGTGACCACATTTACGTTTGCTTTCACTCTTCGGCTGACTGTCCCTAAGATATTAGATATGATTTTCTTTGTTTTTATAGCTTTAATCTATTGTTTTTATTTGCTTTGTTTTATTATTTCATGCCCTAAACACACATACTCAGTTGCATATTATAATAATCAATTAAGTCATAATATAAACTCAATAGGGAAAGGCTCTTTTAAATATGTATGCCAGTATTTAATTAGCAATATTTATAAATATAATTATATTCCTTCCTCCTTCCAAAAAATATTTTTCTCCTTTATTATGAAATTAATATGACAAGGTCTACAGACATGTAACATTTACAATGCCGTATAAATGTGAATATTTTTCCTTGTTTCAACAACACTCAGTGAGGATCATGCCTGGGGTGATTATTTCAGGGGAGTGCAGGGGTAGCCTTCCCTAACTGCCTGCTGGCTAACATGGAGCATCTTCAGCTACCGCCATCTGTACATAACTCTGTCCTATTCTTAGTGACTGAACCAGAGGTAAGTACTTGACCCATGCTGGGCAAATGGCATTCTCCCTCCCAGGAATTTAATTTGAGGTTGAAAGACAGGTGGCCCTTTGTGCTCATTACATTAAAGGAAATGTAAATGTAGGAGCTGTACAGGGAACTTCTGCTATCTTCCAAGTGGACGGAGAACGTGAAAAAGTAATCAAAGGATTCAAACTATAGCAAGAGTAATTCTGAGAAACTGAACATCTGAAGCACAATCTAGTTAACTCTATGCTGTTGTTGGTCTGGTCAGCCGTTGCATGAAGTCATGCTTGTCATCACAAGGTTAACACATGTGGGAGGATCTGTACCTATCCATTATTACTGCTGGAAACCCTACACACCGTATATTCTATTGATGGTTCAAGGCTTGTAATTAGCAGAGAGAACACAAGTTATAAGTGGCCATGGTCTTGTGAGGCATTTGTACAGATTGTTTGACTTTGTAATGCCAGGGCCTAGGGAACCCTGGGGGTGAGCGTGTCCATGAAATTCATTGGCAGGTTTCATACTGTCAGGCAACACTTGCTGGCATCTTCAGCAAGTGTTTATTTGGAGGCAGGTACATAGCTATAACAGCACCCACCTCCATTTTTCCTCAAATCTACTTAGGCAGCCCCTTAGCCTCTAGCCTATAGACATGACCAGTGTGATGGGATTGCATTTATGTGGTGGGTATGGTGAAGCAAAGGGGAAAAGAACGAGTTCCAGAGGTCTAAAAGAAGGAATGCTTATGATGACAGGGTTCTAGTTTTCTTAACTAGTTGACCATGTCATTGATGTCTCTGACTCCAAGTGACATCTTCTAATAATCCTAATATTAGTAAATAATCTCCTGGTCATTGTTTTCATGTTTAAGCAGGAAGACATTATGTTCTCTAGTACACATTTTCATGCAGTCTACTGAGAACAAAATTTCCTACTAGTCTAATTCAAGCCATACAAATGTATACCAAGAGGTGATTTTTTTTTACAGGTAACTGCTCATGAAGAAAACTTATTTTCTCTTCTGAGGCCCAATTTAATAAGGAGAAGTGAAAGGGCAGAAACAAACATCTGTCCTTTCCTAATGCAAATTGTACTATCAAGCCCAATTCTCCTCATGTAAGAGACATCCATCTATGGTTTAGAGGAAGGGGTCAAGAGAAGTCTACCCTTTGAAAGGATAACCACCACTCAGACACATGGATAGTGTGGACAGAACCACATAGAGGGAATCGTAGAACCTGGGTCTAGCCCTCATGTAACTAACCACATGTCCTTTGAATCATACCTTAGAAATTTCTCTTAATCAACCACATCAGGTCTTTTTCCTTATCTGTATTAAAACAACAACAGCAGCAGCAACAACAAAAAACACAAACAAAAACAAAACAGAGACAGTAATACCCATCCTACATTTCTCACAGAGTTGGTATAAAGGCCAAATAAAGTGTAAAATGGCTTAGAAATAATAAAACATGGGGACCAGAAGGTGGCATGGTGGTTAAGGTGCTAGATCCTACATGGCTGATTCCATAGTTTGAGTCCCAGACCCAGCGACCTGAAGAACACGCTGGACACATGTGCATGCATGCCCAAAATCCCGAGAGAAGAATGGAAGAGAAGAGATTGTGGCATAGCCATCCCAATCCTCACCCCCACCCCAAACAGGCTGATTTCTCACTTTCTCTTTCTTTCTGTCTCTCTCTAGTGAGCACACTAACTTTATAGCAAATTTTTTTTTAAAAAAGTTAAATCTAAGAACCAAAAAAGAAATAATAAAGTGTGATGACAACAGTAGATCACAAGTGTGATGCCAAACATGTTATGGTTGGCATGGTGACTTTTTTCCCCCAAGGGTTCATGATTTTTTAATTTGGATGTATCTCAGAAATTCATGTGTTGGGACTTGATTCTATCGTAAAGATATTAAATAAAGGTCTGGCCAGTAGTGTGGTGGTTAAGGAGGCTGGATTGTACATGGCCTTTACTTCAAGTCCTGGACCAGAAGCTTAAGAAACATGTCAGGAGGGACTGGCAGGTGGTATAGGGGTAAAAGACACTGGACTTCCACGTGGCTGACTGTGGTTCGAGTCCCAGACCTGGTGGCTTGCTTTCTCACTTTCCCCCTCTTTCTCTGGCCAAATTTAAAATAATGGTAATAATAATTAATAAAGTTAACATGATTCTAAAAATAAAGAAACATGTCGATTGCATGTGCACACATACTCAAAATGTGTGCACATGCACACATTTAACAGAAGAGAAGGAATCACACTATGGTCATACCCTTCTGGATAGTTCATTCTCACTTTCCCTCTCTGTTTTTCTCCAGTAAGCACACATGTCCTATAGCAAATTAAAAAAAAAAAAAAAAAAAGAAAGAAAAACCGACATTAAATGAAAACTTAATTCTTTCTTGTTATCCGAAGGTGAGACCTTTAGGTATGATAATGGCCTTGAGCAGGGTCTCTATTACCAAGTTATGGGGAGTATATAAGCAGAGAGAATGAGACTGGCGGCAGAGAGAAAGCCCATGGATCCAGACCATGCTCTGCTGAAGTTCTGCCTTCTGCCACTTTGTGATGCCCTTGGACTTTTCAGCCACCAGAATTATGAGTTATTAAAACTCTATTTCCTGGGACCAGCAGATTCAGTAATGGTTACATCGCTGGACTCCCATGTAGTTGACCGTGGTTTGAGTCCTGGACCCAGTGGCTTAAAACTCAAACCATGTACGTATGTGTGTGTGCCCAAGATCCTGAGAGGAGAAAGGAAGAGAAGATATTGTGGTGTGGCCATCCCCTGGGGGCGGCGGGGGTAGGGGGGTGATTTCTGTCTTTCTGTCTCTCTTTGTGTCTCTGGAGAGTGCACACACCCTAAAACAAAAATCTCTTAAAAACAAACAAATAAACAAAAAAAAAACAACTCTATTTCTTATAAAAGACACATGGTTTTATATTATGGCAGAGCAGACCTATGTAAGATGTATAATGTATTATTTATTTATATGTGTTTGTGTGTTCTTCAAGTCTATTCAATGATTTCTTTGGACCTCATATTTATGTTGCTATCTCATTTCCATTCCTAAAATATATTTTTGGTCATTTTGTCTTTACAGAAAAAGAGCATCTTATCACAAATTCAAGATTAAATAAAGGAAATTTGCAGCTAAAGGTCCATAGGGGAAAAAAATCTAATTGAGTCCATTAACGATAACTAAAAAGTCAGTCCATCACAAATAGAAAAGGCAAGTAAACAGTCACATTTAATGAAATCTAGTCAAGGAAATAAATTACTGTCTATTCCTCTTTTCCCCAGTGCCAGTGTTTCTTGACTAGGTTTTGAAACCAAGTGTTTGGAGATAAAGTTAATTCTAAATGTGGTTTCTCAACTATTTAAATAGCAAGTCTTCCTCACATGTTTACTTAAATGCCCACACAGAGCTCAATGCAGTCCAAACAGTGAACACTTTATATACTGAGACCATGTAGAATCAGTGTAAATGAGAATCTACGTGATAAGAAACATCGCAATTACCCCCCCCCCCCCATTCTTTTCTGTTCTAAATATAACTTTTAGAGATAAAATCCTGGAAGGGAATGATTCCAAACAGCTAGATATTTTAACGCCACAAAGTTGACATGTAGTCTCATATAGACTATTTTATAGTAGAGATTCTTCTTCAGGCCAACAGGTAGTTACTTTTTAAAAAATGTTTAGCAAATCTTCCACAAACATTTATGGAACATTTGTTAGAAATCAGTTGATATCTAGGAACCTAGATTACACCGATAAACAAAAAGAAATATATTAAAAATTAGAAGGTAATAAATTGCTTTTAAGTTTATCTGTTCCATCATTAAGACAGAGCAACACAGCAATACAGCACTCTCTACAGGGTTTTGACACCACAATCCACCCCCAGCCTCATCCACACATGCCTGGTGTACTCAGGAATGTTCCAGCCATGATTGGCATCTTTCCTATTTGCATCTATCTTGCAGAACATCATGTTTTATCACTAACTACCATCCGGCCCCCAAGCAGATAATAGTTTTCTTAATAAAAACACATATTAGTGTATTTTTGGTTTATCTAAGTAGGTACAATAGATAACAAATTTTCTGTCACTTGATCTATAAAAGTATAGTTATCTTTCATAAGCCAATATTCCACTCCAGCATATCAGCAGAAAAAAGGCAAATTTTTTTCCTGTCTGCATTACTTTGACCTTGCTAAGCACACACAGTAATCATGCTTCACGAACAAAATAATTTGGTTTGAATGTCCCACCTCCCTCCTTCCTTCCTTGCACATTGTAAGGTTCAGTTTAGTAGCTGGAGATAAAAAATGAATACACATAATTTTATTTTCCTTCCAAGAAAACTGGGTGTCTAGTCTCCCCTTTTTATAGGAATGCCAGTTAAATTGGGCACACCCTCTCCAAAAAATCAAAAACTCAATTTTAAGTTAATTAGCTCTTTGAGGTCTTATCAGCCAATAAAGCCACATTCTGAGAACTTAGGGTTAAGGCTTCAACAGCTGGAACTCTGGGCACACACATATGTTTGGCGTATTTTCAAGCCACTGGGGCCAGGATTTGAACTTCATGGTCAGCCATGTGGGATACAGTTCCCACTAGACTAGGGGGGTGACCCTCAGTAAACTTTTTTAAAATTTTTTTTTTGAGATGTTTTCACTATAGGGCGCGTGCGCTTGCCAGACAGACAGACAGACAGAGAGAGACATAGAGACAGAAAGCGAGAAATCACCCCCCAGGGGGGATCGTTACGCCGCAATCCCTTCTCCTCCATTCTCCTCTTGGGATCTTGGGCACACACGCACACGCGCCCGGCGTGAGTTTTAAGCCACCGGGTCCAGGACGCGAACTGCGGTCGACTACGTGGGAGTCCAGCAACATAGCCATTATGCTAACTGCTGGTTCCCCCTCAGTACACTTTTTAAACCTCAGAGACAGCTGCATTGTTTGTTCCCGGAAGGCCCTTTCATAAAGGAATTATTGGATGACCACTGACTGTGGTAATACATTAACAGATAAAACCTATCTCAAGAAGTGTACAGCTGGGGCCAGCAGGTAACATTGTGGTTAAGGTGCTAGACTCCCACATGGACGAATCAGTGGTTTGAGTCCCGTATCCAGCTGCTTGAAAATTATGCCAGGTGTGTGTGTATGTTTGTCCAAAATCCCAAGAGGAGAATGGAGGAGAAGGGGTTGTGGCATGGCCATCCTCCAGGATTTCTCACTTTCCCTCTCACTGTCTCTGTTTCTCTCCAGTGAGTGCATGTGCTCTCTATGGAAGAAAAAAAAGTATAGTGCCAACAACAGCTTAACAAACATGCCAGGCACATATGCATGCATGCCCAAAGTCCTGAGTGGATGGAGAAACAGAGAAAAAAATTATTATGTTGTGACCATGCCCGTTAGAAGGTGCTTTCTCTCTCATGCATGTGCTTTCTAGTAGTTAAAAAAAGTGTAAATTTCTCTAAATCCCTTATAAATATGATTTAAAACATTATGATAAAGATGTAGTGGTATCCAAAAAGTTATAAACCATTGGTTGCCACAAGAGTATAAAGATATTATTGTGTATAGCTAGATTGTCCTGAAAGCTTTGAGACACAGACATATTAAAAGTTTTTCTATAAAGGTATTTTTCTATAAAGAGGTATTTTTTCTAGCTTCAGCTCCACTTCTCAAAAATATAAAGTAGAGGGTCAGTAGACAGCATGGTGTTTAAGGCATTGGATCCTACATGGCTGACTCCGCTGTTTGAGTCCTGGACCTGGAGACTTAAAAAACACACTGGGTACGTGCGTGTGTGCTCAAAATAACAAGAGAATGAAGAAGGGTTGGTGACGTCGTCATTCTCCCAGGAGGTGATTTCTCACTTTTCCTTTCTCTGTCTCTCTCCAATGAGCACATGAGCCCTATGGCAATTTTTTTTTTTTTAAGTAGAAATAAGGTAAGAGTATTTAATGCAAGTAAATGGCATAGAATAACGCTCTCAAAGATAAAATAAAAAATATACAGCTCTTGCAATCAAGGATGGCAGGTAGAAAAATGTCACATGTGTGGGATAGAAGGAAATTAAATATTATTTAGTCATTTATTTTCTATATGTGGAAATTAATTCTTGATAAGGCATATTGTCTTCTTTATGTGCCAAACACAAACAGAACTCAGAGCTACTTAGTCCTCCTCATTCTGTGTTCTGTTTCCATTCTATATCCTGGGGAGAATATATAGGATCCAAGGTGAATGTCTTGCCCTACCCAAAGGCCTTCCTAACCTTGGTACAGTATTGTAAGGAGCAAGTGTCACAAATGAAATCTAGGGAGGAAATAAGACAGTCTAATGGAAAGAGTAGAATTCAGACTCAAAAGATGTAGGAATACTATTGACCATCTGTGTGACCTTAGTTAGTCAAGACACTTCACTTCATTAAAACTAATTGTGTCATCTGCGCCCTGAGAATAATGATAATTCTTGCCCTATAAGCCGCACTGGGCTATTGATGAACAAAAAAGATAAAGGACCCACAAACTCTTGGTAAATATTAAAGTGGTACTCAAACAGTTTGTGATCACCACCGTTATGTGCCGAGAATTAGTGTGCCAATGAGATCTATTTTTTTTAGACAGAGCTGATTTGGAAATGTAATCTGGGCTGGATATACTAAGAATGAAAATGTCAGTCTCATTTACTTTCCTTAAAAAAAAAAAATAGTGCCAGCCGCACGAACCTCGTCAGAGTTCAAGTTTAAAGAACACCATCTCCATTTTAATTAAAGTACATAAACTATGGCCTATAATGACAGTGACAACCAAGAGGAGATGATATTAAAACTAGCAATTTCTTGGCACCATTCCACTGGAACTAGTAGTCAGTTTAATAGAGGGTTAGTACAGAGCTTCAGGATTGAGCACTCTTTTCAGAAGAGAGCTCCTTCTGGCAAGTCTCTGAAAATCCAATTAACAACAACTATCAGGAATTAGTTGTTGAAGATCACATCTATATAAAACCTACATGCTCCTGTCCCATGAGTCTTTGAATACAAAATATAAACAGTCTTCAAAAAAGTTCATGGAAAATGCATATTATGAAAAATCCAGGCATGGATTTTAAAAATATTTGCACCAAAATAAATTCATTCTTTAATTTTTTTCACAGACATTTTGAAGTCCTCATATAAGCTCATACTTATTTTCTCCTAGAGCCCCCATTTGCCTAATGTCTGGAAAATATTTTCCCTCAAAATATTCCAGATTGATGCATATCTTTAGGGTAAACAGAATAATGAATGTTATCTGAGTCCCAAATCTCCTAGACTGGAACTAAGATTTCTGTAGAAAATATATTACAAAGGACTGCACTGGGAAAGATTCTTTCTAATTAAAGCAAAGCCACTACAAATGTCAGACCATTAAGGAAGTTTAATATTTCTGAGAAAGAGCAACCTGAAGTGAGCATAATAAGGAATAGTTTCATGGATCCTAACACTAGAAGTTTTAAATTTCAAAGAATTACGCTTGGGACAATTCAGAGTTTGGTGCAAACATAGTACTATTCAATGTTGGAGAAGATGAATATGTATATATCCTTGATTTGATTATCATACACAGTGCGCCTGCCTTACAAAGATCACAAAGGTGCGCATTCAATTAAAAGTAAATCAGAAATCATAATTAAAGCCATAAATAAATAAATAAATAAATAAATAAATAAATAAATAAATAAATAAAATAGAGTTTAGTATATTAGGAACACTGAGGGGCTATCTTAAAATACAAGAGCTGAGAAAAATTTTTAAGAAATTTCAAAGATAGCATTATTGTGGTCCAGTAAATTCTTTTCAATTGCCAGAAGGTGTGTGTACTTGCTAAAGAGTGACAGAGAGAGGAAGGCAGCACCTCCCAATCGAGAATGGTAATGCTACAATCTTTTCTCCTCCATTTTTCCATCTGCTTAGGATTTGGGGAACACGTGCACACACACACAGTGTGTTTTTCAAGATGCTGAGACCAGTACTTGAACTGCAGTCAGCCATGTGAGATTCAGCTCCCTTAACCAGTAGGCTATGGGGCCAGTCCAAGGTCCAGTAAATTCTTTCCATTAAAAGAAAGGTTTCATATTGAAATATAAACAGGACATTCAAGAGAAAGGCAAATTAGAAGAGAAGGGAGAGGGAGAGAGGAGAAAGAACAGGTGAGAACTGAGAATGTTCTCTACCAGGAAGGAGGAAGAAAACTATAGCGCTCCTTTCCTCCCCTTACCCCACATACTCACACACTCATACCCAACATTGCCAGAGCAGATTTTCCATGAATCTAATGACATTTACATGTAGGACCCTTGACTTCCTCAAGTCCTCTTCCAAATCCAAATGGAAGGCTTTTCACTATCTGTTTTTATGGTCATGTGCTTCATTAAATTTGCAACCCTAAGATTTTTTAACTACAGTCAAGACGGCTGGCTTTTTCCATTCCATTTTTCTCTCCAGTCAGGTAGCACTAAGAGACCATGCACATTTTGGGATCAGACAAAGGGGAAGGTAAGTTAAAGCTATTTTTGGTTTGAATTAAGTGAGACATAAGTATAATGTCCACAGTCACAGGAACATTAGATGCAGGGTTAAAGTTCATATTGTCACATGGATGTGTCCCACGATGTCAGCATCAGAATGATGAGGCTGGGAGGAGGAAAAATGATATTTAACTGGAACAAAGCTGGAAGCTAGCTTTAAAGAAATTCTTCTAAATACTATAGTTCATATACAAAAAAAAAAAAAAAAAGAAAGAAAAAAAAACCTGCCAAAAGTTTTCCCAAATTTGACAGTCTTAAAGGTGTGTATGGGGGCCAGCAGGTGGCGTGGAGGTTAAGGCGCTGGACTCCCACTTGGCTGACTCCAGTTCGAGCCCTGGACCTGGCTGCTTGCTTTCTCATTTACCCTTTCTCTCTCTTGCTGTCTCGCTCTGGTCAAATTTAAAACAACAACAATAATAATGATAAATGAAATTAAATAATTCTTTTTTAAAAAAAGATTTGTATGATGTAACCAGTAACAAGTTATGAGACTATAGAAACTCTTCTAAACTACCAGCAAATTCCTTATTTTAGAGGAAAGACTAAACTATTTTAAAATTTTTTTGTAGAAAATTATATTATTAGATTTGTCAGATAAAATATAGCATGCATAGTTAAATTTGAATTTCAGATAAACAAAAAATACATTTTTAGTATAAATATTCCCAAATATTACATGGGATACACACACACACACACACACACACACACACACACTAAAATATTATTCATTGCTTCTCTGCAATTCAAATGTAACTGAATATGTACTTTTATCTATCAAATTTGGCAACCCTACTTATTACAAAATCATTAGTACATAAAGGTTGATCAGAGATTATGTAGCATAAAAATGTAGGAAAGAAAGCACTACAGAGGTCTGTCTGGCAATTAACAAACATGAAAATTTTATTTTACCTTGATTTTGTATTTGACAGTTTTGTCCTGTAATGGATATATTTGTATTTACTTTTTTTCTTGTAAGGAGGGCTACAAACCTCTATTTGTCCTGCCTCCAGAGGATACAAAAAAGTCTACCAGAACTCTCTGGAAGGGAATGGAATGGGAAGGATAGCTAAAAAAGGAATAATGAGCTAATGCTGGCCAAATGCATTAAGGGAGTAAGAAGGTGTTTTACAACTGTACCAGGAAAAGAAATATTTGAGCATATGTAGAGCCATTAACAAATAAGGAAAGGCATGAAATTAATAATGACTCTAAAACAGCTGAGATAATGAACTCCTTTTTCAACTCTGCCTTTGGCAAGATAAATAAGGAAATGAAATTTGCAGAATTAAGAAGTAATGAAGACCTTATGAAAATAGCTATTAATATAAGGTAGGTAAAAAATGCTTAGAAAACCTGAATAAATCAGAGTGACTGGGAAATATACATTCCAGGGTCCAGAGGTGAGCACATAATGAAGTTACTAAACTCGACTATTGTTTTCAAGAATTGGAAGGGCTAAAGAGGAAGTGGAGAGCAGACCGAGGGAACGAATTTAAAGCAAATTTATGTGGGTTTCATGAAAGAATGTGAAAAGTGTAAGAAATTGTTCTAGCAATTATAATGCACATTAGGGTTGTTTAGTAATTCAAAAGAAACAGAACATTTATTAAGGGAATACTATAAAATATTCATTAAATCTCACAAGCTTGCAAGATCAGACAAGACACAATCGTTTGTACAATAAGGAGGCTGTCAGATATAGAACAGGCAGTAATAGCACAAGTATGTATAATGTTCTAAATAATTAACATTTTTATGTTCAAAATTAGTTTTAATTGCCTGGATAAGGAGTATAGTTACTATTTTTTTAGAAAATTTATTCATTTATTTCTTCCATGAGCAAGAAAGAGAGAAAGAGAGAGAGAGACTGACAGCATCCTCAACAGGATCTTTTTTTTTTCCTGAGAGTATTTTTTTTGCTATAGGGTATGTACACTCACTGTAGAGACAGAGAGAAGTGAGAAATCACCCCCAAAGGGGGATGGCCATGCCCAATCTCTTCTCCTCCATTCTCCTCTTGGGATTTTGCGCATGCACGCACAGGCACCCTGCATGAGTTTAAAACCGCCGGGTCTGGGATTTGAACCACAATCGACAATGTGAAAGTCCAGCAACGTAACCATTACACCATCTGCAGGTTTCCTTCAATGGGATCTTAACACCACAGTCCACACCCAATCTCAGTCAGCCCTAGACTATGGGCAAGTATTGTTATTGGGAATATTTTGTGGCTGCAACAGAATGCTTGGAAATGAAGCATATATAGTAGAACATTTAATAAATATTTTTATAGTGTTTCCTAAATAAATGTTCTGGCAGACTGAAGACGCTTGGTTGAAATATGGAGAGATTATAATCCTCATCGTTATTCTTGAAGTTTAATACCCACACCAGGAACACAGCTGTTACAACAAGAATTGATGATATGGTCTGACGCTAGTGTATCATGGTGATTGTCAGGTAAACCTAGGTTCAAATCCCAACTTCACAATTTATTAACTGTGAAATCTCAGGCCAATTAAATAATATCTCTGAGCCTTATAGTCTTCATCTATAAAAATGCAAAAATGTACTTATTAGAAGGTTGTTACGAAGATATGATTGAATAGCAAAATGTAAATTACAGATGTACATCTTGGCATTTATTGATAGCTATAGCAGACTCTAAAATATTATTTGCTATGTGCCAGGCAGTAAGTTATTTACATATATTAACCCATTTTATCACTACAAGAATCCTATGAAGTAGATATTATAATCAGCTGCAATTTGGAAGTGTGAGAAAAGTGAGGCACAGAGAGGCTAAGGATCTTGGCCATGGTCATACAACAAGTAAATGCTCAGCAATAAATACTCCTTCAGAAATGCTGAACAGGAACAGGTGGTAAGTGAATATTATTAGTTGTCTGTCTTTTCTGTGTTTCTGGTAAGTGACTATCTTGACAGATGCCATGTTTTTTTGGTTAAAGGGCTACATTTTTCTTAGTTGACCACTATGGGGTGCTAGAAAAACTTCAAGAGTATGAGTCATTGTTGCATCTCTGGGAAGTAGAAGGATAATTCAATTTTGAGGATTCATTTATCATCAATAAGACTTGATATTGAATAATATTGAGTCATATCAGGATTATAATCTAAAAGAAACAACTTTTTCATCACTTAGAATTTCTATTTAATAATTTTTGTATC
Source organism: Tupaia tana (assembly GCA_026018925.1). Classification (NCBI taxonomy): domain Eukaryota; kingdom Metazoa; phylum Chordata; class Mammalia; order Scandentia; family Tupaiidae; genus Tupaia; species Tupaia tana. The sequence goes on from JAKSZU010000017.1 coordinate 21,496,838, forward strand.
TTGATTTTTGTTTGTTTTGTTTGTTTTGTTTAAGCCATAGGGCACATGTGCTCTCTGAAGAGAGAGACAGAGAGGGAAAGTGAGAAATCATTCCCCGGAGGTGATGGTCATGCAGTAATCCCTTTTCCATTCTACTCTTGGGATTTGGGCATGCTTGCACATGCTTCCAGTGTGATTTTTCAAGCCACTAGGTCCAGGACTCAAACTGTGTTTGGCTATGTTGGATTTCAGTGCCTTAACCACCATGCCACCTGCTGGCCCAATTTTTGTATCATCTCAATAAATTTATTTAAATCTTTATCTCAAATTCTTTCAGAAACAAAGTCAACCTTATTTATTTACTTATGTATGTATTTATTTTTTCAACCACTATTTAATTTGAATCTTAATTATGTTTGAAATGTATAAACTTTAACTTAAGACAACAAATGCAAGTATAAACAATTTTTGAAATAGATTGCACTGAAGTCCCTAGATATAATAAACTCTGTGTTTTTATTTGCAATCTGATTATGTTCATGCTTTTCTTACTTTGACTCAAAATGTAATAGTCAATCTAGCTCAGAGCAAATAAGTCAAGTAACGACATGACCTGAGACTCGGACCTGCAGATTCTACACAATTAACTAAGCGCCAAGTATGCCCTGATGTAGGACGAATGCCGTAAAAGCTCAGTCCAAAGCTTTTTTTCATCACCATGATCTCCCCTAAACTCCAATGCACACTTTGAGTTTCATTAAGGCTACCTTGAAGATTCAGTTTGCCTTCATAGTGTTAAGTGCAGCTACTAGAAGAAAAATACTTGGTAACTCATTTATTCAATTTCCTAAAATATTCAATTTTTTAAAAAATACATTTTATATTATAAAATAATGGCCAAAATCAGCTGAGGGCAAATTCTAAAGAATTCTTTATTTAACCACCATTTATTGAACACTTACTAAGTGCTGAACACGGGTGTGGGGATGTAATGGAAAGAAATTCAACTCCTGGGACTTGGTAACAAAAGGGAGGAGAGGAGTGCTGAAACTTGATAAAACTGTGGCACACACGGCCTGCAAAGAGGATGTAAAGATCAGGGATGGCGTGGGAAGCCTGAACTTCCAGTGGTGACTGATGGAGACAGGGATAAAGAACATTGTGAAAAATTAACCTCAAATAAAGTAGGTGCTCAATAAATACTTATTGAATGAAAAAAGAATCAGGGATCTTAAAATTCAGAAGCCAAGGGTTGTTATTACTGGTGATCTCTATTAATCATTGGAATGTATTCAACTCCTGCATTTGATAAGCTTTGGACATGGAGGAGAATCCGGAGAGTGGAGACTACCCATCAAGGTTGGGCATGGGAGTGGGACATATACCCCATCGCTCTCATCTTCCGAGTACCAGAACTGGACACCAAATTTCATTCCTCTATGAACAGACACCGTGGGGGAGAGAGACGTCTCTATCCCAGCCACAATCGTCATAGACCAGTTTCTGCCACTGTCTAGCTACACAGCCCTTGCCTGTTTGTTTAATTTGCTTTTGAACATCACCTGCTGTTTAGGACTATGCCTCTATATCAGCTCTACTTCTGGGTCCTCTTATCTCATAAATAAAAGCTAGGAAGAAGACTGACAGAGAGAATGCCTGAGACATGACATCAGGAACATCACTCAGTCCCCTTCGGGATGCCACTCCATCCCTATTCATTTTCTCATCGCTTGCAGAATCAAAAAAAAAGACACTTTTAGATAATTTGAGAAAGTTGGCTGGTGGCTTGTCGCATAAGTACGAGACAGAGTCAACTCAAGAAACAGCCAGGGAGTCAAGGCACATGGAGCACAAGTGTGCATGAAATCATTTACAGCAAAGGGCTGGCTCCTGGACCTCCACTCGTGGGGCCCTTAAACCAAGGAGAACAGGCAAAGAGAAGAGGAGAGACAGCAGAGAACAGCCAGGTTAGGTGTCTGAACTTTCCACAAGTTCACCCCATTACAATGTAACTGAGGACTTACTGCCTTCAAATGGCAATATCTCAGTTCAGCCTTTTGGCGGGGAAGAGGCAAGTTACCAACTGAATCAGAGATTGGAGGAATTCTAAACCACAGTCCAGGTAAGTGTGCTGTGCTAGGAAAGAGGGTAGGTTTCTCTCTAATGGCCTAGAAAGGGTCAATTGTCCCCACCTCCCTCCCTGATTAAGGGGTGTAAATCATTTGGTTGCTGAATTGATAGTGTATGTTTGGTGTTCGAGAAAGTAGGGGAATAGTTTATCCTTAAGGATTGTTTCTGATCCTAATAATAATAATAATAATAATAATAATAATAATAATAATAAAGAACAAGGGCCATCATAGATCCAGGAAGTCTTCTTAGCGCTTCCCATGTATTAAGACACTGCCACTTTAAAACATCTTATAAGACTGGTGATTTTATTATCCTCATTTTACAGCTTAGGAAACTAAAGCACAGAGAGGTTATACAATTTTGTGAAGACACACAGCTAATAAGAACTGAAACAGTGTTTGTGCTCATGCTATCTGACTCATGGGTATAGTCTTTTAATGACTGTAATATTTAATTCAGTAAGATATCCAGTTATCTAAAAAGCTTCCGTGTTCACATAAATCTGTTCTTTATAAAACCCACGTTCTAAAATTAGCTCAGAAAGGAACATAAAGAAAAGATTCATGCGGGGTTTATAGTCCCAGTGAAGGGAACACTGGCTAAGAATATATGACATATGAGTAAATTCATGCTGATGCTTTTCATTCTAACTGACTCTACTAACTGGTTAGCATGCATACTTTCATTTCCCACCTGTAAAAGACAGGTAATGGCACCTGCCCTGCAGGATTAGGAAATTAAATAAATAATTGCGGGTAAGCACCTAGTGCAGAGTGAGTGTAAACAAATGGAATCACTAAGCAGTTCCGCTTCTGTGCTGGCTTTACCATTTGTAGGTCATTCCCTGCCTCTTCTGTTTCTGCCCTGCAGTACAGAGCTGACTCTCCAATCCAGACTGCTGTCAGATTCTGACCAGTGTAGGCACTAGAGGGAGAATGAAAGGGAGAAAGCAGAAGACCAGGAGAAGGAGCTTTCTTCTGGTCTCCCATCGGCAGCTGCCATGGCAGCACAGGACAATCAGCTCTGGCCTCCAGATTCCTACGTACTAGCACAGCCCTCACTGGTGGGAGCCACAGGCTATTAGGTCCAGCCAGCCATGCCTCTCCCTAGGAGGTACAAGCACCAGCGATGTGGGTGTTCAGTCCTTAAATCTTCCAGAGGTCCTAGTAGCTCCACCAAGTCATCTGCCATGACTTACCCCCTCCCCACTTAAAGATGATAGCTTTTTCAAGCACTTCTTGCAGTTCCTAATATCAATCCAGTATTGCCTTTTTGTTCTTCCAGCTTTCCACCATCTGGATAACCAGTCCCCTATGTTACATCTACTTTGAAAAACCTAGAATATCTTCTGTTTTTCTAAAGGACACTGATATAGATAACATCTTTTTTTTTTCCCTTAAGAGTGATATTTTTATATAAGGTGCATGTGCTCACTGAAGAGACAGAGAGAGGCTAACCCTAAGGAGATAGCCATCCTGCAATCCCTTCTCCTCTTCTCTCAAAATCTTGGGCACACATGCACACACGCCCAGTGTAAGTTTCAAGTCACTGGGTCTGGGACTTGAACCACGGTCAACTATGTGGGAGTCCAGCACCTTAACCACTATGCCACTTGCTGGTCCTTAGATAATATCTTTTAAAGCAGCTTAGTTTTTCTTCTCTAGAGGTAATTATTCTCAGGACAAATGATCCTCCAGAAGTCTTCATAAGTCATAACATTTGCACGGTATCAACATTACTCACTCACATCACTTCAAACTGGTTTTTGTCGTACTGCACAGCAGGCCACCTTGTAGTAAGGTTGGAGTCAGACATAGCTGAGCCTGAGGCCTGGCTCTGTGCCTCTCTTAGCTGTGTGTCCCTGAGAAGTTCTCTAATATGAGCTTCATTCACCCTCCTATAAAACAGATGCTAACTCTTTTTTGAGAGCCTGATGAAATCATTCAATGAAATGCTTCGTCAGTCATTACTCGTTACACAAGTAGATATTTATTCATCACTCCCACATTCTCTTTCTGCCCTCTTCTCTATAGAGACCTTCTTCTCTCATCTTTCTTCACTCTCCGTCCTACACCTTGAAAGAGGATTAGTGCCTCCATCTTATGTAAGTGTTGAGATAATATCCTACCTTTCCTCTAGCTCTTTTTATTGACTGCACTTGTAGAATCAAAATCTCAAGCACTTTTCATAAAATTCCAACAGGTACAAGTAGAAGTCCTTTTGGGAAGCCTGAATCCTACCTTGGTCTCTGTAGTAGACAGAATAATTCCTCCATAGATACGGTCTAATCCCCAGTACCTGTGACCATGTTATGGCAAAAGAGACTTCACAGATATGATTAAATTAGTGATCTTATGATGAGAAGATCATCCTGGATTATCAGGAGGGCCAATGTAATTGCAAGGGTCAATAGAAGAGGGAGGCAGGAGCATCAGAATAAGAGCAGATGTAATGACAGAGGCAGAGGTCAGAGTGGTGCAATTACCTAGGGGACCATGAGCCAAGGAACCCAGCAGCCTCTAGAAGCTGTGAAAGCCAAGGAAATAGGGTCCTCTAGTAAGAACATAGCCCTGTCAATACCTTGATTCTAGCTCCTTACGACTCATTTCAGACCTCTGAGTGCTGAACTATAAAATAATCTTGTGTTGTATTAAGCCCCTATATTTGTGGTAATTTGTTACAGCAGCAAGAGGAAACTAATACTGCACCTGAACTCATACTATAAACACAGTTCCTTTTTCTATTCTAATTTTATTCATTCTTTGTTCTTGTCCAAGTCAAAGTGCCCACATAATAGAAAGATCCAAGAACATTTGTCTTGTTTGATTAAAAAAAAAAAGAGATAGGGGAAGAAATGATAAAGGAAGAGTAATAAATCAATAAATTTTAGGTTTCTTATATAGGATCATAAAAAATATATTTAATATACCTGTGATGACCATTAAGTTAAATCTCTAACTTTTCTACTTTGTGACAATAGACTATCTATGGGTGACCTCTTAAGGCTTACCAACTTAGCTGCCCACAGGAACTAGGGTGATAATGTAAATGAATGAAGTGGTTCAGGCTTGGATTAGACATGGACTCTGGTAAAGGGAAGCAGTGAACTGAAGGAGCAGCCTGTACTCAGTCACAACCCACTGTTGCCATAAATGCCAGTCATTCATTCTTAGGTAAGTTCCCTCTACTTTAAAATAATTACTCAATGCTTGTTTCAAAATCAGTGTGTTTTTCAAACAAACAAACACTTTAGTAATCTGTTTGCCAGCCATTCATGTGTGACCTCTGGAGTAATACCTTATTGTCTTGTCTATTTCCTCCCTTGAAGATATCTGATGTAAACTAAACCACAAGGTCCAAACTCCTTAGGGAGAAGTTCAGATCCAGTTGAAGTCCGGGCAACATGGAGGACTCACCATTCTCATGCTTGGTCTGTGGGTCCCTTCCTCTGTACCTTTTCTTTTCTGTCATCCCAAACTAGATTTTTTCCCCATTTGTATTTCTTTCTTTTTTTAAGAATTATTTTATTTAGTTCTATTGATCATTACTATTATTTCCTAATTTGCTGTAGGGCACATGTGCTCAACAGAGAAAGACAGAGAGAGATAGGGAAAGTGAGAAAGCAAGCCATCAGGTCCAGGACTTGAACCGCAGTCAGCCATGTGGGAGTTCAGTGTCTTAACCACCACATCACCTACTGCCCACTCTTCATCTGTATTTCTTAATCTTTTTCACCTTGAAAAACAAAGCTCTAGTGCCAGCTCTCTATGAAACCTCCTGGGTGATCCCAGCTGAAAATGAGGTTTCCCTTCACTCTGCCATACCATTGTGCTCTAGTTATCTGAGTCCATGTCTGCTCTTTTCACCTAAATCATTACATTGCTGAAGATAGGAACTGGTTCCCTTACCTTCATGCCCTTGAGAGCGCTGCATGTGCTAATTATGCCACCTCCACTTGAATGAATGAGCCCTGAGCAAATCAGTGCAAGGAGGGGATGCTACTTACGTGGAGGCAGTTCTAGGCAATATGGTGACAGGTGACATAATGGAAACTGCACAGCCTTTGGAGTCAAAGAGACTTGAGTTCAAATTTTAATCTTGACATCTACTAATTTCCTGACAAATTTAGGTATGCTGCTTCCCATTTCTTACTCTTAATTTTTCCCAAATACCCACTTCACATTTTTCAGAAATAAAGGAATGACATAGGTAAAGTATTTGGCTCAATGCCTGGTGGACCATGAGTGCACACTAACACAAACACATGGTCTAATCAAAAGTTCCAGAAACTTCTTTTCCATAATGTTTCTATTTAACTTTATGAGATGAACATGTAGGCATATCTTCCTGTTACCAAGCAAGAGAGCTGAAAAATTATAGCAGAGTTCTATGAACTTTCCTCACAATTATGAAGGACACTTTTCATGAAACTCCCTATTTTTCTATAACACATTTTCCATTTTCAGCCATAATCATTTTAACTGAAGCGAATGTGAGAACAAAACCCCCCACAAACAAAAAGAGACCAGATTTGTGGATAATCTCATTAGGCTTGCTGCCTTGAAATCTTTATGTACAGTCCTTGTGGGCCAGAGCTTGTTTCCCTGTCAATGTCAGCAAAGATCAGTTCCTGGACTGTATGGAATATTTCAGGGAGTTGTGTGATTCTAACCTCTGAATGCCAGGCTGACTGTCACAATTCATAGGCTAGCATGGACAAAGCAGCCTTTGATCATCTCAGCAGGGGGAACTTTATGAGGAGTGCTTACTGAAGACTGTTCACACACTGTCGTTTTGCCCACCCACTGTCGACCCAAGACAAGGTAGTGGCTGACTCATGGGAGTGGTGCCCAAGGTTTATTTTATTTCTTTTTTAAAGTCCAGTTCCCTTCATAATGACTTGTCAGGGGGCAGTCCCCATCACTTAATTGTCAAAGAAGCAACACACCAAGATCAAAGCAGCCGAGAAGATGGAAGGGAAATATTAGGATAACGAAAAAAAAATTAGAAGAAGAAGAAAAAGAAAAAAAAAGAGAAAGAGAAGAAAAGAAGGAACAAAGAAGGGAAGACTATAGAATGAGATGGGATTACGGCGAGACTCCCAGGCAACCCCTTGGGCTGTTTTACGTCTATTAAACCTCCACAGCCAAGCACCGTGTATACCTGACTCATGGCAACGTGGCATTCCTGGACAAGTCACACTCTACACTCCCCACCACAGGCCAGCAAACTTTCAGGGGCTCAGCCATGACTGCTGTCTCTGAACTTTGAATACACATTTCCCACTGGGTTCTGTTTGGCCACTGCATGGCTTCACAGCTGTGCCGATGGCTCAGTAGGGAACGCCATATCTGTTTTGCAAAGGAATTTAACAAATTAACTATGAACAAAGTCGCTTGTATATGACATAGATTCACACACCCTTCATCATGCCAAGGAGAAACTTGTTAGCTAGCTGTTTTCCCAGATATGAAAAGCCAATTCCCAGGACTCACCAAAGGGTTGGAAGTACAATGATGTTTAGAAAAGAAGTCAGGAGACAGGTGAGGGGACAAGGTAGCACCACAGGCCAAGATGAGGATGGTAGATATAGCCACTACATTACTGAGATCACAAAAGTAGTTTATTAATGATAGAGAAAGGGAAGCTTATGCTAAGTCCACCCTCAGAGTGGACTTAGTGTAACATCTATGCACGTTCAAAGATATACACAATGATTTAAAATACCGACAGCCTACCTTGCTCTAGGGTTTACGTTTGGTATTTTATGTACCTCAGCTCAGGTCCATTCATACAATGATCCAATAAGGTGGTTGTTAATGTGGGAAGATAGTGGGAGAGACCAAGGCTAAGAAGAATCTAATTAGGCATAAAAGGTCAGATATTGTGTGATGTGTTCATATTAGATATCCAGAATAGATAAGCCCATAGACATGGAAAGTAAATGAGTACTTTCCAGGGGCTGGGACAGGTGGGAGAGGAAAATGACTATTTCAGTGCAAGTTTCCTTTTGGAGCGATGGCAATATTTTGGAATCAGATAAAGGTAATGATTGCTCAACAGGGCGAATATATTAAATGTCACTGAACAGCACACTTTAAAATGGTTAATCATATGTGTTGTAAACTTTTTCTCAATTAAAACAAAAGTAAATAAATTTTGTCTGGAGTTACATAGCTTTGAAGTGGTAGAGCCTGTCTTACACCCAAGTTTGGCTAAATTTGGTCCTTAATAACAGATGGCTCATCTGTAAATTCAGTAGTGATTCATATGCAGAATTAACTGCATTTCTACACATACAGTATTCTCTCTCTGACTCTGGCCCTTGATCCACTACTTTCCCTATATCCTTTCTCTTTCGTTCCTCAGCCCCAAACGTTTGTTTGAACAGCTTCTCACCCTGCAGGACTCCTTCTTCGCTACCATGACCACACTAGAGACTTGTCTGTATAACTTACTATGCTGTATTTTAACTCTAGTTTATTTGTGAGACAAAAGGCTTATCATGACAGCTACACATAATAGTGTGTTGGGGAGAGAGGCCCTTTTATCACAAGAGAGAAAAGTTAAAATCAAATACCAAGTAATTGCAAAGGTGTCATTCATAATGAATATCTTTCGGTGGAGGGTGATAATTTTTATATACTTTTAAAGGTTTATCTTTATTTTCCAAATTCTCTATACCAAATATGAGGAAGTATTAGATTCAGAAAAAAATACTTGTTAAAATTTGCTATTAACATTAGTAAGTCCATAATGTATAGAAAAACTTTCAGTTTTGTCATTAACCCCCATCCTTATTATTCTTTGTTATTCTACAACACACATGCATGTACACAATACAGTTTTGCTTTACTGTATTCTTCTCTTAGTTTTCAATACTTCAGTATTTCTGCTTTCTTTAACTTTAAAGGTAAAAAAAAATTATTAATCTCAAATGTATATAAAAATCTTACTTTTAGTTGTGTTATGGATTTAAAAGCCTTTTTGAACTGGATTAAAATCCAGCCAGCACTTACAGATTGCTTATATGAGTAAATATATGCCCCAAATCTCGACAATCCACATAGAAAGAAAAACTATGAGTACAAACCTCTAGAGCAGGAAACTGTTGGTGCTATTGTCTCCCAAGTGCTCACTCGCTTATCCATGACTGGTGTATGGAAGACAGAGCATGTACTGTTACCTTCATATTATGGGTGGGGAAACCAAGGTTGGAGGGATTAAACGAAGTGTCAAAGGCCTAATAGTTCATCACTGCCGAGTTTAGCTCAATCTTCTAGAAGCTGATTCCTCAATCAAAATTTAAAACATGGGCCCACGTTCTGTGACATAGTCGGTAGTGTACTAAACTGAGATGCTGAGAAGGGCCATGGCTGACCCCAGGTTTGAACTCCTAAACTGGTTGACTTGAAACGTATGAACATCGTGATGAGCTGGAGCTTTAGGGAAGAGGGATCACAGCATGACCAGACCCTGGTGAGAGTGCTTTTCTCTCTGTGTGTCTCATGTGTACATATACAATCTCTCTTATGAATAAACCAAAAAAATGTTTATATATAGCCAATGAGCAGTGACATTTATTTTCCAGAAGAATGGAAACATCTTCCACACATGTATATGTGAGAAACCTACTTGCCAAGAATTGTTGAAGATCTGTCAATCTGTCACTTTCTAGTCATCATATTGAAGGTGGGCCCAACCAATTTCACTGGTACTACACAACACTAATCTCTTAAAGGTCAAGTATAGTTTTCCACAAAGCAACTCTGGCAGCAAAGTATAGATAAACTAACGAGATCATAGATGGTATTGGAGTCTTCAAGAGAAATTGCATAGCCACACTTAATACTCTGCATAAATTCCTGGATTGGGCACAAATAAAATTTTGATTTATGACATTAAGCCCTTAAATGAAAAAGCAGTATGTTTTTGTTTGACTTAATTTGAAGCATACTGAGATTTTACTCTATTTCTACAAGGAGTGGATAGCAAGAATGTTCAAAGGGCTCAGCCTATTTTTTAAGCTGTCATTAGAAATGATTAATATTTAAGAGAAATCAATAAAAATTGAATTTGAAAAAAATCAATATTTAAGCAAAAGCATTACAAATCACATGACTAACATTGACACCCTTCATATATTATAAAGGTTTGTTTTCCTGTGGCATACGGGGAAAGCCACAGCTGTACGAAGCACAATTTCAAAGTGGTGATGTATTAGAATGAACCACTGGGATAAATCATTTTGAAAATCAACCCCAGTCCTTTAAGAGAAAGAAAAACATTGGAATAAATGCCAGCAAATATTAAATCTCACTGTCAAATATATATTAAATGTAAGTATGTATGGATTTGTATATAAATATATCTATATCTCTCTCTCTCTATATATATATATATCTATATAGATAGCAATCATTTTTCTGCCCCTTCTTGTTTGCACAATAGCTATGTCTAAAAAGCAGACATGGTTATTTAAAATGGTAAATATAGGTGTGTTTTATTTTAGTTGTGATATATAAGAAGAATAACAGTATCCCAAAATTCTGAAATCATGCTAAGATCACAGTGTCAAAGGTGATCTTTCTCCAAGCAAATATACGCTGTTTATACCTAGTTGTGTTATCCTCAAGTCACTGTAGGATTTTCTATCCTGACTACCGAAACCAAACCATGCATAATCACCACAGTCTCTTCTTATCCATCCACGCATTAGTGATCCCCAAAATGGATCCCTCTCTAGATCCTCTTACCCAAAGAGAGATTCTACCCTAGTTAAGTCTTACTGACTTAGTTATATGTGATCCTAGGAAAATACAAGGGAAGAAAACATTTACAGAAGACTTCCTCTATTTATGATTCTTTTATTATAACCTCTGTTTAAAGATCACTACTATCCTTTTACCCAGATACCTTCCCACCATCATGTCATGCCACACTTCCCCATATTCACTCTGTTTTAGCCAAATTGGCCTTGGCAGACAAAAAGATAGTAACTTTCTTAAAGGTTGATCCATCTACCCCCTCTGTGACATGTGGTCCTGACCCTAGGTCTGCTAGGAGCATTTCAAACCCTAATTTTTCAAGCATTAGGAATACAGATTTTATTATTTCTATACACCATCTCTAAGTCTGCATTTCAAATAATAAGAGTTAGTAATCTTTGCTTTTTAAAAATATTTACACACACACATGTGCAAAATTACTTACTATTTGGATGCACTCTATTGTCTAGTCTCTTCTACTCCAGTTTACTTTAGGCTCTTATATTTAATTCAAAATGAGTAATTGTCATAATTAACTAATAAGCACTCTACTAGCAAATCATGATATACAATTTAAAAAGGACTCACTAAATATCCTTATCAGAAGAAAGGGAGATCATCCCAGGTATTTTTCAAGACCTAAGGCATTTTCTAAAAAATCAACTAAAAATCAACCACTAGGGGCTTCGTTTTTGGTATATTTTCATTGTCAAAGCTAAGTAAGGGAATGGCTCTTATCTGCTTTTGTATTTTAAGCATTATTGTAACATTGATCATTTCCACAATTTTATCTCTAGTTCAGATTTTCTGTTGCTTCAAGTTTCTACAGTGAAGTGCTTTCTGTTAAATAGATTCTTTTTTAAAGAATTTTTTTAACTTTATTTATTCATGTATTTATTTATTTTAATTTGACCAGAGAGGGACAGAGTGAGAGAGAGAGAAAGCAAGCCACCAGGTCCGGGCCTTGAATCATTTTTGGTCATGTGGGAGTCCAGCACCCTTAACCACCACCACCATGACACCGGCAGGCCCTAGATAGATACTTTTTATGTAATGCACATTATACTGTTCAAAATTCAAACTGACTGTGAAGAATACCTTCTCCCCAAACCTGTTTCCTATTTCTATGGACTGAATGCTTATGTCCCCTCAAAATTCTTATGTTGAAGCCAGTCTCCAATGTGATGATGTTTAGGTGGTAGGACCTGTTGGAGGTAAGTAGGTCAGGAAGGTAGAACCCTCATGAATGGGATTTTTGCCCTTATAAGAAGTGACAGAAAAAAGCTCCTCTCTCTCTCTCTCTCTCTCTCTCTCTCTCTCCCTCTCTCTCCTCTCTCCCTCTCTCTCTCCTCTCTCTCCTCTCTCTCCTCTCTCTCTTCTCTCTCTCACACATAAGAGGGTACAATAAGAATATGTTTGTCTGTAAACTATGACGAGGGCCTTCACAAAGAACCCTGCCATGCTGACACCCCGATCATAGACTTCCAGCCTGTAGAATGATGAGAAATAAACATTCGTGCTTTAAGTCACCCTGTCCTTGGTATTGTGTTATAGTGCCCCAGCTGATGAAGATACCCATTGAAAGTTTTCTATTTGAGTCACATAAATCGTTACCCAAGTTAGAAATCTGTTGTTCTTGACTCTTTCATTTTTTTTTTCCTTCATTACCTACACCCATCTCTCATTTACTCACTAGGAAAATTTATAGGTTAACTGTTTTTATTGAAACCACCCCAGGATCCTCACCCCTATCATCTGTGTCCAGTTTCTGACTCTGACATCACTATTTGGGTTGCTATTGTAACTTTCAAATCATTTTCCTGCTCTAGTTTTATCTGTCTCAAATCCCATTTCTCTGCTCAGGCACTATAGGCAATAATCCATATTTAATTTTTTTAAGAGAGATTTTTTGTTATAGGTTGCCTGTGCTTACCAGATAGACAGAAAGTGACAAATCATCCCCTGTAGGGATGGCCATGCCACAGTTCCTTCTCCTCATTCTCCTCTTGAGATTTTGGGCACACACACACGCACCCTTCATGAGTTTCAAACCATCAAGTTCAGGACTCGAACCACAGTCAGCCATGTGGGAGTCCAGTGCCTTAACCACTACACCACCTGCTGGCTCCATATTTTAAATATGACCATGACTCTCTCTCTCTAAGGTAAACCTTTCCATGACTTGGTATCATCTAGAGAATATATTCCACGTTCTTTAAGACAGTACAGAGGTCCTTGATGTTCTGGACCTGGCGTGTCAGTGCAGCCTCAGCTGCCGCCACTTCTAGTCTCGTTAACCACTCTCAGATATATGAATACACACTTCCAAACTGAAAATATAAGAAATGAATAAGCATCTATTTGGCAAAGGAGAAGCACAATAGTTAGGTCTCAAAAGATTTTATTCTCAAACTAAATTTCATCTCCGATTTTGCATAAACACATTCAATTCTGTTAGATTGTTCTATTTACCTAAAAAAAAATGAATGAAGGCCTTTTTACCTAAACTCATAGCTTTTCTGATGTGCTCTCATTCATCTCATAAGTAGAAATTATATTTGTCCTGTTTTGTTGTTTTAATTGGAGTCACGGTGCTGAGTGCTAGCAGGATGAAAGGTTCTGGCAACTATGTTCCTTAAGGCATAAGGAAAGGGTTTTCTATTTTTGCCTCTCCACTTGTATTTACCATAACACTAAGAAATTTCCCATTTTTCACACCTTTTCATATAAAGAATGTAATACTGAATAATTATTAATCATCTTGTAGCAGTTTATAATTTGCAAAGGGTTTTCTAAATTAATATCCCATTTTACTCTCCCAAGAACCCTACTGGGTCAACATTATTTTGCCTGTTTTATGTTTTACAGACAAAAAAATGTAAGGTATAAAGTGCTTACGTTTCTCACCCAAGATCTCACAGCTAGGAAGTGGCTAAAACTTCAGTTCTTCTGAGTCTTGTTCAATCCTGTTTCCCTAATGCCAAAAATTCTATTAAAAAGTTACCAGAATTTGGACCAGCAGTTGGCATAATGGCTATGTTGCTGGACTCCCATGTAGTCGACCGTAGTGCAAGTCCCAGACCCAGTGGCTTAAACTCATGCGGGGTGTGTGATCGTGCGTACCCACGATCCCGAGAGGAAAATGGAGAAGAAGGGATTGCAGCATGGCCATCCCCCCGGGGGGTGATTTCTCGCTTTCTAGCTCTCTGTCTCTCTCTGTCTCTTTCTGGCAAGTAGTGCATGCACCCTATAGCAAAAACCTCTCAAAAAAAAAAAAAAAAAAAAAGTTACCAGAATTTCTTCATGTTGCTCATTTAGGACAAAGATAAAACCAGCTTTATGATCATTCTTTGTTAATGTGAGAAAGATAAACTAAAAATTAATACTCTCCAGCAATGATCTACTGAAGCCAGAATCTAAAAATGGACACACACACACTCCATGCAAGGGGAAGCCGGTAGTCAATTCTCCTCGAGTAATACGTGATTAAATCTATAGGCTGTTTACAAAGACGAAGGTACAAAGCTACCTAGAAACATTTACAGACAGTTTCTGATCATTCACTGAGCTCCCTAAGCTTACCCGCAAACAGCTACAGATAGAATCCCTATGGCGATAAAACGTTTTGTTTTCATGGATTCATACATCTATCAATTTCCCCAATATGTCAAATAAGCATTTCCTAGTTCTCTTCTTAAAAGGTTCCTCCGTAGCATTAAACCCTGGTCTCCAATCCTTCATTCACAAAACATGGCTTATGAGAGTCCAGTACGTCTCCCCTTAGTTCTCTGGTTGTTCCTTCTGAATTTCTTTTGCTAGCTCATTCCTTCTATCTGGTCTTTAAATGTTGGGAGTTTCTCAAGACTCAGTCTTAAGCACTTCTCAATCTTAAATCGCTCCCTAGCTGACATCATCAATGCCTGTGACTTTAATCATCAGTTTAAGTAGATGGCTCCCAAACTTCCAGTAAATACATTTCCAGCTCAGACCATTTTTATACATTTCAACTGCTTAATCAATATCCACTTAGAGGTCTCAAAGCCGTGTCAATCTCTGTTTGTTCTGAAGTCAACTCCTTTGTTATCCCCACAGTTTTCATTTCTTGTGCTTATTTTATCTCAGGAGCTGACATCAGATTTTCTTCCAGTTTCATAGGCCACGAACCCAGTAGTCATGAGTGGGACAACTTCTCACCATGACCCTCAATCTGCTCTGTTCCTGCTAGAGACCAGCAGATGGTGTAATGGCTATATCACTGTACTCCCATGTAGTCGACCATGGTTCAAGTCCTGGCCCCGGTGGCTTAAATTCACGCCAGGCGTGTGTGCATGAGCGTGCGTGCCCAAGATCCTGAGAGGAGAATGGAGAAGAAAGGATTGTGGCATGGCCATCCCCCTGGGGGGTGATTTCTTACTTTCTGTCTTTCTGTCTCTCTCTGTCTGGCGAGTACATGTACCCTATAGCAAAAACCTCTCCAAAAAAAAAAAAAAAAAAAAAAAGAAAGAAAAGAAAAAAAGAAAGCTAGAGGGCTGGAAGGTGGCATGGCAGTAAAACACAACACTCTGCAAGGTTGACCTACATGGAAAAGTTCCAAGTTCACATCCAGAGGCCTCTTTGAGTATACAAGCATAAGTATAACCATCTTTCAGGGCTGGCTGAAGCTGGGGATGGATCACGCAATAAGAACTTGTTGAGATGCTAGCTCTCTCTCTCTCATGTAAGAAATAAACTTGGAAGGAAGGAAGGAAGGCAGACCTTTTAGATTTACCCTCTGAATCTATCGCTGTTGCCACTGCAAAGACTCCTGGGCTACAGCAACCACCTCCTAAATGATTTCCCCATATCCATTCTTGGCCACTTCACATTTATTCTTTATGTAATTTTTTTAAGAATTATTTTATTTAACTTTATTTATGTTTTATAATTTGATCAGAGAGGGACAGAGTGAGTGAGTGAGAGAGAGAGAGAGAGAGAGAGAGAAAGAGAGAAAGAAAGCAAGTTGCCAGGTCCGTGACTCAAACTTCAGTTAGTCATGTGGGAGTCTGGCGCCCCTAATCACCACACCACCTGCCGGCCCCTGTTTTGTTTTTTAAAGAGAGATTTTTGCTATAAAGTGCATGCACTCACTGGAGAGACACACAGAGACAGAAAGACAGAAGGCAAAAGGTCACCCACACACATACCCAGGAGGGATGGCCACACTACAATCGTTTTCCCTCCACTCTCCTCTTGGGATTTTAGGCATGCACACACACGCACCCGACATGAATTTTAACTCACTAGGTCTGGAACTTGACCTGCAGTCAACTATGCAGGAGTCCAGTGATGTAAGTATTATGCCCTCTGCTGGTCCTGTCATTCGTTATGTTATAAAAGAGAGTTTTGGAAAATCCAGGTGGTCATTTCAGCATTGTATATAAGACATTTGAGTCATTTATTAGTGTTCTTAAGATTAAAAGGCAATACACTATCGTTAATACACTCAAGTGTGCCATGCACAATTAGCCTCACTGGCCACATTCCTTACCCCTCACTGTATGCACGGCAGTCACAAAAATTCTTTCTGAGTTTGTCATATGCCTTCCTTTTTCTGGTCCTTTACACAGTTAGCTGCTCTCTTCTGTCTGGAACCCTGTTTTCTCTCCCTATCTGGAACGCTCTCCTAGTTATTCCATTTTGGGCACTACATTCGAATATTACTCCCTCTGAAAAACTTCCCCTGATCTCCAAGGACAACTTGTACCCTTTGAATCTTTAACTTTTGGTCTTCTTCTTTCCTGGTATCCATCACAATTTGTAACTATATTTACTTATGTAATTCTCCAATGTTGCTCTTTCTTGTACGTTAATCTGAAAGCTCCACAAGATAGGGACTATGTCTTCTTCACACCAAGGAATACATATCTTACTGAACATGTGTGGCTTCAAAGATGCTTTCTATAGTTTAAGACTAAAACTGAAAAATGTAAAATGAAAAAATGTAATCACCTGTAAATATCCAAAATAGGACATAGAACATTATCCACCCAAAATTCCCCCCCACTGTCAACCCCCACAACCTCCAGAATCAATCCTCATTCTGCTTTCTATCATGATAGACTAGCCTCACCTATTTTTGAACTTAAAATAAGTAGAATCATACATCGTGCATTGGTTTGTGGTCTGTCATTTTTTTTCATTGAATACGTATCTGTGAGATTCGACCATGTGTGTATCAGTAGCTATTTTTTTATAGCATGAATTTGTCACAATTTGTTTATTCAGTCTTTTGTTATTATACATTTAAGTTGTTTTCAGGGTTTTTTTTATTATGATTAAAGTTGCTATAAACATTGTGCAGGTTTAGTAGACATGTCTTTCGTTTCTAATAGGTAAGTACTTAGGAATGGACTTGCCAGCTTATAGGGTAGGTGAATGTTTAACTTAATCAGAAACCATCCCATCATTTCCAATGTGTTTATGCTATTTTATATTCTCATCACCAAAGTATGAGAAGCTTTTTGTGTGTGTATTTTGTTTTTTCTCCAAGTGCTTTTAAAGAATTTCTCTTTACTTTTGGTTTTCAATACTTTGATTCAATACTTTATAATATGGCTCAATATTTTTGTTTTGTTTTGTTTTGTTTTGGTATTTACCTTGCTTAGGGTTTATTGAATTATTGAATTGATGCATTATTGCTTTCATCATCTTTGGAAAATTGTCAGTGATTATTTGTTCAAGTAATTGTTAAATTTTTTTTATTATTATTTTTGTGGGGTATACTATGGTTTTTCACAACATGTATATGTATATAGTGTGTAATAATCAAATCTCAGATACAGACAGACATTCATCTTCATCAAGCTTGAACTTTGCATCATTATGTTGTGCACATTCAATAGTAGTACTGCTAGTCTTTTTTTCTTTCTCTTTTTTTGGATGTGGGAAGTATATATCAAATTGTAGATGACACTTCTTCACTCTACTATACCATAACTCAAGCAATATTTTTACCCATTCTCTCTTTTCTTTCTGAGATTCTACAATTTATAATGCCCTAGAATATTTGTTTGCACATCTTTGTTTTCAACTTTTTTCTCTTCATTATAGATAGATATCTTTTATTAATATAACCTAAAGTTCCTTTTCTGCTCTCCTACCCAATTTAATGTTAATTTTATCCAATAAAAGGCATTTTATTGTTTCTGTCTTAGATTTTTTTTAGGGGTCCTTTTTATTTTTTCTTTTCTTTTTTCTTAACTTTCAATCACCATATATCTTTACAATATAGAAAATTAATTTTCCCAGCATGAATACACTGTACATTAATTCAGTCAAAGATACTACCATACACATTGTCATCAACAGATAAAAAACAATTAGCTTTTTTAAAAAATTTTGTTATAGGGCATGTGTGCTCACCAGAGTCAGAGAGAGAGAGAGAGAGAGAGAGAGAAGTCATCCCCCCCAGGGAGGATGGTCACACCTTAATCCCTTCTCCTCCATTCTCCTCTTGGGGTTTGGGGCATGCACACACTTGCACCAAGAGTGTTTTTCAAGCCATCAGGTCCGGAACCGAAGTAGACAGTTGGCCATATGAGATCCAGCCACCTTAACCACTATACTATCTGCTGGTCCTATTTTTTATTTTTAAGTTTTCCAGTTATTTCTTTTTGAGAGTTCATTTCTCTCCTGAAATATTCCATATTTTTGTCATTATATCTGTATTTTCTGCAAATCTTTAAGATTTTTATAATATTTTTAAAAATTTTTTATATTTGTTTTAAATATTTTTAAAAAATTTGTTTTAAATAACCAAGCCATCTGTTTGTCTTCTATTAATCATATTTGCTTTTGATTATGGATGTCATTTTCTTACTTTCTCATACATAAAATAAAACCCACATAGCTTTTAGGAAACAGTGAAACCCAAGATGTGTTTTTTTCTCTTATTTAGTCTATTTTACAGAGATTATAAGCCACCTTCTTTATGGCTAGAGTGAAGATGATCTGGGACTGAACATTAGTTTTCATTACATTGAGTTCATCTAAAATTAGCTCAACTTTCAACCTCCTGTAAGCAAAATTAACTTCTTGATCTTGTCAATATTTGAGTTGGAATAAAGTTGGGCTCTCCTTGCAGATAATTTTGATTCTCCTTTGATTCAACTTAAGTAGAACCCTAGAACTCAGAGCCCAAGAATGTGCAGAAAGCAATAATTTTTTTCAGCATCTAAATCTTTATTCACGGTCACTTTATTGGCAAAATTTGTGATGGTAGGGAGAAAATTTTCAGGCACAGCAATTTCACTTTTGGATCTCTGACTTTTTTCAGATGCCGATCTGTTCCCTTACCCCACATTTTTGTCTAAGGCTCAGCTATTTTTCTTTTCATCTTTGTAAAGTCTTTAAATATATCTCAGATTGATTCTTCCATTAACTCGACCCTGGCATAGAAGCTGTCATAATTTTCTGTTCACCTGTGAAAGTCTCATTTCTTTCTGGGCTTCCTTTGTCCACTGCTCTTTGTTAGCCCCACACAAAAGATTTTTTTTTTCATTTCGGTCTAAAGGTTTCTTGTTACCATGAGGGGGAAGCTCTTTTGCATTTTTCTACATCTCAGTTGAGAGTGAAACACAAGGATCATATCTTTTACACTTAGCATTAAATCTCTAGTGATGGAAACACAGAAATCTCTTTAAAATATTGGTAGATCTTAAATAAAAATGAGATAAAGATGATTCAGATATGTGGAGGGAACAAAATACATTCACAGTATTTGGGATAAAATAAGAAACATTTCAGGATCAGAATATTTTGGACAATATTTTTAACATGGATGTCTTTGTTTTGAAAAGTCAAATGATGTTAGGTGATAGCATTCATGACCTGACACTATTTCTAGATCAGAACAAGGAGGCAATTAAGGGAATTCTCTCAGGTAACAATATTGGATACAGAGATGGAAATCTAGGTCTTGAGAGAAATGGCAGTTCCTCTTGAACTCTAGCATCCCAGGGAATAAAAATCACAAGAGAAACATTCCTCGTGGAGAATAGACCTGCCCAAATCCTCAATGTTTTCCATTAATACAATGTTTGCTAAGTTTGGTTATCTATAGCTGAGGGGTGTTCCTTGTTTCTTGTCTTGTTTCAGTTCCAGCTCTTCTCTGTCTATCCCATTCTCTTGAAAATGTGAACATTTTAAGATTTGACCTTAAGTTCGAGAGGGTTGAGCTTGCAAGTGAAGATCAAGTATTCCCAGGCTGTGTTGAAGAAAGTCTATATATTCTGGGAACCACGCCAAGGCTGGCATCTTGCTGTGAACCTGGGACGGGAAGTAACTGGTAGCAATGCATGGAGCTATACTCCTTATTCCAAAACTTATTAAGTCTCCTAATCTAGAGAGCATATGTGAGTTAAAACAAAAAAAGAAATTCAGTCTTTTCATTACAAATTATGTCATATCAGTTCCTAGGTTGAAAATAAGTACATTTTAAAATACCTGTTAGCTAGCAATGAAGGTCTCATTTATAGCTGACACATGGATTATGACATATCTTTCCCTCAAGAAAATTATGAGTGACTCTGAGCCAGGAAAAGGTCAATTAGTCTATATTAGGCCATTCTCCATTGGTGCCTATGATATTACTATAATACTAAAATGCTGATATCAATTGCATTGTATTGGAACTGATATTGCTATGCTGACATTGGCATCATTTTGTTGGCATTGAGCCTATTGGCCTAGCTCCTCTTAGATAATTATTATTGCATCTAAAGACTTTATTCAATGTCTGTTTCAGTGTATTTCTCTGCTAGACCTGCTTTTTAAGATATGACAATATGTTATGAACAGTAGTGGTAGTCAAAGGCCGAGACAGTGAAATAAACTTTCAATAAGTAAGTACGTATGAGGACAGAAAATATGCTTACTATAAAGAGGGGATTGAGTAGAAAATTGTGAATGAAATGAAGTTGAAGGAAACTTTTTTGGTCTTCTGAAGGGCTCAGAAAGTTATCTCCAAATAGGAAGATACCAGGAGCTCTAAAGAAACAAAGGATATGGGGACCAGCAGATGGCGTAATGGCTACATCGCTGGACTCCCATGTAGTCAACTGCGGTTTGAGTCCCCTGTGTGGTTTGCTTTGTGGGATCTAACTCCCTTAACCACTAGGCCATTGTGGCTGCCCCCAAATATACTATCTTAATCCTTATGAGTTTATCATGACCTTATGCGATGTAATGCTAGCTGGCTGGTGAGGCCAGATGTAAGTTAATTTGGGACATAAAATGACACAATTGGATCCACTTCCACATGGGTACCTTCTTTGCTTTTAACTCTTCAGTCTTTATTCCATGTCTTGCTCTCAGCTTTAGGCACTGAGAATAGTCCCCTATACTAAATAGAGACATATTCTCTACTCATGAATTGAGAGAGACATTATTATTAAAATGTCACATCTTCACTTGATCTGTAGTCAATGACATTTCAATCAAAATTCTATGTAACTATTTTGTGAATATTAACAAACTCGTTCTAAAGTTTATATATGGAAATCCAAAAGACCCAAAACAGTCAACACGATATTAAAGAAGAAAAATTAACTTGAAAGACTGACACTACCTGACTTCATGACATCCTATAAAGCCATAGTAAGCAGGAGAGCATGGTATTGGGAGGGAAAAGGACACGTAGATCAATGGAACAATAAAAATCTCAGAAAGACATCTATACAAATTCAGCTCATTGGTCTTTTATAATGTCGATTCAATGGAGTATTAATAGGTTTTTCAACAAATGGCAATTGAACAATTGAATGTCTGTGTGCAAAATTATTAACCTAGACCTGACAATTTCCACAAAAATTAACTCAAAATGAGTCATTGGCTTAAATGTAAAACACAAAATTACAAAATTCTAGAAGGTAGCATAGGAGAAACTCTAGGAAATTTAGGGTTTAGTGAAGACTTTTTAGTTATAACATCAAAGACATAATTCATTTTTAAAAGTTGCCTCTATTAAAGTAAAAATTGGGGGCCAGCTGGTGGTGTGGTGGTGGTTAAGGCAGCTGGATTCCACATGGCCAACTGCACAGTTCAAGGGATAGACCAGTTTGAGAAACACAACCAGGTGCACCTGCATGCATGTCCAAAATCACAAAAGAAGAAGTGGAGGAAAAGTGATGGTGACATAAACAACCCCTATGGGAGTGCTTTCTCACTTTCCTTCTCTGTCTCTGTCTTCTTTTGGCAAATGCAAGCACACTCTAGCAAATTAAAAATATTTTTTTCTGCTCTTTGAGAGGCAATTTTAAGAAAAAAGGATAGCCACAGACTCAGAGAAAATATTTCTAAAAGCACACATCTGATAAAGAAGTTGTTTCTAAACTACATAAAGAACTCTTAAAACTAAACAATCAGAAACCAAACAACCTATTTTAAAAGTAGGCAAGAGATTAGAACAGATATCTCATAGATGGCAAACAAACATATGAAAAATTGCTTGACATTATGTCATTAGGGAATTGCAGATTGAAACACAGTGAGATACCATTAAACACCTATTAAAATCACTAAAATTAACAACAAATAAAAAAACTGACAATGACAAATGCTTACAAGAATGTAGAATCACAGGAATTCTCCTTGAATATTGGTGAGAACTTAAAATAATACAGCCATTTTGGCATTATTTTACAAAGTTAAATACAGCCTTCCAACCATAACATTCAACAATCATCTTAATTATTTACTCAAACTAGTTAAAACATGTCTACACAAAAATCTGTACATAAATGTTTATAGCAGTTTATTTATAATTGCTACCAAGATGTCCTTCTCTAGCTGCATGGATAAACAAACTGTGGCAAATCCATAGAAAGAAATTAATTCAGGAATAAAAGGAAATGATCTTTCAAGCCACAGAAATTCATGTAGGAACCTTAAATGCATATTGAACACTGAAAGAACACTAGCGTGGGTTCCAGCTTGTGGCGTGGTGGTAGAGGCGCTGGACTCCCACACGACTGACCACAGTTCAAGTCCCAGATTTTGTGGCTTGCTTTCTTACTTTCCCTATTTCTCCCTTTCTCTTTCTTGTCAGATTAAAACAGAATAATAATAATACATTAATTTTTTTTTTAAAAGAAGAAGCTAGTGTGAAAAGGCTACAAACTCTATAATCCGATCACACGACATTCTGGAAAAGCCAAAACTATAGAGATGGTGAAAAGATTGCTGGTTACCTAGGGAGAGAAGGAACAGAGGAGGGATGACTATGTAAAGCACAGGGGATTTTTAGGGTGGTAGAATCATTCTATATGGCACTATTCTGTACTGGGAGAAACATGGCATTCTGCGTAGGCCAAAATCTATAGCATATTATAGCACAAAGAATGAACTTGAATATTGACAATTTTTAACAAATCATTCTTAAAGATAAGCACCCCAGGAAAGAACACAGACTATTAGAAGAAAACCTAACTCTATGGAGCAAGTCTGGGGGACGAGGTGCTGACTTTAGTAACTTAGGTATTAATGTAATTTATAAGAGTAAAGTGTGCTCTAGTTGATAAAGTTGTTTCTCACAGAGGTACAGATGAGCAACTCTGATACTGTGTACCTGTAGACTGGAACTGGAAAAATAAAGTCTATTAACTAAAGTAAGTGGATGGCAGATGGTACCAAGTTTTTCACTGTTGGAATGTTAATCTACTGATTAGCAGAGAGAAGGCTAAAATCCATGTGCTAATAACATAGAGTTGGAGACATCTATAAAAGCTCAAGTTTAACTAATAGATTTCTACATATATGTGTGTGCATATACATATGTTAATATATACACATATATTTTTGCTGTATTAGCTGACTGCATCCAAAAGAAACTACATCACAGTAAGTAGTAGCATCCAGACTTTGGTTTATAACTGCCTATAAAAAGAACTTGTGTCATTGGCAAAATAACTGATTCTAGGACCAGGATATAAAATTTACAAGATGATCTTCAAGCTCTTCTAGTTCCAGAAAGTAAGGAGGTACTCAAAACAGAAAACAAAACAAAAAGAACATCTACAGAAGAATGTCAAAGGAGCTCAGGAACCAACAGAAAGCTCTACCAATGTCTAAAAGCTCGAACAATTTGAACAAAAGTAGTATTGGATTATGACTCAAAGTATAAAACAAATACTTATGCTATTTATTAGGGTCCATATTAAATAACTACAACAGAAAATTTAAGTGAATAAATACATTAATTAATGGAGGAGAAAAGGCAAATCCCCCATGCAGAAGCATTCCTAATAAAGCACATAGATACGCCATCCTAAATTAGGGAGCCCATATCTCCCCTCTCTGAAACTATGTGCTAGATAGAGGGACTTCCTTTCAAAGAGTACAACATGGAAAGGGGGTAAATAAAAGAGTAACTTTACA
Organism: Tupaia tana; assembly: GCA_026018925.1. NCBI lineage: Eukaryota > Metazoa > Chordata > Mammalia > Scandentia > Tupaiidae > Tupaia > Tupaia tana. Next base: position 21,521,131 of record JAKSZU010000017.1, read on the forward strand.
GAGGAGAAACTTGACACTAGCAGTCAGATAATGAAGATCAACATCAAGAGAGATAAATCATGTTGATAGTATATACCCTTGGCATGATGTGATCATGGAAAATGGTACTTTACCATGGTGGACTTCCTCTTGAAAATCCATAACCCAGTCTAATCATAATTTAAAAAAAAAATCATCAGACAAATCCCAATAGAGGGACATCCCACAATACTTTCAAACAGTAATCATCAAAACTCTTAAGGTTATCATGGCATAGTCGTTAAGGCATTAGACTCCCACATGACTGACTGACGTGTGAGTCCCAGACCGAGGTGCTTGAAACTCATGCTGGGCAAATATGCGTGTGTACCCAAAATCCTGAGAGGAGAATGAAGGAGAAGCGATTGAGGTGTGGCCATTTCCCCGGGGGGTGATTTCTCACATTCTTTCTCTCTTTCTCTCCAGCAAGTGCACGCTCCCTATAGCAAAAATCTCCTTTAACACAAACAAAGAAAGAAAATCTAAGAAACTTTCACATTCAACAAGATCCTAAGGAACATGATAAGATAATGCAAATCGATGCCCTAATGGATCCTGGAACACACGCACGCGCGCACACGTACACACATACACACACACACAGACACACACACACAGGTCAAAACTAAGGAAATCTGAATAAGCTGTGTATTTAAGTTAATAATGTATCAATATTGGTTTATTTATAGTAACAATTGCACCATGTTAATATAATCTGTTAATAATGGAAAGAAACTCCATTGAGGTAGGGGTACTATTGTATTTGCTAAATTTTTGTTAAGTTTAAAACTATTCTAAAAAATAAAGTCTTAAAATTTCAATTGGGGGACCGCAGTTAGCGTAATGGCTATGTCGCTGGACTCCCACGTAGTCGACCGAAGTTCGAGTCCTGGACCTGGTGGCTTAAACTCACGCCGGGCGTGTGTGCGTGCGTGCTCAAGATCCCAAGGGGAGAATGAAGGAGAAGGAATTGTGGCGTAGCCATCCCCCCCGGAGGGTGATTTCTCGCTTTCTGTATCTCTGTCTCTGTCTGTCTGGCGAGCGCACGTGCCCTATAGCAAAAACCTCTCAAAAAAAAAAAAAGAAAAAAATTTCAATTGGTTATATCCATTTATCATCAATGAACAATTAGACATTAAAATTTAAACATTATTTATCATAACATCTAAACCATTAAATACTTAGAAATAAAATTAGCAAAATACATAAATCATCTGTGCAGTAAAAATGATTTCCTGAGAGAAATTAACAAATCCTAAATAAATGGAGATACACTTTGTTCTTAGACAGAAATCCAAATATTCTTAGCATGTGGAATCTAGATTCAATAGAATCCAAGTCAAAATCTTAGCAGGTTCCCCTCCTTTGGTATAAACTGACAAGCTAGATTAAAAGCAATTAACAGAATGGAACAAAGAATCCAAAGGTTATCCCAAAAATGTATAGTTAATTGATTTTCAACTGTCAACACAATTAAATTGAAAAAAGATACAGTTTTCAGTGAATGGTGCTGGAACAATTGGATAGCCATATATGAAAAATATAATCCTTGACTCATACCTGACACCATATACAAAACGTAACTCAAGAAAAATCATAGACCTTCGGCTGGCTTACGGACTACTGGCACCTGGGTCTGGAACCAGATCCCACATGGCTGACTGTGCAGTTTGAGTCTTAGTCCCAGTGCCTTTAAAAAACACTGTGAGCTTATGTGTATATGTGCCCAATGTATATTTGATATATCCATAGGATATCTTGTTATACCCAAAATATGCAAAGAACTATTAAAACTCAGCAATAAGACAAATAATCTGACTTTTAAACATGGGCAAAAGTTTTGAAGACTGTGATGAAAGAAGATATACAGACTGCAAATAACAGCATGAAAGCATGTTTAATATCAGTATTCCTTAGGAAAATTCAAATTAAAACCACAATGAGATGCTAGTATATAGCTGCTAGAATGATAATATTGAATGGATTGAACGTCAAATGTTGATGAGGATCTGGAGCTACTGGAATGCTTAGACAGTGCTAATACAAGTGTAAAATTATGCAACCACTTTGGGAAACAACTAGGTAGTTTCCCATAAAGTTAGACATACATTTACCACATGACCCAACAATTCTACTTTTGGTATTTACCCAAGTGAAATAAAAACAAACATCTACACAATGACTTTTACACAAATGTCCTAAGAGCTATATTCACAATAAGCCAAAACTGGAAATAGTTCAAATATACATGAAGAGGTTAATAGAGTAACAATTTCTTATATACTAATAAAATGAATACTACCCAGTAATTATAAGAAATGGGCAACTGATACAAACATCTCAAAATCATTATGATAAACAAAAACATAAACAGACGTAAGTATACATAATGTGTGGTTGCATTCTAATAAGATACCAGGAAATATAATTGGAATCTACAGAGACAGAAGATCAGTGTTGTCTGGGGCTAGATTTGCAGTGTAGGGATTGCTGCATGAGAAAGGGCACTTTTCAGGTGATGAAAATATTCTGTAGCATGATTGTGCTGGTGGCTACATGGAATATTATTTGTCAAACCTCATCAGAGGTACACTTAGAGTGCATTTTACTGAATGAAACTCTATTCTTTAAAGTTGATTTTAAAAGAAATCTAGGAAAGCACTTTCTGTGTTTTTAATCTTAAGATAAAAAAGTAGAGAGTAAAAATATGGAAAGGTCGAAGAGTAAACCGAAATGTCCTACCCAGCATGCCTCTGTCATGAAAGCACTAAGCAGGAAATATTTTAAGAATCAGAGAAACTATGTTTAATTGGTTACATTTGTCCCATATGGCTCACAGGAAAATTTTTCAATTAAAGCAAGACATTTTATAAATGTAACCCAGGGCCAGCACACAGACAAGTTGTTATTTAGTGTAGTAAGGCCACGGTTTTTATTTTGGGAGAGATTACACCTAAACTTCAGTATTCTTAAGACTAAGTGGTCTTGAGAAGAAAATCAATTATTTTATGGTAGAAAAATATATTTGCTTTTAGACTATTAAACAGCAGAATGAGTGATGGCCACTGCTGGTGGAGAGTCGGAATGAGATTTGAAGCAGCTGTTTCTCTCTGTGTCCTCTGATACCAATGGACCAGAGCTCCCTCCCTTCCTTCCAGAGCTCACAGAAACTTGGGCAGGTGACCACACTTTGATACCCAAATGCACCCTGAGTGTGTAAAAGTAGGCAACTGGGCTTGAAACTTCAATTTTGAATGAGTCACAAGTGACAATGTGTCAATAGATCATGTGGCCAAACCCAGCAGGAAGGAGCCCTGCCCAAAGAGGGAGGATGTGAAATTTCCTGATGAACAGGGTATGTCCAGAAAAGAGTGAAGAATTAGAGCTGTTAATGAAAGAATGTATTGCAATCGGCCCTCCTGGATGCAATTATTCATCTCCCGCCCACGTGCCAAATAGTCTTCTCATTCCAAGACCCACAAACATCTTTTCCAGTCATGGACTAAAAGTGCAGACACAAATCATGACAGTTCCCTGGGCAAAAACTCCTGATGGCTTCCTAATGTATTTGGAAAGGTGTACAACACCCTTCACCCTTCCCAACCTCAGTCTTTACATAGACTCATCCTCCTCCCTGGGAAGCCAGTATCTAGCCTGCCTTTATTGTTGACCGTGCTTGTTTGCGCATTCATGGCTCACAAGGACTCTTCTCCCTGCCTTTACTCTCCTAGAGAAGCAATAGTTTATTTCTTTTTCTTTTTTTTTTTTTTTTGGAGAGGTTTTTGCTATATGGCACGTGCACTCGCCAGAAAGACAGAGAGACAGAAAGCGAGAAATCACCCCTTAGGGGGATGGCCACGCCATAATCCCCTCTCCTCCATTCTCCTCTCGGGATCTTGATCATGCATGCACACGCGCCCGGCGTGAGTTTTAAGCCACCGGGTCCAGGACGCAAACCGCGGTCGACTACGTGGGAGTCCAGCAACATAGCCATTACACTAACTGCTGGTCCCCGCAATAGTTTATTTCTATCACTACACCGTGAGCTCCATAAAAAGAAGAAACAAAAGCCATTCATGCTCATATCTTTAGCACCTAGCACCAGGCCAGGCACAAAGAAGTACCCAATGAACACCTTGAATGAACGAAAGCATTCAATGATAAAAAATGAAACCTTTGTCTGTAAGGAATTCAGCTGAAACACTTCCCAGCTTCCCTTCCTGAAGTTAATCCCAGCTCCAGCTGGGAATGAAACTCTAACATTGATGTTGCTTAGTAAGCAACAGCACCTAAGTCATAATTTATGCAACTGGATGTAGACATTTGTTTTGCGAGGATAGCATATATATGCACATATTTTCTATTCATTGTCTGTTATCCAAGAAGGCTGAGGACCAAATTTATCAGAAGCCCCACTCTTTTTTGGTCAGTGCTTCAGTGTACAAGGCTGAAGGAAGAAACGGGGAGGCTTGAACACAGTAATAACATGACAGAGGAAGAAAGGGAACAAAAGGATGTGTAAGGGATGATTAAGTGCTTCTGAATTTACACAGTGAAATATGGACAGTTTAAATGTCTTCGCTATTTGCTTCTTTTCAAACCGTGAGCAATTTCAAACACCCCCCGCTGCTCCAAGATTAATTGAGTTCTGCATGCTTTTAGCTTGCTTCGGGTACCAAGGAGAAAGGATTACTACAGAACCTGTATTTGCCAGAGCAAAGAGAATATCTCATTAATGTATGATTAATAGCCATTCATGGCATGATTAATTATCATTTTGACAATAAACCGAGCCTATGTACATGCCTTTGCTGAACTCCAAGTTTCCTGTGTAGAAATAAAAGAGAAAAAGTCTTGCTTCTATTTGCTTCCTCCCTACACCAAGACTACGGAAAAATCCCAAGGCCTTTGCATATTCTGGTCTTGTCTGATTTCATCTGGTTTGTCTTTAAGAACAACGGCCCTGAAATGGAAGCTCTCCAGCATGATTGATGGCTTCTCTTTCTATCTGCAAGTTGGAAATTCAGAAAAGGATTTTTCCCGCATAGGTCTTACTGCTTATTGGTACAAGAGTTATTTCCACTTTGCCGCAGAATTGATTTGCAACATTGGTGTATGAGTTTGTATATTTTTCTCACTGGCCCGTCACAAAGCATAAGTCAGCAAGTCTTCTGCAGCGTGATGGATTATGTGGCCACGAGCCTCCTAGTAATGTTTCCATTAGAAGGATGAGCGTATTGTCATTAACTCTTCAGGACTGGAATCATCCAAATTCTATACCTTGACATTTCGCAAACTGTATTATTTAGTAGCACTGATTTTCCCCACATCCAATACTATCCATTGGACCTCAGGAAGATGCCTGCATTCCTGATCGCCCACTCTATAAAATATAGACACTAAGAAAACACTAAAGAATCGATAGCAATTGTTCTAACCTTGAAACATGCTTCTTTCCAAGTGAAACCATTTATTTTATTCAAAAAATGGGGGGAGGATAAAGAGGAAAAGAATACCTGCTTATCTAAAATGTTGCAAAGGACCATTCAGTCAGGATATACTGGTACATCTTAGGAACTAATGAGCCAACATGAAAACAGAAGAAAAAAATTAAACACAAAACTCCTGATTTCAATTTTATTGTTAAGACTATTTCTACTTAGAAACATAGAAACACTCCCCACCCCCATTCCTCTCCTCTTCTCTATGCTCATGTGATCTGATGCAGGGAGGATTTGTAGGGGTATACTACCTGAAAGCTTTTTTGAAACACATTAGAGTAAAACTAAATTAATAAACAATGTAATAATATAAATATAAGAACTATTAATGCAATGTGTCTCGGATAGCCATTGTAGTGGTTAAAAATGTCAGCTGGCATTAGAATATGATCAAGCAGAGTTTGAATCTTGGCTTTAACAACTGCTAATTGCATCACATGGACAAGTAACAATCTCTCTAAACCAGATATTTATTTATAAAATAGACATACTAGTATCCACTTCACAGATTGTGGTGAATATTATACAATTATTATAAATATCTATAACTGAGGCACCCTAAATTAATGTTAGATACTGAGTTCTGTGAGTGTGCAACTGCATGTGTGTGTGTATGCATTTCAGTACCATTCTTTACATCATCGTTGTGCTTATACAGAATGGCTTCCTGTACAACCATGACGATGTTAAATGCAAGGTCCAAGAGTTCTGAGCATACAAGCTCTTCCTAAAAGACATCAACAGCCTCTGAATAACCAAGACCTGGACTGATGATGGATGAAGAAAAGATATACTATTCAGAACATCCTGTTAACAAAGATTCAGCTGTAGTAGCACCTTTTTGGAGAATACTCAGACTAAAAAATGTATCTTTTAGTAACTGACATGCCATATTGGCTTTTTCCATGTCAATAGTGAACACACATACACATGCACACACACACCAAAGCACACTTTGCATTATCAATAGTCTTGTAGACATGGTTACATTACCATTTTCTAAAACTGTACGACCCAAGAGTAGAAATGAGAGGCTCTGGAGTGGAAAACTTGAGGAATATAGCTAATACCTTTTCTCATCATTTTAATACATATTTTCCACATTTGACACCCCTGAAATCAGAGATGTCTTATCATCAATAGTACATTTTTAGTTTAATTGGCAGCATTTTTTTATTTCTTAATGGAATATACAATATTAATATCACTAACAGTTAGTGAAGTTTTAGATTTGGTGAACTATTGGGTGATCAGAAAAGTTATGATGCAGTTTTTGCATAGAAAAACAGAAAAATACATCATGACTTCTTGGATGACCTAATACATTAAGTAGCATGTATAAGTCCAGAGCAGATACTGCCACAGAATTCTCAAGCTCCATTAGGTGACTCTGGAGGGCACCCTCTGAGGGTAACACCACCACAATACAGTGAAACGACTTGCCATTTTTTCAGTCAATATTTAATGTTCAAAGAGCTATTATGGCAGAATATGCTTAAATTTAATAATTATGTCATCGGGAACAGTGTTAGGTAGGGTAGCAAAGTTTTGAAGCTGTAATTATTATTATATATATATATATATATATATATGTATATTACATATTTATTTCTATATATATCCTCAAGGAATATGTATTATTAAGCATATAATAATAGCTCCATCATCTTAGATTAGCATAGTACACTTTATAGGCGTTAATAGATTGCTTCAATGTCACTTGACAACTTTCATTACCAAATTATAAAACTAAATTATATCTCTCTAAGAAAACTTAATATCATATACAAGTGGCACTGTTATTTTATAAAACTTTAAGCCAGCAATAAATATTCTTTGATTTTTTTATTTGCTCTAAGTGAATTCAAGTGAAATGTTTTAGTTTAAGCAATTAATTGATAATCTTCCATTTTATTTTTAAGATGCTTTAAGCCTTTGAATTTGATCCTCCTAGGATATTTTTATACTTAAGAAATGTTTGGCTGGGGCCAGCAGGTGGTATAGTGGTTAAGGAGCTGGATTCCCACATGGCTGACCATGGGTCAAGTCCTGGACCCAGTAGCTTGAAAATCACTCTGGGCATGTGTAGGTGTGCCTAGAATCCCAACATGAGAATGAGAAAAAGGTATTGCAGTGTGGCCATCACCCCTAGGGGGTGATTTCTCACCTGTCTCTCTTTATCTCTCTCTCTCTCCAGCAAGTGCACACGCCCTATGGCAAAAAAAAAAAAAAAAAAAAAAAAAGAAAGAAAGAAAAAAAAAGAAAAGAAAAAGAAAAGGAAAATATTTAGCTAAACTTTTTCTTATTCTCCTCAACTAATGCACAGGACATAATAACAGGATCACATGGATTATACAAAAATGGATAAGAAAATGAGCTTTATCTTCAACATGAATGACTTGTGCTTTAATCTAAGGACAAGTTTTGTTGCAGTAAATGTTTTACAGTAAGAAAGAAATATAACTGAGAAAGAGGTCTGTTACTAAGGATTTGTCTACCCTAGGCACAGAACAGGTGGGTTTTAAATCGCCAACTAAATTATTACTGTGTTTTAATTTAATGAGATATTCATTTATCAAAATCTCTGATTAATGCAACTCTCAGAAAACAAAGAGCAAAATTTGTCCTCCCTGAATCATGAAACTTAAATCAAAATTGGGACAATCAAATTGATTCCAAAATAATAATTACTATAATTTATCTTAAATATGTTCAGAGAGAGTATAATATGTTAACTAGTATAGTACTATACCAGAATACAAGTTCTATATACTATTAATATACATTATATAATAGGTTGTTGGAAAAGTCATGATCTATTTTTCCTATGTTTTTCCATGCAAAAATGCATCATGACTTTTCAAACAACCTAACATATTAATATATATATACTATTTTATATATATAAATATATACACACACACACACACTGATAGTAATATATATTAAATAGGGAAAAAACAGGGATTCTTCTGTTCAAGTAAAAAGCAATGATAAAGCGCAATGAGTCAATTCCAGCCTTGAACTTTAAAAACTTTCCTTAATAATAATGAAAGTAACAGAATGAATGGAAAGAAACTGTACTCAACAGGAAGATTTTATAACTGTCTGAAGCCAAGACTAATTTCAGAAAAATAGAAATTCCAGATTTATTTGTAATTTGGATCAATATCTACAATAAACATGAGTTCTATAATTATTCTGTGGATTACAATTATTCACATGAAATCTTTCAGATTTAAAATCAGTAGAATGGGATCAGTAGTAGGCAGTGCCCAGAGATAATGCAATGGGACCCACACAAGGAAGGTCCTGGGTTTGTGTTTCCAGACCTCCCTGAGCATCCTGGGTGTGCACACCTGTGTCGTGATCCAGGCTGGCTGTGACTGGGATGGATCACAGCAGTAAGATCCTGTTGGAGATGCCTGTCTGTCTGTCTGTCTGTCTCTGTCTCTCTCACAGAAAAAATAAACTTAAAAAAAAAAACACTAGAGTGACATTTTTGAAATTTGCTGTGCAATTTCCCTTCAGGGGGTTAATTTTCAGGTTGTGTGTGTGTGCGTGTGTGTGGAGCTACATTAACAATATGGAGATAACAAAACTTTATCCATCTTTCAAATCCTATTTGATTTCCCATCCTGCCATTCAGAGTCAATGACAAATAATGGCATTCAGCTCAATTATGACTTTTCATTTTATGTTAGTACTCTTCTCTTGGCTCATTTGTAGTCTCCTGTGTGATTTTGCCCAGATTAGGTTTAACCTACATCCAGTTCATTGACAACCTCTTTGAAATTATAACGAAAACTAAAGATACCTTTTTTTCCAAAATCTTTATAGACTCTCATGGACTAAATTCCCACCAAACCTCAATGGGTTTGTGGCATTTAATAATGAAACAAGAAAAATGAGAGGGGTGTGGTGAGTTTGTGGCACATGGACAACAGAGGTCCATCTGATTTTTGCCATGTAGGTAAGCTGTAGTTCTTCTGCTTTAAGAAAAACTAGAAATTAAGAATTTCATGTGAACTCTCCAGATATTTAAATATTGATACCTATTTTTTTCTAAAAAAAATAAAAAGCAGGGTAGGATAAACATGTTTAGGAACTCAGTATGGCTTGTGAGTCTTTGGATGTAAACATCCCCTTCCCAGAGATCCCAGCTAAGACCCCTCATCAAATCATGGAATTGCTGCAACCTGTCCTAGAAGAGCCACTCCCACCTGGATTGAGGAGAAGCAGGAACTGACAACAACAGGATTCAATTCAGTAACTTGAGGGTGACATTTAGGAATTCCTGTGATCAGGAATTAACCTCTCAGAATCCCAAATACATGATTTGATGCTTCTGATAAGTTTGATTTTTATGGTCTCCCTTATCCTAACTTAAATATCTTCCAAGTTCCCAGGGTGCACATACAATACCTGTTATTTTAGGGGCTAGTATTTCCAGGCATTGTGCACGGCATTGGACATACAACGACAATAAACACATGCTCTCCTTTGTAGGTAACCACAGCCTAGTAGGTTTAGAGACACATAAAGAACTTATTGTATGATGTAAGTGGTATCCTAATAGATACTATATCAAGACACAATCAAAACAGGAAAGAAAGAGAGGGCAAATTCACATGGGGATTCATGAGAGATTTCACAGGAGAGCAAATCCTTGGGAAGGAGTCACCAAGCAGGAAAAGAAAGGAAGTATGTTGTAAACAAGAGGTAAGAAAATATGCAGTGTCAAAGAGGAGGGGAACTACAGACAATATAGTGCTTTGGAAGCAGCAAGGAGCCTGCTCTGGCTGGAGGGAAGATGTAGGATTGCAGATACAGGGATGGGTGGGGTCTTCAACATTCCGCATGCCCTGCCAAGGAGCTAAGCCATTCTTGTTTAAGATGGATAGAAGTAAGGCAGTTAAATGATGACGTCTGATATTCAAACAGGACTCTGTATGTCCCATTCCTTCCTGGTGGATAAGCATACTGAACCTCCTCATAAGCTACAGGTTGCACATTTGTGTGTGTATGCAAGTATGCACAAGCACTTTGGCTCCACACACCTTGAGGTGCTCTTTTCTGGAGCCTGTTTTCTATATGCTGGAACCAAAAAAGAAGCAAACTGCATTTTCAGATTACCCAGAATTAAGAGAGGAAAAAGAAAGAAAAGTAAAAATAAGTATATTGGCAGTTCAAGCGTTTTCAGAGATTTCTGTGTGGCAGCGCTCATTGACAGTGGAACTGTCAGTGAAGAAGTTAAGCTAGTCCACGTGAAGAGGCATTTGAAACACAACTCAAGAACTAGTCTTACATAGAAAGAGACACGGACCTAACTCCTTTACTCTGCCTGATTACTTCTGCAATAACCTGCTAGTTTTATTTAGGAATCTCTCTAGCTGGGAATGGTCCAGTACCAGCACTACATAAATGAAATAGCTTTATAAAACAACAGACAGATATCTGCACCTATGCATATTAATGATGTGCTAACATTTCACGGTGGTTCAGAATTTGTAACAAGCTTTCTGTGTCTGCCAAGTGCACAGTGGCATAGTATGGGTAACACGTGTGCAATCACACCTTTAAAATAAATGCAGTCCATTAATCAAATTTGACCCTGAGTAGCAGGGGAAAGAAATCTTGAAAATGTGATTTTTATTTTATTGCTTGCCCCTCTATGCAAGTTTTGGCTCCCTGCCGGCCACTGATGGAGAGCTATTCCATGTGACAAGAGGCCTGGATTGTAAGGGAGTCTGCTGTTTTCCCTCAGTTCCTTTTAAAAAGGAACATAGCATTCTAAAACCAAATTGAGATTCTTTCTTCCATGCACATAAGCTGTGTAGCCCTAGAGCCTCAATTCATATCAGAGAGAAACTGTGTTGCAGGATAAAGGAGAAAAGAGATCATTCCAAGAGTCACAACCACTCCTTGAGCCCCACTCAAACCTAAAAACCTAAGGCTTGTCCTCTGCCCCTATGCTGCACCTCCTTCCTGCCAGTTCCAGCTTTTCTGCTGCTTTTGCAAAGGCATGAATCTTCTCTCTTGAGTTTTATCTCTAGGCAAAGTTAGTAGCTATTTCAGAAGCCCCAAAGCTTTCTATTTGTTGCCTGCAAAAAATCATACCTGGTTGAAGTCTATGCTGGAGTTCACAATAAAGCTTATGCTAGCAGAGATCTTATTAGTAAGCTCACTAAAATTTGTATTTTAAGAAAAATGTACAGGCCTAAGAGGGAAAATGCATAATGGCTTGTATTAGTCCATAATGGTTTGTTGCCAACAGAAATTCTGAACCTGGGTGAATTATAAAAGTAGAGATTTATTCAGGTCAGAATTTGGAGGCTCAAGGACCAAGGGCCAATTTTTGGTGAGGCTACAATATGGCAACGGACGGGTCTTAGGCAGAGAAGCGGACCATAAGTTTTTGCCTGCTCTAGTCTCCTTTTCTATCTTATAAAACCACCAGAACTCAATCATGGGGGCCCCACCCTAAAGACCTTATTACACCCAAAGGCTTCACCTTGGGATACCATGAAAGGATTAAGTCTTTACTTAGCACCTTTTCTGTATAACCAAGTTCCAACACTGAGTTGTGGGGGGGACATGCAAAGCATAGCATGACCCAAACCTAATCTTTCACCCTATATATTTACTTTCAATTTTATTACAAGAAATGGAATTGAAGTTGAAAAAAATTATAATTAATATTATATAATTATATGATAATAGATTCTATATGCAATATATCAGACTATATACTGTATTCTTAGATGTGTATATTACTGGTAATATAAACTCTGAGTCTCAATTTGCATTACCAATAATACAAATGGTAATCATCCTTTTATGTGTTTAATAGCCATCAGCATTTTCTCTCCTGTGAATCCTCTGTTCACATCATTTGCCTATTTTCCTATTGTGTTTTTATTTTCCTTATTGTTTTGTAAGAGATCTTTGTTTATTGGTTCAATTAGCTCTTTGTAATATGACCTGTGAATTTTCCCTCAGTCTGTTGTTGCGTCTCTTGCCACATACAATTTTTATGTAGTCAAAAATGTTCATTGGTCTCATGAAAATTATTCATTAAGTCAAATTATGAAAGAATCCTTTCATTTCCTGGAGTACTTGGGTATTTTGTATTTTAAACTGAGGTCATTGGCTTATTTAGAATTTATTGTGGTAAGTGGCAAGATATAGAAACATATTTTTGAAAAATGTTTACTAATGTAACCAAAACATATGTTAAGAGTCCATACTTTTTCAACATTGTATTTGAGATGTCACCACCCCCCAGGCTGACATCGGGAGTAACAGGCGTCACACCCAAGAGTGGCGCTGGGACAAAGAAGAAGACATCTTTTCTCCCTCCTGCCAGGGGGTAAGGAGAGCTCACTCAGAAGCCCTCCCTCACTATTGTTATTGGCTAGAGTGGACCACATCACCATTACTAAATTATGCAGAGGAGGGAATAAGTCGATTCTCAGGATTGACTTAGATTAATCAGTTTACATCTCCGAAAGCTGGGCATGAGGTCCCTTCTCCTGGAGCCCTGGAGCTCATGACTGGGTGGAGAATAATTACATAACTAAAGTTAAATATCTTGGGGGCTAGGACCCCCATAATGGTTATGTTGCTGGACTCCCACATAGTCAACCGTGGTTCAAGTCCCAGACCCAGTGACTTAAAACTCGTGCTGGGTGCATGCACACATATGCCCAAAATCCTGAGAGGAGAAAGGAGGAGAAGGAATTGCAGCATGGCCATCCCCCTTGGGGGATGATTTTTCACTCTGTCTCTCTGTCTCTCTAGCAACCACATGCACCCTACAGCAAAATAATCTCTTGTTAAAAAGAAAAAAATTCATACTGGGCACGTGTACGTGTGTGTCCAAAATCCTGAGAGGAGAAAGGAGGAGAAGGAATTCTGGCATGTCCATACCCACTGGGGGATTTCTCACTTTCTGTCTCTTTGTCTTTCTCTGTCTCTCTGGTGGTGCATGCATCTTTTACCAAAAATCTCTTTAAAAAGAAAAAAAAGTCTTAGGGGCAGACAGTGGTGCAGTAGTAACACAACTATCCATACTGGGTGAGTGTGCATGTGTCTGTGAGTACAACACAGGGACCACGTTAAGGACACCTCTCTCCCTCTCTGATGGGAGAAATAAGTAATATTTAAAATATATATATATTTGTTAGGAAGTAAAATGGAGGAGGAAACATACTGAGTTGATAAGTGCATTGTGTAATTGTGATCTCTCCCAGACTCTCTATGGCACTTTGGTACTGTTCAAATTCACCTTATGCTTTCTCATGTATATACTTTGTGCAACATTATGTTCTGATTTGGGGTTTTGCTTCCTATTAATTCCCACCCACTGGCCCACACCTATAAAGAGATTGCTATAAAATGGGGTTAAGTCCTATGCTTTAATTTTCCTATAGTGAAAATGAATACCTCATTCATCAACATAGTCTCACCTGGTTCCCTTCTGACCTGTTTTGAGAATGACTGTCAGGGTTAGGTGCCAACTAAGGCCAAAGGACAATGCTTTTCAGGTCACACCTGGCTCGAGCTTGTGGCCCAGGCCTCAGTTGCACCATATTCTAATTTTGCAGAGAGCTCACAGCCAGACCTTCAGGAGCAGCCCAAACAGCAGGCACTCTGTGCCCTGCAGTGGCAGGCCCTGCCAGGAGGGGCCAGGAACATCTGGAAGGATTCTGCACCATAGGGTGGCTGCAAAATATTCAATGTTTGAAGAAAGGAATTCCCCTGACCTCACCAGGCCCTGGAGATACCAAAGCTGAAGAAAGATGTCTCCTTACTCAAAGCTGCGCCCTTCTTCCCCAACCCTGGCAGCCACAGTAAAACTTCAAATAACCCCAGTGGCCTTTTTCCTGTCACAGCACGAACACAATCTGAAGATAAGCAGACTGGTGTTTCCAGAAGCCTGTGAAATATTTTATTTATTTCAATTAGGAATCATCCTAATCAGCTCTTTTGAAGAGGTGCACCCTGGAACGCACAAACACTGCTTTCTTCTCTATCATGGAATAAAAGATACACTGTCATTTGGAAGAGAGGCAATGCAAAATAAAAAAGTTCCTAGTTAAATTCCTGAGAAGCGAGACTGACTAAATTTTCAGCAAGCACTCTACCTAAAAATACAGTGGATTTCATGTTAAAGATGTTGGATTCCACGTTTAAGCATGAATGACTAGTTGGTAGAGGGACAATAATCATTACGTATTCTTCAAAAGTGTTTGAGGGCTCGAAAAACAAGCAGGAACACTGCTGGGATGCCCAACCAAAAGGGTCTCTTCTAGAAATGCTAGACTAGGACCAGGAGTGTAAAATTTGAAAAAGTGTAAATAAATAAATTTTTTAAAAAAAGAGTAAAACTGGCCATGTCCAGAGAATAATGTGTCTAAAACCCAGGTTCTACAAATATGTGTCATGCACAATAGTCTAGTTATATGGCTTAAGAAAGAACATGGAAGGCCAGATATTTTCATAGTGAAATGAAATGGGTGCTTCAGATCATCCATCAGAAAAGCAATTTGTTCCCTGAAAATCCATAAAAAAATTCTCAATACTTAGAAGTAAAAATATTATTAGTATCCTGTCTTTAAAATGATGCAATTATAATATTATATTGAGTTGTTGGAAAAGTCATGACACATTTTTCTATGCAAAAATGCGTCATAACTTTTATAACAACCCAATAATTATTTTGCAGTGTTAATCATGGGTCCTGCTATCCTCAGGTTTTCTCCACTTTTACCATCAAATATCCTGCTGGAGTTTGTATAAGTGATGGTTTAGGTGTGTAACTGTGTATTGTGGGAACATGCATGTGTGTGTAAGTGTGTTTTATGGAAGCATGTGTATGTTCATGTATATGTGTATATATGCTTCAGGCCACATTCTGCTCTTGCTTATTGCAATTTCTTCTGATGACAATTATTGAATGATGAAACATTTCAGGGTTATCGAATTTTCCCAAATCCTAAATTTATCTTTTCTTTTTAAACAAGTATTACACTTGCATTTAACAAAAAAGAATTTTGCACCTGGATGTTCGGATGATATCAGTAACTCTTTTTGATTGCTGTAGTAATAGTTCCAAACAAAGCAGTAATTACAGAGTCTTAGGCACACTTGATTATGCTGAATGTGGCATCTGATTGTTTCTCTGGGAAATAAAGACAAACTTTTCTAGGCAGCAACGTGCCAGGATGGGAACTTATTCCTTTTCCGCCAAAAGTCAAAGCGTTATCGATAGAACAAACAACAAACCCACAAAGAAAACCATTTGTTGTTGCAACAGAGGTGTTTTATAAAAAAAAAAAAAAAACATCTAACCCAACAGATATTTTTGTAAGTCGTGCATTTCATTAGAATTTCAACTTAGGAAAGTCTTATAAATACACAGATTGATATAGTAGCAAATAGGAACAGAAAAGTCTAGTACTATGAAAATGAAGTTGTCTAAGACTGTAAACCTTTTTCTGAGCAGAGAGACTGAAGGTGTCTCACAATTAGTTTCTGACACACAGATATGAATATAAGCCTAAGAAAGAAAAGTGCATAGCCAAGATGAAGAATAGACACAACGCTCTTATGACTGAGACTTGCATTAATGAATACAGATTTGTAGGTTAGAGGAAAAAGAAAAAAACACATCTTGGTCCTACTACTCTGTGTGTAATGTGTGCGGTAATTCTGTGTGCACATATATGTTTAAGCTGACCATTATAGTCTATGTAAATTATCCAGAATGCTACATGCTTGGTTTCTGTGTGCTAACCCTTTCTGCTGTCTTTATACAGTTAAAGAACTTCTGGTATCAGGAAGAGGGATGAATGCTACCTACTATGTGTCTCTACTGGTCTGTGTCTACTTTTCTGTGTCGGTCTTTCATTTTCTCTGCCTGTTTCAGGAGGGACTCAGAAATGCTCCCCCAGTATTTCCATATTAATGCCATTTGCCAAGCAACATGGGAGCTTTTTTTTGAGGTTAGATTATGCCCTCATGTGAAACTCCTATCAAATCTTTTGGGCCATTAACCCTTCTTCAGGCTGTGATATAGCACTGCCAGCATGAAATATAAAATTACTTATTAAAAATCAACAAGAAAAAAAAAGCCCCCAGTAGACAGAAGTAAAAGCCTGGCGTCTCTAGATGGCATGCATCGTCACAGCATCGGCAGCTGCTTCCTTAGCGGTGGCAGAACAGTAAATCTGGGAGCGTGGCTATTCATCTGTGCTATGGTTATGGTTAGGAGGCCAGAGAAGAACAGAACGACAGCGAGTGAAAAATGAGTTGCTGATCAGCTAAGGTTACTGTCCAACTCCAAAGGTTGTGGCAATATAATCATCCTCTCTCCCTCTGCAAGGGGAACTCAATACTGCCTTAATTACTTTGCTCTGGTTATCCCTTGTATTCCCAATGTAACGTTCCATCCAGCAAATGAATGGGCAGACCATTCGCTTATTAGATGCATAAATTTATATATTGTTGGATGGTGCATATGCTTTGATAATATAAAGAGGATTATGGGAGTTGACAGAGATTTTTCATCTAAGTCTCCAAATTACCACAGAATACAGGGTAAGCTGTTACTCCTGAAATCACCTCTGCCTATTCTCATGGGGGTAAAATATATGAGTTTTAGAAACTATTCCTCCCAAATCTCCAACCAGTCAATTATTAATCCATCACAAAGAGATATGACTGGCAACATTGAGGTGATATTTCTTCATCTAGAAAGGAGTCTTAAGGCATCTCCCAAAGCTCTGCACTGAGAATTTCCCAGTGGGCATGCTTCTTTATCTTATAAATGTATACCCTTTTTGGTATGGTCCCGAATCCATTTTGGCTCATAACAGTTGTCACATTCAAAAATTCTGCACTAGTTCATTCAGAAGTTATGTTGTCTGAGCTGACAGGAACAATTCTGTTTCACTTCCTTTCCATTTGGTGATAATATGAGGAAAGGAAAAGAAGTCATTGTCATTCTTTGACCTCGATGAAACCAGAAGGAAGCCATCAGGGCCAGATAAGGACGGAGGGATTAGAAAACTGAACTCTGATGGAGGCACTCATTTCAAGAAAATAGTCCAGCCAATATTTCTCTTGGAAAAATACCATTTCACCTTATTCATTGATGATCATTTAGATAAGCAAAAGCAAAATCTCCTATGACTTTAGTAAACAAAGATAATTGTTATTAACACTTTGGGGTATCCCATGTATATACACACAAAAATCATTTTATTTATGTATGTCATCATTAGCTCTTAGCAGCTGGTTTGAGGATATTAATATATGAACACAGAGTCCCCATCAGTCCTGAAGGGTTTAGCCCTTTCCCTTCCCTGCTGATAATACCATATCAGGACACTAGAAAGATACGATTTCCCTTCCCCAACAGTCTTCCCTGTTTCAAAAATTTCAGCTCTATCTTTCAAGCCTGGACACTCAATGCCTGTTTCGGTAAAAGTCATCACCATGAAATGAGTAAAAGGAAAACATAAATCCCAAACAAAACCAGACAAAAAGGCAAGCACAGGCATAGGGGTAGTTTTCTTCACTGAAAACTATCAGTCACAATGTTAAGTACTCATAACACATTTCTATCAAACTCACGTGAAAACTGGCACTTCGGAGCCCTGCTCCTCTCACAATCATATGCTCCTGCTTCCCGTCAAAGTCTTCAGTTTCACAGGAGTGACATCTGTACCTCCAGATGTTCATGTTTTATCAGGCCCTTCCCAGCCATTTTGATCAGGGTACATGTACACAAATTATATCGTAAATCTTCTCGCACTTCACATACTTTATCAAATAAGAAAAACCACCAAATTTACACAGAGCTATATGAAGTCCAGGAAATGTAATTCGAGATTTAATGTGCTATTCATAAGGATGTGCTATTATTCTTAATCCCTCGATTAATATGAGCTAGCACTACTGTACAGATTTATTACGAACCATATGCTCTTTAATTATCATTGCCTCCCAAAGTTACCACTCTGCACATCTGCAACCGATGCGGGCTGCTGTTCCCCTGTCCCTGCCTGAGCAGGATCCGATAACCATTTTTCAGTTGGACACCTTGATGAAGAGTCAGACCCAACCATGTCTCAGAAGAGTGATTAAAATAAAATAAAAAGGAAGGGAAACAAACAGTGTTGAGGGCAGAAGTGTAGAGAGTGGAAGAAGATTCAGTCAATGATGTTTCTTACACATTTGGGTTCATATTAAAGGCAATGCTTCCTAATTGTGGATTGTTAACGTTTGCCCTCCAAAATCCAGCTGTTGTAAATGGAGTTAAGGAATCTTCCTCTCTCGAAGCAAATCAGTATGCAAACACTAATAGTGTTCTCAGATCAAGATGTGCCTTGCTGATTTAAAATCTTTTGGACGGTATAATCAGGGAAGACGTAATTCATGGGGACTTGGATTACATTTTTTAAAGATTTGCACTATAATTTTAAATGAAGTCCTAGTTAATTAAGCATCTCTCTACAGCACAAAAGAACAGTCCTTATAAACTATTTTCCTCTTTATTGAAATGTAACATTTTAAAGTCACATATCCCTGTCTTCCAGTAGATACAAAAGACCTATGTATCAAGACAAATGCTTCCTCAAATATTGTATGCTTGATTTAAAAGATGACAAGCATTACCATAAAGAAAACTGGTTTAAAGATCAGGAGGCAGACTTTGGGAAAATCACCCAACCTTACAGTTTTTCATTTGTAGTACAAAGGGTTTGTGCCAGGTGATCGTCAAGGTAACCTCAATCCTGAATTAGTGACACTAATTTATTATATCGAATTCAAGAGATTTACAATCATTTGTGTTTTAGCCTATAGCAATACAGGGAGGTTGATGAATACAGTTCAGTCCTATTGCATCTCAGCAGAAATTAAGATCTCAACAATCCATTCATGGCCCAGCCTGCTGGCATAGTGTGTAGTGTATTGAACTGCAGTGTTGGAAGCCATGTGCCATGCAGTGGGTTCAAATCCCAGCCTGTGCAACCTGACATATGTCGGGTGTGTACATGTGTATCCAAAATCCTGATAGGTGGGAGGAAGGGGATTATGATGAGCAGCCCCTGTCAGGTGTTGCTCTCTTTCTCTCTGAGATATAAGTCTCTCTTTCTGCCTCTTCCAGACCTGACAGCTTGCTTTCTCACTTTCTTTCTCATTCTCTTTCTTTCTCTGTCTCTGTCTCGCCAAGTAAAATAACAGTAAATAAGCATAAATAAATAATTCTTTAAAAATGAATTCATTTATTCACGTTATAAAATCAGAAGTAGTTTGACAGTCTCTTGCTTTGAAAAAATCTTATTATTTACCAAAGTTCTTTAAAAATATTTCAAAATTAAAACTTTTAAGTATCTCTGTATTAAAATATGAGAGCCTAAAATAGTTAGGAAAATCTAAAAGACGAGGAATAACGATACTAGAGGACTTGTAGGGATACATGGCTGTGCCCACTGGACAAGGAAGTGTTTTTAAAAAATGAGCTTGGACCTCTATCTCACGTTATGCACAAAAATTAATTTGAGATAGATGGAAGATCTAAATATGAAGTGTATATAATAAAATTTCTAGAAGAAAACATAAAAGACCTCTTCAAGACTTTAAGATAAGCAAATATTTCTGGGCCAATCCTGTAGCCTAGTGATTTAAAGAGCCAGAGCCCATGTGGCCAACCATGGTTCAAGTCTCAGCCTTGGCAGCTTGAAAAACATTCCAGATACATGTGCCAAAATCCCAACAGGATGGAGAAATAGAGAAGAAGGGATTGTGGCATGACCACGCTCATTGAGGGGTGTTTTCTTCCCCTCTCTCTTTCTCTGTCTCTGTCTCTCTCTCTCTCTCTGAGAGTGCACATGTCTTCTGGGATTTAAAAAAGAAAAAGATAGGCAAATATTTCCTAAACTGGAAAAAGAAAATAATTAACTATAGGAGTAAAGATAAATAAATTGCTTTGCATGAAATTTTAAAGTTCTACTCTTTGAAAAGTGGCATTTAAAAAGTTAAAAGGAAAACAACAGACTAGAAAAAAAATGCAGTGTGTATATATATATATATATATATATATATATATTCAACAAATGTCTCATATTTAGAATGTATTTAAAACTACAAATCAATAAGAAAAAGACCACCCAGATAATTTTTTTAACTGGGGAAAAGAATCAAAAAGTATTTTTTTAATTATTATTTATTTAATTTTATTTATTCATTCATTTATTTTAATTTGACCAGAGAGAGACCCAGAGAGAGAGAGAAAAAGGGCTAAAGGAAGCCGCCAGGTCTGGGACTTGAACCGTGGTTGGCCATGTGGGAGTGTCCAGCACCTTAACCACCACGCCACCTGCTGGTCCCCAAAAGGTATTTTTTTAAACTGGTAAAAAGAATCAAACACTTAATGAAAGGGAAGAATATAGCTAATAAACATTAAAAGAAACTTGCTTCCTGTATAAGCCACGCCTAAAAAGTTCTGAGGTAAAGGGAAAATTGTATGAAGTACGAATGTATGGGTAGGGACATGTGTAAGAAAATAGCCTAAGTAATTTATTTTCAAGAATAGCTTAACAAAAGTTGCTTAACCAGCTTTCAGATGTACCAACCCAGAAAGTATACATTTCCAGAAAGTTCTTGAATAAACAAAACCCCAAAACAACACTTCACCCTTGAGAAATGACTTCTCAAGATGGTGGCTGGTCACCAGCCCTTTGTTCCTTTTTACTTCCTGGTTGTTCTCCCTTCTGAGGATCTTCAGCAAGCCTTTTTCCCTGTCTTGTCCCAAGCCTAGGCCTTTCCATCAGATGAGAGAGGGAAGGGAACAATAAATGCCTCAAAAGAAATAATGAAACTTAGACATCACCTGGGAAGATTGTACACCCCGTAGAACTCAGGCCATGAGAAACTGGGGGAGGGACTTGCACACTAGGGAATAAATTGTTTGTTGTAATCCTTCTGGGTGTGTCTGCCCATCAGAGTCTCAACCTTGCAAGACCACCATTAAAGTCTCACTTCACCATACCTCATGTCTCCATGTCCATTCTTTGACGTTGGATGAGTGAACACATAGAGGTAGGAATTTGTATGATTATATGTCAAGTGAGTAGTACATTTACAGAAACGGGAATATCTGGCCAGTGGAACTAACAGTCTGTTTTGACACCATTCAATTTTTCTGTGAATCGAAGTGAGTATGGGGCTAAGTTATAAAGGACCAAGGTATGAAGTGGTCCCCTTCCACTCTCTAAAGCAGAAGTACAATTTACCATAGATAGTAAGAATTGTGGGCTCCACTGACCTGAAGCTAATAGTCAGAGGAAACTGACACATTTACTATTTAAAGTAATAATAATAATAATAATAATAATAATAGAAAATCTTTTTTAAAAATTAACACCCGGCACCAGCAGGTGGCATGGTGGTTAAGGCACTGGACATTCCCACATAGCCAACCACGGTTCAAGTCCTGGACCTGGTGGCTTGCTTTCTCACTTTCCCTCTCTCTCTCTCTCTCTCTCTCTCTCTGCCCCTCTCTGGTCAAATTAAAATAAGTGAATGAATAAATAAAATTTTAAAAAATAATTCTTTTTTAAGAAAACCCAGACTGTAACCTAAAGATATACATCAATGATAAGTAAATCAGAAATCATAATTTAAAAAAATAAATTACTAAAAAATAAAAATTTTAAATAAAGTAAAATTAAATGCTGTGGTCACACACCTTAGGTAGTGTGAATTCTCAGGTGTTGGAAATCACCTGACAGGACTTTTGACTCAGAAAAGAGATACTGAAGTCTCTAGGTGCAAAAATATCTACGAATCTGTGATACATAAAATTTAAGTTTATTATAATGTTGTAAAAGAAGCTTGAAATGAACACACAATCACTCTGTGTTTTCTAGTTTGTTTGTTTTTTTGTTTTGGGCTTTTTTTTTTGTCATTGTTAAAACTTATATATGCCTTCCTTGGAAACATGTTTTACTTTGTGTCACAGTAAACAAAAGGAAAATTGTGAACAGATGTTGAGATATGACAACTCCTTAACTAACTAAGCAAAAGTGAAACCTATTTCTGAGTAAGAATGATAATTTTAAATCAATAAGAAATTCCATGTAGGATATCTAGTTAAGCAATGTAAGTTGGTTGACTTGGCCAAAAGTATGCATCATTGGAAAAATCCTGCTCATATAAAGTTACCTT
Source organism: Tupaia tana (assembly GCA_026018925.1). Classification (NCBI taxonomy): domain Eukaryota; kingdom Metazoa; phylum Chordata; class Mammalia; order Scandentia; family Tupaiidae; genus Tupaia; species Tupaia tana. Next base: position 21,543,891 of record JAKSZU010000017.1, read on the forward strand.
CTATCTGTCTGCATTTTGCTAATTTCCCTTACTAATACTTTTTTTTTCCCAAAGTTTATTCATTTAGTTCTTGAGAGAGAGAGAGAGAGAAAGAGATCCCTGATAAGGACTCGCTGCCATCTCCTCCTCCTCCCCAGCCTCCTAGCCAGCCAGGATCATAAGCACACGCAGGTGTGCCTCACATGTTCAGGTCCATCTAAGATCTAAACCCAGGCCTTCAACGGGTCTGCAACACCACTCAAAGGCACCTCATCACCTGCACCACTGCAGCTGGGTCAACTGAACCTATTTTTAAATGATTAAATCTAGAATTTTATGAGCTTAATTAATTCAGAGAGATGTAACTCATAGAACAAATGACTTGAAATAGACCTAAAAGATTGGGACCAGAAGTTGGCGTAAGGGCTATGTCGCTGGACTCCCATGTGGTCAACCACGGTTTGAGTCCCAGACCTGGTGGCTTAAACTCACACCAGCAGTGTGTGCGTGTGTGCCCAAGATCCCAAGAGGAGAATGGAGGAGAAGGGATTGTGGTGTGGCCATCCCCCCTGGGGGGCGATTTCTCGCTTTCTGTCTCTCTGGTGAGCGCATGTACCATATAGTAAAAACCTCTCTCAAAAAAAAAAAAAAAAAAAAAAAAAAAAGAAAGAAAAGAAAAGAAAAGAAATAGACCTAAAAGATCATCTTATTCAATTCTCTCATTTTACCCATGGGAAACCTGAGGTCCAAAAAGTGGTCTGGTCAAGTGCCCAAAGCTCACAGTTCAAATCCCTCTTATTATGAGTATCACCTAACTAATCCAGACCCCTGATTTGTAACAGTCTTAACTCACACTGGTAAACATCAGTTTTAGGAAATAAAAGTTCTCTGTAAAGGCTAATGTTCAAATATAAAGAAAAGAATTTCTGTCATGTTCATATCACTTTCATTTTAATAAAAGGTCCAAGCACCTTGACTTGTTTCTAACTATATGGAAACTGCTCCTGACAATGTTAAAGAAGCTGGGAAACCAAAATGAAACTGTCCTCACAATCCTGACATCTTAGAACACCCACTAGATGTTGTCAGGCAACCACGCTCACTTGATTCCAAGCTAGGAAAATTACCAACCTTTCTGTGATTCTGAATAGCTAGAAGCCTGGACTCTGGAACTAAACTTTGACTATCCATACTACCTGGGTAAGTTACATAACTTCTCCGACCCTCAGTTTTTCTGTCCGTTCAATGGAGATAATAATAGTGCTTACACACCATAGGGTCATTGTACACATGTAAATACACATAAAACACATAGAACTGTGCCCAAGACAAACATGTCGACTATTATCAATATACTGATGATAAGCTAATGATGATGAGGAAGAGGAGAGTAGGATGCTTTGTTACACATTATAAAGAGGAGACAGTAAATAAGATTTATTTACTCAACCTTAAGTAGTCATGGGTAAATTAATTTCTTTTCATAATTTACTGCAGGATTATTTTAAAAAATAATTTGTCTTACACTCATTCAGGTATGTCATCTCTACTTGTAAATTCTAAACTTCTCAGGTCCCATACCTTAGATGTCTTGTATGTAAATGATAGTGGCTGGCAGCTTGCCTTATACATATCAGCTGCTCAGTAGGCATTTGTTGAATTAATAAATGAAATTTTAAATAAACCAAGCTCAAAGGAAAAAGAGACTGCTGCTCACCTCCCCCGCCAGTACCCCAGCACACACACATCAACCCTGCCCAATTTATTGGACGGCACCCAAACCGCTGATGAAACATTTGGCTCAGGTCTTCAAAATAGTACACAAATAGATAAATGGTCCTTTTTTCTTATAGCTTTTAATATCCTGTTCTTTATAAATGACTTTCAGACTCATTTTATATTATGGTTATCTTCTGAAAATGTATTATATCCTAATAGCTAGGCTTTTTCCCCTACCTCCAATCCTAGCTCTTCGGTTTGGTGCTGATTTTTTTTTTACTTTGAGACATTAATTTAAGTATTCTGCTTGTCAGTGGATGAGTGAATGAATTATTCATTTTATTATAAAACATAAATTTTAAAGAACAGCATTATAACTTCTTTTTATATGCCAAAAATAATAGATCATTCCAGAAGCCATTATGGCACCCTTTATCTCACAGAGGGTGCACTTTTGGAAGCTGTACCACACTAATACGTTTTAATATAACCACAACTATGAAACGGGAAAAGAAGCTAGCTCAATTTAGTATCTAAATAACAAAAACATAAGCTGTGCATAAATTAGATCATGTTCTAATTCTTTGATTACTATTAACATTAACCAGAACAAATACTCAAGACAAAGCTGACAAAACATGTAGAACACCACTCCCTAGCCACACCCATAACCCAAAGCTTAACTTCTCTTATCAAAATGTTATACTTATCCATATGAGATATATATATAAGAAAATGATTGACTTAAAATAAAGTTAATCTCAACATTAATTACAGTTAATGTTAACTAAAGACCTGACCATGTTCTGCACTCTGGCATAAACACACATACCTAGACTGAATTACCCTCAATATCTATTAATATAAGGCATGTCATCTCGTTTCTGACTTTTCAGATCACTGTTAAATACTGACATTGTGAAGATGCGTCGGCATAGCCAAGCGTTGTACAATAGTGCACCTAATAGTAATGGTTGATTTTTTTCTATATGCTATAGCTTCTGCTCCACATGATGACAAAAGCAATGTTTTAATATGCTATTATAAATTCCAGCCTACAGCCTCCCTCCCCCAAACTTATCTCTTTAGTTATAAGAGCAATGAGGTGTAGCTGACTGGCATCCTGTTAGACTCAACAGATAATATGCATATTACTTTCAGGCCCATCTTTATTTAAAATATTAATAAAAAGGAACATGAAAGGTAATCATTACAGACTAAGGAACAGTCATTACACAGGAGGAGATAGATTTACTCAATGACAGAGAAGTGAATGAACCTAGGCAGTTACGACCACTCAGAAGCATGAAAAGCCGCACTGATTATTTTAATTTCCTCAACTCTTTCGTGTTCTGAAAGGCTCTTTAAAACTTCATATTCTTTCACATTTGTCTGTTGCTATTATCTTGTCCTAAGCTCTCACTCACCTTCATGCTATGCAGAAAGGCCGTTAGCATCAAACTGGCCAGATTTAATCAGAGTTTATTGCTTCAGATAAAAACGCTGCCACATTTTTTATCTTTTTATTAAATTTACAAACTTGGGCATCCACATTAGGATCAAAAGGTGATGTCTGTTTCCTCTACTGGAATGCAATGTTATACTTCTCATACAATAAAAAGCCCTTTCCTTTGATTTGGTAAAGAGAAATAAGGCTTTCTTTTACTGGAGCAGGGCCCAGGAAATTTCTTTGAGATTATATTCAGGGATGATAATCTCTTTAACAAGAGAAAAAGTTGAAACTGAACATTGAGCTCTTCATTATGGATATATTATAAAAGCAATCACACTACATTCCCGAAGCACAGCAGTAACACTCCAATGCAGAAGTCAGACTTGAAGACCATTTTAGAGTGCTCTTACATACATAAACAGATGATTACTGAAATCAGAACAGTCCTCAACCATTTTAAAGTGCAAAGAAAAGTGCTAGGGACCAGCAGATGATGTAACGGTTACATAGGTGAACTCCCATGTAGTCAATCACAGTTTGAGTCCCAAAACCAATGGCTTAAAACTAATGCCAGGCTCGTGTGCATGCATGCCCAAAATCCCAAGAGGAGAACTGAGGAGAGGAGAGGGACTGTGGTGGGGTCACCCTCCCAGGGGGTGATTTCTTGCCTTCTGTCTCTCTGTCTCTCTCTTTCTCTCTGGCAAGCACATGCATTCTATAGCAAAAAAAAAAAAAAAAAAAAAAAAAAAAAAAAAGAAAAAACCTATTCTTAAAAAAAAAAAGTGCTAGATGCAGCTTTTTCAAGAAACATGTTCTTCCCTTTATAATGCCTGTCAATGGCCACTTTTGAGACCAGATCATCATGTGTTCCAATATGAAGATCTGTAAATTACAAAACTACTGGGAGTATCAAGTGACTATCCACCAGCATAAAATGATATTAGATGCATTATTGTCTATATATGTGGAACAGAAGGACAGAGAGAGACAGGAAGACAGAGAAAAACATACACATACATACACACATGCACACACTATTTAAATAAGTCTTTAAAACATTTGTCAGAAAATTTCATAAACTCTGGGGAAATAAATGGTTCAAAAAATCTTTCTGCTTGATGAAGGGTGATTTGAAATGGGCACACATAGATCTTAATACACATGAACCTGGAAGGAAAGCTTAGGGAGGCATTGTTTTAAAAAAAAATTTAAAAAGACCAAGACAAACAGTGGCACATTTAGAAATCACACCAAGAGCTTGTTCAATGTCCCAACTCAAACTGCTATCTGAGCTCAAAGAAGGGAGTATTTATAGTACCTGTTTCTGTTTCTTCACTGGCTAGACATCAGATAACACTAGGAAGCCCTGTCTTATAAAGGTAGATAATAGGCCAACCCCATAGCCTAATGGTTAAGGAAGCCAGATCCCAAAAGGCCAACTGCAATTTGAAGCCCAGATCTAGTAGCTTGAAAAAGAAAAACATACCAGGCACATATGCACGTGTGCCTAAAATCCCAAGAGAATGGAGAAAGGGAGAAGGGATTGTGATATAATCAGACCCCATCGAGAGAGGGTAAGTTCTATCTCCCTCTTTCTCTGTCTCTCTCTTCCTGTCTCTCTCTGGTGAGTACACATACCCTCTGGCAATTAAAAAAAGAAAGGTGGATAATAAACAAACACCGTAGATAGATATCATTGATAAAAATCATATGTTCTTCATGTGGGTGGGGCAGCCACTACTTGGCTCCAGTTACAGTTACTAGGAAAGTTAAGTACCTTTTTGCTAGAACTCATTTTTTTAAGAAGAGCCAAAAATAAGATTGTTATATAAATCTCTTAAGATTTTTAGTGATGGCAACTATTACATTTTTTACACACTGTGGAGGATTTCTGCTTTTGGCTAGGATATTAGAAATTCACAAGATACCCTTGTTCTTACTGAAATACCTAGAACAAATTAGTAAGCCAGAAAATCATGGGTTAAAGAACATCAGGGAGTTGAGGACACAGAAGCCTAATGCAGTGATGAGCTCTCCCTAGGACAGCTGTCTCTACACAGCTACTTTCGTCATTAATGCAACATCAGGAAAAGGAAGAGTCCACCAGAGAGAGCAGTAAGGAGAAACCAGTCGAACATTTAAACTCTTACTGGCTCTAGGTGGGCTGGGATTACAGATTAGACTTCTGAGCTGTAGCCCAGAACTAGTGTGCACCCACTCTACACCTGTGTCTCCACCAAGCGTCTGAAAGTGGACAACGAAACCTGGGGGTTAGTCCAGGAGAAGACAGAAAGGCTCCCTGAGCTGCAGGTCTTTCTCAAGTACCAGGATGCAAACCACTGAGCCTAGGCAGGAAAGGGATACTCACTGCTGCTCAGAGCAGACCTCTAGGGGTAGGATCACCGAGAGTTGAGAAGCCCTCTAAAGATGCAGAAGACCAGAATGGGACCTGTGAGAACTATCATATGCCTAACACATGGGTGTATGAATTGGAGTCCCAGAAGAAGGGAGTCAGAAAAATGTCCTCAAGCTTCCAAGTTTGATGAAAAAAGTAAAGGCAAGTAAAGATATCGCCAGACAAATAAATGGACAAACAAAACACATTGTAGATACCAAATAAAATACATACAGGCTAGTAATGATTGATTGTTTTTAAAACTTTTCCCTAAAGCAAATACTCTCCAAAATAACTTATCATTAGCCACATCACTAATTAGTAATTAGCCAATGAGTCATTTAGCTCAAATTTACCAGTTTCATCTTCAAATAAGATTATCAAAGACAACACAAACTTAGAGTCTAGAGATGAGAAGTGATCATAGAGGATGATTAGACTGAGAGTTCCTCAAAGACAAGGGATCTGCTTCTTTGATCGTTAGCTCTCTAGTTCCTGACACAAAGACATTTTGAACAAATGTTGATTGACCAGAAAATTTTTATGAGCATTCTGGAATCAAATGAATTAACAAAATACTGCTTTTATTAACTAGCTCAGTTGCTCTTGCCTCACTGTTTCTGTTTTTTAACAACCACTATTGTGCATGATGAGAACCACACGCCAGAACACAATTTTACACTGGTTACAATGTCAATGGGATGTGGTGTGATTTCTGACCGATTTAGACATCATCATGTAGACCTAGGGGAGACACAAATTGCCAGTGTTCACTGCATTAGCAAGTTTAGGCAAAAGGTTTCTCACATGTAGTCTTTAAACAAGTTTACAGGGTTTATATCCAGGGGCAAAATTAGACCCTGAAGAATTGAAAGTATCACCCACTTTCAGCTGAAAAGGATCCAGAGTATTGAACAACCAGAAAATCAGACTTTGAAAGACAGGGTGGAGGAACAGGGAGCATACTTTATTGACTGTATCTTTCTTTCTTTCTTTTTTTTTTTTTTTTTTTTTTTTTTTTTTTTTTTTTTTTCAGCATATGTGCTTACCAGAGGGAGGGAGAGAAGAAGAGAGAGAAAACGAAAGTGAGAAAGATGGAGAAGGAAATGGCCATGCTGCAATCCCTTTTCCTCTATTCTCCTCTCAGGCTTTTTGGGCATACACACAAACACTGCAGGCATGTTTTTTCAAGGTGCTGGGTCTGAGACTGGAACCCCATAGTTGGCCATGTGGGATCCAGCTGCCCTAACCATCTCACCACCTTGCTGGTTCAAAGGTCTCTTTCAGGAAGTGTCATCCATAATATATTTCAGACAACTGGATGACAGCTCAGATGCATTGTGGGATGAGGCAACTTACTTTGGAGAAACATTATGGCAGCACAAATATGGCTATAATTGCACAAATGAGATAAAAAATCTCAGTAATTCCTTTGTATTAGAGCTCACATGTCCAAGTGAGTTTTAATTAATAAAATTCTATAAAGGTTTTCAAGAAACAACCACAAAATAAAGTCTGTTTAAACCTCGGTGAAGATAATTTTTTGCCAATGTTATTTAAAATCTGGCTGAATATTTATAGGGTTGATGGCAACAATACCTGCTCTAATGTAACAAGAAATATAATAAAAGTTCTAAGAATACTGTTGCAAAGATACACATTATCACACTAACTCGTAAAAACCATGGGGATTAAATGAAGCAAACTCAAAATAAACCTACAATGTCATTGTGAATGCAGTGTTTGTTAATCCTCTTACAAAATGAATCTTTCATCATCCTTGGGAATATACTATGATAAAAACAAATGTCAAAACTTGTCACTACAGAATCTCCAAGATTTTAAAAGTCCCCTAGGAGAAAAAAACATGAAGCATACAATTTAATTACATGGAGTATTTAATAGAAAACAGATCAACATAAATAAAACTGAACACAGTTGATGGATGATGGAGAAAGGAGAGCAGTACTGCAAAGTGAAAGGTAGAGTTACAGAAGAGACCATAGAGTGATGCCTTTGGAATCACGATCACTGGTAAAATGCGAGCTCTGTCGATTGCTTGCATAAGGCTTCAGAAGGAAAATCATGTCTGGCACCTACATATGGCATTGAAAAATTACTTAATAGTATATTTCAGTCTGAAACTCACAGCATTATCTTTACCAAGAATATGTACTCAAAACAGTCATTCTGGGACCAGCAGATGGCATAGTGTTTACGTTGCTGAACTCCTACATAGTCAATCTAGGTTCAAGTCCTGGACCCAGCCACTTAAAACTCATGCCAGATGCTTGTATATGCGAGTCCAAAATCCTGAGAGGAGAATGGAGGAGAAGGGATTGTGGCATGGCCATCCCTCTGGGGGTGGGGGGGTGTGGGCAGGGATTTCTCACCTTTGGTCTCTCTGGTGAACCCACAGACCTTATAGCAAAAAATCTCTCTAAAAAACAAAATAAACCAAACAAAAAACAATCATGCTTCAGGGGTTGCTGCAGACCTTATTCTAGGATGGTAAACAGGCACTTTAGAGATTTTGTGTAACTATTTGGAGAGTGTATGAAGCATTCAAGTGGTTGTCTTTGAGTCCTGTTCCTCTCTATGAAAGCATTTGCTCTAAGAACAAACTAAGGCTCCATTCAGCCCCCAAATTGCACCCAACTATAATTTTAAGATTATTTTAAAATGCAGCAATCCAAGAGTTTTAAGAATTTTTGTTTTCCATTTACTTCATCTTTTTTTTTTTTTTTTTTTTTTTTTTTTAATTTGTTTTCAGTTGAAACTAAGGCCAAATGCCACTTCTGACACTTACTTACCATGACTTTGGTCAAGTGTGTTAACTTCCCTGTGCCTCAATTTCCTCAATGACAAAATGGTAATAATAATTTATCTCGTAGGTTTGTTATGAGAATTAACTGAGTCTGGTATATTATACATGATATAAGTATTTGCTGTTTCACTGGAAATTCCCAAATCAAATCTTTTTATTACTTTAATTAGTGTTGAGTCAGATGTTTTGGGGGAAAAAAAGTAACTACTAGAGACTTTTATCTAGTGAGAGATACAAGAGCAATTTTCAGGTAAGAATCTCTATGAACAGAAATTGTTATGAGGCCAATAATAATTGATAGATGAACTCATTTGAGCAAAATCACTTTTATAAGTTCAATAGGTATAGATAAACACCAACTTGGTGTTTGAAAGATACCAAGTTTTCTTTTCCTTACTTTTACTACCTCACTTCAACTTCAAAACATACCCCTTCCATCAAGTTAATTTACACTTTACATGATAATAATTAATGATATAATATTTTTTATTCACAAATACAATAACTTCTGTAAGGCTGTTGAAAGATATGGTTACTACCATATTCCTTAGAGTTAATAAGTATCAGCTATTGCTATGGACCAATCCAGATATAACAAAGCATGCATGGAATATTTGGAGATAATAAAGAGCAGAAAGAATTGATCAAAACCTCCAATTCAAAGTTCTTCTTCATCCTCTTGCCACAAGCTTTCCAAGGTATCTTATAAATTATGGTGAATTGCAGATGATATTCTGTAGAAGATTTCTTTTTTGTTTGTTTGAGAGATTTTTGCTATAGAATGCATGCATCAGAGAGACAGAGAGCTAGAAAACAAGAAATCACCCCCCTGGGGGGGATGGCCATGCCACAATCCCTTCTCTGTCCTCCTCTTGGCATTTTGGGTATGCACACACATGTGCCTGGCATGAATTTCAAGTTTCTGGTTCCAAAACTCAAACCGTGGTCAGCCATGTGCGAGTCCAGAGCCTTAACCACTATGCCATCTGCTGACCCCATGTAGAAGACTTCTTAACAGACCTCCACATAACAAAATCACCGTATGAACCAATACCCTCTCTTCCACTACAGAACAGGCTTTGTATGTCACCAGAATGTGCTGACTGCTCAAAGCTAATAGGCTACTCACCATTCCTTTCACTTTCCATGGTTGTGGTGTGTGTTTACCAAGGTCATTTATGCTTGTTTACGTGCCTGCTTGTGCCAGTTGTTAAACATTTGGTAAACTAATGTGATTTTTTAAAAGAGAGATGTTGTTTGTATGTATCTTATTTGATTCGCTTCCCAGAAAGCAGAGCTTCAGTCAATGGTTTACAGGCAGTAAATGATGTGACGTAGGAGTGGAGAATGGAAAAAAATATAAAGCCAATATAAGAGTGTGTTATGGAACCACTGATTGCCATTAGCAACTGGGGCCAGATTCCCCTGTAAACTTTGGGGAAGGTGAGGAAAATGTGCAGCAGAATGAAGTATTTATCTACTAGACAACCCCTTGATTAAAGGTTTCCTATGGGGCATTAACTCCTTACATATACACAAAGTTATTGCACTCATGTGTGCAGAGAGTCTCCCAAAGGCATTCCAAACGTATCTGATGTTGTGGCTTTAGACAGCCTTGGAGAGTGGTCTAGCTGAATCTGGTCACTGTTTACACCTGCAGATGCTGATGGCTACGATAGCTCTAATGAAGGTGGGCCAACATGATGTAAGGTGTCTAATACATTATGTAAAAAAGTTAATTTCTTTAGAAAACCATAAAGGTGAGAAGCTAAAAAAAGTATTTCTATAGCCCAGTCTCAGTGGCGTAGGCAGCGGCATCCTGATCTACAGAACTGGAAGCCACGTGGTTGACCATGAGTTCAGGTCCTGCCAATCTAAAAACACATTAGGTGTGCATGCCCAAGATTTTGATGAACTGAAGAGCTGGAGGAAGGGAGATCACATGTGACCATATGCTGTTAGGGGTCTCCCTCTCTTTTTCTCTCTCTCAATAAAATAGTTGATGGATGGAAGAAGGTAAGCTGGAGAGGAAAAGAAAACAATTGACAGACACAAGAATGCAAACTTCCCTGTTGAAAATAATGTATATGGTAAGGTTCTTGATTTGATTATCATGTACTACATGCATACTCTGAAAACCATATTGTACACTATGGAGATGTGCAATGACCAAGTGAAAATATGAAATCATGAAATAATAAGTAAATAAACCAGCAATAAAAAAAATAGATGAACTTAAAAAAGAATATTTGCATCAAGTTTGATGGGGACAAAGCAACCATAAATGGCTGGGAAAAATAATCACAAAAATTTTCAAATCGCCTCACAAGGGTCTGGAACTAAAATGAATTTGACCTTGAACTAAAATGAATTTGAATTTCATAAAAATGCATTTTATGTTTGTGATACATGAAAAAAAAAAGACTACAGATAACTCCAATGAGAAGATTCACATTCAAAGAAAAGGCTCTGGCTCTGCATTGAATGTTTGGTAAATGAGTGTGCACTTACCTTTTATTTATTTTTTTTTTCTTTTTGGAGAGGTTTTTGCTATAGGGCGCATGCGCTCGCCAGACAGAGACAGAGAGACAGAAAGCGAGAAATCACCCCCCAGGGGAGATAGCCATGCCGCAATCCCTTCTCCTCCATTCTCCTCTCGGGATCTTGGGCACACATGCACACCCGCCCGGCGTGAGTTTAAGCCACCGGGTCCGGGGCACGAACCGTGGTCGACTACATGGGAGTCCAGTGACATAGCCATTACGCTAACTGCTGGTCCCCCAAATGTGCACTTACATTTTTAGGTTGGGTAAAATGTTGAAGATATCTATGTGTCATGTTTTATCATTCCCATTTTATCTAACTTTACATATGGTGCTTATTGTGTTAAGAGAAACCAGCTGCTCCTTCTGTATTCTCCCAAAATTCTCAATTTCATGGAAAACTGCCAGGCAGCATGGTAAAACACTCCTGAGATTAAATGGTATATATTACGTAGCACATATTATTGCCACATAGTGTATCAGCTATTTTACATAATAGAAAATGCTAGATATCCCTTACTTGTCAAGGCTACTCACTGTCACTGCCATGACTTACTAGCCAGTTTACCTCTTTGAAAAACCACAGAATTTCTTTTCTAGAGTCAGGACAGGGGACCAGCAGGTGGCATGGTGGTTAAGGCGCTGGACACTCCCACATGGTCAATCACAGTTCAAGTCCTGGACCTGGTGGCTTTCTCTCTCTCTCTCTCTCTCTCCCCCCCTCTCTTTTGTCAAATTAAAATAAAACGAATGAATACAAATAAATAAATAAATAAATAATTCTTAAAAGAAAAAAAAAAAAAAAGACTAAGGACAGACCCAACACTCTGCCTCTAAAGTACAAGTCACCAGGGAAAAAGGGTAAGGTCTGCAAACATTACACTTCCCTGGTGAAAACCTCCGAGAGTTGCACTAGCATCCTGACGTCAGTGCATTTCATAGAGCTGCATGGAGGAGGGAGATGCAAGTGGTGAATTCAGAGGAGCAGGCTTCAGTCTTCCTTGACATGGTTAGATGTAACCATTTCATCAGTGCAGGTTGTTTTCCAGCTTTCAATAAACACGGGCATGAGTTCGTGTTGTTTGTTTGTTTTAAGTGTCAAACTATAGCCCTCCTTTTCAACCAAAAGGATGATTGAAAATGTCTAGGCAAAGCATTAATGGCACAAAGAGGTGTGGTATTATCTGTTGAAGATATTTTGTAGTTTTATCAACAGTACTAGGGAGAAATGTTCGCCTGTTGAAATATCCATTTTGTAAAACAAATAATGTGATTGAATGTATGGAAGAAAATGAAATGAAAAAAAAATTTTTAAATAAAAGGAAAAAAGAAAATGTCTAATGTTAGAAAACACCACTTGGGACCACAGATGGCATAATGGTTACATTGTTGGACTCCCATGTTGTCGTATGGGGTTTGAGTCCAGAACTCAGCAACTTAAAATTCATAAAATTCATGCCAGGCATGTGTGCACATGTGCCCCAAATCCCCAGAGGAGAATGGAGGAAAAGTGATTTCAGTGTGGCCATCCCTCCAGGGGGAGGATTTCTCACTTTCTGTCTCTCTCTCTGTCTCTCTCTATATATATGGTGAGTGCATGCTTTTTGTAGCAAAAAAAAAAGAAAAAAAAAAGAAAAAGAAAATACTCTCTCTATAGAAAGGAAGGAAGGAAGGAAGGAAGGAAGGAAGGAAGGAAGGAAGGAAGGAAGGAAAAGAGAGAGAGAGAAAGAGAGAGAGGAAGGATGGAAGACACTTCCTCTGGAGCCAGCAGGTGGTATGGTAGTTAAGGCACTGGAGTCCTACATGGCCAACCATGATTTGAGTCCAAGACCTGGCAGTTTGCTTCATCACTTTCCCTCTCTCTCCATCTCTGTGTCTTTCAGGTCAAATTAAAAATAATAATAATAATAGTAATAATAAATAAAATTAAATAAATAATTCTCTTTTTTTTTAGAGGTTTTTGCTATAAGGCACATGTGCTCACCAAAAGACAGAGAGAGATAGAGAGACAGGCAGTGAGAAATCACCCCCCAGGGAGAATGGCCACACGGCAATCCCTTCTCCTCCATTCTCCTCTCAGGATCTTGAGCATGCAAGCACACGTGCCCAGCGTGAGTTTAAGCCACCAAGTCTGGAACTTGAACCACGGTCAACTACATGGGAGTCCAGCGACATAGCCATTACACCATCTGCTGGTTCCAATAAATAACTCTTAAAAAATTTTTTTAAAAAGGCAATACACCTTCCTCCCAGCCAACACTTATTATGGTAGGTCTTAGAAATAACATTACTGATCACATTTATTCCTTTTTTGAATATCTACCAGGTGTCAGGTCCTATACTAGGCACTGGGCATTCAGAGATAAAAGACAATCACTTCCTTCAGAGGTTCACCATCCAGCAGAAGCCAAGCAGGTGGAGAGACAGTGGCTGTATCAGAGCATCCTCAAATAAATCTTGTCTATTAACTTGAAACTTGTCACCAGTTTTATGGGCTTACTAGTAAAAGGCCTCTGAACTGAAATGAACCAACCAACAGTAAAAGATCATTACTGAATACACTACTATGTTATTGATTAGCTCTTATTTGTCATACATATTAATGACAAAAAGCAACATGTAAGTGCTAAGTATGAGTATTTTCACCATCCAGTTAATAACTTAATTGTGACATTTGGGTTATATGTCGAGCTTCAAGCAGCATTCAAAGTATCACTAAAATGCAACAGTATGGTGTCATCAAATATAGTGATCTAAAGATGATAAAATTTTATGTATGTTTTTTATGCATTGCCTATGTACTAGTCAGCAAATCCATAGCAGTAATTTGTAATAGACATAAATTGATATTAATATAATAGCTGTACATTTAAGGTAACTATCCATTTTGTCTCATAGTCCACAAAATGTGTAATAATCATAAGATACATAAAGTCTTCCCATGGGAGCCAGGCCTTGAGTCAAGAGAGGCAGCCAACTTGTGGAAATTCAGTAGGCAGGGAGTTAAACAAAAATAAATACCCAGGAGCCAGCAGATGTCATGGTGGTTAAGGTGCTGGACTCCCACCTGGCCAACAGTAGTTCAAGTTCTAAACCTGGCAACTTGAAAATCACACCAGGAGCTTGTGTGTATGTGCCCAAAATCCCAGGAGGATAATAGAGCAGAAGGGATTGTGGCACGGCCCTCCCCCGAGAGATGATTTCTCACTTTCTCTCTCATTGTCTCTCTCTGTTTCTTGCTGGTGCCCTATGAAAAAAACCTTAAAACTACATACATACATACATAAATACATACCCTGACTTCACTCTTCTCTTTCTCTATCTCTAGCCAACACCTTAGTAGCTAAACCCAACTAGAAGCCAGAGAACTAGGAGTCCCATTGATGTAGTCTCTGTAGGCCAGCCTCCCAGTGCACAATGTAGTGTGGGGCATGGTGAGGTATGAAGGGACAAGTGAGAGGCGTGAAGGGACAAGTGAAGATCTCTGGCGCAGCAGTAGCAGGAACAGCTACAGCAGTATAGAGAAACATGGGCTGGATGAGAGCACAAATTGGTGTCTTACATTTAATCAACCCACATATCCAAGTGTGTAGATATCAAGAAAGCTGGATGGGTGGTGGTGCTCTTGTGTCCCATGTTCTATTAGTGACTGAAGAGCACCAAGCTCAGAAGATAATGAATAGAGTGGATAATATAATAAATATCCCAAAGGAGGTTAATAAATTGGAATGATAAGCTAAAATCAACATAACATTTATTTGGGGGAAATGTTACATTTTACATGTTACAAAATAATTACAGAAGAAGAATAGAAGTAGAAATGATAAAAGCCTGAAGTTGTAATTGACCAGAGACATAATGGAAAATGTTTAACTTTAATCAGTGAATAGAAACAGTATCAAAACCAAAGAAGAAACTAGGTCTTTTGTCAGTATATAAATTCCTGCATCAGAAGAGGGGGACTGATCAAAAGGTGAAGATCAGAGACCATAGTGTTCCCCAAAGACAATCCTGCTGAGCCCCAAGGCTCTGAGTCCTATAGTAGGGCCTACCTCCAGAAGAGAAGTTCCGAGTTAGCTTGGTGTTAATAATCAAGGAGAGTGTTTGGGCATTCTGCTTCTAGGTAAGGCTTGAATCATTTCTTTACACAATTTCAATTTTTCCCAGGTGAGAAATTTGAGATATTTGGAGAACTGGCAATATCCCAGTAATTTTCCATTTAAATCATATTCACAAAACGTATCTGACACAACTCATTTGTCCTGAGACTCCATTTTCTCTTTAATTAAGATTTTTAAGTGGATCATTTTAAAGCAGAGATTGACATGAAAAATGTTATCACAGTCTGTGAATTTGTGGAGAGAAAAAGGAGAAAAGTTATGCTTTGTACATTTATTATGCACTAAATATATAGATTACTGTATTTAACATAAAACTATCTTATGATGTTTACAATACTATTCCCGCTTTGGTTATGTAAAAATATTGGCTTAAAGAGGTAAATAAATTAACTTATCTGCAAATAGCAGGATTCAAACCCAAGATGAACAATTTCCTTTGTTTTGAACTGAGATGTTACAAATTTTATTTGTCTTTGTAAATCTCCATTATAATTTTGCTCTAATTAAATTGCATAAACTATATTTGGTAGACACAAGATATTCAACTGAGTGATGATTAATAGTAAAGAATAGTAATGAAGTTCAATCCAGGTATTTACATAACTAGCTAGCAGATTATATTTTATTTTCTCTATTCAAAGGTTTTCATCCATGGAAACAGAATATTTCAAATTCTAAGGAAGTTCTAAGAGAATGATGGCTTGATACCTAGTGCAGGCCATATTAAGAGTTATCATTTATGATTTATATAAGTCCAGTTGAATGTTTTCTGGATCACCAGGAAATATATATATATATATATATATATATATATATATATATATATATTTCTACATTATAGTACCTCAAACATGATTAAAAAAAAAAAAACACTGCTTTTATTTTTTAAAGTATTTGGCTAACATCAAAGCAAATGACAGACCCATCACAAATCTCATATCCTAAAAACAATGGGAACCAGCAGTTAGCGTAATGGCTATGTCGCTGGACTCCCACGTAGTCGACCGCGGTTCGCTTCCCGGACCCAGTGGCTTAAAACTCACACCGGGCGTGTGTGCGTGCATGCCCAAGATCCCGAGAGGAGAATGGAGGAGAAGGGATTGCGGCGTGACCATCCCCCCTGGGGGGTGATTTCTCGCTTTCTGTCTCTATGTCTCTCTCTGTCTGTCTGGCGAGTGCACGCGCCCTATAGGGAAAACCTCTCAAAAAAAAAAAAAAAAAAAAATAATAATAATAATAATAATATATTATTTAAGAAACTGCCAGGCCCAGCTGCAGTGGAGCACATTGTTAAGACACTGAAGTGACAGGCTGGGACCACATGGGAGCCTGAATTTCATTCCCAGTCCAGCATAAAGGCTAGGCACACTGGCATGAGTTTGTAATCCCAGAGACTCAGGGAGGTGAGGCAGGAGGATTCCAGCTCGACGTTGGCGTGGGCAACATAGCAAGATCCTGTCTATAAAAGAGCCAGGTGTAGTGTTGCATGACAACAGTTTCAACTGTGAGGCTGAGGCAGGAGGATCAAGTCACAGTAAGACCTTGTCTAAAATTAAAAATAAGGAAAATAAAAAATGAAACTCTACCGTGTAATCATGGGCCAGCCAAACTGAAATATGTGAGGATATAAAACAGCTGCATTTTTAAAACACACTGTTCCATTGTTTGTATTATTCAGAGTGCTGCGTTTTCCACTAGTTTGGAGTTTGAGCTTCTCAGGGCCACAGTGACTGGATGAGGCCCATGTAGACTTCTCTGAGATCAGGACAAGGATGTGGAAGCAGTCTTGCTGCACGGGAGGCCAAATTCACTCCCAAAAGGCACCAGGCATTTTCCCCAAGGGCAGCATTTGGCCTGGCTGGCTGCGGTGCTTGTTTTCAGTCATCAAGATACAATATTTAGTTCCTCAACTGTCATGAACCTCTTGTGCCTTTGGGAGAGAATTACAGTCTGCCTTCCAAGCGCCCGACCCCGGCTGCAGTCACAAAGCTGTTAGTGTTGATCATATGGCAAGTAACTAACCCATCCTGTTAAAAGCCTTATAGGAGTCTATTCCAAAGATAGAGCCAAAAAGAGATGAGCAGCGAGCACTCCCACCTACTTCTTCCTCTTGCCACTCACCACTCTCCTGCGGGTGTGGGAGGCAGCCCTCAGTCACTTAAGACTGTCTTGATGAGGGAGATACTCATGGTGTTTGACTTTATTACAGCTGAGCCAAATCAAATGCACGGGCACTGCTTCCTTAGATGTCTATATTTCACTTAAACTGGGATAAAGCAAAGAAACTGGAATATTGTCTCATCATGCATTCTAAATCAGCCAGGGTAGAAAATAATGGGGAGTTAATCAGATCACTGAAACTCTAATTCACTTGGTATTGATCGGGCAGATTCCTAATGGGATGGCAGACCAATTTCAAATTACAGTAAGCTGACTTGTCCTGGAATACCAATGACCAGGCTGGAGGATGAGCCAAGAGGCCCGTGAGCTCTGCTCTCCCGACTTACTGCCTAGCTGGCAGGCAGGAATGCATAATCTAATGCGGCATTTAGCTAATTAATAGGGGATTGATGAAAGGTTCGGTTTTGAAAGCAGCCATCTCGCTTGAATAAACGTGGGACCAGAGCCCCATGGGGATGACTAGTCTAGCCCTTGGAAGGTAGGTATACAATGAAAGCTAATGGAAAGTAATGCAATTAACTCAGGCTTTTAATTATATTAATCAGTGACTTCATAGGAGCCCACTGCACACAGAATTCACTGCTTAACTCTCTGCCAATACCATGTTTCTGAGTCATGTCTGAGCCAAACTAAAACAGCACCTTGAAGAAACAAGTGCAAGAACATTTATATTATGTAGCTTTCCCCAGACTGGAAGTTTTCCTAGTAGGGGAGAATAGAGAGAAGGGGAAAAAAAGAAGAGAAAGGTGAGGAGGCAATAGGCAATAATGAGCATTTCCAAAAAGAGAACTGGGCAAAAAGTTGTTTTGGTAAGACTGATTGTTGCTTTATACTTTCTTCTACTTTCCATGATTTGGATTGGGTGCGTGAACAAATGGCCCATATATTTTTAAATGTACAACTCGAATGTGCATTTTACATGTAAGATTTTAATTTACAAATGCACGGGCCTTATAATAATGTCACATCTATGTGCTATCACCTCAAGAAACTCTAACATATCTATATAATTTAGCAGTATTTTAATAGCTGAAAATAATAGCAACTGCCTAAATAATCATTAGTAAGGGAATAAATTAGAATCTATAAGATTGACTACTGTGGGAACCAGCAGATGGAGTAATGGCTATGTCGCTGGACTCCCATGTAGTTGACCGCGGTTCAAGTCCAGGACCCAGTAGCTTAAACTCACGCCAAGCACGTGTGTGTGCATGCCCAAGATCTCGAGAGGAGAAGGGACTGTGGCGTGGCCATCCCCCTGGGGGGTGATTTCTCACTTTCTGTCTCTCTGTTTCTCTCTGTCTTGTTGGTGAGCGCATGCACCCTATAATAAAAACCTCTCAAAACAAAAAAAATAAAATAAAAAGATTGACTACTATGTAGGTGAAGTAACTGAATTAGGTTTACATGAAACAACATGGATAATATTGAAAATAATGGTTTTTGTGTGTTTTTTTGTTTTCTTCTTTTTTTTTTTTCTTAAGAGAGAGAAGTTTTGGGTATAGGATGTATGTGCTTGCTGGAAAGAAAGAGAGACAAAAAATGAGAAATCAACCTCAGAAGGAGGTAGCCCTGCGGCAATCCCTTCTCCTCCAGTCTCCTCCCACACTGTCTCTGGTATCCATGGTTGCTTTCTATGTCTTTTCCCCCCCACATTTTATTGATTCACTAAAGATCTTAATTAATCTAAATATTTTCAATAGCAAGCACAGCTGATATATACATATCCATAAACACAAGTCTGACTTTAGGCATAAACCTCACTGAGTAGAATGAACATACTATAAAATAGCACCTAGCTGGAGCTATAAAGCCACAGGCTTTCTAAGCAGTGTTGAGCATCTCATCTCCAATGAAAAGGGATTCAGTGGGGAGAAAATAGTTTCTCTCCCCTCTCCTTTTTTAACCTCTCTTTGTAAAACAAAAGCAGCATGCTTACAGTCACATAGTGGTGTTTTTTTCTTTTCTTTCTTTCTTTCTTTCTTTTTTTTTTTTTTTTTTTTTTTTGCAATAACATGGACCTACAAAACTGTCATCTCACTTATTAAAAAAGTATTTTTCTCCACTTGACTGCCTCTGACTTCATCCTTTTCCATTCTTCTCTTTCAGGAAAAACTCACTACATACTTCTTCATGTCCCTCTGACCAATATATTCTTTTACTGGGCTTACTATTAGCTGCTACTGCTAGTGATTTGCTGAACATATTAAGGTGTGTGAATCTTAAATATAGGGACTTAGTTATATTCAAAAAAACAGTGCCCCTTTCAAAGCTAAGTCTTTCCAAGCATTTATATGTTTACTAATAGTAAATATTTTCTAGCGTGAGTTTTAAGTACTCCTGAAGAGATTTCACTAGCTGGCAGTTACAGCTGCCAAAGATAAGGAGGTAATATCATCAGGCCAATAATTCATTTATTTAGTAAAAAACCAAACTCTATCCATTTTTTAAAAATAAATTATTTATTTATTTTATTTTATTTGTTATTATTACTTTTAATTTGACCAGAGAGAAGAGAGAGAGAGAGAAAGGGGAAGTGATAAAGCAAGCCACCAGGGCTGGGACTTGAACCACAATCAACCATGTGGGAGTCCAGCACCTTAACTCACAGTTACATATTTTAATCTGGAGATTAAATTTGTGAATTCAAGTGAATTCTGCCCCTGATGAAGGCATTAGTAGACAATCTCACAACATTTCACAACACCCAAATAGTTAAGAATGCAACTGGAATGTCTATTCAGGTTATTATTGCTCAGTCTCTCTTCTTGAATATGTATTGCCAAGAAGGTCATCACTCTAATGTCTCTTTTGTCAACAGAACGTCTGAGAAGTGTGGTTTTCAAAATCTAGATTCCCCAGTGAGGCAACCTTTCAATGGACCTTTAAATGGCATTAAACTCTGAGTATTTTGAAATCAAGGCAGCATATTGTATTAGTCACTACAGTTTATGTTATACTGTGGTAACAAATACACCCCCAAATCTCAATGACTTAGCACAACAAAGCTTTAGTTTTTGTTCATTCAGTTTGGTTAGAAGTCCTAGCTTGAGCAATCACACAGTATTCCTGGCTGAGAGGGGCACCATCATCTGGTGACACCACCATCTTAACATTTCTTGGGCAAGAAATTAGAGAGCTTGAGTGCCATGAAAGGACTTTTCCCTGTACACATACCAATTCCACTATCCATTATACTGAACCAGTTACAAGGTCCTAGTTAACTATAAAGTGGCTCAGAAGAGTAGCCCTCTGTGAGGACTAATAATTCCCTATCAGTGCATGATCTCAGTTTTACCTAAACAATATTTCACAAGGAAAATGCTCATCTAATTCTAAATTTTAAAACCACCCTTTTGGTTAACATATTTTTTAAAGATTCAAGTTTCTAAAATCTTTTTAGCCATTCTAAATATTCTAAATTCAGAATTTTAATGTGGATGTTTTGAGTTTTTATATGAACTGTTTAATATACTGTTTAACAAATAATAAAATCATGTAATTATAATTTTAGTAATTTTATATAATCATGTAATTGGCACTACAATTAAGGCATAGACCTTAAATATTTCCTGGGAACCTTTGCAGTCAATCTCAAGGCCTAACCATCTCTCACTCCAAGTAATCATTAATCAAGGTAGTTTTGAAGGTTTTAAATTTTATTTGTAGAATTTATTTTATTATTCAAAAGAAAAAGTTAGAAGTCTTTTGTTACCTTTTGTAATTCAGATAGGTCATTTGATAAATAATGCTATTCATCATTCACCATATTTCTATCATGACATTCAAAAACTATTCCTGGTATTCAAGTAGTAAGATATGTATAGCCCAACATACTTCTCAAAGGTAATATCCTGGTGATTGATTTATTTAGAATATGTCCATGGCTTCAGCTATGCCACATTCACGCCACAGTGTCAAACAGGAATGGTCCTTTCTCTTCGTGTCTAAAACAGTATCAAAATTGAGCTGAGAGAGGGCAATTGTTAGGCGATCTTCCAAACTTTGCTTTGGGATTTTCAGAAAAACTACTCTGTATATTGATGGTAATATTGATAGATAGGAACATGTCAACATGTGTGAGCATGTATGTTGGAGAGTCACTACAGGGAACTGCTACAAGTATTCATTGCACTGATGAAAATCCCCTTCCCCCCTCCTCATCACAGAGCTGTGACAAGGGATCACAGTAAATCCAAGCTGGGGAAATGAGCTGTGTCAGCCCTCCATCAATGGGTACTGCGACAGGAGGCTGTCAAAGCCCCAGGGACCAGGTAAGTTACCCATCCCTTTCAAACCCAATTGCAATTTGCCCTTCCCATCTTGTGGGGAGAGGGAAGGATTGTCAGGAAGGCACTCACCGCAGTGTTCTGGGTATGCACAGTAGTGCCTGAGGACTCTGCACGAGACACCATCTTGGTGGTCGACAGAGAGAGTGTGGAACAGACCAACGGCAAAGGGCAAGGGTAGCATAATGCCATTCTTCTCTTCCTTGGTAGAAAAAGAAGGCAACTGTCTGTGTTCCTGGAGAATCCAATGATGGGGCAGAGTGCTGATGGTCTAGGAAGGAAGTAAGGCATGTGAAGCACATGTCCCCACACTTCAACTGAAGATCCATGTGGAAAATTTGCTAACACTTACGGCATTGTTTTCCAGAAATCTTCAGGGAAATCAGACCTTTCTGCCAGCAGCATTGCCAGTATCCACAACATTCTAGACTGCTTGTGGTATTCATGGCTTCACAATGACTCCACAAACATTTAGAGAGCACTGGCTCTGTGCAAATGTTTTTGTTTGCTATATTACAATAACAGGTCTGGTTAAAGTCAAAAGTCCATATATGTTGAGGTTTCTCTTGCTGGTAGATAATATTGTGGCAACACAGGGCATCACATGCAAGAGACTGAGCAGAGCCAGAGCACATGCTTCTGTGTCAGTGTGTCTTTGTCTCATTTTCTCCTTAGGAACCAGGAGATTCAGTCATTGGGGCCTATCCTGATAACGTTAATCTTAATCATCTTCCAAAGACTCCACCTCTTAATCTCATAATATGATTGTTTCCACACTCTTAACACTACTATAATGGCCAACCAAATCTTAACACAGGAATTTTGGGGGGACACATTCAAACCCATAGCAGTAAGGCAAAATAGCATGGTTGAAGAAGAGAGCCACAGTCTGCAGCTGGTCTCCAGACAATACTCTGATAAGTGCTTTACACCCTTTTTCAAGAGTGCCCCTCTTACAGCAACATCCTGTCCTCCCAGACCTTTCCCCTACCCTCACCTTTCCTAAGAAGCTCCACCGAAGGTCCTGATAGTGATGTGTTCTAGACCACACAGTCTGAAAGAGCTTTCTGCCATCGTGGAAATATTCTATTTCTGGATCATCCAGTAAAGTAAGTCATTAGCCACGTGTGGCTATCATTTGAAGTATAGCTAGTGAGACTGAAGAGCTGTTTTTTAAATGTTATTTAATTTTAATTCATTTGAAGTCAAATAGGTATTGGACATAGTGTTCTGGATATTTTCTATTTTCCTATCCTTGCCTCCCAATACTTACCTTGTCTAGGTTCTTCTAAGAAGCAAGAAATTAATACATTTGCCTGATGTGTTAAGGAGTTTCAATGAAGGACCATAGTACCTTCTAGGTATTATACTGGTAGTATAAGTTATACTGGTATTACAATTAGTACAAAAATGCATAGTACCTTCTAAGTATTGTACTGGTGTTATTACCACACACACACACACACCCCACTCCCAGATTTAGGCCTTTCTCAGAACCTTAGATTATAAACTTGTTTGGAAATAGGGCCATTGAAGGTATAATTACTTACAATGAGGTTAAACTAAAATAGAGCAATTCTTTAATTCAATGTAACTGGTATTCTTATAAGACGATGAGAAAGCAAATGGGGACATGAAGGAGAATGTCATGTGACAACAGAAGCTGAGATTGGAATAGCATCTAAAAGCCAAGGAATACTAATAATTGTTGGCAACACTCGAAGCCAAGAGACAGGCATAGAACATGTTTTCTACTAGAGCCTTCAGAAGGAGCATGGCTCTGCTAACATCTTGATTTCAAATTTCTAGCCTCCAGAACTATGAGAGAGTAAAGTTTCTGTTGTTCTAAGACATTCAGTTTGTGATGGTTTGTTAAGGCAGCCTAGGTATCTAATGTGGTTACTGCCCAAACTAAGTCTGGCTACTTCTCGTGGTCAATGAAATGAGAGGCTAGAGAAGGTGTTTATCTTGTAACCAGCTACAGGGAGACAGTCAGCAAGCACCACTGGAAAGCTCAGCATGTTTGCAGTATCTATAGGAAAAGATACAAGCAGGTGCAAATCATTCCTCACTACAATCAATCAGAGCCAATCATATTCCCCTGACTAATTATCCTGATTCCTTCGAATACTCATTCCTGGTTTTCTCATCTGATCATTCCTCATATAGATCTCCTTATGATTCAGAATTTGGTCTGATTTATCTTTAAAGGTCTTTCTTAATTTCAAAATGGCTGCCATCCTGCTAAACCTTAAACTGGCCTGCTTCAATATAGGTGTTACATTATGTCAATGACACTTATGTTATTATGTTAAAGATTATATGATCTTGAATTTGTTCCCCAAAGTATTAATGTTAAAAAAAAAATGTACTGTGCCTATGGTAGAGAAAATAGCAATAAAGACATTTAAGAACAGTGGTCCAGCTATGGTGACATCGCAGTGGTGCACCACTCTACAATACTAGAGCCACAGGGTTCAGACCCCAGGTCGACCTGAAACATGCTGGGCCCATGCTCACACCCATGTACCTGGTTGACTGGGGCTGGGGAGGGGATCACTATGTTACAAGACTCTGTCTAAGGAAACACTCTTTTTCCTTTTCTCTCTCTTTCATGAAAAAAAAAAATTAAAAACTAAAAAAGAAGAAAGAATTGTAAAGGACAGGTGATGTCTTAATAAAGTGAGAGCTTCCCATTTCTTCCCACCCAGATCTTTGTCCTAACTGAACTTCACCTCAGAAGCCTGTGTTGCACAGCCTCAGACTTCATCCTGAATCAAAGATGTGACTTAAGTCTCAGTGGAAGCCTGGCTTCTGTCTGCAGCCCATTACTGACCTAAAGCTGTTATGATCACATTAAGAAAATAAAACATTATTCATCCAGAGAAAATGCATGACAAGTAGTGATGTCTTATTCTTAAAGTGTAACATTCCTAGAACAGCTTTCCTAAAACTCATGGAAATACCTCCACACATGTGTCTGAAGATATTACGTGTCCATATACAGACATGAATGTGGGTATAAATGTGGATATGTGTGAGTGTATATTGTGTAGATACTTCATGGAAATGAAATCTGTTTAATCTGCATGACTGAGAGTTCTTTCAGAGAAGCTGGAATCTCATCAATGACTCCCCATAGAATCAGTCATAGACTTGCCTGTCAAAAAGGCAGCTGGTAGGAAGTTAAATGTATATTGAAGTCAACCTTAAGGACACACCCAAGATAATCTAGGCTCAACCTGAAGGAGAGTCAAAGACCTGAAGAACCATGGCTCTGCCTACCTGTTGAAGAAACCTAAAAGTTAGAGCAAAATCATATCTGGATACCCCAGTGTACTTTTTCATGAGCTTTGGAATGTTTCAGTAAAAGGTTTCATTTCTAGGGGCTGGCAGGTGGCATAGTGGTTAAGATGCTGGACTCTCATGTAGTTGGCCACAGTTCAGGTCCTGAACCCAGTGGCTTGAATCTCATGCTGGGTACATGAGCATGTGTACCCCAAAACTCAAGAGGAGAATGGAAGAGAAGGGATTGTGGTGTGGCCAACCCCACTGGGGGTGGGGGGTGATTTCTTCCTTTCTGTCTCTGTTTCTCTCTGTCTCTCTAGTGAGCACATGTGCCCTTTAGCAAAAATCTCTCAAAATAATAACTAAAATAAAGTTTTGTTTCTGTCCTAGTTCATTTTCTGCTGCTTTAATAGAATACGATAGACTGGGTAATTTATAGGGAAAAGAGAATCATCTTACTATTCTGGAGGCTGGGAAGCCCAAGATCAATGGGCCACATCTGGTGAGAGCCTTCTTGCTCTGTCACTACACAGCAACAGGCATCATATGGTGAGAGAGCATATGAGATCCAGAATTGATCCTTCCATAGAAACTCGCTCCTGTGGAAATTAACCCTCCCATGAGAGCTACATTAATCCATTCACAAGGGGATCTCTCATGGCCTGATCACCCCTCAAAGTCTTTGCCTCTTAATGTTATCACAATGGCAATCAAATTTCCAGTGAGATTGGAAGAAACATTCAAACCATAGCAGTTGCCATAATATTTAGTCAGATATATCTATTTTACAGTTCTTAAGCATGCTTGAAATGTGAAATGTTGTATGGACACAGTCTTCATCTCAGAGAGATCACAGGAGTTGCTGTCTGCCTGTTCAGATTTACTGGAGCAAACAGACCCAATGACGTTTCCTTCCACAGGGATTTCCCAGAACCCTGACAGGTCAACAAAACCCCTGGAGACTACCTGGGGCAGGAGGGGGGCACATGTAGTAAAAAATAAATAAATAAATAAAAATTGCTTTTATTTATATATTATTTATAAATATTCACCTGAGAGAGGCAGTGGCAGAGTAAGAGCCTGAGACTTTTCCTATGGCAGGAAAGACCTTATTAGACCATAATTGATGGGTTCCAAGAAAGGCTGTAGAGAATGCCACTACATCTCTGAGGGTTTCATGGCATTCCCATAAATTCCGCTAAGGACATTGATCCCAGCCCTGGAGAAAACCTTTGTGGGGTTGTATTATTAGGCTCCAATAGATTCCTATGGTATTCCATAAACCTATTTATCAGCAGTACATTTTTACTGATGAATGTTGGAACTAATTCAGAGCTTGTGCCACTTGAGCATATGCCCTCTGTGGTGCAGACTGAGAAAAAGACAGACAAACTTGACAGGTTGTTCACATCTCCCGGTAGACAAGCAGCAGAGCATTCAGCCTCCTAGAAGAGCAGTGATGAGCTCAGCTGCAGCGCACTTCCCTTCTGATAACTACCGGCTGCTCTACCAACATGCAAGGGCTTTATTACTTAGCTGCTTTGGGGGAGTTTCAATGAGGGGGTCGGGTTCAGAATCCAGTCACTCTGTTCTCATCAGAGTCCTATTGCTGATCTAACTCTGACATGAAAAGAGGTTTTCAAGAGAACAATTTACTGTAGATCAAGGAAGAAAAGCTACAATGATAGAAGAGTTTGGGTGCAAGGATGTGATGGGGAAAAAGTGAGAAAACAGAATACAGGGCAGAAAATTTTATTTCTTAGAATACCTTGATTTTTATTCAGACTACATTGTCTATTGATTCGATATAAAGTCAGAACAACTTTTACTGCATGTGACTAAGATATATAAGGCTCTTTATTTTTAATTTGCTACAGGGCACATGCACTTGCTAGACAGAGACAGAGACAGAGGGAAAGTGAGAAAGAATCCCCCATGTGGCATGGTTACCTTGCAATCTCTGCTCCTCCATCTCTTTTCTGTCAGGATTTAGAGCACATTTGCATATGTATCTGGGTCCAGGATTCAAACCACATGGTCAGCCGTGTGAGATCTAGCTGTCTGAACCACCAGGCCACGGGCTGGCCCAATAGTTTTTCTTTACTTTCTGAGGTATCAGTCGCAAATTGGGCACTTGGTCTATGAAGTTCTATTTTGCATCAATACATCCTTCTCTCTCAAATCCCCATGAGGGGACTATATTTTAAAAAGTCGATAAATTCAGAAATTCTCCATTTTCATTACTTAGATTTGTTCGTGTACCACCCTTCTCCACAACCTTTAACATCTCTCATTAGAGATCTAAGTCAATTGTTAGAAAAGTAATAGTGTATTTTTCTATGCAAAAAATGTGTCATGACTTTCCCAACAACCCACTATTTTAGAAATTAGAATGGGGTATGGTGTGTACTTAATATATTACCATGTATGTGTGTTTTGTTTAAAATTTTAAAACTTTACATTTTGCCACCTCTCAAGTGTTTCCTCCCCTTGCACCTCACACTTAAATACAATGTGTATTAAAGTGTATTTGTTTACCAAAAAAGAATGACTTTTTTTGAATAAAATTGTATAGATGGTGTCATGTATAACAACAGAAGAAAAAAAAATTCAATAGTTTCTATTTTCTGGGGAAAACACCAGTAATCATTTACTTTTATCTTTAAAGAATTTGATTGTTTTGAACTGGAATTTGACATTGAGAATGTTTTAATATATCACATAATGTTCTATTACATTTAGTTTAGCTTGACACTTCACAAAGGAATAGAGTATCCAAGATCTCCTTAATAAATACCTCATTTATTAAGATGAATGGAGAGGCATACAGGGCTTTGCAGTTTCTTATTGTGCATTTGTGACTAAACCAAATCTGAAGACGGAATAATCATGCCAAGCATTGCAACTTAAAAGTGTGGGGAATAAAACATTAATAGTTGACCATACAAAAAGCCAGGGAATGGTATACATAATGGTTAAGATCAAGAATTTCAACTCCAGAGATACCTGGATTGAAGCCACTGTTCTGCCACCTAGTGGCTGTGCAAACTAGTGTCTCAGTTTTTCACTCTATACAATGGGGAAAATCGTACTTTCCACAAGTTGTTAACATGAGTGAGAATCAAATAAGATAACCCATTTAATATGCTTATCACAGTGCATAACACATAGAAAATACTATTTGGTAGTATTGATTCCTAACTACATTCATGATAAAAACTAAAAAAAGACACACAAAGAGTATACCTAGGTTTGCAAATTAAACTTCAAGAGCTGGTGGGTGATGAAACTAATCGGCAGCTTGCTCAGAATTAGCAGAAGCTACAGAAGTGAGGAATGACCAACTCCAGAGAAGTATGTGCAAACTGGATGAGTAGGAGGGTCATAGCTAAACTGAGAGTCTGTGAAACACCAATGCATGTTCCAAACTTTTATTCCTCAAACCCCTTTGATTTCAATGGGCAAGTAAACATTTTAAAAATTTAGTGACAGTGTGCATGGCCAATGCCAAATAAAGCATGTCAATGTTTCTTAACCAATCCTTTCCTGAAACTTAACAGCAGTGACATGGCTTCCCTGCCCCTCCGCCAAAGGTATATTAACTTTTGGGGATGTTGAAAAACAAGAAGTTGGACAAAAAATATCTTACCTAAAAATGTTGGCTGATGTTCAAATAAGAGTCACTTTGATAAAAGTACAAGTGCAAACCTTTTTTTGAAGTTTATTTATTAATCCTATGACTAAGAGAGACAGAAAAGAGTCAGGAGGAGAGAGAGAGTACCCACTACAGCTCCTAATGCCAGATCATGGACAAATGTATGCCCAGCATACTCGGGAAGGTCTCTGGACTTGAACCAGGAACTTCCCATGTGGAACTGCCATACAGAGCATTGTGTTTTATTACTGTGCCACCATTTGGTTCCAGTTATCTTCTTTTTTTAAAAAAATTTTTAAGAAATTTTTGCCATAGGACATGTGTTTGCCCAAGAGAGAGAGACAGAGACAATGAGAAAGTGAAAAATCAGCCCCCTGGGAGGATGGCCATTCCACAACGCTTTCTCCTCCATTTTCCTCCCAGGATCTTGGGTATACATGCACATGTGCCTGTCATTATTTTTCAAATCCACTGGGTCCAGGACTCAAACTGTGGTAGGCCATGTGGGAAACAGTGACATAGCCACCATGCCATCTGCTGTCCCCCACTCCAGTCATCATTTTTAAAGCAAACTCAAAGCAACCTTAAAGTTATAACCTAGCCAAAAAATTGTTCATGCAAAAATTACCAAGTACCGCCTAAGGCCAGCCCAGTGAACATTTTTAATCCTGATTCTTCCAGACCTTTCTATGGCACTAACTATACACTATTTCAATGACACTATTACGCACTCCAATTCTCAATCTTCAGGAATCCGCATGTCCTTATCAGAGCTCTTATTTCTCCAGATTTTGTTCCAGGGAAATCTTTTTTTTTTTTTGAGAGTTTTTTTTTTTTTTTTTTTTTTTTTTTTTTTTTTTTTTTTTTTAAACTAAGGGCACGTACGCTTGCCAGAAAGACAGAGGGAGGCAGAGAGACAGAAAGCGAGAAATCACCACCCAGGGGGGATGGCCACAATCCTTCTCCTCCATTCTCCGCTTGGGATCTTGGGCATGCACGCACATGTGCCCCACGTGAGTTTAAGCCACCGGGTCCGGGACTCGAACCGCAGTTGACTACATGGGAGTTCAGCAACATAGCCATTACACTAACTGCTGGTCCCTCAGAGAAATCTAAACCAGTCTAATACCTTTGATTTTTATCTACATGCTAACGAGTCCCAAATATATAATTATTTTTCCTGAACTCTACATACATATTCCTAATATTCTTTGGATGGCTTTATCTAGGACCCTGACATCATGTGAGAGAAGTATTCTCCTCTTATTGTCCATAATAAGTTTATTGTTCAATGTATTATCATGGAATTATCATAGTCTGAAGAAAAAAATCAATAACCTTCTAATAGCCAGCCACAAGTGAAACAAGTCTCTCAGACAAGAAATTAGAACTCCATAGAAAAAGCCTATTTGTTTTCTTTTTTTTTACCCCCAATCTCTGCAGTAAGAAAAAGGAAAGAAAGAAAAGAAAGCACAAGCAAAAGAAAAAATACGATATTAGCAAGAGCCAGTTCTTGGGTGGTAAAAATTACTACATGGCCCAGCAGGTAAAAATACATTAGAAGCTAGAAAAGGAGATGCCAGGAAAAATTTACGTGAAGTTCCACCTACTTCCCACAATTAGAAATAATTGTCTTACGTGACAAAGATATACTGAAGCAAAATCTGAGACGAGATCAAGTCAGCTGTGATAGGATCAAAACCCCTCCTTTTTTATATTGACATCTTATTTCTTCATTTTCTGAATTTAGTATTTAGTGATACTAATTTGGGAAACCTGGACTATTTCATTTTAGTTTGAGTTAACCAAGAAGAAGGATTTGTTCATGCTTGGAGAGTGGGTTAGTAAGGGCCCTCTGCCTAGAAGCAGCGGAAAGGTTCAACACTGTTCTGTGGCTTCCCCGAACTTTTTTTCCCATTTGCAAAACTGCAGTGTAAATACTTGATCTACCTACTTCTCAGGATTTGTCCTATGCAAGTTGGACTTCAATCTGCACTCTTTTATGCATGTCACCCCAGTGTTTTCAAAAACAATCTAGTTCAAGTACACGAGGGGTTTTTCAAGGTTCTCAGTGTATTAGACATCCCCTGTCCACATTCTTCTACCATCATGTAACATTAGACCATCTTTATTTTCATTCTCTTTGCATAGAAACCCTTCTGGGTTTCTATCCAACTATCATAAACATATGTAACAGCAAAATACATTTTATATATATATATATATATACGTATATATATATGTATATGTATATATGTATATGTATGTATATATGTATATATATACATATATATATATATATATATATGTTCTTGTTGACATGGTCTTGATAAATTAGTGTTGATTAGCTCTCTATCTGCCTTTTTAAATGTCAAAATACTAAATTACACAGTATATAAAGACAGGGTCCATTTTACCTTTCCTGTATCACCAGCTATCCTCTTATGTACTCCAAGCAAGTTAGAAACTTTATAATCATATTTGTTCCATATTTGTGCCTCCATCTATCACATGGAACAAGGCATATCCTAATTCTCTAATACATTGCCAAGAGAGTTATCCAGGATGAATGGGAATCACTCCTTGGACTACAGGGATGGGGAGATAGTCAATACATCTAAATACTACAGAGCATTGTCTTGTTGCTGCCATCGTGACTACATTAGCTTGTGGATCTGTGCTCAGAACGTCATGTAGAACATACAAAGAAAGAAAGGCAACTCTCTTCCATGAGCAAATGATATAATTTGATATATTAAAAGAGAATTCAGCAAGTTAAATTTCTCTCTCTCTCTTCAGAACCTTTTAAAACCTACACTGTGTCTAGAGTACTCAGACACATACACAGACAGTATTGATTTCCAGAATTTCTCCATGGAATGCCAAAAATAATAAACAAAAAATAAATCAAAAGCAACAGGCTCCTTCCATTATGTATTAAATATCCTCCCCATGAAGTTAGGACAAATAGAGATGTGTATAGAGAGCAATGGAAACATAAATCTAATGTCGTGGTAATCGATTTCTGCCTTGTTCCTTTATTTCTAGTAAATAATGATCTTTAGATCTTTCATGGTGGCACTATACTAGAAGTCAGCTCTAGGAACCCTGGAAGTGTTTTATGTTTGATAAACCCAATGATGCTGCTTCCTCTCCAAAATCATTACACTCATTCATTTGCTGCTGTGGAGTGGGAACAATGTTTAGCAGTATCAGAAGAAATTTGCAGAGAGCATTTGCTTTAAGAGCACTCTGCCTAGTCATGAATGGTCAATTAAAAATGTGATACTTTTCAGTGTCAAACCAAAAAAAATTTCTGTAGAGAATGTCCCTGCATATTACCATTAAGTTTCTAAAAATGAAAATAAAACTTTAATATTGACTACTAGAAAAACAATGAAAAATCTTAAATACCATGTATACCTGGTTAGACCAAAGGCTCAGACCAAGTTGAAAATTCTCAGCTAATAAAATAAAAAGAGAGATCATTTCATCTGCTTAGATATGTAAATTCCATAAGTGAAAACAATTACTGCAATTTTATACAAACCTCTATGTTCCTTCCTATTGCTCATTTCTCAGCAAAATTAAAATGATGCATGATCGAGTCAGATCATTAGATTTTAGAGCACACAGGAAGATGTCAATATATTTATGAGATAAACAATTGAGGCTGAATACTGAATCTGGCAGTTAATTATCCATATGCCTTGAAAAAAGTCATATAACCTTCCTATATAATGAGGCAGCACGGAAGTATAGATAGAAAGTAATAGATAACTGTCAAGCATCTATTTAAATCATGTAGTTTGTGTATCTTAGTTTGTATATTTTGGCTTTCTGGAACCTGGAGAAAAGAATTCCAAGAGGGAAAAAAGGGAGAGAAATGTGGAACAAAAATTAAAAGTTGATTCAGACTAAGAAAAATAAGTCCTGCAACTTGAGTGTTCTTTTTCCTCCTCTGTTTATTATCACTATTTATTATTATTTGGTTTTGTTCCTGTCCTTATTTCCAAAGGCAGAAATCTCCTGATATTAACATAAACGCCTTTAGTGTCATGGTCACCAAACCCCCATACATTTTAATAAATCCAGTAACTTCACTGAATTGCTCTAAGGAAGACTTACACTTTGTTTTAGTCCTCACTTCAGGATATATGCTTTTTATAAAGGGGTTAGATTTCTCTTACACAGAAATGTAGAGACTGAGTTTCTGTGGGACCTTGTAGGTGGATGTCAAAAATAAAATAAATGCTGAATGAATCTTATAGAGAAATCAATTGTGTCAACCACAGATTTTCTGGGTCAGTAGGTTGGCTATAATAGAAGTAGTGACAGATGCCTAGGAGGATGACTCTCATTGTCACCAATCAAGCCAGTCAAAAGCCCAGTGTTTAAAAAAAACTGATACCATACAACCAAAGAGGTGAGAAGAAATTATGTGTTTCATGTGATCAATTAAATTTGTGATGTCATTAATGAAATCCTTCACAGTCTTCCAACAATTCTTCCCCTGCAAAATTACACCATCGCCTGGGTTAACTGAGCCATCTGGTTTACTAAAGCGCATGTCCTCAATTATATGTTAATATAGTTTTTACAGTTCTAAGGAGGGGGACTTTTTTTTCTTTTAATGAAATCTTAATATCTGTGCTCCACCCCAACTTTGACCCAATAGTCATCATGTGAAAGAGGTACCACTAGCAACAATTCAATTTGCTTTTTTCAAGAATTTGCAAATGTAGGCAAAGTCAACTGGGAATGATGCATCCTTTATGCAATTTTTACATTAAGAAGAAGTGAGCTATATTGGATTAGCATCGTGGAAGCAAGAACAGTAAAAACTAAAAATGACATGTTAGCTAATCATTACTTTGACAATAATTGTCACGAACAGAATTTCTTTATAGATTTTGGATGTAGCCTTTGAAGCAAAAGAGATTCAGATGCTGTGTCGGCTTGCGCTAAAAGGATTTTTAAAAATTTAATCTTTAAGAGGAGCTCTAGAGATACAGACTAAAAGAGTTTATAAAGGTCATAAAAAAAATTAACTTATCTTGCTGACTGAAGCTTTTTTAATGCACTCTAAGTTACAAAGGAATCGCATCTGGAGCCTTTAGGCCAATGGTCTACTATATTTTTCTCTCATTAGTAAGGACAGCAAAAATCTGCATTTGGATTTTTACCACTGCAATCATCTCTGATTCATTAGTCTTCATGATTGAATATGAGGGGAGCATGGAGCCAGTAGTGTAGGAATATTTTGTACTTATCTCATTTGCTCACACTGCAGTTCAGGAGGCAGCCAGAATTGTGAGTGGGGAGAGGGCTTAAAGTGGCTAGAGAAGAGTCTGACTAGACTGCCAGGCTTATATCGAAGAAAAATAAAATAAAAGGTCTTTAAGGCAGGGACTAGTACTTAGAAAAAGCAAAATTCACACCTCTCTTGATATATGTAGCATGAAGAACAAAATGGAGGAGGCTTCCACAGACAGCATTGTAATGGGTTAGAGCACTCCCAGGAGAATTAGATCCAAAAAAAACCTCACCTTGTGAAATACTGGCTTTTCCAGTGATCCACTGAGGATAATCAACTGGCCCCACATATGTCACAGGGATTCACAAGGCACAGATTGTGAATTTTATTGTTATATGTGCTCCATATAGACATTGAGTATTACTATCATTATTTGGACTATTATGAACTTAGAAAATAAGAAATTCCATGCAATACTTTTAAGAGTAAAGGTTACTACAAATTATCTAGAAAATAATTTGTAAATTTTTATCAAAGTCCTTTTGAAAGGGAAGATTGCTCTGGCTTGGTAGACTGGTTCCTGGAAATTAAGGGAGTAAGAAAAGTCAACAGAATTATGGTCAAGAGTGCCATCAAAAAGTTGCTCACAAAAATAAAAACATTAGAAACAACTCAAATGTTCATTAAAAGGGGATAGAAAAATCAAGTATGGTTAAATAAAATACTACACAAAACTAGGAACAGAAATGTGAGACAATTGATTTCCATTAACTGACTCAAAAAAAAAGAGGTGCATTTCACCTGGTATTGTTATGAAGTACAATGAGCAAGTTAGGAAATACCGAGGATAGAAGTATCTCAGTTTTTTTTTTTAAAAAAAAAAAAGAAAAAGAGAAATTCTTGAAGGAAACTAAGAATGTGAAAAAAAGTATTAATACAGTTGTCATTGAATAAGGATTCTGGAAGATTTTACTTTCTTCCTTATATTCTTATGTAATGTCTGATATTTATTTATTTATTTATTTATTTTTACAATCAGCCACAAAAATAGAAGTTACTTTCAACTCAAAAAAATAAGCCTAGGGACCACCAGTTAGTGTAATGGCTATGTCACTGAACTCCCATGTAGTTGGCTGCGGTTCGAGTCCCGGACCTGGTGCCTTAAACTCACACCAGATGCATGTACGTGCGTGCCCAAGATCCCAAGAGGAGAATGGACGAGAAGGGATTGTGGTGTGGCCATCCCTCCTTGGGGGTGATTTCTCACTTTCTGTCTCTCTGTCTCTCTTTGTCTTTCTGGCGAGTGCATGCGTCCTATAGCAAAAAAAAAAAAAAAAAAAAAAAAAAAAACTCTCCAAAAAAAAAAATAATAATAGCCTAGATTTAAAATTTCATGTCATCAAGATTGAAATTTGTGATTAGCTAATTAAAAACATGAAGACCATGGTTAGGTCCAGAAGACACATTTGTGAATATAGCTATAACTGAATTTAAATTAACCCATTCAACACAAAGGATTTACTAAAATCAGGGGCCACATTTCATCTTTTCTGTCCTTAGCATCAACACTTCCAGGCACACAGCAGAGGCTTAATAAATATTTTTAAATAAATAGAGGATGTCATTGTATAAACAGAATAACCTTAAGAATCTTCAGAATTTAAAAGGTCTCTGCCACAGTTAAACAAGATTCAATTTCTTTTTTTCAAGAAAGACTTTTCCAATAGGGCCTATGCACTCTCCAGAGAGAGAGAAAGTGAGAAATCACCCTCCAGGAGGGATGTCCATGCTGCAATCCCTTCTCCATTCTCCTCTCAGGATTTTGGGCACACACGCACACACGCCTGACATGAGTTTCAAGGTGCTTGGTACAGGACTCAAACAGCAGTCAGCCAAGTGGGAGTCCAGTGGTGTAACCATTATGTCATCTGCTGATCCCAAGATTCGATTTTTAAAAAATCTATTCACATGCTGGGGGACCAGCAGTTAGTGTAATGGCTATGTCGCTGGACTCCCACGTAGTCGACTGCGGTTCGCATCCCGGACCCGTTGGCTTAAAACTCACGCCAGGTGCATGTGTGTGCATGCCCAAGATCCCAAGAGGAGAATGGAGGAGAAGGGATTGCGGCGTGGCCATCCCCCCTGGGGGGTGATTTCTCACTTTCTGTCTCTCTGTCTCTGTCTGTCTGACGAGCGCACACGCCCTATAGCAAAAACCTCTCCAAAAAAAAAAAAAAAAAAATATATATATATATATACACACACACATATATATATAATATTATATATATATTCACATGCATTACATTTAGGAAGCGAGTATAGTATAATGAACGGGACTGAAGAAACGAAAGTCAGACTAAGTTCAAGGCCCAAATTTTACCACAGATTAGCCTACACATGCTACTTAACCTTTCTCCTATTTTTAAAAACATAAGTAGCAATAACATCAAACTCAGCTACTGAGATTAGCAGTTAAA
The DNA here is from genome assembly GCA_026018925.1 of Tupaia tana. Taxonomy (NCBI): domain Eukaryota; kingdom Metazoa; phylum Chordata; class Mammalia; order Scandentia; family Tupaiidae; genus Tupaia; species Tupaia tana. Next base: position 21,580,078 of record JAKSZU010000017.1, read on the forward strand.
GGGATAATCCATGCAAAGTATTGAACACAGCACCTGAAAAATGGTAGATTTTTGTTGTTTTAGTTGCCAGAGAGCATGTATACCAGAGGTAGGAGAGACACAGAGAGAGAGAGAGAGAGAGAGAGAAGAAACTCCCTAATGGAGATGGACACACCAAATCCCTCCTCTATTTGTCCATTCTGTCAGGATTGGGGACATGCATGCACAAGTGCCTGGCATGTTTTTCAAGCCACCAACGCCAGAAGTGAAACCATGATTGGTCATGTGGGATTAACCTCCTTTACCTAGTCATAGAGCCAGCCTGACATTCTTATTAAGCACTGTGATTAAGGTTCTTACTGCTATTGTTATTCTTGCTGTTATTATTCAATTCATTGCTGAAAAAAAGTAGGCTTCAGTAGAGGGAGAATACAGACTATTCAATGAATATGTCATCCAAACCGGATGTTTGACATTATACTGACACTCTGAGGCTCTCAGGATAAGAAACTGGTTTTAATTGCTGTCACTTGGCTCATTCATAGGACTGACAAGCAAAGAGCTAATAATACCTACCAGGTCTATTTTTTAAGAAAATGCTCATAATAGCTTTTTTTAAAACCCAGCTATACTATGTGTTTAGGGATTTTTCCCTCATGCTCAAGTCTTCTCTTTGCTGGAATCTTGATTGGACTGCCTCCCTTAACCTAAATTATTTTTCAAATTAAAAAACTTCCAATAAACCAACAGAGAGGTCATATGAGGTGCTCCTCTGAAGTCAATTGCATTTTTCTCATTTGTATTCATAACAAGAACCCCAAACAATAGGTAGGCAACAGGAAATAATTTTTATTTTAAATAAATCTGGCATGATTTGCTTAGCAACTTTTTTGGTTAGAGATCTTACTAGGGCTTTTATTCACTTTGGCTAAACCCTGTGATTGAATTAGAGGCTCATGGTATTATTATTTATTACAACTTGTTCCACATAAGGGTCACCCTCTTCTACCCTTTTTAATCATGATGATGACAGTTGAGAATTGACATCGTGCACTATTGTGTACTGTCAAATGCATAACAAATACCTTAATCAAGCTTAAATAGCTCAAGAACCATGACTGTTTATTGCAGGTCAGAGGCGAATTTCTGGAGATGACAAGCAGAGATGTGAGGACATTGATTTCGATATGCCTCACCCCAAATGATATCACCTAATTTGATCAACCGTTCACTGCATTTTATATGATACCATGTCTTTTTAACAGTAGCAATAACCTGGAGCAAATAATCTAGACAAAGACATTAAATAGAATTAATAACCAAATTCTACAAGGTATTTTGGTGGTTTCATGAATTTCAAAGCCAGCAACGTAACAAATTAAATATAGTTTCATTTCCTTAAAAGGCTGAGGCATTTCAAGGAGAAAATATGCCTTTTGTGCATGTGTTTGGTAATAAGTAGATTCTGTAACTGCAGCATCTACTTTTCTTCTTTCTCTGATTTCAAAATGGAGTCTTCATTTCTTCCAGAGCCACTACCTTTAGGGTCCATATGATTTCTCACAAACAAGATGTAACACTCTCTGAAGCTGATACATGTCAACTTTTAGAAAATGGGGTCTTGATGATCACTAAAGTGTCACTTTTGGTTTCCTATTAAAATAGATGTCTTTCAAATTCAAAGAACAGAAATAATTGCACATACCACCTTCCCTGATGATAAGATAAACTACATCTAGGCTCTGTTTGAAAACTAGGTGCTTGAGGGTTCCAGCAGTTAGCGTAATGTCTATGTGGCTGTATTCCCATGTAGTTGACCGCGGTTTGAGTCCCGGACCCGGTGACTTAAACTCATGCCGGGCGCATGTGTGTCCATGCCCAAGATCCTGAGAAGAGAATGGAGGAGAAGGGATTGCAGCGTAACCATCCCCCCTGGGGGGTGATTTCTCACTTTCTGTCTCTCTGTCTCTCTCTGTCTTTCTGAGAAGCACACGCACCCTATGGAAAAAACCTCTCCAAAAAAAAAATAATAATAATAAGGTGTCTTTATGTCTGCTCTAAGCTTGCCAAGGTAGGAGGGCATTTATTTCCACAGCAGGAGGCCTGATGCAACACTCAATCTCTCTGACTTTACATTTATTATGCTAAATGACCGGTGCACAGTTAATCATTTGGCCTGAGAGATGGTGGTGGGGGATGCGCTGGCTTTCTCCATATGGGTATTGACAGGCTGGCTTAGAAATCAGCCTGCTTGGTGTTTCAGTCAATTAGAAAACACCTTATCCATGAAGTGGACGGACTGTACTTTCAAAATAAACTTGGATTGGACTAGATGCTGCTCAACTTCAATACGGATCTTTAAATCATGATCAGCGGGGTCAATGTACCTGAAATTATCCATTTACTCTATTTGGGACGTGCTAAACTCTGACTCTCTGTAATGATTTCTTAAAATATTAGTGAAGTAATCAGAATGATAAATGTCAAGAACTTTTAGGCTGATTTTATAACCAAACTAATCATTTAGAAATATTTCTTCCAACAACCAGTAAGTCACTCAACTTTATCCAAATTATTGTGTATGGAATGGGGAACTCATAACAGCAGGTGTCTGTAAACTGTATTTTGATCTCAGGTAAAATAATATGAAGCAACTACATTACATTCTGTTCAATAAAAAATATATATATTTTTTTAAGACAAAAGAAATAAGGTTTTATTCACTTTATTGTCAACATCGATGGTTTTTTTCTTAGTTAATTCCACCTAAATCTCAGAATCATCTTTCCTCTCTTATTTACCAATCTGTTGCCAAGTCTGTCAATTCCCCCTGTGTAATCCTTGGTTCTTTCATGTCTATTCCCACTGCCACTCTCCTATTTTTTTTTTTTTCTTTTTGGAGAGATTTTTACTATAGGGTACATGCAATCACCAGAAAGACAGACAGAAAGTGAGAAATTACCCCCCATGGGGGATGGCCACACCACAATCCCATCTCCTCCATTCTCTTCTTGGGATCTTGGGCATACATGCACATGTACCCAGCATGAATTTAAGCCACCGAGTCTGCGACTCAAACCGCGGTTGACTACATGGAAGTCCAGCAACATAGCCATTAGGCCAACTGCTGGTCCCTCCACTCTCCTATTTTTAAGCTCTTGTTTCTTCTCACCAGTACTGACCAGTCTCCTTAATATCATTCTTTACTCTTTAGCCTATTGTATATACTATCACCACATTAATCTTCCAAAAGCATAGATTATATGTCATTTTCTTGCACCCAAATCCTTAATGACTCCACATTGCTTTATTTTCAAAATCTAAGTTACTTAGTTCAACATTCAGTGGCCACTTCCCACTCCATATACCTTTCCAATCTCATTTCTGCCTACTTGTCTAGTAGTCTAGTCTCTGACTAGTTCTGTAACAACTCATCATTCATGATCTGTGCATAAGATTTCCATCCTAAGCGCTTGCCCATGCTCTTCCCACCCCTGGATTTCCCTTTGCTGCCCCCAATTTATATGATCAAATCCTTTCTAATTTCTTCTAACTAGAAATAATGAATCCCTCTTCTGTATCTATGTCTTATGATACTTTATCTGATGCAATAATTATGTATACCTCATATTCCTTCTTTTTTAATAAATTCCTTGAAAGTAGAATCCAAGTCCAATTCATTTTTTACATTCCCCAAAGTACCTACCACAGCAACTGGTGTTAGTGTATCTATTTAATCAATAGTCATTGATGTGTTCCATTCACAAATGAGAATGGATCCTAATTTACTATCCTGAAAACATGGTAAATTAATTTTTCAGACAACTACTTTCACCTATTCAGAACATGAAGCATTCCACATTCTAACAGATGTTCATGGACAGCTGGGAGAAATTACCCTGCAGAAACCAAATCATCAGCACAGCTCTCAGGATCACATCTTCACCTGCTTATGCGTTTTGGACAGCTGTACCTTCTTGGAAATGCACTTGGCTTCAGGAGCGAGTTCTGTTTGTAATACCCTTGTCGCATCCAGAATAAACATGACAGGCCTTGGTGTGGAGTAGAATATGTACCAGCCCATCATCATTTATATTCTTACAGGATTTAGGGTGGACTCATTTTGCATTTGTAAAAAAATAAAAATGCTTATCTCAAGGCCTCACTCAATTTCAGATCATGGAGATTTTACTTTTAGAATAAAAGGAGTTCAGAGATCCTATGATGGGAAAAACATGAGTACAGAAAATACGTAACTCGGCATGTGCTGGAGGCCAGAAACAAGACCAAATGACGCATATTTAGGCTTGCTTTTCCTGAATTGGATGCACATTTTGCATCCAAATGTGCATTAACTTGGCTAGTGAGTCATTTTTAAACCTGTCTGCTCTGAAATTCTTCTTAGCGTTCTCTTGGGACTCTGGCCAAATATAGAACATCAGTGAGTATCCATGTTACCTAATCTTCCGTGGTGCATTTTATTCCGTGCCCTTTCTTTTGTTTCTTTCCACTCGATTACTCATATGTACCCATTCTTGTGCTCTATGTTGGGTGGGGGTGGATGGGAAAAGAAAATAAATATGCCCATGGTTGTCACTAGTAGACACCAGTTTATAAATAGTACTGGTTCAACTGTGCACTGGTTTTCTGAATTACAGGAAGGTCAAGAAAAACATTTTCTTTTGAAATGAAAAAAGGAGGTTAAAACAAGAGTTTTAATAACAGGCTTGACATAGAGCAGTGTAATACCAGTATGAATTACACTTGGTACCAGACTTTTATTGGAAGTCCTAGATTGCTTTGTTCCTGTCCCTGACATAATATTCAGAGTTAGGTTTATATTTGTCCAGAACAGAGCTGCTTGCTACGGCCCATGCAAATCAAATGCCTGATTTATGCACCATTCTACTGGAGGGTGTAACATTAAATTTAATTTTGTGAGGAAAGCTTGAGGTGCTTTAATGCTTGGGCCTGACATTGTGAACTAGGTAGAGAGGTGCACAGGAATTCATTACTGTTTCCAATATGCGAAATGCAGCATTTGAATGAAACATTTGTCTCTTGTCAAAAAGGCGTCATGTCTATTCTTGGTAAAAAAAATTCCCACCCCACCCCTCAGGCCACGCCAGCACATTTTTGGCTTTGACCACAGATCTTGATGAAAGATGAGTGACTACAGGCATTTGGGAGGCTAGAGAGATATCAAAAAACCTGGGTCTGTGAAATTATTAGTTATCAATAACATCAAGACAACTGTGTTCACCTTCACAGTTACATGTTGCTACACAAGGTTGCTATAACTGTGCTAATTGGCTATATGACAAAGTTGTGATTTTTCATCTTTAGCTAGATGCTATTTGCCAGTCTTTTTGTTCATTTCTGGTCGGCTCCCTTTCCCGTCACCTGCAGCAACTATTCAACACCTGACAGCACTATGCCCAGTATCCCAACCTCAATGCTAAATCCTTGGGCTCATCAGGAAATTCAGGGCTACAGGAATCACCACTAGCTTTCCTTCCATGTGCTTCACACTCTTCTATAAACATTGTCCTCCATTGCTCATGGTAGAGTCCACCCTCTTGATCATGCAGGTAAGGACTTGAGTAAACTACCCTGCCCTTCCAGCCTCATCTCCAGCCTGTCCCCCATCTACTCTGAACCTTCCAAGGAGCACCTGGACTCACACTGCTGCCTCTGTTGGGAATGACCTGCCTCTGTTTTACTACCAACAAGTTCTGCTCCTCTGGGAAGTCTTCTTCTGTCAAGAGAGACTTGCCCACACCATTCACAGCACTAGTACTAAAACAGTATCCCGTTTAGTTGAATTGGCCCTGTCTTGCCCACCAGTTCTAAGTTATTTATGTAATTTTTAATTATTAGAGCACCTGGCACAGAATCTAGTACTTAGTAGGTAGTCAAAAAAATGTGTCTAAAATTAAACTAAATGATCACTATAATAATAGCAGGAAAAGAAATGTACGTGAGGCAAGAGAATATATCTCAGTTTTTTCTATTTTTTAAAGCTTATTTCTTTCTTTCATGCACCTTCCACAGGGTCTGATGTCGCAATCCCTACTCTCAGCCTTCCCAGCCAGCCAGGACCACGGGCACATGCTCCCAGCAAGCAAAGACCAACTAGAGACCCAACTATGATCTTCCTTATGGATCGAGCATCACTCAAGCAGTATATTACCCTGTGCCATTGAGCCAGCCCAGCTTTTTGCCAAACAAATATAAAAGAGACGAGTCACAGACTCAAACTTTAACCTTTAGGAATTCTAGACTTAGCAGTAATACAAACCAGCCATGTGTTTTAATTTCTTTCTTTAATTATTACATATGCCTTTGTTAAAATGAATGAAATGAACACTGGTGTACAAAGTCTTAAGCGCGTTTTAGGTTCCCAGTTTCTTGAAAGTTTATAAGAAAATAAAATGTGTTTTATTCAAGTCTCCCTGAGGAATCCTCCCTTATAGATAACATCTCCCCTGTACAAATAATCAGAAACCTTGAAATTTATCTTTTAACATGTAAATATTCAAACAATGTAAGTCTTTCAGACTCAAAAAAGGCTAAAGAGAGGATCTCTATGTCAGTTAATAAAAGTTATTTTAAAATAATCTCATCACGTGTGTGAACTATATTGAATACTATTCCAATACAAATTCCATTGAAATATGTTTATTTACATTTTGTATTGCTTATTTCAATGTCTCTTGGGAGATAAACTTTTTATTTTGGACTTTTTTTCTTTTTAGATTTTTGCCATAGTGCATGTGCATTCGCCAGAAAGAGACAGAGAGAGGAAACGGGAGAAATCACTCCCCCAGGAAAGATGGCCACACCACAATCCCTTCCCCTCCAGTCTCTGCTTGAGATTTGGGTATTTTGGACTTTAAACAGAAGTGAGAACACACTGGCTTCCTAACTTTGCTTCTGTTCAACAAAAGTAGTTGGCTCTGAGGCACAGCAGCAATGTACTGCTCATGCAAAGCTGGGTCCAAACTGGATCCACGCTGGTTCAGTTCCCTGGTCAACCTGTACCTGCCAGGCATGTGTGCCCATCATCTTGGCTGGCTGGGAAAGCTGTGGGGTGGGGGAAAGAGTGCTGTGAGAGCCTGTTGAGAGCGACTCGCTCTTTCTCTCCTCCAGTGTTCTTCACTCTTACATTAAAAAAAAAGAAAGAAAGAAACAGGGAGAGGAAAAAGTCTTTGTCCTTAAAAAAATGTCCAAACAGAAGCAATAAAATCAATATTTCAAACTATGTGGCCAGAAGTCAAAAGTGATGAAAGGAATACTGGAGTGGCGTGTAAGCCTGTGGCCTGAAGCAATCAGGTCAAAGGGAGAAACTTACTGAAAAGTATAGTCTCAAGTGCTCAGTCAAAACAAATCACCGGCCAGTTAAATGTTCTCCTACACTGTAGCTTTATTCTACTTTTGGGCTCCCCCAGTCCATATATCTGTAAATGCACACTTACACACACACACACACACACACACTTACACACACGTTTGAGTCTCACTGGAACTGTCTTCCAAGAGTTTCCAAGGTTTCTTGTCTATTGGGAAGAAAGTGAAAAGTAGGTCCCAGTTACAGAAAAAACTGTGAAGGAAGGCAGATAAGCTAAATCTGCATTCTGAAACATCATCTCAGCCACTATTCAGATAAAATCCCTAGACTAGAAATCAGAATTCTAGGATCAGCTCTGCCAGGGAGTCAATCAAATGTATCAATTTATGCGCGTCCTTTCACTTTCTAAGTCTGTTTCCTCCTTTCATGCTAGGGAGAGTTAGAGACCACATTTCCCTCTACTACAAAAAAATATATTAGAGATAAAGAGAAATAGAAAAAAAAAAAAGACTCTGAGAAAGAGTGAGCAGGTACAGTAAGGGACGTGTATCAACAGATAAATGATAGAAATTAAGATCAAATGGTAGTGACCCTAGATTGTAGAAGTTGGAAAAGCTAAGCTAAAGAGTTGAAACAAAAGGAACTCCTTTGAAACAAAATGTTGATCTGTTAGCCTTACTAGCTAACTTCATTTTTGGTAGAGCCATGTGATAAGTGCTTGAATAGAAGTAGAGAGAGTGAAAATAACTGGAACACTGTTGTCAAGACCTAAACTTGGATAATGGCAAGGACTAACTAGAAACTGGTAAAAGGATGCAGCTCCCCTCACACTTTAGTCATTCTCTACAATTTGGGGATAGCAACACGACCAGGCCCTATGGAGGTATCTCTCTCTCTCTTTCGTGCACTATCATGAATAAAGAAAAAAATTAAAATATTATTAAAAACAAAATTCAATTAAAAGCAAGCCAAAAGCCACAGTTTTAATATGGACTTTTAATGCTTACCTATAAATAATGAATTTCTTCTCTTTCTGTTCTGCTTTGTTTATGTCTCAATTCATGCCCTATTGGTGAATGCCTACTCTCTCCCACCTTGCAAACTACAAGACCTGATCTTTTCTGGGGGGGAAAAAGGACAATAGAGGTCATGGAGGAGAGTCATAGCAACCCAAAAATTAGAAGTTGACACACTAAAAAAACTGAATCCATATAAATTTACCATGGGCTAGAGGGAAAAATAATAATAGCACTCCTACGCCCTTTTCTGGCTGATTTTTACACACTGTACTTATAACCTTCTGATATACTCTATCATTTACTTATTTATTTTATTTCTTATTTGTCTCCCCCCCTCTGAAAATGTAAGCTTCAGGAGAGCAGAGATTTTTTTCTTACTGCTATATCCTCAGTAGTTTGCATGTAGGAGGTACTAAATTAACTCAAGAATTCACTTTGTTTCACTTCGCTTTTTTTTTTAGAGAGAGAGAGATTTTGTTTTGTTTTGTTTTTTACTGTAGGGCATGTATGCTTGCCAGAGAGACAGAAAACAACTAATCACTTCCCAGGGAGGATGGCCACACTACAGTTCCTTCTCCTCCATTCTCCTCTTGGGATTTGGGGCATGTACACACACACACACACACACACACCCTGGAGTGAGTTTCAAGCTGCCAGGTCTGGAACTTGACCCATGGTCCACCATGTGGGAGTCCAGTGATATAACCATTACGCCATCTCCTGGTTCCCAAGAATTCACTTTTAACCAATATTCTATTCTACTTCTTGAAACGATCAGTTTCTGTCACTCTACCTTCAGCCAGCCGTACCATAAATAAACTGTTTACCTGAGTTTGTCAGGCATAAGCATGTCTAATATAAAAAAAGGAGGAGGCCTTGCTGCAGTGGCATAAGTAGTAGGGTGCCACTGTGTGAGGCTGGAGCCACACGGAAGGTCTAGTTTCGATTCTCAGACCAACCTGAATTAGCTGTTTCATAGTGCATGCCTATGATCCTGTCTGGCTGGGAGGCTGGGACAGAGGAATCCTGATATGGTGAGACTCGGTCAAAAACTCTGTCTCTCTCCTCCTGTCTCTCATAAAAAAAGGGGGGGAACTCAGGGAACATCAGATGGTGTAATAGCTACATCACTGGACTCCCATGTAGTCGACCGCAGTTCGAGTCCTGGACCTGATGGTTTAAACTCACGCCAGGTGCATGTGTGTACATACCCAAGATCCCAAGAGGAGAATAGAGGAGAAGGGATTGTGGCATGGCCATCCCCCCGGGGGTTGATTTCTCGCTTTCTGTCTGTCTGTCTCTCTCTCTGTGTTTCTGGTGAGCGCACGCACCCTACAGCAAAAATCTCACCAAAAAAAAAAAAAAAAAAAAAGGGTGGGGGGTAGTGCAGGTACTGCAGGTGGTAGGGCACTGTTGCAGAGTGTTGGAGCCATGGGAGGCCCTGGGCATCAGATCCCAACTGACCTGAATGCTCTGGGTATGCTTGTGAGCCTGGCTACTGGAGGGTAGATGATGTGGTGAGATCCTGCCAAAAGTATTTCTGTCTCTCACCTAAAACAAAATGTGAGAATGCTTTAACCTGAAGACTCCTAGTTGAAAAAGAATTTTTGGTCTTGTTTTAAACATTTTTCATGTTCCAGGAAGCCCCCAGTGCTCACCAAGAAGGTCATGGGTATTCTTAAGACCTATAGTCTACTGCCTATAAGACCAGCTATTCTGCCAATGAATGGGGTCTCCCTGCAGCCCAGTGTCCATGTGAACAGCTACAAACACAAACACAGCTGTCAGGCTTAATGAACTATTTCTCTTTTTCTCTTCTTCCTCATTCCACCCACAAACAAACTGTAGAGATCAAACGAGCAACTTAAATGCACTGGCAAAAAAGCCACACAGAAAATGGGAACTCCAGTGTCTTTTTCCTTTGTGTTTCATCAAAAAGAACGAGCGTACAGAGATAAATAAACGTTCGGTTCATCTTAGAAATCCTGATCACTCAGAAAACAATAGGTCCCTACCAGATTCTAAGTTAGAAATTCTATTAATAGTTTCTAGTCATACTTTGGTGACTACTGTAATTTCAGGTAAATCAAATTCTTTTTTGAGGCTCATATTTCTGGACTGCAATATGTCGATGATAACCTCAATTACCTCAGATGGTTGCTGAGATGGTAAAATTAAACAGTATGTTGTGGAAACAGAGAGATTGATATTAATATACATAATATCAGGTATTACCCTTCCCTGAAATACACACACACACACACGCACACACACACACATAAAGCAGTAGATTACAATGTGGGGAGAACATCAAAAGTGACAGGCAAATACCATATGTATGCTCGTAAGGCATCAAAATCACATTCTGTCTTCCCAAGTTTGCCAGATAGGGTCTTTAACAGTATGATTGTGTACAGACTATTTTCTCCACTTTAAGAAAAATAAAAATGAGGTTTAGAGATCATTAATTTATTCAACACACATTAATTAATCACTTTCAATTCAGGTACTGCGAGTTAAGTATCTTTCCCAAGGCAACACTATCACCAAACAGAAAAATCAGGATTTGTAAGTAGATCTGTCTGAACCCAAAGTCCATGTTAATAAAAATGATATGAAGTCACTGAAAGCTGTAAGAAACATTAAAGCTTATTCATTTTCAACCCTCTACAAGCAGGAATAAATTCTGTGAAAGACTCTGCATTATTAGTAACTAAAGTGAGGGCATAGACAGGTTATCGATAATATCCCCAGATAAAATAGAGTAAGCAGACTGGATGACAAAGCAGTCTGCTAATTCAACCTTACAATCATTTACTGGTCACCTAAGTTAAGCCAAGAAATATGCTACGTGACTATAGGGATACAAAAGCAAATCAAGTATTCCCCAACCCTAGAGATACACCCACGCTAATGGGGGAAATGACATGAAAACGACAAAGGTATTGAAGGACACCTGAGATCATCTTTGACCAACTTGTTTCTGAGCACATGAGAGAAAGCCCCTGGGTATAACTTTACATGTTTTTATTGTTATTGTTTTTTTTTTTCTGTTTTAAAGTTTATTTCTTTCTTTATTGAGAGAAAGAGAGGAAGAGAGTGAGAGAGAAAGAGCTGAGAACCCTCAATAGGGTCTTGCCATGCCAGGATCCTCCTCTAGCCCCCTCCCAGCCAGCCAAGATCATAGCTGTATATGGATGAGTGACGTGTGCTCAGGTCAACCTGGGACCCAAACCTGGGTCTCCTGTGTGACTTCAGTATCAAGTAGCAGAGCCTACATCCTGTACCACCACAACACAGCCTGTTGTATCTATTATATGTGTGGAAGACAACAGGATATTGATATTTCTAGTTACCTGAAGTTTTGTGTTGTTACTGCAAAGGTCATTCCATAGGTAAATTATGTAAAGCCTGGGGGGAAATGCAAGTCATATTAAAAATAATCTTCGTATGTATATGCTAACATTTTTTAAAGATTATTTATTTCTTCCATGAGTGAGAAAGAGAAAGAGAGACAGTACTCTCAAAAGGCTCTTGAGGTTGTTATCCACCCCCCAGCTTCAGCCAGTTCCAGGACAGGGCACACATTTGCCCAGCATACTCAGGGAGGTCTCTAGACCTGAACCCAAAACTTTCCCATATAAGTTGGCTTCATGGAGTATCCTGCTTTACCATTCCACCAAAATGCAGGCTCCTGTATATATTAATATTTGATTAGCATGTTATGAGTCCCTAAACGTGTGTTCAGATTATGCCTTTCAGGTAAAACATAACTTGCCAAAAAAATCTGGAAAACTTTCCATTCAGAAAATGAAAATGCAGAAATTCTATTCTCTTGCTTCACTTTTCTTCTCTATATAAAATCAGCCCTCTCTAACCCAGTCCCTCAAGTTTGTCAACATCAATCATTACAAGTAAAACTGAAACGGTTTTCATTGGAGGCTGGAGGTATAGGAGGAAAAAAATATATGCTCCCCCCTCCTTTTTTAATGTTCTAAAATGTATATGGTATTCAGCTCAGAGAAATGAGTCACATTTCCATATATAGATTCAGGATTATCAGGAAACTTGGTGAAAGCTAGATTCTCTTTCCCAATCTTAATTGCCATAGAGGAGATTCTCTCTCCTGTTCTCAATTCTTCATTATTATGCATGCAGCAGTTAGCATTGTGGAAGTAGTTAATCTCTGAAGTTTAAATTTGTTAAAATGCACATAACTATACATATTAAAATCTTAGACTCTTTTGTCTCTTAATTGCATATGGGAATGAGGTTGGAAATGAAAGATATGGAAACCTCAAAAAAATCATCCTGTTTCTCCCCATGTCATATATTCATCAGGATAAAGGTGCACAGCAAATTCAATGGAATCAAATTAGCTTTCATAACTCAGTAGGAACTCTAGAAGAGCACCCGAACATAGAATTTGCCCCAAAGCACTGATGCAGGTTTTATGAATATTAATAAAGCAGAACCACACAAAGAAATATATGGCTCTCTAATTTTCATCTCTCTGCCCCCTTTCCCTCCAAAATGTCCTTTTTCTTACCTCCCAAACCGTTCTAGCAAATGTGTCATGCTTTCAATCCTACCCTTGGGATTGCTAACCTAATTTCATACAGAAGATTTTAGAATTGGAGTTGCCTCAAAACTACCTGATTACTTCAAAGCAAATGTCTATTCCTGAGGTAGGGCAACCTGATCTAGCCTAACAAGAATGACTGCTGGAAATTTCATCTCAAAGCAAATGTTAGTCACTAACGTGTATTAAGAATGGCGACATGGATAGCAGGAAGTTGTTCAGGAAAGACAAGGAAATGAAAACCCAGGGGTATCCACCTACATCTGTTGATTCCTTGTATTATCTTATTTGATTCTTACAACTCTGAACTTTTTTTAATCCTTTTAAAAAATTTTTATCAATTCAGCTAATAAATAATTTTATTAGCCACACACTGCTTATAAGACACTAGGACTGTGAGGTCCTCTCCCTTATGGAACTTAAAGAGATAATATAATTTTGAGGACTTTAAATATATAAAGAATGTATGCATATGTATAAATAAAGAGCTACCAAATGAATAACTTTATATCACTAATAACCTGATACACATTCAATACCTTTCAAGTTCCTTGTTAACTGTAAAGCAAATATAAGAGTCACGTTGATAGGATATTATTAGTATATCAAATAACTCTGACCTGGAAAATGGGCATAAGAATACTTCCAGAGTTACTTTAAAGATTACAGAAGATTGGGAGCAGGAGGTGGTATAATGGTTATAGCACTGGGCTCCCACATGGCCAACCACAATTGAGTCCTGGACCCAGTGGCTTGAAACTCATACTGGGCCTGTGTGTGTGTGTGTGTGTGTGTGTGTGTGTGTGTGTGTGTGTATGCCCAAAATCCCAGGAGGAGCATGGAGGAGAAGGCATTGTGACATGGCCATCTCACATGGGGGGTGATTTCTAATTTTCCCTCTTACTGTCTCTCTCATCTCTGGCAAGTGTATCTGCTCTATGGGGGAAAAAAAAAGATTACAGGAAATAGCACATATATATGTATGAGCTCAATAATTGTGATCTGCCCTTTTGTTTCATTTCCTTTCTCCTCCAAGTAATTCATACATCATTTACCTCTAAGTGAAAAATGTGCATTATAAGGAGCATTCATATCAGGTTCCCAGGAGGGAAAAGTGACTAATTTCTTTCTTTTTTTTTAAAAGAATTATTTTATTTAACTTTATTTATTATTATTATCATTATTATTTTCCAGTTTGATCAGAGAGAGACAGAGAGAGAGAGAGAGAGGAAGTGAGAAAACAAGTCACCAGGTCCGAGATTTGAACTGTGGTCAGCCATGTGGGAGTCCAGCACCTTTAACCACCAGGCCACTTGCCAGCCCCGAAAAGTGACTAATTTCTAAAAGAATGAAAAGATGTCTTTTTAAAAGGGTTAGTGATGAGATCTTATTGGCTGACATCCATAAACAGCATTATAGAGAAGCTTTGTTGAATCGAAAACACATTTTGTGCATTTATACCATTTTACAATCTATAAAACCATATACGAAATTACAGGTCAGTTTTATTACAGCAAATTTATGAATTTGCTTTCTTCTAGTATATCTAAAAATTATAGTTTGGAAAAAAACATGAGAATAAAATCTGTAATATTTGCTACAACACCAAAAAAAAATCAGTGATACTACCATTAAGAAATGATTATAATAAATTTATGCTAAACTTGTTCATGTACACTGCTCTTATTCTTTTTATCCTTCTCCTTCTCTATCTTTCCCATTTCTGCCAATTTTTTTGAAGATTTTATAGGATTTGGAACATAATAATGTCATAAATCTCCAACAGATGATGATAAAGACATTCCCAAATTGTGATTGGGATTCTTCCCACCAGTTAAGAAGGTGTTGGTAGCATTGTATTCCTTAGCCAGTTTGGCTGTTTTCCCAGCAGTCTTTAGTGATGGTGAGTACTTATCAGCATTTTTTTATTTGTTTCTTCTTGGCCAACTGTGTCAAAGAAAATTCCAAAAGAGAAGGCAATCTCAAAATAATTCTCTTACCAAAGATCAATAACTTCGCAGGATCCTATTATCTGAACAACTGTTTTCCAATTTTTTCCAAAGTCCAAAGACATGCCTGTAGAGTGTTTTCATCTGTATTCCAAGGCCAACAGTGAAAACCTTTTTTTTTCTTTTGAGAGAGAGATTTTTGCTAATTGGGCAAGTGCTCTCGCCAGAGAGACAGAAACTGAGAAATCACACACACACACACACACACACACACACACCCGGCGGGGATAGCCACACCATAATCCCCTCTCCTCCATTCTCCTCTTAGGCTCTTAGAGACACACGCACATGCATCCGGCATGAGTTTTAAGTCACTGGATCTGGGACTTGAACTCTGGTTGATTATGTGGGAGTATAGTGTTGTAACCATTATACCATTTGCTGATCCCAGTGAAACCTTTTTCTTCTCATAATAATATTTGCAATAGAGACCATATAAATAATCTTTACTCCCCCCCAAAAGTCTTTATCCTGATTTCCGAAACCTTTTAAACATTCAGCTTCAAAAGATAATTAGATATAATTATTCTAATTACTTTGCAATGCTGTCCTCTAGGAGAGTCTAGAAAACAGTTTCAACATAGCCATGCTCCTCTCTCTACCTGCTCTTCAAGTATAAAATAAGAGTATTATTCAACTAATAGTTCTCAACAAGGGTCCATAGTATGAGGCTGTCCAATAGAACTGTCTCCAGTGATGGAAATACTCTGTATCTGTATCATCCAGTACAGTAGCTCCTAAACTCACATGGCTAT
Organism: Tupaia tana; assembly: GCA_026018925.1. NCBI lineage: Eukaryota > Metazoa > Chordata > Mammalia > Scandentia > Tupaiidae > Tupaia > Tupaia tana. Next base: position 21,595,773 of record JAKSZU010000017.1, read on the forward strand.
TGACTAGTGTGCCAGGGAAATCAAATTTTGTTTAGTGAGTACCATATACAAAGTAAAGCTATGGATAATAAAACCACGCCAAAGGACTTACTCAAAAAGAGAACAAAACCATACCATACTATTTCTAAATGAAGTAAAATTATTAAGAAAGTCATACAAAAGTAAAGAGTAACACAAAACAAAATTAGAATAATTTTGAAATAAAAAATTATTTTATAAGTTAAGACTAAAAAAAAAGAGGAAATAATTCTTTTAGAGAAATAAATGAAAAGAAAAACCACAAAAATAAATGAAGAAATAGAAGAAAATTATTTGAGAAAAAGGGAAAATATTGAAGAGTGGCTAAGAAAACCCAACAAAATAGTAATATATGAAAAATAAAACCAATGTTGATAACCTTTAAAACAAATTTTAAATAATATAATTAAAGAACAAGTTCCTAAGGTAAAAAAGATTTGTTTTTGTTTTTGTTTTGAGAGATTTTTGCTATAGGGCGCATGTGCTAGCTAGAAAGACAGAGACAGAGAGGCAAAAAGTGAGAAATCACCCCCCAGGGGGATGGCCACATTGTAATCCCTCCTCCTCCAGTCTCCTCTCAGGATCTTGGGCACGCATGCACATGTGCTCGGCATGGGTTTAACCCCCTGGGTCCAACTTCCAAAACATAGTACTTAACCACTGCACTATGGGGCTACACTCCGGAACATAAATTTAAAGAAAAAGAAAATAATTATTTTAGAATCTAGACTAAAAAAAAACCAAGTAATTTATATAACGGATTGGGTTACTACCTAGTTATCATACTTTTCAACACTTTATGCCAAAAGAAAACTAATTTAAAATACTGATTTAAAATACTTAGGAAAAGAAATTTGAATTAAATATTTTATATTCAAAAAATAAAAACTGGTCTTTAAATTGTATATGGAAAGGAACCAGGAGTTAGCATAATGGCTATGTCGCTGGACTCCCACGTAGTCGACTGTGGTTCGCGTCCCGGACCCGGTGGCTTAAAACTCATGCCGGGCACGTGTGTGTGCGTGCCCAAGATCCTGAGAGGAGAATGGAGGAGAAGGGATTGCAGTGTGACCATCCCCCCTGGGGGGGTGATTTCTCGCTTTCTGTCTCTATGTCTCTCTCTGTCTGGCGAGCGCACGTGCCCTATAGCGAAAAACCTCTCAAAAAAAAAAAATTGTATATGGAAGATAGACAACAAACAATAATTCAGTTCCTATTGTCCTCATGAATGTTTCTTGAGGAATCTACTAGAAAACAAGCTTTAAACAACCAAGAAGACTAAAGATAAGTGACATGTATTAAGTACATTTCTTATAAAACTAAGTGGAAATTAAAAGGGAGAGATTATGGGGGCCTGCAGGTGGCGTGGTGGTTAAAGGTACTGGATTCCCATATGGCCAACCATGGTTCAAGTCCCAGACCTAGTGGCTTACTTTCTCACTTTCCTTCTCTCTTTCTCTTTCTGTCTTTCTCTGTTCAAACTGGAAAATAAAACTGACAATAAATAAAGTTAAATAAAATTAACTCTTTAAAAAAAAAAGGGGGGGGGAGGGACCAGCAGTTGGCATAATGGCTATGTCGCTGGACTCCCATGCAGTGGACCATGGTTCGAGTCCCAGACCCAGTGACTTAAACTCATGCTGGGCGTGTATGTGTGCGTGCCCAAGATCCTGAAAGGACAATGGAGGAGAAGGGGATTGCAGTGTGGCCATCCGCCCCCCCCCCCCGGGGGGGGGGGGTGATTTTTCGCTTTCTGTCTCTATCTTTCTCTGTCTTTCTGGCGAGTGCACGCGCCCTATACCAAAAACAATCTCTCCAAGAAAGAAAAAAGGGGAGATTATGTAGTATGTAATGACTGTGTGATCTGATAACATAGACTCAGTACAATCACTTATGGGGAGTATGAAACTAGTATATGTAAAATAAATAATAAACTTTTTTTTTACAATTAGCAGTGGCAATATTAGCATTATTATTCAGACTCTGTTGTATGTATGAAGAGATAACAAATAATTATGAAGTTTTTCTAGTTATTTATTACCCTATGTACCCTTGAGAATCAGGTTCTTAGGGTAGAATTAAGAAGACAAATATAATATCATCAATCCAGTTAAGTAAAAACCACTCTAAGCCTAAAGATTAATTGGAAATATTGGTATGAATTTATATATGTTTATATAATTAAAGTATCTATTCTAGTAACATCTTATATCTTTACACAAAATGTGAAAATGTTTATATTACTCATGTTATATTTATATATTAAGTACATGTGTATGCATACATAATGCTTATTTTATATATATATATGTGTGTGTGTGTGTGTGTGTGTGTGTGTGTGTCCTAGCTCTGTCCAGTGAAAAGTCCTAGAAACAATGACCACTTAAGCAGAAGTAAGTATCTCTAGTACCCAGGCTGTCATCTTTAAAAACAAAAACTCATTCAAAGCAACCAGGGTATATTGAAGATAAAGCTGACTCCAGAATAGGATCAGGAAATGTACAAGATGACCTTGAAACATCTTGACATACCAAATGGATCTATCTAACATAACTAGGGTCACGATGACTCAGAAATCAATTTATGAGGCCTCTGCTGGCTAAAGATAGAACAATTTAAACTTCAGTAAGAATAAGTAATGTGGTAGATTGAAAGCCATCAAATATATTTATTTAGATTATGTTTAAATTTATAAGTTCTGGGCCTGCTTCATGGCCCAGAGGTAAATTCACTACTTAAGAGAGGCCAGATCCCACTTGGTGACTGTGGTTCAAATCCCTGGTCTGGTTAACCTGAGACGAGCCAGGCATGCGTGTGAGTGCCTACAAGTGCCCAGGATCTGAGGAACTGCAGTACTGGAGGAGGGGATCAGACCATGACCAGACCCTGTGGAGCCTATTCATTTCTCTCTCTGTCTCTCTCACTCTTCTGTACACATGTATACACTCCACCATGAATACAGAAAACAATTTTTACTTTTATAAATTACAAGTTAATAAAAACCAATTTATTGTGAATTAAATAAAAAGACAACTCTCTATCACTAGATAAACAAATGATAGATAAGAAAATTATCCCCTTTAAAAATATTTCCAGGTAACAAATAAAAACAAAATGACAGAATAAGATAATAGAATAATACCATTTTAGATCCCCCAATGGAGATCTAAGTATTGCACATCAACAGCTGTTAACATCAGAAATAAACAAAAACCAGATTTGATATGTCCCCTGGTAAAATAATGTAAAATCAAAGGATCATACCTGAGTCTGACCAAATCTCTTAATCCAACAGTTTTCAGAAAATAAGAGAGGTAGAGCAACGTGTTAAATTGCTCCTTTAGTATGCCATCAGAAAATCTAGACTGTGAGAAACTCTAAGGGTCAAACAACCCAAATCCTTCAACAGGTAAATTACAACAATGAAAAGAATGAAAGGGGTTGTATAGAATAAAAAAGACTTAAAGGGCATGTCAAGTTAAACAGGAATGCTAGATACTAAGTCATAGTATCTAGGGACACACATTTGAGTAACAAATCATGAAGAAATTCAAGGAAGTGATTACTTTAAAAGTATAAATTAGGATTAATTTTAGAGTAAGAAGGGCGACTATAATTTAAAAAGGGCACCTAAAGAGACTTCTGGAATGAAAGAGAAATATTTCTCAACCTGAGTGATGGTTACAAGGATGACTATCTTACAAAAGAAATCATATCAAAAGACAAAATTACAACAAATTTAGTTTAAAGATGTTAATTGGCTTGTATTTGTGATTCTACACTGAGGCAAATACCTCATTCTATAACATAGAATGAGTGTTCCTCCCATAAAGTAAACAGAGGAGATTGGCTTTATAGACAGAAAAAGGTTGAGAAAATCAGACACAGAACAAAAGCAAATTAGTTGCTTCAAAGTGACTTTTCCCACGAAGGTTAAAGCAGAGAGGACTTCCTAATCACGTCAACTAAAACTGGCCTATTCAGGGAATTATCTGTCATCTCTCTCTTCCCTTATTTTTTGAAAAGTAGATAAACAACTTAGTTTTGGCTAAATGACATCTAACGTAGCATGAATAATTCCATTTTGGTCTGGACTATTGGGTCTAATACAGGAACTCAGTCCAAACCAATGGCATGCTACAAATTTTATTCAATCCTCATTAATACTTTATTTGGTTGGTTTTTGTATTTGCATGTAAGTGAGGAGAGGGGAAGTTACAATAAGAAAATAATTAAAGCACATAAAGATACTGTTATCAGTGGTCTCAGTAGAATCAGGTATATATTTGGTAAAATAAAACTTGAACTTGACTCTGATGATCTAGTCCAGCCTTTCATGCTAAGATGCGGTAAGATTCTATGTTTTGGTAAAAAGAACCAATGGAATGCAGAAAATCTTGAATCTCATCATGGTTCCACCATAATCTTCTGCAAGACACAGTGAAGCACTCAGTTACTCTAGGTTTCTGGTTCTCTTCATATAGTGCGGCTATGAGACCTGCCCCATAGAGCTCGAGAGAACATTTTTAGCCTGCACTTCCAGGCTTGCAACCACCAAGCCTCCTACTTCTATTCATCATCCCCAAATATGCCTCCTTACCTTTCCCTCAGGCATTTCCTGATCTGCCCTTATTCCGATCATGCCAGTAATCTGTCTCACATGTCGCTTCTCAAACCTCTGAGTTGGGGTCTAGGTTACCGTGTCTCTGTGTTTCTGGACCACTTTGTGTCTGATAATTAATAAGGGATGAACCGTACTTCTGCTTTGTCTCATGTTCTATTGTACAATGAGGTTCCCAAGGACTGTATTTTCATATCTGTGATTCTAGCACAGAGGTTTCAGTAACAGTGATGAATGGATATGTGAAATAACAAAACAAGATAATAGAAATTCTTAAATTATTTTAAGCTCTAAATTTATATAATTCCTCTTCCACAAGAGTTGATTGACATAGCCTTTTTTTTCTTTCTTTTTTTTTTTTTGAGAGTTTTTTTTTTTTTGCTATAGGGTGCATGCTCTCACCAGAAAGACAGACAGAGACAGAGAGACAGAAAGTGAGAAACCACCCCCTAGGGAGGATGGCCACTCCACAATCACTTCTACTCCATTCTCCTCTTGGGATCTTGGGCATGCATGCACATGTGCCTGGTGTGAGTTTAAGCCACCAGGTCTGGGACTTGAACTGCAGTCGACTACATGGGAGTCCAGTGACATGGCCATTATGCCAACTGCTGGTCCCATGGCATAGCCTTTCTTGAAGTAAAGACCTCCCAGGACTTACAAATTAGTAAGAAGGAAAAAGATCTCATTGCACTCCTTCCTCCCTTGAGGATATGGGATATTTTCTCTTATAGATAGTGCAACTGAACATGATTCTCTCTGGCCTTTTTCTTTGCATAATGACAAGTTTATCCCATTACTGTGTTTGTAATTTGTGTCATTGTGGTTCCTTTTTGGTGTCATGGACATAAGTGTCCACTGAGGACAAAGAAGGAGGGTTGGAAAAGAGGCAAAGTGTGATAACCAAGCCTAGACTAAATGCATAGATAAAGTTTGATACCGTGAAGAAAAAAAGAAATTTAAGAGGAAATAGCCAAAAGTGAGAGTTGGGCGCTGGTTTACATTTCTATGCATTTCCTCTACCAGTCACTCAGCCTTAACTTCTTCCTATCCACTTTCCAAATGTGTGATGTATAAATACTCGTCTGTTTATGCCTAAAATGCTACTATGTTATACATTATAACCAGTTCCATAGGAAGGCCCTATAATTAGTGCCTGTAGAAACCCATTATATATTTAGAAGGAACCATACTATTTAGGCAATAAAAACATAACATTTGGATTTGGATAAAAACAAATTTCCTTTGATAAGAAATAATACTATTCCCTCTGCTACACAGAAACTACATTTTAAAATTCTTGTACTGTGTTATAGTATGTCATATGAATCTAACAACCTATATAGCATTTCAATCATTTCCTTATTTTTCTGGCCTTTTCTTGATACTTGTTTAAAAATCTCCTTGCATTGGCCTCCTGAGCCTGTTGGAGTAATATTATGAGGCAAATGACCAGACATAATGACTTTCCAAGGTCCTTGTGCTTCCTTATTAACATTCAGTTAGCATAAGTCCTGACTTTATTATTGACTACATTGAATACACAAGACACTGACCTCTGCCATCTGCAACTAAATCTCTTCCTGCAGATCTATCAGGATGGTTTCATATAGAGAGGAAGCAAGAGAAAACAAAGCAGCAGACACTTATCTTTTCTGTCCCTAGAAACTATAACACGCTCACATCTGTAATACAGAAAAAGAATAGAAAGCCCCCTTTGCATTAATTATTGTAAAATCTGGAGTGAGAGCTGGAGCGGAACCAGGAAGAAAAATTCAAAATGGCAACCCCAAATGCATCTTCTTCTACTGAGGTAAGACCACTGAACAAACAGAATCAGATCTAGAATTCAGAACAGAACAGATTGTGGCCACCACAAAGCAAAATGACCAGCATATATAATTTATAACTGAGTCTTAAAGACAATAAGACCCAATAATTGCTTTGATTGGATAATGATGACTTTAACCTGAGCAAATGTGGGAAAATCTGCCAATTTAATTGTTTTACATTCCCGTTATTCCCACATATGGTCCTACATATGAAAGGTTTGAGGACATTTTCTAAGTAAAGTAGATGGCAAATTATGTACCCTGGTCTTGAAGCTTTTGGTGAGTCCAGAAATGGAGGCTAGACGACAACTAGCATAAAATTCACTGCGCTTTGTTCTGAAGACTTGGGCTTGCCATCTTGAATTCTGCCACTAACTATAAAGTGGAAAGGAACTCCAACTGCCTGAATCTCATTTCTTTATTTGACAGAGAAGAGGACTGTAGATGATCTCATGCCAACATGAGCCATTTATGTAGAAATTTGTCACTGTTTCTTTCTTTTCTTGTCTCTCCTAAATTGGATTACACCTTTCTGACATTAGAGGAGCATAGAGTACTATGAATCTCTGCTACCAGAGGTAAAATGATTTGGTCACATATCAATTTTCAGAGATGGTAAAAAGTAAAACCATGCCAAAAAGGTTGTTTAAAACGTGAGGGGTTTGGAGCTGGCAAGTGGCATGGTAGTTAAGGTGCTGGACTCTCACATGGCTGACTGCAGTTTGAGTTCAAGTCCTGGATCTGGCAGCTTGCTTCCTTGCTTTCTCTCTCTCTCTCTCTCTCTCTCTCTCTCTCTCTCTCTGTGTGTGTGTCTCTCTCTCTCTCTGTCTCTCATGAGCACACATGCCCTACAACAAATTTTAAAATAAAAATATTGGGGCTGACAGGTCATGTGGTGGTTAAGGGAGCTGGACTCCCACATGGCCGACTGCAGTTTGAGTCCCAGACCTGGTGCCTTGCTTCCTCACTTTCCCTCTCTCTCTCACTCCCTCTGTCCCTCTCTGGTCAAATTAAAATAAATAAATAAATAGATAGGTAGATAGATAGATAAAGTTAAATATAAGAATTCTTTTTAAAAATAATAGTATATTAATAAGTAAAACTTTATAAAAAGAGTCTGAGAGCTTAAAAAAAAGTGAAGGTTTTATCTTAGAATACCTAATTGAGTTGTTGAAAAGGAGACAAATGGAAGAAAGGGCAAAGGCAAGAGATGTGAACAGGAAGCCATAGTAAGACCAGACTGTGATGTATACTAATATTACCCACTCCTAATTCTGGGGCTTTTCTACTTCTCTAAAGTACCTTCTTTTCCTCATTTACCCCCATTTCTTGGTCAATCTGCTCAAAAAGAAAACAAATACAACTAAATGTGTGGAGTATTTTGGAGTATACAAACTTTCTCAAATATGTTATCTCATTTAACCTTGACTTTAATTAGGCATACATGCCCACATGCACCATTATTTCCATTTACAGATAAAAAAGATAATTTTAAGGGAAGTTAAAGATTTCTAAAAAGTTCACATCACTACAATAAGATTAAGTTGGGACTCTCAGTCAGGTATCAGGTTCTAAATTCCATTGACTTTATAGTTCATGATATGTCACTGATTACTCCAATCTCACAGCATAATAAAAATCTCAGTTTAGGAATAGAATCTTCCTTCCTTTCTAGATTCATGTAAAATAAATAAAAAGCATGAGGGAGAGATATTAATGACTACAGAAGTTCTGAGTACCACATTACAATACCAAAAGACAATGAAAAGACAAGATACAAATTAGGAGGAAAAATAATGATAAATTTTCATTGGTTGTAACTAGCTACATGCAAGAGTAACCTTTTAAGAAGATCACAAATTATGTTGATATTTTATATGGAAGATGTATTCCATTTCCTTAAAACTATAAGAAAAAGCAAGAAGAACTAAGATCAGATATAAGCATAATTTTAATAATGTGTTTTATTTTTAAAATAATGTGTATTTACATATTCATGAAAAAGTTAAGATGAATAAAAAATATAATTACAAACACATTATCTCTTCACCCAAAAATAACCACTATTATCTCATTGGTATATGTCCTCCGTCACTTTATTTTCTGTTAGAATAAAAATATTTTTTCTTTTTTGTTCTCCACATATAATTTTATGTTTTCTTTCTTCATCGCAATGTAATGTGAACATTTTTATATATTGTTGAATAGCCTACTCATTTTTTCTATATCATTGTATATTCATTAATGTTTTTATATTGTTAAATATGTAAAAGGCTATGTAGCATCCCCTTACATGAATATGCTGAACTTTTGATAACTGAAGAATAGGGGAGAATCATGGAGGAAATTTCTAAAACCAGAACTGCTTGGTGTATGTATGTATGTATGTGTGTGTGTATATATATATATATATATATATACACACACACACACACACACACACACATTTATGAGCTTTTCTTAATCTGCTGCCTAATTTCCCCCAAAGAAGTATAAGCCAAGTTACTCTCACTAGCAATACATGAGCAAACCAGTACCTCATCACAATCAGTTTTCCCTATCTTTCCCAACCCTCTCCACTTCGCAACTTCTGGTATTCATTGTTCCTCTTTCCACTTTTATGCAGTCAAATCTTTTATCTTCCACTAATGAGTGAGAACATGTAATATTCATCTTTCAGTGCTGGCTTATTTCATTTAGCATAATTTCCTTCAAGTCCATCCATGCTGCCTCAAATCACAGGATTTAATCCTTTCTTATGGCTGAATAATTCTCCACTGTGTACTTATACCACATTTTCTTTGTCCATTCAACAGTTCATGGACCCTTAGATTGACTTCATATCTCAGCTATTATAAATAGTGCTGTAATAAATAGGAAAGTGTGGATACCTCTTTGACATACTAACTTCCTTTCCTCTGGCTATATGTCCAGTAACAGGATCACTGGAGCATAAGGTAGTTTTGTTTTTAGTTCCTCTGAGGAACTGCTATACTGTTTTCCATAATAGCTGTACAATTTATATTCCTACCAACAGTGCACAAAATTTCTTCTTTTCCCGTGTCCTCACCAGCACTTGTCATTCTTCATTTCTATTGTATGTATATACACACACACACAATAGAAATGAAGAATATATATATGTGTGTGTACACACACACACACACACACACACACACCATTCTACAATAACTGGGGTGAGGTGATACCTCCTTGTTGTTTAAATTTGTATTTCCCTGATGGTTAGTGATGTTCAGCATCTTTTCATGTACTTTTTGGCCATTTATATGTCTTCTTTTAAGAACTGTCTATTGGGAACCAGCAGTTAGCGTAATGGCTATGTCGCTGGACTCCCACGTAGTCGACCGCGGTTCGCGTCCCAGACCCGGTGGCTTACAACTCACGCCGGGCGCGTGTGCGTGCGTGCCCAAGATCCTGAGAGGAGAATGGAGAAGGGATTGCGGCGTGACCATCCCCCCTGGGGGGTGATTTCTCGCTTTCTGTCTCTATGTCTCTCTCTGTCTGTCTGGCGAGCGCACGCGCCCTATAGCGAAAAACCTCTCCAAAAAAAAAAAAAAACTGTGTATTCAGATTGCCCATTTTTTTCTTATTATATTTTTTACAATCAATCGCTGTATATCATTGCAGGATACAAAAGGAATTTTCCCATCAAGCATACACTGTATATTATATACCATCAGTATAATATTGAAGAAGCTACTTAAGTTACCTAAATTGCAATTTGTTCACCTGGAAAATAAGGATAATAGTTCAGACCTTGAAAGGTTGCTTTTAAGATTTAATGAAACAGGTTATGCATATAATACTGCATTGCTTACATGGTGAAATCTCTACAAATTACCTCCCTCCATTCCCCCAGAAAAAGATATATTTGAAAATATAGGTCAAGACAGGATTTTAAGAAACATTGAATATAATGTTAAGAATATTTTTAAAAACTCCTTAAGATTTATTTCACTGCTGTGGACTGAATGTAGCCTCCAAAAATTTATAAATTGAAACCTTAATCCCCAAATGTGATGGTATCTGGAGACCGGGCCTTTGGAAGGTAATTAGGTCATGAAGGTGATGCCTTCGAGATGGTAATAGTGGCCTTATAAGAGACACAAAAAGATTTTCTCTGTTCTCCCTATTTCTCTTTCTGCCATGTGAGAATACAATGAGAACACAGTCATTTGTAACCAGGAAGAAGGCCCTCACCAGGAACCAAATCTGCCCACACTTAGATCTTGGACTCCCCAGACTCCAGAGCCATAGAAATATAAATTTGTTGTTGAAGATCCCCAGTATATGGTAACTAGTTATAGCAATCAACCATATTAAATCAAGCATTGAAAAATAATGACATGATCAAAACAGCAGTTAAGCGGAAATTTAGCAATGGGGGCATAATAGATTAAAAAGTAGAGGGAAATGGCATTCAGAAGAATGCCAAGAGACCATTTAAATATTTCAAACCTAAGAAGTGGTAATGCCTGTGTTGAAGCTGCATGAGAACTAGAAAGATACAATAAAGAGAGACATTTTGAAGGATTTGATTAATCATGAGAGAAAGAAATGGTGGAGAATAAAAATATCACCCTGAGTGGGTTGATAAAAGTGGGGCCCTGCTCAGCAGCAACTCAGGGTTCTGTGAAGATGACCCACATGGGAAGATTTCAGATTCGCATTAAGAGATCTCCTGTATGTACTAGATGTGGACATGATCCAGAGCTGGTTGAAGCTGGGGGTGGATGGCAGCTCTTGGGGGGGTCTCTCTCTCCCTCTCTCATTCTCTCTCTCTCTGCCTCACTCTTTTTCTCTCTCTTTGTCTTTCTCATTCATGAAAGAAAGAAATAAACTTAAAAAAAAAAAGACTGCCAGAAGTAAGAGCTACTTCAGAAACCTGTCCGAAGTAAAAGGTAGCTTGGCAAGGTGAATATTGCTTCGTTTTGAACAAATTGAGTATAAAGTGACAATAGACTGATGTAGCAGTCAGGTTTCAGCCAAAACACACTCGAATTAATTTAAACAGAAAGGGATTTAAAACATAATTAAATTCTTAAAAATTATTGGGAACACTAGGGGAGAGAATTTAAGATTGGGCCTTCCAGAAATAATTTCCAGAGGAATAATACTGAGCTGATCTGCCAGAGCAGCAGCAACAGCATCATCAGGAAGATGGGGGCGGGTTCAGGAGGCTACCATTGTAATTCTTGACATGAGGAATCCATCACCTTAACTGTGATCTAGAATCATGAAAGTAGTGCTGTCATTACAATCGTAATGCAGCAGAAAGCTCAACGAGAATCAGTGGTCTTGGTTGCTAGCAGGACATTGCCAACCATGCAGGCTAACCATGGCCTTGCATTCCCAACCTCATACAAATCCACCTATGAGAACCTGGAAATGTAGCTACAAAGGATTCTTAGAAACATAGTGTTCTGGGTTTTTTTTGTTTGTTTTTTTGTTTTTTTTCCAGTTTCCAGACTGATTTTTAGATGGTCCAATAGAAGGAAGTTGGAATGGAGATAGTGCCAAGCCAACAGATCCACCACAGATGTTGCTTCACAAATGTCCAATGGATAATTCAATAAGGATAACCAAAACTCACAAGGGGAATTAGAGACAGAGACCAAGCTACCAGAATGAATAGGAAAGAGATAATATTTTACTTGATTAATTTTCCAATGGAATGTTTTACAAGCCAGAAAGACATATAGCTGAAGGTTGCAGCTTCTCACACACAAATAATTGGGCTTATTGATGCAAATAACTCCAGGTGTCTGTCAGAGCAGGACCAAAGAAGCAAGAGGCAGGAGCACCTAACAATTGACATGCTGTGTGATTCCATAAGCACTGGACTGATCCTGAGAGATCTCCCCAACACCCCTTCCAACTCATGGAGTTAGGCTAAGCCATTAAGCTATTAGTATTCTTTTCAAAAGTGACTAGTTTAGAATGGACATGTAAGCTATTTTGGCCAGTGAGAGTTGAATGGTAGTGTGCTTCACAGTGTCAGAGAAAAGCTTTCTCACTCAGAGGGAAAGAGATAAAAAGAGAAAAATATATGCTCTTATTTCTTCTGGATGTTGACTTTTTGGACATAATCCCTGGGACAAATGCTGTCATATTGCATGAGAATGAGACCAACAAACAAATGAGAAAGGAAGGACTCAAGAGTCACAGAAAAATCTTATACCCTAAAGTATTGCTATCTGTAAGTCCATTCTCCCCAGATTCCTTATTTTTTAAATATTTTTATATACTCAATCACTGTATATCATTACAGCTTACAAAATGAACTTTCCCATCTTGAATACAATGTATATTAATACAGTTAAAGATATTATAATACACATTATCAACAGATAATTTTCCATTTTTGTGTCCTTTAAATGTTTTGCTTCTTTCTTTTTCCCCTTGTTTCCCTTTCAACCTCCCCCATTTCCCACCCTCCTTCTACACTGTCTCCAGTATCCACGATTGTTCTCCATGTTTTTATATCTTCCAATCTTTCAGTTTCTGCCATAGAGTACAGAATTAGGTATATATTACGTGGGGACATACAATGTTTCTCTTTCATAGTCAGGCTTGCTTCGCTTAGCAGTAAATCTTCCATATTCATCTACTTCCTATCAAATGCCAGAATCTCATTGTTTTTTATGGCTGAGTAGTATTCCATAGTGCATATGTGTCACACTTTTTCAGATTCCTTATTAAATTGGGTGATTTTATCTGAGTTTTCTGTTACTTGCAGCCAAAAACATCATCACGGATTCTAAGTCCATGTTTCCCATGAGAGCATCCATAAGTTTTTCAAAGAATAATCTTTTCTCTTTTGTAACCCAAAATTTCCTCACAAGTAATAATCAAAATGTTTTAATGGTAAAAAGAAATGATATGTATGGAGCAAACAGCATTTGAGGGTGTTGTTTATTTTTCAAGATTAATTTATTCAATTCAAACATTCAATATTTGAATCAAAATAAATTTATTCTTCAAAATGTAACTGGTTTCCAACTTGAGTATAAATTGGATTCATTACAAGGGCTCTGTCATTTCTGAGAATTCATGGTGAACTGACAGAGCAAGCACCTTCAAACATTCATTTAAATGAGCTTAATTTTACATAGAGGTTGGGTAAAGAGGCTGTTAGAGGGAGAAAAAGGCATGCACCATAAATTATTGATATGTAAAGAGTCTAAAGGAAGAAACTGAAAAAGCTATTTCTGCAATGGACAATTTGAAACAATTGGTTGTAAGCAGTTCTGATTTAGTACCTTGGTAAGGTGACTAAAGTAGATGACAGCAACACTTTCCCTACCTATTTCACCATGGCTAAAATTGTAGTTTTGGCTCATTGAAGACTCCAGGGAGGGGCTGGCAGGTGATATGGTGGTTAAGACACTGGACTCCCACTGACCATGTCTGACAATGGTTCGAGTCCCAGACCTGTGGTTTGAAAATCACATCAGGTGTGTGTGTGTGCATGACCAAAATCCCAGGAGGAGAATGGAGAAGGGATTAGGACATGGTCATGCCCCTTGGGGGGTGATTTCTCAATTTCCCTTCTTTCTATCTCTCTCTGGCAAGCGTACGCACCATATGACAAAAACTTAAAAACAAAGCAAAACAAACAAAAGAAAAAAGGGACAGAGTATCCTAAATCTCTCGGTGATTGGCCCTTTTCAGAATACTGAATAACTAGCATTTTGGGGAGCACTTAGCCACTGTTGGTGACGCTTACACAGAACACTGGTGGCAATGGATACTATACAAATTCTCAAGAAATTTCAAGATTGAAAAGCTTAGAAAGAGACCCAGTGAAAGAGATGATTTTGTGTGGATTTTGTGTGGATACCAGAGCTCACCAACTTGTTTGTAAATATGTGTGAGATTGACCTGGTGTCTCAAGTAATAATGAGGATACTTTGCAAAAGATCAGCTACAGTATCATTGAAAACATGCAAAAGCATGTGATCTAGGAACTTATTATCATTAATATGACACCATTAGAAGAAAAATCTGGAGCATTTATATTCTAGGTTTCATCCCAGGAGTAAATATTTCCATTAAGAAGCCAGGCCACCAGAACTTTAGACATGTTTTGACCCCAAACAAAACTGAGATTCTTGCTATAGGCCCCCACATTATGTTAAGGCATAGTATAAAATATCCAGATATCAAATGTGAGGCTATTACTGAGAATAATATTCATGTGTCTCCCATAAAATTTATGTTGTAAAAAAAAAAAAAAGAACTTCAGACCTAATCAATAGAAAAAGCTATGTCTTTCCTCAGGAATGGATTTTTTTTTTTTTTTTTTTCAAAAACAATGAGAACATTTTATCCAATTATATTTCTCTTCTTCCCTCTTTCTGGTCTCATACAAACTTTTCCTTGTTATTATCATTCTATTAGTTTTATATCTTCCCTTATTCTGCTTCCTCTCACTCTAAATTTGTCATATAGGAATGTTAGTGAATTAATACACATCCCTTAAAGCCAGAAGTATGAGCGTGAGGGTAAGAGATAAAGAAAACAGAATTAGATGAAGGGAAGGAGGTGGTGGCCAATAGAGAGTAAGAAAAAGAAAAAAGGTACAATAAAGAGAATGAAAAGAGAGGAAAGAGGAAGAAAGAAATGAAGGAAGCAAGAGAAGAGAAAGTTACTAAGAGAAGAGGAAATAAATAAATAGGAAAAGGAGAAGAACAGAGACAAAACAAGATAGAACTTTACTCTAGAAGTTGATATAGCACCTGCAAATGTGCTCATGCTTGATTATACCCATCTAGAAGATAATAAAATTAAATAATCAGATATTAAGAAAATCTCTGAAATCACACACTGCTAATAATTGTTAACAAAGGACACAGAATTCACTTCTATAGACTTATAATCAAGTTATCTTCCTACTTGTAGTATATGAAATGATAAGAAAACACAAACAAGAACGTTGCTTTCGCAAGTTTCTTCTAACATGACACTAGGTTGTCAGGAAAATCATGACATATTTTTCTATGCAAAGATGAATCATGACTTTCTTGAGGATCCAATAGATGGTATCAAGGGAAAAGTGAAAGTCTTATGTCCTCTTTTATTAGATGGTAAAATATTAAGTTGAATCTGGTTATCAGAAAAGTAAGTCAATGATTCAGCACTCAGAAAATCTGCTACTGTCAGATTATTAGAGAAGAGGGAATAAGAAGCAGGCTGAGAAAACTTTAGAGAGTAAATCATAAAGGCATATTAGAGAAGGACAGGCCAGAAGGAGCACCCAGAATATTGAAGTATTTCTTAAATAATTAGGAGCCTGGCTTAGCTAAAGTTAGAAGGCACATTAGTAGCAGAGATGAGTAAGATAAAATTTTCAAAGCAGCTGAATGTCTGGTCAAATTGACAAATACGATTGAATTCCAATTCAAATACTAAAACAAAAACAAAACCTTTTTCTATGCAGGGAGTAACATCAACAAAGTAGTGGAGTAGAAGTTCTTAGTCCTCATATTTAACAGAAACATTGATTTAGCAACCATACACAGTTGAAAACACCTTTATGCACTCCAGGGGACAAGTACAGCAGTCTAGTAGAACACAGAAACAAGAAAAGATGCATTGACAAAAGAGCAGTTTCACTTTCGCACCTCACCAACTCCCCCAAGCAACATAACACAGTGCTGAGATCCTCTTAACTTGTAATATTTCCCATGCAGAAAGAAGATAATAAAGTGTGCATTCAGTTTCTCTAATTTTCCCAGCTTTTGAGGAATACTACCAAGGATGCCAACTTCTATCATGCCTCACCTGGAACATTGAGGGACTCAGCATAGTTATATCCTCTGGGAATAGCTAAGAACAAAGGGCTGGGGCAGGGGCTCTCCACAACCAGTACAAAGAACTCAACAGTTGGCCTATGGCTACTGACAGCAGTCCTCCCCTCCCACAGACCACAGCACTAGACCCACTCACCCAGAATTTCTGGCTGGGCTGACCAGTAAAGGACTTTTCCTGATAAAGCCAGTCAGTAAAAACTGGAAGGGTTGAGTGTTTCTTCAAATGTGCAGATACCCAGGATCACAAAGAATCAGGAAAACTAATACCATCAAAGGAACAAAATAAAGCTTCAGTAACTTATCATAAATAGAGATCTATGAACTTCGTAATTTAAAAAAATCAGAATAATCATCTTAGAAAAGTTTAATGAACTAAGAAAGAACACAGGTACATAACTAAATAAAATCAGAAGAAAACAAAACATGGGCAAAATGATAAGTCCAACAAAGAGGTATAAACTATAATAAAAGAACCAAACAGAAATTAATGAGCTGAAGAATACAAAAGTGAACGAAAAAAAAAAAAAAAAAAAGTCAATAAGTTTCAACAGCAGACTGACTCAATCAAGTAGAAAAAAGAGTCAGCGTACTTAAAGACAGGCCATTTGAAATCAGAGAAACAAAAAGTAAAAAGAATGGAAGGAGAAAAGAAAGTCTACAGGACTTATGACACACCATCACGGGAGCCAACATTTGTATTACAGTAGTCAAAGAAATAGAAAAGAGAGAGAAAGGGAAAGAAACTTATTTAAAGATACAATGGCTTAAAAAATTCTCAATTCTAGAGAGGGAAATGAATATCCCTACCACTAAGCCCCAACAATCCCCAAATAGGTGAACTTAAGGCTGTACCAAGATGCATTATAGTTAAAAGTCAAAAACAAAGAAAGACTTTTGAGAGCAACTAGAAAAAAGTAACTTATCACATATGAATCACTCTCTATGAAAAGGTTATCTCAGCGTAAATTTTACAGACCAAGAGACAGTGGCATGTTACACTAAAAGCTCATTACTATGTGGCCAGCAGGTGGTGTAGTGGTTAAAAGGCACTGGACTCCCACATGGATGACTAGGGTTCAAGTCCTGAATCTTCTCACTTTCTCTCTCTCTCTCTCTCTCTCTCTCTCTCATAAAACCAGAAAATGATAGTAATAAATAAAGTTAGAATAAAAACAATTTTTAAAAATTAAGGAGAAAATAATTCCCAAAGGCAAAGGCTGCCAACCAAAAATACTATACCCAAGAAGAAATATCCTTTAAAAATAAAGAAGAGCTAAGGGACTTGCACAAACAAAACTGACTGAGGGTGTGTACCACCACTAGGCCTGCTTCACAAAAAGGCTAAAGGGAGTTCTTCAAGTTGAAGCACAAAGATAATAAGTAGCAACATAAAAGCATATGAAAGTATAAATGTCACTGGAGAAACTAAACATATAGACACAAACTATTAGAACTAATAAACAAATTCAATAATGTTATTGTGTAAAAAATTAACCTACAAAAATCAATTCCATTTCTTTGTACTAACAACAAACTATGCAAAAATTAAGAAAAAAATAAAGAAACCTCTTTACAATGGCATCTAACAAAATAAACCACTCCAGAATTTAACCAAGAAGGTAAAAATATGTGTACACAGAAAGCTATAAAGGATTAATGAAAGGAATTGAAAAAGACACAAAGATATCCCATATTCATAAATCAGAAGAATCAATATGTCAAAACTTCTACATTATTCAAAGTGATTCTGCAGATTCAGCATAATCCCTATCTAAATACCAATGACTTCTTTTACAGAAATATAATAGTAATCCTGAAATTTATATAGAATCACTTAAGATCTTGAATAACCTAAGTAATCTTTAGTATGAACAACAGAAGTGGAGGCATACAAGTTCTTGATTTTGAATCATATTACAAAGCAACAGTAATTAAAACAGTATAGTAGTAGCACAAAAACAGACACATAGATCAATGAAACAGACTGAAAAACACAAAAATAAAACCATTCAAATATGGTCAACTAATCTTCAACAAGGGTGCCAAAAATACATAATAGGGAAAGAATATATCTTCAATAATAATTCTAGGAAAACTGAATATCCACATACCAAAAATTGAAATTGAGTCTTTCTCTTACATCAAGCATAAAAAATCAATGCAAAATGAGCTAAAAAGTTAAACATAAGACTTGAAACTATAAAACTCATCTAAGAAAACATAAAGAAAAATATCTACAACATTGGTCTTGGCATTTACTTTTTTGTAGATAAACTTCGAAGCATTGGCAACAAAAGCATAAATAAACAAATGGGACTACATCAAATTTAAAAGGTTTTGTACATAGGAAACAATCAATAAAATGAAAAGGCAACCTATGGAATAGGAGAAATATTTGCAAATCATGTACTATATAATGGTCTATTTCCAAAATATGTAATTCATGTAACTCAATAGCAGGAATAAGGACAAGGAACCTAAATAGACATTTTTCCAAAGAAGATATACAAGTGACTAACAGGTATGTGAGAAAATGCTCAACATCACTAATTATCAGAGAAATGCAAACCAAAACCACAATAAAATATTACCTCCCACCTGCTATAATATTTACTATTATAAAAGAAAGTTAACAAGTGTTGGCAAGGATGCAAAAGAAAGGGAACACTTGTACACTAATGGTAGGGTGTATACTGGTGTAGTCACTGTGAAAATAGTATGGAGGTTCCTCAAAAAATGTAAAATAGAACTGTTGTATAATCTAGCAATCCTTCTTCTGTGTATATATCTAAAAGATTTATAATCAGTATGTCTCTGTCTCTCTTTTTTGTTCATTGTCACATGATTCACAACAGCCAAAACATGGATGTAATCTAAATATTCAAAGACAGATAAATGGGTAAAGCAAATATGGTATATATATACAAGGGAATATTATTCGGCCTTAAAAATGAATAAACTCCTGCCATTTGCAACAACATGGACTTGACTGGAGAACATTATACTAAGTAAAGTGAGCCAGACACAAAGGAGTAATATGATGTACATAATACCATTTATATGAGGAATCTAAAATAGTCAAATTCACAGAAGCAGAAAGTAGAATGGTAATAGCCAAGGAATGGGTAAAAGAAAGAATGGGAAGATATTTGTCAAAGGGTGCCAAGTTTAAGTTAAGCTAGATATTTAAGTCCTAGAGAGCTCTGTATGGCATAATGTATGTAGTTAATAATAGTACACAAGGGTATCACAAACAATTTGTGGAAAATAGAATTAAAATACAAATTTACTTTGTTGCAGAAATTTTTGAAATCCATGCATTGTTTTTCATAATACATATTTTCCATGAACTTTTTGAAAACACTTTAAATTATGTACTTAAAAATTTGCTAAGCTGGGCCAACCCTGTGACCTAACTGTTAAGGAAGCCCAGATTCCACATACATGACCAGTTTGAATCTCAGCCACGGAAGCTTGAAAAACATGCCAGGCACACATTTGGGGCATGTATTGCCTAAATCCCAACAGGACAGAGAGAAATAGAGAAGGGATTGCAGCATGACTGTCCAATGGGGATGCCTTCTTCCAAACCCTTTCTCTCTGCCTCTCTTTCTGGCACGTGCACACGCCTGCTGGCAAAAACAAAAAAGGAAGGTAATCAAGGGAAAAAAAGAAAGAAGCAAGACATTTAAGGGACACAAAAATGGAAAATTTTCTATTGATGATAATGTGTATGAGAATATTCTTAACTAGATTAATATACAGTGTATTTGTGCTGGGAAATTCATTACACTTTACAGAATAAATTTCCCAGGACAAATACACTGGTTTTTTTTTGGAGAGGTTTTCGCTATAGGGCGCGTGCGCTCACGAGACAGACAGAGGGAGACATAGAGACAGAAAGCGAGAAATCACCCCCCAGGGGGGATGGTCACACCGCAATCCCTTCTCCTCCATTCTCCTCTCAGGATCTTGGGCACGCACGCACACGCACCCGGCATAAGTTTTAAGCCACCGGGTCCGGGACGCAAACCGTGGTCAACTACGTGGGAGTCCAGCGACATAGCCATTACACTAATTGCTGATTCCCAACACTGTATATTAATATAATGACTGAATGTATAAAAAAGAAAACTAAGCATGTCTGACTGTAAGTGTTTTTATCAAATACTAGTAGTAATAATAATAATAATAATAATAATAATGAGGGCAGGAAGAAAATTTTAGAAGAGATGGATTTGTTTATGGAATAGACTGTGGTGATGGTTTCACAGTGTGTACTTATCTCCAAAATATGACAGCTTTTTAATGTCAATCAGATACCAATAAAGTGTTTTCTTTTATTAAAGCAACTTAGGTGCAGGAAAGATTAATTATCCTTTAGAAAATTCTAAAAGACATAGACATCACTTGCTGCATCAAAGAACACTGTTCAGCATCATGCCAAAACAAAGGGAAAAAATCAGCATATTTTTTCTTATGAAGTTTAAATTCTAGTTGGCTTATAAAAGTAAATATCAATACTACATGAACTCTCTAAAGTTACTCATCAAAATGCTTCCCTTATTCACATATCAGAGGCTATCTGTAGAAAGTTAAGGCACTAGTAATGGCTCACTGATTAACTGGAACTATAATCTCTAATAAATCATTCTTACCTACTCATCATAGGTGGCGACAAGCAAAAATATTAATTCAAATTTTATGTCTTAGAGAAAATGGTGAGCAAACTATGGTCCAGATAATTCATGGTACTAATTTGCAAAGTCCTAGACTTTACATATTTAAAATTAAAAGGGAGGGAACCAGCAGTTAGCGTAATGGCTATGTCGCTGGACTCCCACGTAGTCGACCGCGGTTCGCGTCTCGGACCCGGTGGCTTACAACTCACACCGGGCGCGTGTGCGTGCGTGCCCAAGATCCCAAGAGGAGAATGGAGGAGAAGGGATTGCGGCGTGACCATCCCCCCTGGGGGGTGATTTCTCGCTTTCTGTCTCTATGTCTCTCTCTGTCTGTCTGGCGAGCGCACGCGCCCTATAGCGAAAAACCTCTCCAAAAAAAAAAAAAAAAAATTAAAAGGGAGATTTGAGGAGAAGATGAAACAGTGATTTAGGTAGGGAGAATGGTTTGGATAACTTTATTAAACTAACTTTGCAACCAAAAAAAAAGACAAAAGCACTGATTGCCATGCTGAGGGTAGGAAAGTTCTTAAATAAAAATAGAAAATAGTAGTCCACATTGGTCTTTGTTGATTAATGGTGCTCACTGCAATTAACTATATTATTCTTATCTCACCTTAAGTGAGAGTGAAAACTACCTCAGAGACTATGCAAAAGGCATTAAATGATGTAAACATATGTTTGCAATAAAATTCTAGGTCTATTTTGAGTTTTATTTTTTAAAATCTTTATCAAGGTTACATTAATGAAGTGGTCTACATGAAAGTTCATGTTTAGAGAATTAAAATGTTGAGTCATGTTGAAAAATAAAAGCAAGGAAATTAGTAGACTAGAGAGATCACTGCCATATAAATGAAAATTACAGTTGCCAGAAGTGCAAAAATTAGACACAGAAAGCAAATAAATCTCAGCTGTCAAACAATTGATCAAAAATTCAAAGAGGAGCTCCACATAAACAGAAATAGAGCTTTTAAAAAAATGGAATTATTTCATTGGCTAAATAGATATGTATTTTATCCCAGAAAGAGAAGTTCTAATTTCTTTGTTTAATTGTAAATTACAATATGTATGTATGTACCTTGAACTTGGGAGTGAAAGAACTATTAATTCTATAATAACCATTGCTATCACATGTCAGTTGTCTCAGGGAGATAATGTGTTAATAGAAGAAATAGAAAACTCATATTTAATGTCCTTTGGGGAAACTAATGAACTGGTGATTTACTTCAGGAAACACGAGAAATTGAAAATTCAACTAAAAATGTAATAAGAACTCATTACTACATTGTTCCCAGGTTTCTTTAGAAAGTAATTATTCCTCATGAAAGCAGCAAATGCAAATGTACAGAATTCTTAAGAAATACCTAAATTATGCCTATGGTTTTTTTATTTCTTTATATGTTGGCTTTTATAATATTTTACATTGTCTTCCCAACCTACGCTTTCTTTTTCCCTTTTTTAACTCAAGAATTTATGTTGGAGGAGACCAAAAAAAGTAAATTAAAAATCCTTTACAAATCTCCATTAGCTATCTTAGAGGGGGAGCTTGTATTTCATTGACTGTAGTTTATGCAAATAGGATCAGAGGAATTAACATATTGGAAGGAGCTGACATTTGTCCTGATATATTGAATCGTTAGCATGACAGAATCACTTAAGCTGGATTCACTAACATCAGGTTTCCTCTCATTATTGACCCCTACAGAGTAGGCTCTGACAAGTGGAACTGCTGCAAAGTTCATTAATAATGTGGAATAAATCAATTGTTCAGGAAATACTGAAAACAGATGACACTGAACTCGTACATTTTGCAAGTTCAGCACAAACCCATCACCACCAAGGACATGGGATCTCCCTGTGTCCTTTTCTGACCTATCCATGGAACTTGGTCATAGATTCCCCCTTTCCTCAAGCATGCCAGGGTGTATGGCTCCACAACCCCAGAGAACAGAATAGGCCAATGGTCATTCAAACAGAAATAGCTTCCACCTTGAAAAAATGGCACTTGGAGACTTGAAGATTTATAAACATGAAGAGAGCGATGGTCATGATTTAGGTATATGCTTGGGCTGTACTCGCATTTATGGTCAATTTTTTTTTTTTTTTTTTTGGAGAGGTTTTTTCGCTATAGGGTATGTGCGCTCACCAGACAGACAGATAGAGACATAGAGACAGAAAGCGAGAAATCACCCCCCAGGGGGGATGGTCACGCCGCAATCCCTTCTCCTCCATTCTCCTCTCAGGATCTTGGGCACGCACGCACACGTGCCTGGCATGAGTTTTAAGCCACTGGGTCCAGGACGCAAACCGCAGTCAACTACGTGGCAGTCCAGAGACATAGCCATTACGCTAACTGCTGGCTCCCTATGGTCAATATTTTAAGCATACTATTTACGTGGCCCTAGACCCAAAGTAACAATTCAACTAGTATGGGTTAAAAGACATAGTAATAGCAAAGGGCCAAGAACATAATTTGCTATATATTTTAAGACGTAGGGCTGTCTACTTTGGGACATGAAGAATTCCTAAATGTAAGTAAGGTGATGCGGTTCTAAGCAATATGTATCTTTTTTCCTTTTTTCCCCCCTCTTTTCTTTTTATTGTTCTTGTTTTTGTTTTTGATTTCCCCTTACAGGGTACGTACACTCGCCAGAGGGAGGGGAAGAAGGAAAGAGAAAGAGAGAAATCTCCCCCCACCCATGGGGTGCAATCAAGCCACAATCCTTTTTCTCCTGTTTCTCCATCCCATCAGGATTTGGGGCATGCATGCACACATGCTGATGTGTTTTTCAAGCCTTCAGGCCAAGGTTCAAACCAGAGTCAGCCATGTGGGATCCAGTTCCCAATGCACAGCACTTAACCACTGCACTATGTGGCAGACCCAATAATATGTCTTTTAAGTGGATTCTTTGTTTTTATTAGTAGCATCACCTTAATACTCTTCAAATTTTTATGACTTAAATATTTTTGTCACCCAGAGGTTTTAGTTTAACTATGTCCTTGCTCCAAAAATCTGTAACTGTGTGTGTCCATGTTATGCACTATAATCAGTTTACATTGGTCTATGCTATTGGGGACAGAAATAACATGGATAAAGGAAATCCACAGAGAATCCTCAAATAAGCTGATTTTAGCCAATAGATTCAACTTCTCACCCACCAAGCCTTAAATTGAAGCTCCTTTCCTTGATTGATTTTTCTCCTCCTCAGCACTGCTTAATAGAAATGCTAATGAGCAGAGTAATAACCAAAAGAAGGGTGGAAAGAGAGAAAGGAAGAGAATCAACAGAACGGAACAATCCACAAACTGGGGAACTGGCTCTAATCTCCTGAAAATGAATTATCCTTCTTCTTAAAATTGCCTGGTCATACTTTGTTCCTTTTTCCCCCTTTCCCGGGATGCATATTTTTAAGTGGGGGAGGTAGGTGAGAAAAGTCTCCAACATTACAGACAAGATTCAATGAGAGAAAAAGAACAGGAGAATGTTTCATTAAACTGTTTTGCAGAGGAGGGGTGCAGATTAGCACGAGCATAAACCCTCAATTGCCTTAGTATTTGAGGCTATCTCCACTGGTATTATTTATTTTTTTTATAAAGAATTATTTATTTGATTTTTTTTTTCATCTTGGCCCATGGGGTGGGGGGGGGAGTGAGAAAGCTAGCTGCCAGGTCCAGGATTCTAAGCTCGGTCAAACAAGTGGGAGTCCAGCTCCCTAACCACCATATCACCTGCTGGCTCCTCATTTTTATGTATGTTTTTAAAATAGATAATCTATAAAGATTTTATATGACTCAGAACTTCTGCTTTATTTTTTCACAATATATTTAAGTTATTTCACTTCAAAAAAAAAATAAAGTGAAACAAGAAAATACAGAAGGCACTCAGCATGTCATTTACACCAAAAACATAAAAATAAACTCCAAAAGCAGGTCCACACTAAGATAAAACTTACAACACATAGATACAAGGAGACATGAAAAGTTTGTGGAAAACATTAATTAAAGTAGAAGTTTATTTTGGTGCAGACATTTTTGAAATCTGCGCACAGTATTTTCATAATACTCATTTTCCATGAACTTTTGAAGGCCCCTCTCATACAACAACAAAAAAGCTGTTATTTACATTAAGGAAAAAAAGAGGTCAATAATAGGTACACTTAGGCCAGGTATCTGCAGTACAGCTGGTAGTGTACCAGACGGTGGTACAGGAAGACATATGCTAACCAGGATTCAAGGTCCCATCCTGGTCATCCTGAAAACATGCCAAGTACATGGGTGCATGCCCAGGATCCTGGCTAACTTAAAGACCGGAGGATGAGCATTGCGGCATGACCAAGTCCTATGGAGGGTGCTTGTCTCCCTCTAATGCACATACGCACATTATTATGAATAAAAAAAAAAAAAAAGAATGATTACACTTAAAATTTTTAGTTATAAGAAAATCTTTATATATAATTTTTGCAAATCCCCAATTTAAATATAACTATCCAATTAACTAGCCAAATGCTGACCCTAAATACATTAGAAAAGAGATTTCTTTCTTTTTCTGTAAAGAAATGATCATCAAATTGCCATCAGAATTCACATTAACTACATTGGATACTAAAAGACAATCGAACATTAACTTGAAGATTCTGGAAGAAAGTCTCAGGCAGATCTATTATGGGCCATGAATGAGGACATCTGCTGTGGTAGCAGGAAGCTAGGAGCAATCCCAGTGTCCCTTACTTGGTGACCAGACAGGTAAAATATGACAATGTGCTTCATGCAGTGCTCACAGTCACTTAGGAGCAACATACTTTTTCCCCAAAAAAGATTTTTTTTTTTTTTTTGGAGAGGTTTTTGCTATAGGGCGCGTGCGCTCGCCAGACAGACAGAGAGAGACAGAGAGACAGAAAGCGAGAAATCACCCCCCAGGGGGGATGGTCACGCCGCAATCCCTTCTCCTCCATTCTCCTCTTGGGATCTTGGGCACGCATGCACACGCGCCCAGCGTCAGTTTTAAGCCACCAGGTCTGGTACGCGAACCGCAGTCGACTACGTGGGAGTTCAGCGACATAGCCATTACGCTAGCTGCTGGTCCCGAATTATTTATTTTTTAATTCTATTTGGTATTATTATCATTATTTAATTTGACCAGAGAAAGTGAGAGAGAGAAAGGGGAAGCAGGAAAGCAAATCACCAGGTCTGGGACTCAAACCACAGTTGGCCATGTGAGCATCCAGCACTTTTATCCACCACACAACCTGCCGACCCCTGAATCACTCTTAAAAGCAGTAGATGAGTGGAGGTCAGCAGATGGCATAGCAGTTATATCGCTTGACTCCCACATGACAACTTTGGTTCAAGTCCCAGACTCGGTGACTGGAAACTCACAGTAGGTGTGTGTGCCTGCATGTCCAAGATCCTGGAAGGATAATGGAGGAGATGGAATTGCAACATGGCCATTTCACCAGAAAGTGATTTCTCACTTTCCCGCTCACTGTCTCTGTCTCTCTCTCTCTCCCTGGTGAGAGCATGCACCCTAAGGCAAGAACTTCTTTAAAAAAAAAAAAGGCAGGAGATGAGTGAAAAAAAAATTATGGAACAAAATGGAATGTATTTGTATAATAAGTTTTATGTAGGCTATAAATATACATACATGGGACAGCAACACATACTCAAAAATATACACTGCATACATTGGAATATTTGCCAAAAAGGAAAAGGAGAGACTTACTGAAAGTGAAAAACAATAAATACAAACATACATAGAATCATATATACACGTGTATATATACCTTCACATACATAAACTTACATTCATATGAACACACATATGTACATATATTCAAAAGAAAGTCCTTGCAAAGCAATGATGACAAGAAAATCTATGATCATCCTCTACACTTCAACTCAAAAAAAAAAATACTAATGCCCTTGGTTACTTATTTTTATTTTTGTTTTGTCTTATGTCCACAGACTGAAATCATAATTCTGCCCACCAATTTAATTAATGCTTGAACTTTGATAAATGACAATGTCCATCAAAAGAGTAGCAAAATAATTGAAATTCTATGTCTTTCTGAGGATAGATCAAGATGACCTGCAACGCTATTAATTTAAACAGCTTCTGTTGTTAGGAAAAAGCAGTTCTCACACTGTAAATCACCAAGTTTCCAAGTTAACTTTCCATAGCTCTTTCAACTGCCATCAGATTTTAACAACCATCTATGGGATGCTAAATATATATCAAGAACTGTTTCAAATATTGTACCTATGTTAATTTACTGAATCCTCTCAACACTCCTATGATGTAGGTCTATCATTACCCATTTTACAGGGGAGAAATCTGAAGAGACTATTTAATTCACTTGGATGAGGTCACCTAGCCAGTTTAGTGACAGAGCCTGAATGTGAACCCAAATTTTGCCCCTAGAGTCTGTGTACTTAACCATTACATTCTGCCAACCACCTCATAGATGAGGCAAAATAGGATATAAAAATGTCTACGCTGACACAGACTTAGAGTCAATGACTTCCTGTCATGAACAGATGGCAACAAATCTGAGAAAGGGACTGTCCTAGCACTAAACATGCTACTACTGTGTTATGCAATGTACTGCTCATACTAATTACAGAGGAAACTGAACTCAGAGAGGTTCATTTGCTTCATGCCACAAAACTAGTAGGTAGCAAAGCAAAAATTTGGATCTAGGTAGAGCCTCTTTGCAGGACTCCATGGAAGACCTTGCAGCTTGTGGTCTGTGTAAATGGAAGCCCTGGCATATATGTGCTGGTTGGGATCTAAGTCTATTTAACTTCAGATCTTGCACCCTTTCCACTGCAAAGCCCTAGAAACAAGTTAAGTCCTTACAGCATCATCAAACATGGTGACAAATGACTCTGCAAGGTAGTGCCAAAGATTGGCATTTCAATTCTATTAGATCATAAATACTGAATACTCAGAGTGCTCTTTTAATCCAGGAATACGATTTCAGTCTCCTCTCCTTTGCCCCATACCCATGCTCTTCAAATAACAAATTACATCAACCATCACCACATAATGAAACTCATTCAGCATTTAGGGAAACAATTCTGACAGATATTTCGAAGTGCTGAAAAATCTCTTCATTCTTAGTAGAATAATCAAAGCATGGCTTTTAAATGGTTTTCTCTGATAGCATGTGATCAATGTTAGTAAGCATTTTTATTACCTTATCAGTCATTCATTTAAAAGTTATTCAATTTTCACTATGTGCCAGATATTCTTTGAGGATCCTCTATCTATTAAACTAACTTTAAATGTAGTCAGAAAATACTCTAATTATGCAACCACAATATATTTGAGGTGACTTCTACCATCTAATTATATTCTTTTCAGTGGTTCATCTTTCTTTGCTCTATTGATTACTTTTGTTAGCATCCTTCCAACAGATTGCTAATACCTGTTGGATATAGTAAACAGAGCAATCTAAGAATCAGCTACTTCTTTGCATAATCAAAAAGGCAAATGATACCAGCAAATGTAGTAGGGAATTGTCACGTGATGGGATCGTCACCAAGGTAGAGGATTCACTGGCGAAGTCTTTCAGAAATTATGTTCCCAGGGGACCCCTTGTCTTCATACACCATAATTGTCAGGATCAGGTAAACCCACTCCATGCAAATTCTGTCTTAAACTTTTTCTCAGGAAATTTTGACCCTCTCTCCATCCCACCATGCTCCCAAAATAGAATAAGTAAGAAAATTATAGCCTGGCCTGGTGAATGAGAAGACTATTAAAGAAAAAAAAAAAAGGAAGTAAAATGTTTTTGAACTCCAAAAAACTAGCGATAGCTTCAATTCTTTTGTTGTTTAAATATGATATCAACAAAATAACAATAGTGTACACTAGCAATATAGTCACAATGTACTAGGCACTATTCAATGTGCCCTCGATATATTTAATTTCGTTAAATATTCACAACATCTCTATTGGGTGGGTTAATTTTTATCTCCAATGTATAAGAGAGGCAAAAGGAAAAGACTATGAGAAAAACAAAAACAAAACAGAATTCTTGTGCCAGCAGATGGCATGATGGTTAAGGTACTGGATCTCCCATGGTCAACCCTGTGGTTTGAGGCCTGGACCTGGTGGCTTGAAAAACATACCAGGCACATGTGTGTTCATGCCCAAAATCTCAAGAGGAGAATGGAGAAGCCACTATATGGCCATGCCCTCCAGGGGGTGATTTCTCACTTTCCTTCCCTCTCTCTGTCTCTCTATCTCTCTTGCAAGCACACTTAACCTATGGCAAAAATTATAAAACAACAACAAAACAAAATGAAACACAGAAATCTTAAAAATATCTTAATAATAAATGAGTAATTACTATGTGCTAGGCCCTGTTCTTATAGTGTTAATACACGAACTCAGGGGCCAGCAGGTGGCGTGGTGGTTAAGAGCGCTGGACTTCCACATGGCCAACTGCGGTTCAAGTTCTGGACCTGGTGGCCTGCTTTCTCACTTTCCCTTTCTCTCTCACTCTGTCCCTCTCTGGTGAAATTAAAAATTAAATAAAGTTAAATAAAATATTTTTTAAAAAACTACACAAACTCTTCATATTACTGTGCCTGTTTTACAGATAAGGAAATTGAGGTACCAGTTAATAAACAGTGGAGCTGAGATTCAAGCCCAGGCAGTCTAGATCAGGGCCTATACCCTTCAGCATTGCTGTTTGGCAGGTACAGACAAATATCTAGCAAAGGACAGCATGCTAGATTATTATTTTCCCAATCCAAAAGAGAAATCCAATCAAGTTAATCTAAGCCTATAAAAAACAAACAAACAAAAACAAAAACAACAACCCAAAAAAAAAAACCCACAATAATTTAAGCACATATTACAGGGCAGCAAATCTTAATAATTCTGGCCAGAGGAATCTGGACATAAATATAAATAATTGCATACCTGGGTAAGAGTCTGGTGATGTATTTCTCCAAGAAGCCATTTTTTACCTGGCTGTCACTGACCCCCTGTCCCACGTACGTAATTGTTTTCTCCTGTGCAAATCTGACCCCTTCTATTGTTCCACTCTGGGACTATAACTTTTCTATTGCACATTTGTTCCTCCCACTAGACTCTGGCTTCTATAGTTCAAGGATTTTGTTGTACTTAGTTCTCTATTTCTAGTATCTTGCACAAAATTTGACACTGAGTTAGTTGGCTTTAAGCTACTATTTATTTAATGAATAAATGAATGAATATAGATGCACCTTCTGATGAATTCAAGGTCACTGACTTAGATTGTCCTAATCTGTCATCCATATTTGTAGTAACAGGATTGAGAAAGTGATGGAGAACACAGATTAGAAGGAACAGGAGGACTTGGCCCTGGAACGGATAAAGAAACCACACCTTTGCAGTGTGACTCAGATCCAGATTGTCTAAGTTTGGGTTCTGATCACATGCTGTGTCAGGGTTCTGTGACCATAAACTAGTTGCTGAATCACTTTGTGCTGTTTTCTCAACAGCAAAATAGAGATGATAGTAAAAATAGTAGTGATTATTAAAAGTGTTAATACAAATAAAAGGCTAAGAAGAGGGAACATCTGGTACTAAATTGCTATTTTGTTATACTTTTTAAAAATTGTTTTTCCACTTGCATTATGTTCCTGACTGTTGTAGGAGTTTGAGTTAACCAATTCTTACCTTTCTTTTAACAATAACTCAAAAGACTTTTTTCCCATACATTGTGTAGGTGGACCCCAATGTGCCCTACACATATTTGGTTACATGTCTCCCTCTGTCATCAGAAGGAGAGCTTCAAGGGAACATGGACCACATCTCACTCTTAATCTTCTGCTCCAAGCACAGTGCCTGCCACATAAAAACTGCTCAACAAATGTCTCTGAATCGATGCTAATGTCTCCTACTCTAAATACTATAGAGTATTTATGCACTCTGTGATTTGTATTAAGCAATTTGTCCCTGACATTTTATACAAGTTCTTTAGTCATTGCTGTGTGAGTCTTGGATTCTCTGTTCCATGGTGACTTACAGCAGGAGCTATATTTTCCTTTCTTTTGAATTAAGCTTCCATCCTTAGGTGCTCCTAATTAGATATGCACAGAGGGGTGTGGCATATACCGTATTATTCTTATGTGTTTGAATGGCAGCCTGAGAAAGCCCAGGAATTGGTCGCATCCCATGTAATGTCACTGGAATACAGAATTAGAGGATAGAATAAATGAGTTCATCAGCTCTTGTTCCTTCTATCGTCTTTAATTCATCTACCGGGACTAACTGGAGGGACAGATTAATATGACAAGGATTCTCTATGTAATTCACACTCTAGAAGTTGTCAGAGATCAGAAAAAAGCTGCTCAAAATGAAGAAAAGGAGAGAGAAAATGAACATTGATTGAGCAACTACTATTTATCTTACATATCACACTTAGGATTAATTTCTCCGAACAACTAATGTCTCATAACAATTTTATAAATTGTTACCTATTTATAAAGTATCTCCATTTCACACAGAAGGACAGTAATACTTCAAGGAATTCTGTTATTTGTCAAAGCCACATAGCACTTACAGGTTAGAGCCAGACATTAGACCCAGGTTTGCGAGCCACTAACATCCCTGCTCTCTCTACCCCTCCACACTACCCCAAGGGTAGCAGATTGAGAAAGGAAATGGTAACTTTTTAAGCAGCATATGAAGAGTAACTATCAATAAACAAGAAATTAATATATGTCACAGAGAATAGAAGCTGTCCATGAAGCATCATTTGTTATACTGTGGTCCAAACTAAGCAAAGCATTGCAGAGTTCCAAAAATGATCTGCACACATGAAAATCGGTGACCCATTTTTCCATTTTATTCAGCATGAATAAACAATTCACTTCTAAATGGTATGATATAGAAGGATTTGAGGAGTTTGGAGTACAGATCACAGACAAAATCACACATAAACTGTGAGAATAATGGGGAGTCAAGTGACATTTCCCCCATCTGTAACAACAAAACTGGATGCAGAATGGTTTCCTCAAGTAAAAATTCATCATTTCCCAAACACTAAGTTGTTACGCTACATTGTTAATGATTTTGAACCACTGGTGTCTTTTTTGTTGTTGTTGTTGTTTGTTTTGTTTTTCCTTCTTTTTTTAAATGAGAGGAAACATCTAGCCAGCTATTATTCTTCTATTTTTCCAATGTCTCAAAGAGTTTGAGCAGCTCTTTTATAGATGTCAAACATCTGTGCCCTCCAGACCTGGATATTCTACCTGGAGACCAGGTGCCTGAGATCTGTCGGGGTGTTTCAAGAAACTTTCAATTCTACTAACTTCTACCAATAATAATAGCTAACCTTTACTGGTGCCCACTAGGTACCAGACACTGTTCTGGTATCTGGGGTACCTATCATTCTGTCTGTCACAAAGGTTGTTTTATTTCATACTCAGGACAATGCTAAGGATTAGGACTGTCATTATCCTCCATATTATAAGTAAGGAAAATTAAGACACAGAGATATTCAGATAGTTATCAAAAATAACACAGGAAGTAAAATGGTGTGACAGGATTAAAACTCAGGCTGTTTGACTCTAATCTCCATATCACTCCAACAATAAGAGGTTTATATTTGTTCCAAACCACTGAAGGATCAATGTACAAGCCTTGACATACAGAGACATGTCACGCTGGTCTTACTGGGAAGCTAGAATAAGGGTAGGATAGCTCATTATTTTCTGAACGTGACATTCCTCAAATATTAATGAAATCATTGTTGCTTGGCCAGGCTTCCCTGTACACAAATGACTACTGAGTTCCTAAATAAAAAATAATAAGAAACCCCTACACATGAAAAAATTACTTTTTTTGGGGGGAGAGGTTTTTGCTATAGGGCATGTACGTTCACCAGAAAGACAGAGAGACAGAAAGCGAAAAATCACCCCCCAGGGGGGATGACCACACTGCAATCCCTTCTCCATTCTCCTCTCAGGATCTTGGGCACACATGCACACGTCCCCGGCATGAGTTTAAGCCACCAGGTCCGGGACTCAAACCACGGTCGACTATACAGGAGTTCAGCAACATAGCCATTAAGCCAACTGCTGGTTCCGAAAAAATTACTTTTAATAGCCACATGCATCACAGACCAATGACAGAGAAACCAGTGGGGGAGGTTAAGCAATTAGATCTTTACATTTAATGTCTCATCTTGACTCATTCCAGGATGGCCTACATGCTGTAAAATGAGACCCCACCGTCAGGGTCAGGGAAGCTCACGATTTTGCTGTTAGGGACTTAGAATTATTCTCTACTTACCTCTTACTATTGGGTTGTCAGAAAAGTCATGACACGTTTTTGTATAGAAAAACAGAAAAATACGTCATGACTTTTCCAACAACCTAATACTTTCTGGATTGGGTCAGGCGCTCTGGTCTGTTTTCTCCAAACAAATGTGTTCATTCTACTTGAGCATTGGAAAAACTCACTAAAGAGGTATCCAGAGGCCAGATTTGGCTGTGGCTGAGGAGGGTAAGACTGGATGGGTACAGATACCAAGTGGGAAGAAACCTAGGAGAAAATTACCAGAGAAAGCCAAATAATCAGTAATAGCAGATGACAAGGCTAATCAAAATCTCTAGACCTGAGTTGAGCAGGATGTCGACTCAGATCCATGATCAGAGAAAAGTGGTGCAAAGAGAATGCTTGACTACTCTTCAGTGACAAGATAACCGAATGTAGTTACTCTGATGTTTTTTGATATCTGAAGATTACCCAGGATAGCCTAGTCTTCATTCTTGAACACATGTGAACAGAGCTTCAAGACATCCTCCAAGACAGCCTCCACGTTTACAAGACACTTCAGAGGTTGGAATCTCAAATGACAAGGATGTGCTGTCTTTTTGTTTGTTTTGGGTGGGGAGGGGAATAGGAATTAAATAGATAAACTCTGGAATTCTAGGGAAATCCTGACTGTCTTAAATAATTTGGACTTCTGTTTATAATAACAGGCAAGTTATACTGTACTAAATTTTATTAGTCTATGTTCTGAAGATTCTATTGATCATGTTCACTTTAATCTCATACAACTTGTCTTAATACAAAAAAAAAATTGATGAATACAAAAATAAAAGGATAATCCTTTAACATTTCTGTTATAGAAGTGGATCCATTTTTCCTGAAAGGGTATACTAGAGGCAAGTTGGTGCAATATACTAAGTGGTCAGAAAATTCATGATGTATGTTTCTGTTTTTCTATGCAAAAATGCATCACGACTTCCTCACAACCTAATAATTCTCAAAATAATTACAGAGCTGAAAATCTCTTACTAGACCTACATTGAGTTCAAGGGCAAAATTCAACTTAAGAAGCGCTTATAGGTCCAGCAGATAGCATGATAGTTAAGGGTGTTGGACTCCCACACGGCTAACCACAGTTTGAATCCCGGACCTGAGGCTTGCTTCTTCATTTTCTCTCTCTCTCTCTGTCTCTCTCTCAGGTCAAATTAAATAATAATAATAATAATAAGTGAAGTTAAATAAAATAAATACATTTTTTTAAAAAAAGAATCACTTAAATTTTCTAGTCCTTTCTGAGTTTTTACTCACTTCCTGTTCACTTGAGTTCAGCCACTAGAGGTGACATAAAGAGATCTTTGTGAACAAAAAAAATCACTGCTTTTAGTTTTTAGTTGTTTTCCTTTTTATATCATAGAATTCTATTTTAAAAAAAAACTTTCCATATGCAGATTTACATTAGGGACTGAAATCTGTCCTAAAACACAAATGTACTTGTTATGATATACATTTAAGTGGGATACCACTAATCTTTCCAAAGGGTATTTTTTTATGATATGCTGTTTGATTCTAGAATTAAGAATCTATTTGTGAATATTAAAAAGGTAACACACAAAAATGTATCAACAACAACTGGGTTGAAAACAGTCTATGGAAATACTACTGATCTACCATAATAAAAATAAATAACAAAAAATTGATTATAATAAAGTAAGAGGTTATATAGAGCACAAAGTAAATCTCACACTTAGAATAGGGACTAGAACCAGGATTCACCTGGCTGTGACTGCTTAGAGCCCTGTATAAAGAATGACTGATGATGCTCTGGGACACCCATGCATATATTAGAAGATACTGGGGTGATGGTGATGGAAGCTGGGGCTTTGGGGAGGTGATTTGATCATAAGGGCAGGTTAATTCCCTTATGAAAGATTACAGGGGATTAGCTCTCCTATGAAAGATGTCCCAGAAAGCTGCCTTGCCCTGTCTCCCACATGAGAATACAGCAGAAGGCATTATCTATGAACCAGAAAGAGGGTCCTCACCAGACATGAAATCTACCAACAATTTGATCTGGAACTTCCCAACCTCCAGAACTGTGAGAAAAAGTCATCCAGTCTACGGTATCTTGTTTTAGCAACTCAAATAGACTAAAAAACCTAGAAAGAGTATCCTTGTTAACTAACAATGCCTGCTATGATACTGGTATCAACAAGAGGAGGTAATAGGTAGGGTGTTTTCTATTGCTGATTTAGACTAAAAACACATAAAATATCGGGAATGAATAAAGGTCTACTTGGTACATGCATTAATCATGCCAGGCTAGACAGGGTCGAATCATAACCCTAAATCTCAGTGACTCTCAGAGGTCTGTTTGCAGTCATGCAAAGTCTGATGCATATTGACCAACTCTCCTGTACCTTATACATGAAACATCTGTACACTTGGCCTCCAAGATTACTATGGCTAAGGAAGCACAGGTGAAAGGACAGTGGGAGATGTTTTAAAGTGCTCTCTCTCAAATTGGCTCACATCAATGACACCCACCTCCCATGGGCTAGAATCCAATCATAAAGCCCCAGCCTAATTGGAGCATATGCATTCGGAAGGTTGATATTTTCTGCCACAATATATGAAGTTGATTCTGGACTTCTTCAAGGATATTACAGTTAAAGACTAGTCAATTAGTTTGACTTAATATTGGACTGAGCAGAAGACAAAGAGCAGTGTCTCTTATCTTAGCCCAATGGTAACAAGGAGTTAAAGATAAAGTTTAATCAATTAGTACATAATCAGAGCTAGAAACTGACTGGTCATGAGCTAACAACAGGTAGATATTGTTTAGCCCTGGACCTGTACTTCTCTGTCCTAACAGTATTAGTCAATGTTCCGGCAGAAAGCAGAATCCAACACAGATAGCTGAAGAGATCTGGATGGAAAAATTATTTATATAGGTTTGGGCAGACTTAAAGAGAATCCACAATGGAGGGTAAGACACCCAGAAAACAGCAATAGCAGGAAGCTATTGCCACCTGGCCTTCATTCTTGAAAGGGAAAGGAAAAGGAATCCTAGTTCCAGAGCCCAGGGAGCACAGGGCACATGGAAGAGGAGCAGGCTGACAAAGCTGTGTCTCGCAGGGATGTAGCCATTGCTGGGAGTGTCCCTGAACATGGACAGGGCAGAGGAAGGACAGTATGACCTCATCTCTCTCGCAGCCTTCCAGTCTCCTCCCAGTACATTCCACTGACCAAATAGAACAGAGCCAGTTCTCCAGGGATCCAGAGTGGACCTATCTGTAATGGTCAGCCCTCGAGAGAAACAAGCATGGCAAAAATAGGAGTGAGAAGACTCAAAAAACGGGAAAGTAATTCATAAGGTATGGACAAGGCAGATGAAAAATTTTAAAAGATGGCTCTGGGAAAAATGGAAAGATTTATCAATTCCCATTTTCTTGAGCAATATCTTTTTTACATTCCAACTGGTTCTATTCCTAAGTTGGCTATTCAAGTACAAAAATCACTATAAGAGCAATCTGTAGATAATACAAGTATCCTAACAAAAATATCATCTAAAACTACTGCACTCCTATTAAGAAGGCTCTAGAGTCTTATCAAAATAAGACCCATAAAGGAGTGAAGACCTTCCTTAAGCCATCTTTTTATTCATCTATCAGATCAGCAATTATCTCTTTTCTCTTAAATGGCAGGCACTGAGAATTTAGAGATGAATGTGACCGTCATGGACTCCTTTCTTTTGGGCTGTATACTCTTGTGGGAAAGCCTAATGCAGAGTAAGCATGGGTAGGAAGTTGTAAATGAGTCTGGAAAGAAGGCAAGCACCAGGTTACAAAGAGCCTCGGAGGCCACGGTAACAAGTGGGTATTTTCACTCATTTCAATGGGAAACCATCAAAGGATGAGGCCATGACTTTTTTCTACACTTAAAATTTTAAAAATCCATTGAGGGTTCAAGACAACCAATCTATTCTCTGTTCTGTGTGAAGAATGAACTGGTAGGAAGGATGCATGGAAATAGGGGTGCCAGTTCAAAGACTCTTTCAAGGTCTACATAAAATAGATCATTGGATGGACCAGGGTGGCTGCTATAGAGATAGAAGTGACAATTTCAGAATACATGTTCAAGGCAGATTTAATTTAGTAAATGTTAAGATTAGAGTAAAATCAGCTCCAGCCTGGGACAATATTTATAAATCCACAAGTCTTACATTTCATTCCCAAAAGACATGTGCTTGCCAGAGACAGACATAGAGGAAAAGGGAAAAGTAACCCCAGTGGGGCATGGTCATGACATAACCTCTCTTTCTCCATTTTTCCATTCTATAGGGATTTGGAGAACACACACACATGTATCTGGCATGTTTTTCAAGTCACTAAGATCAAGATTCAAACCCCGAGGGATCCAGCTCCCTTAACCAATAGGCCATGGGGATAGAGAGGGAAAGCAGTCAATTGATCTTAGTATATATTGTTGATGGACTTAGTTGTGATTAGTAAGGGAAAAGAAAGTCAAAATGACTTTTTTTTTTTTTTTGAGAGGTTTTGCTATAGGGCGCGTGCGCTCGCCAGACAGACAGACAGAGACATAGAGACAGAAAGCGAGAAACCACCCCCCAGGGGGGATGGTCACACCGCAATCCCTTCTCCTCCATTCTCCTCTCGGGATCTTGGGCATGCACACACACACGCCCGGCGTGAGTTCTAAGCCACCGGGTCCAGGACACGAACCGCAGTCTACTACGTGGGAGTCCAGCGACATAGCCATTACGCTAACTGCTGGTTCCCAAAAATGACTTTGTTTTTTGATTAACTGTACAGTTGCTTTACACCAAGAAACTGAGGTTTAGAGTGACTTATCTTGCTGATAGATCTGAGTGCGCTTTTGCCTTTCTATTTCTGTCATCATAGTTCTAAACCAATCCCTTTCCTGTCCTCCCACCCCTCCTCACAAACCCCATACCTCCAGTTGCTCACACACACAAAACCTATCCATATCCAGGCATTTCTAACCCCTTCTTCCTAGGCCATCTCCTCCAATGATTTAAGCCCACAGAGATTTCTCCCTTTATATTAGAATGTTAGCTCTGGAAAGACCTTAGAGATGGCTGTCTCAGACGCCTGCATTTTGTAGGCGAGAAACTGAGAAAGACCCAAAGAAATAAATTTGCCTATTCACCTAGCTACTTCCAAAACCAGAAATAAGGTATAAAAGTCTCCTGATTCCCAATCAAATTCCCCTTCCTCTTAATTTAAGCTGACTTCTAAAATTCCCTTGCCTATTCAGTCTCTCTTCCTCCACTGGAACTTTATGATGAAGCGCTTGTCTCCTCTATACCTACTTTGCCTCTCTAGATAAGGTCAAAGACTGTGTCATCATTTGGCATTACACACAGTGCTGACTATATTACACAGGGCTGTTCAATACACTTAGAGTTGGCTGATTGATTATGCTGTAGTCTCACATTTGCATATCTAACCTCTCATAATTTCAAGTCTACAGTCTGAATCTACAAAGCAGTCAGGTACATCCGGTTCTGGTCTGGTCTAAAGAAAAAAATGAAATCTTGCTCGTTTTATATCCTTATTATTATAAATGTTGTTAATATGTCTGTTCAGCCTATCAAAAAGGAAATTGCAGTCTCTGTATTCTTTGATTTCTATTACCATCACTGCACAAACTGGGCTAGCCCATGGTCTTAGAATCTGTCTTCTTGTTACTAAATCCTGGACATCTCGTTAGTGATCGATGACCTAATCCTTTTAATATGCCTTCCAAGAAGGCTTCCTTATTATCTACTCCCTTAGGAAGGAGGTAGGGATGTAGGTGGAGAGGGGAATAAAGAAGTTTACTAAATTTTCTGAAAATAAATTTGGGGTTTAAAAACAAGTGACTCTTGGCTATGCAGAAATGCATTAGCCAGCATTTAGGAACACAGCTAAATTAGTCCTCCATTCATTCTCACTGATGTAAAAAGCTCATGCTTTTCATCTGTTCTCATCTGACCCACTACTGTCTTTTGCCTTGTTCCTGGACAATTTTATCAGCTCAAAAATTGCTGCCTTGAGGCTTCCAAGTAAAACCAGAGAGAAGAAATGCTACTCACTAAACCTCTGTCAGCTCAACTCTGATGGCCATCTCTTTCCAGATTCCTTTTGACTCTTTTTGAAACCAGAACCATAGTTGCATCTTTGATTTGTTTATGTTGTTGCCATTCCACATTCCCTGCATATTACAGATCTCTCAATGTCCTGTAACAGATAACTATTCATGCACTCATTTCACTCCGTGGGTATTTTCATAATTAATATTTTAACTAACTAGTTATGTTAAAAACTATATCCATAAAGCAGTACAGAGTAAAGGTGAAGAAACTCAACTTAGGGGTCAGACAGACCTGAGCACAGCTTCAATCTCTGTGCAACACCAGGCAAAAAGTTTAATCTCTCCAAGGCTCAGTTTCCTCATCCATTATTTAAGAATGAAAAATATCTCCACATACAGATGTTGTGACAATGACAGGATTTAACACATATGAGCCCTTTAGCAAAATGCCTGGCATATAGTCGCCCCAAAATAATTACTAGCTGCTCTTAGTATTACTAGTGTTATTTTTTATAAAGCAAGAAATTTGTTTCTAGAGGTTCAAATAGTGATGGGCAGGACTAGAACAAGAGTTCCTTCAGTGCCTTTCTGATTTAAAGGAGGAAACAAAAGAAACTCTGGGAAAAGTTGGAAACTGTTGGTGGTTCTTCCCCTCCCTGTGGGTGGCATGACCAATTGAAAAGGCTAATTGAGCAGCAACCCCGGATAACTTCAGATGATAAGTTTCTGAGCATTATCTAGGAACTTTATCTTGCCAACAAAAATAAGCAGGGTCATCTACAAAAGAGTTTAAAATCTGGTCACTAAGCAGTGTTTTGAACAGCAAATACAGATGGACAGTAATATTTACGGTCAATTTACCAGAATCAGGTATCAGATGACCTCTGACATTAGCCATCGCTTACTGAAGAGCTAATTAGCTGTAAAAATGAGGTGACAAGTCAATTGTATCAGCACAAAGGACGAATTTGTCATGTGGGATTTGGCTGGTAGTAAGGCCTGCCATTACAGCTTCTGGGTGGCTACTTTGCCTACAAAAGAAGCCAACTTTCCCTGAAGGCAAGGAGGAGATGGGAGCCAAGTGTAAAGGAAACCCAGGATTGCTCCCCAAAAGGAACTGCTGTTCTGTTGTCACCAACAGGCTGTGGCACCAACAGGAAACTCAGGGCCCAGAGATAAAAAAGATCCCATCACCTGGTAGATGAGAGAACACCTGCTTCATCTGGTCTGTTACAGGTTGCGTATCCCTGACCTGAAAATATGAAAACTGAAATACTCCAAAATCTGAAACTGACATGACGCCCTGAATGGAAAATTCTACATCTGGCCTCATGTAACATGTCATAGTCAAAATGCTGCAATACAAGAACATTGTATAAAGTTACCTTCAAGCTACCTGTATGAGATGTATGTGAAACATAAATGAATTTCCTGTTTAGACTTGCATCCCATCCCTTAGATCTCTCACTGTATATATACAAGTATTGTGAAATCCAAAGAAAATCTGGTCCCAGACATTTTGGGTAAAGGATTCTTAACCTGTACCTAAGTAAAAACACCACTTTCTTTGAGTCCTAGTAATAATTTTAAAAATGCTATAACTCACTGTTTTGGCCAGCAGAACTAAATGTTGTTTCCTACTGCACGTAAGTTTTTTCCTCCCCTGATTTTTAAATTCATGTGTTTAAGCTCCTAGTTCTTAAATTCCCATTTGTTTAGAATGTTGGAAACAAAATAAATAAATAAATAAATAAATAAGAAGGAAAAACTCCTCCATTCCTAAATAATCAATGTTAACATCTTGGCATTTTGGTGTAGCTCTTTTTTCCACAATACTTGAGTAGACAAAATTGGAGTCAATTGCATATGCAGCCTATGGGCTTTCTTAACTTTATAAAAAGCACATGTTTATTTTATTACTTATTTTGCAGTAGTACGATTTAAACAATTTCATGAGATTCCACTATGTGGACATTTCGTAATTCATATCATTCCTGTATTTCCAAGTCCCTCCAGCTTTCAGAGATCACGCTTTCTTTAGTGCCAGAAAAGTAAATGTCTAAGTCCCCAACCTGCTAGGTGGTATGTTCAGGATTCCTAACTGAATACTAGCTAGAAATCCCCAAGGATGCCTATCTTCTTCTTTAAAAGGCCTTGTGTGACATTTGTCACCATACCTATGCCCACACTGTTCACTGGCTCCTAACCATTGCTCTGTATCTGGCACAGACCATCACTCAAAGACCCCTGGGCCTCATAAACCTTTGAAGCTAATAGCCATGGTCACCAAACTCAGAGGAGAGGAATCAAGCTAGTGAGGACACACTCCTTTATTCCTCTGCTCTGGTGTAAACACAGAGCCCTCCCTTCTGTCCCTGAAGTCCAGTGAAAAACAGGCTGTAACTTCACACAATTATAATGAAAGTTGATGATTAACATGGGTATAATACAAAATGATTTGCTACCAGGTGGGTTTTTCAAGGATTTTCCACAGGTAAGGTCCACAAACAGTACTTTCTAGATATCTATATCTCCGAAGTCTGCTCTGCCTCCTTATTAGACTTCAGAACACTAATGTCCCTCCTCTACCATCTATTCTAAGACATTCCAGGTTCTTTCCTAGAGTGATGGAAAGTGGAATCACTCTCCCTTTTTTTCTGTCCAGAGAACATACCCATCCTCAGAGATTGTGACCTGGCTTC
Source organism: Tupaia tana (assembly GCA_026018925.1). Classification (NCBI taxonomy): domain Eukaryota; kingdom Metazoa; phylum Chordata; class Mammalia; order Scandentia; family Tupaiidae; genus Tupaia; species Tupaia tana. The sequence continues at coordinate 21,637,852 of JAKSZU010000017.1, forward strand.
CATGATCCAAACGAGGTGATCAATAAGAACTGACTATGCATTTCCCAAAATTAGGATTATGTGTGTTAAGTGACACTGTGCCCAAACCAGTCCAAATGTTTTAGTTTTTGTTTTGTTTTGTTCTTTTTGTTTGTTTGTTTCAGTAAGAAATCAAGCTACACCTCTCTTCTGGTTTAATCTGGTCATACAATCTTCTGAAATCAGATAGGCAAAATACACACATCCATCTCTCAAGAACTATAAACAATGAGGTGGCTTCGTGGTCTGGTGGTTAAGGCAGGCAGATACCACATGGCTAACTAAGGTTCAAGTCCCAAATCTGGTGACTTAAAAAACATTCTGGGCATGTGTGAATACATGCCCAAAATAAAAAAATAAAAATAAATTTTAAAAAAAGGAGAGATGGAGGAGAAGCCATTACAGCGTGACATTCCCCACAGGGGTTGTTTTCACCTTTCTCTCTCTCTCTCTCTCTCTCTCTCTCTCTCTCTCTCTCTCTCTCTCTCTCTGGTGAGTGCTTATACCCTCTACCAAAAACAAACAAACAAAGAAACTACAAACATTTTAATGCACCAAACAGATGAAATTTATATTAAAGTACAAAGCATTTCTGTTGATTTGCAAACTCACTATCTACTGAAGAGTCTCCATCAATTTACAAAGGCAGGGCGATGTACCTCTCAGTGAAGCATCTTCATTCAAGTTCATGGTGACCTCATAGTTTTTCTTTGAGGACAATTGAGAAATGCTCTACCTACACGCAATGCCTGTACTTCTAAATGAAAACTGTTGGCAATTTTGAATGATATTTCTGCCATTTAAAAGGATTTAAAGACCTTGAGGGTACATTATTGCTGTGGGTTAAATTGTGTCCCTCACAAAGATATGTTCAAGTTCTAACTCCTTAAAAGGTGACCTTATTTGGAAATCAGGTGTTTGCAAATGTAATTAAATTAATATGAGGTCACACTGGGTTAGAATGGTCCCTAATCCAATGACTAGTGTCCTTATAAAAGGAGGGAAATTTAGACACAGACACCTAGAGAAGAATGCCCTATGAAGAAGGTAGTAGAGATTGGAGGGACACAGTTACAATCCAAGGAACAAGGATTGCCACAAGCTACCAGAAGCTAGGGGAGAGATAGGTAGCAGGTTCAGGACCCCAAAAAAATCCAATTCTGCCAACACTTGGATTGAAAATTCTAGCTTCAAGAACTGTGAGAGAATACATTTCCATTGTTTAAAGTTATCTAGTTTGTAATAATCAGTTATGACTACCCTAGAGAATAAATATTTATTTAACATTGGGTTTTCTTTTTTTTTTTTTGGAGAGGTTTTTGCTATAGGGCACGTGCGCTCACCAGACAGACAGAGACAGAGACACAGAAAGCGAGAAATCACCCCCTGGGGGGATGGCCACACCGCAATCCCTTCTCCTCCATTCTCCTCTCAGACGCACACGCGCCCGGCATGAGTTTAAGCCACTGGGTCCAGGACACGAACCGCGGTCGACTACGTGGGAGTCCAGCGACATAGCCATTACACTAACTGCTGGTCCCTTAACCTTGGGTTTTCTTTCTTTTTTTTTTTTAAGAATTATTTTATTTAACTTTATTTATTATTATATCATTATTATTTTTCAGTTTGATCAGAGAGAGAGAGAGAGAGGAAGTGAGAAAGCAAGCCACCAGGTCTGAAATTTGAACCGTGGTCAGCCATGTGGGAGTCCAGCACCTTTAACCACCACACCACTTGCCAGCCCCAACCTTGGGTTTTCAATAGTGGCTAATTTGCTCTCCAGGGGACACTTGACAATGTCTGGAGAAGATTTTAGGTGTCACAACCTGGGATGGTGCTGCTAGCATATGGGGGACAGAGGCCAGGCATGCTGCTAAACACCCCACAATACACAGAACAGATCCCATAACAGAGAATTACTCAGCCTAAAATGTCAATAATACTAATGCTGAAAACCCCTGACTTAACTACCCCTTATTTTTGGAGAGTCAGTTCCTATATTTTGTTGCTGTAAATAATGCAGCAATGAACACCTTGGTGTACAATTAGTAGTCAACAGTAATAGCAATAATCTTTAATTAAATTCCTTATAGAACTGGGTATTCACTTTTCTTACATTAATGAACATCTTGCCATTCCTTGTCCTCTTGTTTGAAAAAGATAACATATAAGCGATAAGTACATGAATGAATGAAAAGTCACAGGCATTTCAAAGGGTTGGAAGCCTCAGTGCTTCCTAGACTTAACCTCTGATCTATTTTAATATTACTCCCATATTTCATCTACCCCCAAACAACAGAGATACTGTGTAAGAAAGCATTTTTATCATAACTGCAAATATAAATAGCATGCTATTACTCCTGGACTTAAAAGAAAATCTGTGAATGTAACAAGCTAGTTTTTTAAAAACAGAGAATTTACTTTTTTTTTTCCATGAGAAAGAAATTGATCTAATTCTGGGACAAACTTTTCTACTAGAAGATGCTTAGCATCGTTTGTTTTAGAAATGGACAGGAGAGGTGATTAAATTGGGGTCTGAGCCTCAGTGTCCATGATCTTACTTGGGCTTTTCCTATTAACTCCAAGAAAAACTTGCAGCTCAGGTGTGAGTATAGCCTTCTGGGAGGTATTAGGTGTTAGATATAAACATATCTCTATATAAATCTCTAGTTGGCCTTTTCTTCCTCTCTAGCCCTATTCTATTGAGTTAATCAGGGAGAATATAATGCTGATCACTGGAACTATCCAGAGCAGAAGCTTTTGTTCAATCAAAATTATACAGTTGGTAGCAGAGAGTGGAGCAGTGGTAAACACGATGCTCTCTAAGGCAGACTCACGTGGGAAGGCTTCAGATTTGAGTCTGAATATTTCCCTGAGTAGGCCAGCATGTGCGTCCATGACCTCTGACTGGCTGAAGCTGAAGGTGGATAGTGAAATCAAAACTATGTTGTGGTGCTTTCTCTCTGTCTCTGTCACTCACGGAAGGAATTCATAATCATTTTTTCAAAATGCAGCTTTTTCTCTTGCAGTCTTGGCCCTAACTGGGACCTGTAAGAAACCAGGCTCCTGGAAGGCTTCTCAGAGGTTGCTTTTCCATGCTTCAATGGAAATGCCATAATACATTCCTGAGTTATGTACCAGAGGATGTTACCTGAGACCTTGAACTAGAAAAATCAATAGTCCCGAAACACAGAGGATAGAATTAAAATGGCTAACTGAAATTTAATAATAATAAAAAATACATACATGTCTAACTTCTAGCTGAATACAAAATGAAGTCAAGCAGCATGGGAGGGAGATTTTTTTTAAATTTAACTAAAAATAATTCTTTTTATATTATTCCTGTCTTTCTTTCTTTTTTTTTTTCTTAAAGGTTTTTGCCATAGGGCACATGTGCGAGAGAGACAGAGACAGAGAGCGAGGGCAAGTGTAAAACCACCCTTCAGTGGGGATGGCCATGCTGCAATCCCTTCTCTGTTCTCCTCTCAAGATTTTGGTCATGCATACACACATACCGACGTGATTTTCAATGGTCTTGAATCATGGTCAGCCAGGTGGGAGTCCAGCACCATAACCACCATGCCACCAGCTGGCTCCTAACTCTATCTGTTTTTTCAAGTTTATTTATTTATTACAGTCCACGTACCATATTGCTATTCTTGTTGGATATCCCCAAGAAATCACTATATCTTGCAGTCAATAGCCATTTAAGGGAAACATAACTTTAGACCATAGACCCCTCGTTAAGTAACCTTGGTATAAGGAAATCAACTAAACATAGTAGGCGTTAATGGCTGTTACTTCTATTACCAAAGGAAAATTTACTTTAAATATTTTCCATAGGTTTTCTTTAAATAGCAGGTAGCCAATGTGCTGAAATGTTTGTTTACTCTCCAATAAGTCCCCAAGTTCACTGGTAGAAATATAAGGAGCTGACTACAGATTAGTTGAAACTGAAGTTGAAGCAGTTCTAAAATCATAATTATGAAAAAGTAATTACATTAAATTGACTCAGTGTTTTGGAAATATGCCAAAGCTTAAAAATGAATAATGCCTTTTACCTTCTCCCTCAATACCAATCTCTGACAAAGACTTTAACTGAAGATGTTCGTACTGCTGAAAAATCTGATTACCACAGATTCACATAGCTCACCTTAAGTGTGTTCAACTAGCTCGTTTTACAATATCAGTTTAGAAAGTTTAAGACATTTGCCACCAAGTAACCAGACTTTCAAACTGTTTTTCATATCATTTATTTATTTTTATTCAAAGTACATAATGAATAATGTGCTTATTGCAGAAAATTTTTGAAAAAAATGCATCAAAAACATAAAGGAAAAAATATGCATAATCCATGTACTGCAAAGATAATCACTATCAGCATTCCAATAATTTTCCTATGCATTTTTACAAAATTGAAAGCATACTATGGCTATTGTTTTATAACTTGCTATTGTTTGTATAAAATAATATACTCTGAACTTTCCCATGGCATTGAATAGTAATTTACCATATCATTCCTAAAACATGCATAGTACTGGGCCTAGAGCACAGTGGTTAAGAAAGCTGAATCTCACATGGCCAACCTTGGTTTGAACCCCAGCCCCAGTGGTTTGAAAAACATTGGGTGCATGTGTGTGTGTGTGTGCCCAAACTCCTGATGGGAAAGAGGAATGGAGGAAAAAGGATTGCAACATAACCATGAGCGCTCTCTCTCTCTCTCTCTCTCTCTCCCAGGAGTGCAACCAGCAGTTTAAAAACAAAAACAAAAACAAAAACCCTACATAGCATTTCAGAGTATGAATATGTAATAAATCATTTAACTTATCCCCATTGTAGAATATATAGGTTATTTTCGATATTTTGTTATTAGAAATACTTCGCTAAAAACACACAAATCTCTATGTACATTTCTATTTCTTTGGGATGTATTATGAAAGTGAAATTTTTTATTTAGGTGGAAAACCTTCAACAGCCAAGTCCAGCCCCCTCCACCAAAGTTATTTCCATGTTAACATCTGCCAAACTCTCAACAACAGTCATTATTTTTTAAGCTCTTTTCTTAATTGACAAAGAAAATGGTATCTTACTTATTTGTATCAATTTAATTACTGAAAAAATGTAAGATTATTGGTTATTTGAATTTTGTATTTATTAAATTGTCCAAAGCTAATTTATCTGCTTTACAAACTCTTACATGTGCAAAGAATTACGGTTTTGTTTCAGGGAATTTTGTTTGTTTGTTGTTTTGTTATTAGTACAGTCTGCTATGGCTTCTCTAATAAAGCAGGAAAGATTGCTTTCTAATGAAATAGTTAAGCAACTGTACAAATGTGGCAAAACATTTATTAGTGGCAAAACAGAGCCTGGGAACCAGAACTTGTCATTCAAAGAATAGTGTCCTAATATTCTTAATTTTGGCATTCAAGAGCTTTGAAACAGACAAGTTTTGACAAAGCAATTAGTTCTGCTGTATTTGTTAGAGAAACTGTAATAACATATAATTAATCACTACCTAGATCCTCCCTGTTTTCCAAAAAATATTTTTAAAAATCTATGTTGTAATAATTTATGTGTCCTATCACAAGTGGAAGTTTTAGCGGTTATTTTGTAAAAGTATCTTACTGATGTCTTAGGGAAAAACTAACAATTCTTATGGATTTTCAACCTACAAACCCAGGTTTGAAAAAAGAGTGCCTCAGCCCTCCTGAGGCCAGATATTATTACTGTGATCATTACTGCTAACCCCTCCAGGGAGGTCTAGTGTAACTAGAATTGAACTTGAGAGTTTTATGGTGGTTGGAAAACAAGCCAACTCAAAAGTAACTTTCATACCATGGAACAATATACTCTCCTTGTTCTCCAGTTCTTCTAGAAGCTTTCATATCACTTAGGGTGTGACTCTTCCTTGTCATTCTATATTTTTCCAAACAGTGAACAAGAAAGATGGAGTGAATCTGTATGCTAAGTAAATGTGGCCAGCCCTAAAAGCTAAAAGAAAGAAGCAGGAAAAAGAGAAGAAGAAGCCATCACTACTTTAAAGCACAAACAAGTTTCAACACCTAATTAGCAACTTTTGTTCAAGTAGAAATGTCTCTTTGTCTCAGCGTGGTGAAAGGATACCAAGCAGAGAGTGATAAATTTGTAATGCTGTCTCACTGGGCATAGTAGAAACTCAAAATAAAAAATAAAATAAAGACAAGCTCTCACTCTACCTGGAAGGCCACAAAACTTAAGTACAATTTTCCTAAGCTCAAATTTGATTCTCCCCTTGTTTCAGAAAGTAAAATTAAGAAGTGGGAAAGAATAAAAGTTCACATCACCAACTTTGTTCTGTTTTCACAAATTTTTATCCAACTCTCCCTTTTCTCACTCCTCATGAGCCACAAATAATATTGAATAAATGTGGTAGAAAGTCAGGAATTAATATTTTGCAAAACACTTTATAAAATATGAGAAGTGTGATTATGAACTAAATCAAAATTTTTGCTAGTAATCATCTGGTATGCACATCTTAGGATTTCATGACATTAGTACATTAATGCCCTCTCTGAAAAAATGTTTAAATGATTCATGGAATATACTTTTTTATTCACTATCATCCTGCATCTATATATAATCTAAAATTCCTTCATTTCATGTGAAACCTTCTCTAAGTAGAAAAGGCAAGTTAAAAATTGAAGTGATTGTTGAGATGAAATTATATGTTTTAGTTGATAATGGTCAAATAAATACAAAAAGTGAAGTGGAAAATTAAAATAACCACCAGGGGTATTTAAAGTAGGAACGTCCCAGGTATTGCCTTAAGGTTTTCATTGCACTTTCACAGAAAGATACAGCCTTAATTGCATCTTTAATGTGATTTCTCATACAGGAAAACTAAATAGATTGGTACATCTCTCCTAAGATATCGCAAATCTGTCTCAGTAGCCACTTTTTCCCTCGAAAAAGTGAGAAGGCAGTTTTTCCAAATACAGGTGCATTCGTCTAAATGGGGGCAGACAGAAATAGGACACATTTGCTGTCTGAGCCTTCTTTCCCAAATTTGTTTTTAAGGTTTTTCAGGCAAACAAACAAAACAAAACAAAAACTTGTGCTTTTCTCCTGCTGTTGGACTTTTAGATGATTTCTCTACACAGAAAAAGAAGCCTCTGGCATTTTTCACATTGCAACCAGCAGTTGCTTGGCTGCACCATCAAAGCAGGCCCAGCAGATCCTCTTCAATGGAGAACCCAAGACCCACCACAGACTGGCTGCACTAATGAACTAAGAACATAGATTCCTCTGGGCCCCAGTAAGGCGGCAGGAGGCACATAAAATCCCATGGAGATGGGACCAGGCTGCAGCCATAAAGCATCAACTTGTCTTAGCAGGTGCTGTAAGTCCCAACATCTGCTGGCCATATAAAACAAAGTGGCTAATGGACAGTGCAAAAATGTAAACACACCTTAAAGAGTTATTTAGTTCCTCCTCTTGGCATTGGTCATATCAAGACTTGGGGCTTGTTCTGTTGTTTTCTATATTAAGTACACACAGATGTTAATATTTATTTATTTATTTATTTATTTATTTATTTATTTATTAGTAAATATCAAAGTTGAATGAATTACTTTCCTACATGTTTTTTTTTTGGAGAGGTTTTTTTTTTTTTTTTTTTTTTTTTTTGCTATAGGGTGTGTGCGCTTGCCAGACAGAGAGAGACAGAGAGACAGAAAGCGAGAAATCACCCCCCCAAGGGGGATGGCCATGCTGCAATCCCTTCTCCTCCATTCTCCTCTCAGGATCTTGGGCATGCACGCACACGCGCCCAACGTGAGTTTTAAGCCACCGGGTCGGGGATGCAAACTGCAGTCTACTACATGGGAGTCCAGCGACATAGCCATTATGCTAACTGCTGTCCCTCACTTTCCTACATGTATTTTGACATAATAATACCCAGAACTGACAGAGCAGAATGCATTAAACAAGAGTATATCTTAAAACAATACTCCTGATGAAGCCAGTGAATCTCATCCCCCAGTGGAAGATTCAGTGAAGCAAGCAAACTACATCTATTGAGCCAGACAACACTTGAAGGAAAATACAGTAAAGGCCTGTGGCTATTTTCTCGGAGAGAGTCTGACGCAGTGGTTAAGGACCTGGGCTTCAGAGTGAAGAAGATCTAGGTTCAAATCCCCCAATCAGTTGTTAACTAGGCACAGAACTCCTCTGAGATTCAGTTTCCTATCTAGTATAAAATAAGAATAAGGAGGGGCCAGCAGTTAGCATAATGGCTATGTCGCTGGACTCCCACATAGTCGACCGCGGTTCGTGTCCCGGACCCGGTGGCTTAAAACTCACACCGGGCGCGTGTGCCCAAGATCCTGAGAGGAGAATGGAGAAGAGGGGACTGTGGCGTGACCATCCCCCCGGGGGCTGATTTCTCGCTTTCTGTCTCTCTGTCTCTGTCTGTCTGGCGAGCGCACACGCCCTATAGCAAAAACTCTCAAAAAAAAAAAAAAAGAAAGAAAGAAATTAAAAATAGGAATAAGGAGATCAGACGGTGGTGCCGCAGTAAAAAGTAACACTTTCTCACAGGAAGGCTCTGGTTTGCATCCTGAGACCTCTCCAAGTACTCAGCATATGTGCATGCCTGTGATCTGGAGCTGACAGAGGCTGGGGGTGGATCACAGCAGCTGGGGATGCACTCTCTCTCTCTCTCTCTCTCTCTCTGTGTGTGTGTGTGTGTGTGTGTGTGTGTCTGCCTCTCTAGCTCATGGAAGGAAGAAAGAAACTTAAAAATAAAATCAGAATAGAACCAGCAGGTGGCATGGTGGTTAAGGCACTGGACCCCCACATGGCTGACCACAGTTCAGGTCATAGACCTGGCAACTTGAAAATTATGCTGGGCACATGTATGCCCAAAATCCCAAGAAGAGAATGGAGGAGAGAGGACTATTGCATAGCCATCCCCTCAGGGGGTGAGTTCTCACTTTCCCTCCCTCTGTCTCTCTGGCAAACACACACACCTTATGGCAAAAAACTAAAAATAAAATAATAAAATGGAAATAAAAATATCTTCTTTGTGGAAATAAAAATACCTTTCTCATAGTCCCAGGGGCAGATTTTTAAAAAAGAATAACATTTAAGCCCATAGACTAGAGCCCAAAACAAAGTAAGTAGTCAATAAATGATACTTACTATTATTATTTCTATTACTATTATACAATCGATTATTTGTTTATACCCTAGTTTGTCCCCAAATAGATTTAGGTGGCCTATAAAGACAAATAACGCATAGCAAAATAACAGAAGTCAGAAGTAAATAAAAAAAGAAAAGTGACCAAAATAAGAGGGCTTCTCCCCCTGCCCAAGAAATCAAATAACCATTTTCACTCTGTGGTTCAATTAGATTAAAATTTGTATTTCTTCTTCATGACACACTCATCTAATACACAGAAAACTAAGGCCAAGACACAATGTAGCAACACTGTAAAGGACTCTTGGGAAGACTAAAAACTTCATTTTTATTTCCTTTCAGTTCACAGACTCTTGCACTTGCTCCCATGAAAATACCAGTTATCAGGAAGCATGCTGCTATTAAGTTTAGTGGCTGGGGCACAAGTACCAAGAAGCAGGTCTCAGTTGACTCCAGTATAAAAGATCCATACCAACTTCCCTTTCCCTTTGCACTTTAGCCTTTCCCCTCTTCCCTTCACTGACTTCCATGCTCAGTAGGGTGTACAATGACACTGTCATTTAGTGAGACCTCAAAAAAAGTGAGACCCCCATAATAAATTTTACCTTAGAAAAAAGGCCACCTCACTTTCAAGGTCAGATCACAAAGGACATGATGCACCTTGGCATGGAAATTTACACAGATCTACTGTTGAATATTAATTATGTATTGCACTACCTCTTGACATAATTAATTTTACTATAAATTTGGAGTCATTACCCAGCAAGCTGTAGGATTAGCATTTTAAAGACTCGCTGAGGATGGAAGTTCAACCAATAAACATAAACACTCTTGGCTTCCTGTTGAGAGACCCTTTCATTTCTGGTGCTCAAAGCATATGTTTATTCTGACACGGAATTGGGACAAATATACTGGAGTGGGAAGAAAAAGAGGTTTCTTCTTGTGTCAAGTCCAGTTGAATGGCTGTGGGCCCCTGAAGTCCTTTATGGAGAAATATCCTGAGCTAGTGTTTATGCTCAACGGGAAAGAATTCTGCAAGCAACTAATGACTTCTGTCATGGGCAGAGATGAGAGAACAGGGCACAATAGAGGTATTTGCCCTTCCTGCTATATACACTACGCAGATAAAACACATAGCACCAACTTCAGGCTGTGGGGAGTTACGCAGTAGAATATTAAATGCTAAGCCAAGCAGTTCCTCCAAGCCTGTACACCACAGCCACTCTTTCAAGCTACGATGCCCAGTAAATAATAGTACAGGTGAGACCTGAGCTGGTGTTCAGCCAAAAGGATCTGTTGAATTTACTAGCACAGGAAGTCACTCTGGGAAAGCACCAGAAGGTGGACAGGAAAGCTGGGTGAAGAGGGGAAGAATTATTACTATAGCTTTCAAGTGCATTTTCTTCTATAGAGCAAAGAATATCGTATGTCTTTGGTGACTGAAGCAAATAAGGTAACTGACTTGGATTGGTCATGGGGAATTAGTCTTGAAGAGAAATGCTTAATTTTAAGCAAATATATCACTACCATTCACATCAAGCTGGCTAGCCTGACAATGAGCTGTGCCTGTCATCACAGCCAATGAAAGTCCCCACTTCTCCCTCCCACTGGCCCACATCTCTAGAGTAACTATGGAGACTGTTCATAGCTTAGGTCCAGACTGGCAGCCTTTCTTAATATTCCTACAAGCCATGAAACGTTGGGGGCAAAATCTTTGGCCCCTTTTCGTGAAATGTAGACTGTATGTGTCTAAGCTCACGTGAATGTCTTCTGAGGTTATAGCTGGGTAAGAAACAAGAGTGCTGGGTCAGGTTTGGAATCAAAATGGACACTTATCATTCAAAATCTTCACTAAAGGTAAGAATGCTATATAGTTTTTCATTTCTATTCTCATTCAAAATTTCTTTCTAAAAAATAACTATAAGACAATGGGGGGATCAGAATAAAAGGTCACATATAGTATGACTCCATAATACGTAAAATATCCAGAATAAGTAAACCTGTAGAGACTGAAAGTAAATTAGTATTTGCTAGGGAGACAGAAAGGGGGAGAATAGGGAATGATTGGGTAATGAAAGCATCTCCTTTTGGGGGTGATGTTAAGATTTAAAACTCGACAGAAATCTGGTTGTACAACACTGTAAATGTTCTAAATGCCTCTGATTTGTACACTTTATAACGATTAACTTTATGTTATGCAAACTTATGAATTTCACTTCAGTTTTTTTTTAAGATAATTTGTAGGGAAATTTGGTGAAATCTGAATGTCAACTGTGTATTAGATGACTGTGGAATTAGTAATTTTTGTTAGGTATCTTGACAGAACTACATTTTTTTTCTTTTTCAAAGATGTGTGCAGAAATCTTTGGGGTAACATGGTATCTGCTTGTTATTTTCGCATAGTTCAAGAAAAATCATCAATTTCTCTACAGAGATCAGAGCAACTTGGCAAAAAGTAATGTATGATTGTTGAATCTAAATGGAGGCTATAGGGCTGTTCATAGTGTTTCTCTTTCAGTGTTTTGAAACTTTGCAAATAAATATTGGAAAAACTTTTTTAATGATCTCCTGAAGTTTGAACTAAAGTTCAAATCTCACATTAATTCACTGATTAGTTCATTAATACAAAAGAAAAGTTTGTTGAGATTCTACTAGGTTCCAGGTGATATGCTAGGCACTCAGGATATAGCAAAGAACAAAACAGAGGCCATCTCTTCCCTCCTAAAGCTTACAGTCCAAGGAAAGGACTCAGAAATAATTAGGCAGTGTAATATGAACTGTGATGGGAGGACACTAGATGTCAAGAGAATGCAGAGAGTGGAAGGCAAAGAGTAAGACCCAAAATTCTCATTTATAGTGCTAAGGGAAAACAGTGTAATGATACTTGCTAAAGCACAGTAAGGCAGATTTATGCACGACCACTACAATAGGTATCCAGACCCTGCAATATAGAGTCTTGCATTGGGAGAGAGATTGAGCACACAGTAAGTGGGAATTTTTAGCTGAGGAGCAGAGTGGGGGTTGGTGGATGGAAAAATTACTAAGAGGAAAAGTCAGGAGTAACGAGGGATTCTGGCTAAGCCCCCTGACAGTATTCTTGCTGAAGATAGGCCATGGTAATCTGACATCAGTTAGGGGTGGTAGAGGACGAGGAACCTGAGCAGATATCAAGGGTGATCAGATATCAAAGAGTAGAGCAGTTCTTACTCAACTGACTCAGCATGGTTTTTTGCTAAAGCCAGGTTTTATAAGGACATGCACAGATGGGACTAGGAGAAGTTTCAGGAGCCTGATTAAGGTTTGGTGAAGCAAAGGATCTTTGTCAAGAGTCAACCAAGTAGAAAGAAGAAGAGTATTCCAGGTAAAACTACCAGGAAGAAGAACTAAAGGTGGGAAATATGGAGCCAGAAGGTGTAAATCCAAAATGTTCACAGAGCCAGACAAATAGCATAAGTGAATGAGAAAGAGAAGCAGCCTTATTTAAGGAGGCTATCAAATCTCTAGGGGGCTCTGCCACTCAGCGCCTAATAGGAAGGAAGACTCAAGGGAAGGAGAAACAGGCTGGGCTAGGGAGGTCATGTGATCACCTCCCAAGGGAGGCAAATCCCAGTCCAGGGTATTTCCCACTCTCCTGCCTTGTGCCTTTGAAGGTGTAGCTCCACCCAAAAGCTGAGGGGGTGGAGCTAACCAAAGCTAAGTTGGAAGCATCAGAAAAACGCCAGAGCTGGGTTAATACCATGGTTGTGGACACTTACCAGGCACAAATCAATACAAGTACCCACGCAATCAGAGCCTTCCTCTTGCACCTATTTTTCTTTTAAATACAATTAGAGAAGCACAGCCTCAGAGTGGTCATTCCTAGAACTGTAAATCCTTATATTCTAAGTCAAATTAAGTGTCCTTCTAGAGCTACTTATTATGTAACAAAAGGATGCACACAGGCTTGGGGTTCCAATTGGTTCGGTTTGGTTTGCCTGATTGCAATCAGATTAATATTGACATATTGGAAAAATGAGGAAGAAACCCTAATTTATTTCTTTCTTACTTTTACAATAGTGCAGACAGAGAAGAACCAGGCAAGGGGTTTAGACAAAGAGAATATTTTGAAAAAAATATTTAAATTAATGTGTCTGGCCTTTTAGAAATAAATTAGGCTAGACAGTTTTGAGTTACCCTTTTTTGAAAGCTCCATAGGGGTTAGCATTAATAAATTTAGGGGGAGTGAGCAGACAGGGGTGGTGTATAACACTAAGTTTAAATTTTTAGTCTAGACACTTTGAGAAACTTCTGAAAAATCTATAACAGCCTCCTGTGCCCAGAGAGAGGTCAGGGTATCTATAAAGACCTGGGGAGCCCACTTTACAATTAGAGCCCTTGAAGAAAATTTCTCTCTTCTTCCTATCTTGAAACACATCTCTTGGTGTTATTTTATTCTATTCTGAGGCCTGAGAAGAATCCTGACTACTAATTCGCAGCTCTAGCCCTTTGAAGTGCCATTGATATTCCAAACTTGGGGAGCCTCCCGCATCATAATGGAATCTTCAACCCAACCCGGGCCACACTACAAATAAACTTGCTCCAGCGATGCTGTGAGCAGGCCCTGCGCACCAACGCCAGCCGACCTCTGAGAAAGGAGCTCAAGCAGCATAAGCTTTGCAAAGGAAAATAAAATCCTCAGCATGGAGCCTCAAACAAGAAAAACAGTGAGATATTTAAACCTGACCATTTCTTTTTAAAGACTTGGGTGTTCTTCAGAAAGGGAATTTCCCTCCCGGCTCAGAAGGGCCCAAAGTGTTACTCATGTTATTTACAGAGCTTTGAAGTTGCCTCCAAAGTTTGAGTTCAGCTGTGAGGAATGTGAGGGTCAAATCATTTTCCCTTTCTGATGAAGGCAGACTGTGAATTTAATACCACAATTTATTCAAAACAAGGAAATATACTGAGACACTCTTCACTATTAATGCACAACAGTAGACAACTGGAACTGTATCAGACCCCAGAGTTTATATGGTTTGGCCAACAATGGCGATACATTTAATAAGCCTTTCGGTTTATCCATTTCTACCAGCCTCAGCACCTGTAAAATGCAAGACACTTTGCTTCTAATAATAGGAATCTATTTAATTTATTTAAACAATGTTAGAGTCATCATTTTCTAAAAGTAAAATAATTAAGGATATATTCCTATAGTATGTGTATATTTTATGAAAACTGGAGGTTAAATAGCACATCTGGGGCATCTGGCTTTTCCTGGGAACCCTCCAGGTGACCTCGTCTTTTAAAAGTGGCCTTTCGAGCTTTATTATCTTAACAAGAACCCCCAGTTATAGAGCTGCTTTCTTTATGGAGCTTGAAGAGCTTTGTTGACCTTGGAATGCCCTTCATGCATAAGAGGATGCTCTCTCTGCCCTACAGAGCTGGTGAGACATTCACAGGCCAGGGACTAAAAGGTTCTGCTCCAGGCAGTCAGTGCTGAGTGTGCATCCAAAACTGCCCTCTCAGATGGAATAATACTTTAGTCTAGGACACCCAGCAGGGTGCTGCCAGCACACACTTGGAAGGCTACAAGGCATCCAACATTCTGAGTCACTTCTATGCTCTGCCACTTACTGGCTGGCAACCTTAACCATATAACTTAAATCTCTGTAACTTTCCCCATCTGTAAAATGGGACTAATAATGCCTACCTCACACATCTGTTGTGTAAAACTGTTGCTCTTCTGTGTTTGCCTAATTGTCGCCTACTCATTTGTATATACCTGAGTTGGCATTTTGGCTGAATAAATATGAGTGATCTGACCTTGCGTTCATAGTTTTTCTTAGATTATTTTATTTAAATCTTACTATAACCACCTGGGCTAGGTACAATTATTACTAAGAATAGTAAAGTCATTTGACTGACTTGATGAATTAGTAGGTTGTTGGAAAAGTCATGATGCAGTTTTTCATAGAAAAAGAAAAAATATGTCAAGATTTTTCCAACAACCCAGTAGTTGGGACTGAAGTTCAAGGCAAAGCACACTATCTCTAAAGCTTGGGCCTGGAACCTCCCTGAGCATGCCAGGTACACACACACATGAGCCTCTGATCTGAGTTATTTGAGACTGGGGTGGATCATGGCATGGAGACTCAGTTGAGATATCTCTTTGTCTTTTTCTCTTTCTCTCTATCTCACATTGAGGATATAAATAAACCTAAAAAAAAAAAAAAAAAAAAGAACCCAAGAATGCCAAGAGACAACTGGAAAATATTTGTGTATTTGTGTGTGTCACTAGTTCCCAATAGTTTTTATTCAGCCACACTCCAGGAGATTTTATTAAACTCTCAGTTAACAGAATATTAAAATTATGTTTTGGTTATTAGTTTGGATATAAATATGTTATTCCAAAACTCATGTGTTGAAATTTGGAGAGCCATCATAACAGTAATAGGAGGATGGAAACTCAATCCGACTGTGGGATTAAGAGTGGAAAGAAAAGTTATTAGGATTTTATGTAAAGTCACCTACGAATCCTGGTGGCCTTATAAAGGGAGGCAATGAGATCAGAGCAGAGACACAAGACACATACAAAAAGCAAGAAGACCCTCAACAAAAGATCCCACCATCAATAAGACCCCCCCACCACTACCAGATGCAGCCACTTGGCCTTGGACCTCCAAAACCATGAGCTAAATAAACCTTTATTCTTTTTTCTTTTTTCTTTTTTTTTTTTAAGATCCGATCTTATTTGTTTCTCTTATAGAGTCTCATTTTTAGCTGAATTCAGACTTATAAGTAGAAGCTCTCAGAGAGGACAACCCCGCGGCTCTTGAAAATCTGTTCTTGGCATTTTTCTTTAGCCTCCTTCATTCTCTTGCCCAAAGTTTGGCATATTCTGCTGCCTCTTCCTTATTTTTCTTAGTATGTTGTTTCTTGAGAGTAATATGCCTGCATTTGTGTTGCAGTACACGTGAGTCAGAAGATGCTAAACCTTAGGTACTTTGGTCCTAGGTTTCTTACCCTCTTTATTTAAGGGCTTCCTTACAACATATTGGTGGACATCAACTTCTTTAGAGAGATTGAAAAGTCTTCAGATTCTGCTAGCTCTGTTAGGACCTAGGTGACGACACATCATGGTATCAGTCAGTCCTGAAATATCCTGCTTTACTTTTTTTACAGTAACCAAGTTGAGAATGCCCAGATTGGCATCCACAATGCAACCCTGAACAGATTTGTGCTTTCTTTCTCCAATTCTCCTTGGTCTGTAACAGGAATGTTCCTTCTTCAGTAACAGGTAGACATAGCTGTGGGTCAAGACACCCTGCTTCATGGAGAAACCTTGTTTGTTGTTTCCACCACTGATTCAAACTACATAACCCTTCTATTCTTCCCCCAAAGCATCAGCAGCAACTTCTGTGGCCATACACTTCTCATAAAAAATACTAAGTTTGCATTCATTGTCCACTTCGATGAGTTTCTCACAGCCAGTGGCAGGGAAGGAGATATTCAGCTTCATCTTGGAGCAGCTGATCTCCCCCAAGGCACCACGAAAAAGACCAATAAACCTTTATTCTTATAACTCACCCAGTTTTGCGTATGTGATTAGTAAGCAACAGAGAATGGACTCAAATAGTGCATATCGGAATTTTAAACAAGGAGAAATGTCACTATAATGAAACTTCTTTTTCTTATTTACTGAACAAATTTTTCAGTATTTTTACTTATAGAAACAGAAACTAGGAGTAGAAATGATACCGACTCTTGTCTCATCCTAGCAATACTGAAACATGCACAATTCAATTGAACTAAAATTTAATTAAACTAATAAAAATATAGTCCCAGCCATTGTATGAGATGCATTTTCAGTAAAAGCTTGTGTTTTAAAATTATTTATCAAGCTGTATATTTATGTTATTTTGACTAGTTGTGTGCTATTAATAGTCATAAAAGTAATTCAGTTAATAATGTTTTAACATTTATAGCTTGATGGCTAGAAGAGAAAATTTAATTAAAATGTCAATGTATATACATATTTTGCAGCAGAGAATTATGATATGGTGGTCTATAGACCTTCACACATAAAATGTATTACATAAAGATAAAATTCCTTGGGGAAAGTGGAATGGAAAATGACTTCAAGAGAAAAATAAATGAATGATGTCAATGTTCAGCCTGTAAAAGGCGACTTTGTTTATATATTTTTAAAGTGGTGATGGTTGATATCCAATCAGTATTTAGATTCCATTGGATGTTCTTTAAAGAATGATGTAAAAATTTTATTTAAAAGTTCTATATTTATAACATTTTATTTAAAAGGTCAGTATTTACAGTATGATGAAAATCCATCCTTTTTCACTTCAACTCTTCTCTTTACACTTAAAATGTATAAGGGGATAGATACCAAGTTTTTCAAAATTCTCTTAAGGAGTATATGTGAGCAAATGTTGAAGACTGCTTAATATATAAAACAGAAAAAGAACCAGTACTCATATTCTTCATCTGGCAACCGCATAGCAGCTGTTTAATAAAGGTAAGTTAAATAAATGAATCTGAAGCCCTTTGTTATTAAAAATTACCCTTTGAATGTTAGAGTTGGTGATACAACATGGTCGCACCCTGTGCCTACATAGGTCATTATGAGAAACTGCTTAGATTTTATTTAAGACTGAAATACTAGCACAGACCCTAGCCCATGGTGTTCATTATTTTAATATCCTGACAGCTTTCAAAAATAACCTGACTCTGACTTCAAAGTGTGTGGTTAGTAGGTATATCCGATACTGAAATACTTCCCCAAACAAGTAGTCTTACAGTAGTGAAAGCCAGTGGGGATGCAAATCCCTTGGAGTGGGATTTGGCAACAACTACCAAATTACAAATGCATTAACCCTTTAGCCCACTGACAGTACATCTAAGACTTTCCCTACAGATACTTTATAGTAAGTACTTTATGAAATACTGTAAGAAGATTATAAATTACCTAAGCAGGATTGGTTAAATAAATTATGGCACAGATGTGGCCATATCATGGAATATTATACAGCTGTAAAGTATTGACATCTATAAAGATAAGCAGGTATCTCTGGATCTATTGTTAAATGGGAAATAAAATCAGGTGCTTAACAATGTTTATGTTCTACAAACCTCTATATGAGGAAAACAAGGAATAAGAGTATACATATTTTTATCTGCCTAGATTGGAAGAATCAAAATATTGGATTGAGGGAAAGTCATGACGCATTTTTACATAGAAAACCACAGAAAAATACATCATGACTTTTCCAACAATCTGATAGAAGGTCAAAGGGAGCAGGGAGGACATGGACAAGGTAGATTGAGACTTGTCATCCTCCTTTACCTTTCATATCATTTTGATTTTGGAATCATGTATTATACTAGTTGAGAAAAACAAAAGTATAAACAAACAAACAAAGTCTGGTGCTAAACTTAATACATTTTGATTAGCTAACTTTATGAAGACCCAAACTTGAAGTCCCTGGACATGTTTTCTCTGTATGATTGTGGATGCATATTTTATTGATCTTGCTACAGGAACAGTAATTGCTAAATGGGAACTCCACAAAATGTATGCATATACCCCAAAGCAGCTTAATTTATTTAATGGTTTTAAGCAATTTACAAAAAGTGACTTAGTTTTTTTGGCTGGTTCCCTGTATTTCTCCTTTCTTTCTCATTCCAATAGTCAATTGAGTTTGGTACTTTTTGTTGAGCACACTTGAATGTAGAGCAGAACTATTTTAATGGCACATTTAGTGCCCATTTGTAATAATGTTTTTAGTCATTAAAATGTACATCAGGGAGAGCCATAACAGCAGCACTAACTAATTACAGTCATGCGGAAACAGAAATGGAGAGGAGGAGGTCCAGCTTGCTCATACCCTATTCCAATTTTTCACCAGCATGTTGACCTCAGCAAGACCTCCACTCCCTTGATCCCTCCATTCTCTGCTAGTCCATCAGCTCCCTCTGGCTTCATTTCCTTCCCTGCTGAGCCAGGACCCCATGGTGCATCATTTCAACTTCTCTCTTGTCAGCACCTTCCATTTCCTCGACCCTTTGCCTTCTGCCACATACCCCCTGCTAACCTCCAACTCCAGATTCTTTCAGCAATCCATCTTCTCTATGCCTATGCTGAGGCTGCCATGCACAGCTGGAGAGAATAACACAACCCTAAAGATTCAAGCCATTGCAGACTTGGGTTTTCTGATCTCAAATGTATTCTCCACCTCATTTCCCAACCTATCCTGAGTCAGCTCCCAATCACATTTTCCCTGGAAAGCTATTCTGAACACTTGTCCCATTCTCTACTTCTCTCACCTCTAGAAGATGACCTTGACCCACATTCTGAAAGAAAGAAGGCTATGTGTGTGTGGTCCTCCACTCCAGTCTCAGACCAGAGGTGGTGATAGGCTCTCTGGTCACATGGACCACAGGGTTCAGAAGGAGTACAGGGCATGAGGCATCATTTACTATAGGACTAACGAAAGAGAAGCTGTAATGGTTTGAGTAATGGTTTGTCTCCCACAGGTTCATGTTTTAGAACTTAGTCTTAGTGAGCAGTAATTGAACTGTTGTGATCAGATCATGGAGCACCAGATTAATGAATGGATTAATCCTTTCTTGTGAGAAATCTGAGTTCTAGTTCTCTGAGAAAGGGTTAGTTCTTACAAGATTAAGTTGTTATAAAATAGAGAGCCCCTGCAGCTCTCTCTCTGCATATGCCCACTAATCTCTAAGTGTCTGTTAACCATGTTGTAGGTTTGCCTGATGGCAGCTCTACACCTTTGGGCTTTCCATCTGCCAGAATCATGAGTCAAATAAATCTCTATTTCTTTATAAGTCATCCAGTTTTGAATATTTCTTTTAGCAACACAATAGCAGACAAAGACACTATCATAATTCACATGTGAGAAAAGTGCCTATATTGGCCAAGACATCTAAGGTTCTAGTAAACTCTAAATCCAAAACCTGATGGTTAACCTCAAATGCCAGGTAAAGAACGTTACAAACCAAGGCGTAAAGTCAGAATAGGAAAGGATGGAAAATACTAGAAATCAAGAAACAAGGAAAAACAACACAGAAGAAGTGGGACTAATAGAGGTATCGAAGTAGATTTTCTTAACCACTGGGTTAAGATTTCAGGGAGTCCATAAACTTGGATGATGAAAAACATTGTTTTTTTGTTTTTTGTTTGTTTGTTTTGTTTTGTTTTGTTTTGTTTTGTTTTGTTTTAATTCCACTAATCTTTAGCAGAATCTGAGCATTTCTTTCCTTGGGAATGCAGGTAAAATAAATGTTTTGTATTTATATTACATTGTTGCTGGTATCTCAATATATCATTCACACTCATCATTATTTCACATTTATGGTGGTTATTAAACACATTACTAGATCTTGTCATTTAATGTGTTAGTAAAGAAGCATGTATATTACTACATCACTAAGGACAGGTTTTTTGTTACTCTTCCTAAACTAAGATGCTTTCTGAGAGGCCTGGGAGAATCATGTCTACAAACATTAATCTTGCTATAACAGACTGCTTTGGTCTAGTGAACGAGAGCAGTTCCTTATGTACTGACCCTGGCATAGCATCACCAGATAAATAGTAAGGCCTTATTACCTAATTCAGGTTAAATTCACACATTCTTTTCCACTGAGTTTACATTTCTTTTAGACAAAGATTTGCATGTTTAGCTAATTACTAACCTAAGAATTTCTAAATCCACCTATAACTTATAAACCCATACTTCCAGAAGTCCCATGTTTTTTGGCCAGGGCAATGAAGGTACTCTCTGATTCACAACTTTATGTCTCCTGCTCTCAGAACTGAATAAAAGAAGTACTGCATCTGCGCATCCTGGGGAAGCATTTCTGTGCTTCTCCCATTTCTCAAAAATCTTGCTTAGAATAAACCATGTTGGGACCAGCAGTTAGTATAATGGCTATGTCGCTGGACTCCCACGTAGTCGACCGTGGTTCGAGTCCCGGACCCGGTGGCTTAAACTCACGCCGGGCGCGTGTGCGTGCGTGCCCAAGATCCCGCCGAGAAGAGAATGGAGGAGAAGGGATTGCGGCATGGCCATCTGTCTCTCTGTCTCTCTCTGTCTGTCTGGTGAGCGCATGCGCCCTATAGCAAAAACCTCTCCAAAAAATAAATAAATAAATAAATAATAAACCATGTTAATAATTATTTTTACAGATCTTGGTTATTTCTACCATCATCACTAATTTGGTTTTGTTTTTAGTATTTTGCTAACCATATATCAATATCAATATAGTTGATTTCCTTTAAAACTCTATGTATTGCATATTATGGTTCCATTTAACATGCGTGGATCAGATTCATAGTATATGTCACAGCAATAATCAAAAATCAAATAGTGAAAGCTTGAATCCTTTACCTTCTCATCCCTCACAATGAACAACACGTCTATATCCATACTTAAATTCTGTCTTTTTTCCTTCATGTTCAGTAGAGAGATATCTATCCTCCTGTTAAATCTAATCCAGGTCATTGTGCTAATTCCTTCAGTCAGCTCCTCCAGAATAATTCCATACCAGTTTCTCATTAATGATTTCTTCTTCATATTTCCCTTCTTCTCATCTTAATAAAGACCCACCAGTGCCCCACATTTTACTCATTCCCTCTTCAATGCTAGCACTTGCTCTACTTACCAGCCCCTCACTCTCCTTCCCATGTGCACACAGGGTTCCTCAACCAAGGCACTAGTGACATTTTTGGATCAGATAATATGTTATTGTTGGGAGCTGTCCTGGGCCCTGTAGAATGTTTGATGGCAGCCCTGGTTTCTGTCCATTAGACTCCTGAAGTACATCCAGTCATAAAAATCATAAATTTCTCCTGATATTGTCCCATGTTCTCTGGGCAATCCCATCACTTTTCATGGTTTTACTATTTCCATAGTTAGGCTGACAGTGCTCAAGAAACTCAGTATGTCTCCTACCCAAGTGCTCAAGCCATAACCTTAGAAATCAGTCTAAACAACCACCTCTGTGCATGTATCAGGCATCTTCTTCTAGTCTCTCAAGTGCACCACCTTCTCTGTCCTCATATCCTTTGTTTTCATTCAGGACCTCATCATCTCTTGCCTGGACGATTGTGCAGTAGCCATGATTGGTGGATGGTTGACACTTAGTCAACTCATTGTTAAATGTCTAAGTGAGTGAAGGAACAAACTGTATTAACCCAGAGTCTTATTACCTCTGGTTCATACTATACATAGTGGTTAGAGTCCTTTCTGATCAACAAATAGGACTGTATTTTTTCTCCACTTAAAACTCTTTAAAGATTAACCAGTACATATAGAATAAAATTCAAATTCTTGTATCTCTAGGCCCTAAGGACTTTTCTAACTTCCTCTCCCATTATACTCTCAGTTAATAACAACATTAATAATAATATCTAATACTTCGATCACTTACTACACTGAAGGCACTATTGACCCTTTAAATTGACTGTCTCATTTAAACCTCACTCTGCCTCTATAAAGTCAATTTTCTCACTTTTGGGATGATAAAATTGATGTACAAAAAGACTAAATAACTTCCCAGGGCCATGCATATAGAAAGTGGCAAAGGCTAGAATAAAATCCAGCTGACTGACCCATGAGTCTGGGCTTCTCCCAACACAAGCTCTGTGAATGTGAATGATACGAAGTAGTGAACCAAAACCTGTTCAAAAGTGACCAAAAACCTCCCCTGGGGCCCATTCTATAGTAGAGTGCTTAGGTGCTATGCAAAGGAAGCTGAATCTCACATTGCCAACCAGAATTTGAGTCTTAGCCCCATTAACCTCAAAAACATGCTGGGCACATGCACTAATCCCCAGAATTATGATGGGATGGAAAATTGGAAGAAAAAGGACTGTGTCATGACCAAGCCCCATTGGGGGTTTTTGTTCTATCTCCCTCATGCTTGCTCTCTGGTATAAAATAAATCAATAACTAAAAATAAGATTTAAAAAAAAACCTCCCTTAAGTCATCATCAGGGCTTTTTCTAGTGCATCCAGTACTTTGTACACCTGTTTACTTGGTTGTGCTGTCCTGAAGCAGTTGGATTATATAACAGACAAAGCAAACTACTCATGCCTTGAGAATCATGTTTACTATGTCCCTTTTGTATAGCATTTTTCAGTCTTTAGATTATTTTTAGTATAACATCTCATGGATAATGTGATTTCTAGAATTTATACCTTAAAATGAAATTTTAAAAGCTTAAAATTTCATAGAAGCTTCTTCAAATTGCAAAATAATTATTGTAAGGACATATGTCTGAACCCCAATGCCCTGTGAAATTATAGGAATTAGTGTATGAAAAGAGTCCACCAGACAAATGCTACTCAAAAGAAAGCTGGTGTGAAAATGCAAGAATTAAAATCTGGACCGAAGCATACAATAAAAAGAGAAGGTTGCCAGACTTAAGGTATTGTAAAGCTTCTATACTGTTTATGAGGAAGATAAAGATATTGATTAACTTTACATGTTGATAGGTTAAGTATACATGTTAAAATTTCAGAACTAGATCTTCCGCTTTCTGTACATTTTGATTCTAAAGCCCTTAATTGGGGACTAGCAAGGTGGGGAGAGTTGTAAAGGCCCAGAAAAGGTTATCAGAGCCCAGACAAACTAAATGTGTTGTGTATTTAGGATAATAATCCTCCCATATTAGATGTCAGAGCCTCAGTGGAATAAGGAGGACATCCATGCAGGGAGTGCAGGAATGTCAAAATGGGGTCTACAGGCTAATCCTGGTGAGAAAGGCATCCCAGCAGAGGGTAGCCCAGGATTGGATATCAGAACTTGAGCAGAGTGGAGAAAGCATCCATCCATGGGGCAGCCCAGCTTGGAATACCAGACCAGCACCAAGGAGAAGACAGCACTCCCACCAGAAAAGGACAAGAAAAGAATTTCGAGCCTTAGAAATGTAGATGCCTCTGCAAACTGTCAGCTTAGGGAAGGGTCATGTGGCCTGAGTGTAATGAGAAAAAGAAGGATGGTGGTGATGGGAGGAAACTGGTTATGCAGAAGAAGCTAATTAATAAGTAGATGTATAGTAAGGTTCATGAGAAGCAGGTTTCTCATACTTGGAAAAGAAACATGCAAACATGGAAATAGAGAATTAACTCTGTGGTGTTGACTTGGAATTGGAAGGATCATAACTTACTCTTAGTTTTTAACATGCAGGTAAATAAGTACAAAAAAATCTAAAAATATGTAAGTATATGTTTATGAAAACTCCATAGAGAAATAGATCATTCCAGTGTTGGGATAGAGAGTATAAAATGAACCTGGAATGTCTTATTTTGTCAAAAATCAAGAAAATGTTCAAAGAAGGATAGAGACATGTCAAAAGGACATAAAAGTGAAATTAAAGAGGCTTCCACTGACCTTCGAGGGTAATCACAATATCTAAATAAGTGCTGATAATGACAAATACATCCCATTAGAAAATAAAAAAGAAACCATGAGTCCCTGTTGGCATAAAATAATAACTGGATAAATGGAAAGTTTGACGCAATATTTAAATAGTTTCAAAACAGTTGCCATTTATTCATCACGAAGGGAAAAAAAATACTATAGTAAAGAAGCCAGGTGGGCCAGCCAGTGGCATCATGGTTAAAGCAGTTGGATCCCACATGGCCAACTGCATGGTTCAAGCCCCAGACCTGGTGGCTTGAAAATCATGTCGGATGTGTGTGCATGCATGCCCAAAATCCCAAGAGGAGAATGGAGGAAAAAGGACTGCAGTATGGCCATTCCCCCTGGGGAGTGATTGCTCACTTTCTCTCACTGTCTCTTTCTCCGGTGAGCACACACACCTTACGGTAAAAATCTAAAAGAAAATTTTAAAGAGAGAGAAGAAAAAAAAAAAGAAAAAATAAACTAAGAAAAGTGCAAAAAAATTAGATGACAAGAAATGAATTTAAATCTATCCATTAAACCTTTTGGAAAAACATAAATCATCAGACTGAATTTAAAGAAAATATCCAGCTATATGCTATTTAACAGGGACACACCCTAAACCTAAACACAAATAGAATAGCTTTAAAAATTTTTTCAGAAAAGCATATACTATGGGGAACCAGCAGTTAGCGTAATGGCTATGTCGCTGGACTCTCACGTAGTCGACCGTGGTTCGCGTCCCGGACCCGGTGGCTTAAAACTCACGCTGGGCGCGTGTGCATGCGTGCCCAAGATCCCGAGAGGAGAATGGAGGAGAAGAGATTGCAGCGTGGCCATCCCCTCTGGGGGGTGATTTCTCGCTTTCTGTCTCTCTGTCTCTCTCTGTCTGTCTGGCGAGCACACGCACCCTATAGCGAAAACCTCTCAAAAAAGAAAGAAAGAAAGAAAGAGGTATACTATGCAAATACTTTCCAAAGAAAATCTTATTTTATTACATTCTGAACAGGTTAGAAATCAGTAACAAAAATATAACTGATAAAAGAACAGTGTGTCAAGGCCAGCAGGTGGTGTGTTGGTTAAGGTATAGGACTCCCATGTGGCCAACTGCCATTTGAGTCCTGAACCTGGAGGGTTGCTTTCTCACTTTCTCTCTCTCTCTCTCTCTCTCTCTCTGTCTGTCTCTTTCTGGTCAAACTGAAAAAAATTATAATAATGATGAATTAAATAAATAATTCTAAAAAATACACAATTTGGAAACTCTTGAAAGCCCAATCTAAGGACTTTTTATTTTAAAATAAATTTTAATAAAAATTAGAAAAATTTCACAATCATACAGAGTAGTAGAACTATTTCCTTGTAAGTTTATAGTCCACAGCACTGCACACCTACATTGAGGAAGGATCTTCCTTTCCTTTAGGACCTATCTGGGGAGGAGACTCTGGAGTTCAGGATGATGTGGGGCTGGGCCCACTGAAAGAAAGCATGCCTGTCCCTGCCTGACAGATGAGAAGATGTTCTGGGGTTTCTTCTTACAGATTAGAAAACAGTTTAATGGACCAGTACAGCAACTGTGGAAAACAACATGGAGGTCCCTCAAACATTTACAAATAGAACTGTCATATGACCCAGATATCTTATTTCTTTGTATTTTATCCAAAGGACCGAAAAACACTCAGGGAGAAAGACACTTGCACATCATGTTTATTGTGACATTATTCACAATTTCTAAGACATGGATGGAGTTAACCTAAGTGCTCAACATGTGGCACATATGCACTATGGAATAGTACTCAGTCATAAAGAACAGTGAGAAAGTCATTCAATATAAAGTGGATAAATATAGAAGATTTAATGCTAAGTGAAATAAGCCAAATTACAAAAGATAAACACTGTATATCTCCACTCAATATATACAGATCATCTGCAATCTGTGACAGAAACAGAAAGATTCAAAGACGTTATAGGAAGGATGCCCAGTGGAGATAGAGCCTGTATGTGAGGAGGGTGGGTGGGAGAGGCTCAGGAAAAAATATTTAACAGACACAATCTAGTAAGGTATTTTTGTTGAAAACAATGTATATGATAATAGCCTTGATTTGGTGATCACACACCGCATGCATGCTTTAAAAAACCACATCGGGAACTTGTGCCCTTCCCCATCCCATCCAGAGACCAGTTCAAGTTAGCGGCATAGCCGGACACCAGGCTGCCAAGAGCTACAGGCCCTATCAGCCGAGACCCATGACTCATCCCCCGCCCCCATCTCGCCTTTGGACCTCAGGTTTGTGTCTTGAGACTTTAAGACTAACTTTCGCCCCTCCGCACCCCATCCTGAGACTGGTTCAAACTAGCAACATTGCTGGAAACTAGGCTGCCTGTGGCTACAGGCCCTAATGGTCAGGATCCATGGCTCATCCCCCACCCCCAACTTGCCTTTGGACTCTCAGAACTTTGGTGTTTTGAATCGCACATAGCACATATTGCAATCTTTTCTTTGCTCCTGAGGTGAAGCTTATTAGCTCAGTTGGAGGCTCACCACTCTTTAGAAACAGGGAGGACTTTGGGTCACCCAAGACCTGTGACAACAGTGCAGGATATTGCTGAGCAACAGGGAGACAGACCAGAAAAGAGATTGCCAATTTTCTACTCCTGCACACCTTGGAACACTCAAAGGTACCTTGAATAAGTTAGGAAGGAATGTATAGACCACCAGATGACTAGGAACAATCACAGAGGCACAAGAAATATGAGCAACCAACAAAATGTCTCTCCCTCAAGAGAAAACATCAATCCTACATCATCCACAGACAACACAATAGATGTCATGGACATGTCAGATAAGCAATTCAGAATATTTGTAGTGACCAAACTAACTGAGATGCAAGAGAAAAGACACAATGAGCTCCAGGAGATGAGGAAGTCCTTTCATGATTTGAAAGAAGAAATAGACACCTTAAAAAAGAATCTGATGGAACTGTTAGGGATGAAGAATGTGATACAGGAAATTAAAACCTCCCTTGAAAGTATTAAAAGTAGATTAGATCATGCAAAAGATCAAATCTCAAATGTAGAAGACAAAATCTCTGACCTAGAAAAAAGTGCCAAGAAGACTGAGAAAACAACCAAGAAAAATCAAGATAATATATGAGGAACACTGGATACCATCAAGTGCCCCCATTCAGATCATTGGTATCCCAGAAGAGGAAGAAAATAATAAGGGCATGGATCATTTATTCCATGAAATCCTGGAAGAAAATCCAGACCCAAGAAATACATAGGACCCCAAATAGAATCAACCCAAGAAGATCCTCTCTAAGGCACATCATAGCCAGATTGGCAAAAACAACAGACAAAGACAAGATACTAAAATTGGCAAGAGAAAAACATCAAATTACTTACAAAGGTCACCCCATCAGGCTAACATCGGACCTCTCACAGGTGATAATCCCTAAAATAGACAAGTGGGATTACTAAGAAGTTTCTGCAAAGCAAAGAACACAGTAACAAGTGTGAACCAACAACCCTCAGAATGGGAGAATATTTTTGTAAAATATGCCTTGGACAAGGGACTGATAACCAGAATATACAGGGAACTCAAGTGGCTTACTCGGGGGGGGGGGGGGGGGGGGAAGAAAAGATTAGATTAACCCAATTAAAAGATGGGAAAATGAGCTGAACAAAAAAATCTCTCTAAGAAAGATATATGAACAGTCAAAAAGCATATGAGGTAATACTCAACATCCCTCATCATAAGGGAGATGCAGGTTAAAACTATAATGAGATACCACCTAACCCCTGTCAGAATGGCAAAGATTAAAAATAAAAAAGTGATAAGTGTTGGTGGGGATGTGGTGAAAAGCGAACTTTCCTACACTACTGGTGGGAATGTAAGTTGGCCCAGCCACAGTGGAAAACAACATGGAGGTTGCTCAAAGATCTACAAATCGAACTACCATTTGATCCAACAATCCCACTTCTGGATATCTATCCAAAGGACAGGAGAACGCTCAGTCAGAAAAGCGCTTGCACATCAATGTTTATTGCAGCATTATTCATGATTGCTAAGACATGGAACCAACCCGAATGTCCACAAACAGATGAATGGATTTAAAAAGTGTGGCACATATACTCTATGGAATACTACTCAGCCATAAAAAATCAAGAAGACCCTGGCATTTGATAGAAAGTGGTTGGATATGGAGGATCTATAGCTGAGTGAAGCAAGCCAGGATATGAAAGAAAGATATTGTATATATCCACTTAATATATACTGACTATCCACACTTTATGGTAGAGATAGAAATATTGGAGGGCATAAAAGCAGTGAAAATAGGAAGGGATGCTGAAGACAGTGTGGAACGGGGTGGAAGAAGGGAAGAATATAGAGAAGGATAGCAAGAAAACAAATAGAGAGGCATGAAATTAGTGAAACATGGAAATGGTTTATGTTGATGCTTTACCTGTTGGTTTACCTGTTGATGATAACATGTATAGTAATCTCAACTGGACTGGTCTGAGAAGTATTTCATGTTGGGTACATTCTTTTTACAAGCAAAGTGATATGTTGTGATTGAATATTTAAAAAAACAATGAGAATAATAATAATCTGGAAAAAATTGATGAAAATCAATTTGATGATGATGATGTGGACAATAATGTCTTTGTCTTGACTGATATGCAAGGTATTCTTCTGGAAAAAGAAATGTAATATACTGTAAAGATATATGTGATTCAATGTAATAGAAACATTATAGTAAGTAAAAGAAAAAACACGTCATATGCCATAAACATGTGTAATGATATGTAAATAAGAAATTTAAAAATAAAATAAATTTGGAGAGAAGAACTATTCCATTTTACATGTATGACAATATAGAAATTAAAAAGTAATATAAAGGCTTAAGAAATGTATTAGAAAAAAATAAAGTAAAAATCAGTTACTAAATAGGTATCAAGCTTAAACATTTTTAAATAAATAAAATAATCCAATGACAAGGAGAATAAGTAAAATCATAATAATGATAAAAGAAATTAATAAAAATATAAGACTATAATTATAAACAAATATTTATTGAGTAACTCCTATGAGTAAGGTACTGCTCAAAGTATCCTAGAAACAGTAATGATCAAAGCAAGCCAAAATTCCTACCCTCTTAGACTTTATTTATTAATTTTTTGAGAGGTTTTTCCCTTAGGGCTAGTGTACTCACGAGAGAGAGAGATACAGAGACAGTGAGAGGAAAAGCAAGAAATCACCCTCTAGGAGGGATAGCCATACTGCAATCCCTCTTCCTCCATTCTCCTCCCAGGATCTTTGGGCATGCACGTACATGAACCCTGCATGATTTTCAAGTCATTGGGTCTGGGACTCAAACCACAGTCAGATGTGTGGGAGTCTAACAATGTAACCACTATACCACCTGCTGGCCTCTAGACATTATGTGTATGTATATATACATATATTTTTAAAGAATTCTTTTAACTTTATTTACTTACTTACTTACTTACTTATTTATTTTTATTTATTTTTTCACCTTGACCAGAGAGGGACAGAGCAAGAACAAGAGTGAGAGAGAGGGGAAAAGTGAGAAAGGAGAAAGCAAGCTGCCAGATCGGGAACTCAAACCATGGTCAGCCATGTGGGAGTCCAACACCCTTTACCACCCCACCACCTACTGGCCCCATAGACTTTATTTATTTATCTATTTATTTTTTTAGAACTTTTTGCTATAGGACATGTGCGTTCACCAGAAAGACAGAGAGACGGAGAGACAGAAAGCGAGAAATCACCCCCCAGGGGGGATGACCATGCTGCAATCCCTTCTCCTCCATTCTCATCTCGAGTTCTTAGGCACGCATGTACACATGCCCGGCATGAACTTAAGCCACCGCATCCAGGACTCGAACTGTGGTTGACTACATGGGAGTCCAGCAACATAGCCATTACGCCAACTGCTGGTCCCAACTTTATATTTTAATGGTTTGAAATATATGGTAAATTAATAATTTTGGATAAACAAGAAAGTCACACAGACAATAGAGCATTCCTGTGTATCCTTCAGCCAGTTTTCCAATTGTTAATATTTACATTTTACCATAGAATACCTGTCAGAATTAAGGAAATAGCATTGGTATATTACTAATAACAAACCTGAAATTCTATTTGGATTTAACTTCATTTATTTATTAATGTATTCTTTCTATTGGTTCATTTCATAGATGAGAACACTCTGTTAAAATATGCCACATCCCTGTTTTCTATTTGTAATTGTTATTTAATAGTCTATGTCTAATCATTTAATCATTTTACTAATAGGATAATGAAGGAATTCTTTTTGCTATTGTGTATTTTTCAGTCCTTCTGAGGTGAGCATATACAGTATATTGGTAAAGACAATGGTCTTCAAAGCTAGACTACCTGGATTTTCATCTCAGTTCTATGTTTACTGGTTGCATGAACGTAGACAAGATTCTTCACTTCTCTGTGACTTAAATGTCACTCTGTAAAACAGCAATAATAATATAGCCAACTTCATAAGATTAAATGAATCAATAGAAATAAACTAGCTAGAACAGTTCCTAGCACATGGTAACCATTACATAACTATTAGATACCATTATTCCTCCTATAATGAAAGAAAACAATCTTTATAAGAACAAAAGCATAATTAACTAAAACATAATTTTAAAATTTATTTTTTCTTCCTTTTGGACCTTCAAAAAATTGCAGGAAATGTAAATTATGAAAAAACTATGCACGGATTTCAAAAAAATTTTGCTCTGACATAAACTTGTATTATACTTCTATTTTCCACAACCTTTCAAATTCCCCTGATATTTCATAGGCAGAGAAGATGGCTGATATATGAATAAAATTTTGTCTCTTTGGACTCTTCTTACAAAACAGGCACTTCAAGCTTTTTAATATTTTTTTCTATTTCAAACTCAGCTTTTCAGCATATTTTCTTGATATCTGCTTTCATATTCGAAAGCCCAGTCTTATTTAGGGACAGCACCTAGTAGGACTGGTTTATTAAAAATAGCAATAGATAATAATAGACCATAGATAACGTTTTCTAAGGCCATAATAGGAATCACAAATTCTACAGGTCTACATGATAGACTTATGTTTTCCTCCCGAGACCAGTATCAATTGCTGCTCCTCCAAATCTCAGTGGTTGGTTGGTCCCATCTCCCTTCTCAACTCTGGTGAAAGATGATAGCATTTTTCAGGTCTAGTACATGAGATTTCTACCTAGAACTTCTGCAGGTACTACTGAAACTACAGAGCGACCGCCCTTCCAGGAGATGATTTCTTGCTTTCTGTCTCTCTCTTTTTCTCTGACGAGTACACACACCCTAAGCAAAAGGTTCTCTCTCAAAAAAGAAAGAAAGAAATTTAGACTTGGGGGGCCAGCAGTTATCATAGTGGTTAAGGCACTGGACTCCTAAATAAAATCCACCATTCTAATCTTACAGTATATACTATAAGGGTCACAACTGTTTAGGAATTTCAGCAGTAATGAATCTTATGTCTAATTGAAATAAAGCCCAAATTTGAGTTTAATGAACATCTTCTTTATGGTACTGTTCTCTCTCTCTCCTTGCTATCCCTAGCCTTATTTGGAAATAGGATCCTGGTAGGTGTAATAAATTAAAATGAAGTCATTCTGGAGTAGGAGGGCCTATGATCCAGTGATTGATGTCCTCATAAGAAGAGTCACAGATGGACACAGAAACACACAGAAAGAGAGAGTACAATGTGAAGACAGGGACAGAGATTAGAGTGAGTCATCTACAAGCAAAAGAATAACAAGACTTGCCAGCAATTCCAGAGTCAAAAAAAAAGAAAAGAAAAAAGGGCAAGAAGAAACAGATTCTCCTGAGAGCCTTCAGAGAAAGCATGACCTTGCCAACAACAAGAATTCTGACTTGTATCTTCTAGAACTGTGAAAGAATAAATTCCTGTTGTTTTAAGAAGCCTTGTTCATGATATTTTGTTACAGCAACCCTAAGAAACTAATACAGTATCCTTAGGCAATAAAGCATTATACTTAACTCATGAGGTCATTAAGGAGTTTAAATAATATAAAATATACAGAGTTTAGCACTCTAGCAGTGCTGGCACCTAGTAAATATTCAAGAAATTATAGCTATTATTATCAATAAGTATTGTTAATAATGTATATTGTAAAGTGATTGTAGGAATTAATTAATATAACTCTCCCAGAAAGAAATATTATGCCACAACTTCCAATCCTCTTGCTTAAAAGGTTGGAACACCTGGCATCTCCCTGCTCAGGAGCTCCTCCAGTAATGGTAACTGAGAAGCAAATCAAGGACTCAAAAGTTCTTTCCTGGCCATTAAAACTCAGCCTTTGGGAACTCTGGATGACACCACTTACGTTTCTTTGTCTAAAAGCAGAAGAGAGACCAAGTCAATAGCATCCCTTACACCCCCCAAAAAAGAACCATCAATCTCAGCCTAGGTGACTGTCACATTGAGCATTTTCAGGCAGCTTTTTCAACCTTGGAGGTTTGGGCAACCTGCCAGTAATGAAGATGTATTAATGCTTAATGCAGCTTAATGTAATAGGTGTCATGTTCATAATTTACAGAAGCTCTTTCTAAAGCATTAAATTCATTTATACTCCTTAAAAGCTACTCAATCGTGGGGGCTAAGTTAGTTTGGTAGGGTTTCTTTTTTAGGATCAAATGATATATAAATTGTTAACATATCCAAACTCATCCATTAGTGCATGTGAAAGCAATAAATGTGCCAAAGTAGCAATAACATGATCGAGGAAAGTCATTGTGGTCATTAGGGCTGAAAGGGTTTCATTTATGGCCCTGGGAAAGAGAATGAAGGCTGTAAAATAGACCCAGGAGCTCCCACTGACCAGAAGTTCTGTCTCATTATGCTCAAATAAAAATAAAACAAAATGTACATTTTCAGTGTTCAAAAGTGACCATGGATTTTGCCTTCTCTTTTATAGCAAGTGACCCTCCCACTTCTACCCACCATTTTGATAAAAGAAAACAGAATGGATTGATAAGGCCTTCCTATCCCAACTGTCTACTCATAGACTATTGATTGGCCTCTTGGTAAATAACTCTAAGCAAAACAGGAGGGCACAACTAATGAGAGACCTCACTTGTTGGACAGAGCTGGGAGGTCAGTAATTGATGGGCTTATAAATCCTAGCACCATGTTCCCAAGTAGCCCCAGGATCAACATAGGGATGAGAAGAAGCCATAGCTTCATATATCAGATCAAGGCTACTATCTACTACCCTATTATGACCTACTGGTATTCACCCCACTCATGGCCCTGTGAGTCAAGTTCCCCACCCTACTCCCTAAAAAGTACTATGGAACACCAAGAAGCACTCCAAAAAAGAAAGCAATAAAACAAAATTTTCAAAACTTTTAAGTTACTCTAGCTAAATTGTGCTTCCCAGTCCTTGGTAAAAATGAGTATCTCCTGAAAGTTTTTATAAAAAAATCTTGGGACCAGCAGTTAGCATAATGGCTATGTCTCTGGACTCCCACGTCGTCAACCGTGGTTCAAGTCCCAGACCCACGCCAGGCGTGTGTGCATGCGTGCCCAAGAGCCCAAGAGGAGAATGGAGGAGAAGGGATTGTGGCGTGGCCATCCCCCCTGGGCAGTGACATCTTGCTTTTTGTCTCTCTGTCTCTGTCTTCTTGGTGAGCGCACGCACCCTATAGCAAAAACCTCTCCAAAAAAAAAAAAAAATCTCGATCCCACCCAGACAATCTCTAGGGGTATCACTTGATCATCAGTAATAAAAGTGCCACATGGAATTCTCATGTGCAGGCAAGATTAAGAACTGCTGATTTAACTAATGTTGAGGAACAGTTACAAAAGTTCTAGGTAAAAATAGTCTATTTAGAGCTCTTCCCAGAACCACATGTTCCAGACATTGACTGCTTGCCTCAGTATTTCCTCATGAGCTTGACAATCTGTTTAGGTCTCTTCTGCTGGAGGTCTCTGAAATAAAAGGTGATCCTTGGAGCCAGAAGGTGGCATAGTGGTTAAGGTTCTGGAGTCCCACATGGCCAACTACTGTTTGAGTCCTGGATTCAGCAGCTTAAAAATCACGCTGTGAGTGTATGCACAAATGCCCAAAATCCCAAGAGGAGAAAGCGGGAGAAGGGATTGCAGCATGGCCCTCCCCCCTGGGGAAGGGGGGGGTGTGTGATTTCTCACTTTCTCTCTCCATCTCTGTCTTTCTGCAAGTACATGTGCCCTATGGCAAAAATATCTAATTAATTAATTAAATAAATAAATAAAAATAAAAGGTGACTACCCAGGAGTCTCTGCAGCAGCTGAAAAGTGAGTTAAAGTATAGTCCATTATCCAAGTAAATTGCTGTTTTTAATGTTGGGGTAACTATCTTGTCTGAGTTCACATAGCCAAATCCTGCTATGGCTCTAGCCTTCACACACCTGGTCAAAGCACAAGAGATTTTACCAAGGGACGATCCTACTGAAGATGACACTATCAGCAACTGTTTTTTCTATGAAAAGTCAGACCCTATCTTCATGGCAGAAGGGCTGGAATCTGGCATCTTTGCTGAACAGAGGCTGAATAAAAGTGGGGCAAGGGACAAACCCAGGGTTGGGTGGGAGCTCTTACTAAAACCCAGGCAGCACACTGGAGGATCAGAGAGGAAGTGTATCTAACAACCTCTAATTAAGTCATGTCATGCAGCGAGATTCGACTTGGAGAAAGAAATGCCTACAGTAATTGCATTTAGTTCATCTTGTAGCATGCTCCCAATCATAACTGCTAATTCAATTGTACGTTCATTCTGCCAGCTCATTGCCATTAAGCACACATTTAATTACTTCAATAAAGGATTAATATGCAACACACAAAAGGAGGGACAGAAGACTGTGCCAAAGAACACAGCTGCCCCAGCGTTTAGCCCAGAGATAAAACAAGAATATCATTGGGCAGCATAATCCTGCTCCAAATACATCATTATTAGATGAACATTCCAGACTTTTATTTTCATGCTTGTTATGCACCATCTCACATGCATATATTTCTGCGGCACCAGAAAGAGCTGTAACGGGCATCCGACAGCTTTCCATTGTTGTCTCAATCACGCGCCCACCCTCCTGCCCCTCTTCCTCCATGCTTGTAAGGTTGCGCTTATCTCGTCTCCAGGCGAAGGCTTACAGTCCCTACATTACAACATCCTGAGATAAGGGCCCTTGCTTGACATTGTTCCTGTGGCTGCAAACAAGTGACAAACCTGGCATGTATAAAAAGAGAGGGAGAACAACAAAGCCAGAGCCCCCTCCTCCATGCCCCTCCCAACTCCACCTCAAAGGATAGCCCATCAATTCTCCAGGATGTACACAATCATTATTGTAGGGGAAACAAAGGCCAGTGTCAATTGTGCAGTGTTATAAAGCAGTCCCTCAAATTAAAACCATGTACCTAACTGCATCTGATGGCAGAAGCTATTTAGCAGTGATATTTTACGGAAAGGCAATGAAAAGCAATAACTGCTTTATTTAATGTATCTGTTCAATCCAGCTGCCCTGGATAGGCCTTAATAGAAGCTGTCGATCAATGTCAGGCCCTTAGAAATAACTGCACCAGACTGCAATAAACATGAAGGAAAGATAACTAGAACTACTGATCAGCCTCTTGTTACCTTTCCTGCACCCAGAGATTTGTCATTTGTTTATACTGCTCATAATAGCTGGCTCGATGATTATCATCTTACCCGCCTGGTACTGCATTGTGGTGGGCACTTAGGGTGGGGTGCAGAGAGCAGGGGAAGCCACCTCAGAAAAGGAGGGAGGGGAAAGAAATATGAGTTGTGAGACCAAAAGGTGAGGGATAAATGAAAGAAAGTGTGTCCTGGACATGTGAGGCTAAATCTGGTAAAGTGAGTATGCGGGCACCCTTGTTCAAATACAATACAAATATGGCTCCTCCTTTGTTTTTAACCACCTCTTGACAGGTCTCTTAATATAAATGAATTACAAATGTTTAGTTTCAGTGTCTTCTCTAGCAAATCCTATTGCTATCCGGAAGACATTAAGAAAGTCTATAACCAAGACAACCCACACGCACTTGTAGCATTATTGGCTGGCCCTCATACCCCACCATGGGTTCATTGGCCCTCACACACAACCCTGGCTTCATTGGCCCTCTCTGTTCATCCACCCTAAATGTTGGTGTTTCCCCATGCTCCAACCTAGCCTTGCATGAGCATATCCTTTCCTGTGTTTTTATCATCTAGAACAGGAGTCAGCATCAGCAACTCATGGGCCAAGCTAACCAAATAGTCTATTTCTATAAATAAAGTTTTATTGGAAGATGGTTACCAAATTAATTTTGGTTTTGTCTATGATTGCTATGGTACTAAGATGGCAGATTCAAGTAGTCTAGATAAAGACTGTGCTGCTGCCAAAGTCTAAATGAGATACTATCTGATCTTTTACAGAAAAAATGTTTGTTGACTCCTACTCTATCTGAAAGTCATTTCAAAATACATATTTCTAGCCCAGATCCCTCTTCTCTTCTCTAGACTTATATTTCCATCTACTCTTACTCTCCACCCCCTGTATCCCTTCATTTGGCTGTCTACATGCCATTTATGTGTAATATGTTCAAAATCAGATTCACTTTAGACTTTCTTTGATTTTGTATCTCAAGTAACAGGATGCAGCCATCTGTTTTAATGACTCAGATGAAAAAGCTAAGCCATCATTAGCTAAAACCTCACTTGCTACTCTTTATCCCAATCCCCTCTTCCTACCACCTTCAAATCACCCCACACAGTCACCTTTGTCACTGAAATGTACCTCAAGTACATCTTATTCTGCCTGTTTAGACTCTTGGCTCTGCCCATTCCTATCTTATGTTTGCCAGGATCTTCACAACCTCCTTACCAATCTTCTCAGTTCTAGCCTTTCTGCTCTCATGCCTCTGCCAAGACTCTCTTTCAAAGATATAGATATAATTAAAATAATAAAGACAATTATTTATTTAGCTTTAAGTACTTCCCAGGCACTCTTCCAAGTACTTCCTATGTATTTATTCATTTAATCTTGACTAAATTCTATGAGACATAGTAGGTCCTATTATCAACCCCATAAGGAAACTGAGGCTTCCAAAAGGTTTCATGATTCGCCAAGGTCATACAACTTGCAAATGGTTTCACTGAGATTTGTTTATCAGCCTCTGAAGCCCAAGATTTTCCCCTTGACTATAACATCTTTCTCATATTTTAGAGATCTTTAATCATTTCCTACTCTGTACCGAAAAAAAAGACCAGTGTTGATTTTGTGGCTTTCAAACTTTGAATTTTGCTTTCTACATGTTCCATAACATGTTCCAAACCATTCTGGACATGAACTAGTCTAGAAACACATGATGTGATTTTGCCGTTAATATGCCACGCCCACTGTGTATGCTTTTCGATTCCCCCCACACACTTAAACCTTCCTAGCAGAATTAATTTTCCCTTTCTTGGTGCTCTTATAATTTTCTGGTCATAGTGTAGGACAACATTCTTCAAACTGTACTATACTTAAGTACATGTAGCTCAGCCTCCTCAGATAGTTTCCGGGTCTTTAAAAGGAAAGACAATTTCCTACCTATATTTTTATTTCTAGTGCCCAGAATTTAATGAGCAACGTTGGTTGAAATTTCTTCCAGGTTCA
This sequence comes from Tupaia tana, assembly GCA_026018925.1. Taxonomy (NCBI): domain Eukaryota; kingdom Metazoa; phylum Chordata; class Mammalia; order Scandentia; family Tupaiidae; genus Tupaia; species Tupaia tana. Next base: position 21,676,184 of record JAKSZU010000017.1, read on the forward strand.
CACCATTCCAATCCATTTTTAATGATGGTTCCATAGTGAGCTTTAAGAAACACAGATCATTTGATTACTATTTAGATGATCATAGCTTCCCTTTTATGTGCAGGATTTTAAGGTTCAAACTCTTTTGCATGGCATATGAGACCCACTATACAAGCCTACACCTTAACTTCATTTTCAATCTCTCTCCTTCCCACCTCTAGACATAGACTTGGCATCAGCTATACTGAAGGACTATGCTTTTGCACATGCTTCTCTGTCTTTGTGGAACATTCCTCTCTCCATGATCTTCTTTGATAATCTCTGTTCATTTACCGTGACAAAAGTCAAAGGTCATATGTTCCATATGCTCAATGCAACCTTCTCCATCACAGAAAAGTTATTCTCCTTTATCTTGGACTTTCATGTCATAACGGTAATAGTCAAAACTTACATCACATCTGCTACATAGCAGTCTGTGTTGTGTGTTTTAGATATGTTACATTGTTTAAGCTCCACAAAAAGACATAAAGTACTATTGTTATACCCATTTTTCAAGTAAGAAAATTATGGTCTAAATATGTAGAGCTGTAGGTACATCCATCTTGTGAGGAAATACTCACCCTACCTTCTCTGCCTAGAGTACCAGAATTTATTTAATTCTAGATGTAAAGAAGACTCAGTTATCTCACACTCATTGATCGAGTCTCCAAACTCCTCTTCTGAGAAACCAGAGGTAAAACAGTACAAGAAAGCACAGTGATATGTGGCCTTCGTTACAAGTACTAGAACATCAACAGAGTGGATGAGTGATTGCTGGTATTGGTGCTTCTGTTAAAAACAAGCAAAACAGAGCAAGGGACTTTTAAAGGATCACTTTGCAAATGGAGGCTGAAAGTGTAGGGTGCTTTGGTTAGTTGGAAGCTTTATTTGTACTTTGGCCTTGGCTTGGAAGGACAACATTTTGGAGATTCTCTTTCTAGTAGTTAGTCAATGATCACTAAGGTAATTGGGTTCTCTGATGTGATGGATTGGAGTGCCCAAGAAGATGTCACTCTCAAATTTAATCTCTCTAAGTCTTAAGCACCATCTTTCTTGTTCCAAAGAAAGACAAAGTCAGAAATAGAAAAGAAAAAATCCCATACACATTATAAAAACTTCTATTCATAAACTTAATTGGATGAATTGGGTTTTTGAGAAAAAAATTTCTTAACTAAGACATCTGAAATAATACTGAAAATAAAATATTTAGATATTCTTTATTATTTTTTTTTTTTTTGGAGAGGTTTTCACTATAGGGCACGTGCGCTCACCAGACAGACAGAGACAGAGAGAGAGAAAGCGAGAAATCATCCCCCAGGGGGGATGGCCATGCCACAATCCCTTCTCTTCCATTCTCCTCTTGGGATCTTGGGCACACACGCACACGCGCTCGGCGTGAGTTTTCAGCCACCAGGTCCGGGACGTGAACTGCGGTCAACTGCATGGGAGTCCAGCGACATAGCCATTACACTAATTGCTGGTCCCAAATATTTAGATATTCTTGATAATTCATTTATTATTTCATAATTTAAGGTGAGTTATCATGATTCCTTCTTATTATGAAGAAATGAGCAGTTTGTTTCATCAGAAGATGTATATCTTTTGGTTATAAGAAGTATATGAAGACACTATTGATAGCACTATGAAAATTACAACAGCCCTTATGAGAAATTTGAAAGAGAAAAATATGAGAAAAAAATTCTAGTACCTGATGGCATCACTAAAGTGTCATACCAGCCCTGAGAAACTTACTCCAAATGTCTTATTATATAAAATAAACATCACCTTGGGACCAGCAGTTAGCGTAATGGCTATGTCGCTGGACTCCCACGTAGTCAACCGCGGTTTGCGTCCTAGACCGAGTGGCTTAAAACTCACGCCAGGCGCATGTGCGTGCATGCCCAAGATCCCAAGAGAAGAATGGAGGAGAAGGAATTGCGGCATGGCCATCCCCCCCTAGGGGGTGATTTCCCGCTTTCTGTCTCTCTGTCTCTCTGTATCTGTCTGGTGAGCGCATGTGCCCTATAGCAAAAACCTCTTCAAAAATAAAAAAATAAAAATAAATAAACATCACCTCTTTAAGTCATCATTAGATATTCTGTTGCCATCAGTCAACTATATTCCTGAATAAAATGGTAGCGTGATGAAAATAAAAATGGGAAGGGGCAGTAGAAAATAAAGTCACGATGATAGATAGATAGATAGATAGACAGACAGACAGACACAAATAAAAGCAAAGTAAGAAAGCCAAGTAAATTTTTTAAGATGCAAAAATCCAGTAGTACCTGGTAGAATACTATAGTAGGTGAAAGGTCTACCTTTCCATTAACTTCAGTACTGTGTTCTCAAAGTGAAGTACTGCAGGAGTTCCTGAGAGAAAGACTCAGAGCACTAAGCCTCTATTACACCATTTTGAAATAGAACATTTATGGTACCATTTAATTCAAAACCTATGTGGTTACAGGAGGGGATGGGGCAGAAGCTTACAGACAGAAAAGTTCAGGCTTCTACAGCTTGATTCTATTTATTTGGTTTCCAATGTCTTTTCTGGACAAGAAATATCTATCTATCTATAGATAGAGAGAATGGTGCTAATTGATTATTTGCCATTCATTTGGAGTCATCTATTATGCAGAGCACATTTTTCTTTTTCTTTTATAATTTTACTATAAGGTGCATATGCTCTCTGGAGAGACAGAGAGAGATAATGAGAAAGTAACTCTCAGGAGGGATGGCCATGGCTAATCCCCTCTCCTTGATCCTCCTCCTGGAATTTTGGGCAAACAAGGCCAGTGTGACTTTCAAACGACGCAGTTCAAGATTTTTTTAAAGCATTATTTTATTTAACTTTATTTATTTATCTATCTATCTATTTATTTTAATTTGAACAGAGAGGAGGCGAGAGAAAGAGGAGAGAGAGAAAAAGTGAGAAAGCAAGTCACCAGGTCTAAGACTTGAACCACAATTGGCCACAAGGGAGTCCAGAGTCCTTAACCACCACATCACCTGCCGTCCCCACCCAGTTCAGGATTTGAACCACACAGCCAGCCGTGTGGGATCCAGCTACCTTAACCACCATGCAACTAGCTGGCCACAAGAGAATGAATATTTGTTAAGGTCAAAGATTAGGTCTTTTAATCAACTCTAGTGCTTGGCACAAAGTGGGACATTCAATAAATGCTTGCTGAATAAATGAATGAATGCTATTTCTATTTAATTCTCCTGTTGCAATTTTTCAGGCTTAAAATCTTTAAAACAATGATTCATATAGTAAAAAAATTAATTTCTGATTTTTTCATTCTTTATATTCCTTGACCTTTCCCCATAAAAACACTATTTATCTCTTAATATAGCTCTAGTTTCATTCCCATCATAAGAGTCTATGAGAAATCTATTGCTGTAAATGGAATAAATGAAGAGGGCAAGAGTTCTGTGTCCTTATATTTATCTCCCAAGAGCCTCTACTACATTTTTGCTGCTTTCTGCCTTGTGAGAGTAAATGGAACAAAAAACTAACACTGTGTGTAATGAGAAAATAATCGACTATTGCCTATACAACAGCACTAGAGCCAAAAATCATTCCATGGGGATCAGTTTCCAACATTTGCACATAGAATTGTATAAGTGCCAGTGGTGGTGATATAAAACTTAATTTGGATTCTATTTGTTTTTGGACTTGTCAGGAGAGGGTTAGAAACAATGGATAATCCCAGAGTCCTCTCTTTCACAGAAAATTTAAATAAATAGCTCTATACTTACAAAGTGAGGAAAGCTCCACCTGACTGTTATCAAGGGATCTGGGCCAAGCACCACTGAGTTGGTCACCTACAGCAGTTTTTCACATGGATATGGCCCTGAATAGTGGGAGCAAAGCCATGCTGAGAACTCAAACACCTTTTAACCAGCATGGGGGCGATGAGGCTGTTTTAAGCCTTGGGGATAATAATGCCTTAAGCGGTTACAGTACCTTTTAAGTCAAAAGATGTCTAAGTGATTTTTCTCCCCCCATGAGGTTAAACCTTTGTTTTCTCTTTCAGTTTCAAAGCATTTCAGCATGAACTGGAGACCACAAGCACAAGTGGCCCAGGAAGATGAAGGGTTTGGGGAGGCAGAGTGAACAGCCACCATGAATGAACTGATAGAAATGAGCTCCTACATGGACTCCCATATATTTGACATGTCAGAAGCAGCCTCTGGCGTGTACTCAGAGGTAATCATCAGTGTTCATCAAAAGAGAAGGTGGAATTTAGCAGATCTGCAGGACAAATCCATCCCAAATTGGTGCCATTTAAACCCTCTGCATGAACACCACTCAGCCTTATTTTCACCCCCAGCATGAAGCCTCATTCTGCATCTTTCTCGCAGGCTGAGACTCCAGGGCCTGCAGCTTTCCTGGGAGAGTAGGAGGAAGGAAGTGATGGCTGAATAAAGTAGCAGGGCCATTAGTAGAGAGGCAGGCAATGTCCCCATGTTCTGTCACCCCTGCTACTCTATCACTGCAGTTCCTCTCAATTTATAGGAATAAAACAAAAGAAGAGAATGGCAAATCTAACATAGCAGCAAACAGGTTTTTTCCTAGGCAAACACTTTGTCAGTAGGAACCAGTTGTCTTCACAGAACTAAAGTAGTTAATCACCCATGAAACCTGAAGAAGAGAAAAGGAATGCAGGTGTTTAGTAAGAGCAGGCTGAGGTACAAGCCTTGCTAAAGAGGAAAGCAACTGCAGCTCACTTTTAAGAGTGAATGAACTTGGGACCAGCAGTTGGCGTAATGGCTATTTAATGCCAATTATTGGAAACAGTCGCTGGAGAATGGAGGAGAAGGGATTGCGGCATGGCCATCCACCCTGGGGAGTGATTTCTCTTTTTCTGTCTCTCTGTCTCTCTCTGTCTTTCTTGCAAGTGCACAGGTCTTATAGCAGAAACTTCTCCCAAAAAAAAAGAGAAAAAAAACTTTCTAATAACAACAAGCCTAGGATTGATGGATTCAATGGTGAATACTACCAAACATTTAAAGCAAATATAGTGCCAATTATTTTCAAACAGTCCAAAAAAATTAAAGAGGAAGGAATACTTCTAAACTCATTTCATAAAGTCTGTAATACCATGAAATTGAAGGCAGATTATTAGAATGACAAAAAAGGAAGAAAATTACATACTAACATTCTTGATAAACTCAGATGTAAAAATCCTTAACAAAATATTGGCTAATTCAATACCATATTTTTAAAAAATCATGTACCATAATGAAATGAATTTATTCCTGGAATGCAAGAAGGTTTCAATATACACAGTCAATAAATGTGATGTACCACATTATCAGAATGAAGGATAAAACATGTGATCATCTTAACAGATGCCCCCAAAAACATTTAACAAAATTCAGTAGCCTTTCATAATAATAATTTAAAAAACAAATTAGATATAGAAGGAATGTATCTTAACACAATAAACACCATATATCAAGCCCACAACTAACATTATACCGATAAAGTTTTTCTACTACAACTAAAAACAAGAAAAAAAAAAAAGCCCATTCTTACTACTTTTATGCAACACACTATAGGAAGTCCTAACCAGAAAAATTAGTCAAGAAAAAGAAATAAAGGTCTTCCAAATCAGGAAAAAAGGGAAAAACTGACTGACTGCAGATGACATGATCTTAAATATACAACACTATAACAATACCACTCAAACACATACAAAAAAAAAAAAAACCATTGGAACTAATAAACAAATTCAGCAGAGCTGTAGGTTACAGAATCAAAATACAAAGATTAATTGTTTTTCTATACACTAAAACAAACTACAGACCAAACCCTTTCTGAATACAGATGCAAAATTCTTCAACTAGCAAACTGAATCCAACAGCACATCAAAAAGACTATATACCATGATAAAGTGGGATACAAGAAGAGTTCAACATATACAAATCAATAAGGTGATACACCACAACAACAGAATGAAGGATAAAATCATATGATCTCAATAAATGCGTAAAAAGCATTAAAAAGGAAAATTCTTGAGGCCAGCAGATGGCATGAATGATGACAGTGGATTCCCACATGACCAACCATGGTTTGAGTCCCAGACCTGGCAGCTTGAAAATCACCCTGGAAACATGTACATGTATGCCCAAAATCCTGAGAGGAAAATGGAGAAGAAGGGATTCCAGTATGGCTATCCCCCAAGGGAGTGATTTTTCACTTTCCCTCTGTCTCTGGTGAGCACACATGCCCTGCCCTTGGCAAAAGCCAAAAAAAAAAAAGACAGAAAGAAAATAAAAACAACATTCTTTACTGATAAAAAATGCTCAACAAATTAGATATAAAGGAATATATCTTTACACAAGAAAAGGCCATAAATGACAAGCCAATGGCTAACATAATACAGAATTAGGAAATGTTTTCAATCTGGGACAAGACAAAGATAGCTACTTTCACCACTCTTATTCAACAGAGTACAGGAAGCTCTGACCAGAGCAATTAAGCCAGAGAAAAAAATAAAGGGCATCCAAGTTGAAAAGAAGGAAGGCATCTTATACATAGAAAAATTTAAGTAGTCCACTAAGAAAACTCTTAGAACTGATAGACACGTATAGTAAAGTTTCAGGATATAAAATCAATATATAAAAATCAATAGCATGTATAAGCTAATAATGAACTAGCTGAATAAAGCAAAAAAAATTCCATTTACAATAGCTTCAACTAAAAACAAAAGTAGGAATAAATCTAAACAAGGAGGTAAAAAACTCTACAAGAAAAACTACAAAATACTAAGAAAAAGAAAAGTTAAGAAGACATAATAGAAGTGCATCCTATGTTCATGGATTGGAAGAATCAATATTGTAAAAATGTTCCTATTACTAAAAACCATCTGCAGATTCAATACAATGCCTATCAAAATTACCAGTGACCTTTCTCACAGAACTTTCTTAAAATCATAAAATTTATATAGAACTAATGAAAAGCCTAAATAGTCAAAGCAATTCTGAGCAAAAACAAAAATAAAGGTGAAGGCATCACACTACCTGATTTTTAAATGCACTATAAAATTATACTAAAACAGCATGATAGTGGCAATAAAATAGACACATAGACCAATGGAACAAAATGGAAAACCCAAAAATATGTCTACATACAGTCAACTGATTTTTGTCAAAGTGCCAAAAATACTCATCAGGAAAAGGACAGTTTTTGCAATAAATGATGCGAGGGAAATTGGATATTCATATGTTAAATGAAACTAGATACCTGTCCATCGCCATACACAAAAATTTAATCAAAATTAATCAAAGACTTAAACATAGAATTAAAAATTATGAAACTACTAAAAGAACGAATAGGGGGATGGGACCAGTGTTAGTGTAATGCTATGTCACTGGACTCCCATGTAGTCAACCGTGGTTCAAGTCCTGGACCTGGTGACTTAAACTCACATTGGGCACATGTGCATGCATGCCCAGGATCCCAAGAGGAGAATGGAGAAGGGATTGCAATTGCAGTGTGGCCATCCTCCCGGGGGGGGGGGGGGGGGGGGGGGGGTGGCTGTGATTCCTCGCTTCTGTCTCTCTGGCTCTGTTTGTCTTTCTGGTGACCACACGCGCCCTATAGCAAAAATAACCTCTCCAAAGAAAGAAAGAAAGAATAGGGGAAATACTTTAGGACATTGGTCTAGACAAAGTTTTTGGATAAGACCTCAAAAGCACAGGCAACAAACACAAAAAGAAACAAATGAGATCTTATCAAACTGAAAGTTTCTGCACAGCAAAGTAGATTATCAACAGAGTGAAGAGATAACCTACAAAATGGGAGAAAATACTTGCAAACTATACATTCAACAAGACATTAATCACCAAAATATACAAGGAACTCAACTCAGCAGCAAAAAAAATAATAAAATTGAAATATAGCCAAACGGTCAGCTGCCGTGACATAGTGATAACAAAACACAGAAGGTGAGAACTCACCCCTAAGGGGGGACGACAACACCACAATCCCTTGAAACATTGTTGAACCACGGTCAACAATATTTAATTCAGATGCCACATAAACAAACAAATAAACAAACAGATAACATTTGAGTAGGTCTTATTTCGTGCCAGATATTGTTCTAAGAGTTTTATATTTATGATAAATATAACCCTCACAACAATTTATGATTTGGTACTATTATTATTACTATCTCCATTATGCAAATTTTAAAATCTGAATCACAGAAATGTTAAAGAACTTGGCCAAGTTCATGTAATTAGTATAACTTGCTCCAAGGCAGGCTAGCTCTAAACTCCATGATTCTAATCACTACACAACACTTTCAACACAAAATTAAAGAAAAATATAATGTATATATTCTCTAACTATAGTAAAAATCACGTAATAGATTCACTAGTTCATCATCTGTGTAAGTAAACTCAATGTCTTTATTCTATGAAGTCATAGTTCAATAAAGCAAATCTTATAGATTTTAGATAACACAAAACTCCATTTAGAAATATATGAAGATGCAAGAACTGACCCCCACTGTCATTCCCAAATCATTGTATTAATCAACAGAAAGCTCTATTCAACAGCAGACATTATCTTTCATTTGGAAAATTCAGTTTGCTGTGGTTAATTTTTAATGCTTCAGATTCAACTTCAATTACTCATGAAAAATGACAGATCTTGGGTATTAAATATTGAAGCATTCTAGTAAGAGTATATATAGTTATTTCTTTAAAAAAATAGCATAACTTAAGCTTAAAGTGCCACCATCTAGATTTCAAATCCTTGCTCCAAATCTCCTTTTTGCTAAAAGCAAAAACTGTGATTAGAGTTAACTGTAGAAATCTTAAGTCCAATAATAAATCAAGGCCTTTAGACAATATACAATATTTTGTAGTATCAAAAGATGACTAGATATTGGGGCCAGTAGTTGGCGTAATGGCTATGTCACTGGACTCCCATGTAGTTGACCATAGTTCAAGTCCCGAGAGGAGAATGGAGGAGAAGGGATTGCAGCATGGCCATCCCCTCTGGCGGGTGGTTTCTCACTTTCTGTCTCTCTGTTTTACTCTGTCTTTCTGGAAAGCACAGGCACCCTATAGCAAAAACCTCTTAAAAAAAGAAAAAAAAAAAGATGTATAGATGTCATCTTAGGGAGAACTAAAACAATAATCTGAGCTTGCTGGGGTTATTGTTTTCCATAGGCAAATTGCTTTGACAGCCTAAAATCCTTAGTTAATATCAAAGCACAAGTAATTCACATTGAATGACAGGCACTATGATGTGGTCAGAAAAATTAATAGTTGATAATTTAGTAACAACCAGATATTGATGTATTGCCAAATTAGACAATATTAATAAATAATCCCTAGAAGGGAAAGAAGCTAGAACAAGTTCTATAAAACTTAAGTAAATAATTTTTTGAACCTTTAATGTAAGTATGCTAAACTTTTTGATAATGCTCAAAATTTTTACTTTAATATTCTCCTACAGACTCATGCCTAACAACCAGAATATGTTAAAATAAAAATTCCTTGAATTAGATCCAAAATAGCCTATCTTAATGACATATTCAATTCAGTATTAGTTTTATTGTAAACTTCAATTTTCAATCATATCATTTATTTATTCCACAAATATTTGCCATTCACCTTAAGACTTTGACCTTTAGGGTCAGCAATTGGAGTAATGGCTATGTCGCTGGACTCCCATGGTTCGAGTCCCAGATCCGGTGGCTTAAACTCAGGCCAGCCATGTGTGCGTGCATGCCCAAAATCCCAAGAGGAGAATGGAGAAGAAGGGACTGCGGCATGGACATCTCCACTGGGGAATGATTTCTCACTTTCTGTCTCTCTGTCTCTCTCTGTCTTTCTAGTGAGCACATGCACCCTATAGCAAAAACCTCTCCAAAAAGAAACAAACAAAAAAAAAGACTTTGACCTTTATGAGAGAAGGGGAATCCTCTATGGACAATGCCCTCTACTCTAGAGTTGGCCTTCTCTTTCTTTCCCCAGATTTTTCCTTTTACAAATCACTCTACAACTCCTCCTTGTACCCCATTCCCCAACCACCCTCTGAGAAGTATAGTATACGTCAGTCATCCTCAATCTGTAGCAATCTTGTTCCTCAGAACACATGTGACAAGATTTGGAGATATTTTTGGTTGCTGCAACTTAGAGTGTGGTGCCCCTGGCATCTACGGGGTAGAGACCAGCACCAATAATATGAAGTCTGAGAAACCCTGTCTAAGTCAAACAGAGAAATGAGCCTTTTGTCCAGCAAAAAGTCCATTCTACTTTGTATCAATGCTCTCCAATTATTATATATAGAAGTTTTCATATTTTCCCTTGTTTATCTTAGTACTACAAGAATCATATATGTAGGACTGCATTAGTCTTAAAAGTTGTTTTTTGCCCTGAGAATAAATTTGGATTGATTACAGTTGTACAATTCAGAATTTAGCATTGATGGAACCAGGAGAAAAGGGGAATCTTCCCACCATACATGCATTCTAGGAAAAAAGTACTCTTTTCTTCCCCCATTTTTTAGTTTCCTGAGGGGACATGCACTCACAAGATAGAAAAAAAGAGCTGGGGATGGAGAAAGTAACTCTAGTGGGCATTTCTCCATTCCATTGGGATTTCCAGCAGGCAGGTGCACATGCTTGTGTGTTTTTATAGCTGCAGGGACTTGAACCCATTGGCCATGTGGGATTCAGCGCCCTTAACCACTCACTACACCACAGGACTGGCTGGCTGCATACTATTAAAAAAGAATATTGAGTTAATGGCAACTGAGACACCCATTGTGATTGTCATGTTGATAAAACTTCGGCAGATAAATAACAAACTGTATGTAAACCTGATGGATGCTTTAGACAAGGAGAATACTGACCATAAAGTCAGCAATAACATACAGGATGCTGGACAGTACTAACCAATCACGTTTCTAGAGGGTAATTAAAAAAGCTGGTTTAGAGGCAGCAAGTGGTTAACTCTGAGAAGTATGAGTTCTGCTTTATTTTTCAAATGATATTAATAAAGATGAACTGTGGTGACCATATCATGTGTGCTATTTTAGCCCATTCAGGCTGCTATTTAAAAAACAAAACAAACAAGCAAATAAAACCACCATAAACTAGGTGACTAATAAACAACAGAAATTTATTTCTAACAAAAAGAGACGCTGGGAAGTCCAAGGTCAGGGTGCGGCAGATTCAGTGTCTAGTGTGAGCCCATCTTTTGGTTCATAGTCAATTGTCTTCTCACTTTGTGTTCACATGGTAGAAGGGATGGAACAGCCCCTTATCTGGCCTGTTTTATAAGGGCACTAATCCCATGACCTAATCATGTCTCCAAAGGACTCACCTCCTAATAGCATCACCTGGGGAATTACGGTTTCAACATATGAGCTTCGAGGAAACATGAACTTTCAGACCATAGTATCTGGTCTTAATAGGGCTGAAGGGAAATTTATAGGGGGTAGAATCAAGACAAATTCACAATGCAGTGTATCTAAAGAATGAGATGGTGGCTTATTTTTATGCATAGGCCATAAGAACATAAAGTATTTAGTTAGAGCACACTAGGTATTTAAAAATCAATGTTCTTACTGGCTAAAGTTTGTAATAGAAGTAGAAGCCAGTTGAACCAAAACTATATGCTAGTTTTGAGATCAGTAAATACATGAATACAGAACTAGGTCAGCCAAAAAAGAGGATTAAGCAATCAAAAATAGTAGACTAGGTAAGGATGTAAGTAAGTAAAATGTAGAAAGGTAAATTCAGTTTGCTTGATCTCAGCAATGGAGAGATGGGCATCAGGGGGAATCATTAAAACAAGTAGTCTTAGGGAACCAGCAGTTAGCGTAATGGCTATGTCGCTGGACTCCCACGTAGTCGACCGCGGTTCGCGTCCCGGACCCGGTGGCTTAGAACTCACGCCGGGCGCGTGTGCGTGCGTGACCAAGATCCCGAGAGGAGAATGGAGGAGAAGGGATTGCAGCGTGACCATCCTCCCTGGGGGGTGATTTCTCGCTTTCTATCTCTCTGTCTGTCTCTGTCTGTCTGGCGAGCGCACGCGCCCTATAGCTAAAACCTCTCCAAAAAAAAAAAAAAAAAAAAAAAAAAAAAAAAAATTAGTCTTAGACAAAAAAATTAAAACAACAGTAACATTTCTCAACTGTTGCAGGAGGAAAATAAGGCTATCTGAGGGGTCTTCAAAAAGTTTAGGAATATCTATATTATTAAATTATGCATAGATTTCAAGCTTTTTTTGCACCAAAATAAGCATGTACTTTAATTCCATTTCCCCACATTTTTTTTTGCTTTTTTAATTCTTTCTGTCTTTTTATTTTTTACATTTATTCAATGTACGTCTTTACAAAGTACAAAATTAATTTTGCCACCTTGCATACACTGCATAGAATCCAGTCAAAGACATTATCATACATATATCAACAGCTGACCATTTTCCATTTTTGTGTCAGGTAAATGTTTTATTTTTTTCCCCTTGATTTCTTCCACCCTGCCTCCATTGTCTACTTTTCTCCTGCACTGTCTTTAGTTTGCTATTATATATATATTTAATTTCAAGAAAGCACTTTAGCTTTAATGAATTAAAATTTTAAAATGTTAAGAAATATTTGCTAAAGACTTAAAGTCAGAAAAAAGGTTAGGTTAGTAGGTAGATACTAAATCTCTAAGACAAATATGGATAGAGCTAAAATCTAATAAAAATCACACTGTAATTTTCTTCTGAAACTTTCTTTCTCTCTCCATTCCCCCTTTTACCAAAGAGAAACATAAATTAATCTATTTGCAAAAATAATAAATTTAGTCTTAATTTGGTCTGTTTTTTGCACAAAGTCCCATAAGAATACTAACTGATTCAGTTGGCTTTACTGGAACCTTTTATAAGGAACTTCAGATTGGACCCTTTAAAAAGCCTCCCCAGCCTACTGAGCCAAGTCAGGAATTCACCATTTGACTGCCCTTTAAGTACCTGTACTTGGAAGTTTTGGAGCCTTTCAGGAAGTAATGTTCTTTATTACCAGGCATAACTGTTTATGGTACCAGGTAATCCTTCCAAGAGCTTCTCTTGGCTTTCTTGAGATCAACCTTAGTTCCTTAGCTTTCTGGTCATATCTTCAAATATGACATTCCAGTCAAAGCCCTGGCAATAAACAATATTTCAAATTCCTGATGCAAGGCAATAGGTATTATTATGCAAATAACCATACTGTCACAAAATAAGAATACCCCCAAATACTTTCCAATTCCAGAGAAGTCAGGAAGAGAGAAAAATTTATGTTTAAATTCCATTTTCAAAAATTTTTTTTCTCAACAAATTGCTTAAGCTATCAACAGTTCAAAAGAAAACAAAAGTCCTTAAATCTAAAAAACAAAGCACAGAAGAAAGTCAGTCAAAAGACATAAAATTCTATTTCACCAGTTCAGTCTCATGTAATTAATCTCTCTTCTGTTGAATTTGCAGTGATATTGTGGTCCTATCTTTCCATTTAAACCCACAAATTTTTGTTGTCCCTTCGTACATAGAGTATGATCTTGTTATTTCAAAGATCCAGGATTGAGTTCTTTATCTAAGTTGACTCACATTTCCTCAAATCCCATTGAATAATACAATAAAAAATGGCAGACCAACCTGTAGCACAGGGGTGATGGTGGCTGCATCGTGCATGGCTGATTGTGCGGTTTGAATTCAAGACCTAGAGGCTTTAAAACGTGTGTGTGTGTGTGCGCGCGCCCCAAATTACAAAGGGATAGATAAATGAAAAAGAAGAGATTGCAGCATAACCATTCCCCATGGGGCTGCTTTCTCTCTCTCTCTCTCTCTCAAAAAAAAATTTTTAATGACAACAACTGAAGTTATTTTATAGTTTGTTTTATACTGTCACTTTAGATACCATGAAGTTATACGTGTGATAGACATAGACATGCTCTGTCCAGATACCTCTTTCAAGGAAGAACTTGCTGCCTCCTAGTCATTCCTTCCTGGAAGTTTCAAGTCTCTTGCAGGTGGTAACGCTCTTCCTGGGACAGCCTAACTGAGGAAAGTGTGGTTCTGACCCACCCATTTTAGTCAATTGCAGGACACATACATGGGATGCATGAACCACAGTACCTCACCAGTTGGGAGCTATGGTTTGGCTGGTATTGATGTTCAGCTACTACTTCTGCCCCACTTATCTTCCTCTTCTCTGTCCTTTTACCCTAATAAATCACCCACCATGGCCATGCTGCAATCCCTTCTTCTTCTTTATTCTCTTCTTAGGATTTTGGATACACACGCACGCGCACCCAGTGTGATTTTCAAGCTATCAGGTCCAGGACTTAAAACAGTGGTTGGCCATATAGGATCCAGCTGGCTTAACCTCCATGCCACCTGCTGGCCCCTGTGACTTTAATTCTTTAAATAGTTGTAGCAAGAATCATAGCCTCCCCATACATAAATTTAATCTACTATCTCTCCTTTATATCTGAATATGACAATATGAAATCCCTAGGGTATTGCTAGCCTGAAATGGGCTGCATTAGTTACTCAAGAGTAAGAATAGCTGCAGAGAAGAAGGATTATTGTAGGATACAAGATGGGGCACACCCAAGGAGGAGACTTGGTAAGTCTATGAGAGTACAATCAAAAGCATTTAGTTATCAAGTTTTCCTACATTAAATACAACTTTAAAATGTCTTCAATGTAGCTCTCTACATCCTTGACATCAGTGTACATATGTCTGCCAACTAAGTAAAAAATATCAATAGCTAGATTATTATAAAAATATAGACAGTCTCTAGCTTTCAACGTGCAGGGCTTTCTTCAACCTGGACAATACAGAGCCTGCTGTGTTTGGTACCCAGACACCCTGGAAGTCATTTGTGGCTACAGAGGACAGTTTCAGGAGTAGGCACGGCAGCCTTCACCTCTAATACAAAACAGTATTTCAGCCCCACAGCTCCTAAGGAATGAATAGTGTCAAAGATTTAATGCCTTTTCACATTAGTGATGTCAGCACAAAATGGCCATCTTCTCTGAATAATTTATCTTCCTACTGCATAATTTTCTTATCTTTTTTTCTGCATTTTGGCTTTTTACTGTAGATGAGGAGGTAAATGGCTGTTAGTCCCCGACAAAACCTGTGGAGCATCCTTCCCATCAATCAATTAAAAAACACTTACCTTATATTCAACATGATTTATCTCTTGTTAATACAATTGTCTCACTATATCCTTCTATTATTATATCCTTAATTCCATTAGCCATTCACTTAATGCTCGCTTTAAAGCTGACCCCCAAAGAGCTTGGAAGGGAGAGGGAAGTCTGTCTAATAGTGGCATTGCCAATAAAGCTCTGGAAGCTCTTCTCCTAAAGCCTTGTAGGTCACAGAAAAGATAGGTCACAGACTGTATCCTGCCTGAAAAGAATAGAACAAACTCTCATTTATTTGTTCTGATGGATACTGCTTGACGGTTTAAAAATTCTTAAGAGTTCTTTTCTTAAACGTCAACACAATAGGCTTACTAAGCAGAAGCCTATGCATTGCACAGGATTGGATGGGACTCTACCAAGTTTTCCTTCATAAATTAAAAAAGAAGGAAACAAAGAGAAAACCATTTGTATGGTTTGAAGATTAATGGCTTGCTTGTGTTGGGGTGGAGCATGGGTTAACCTCTTAAACAGTTAAGTGACAGAAAGAAATTGTAGTATTATTTCTCATCGTGCTGGAGTTACATGTTCCCTAACAAATTTCCTCCATTTGGGTTGATGTCGGAAAGCTATAAAAAGAAGCCTTTATATAGCACTTCTAAAATTATAAATTGAACAGCTGCTATGATTTTTCTCAGTGAGAACATATGTTTTCTCTTGGACATTTAATTGTATGAATGCCTTCAGATAGTATGCAAGCACATTTTCTTTACATCAATGCATAACGGATTAGATCACATGTACCATACTGTGTGCGACTTGTCAGATAGCCATTTCTCTCTGCTTCCTTACTAATAGAAACTTGGTTTTATTCAGGTGTCCATCCTTCAGAGAAGAGGTTCCCATTCACAGCCTGAAGGTAAATTCGGTCAATAAAACCAATACTGGACATTCCACAATGCTTGTGGGTCATTCATGTTGGGGCAGACTTCTGGGACAGATTTATTCATTTCTAAAAACAATTATGAAACAGGGACATCTTAATGACAGTCCAGAATGCCTAGGGTTCCAACCACCATCTTGTGGCAAGACAGGAGGTATCTCTCTTTTTTCTTCTTTTTCTTTCTTTCTTTTTTTAAATAGATCTTGCCATAGGGCATGTACGCTCACTGGAGAGAGGGAAAGTGAGAAATCACCTCCCAGAAGGGATGGCTACACCACAATCCCTTCTCATCCATTCTCCTCCCAGGATCCTGGGTGCACAAACACATGCATTCCGCATAATTTTCAGGCTACCAGGTCCACAACCCAAACCATGGTCAGCCAGGTGGAAGTCCAGCAATGTAACTGCTATGCCATGTGCTGGTCCCATATTTCCTCATTTCCAAAAATAATTATGTGACATGGACATCATAGTGACAGCCCAGAATGCCTAAGGTTTCAGTCACTATCTTGTGGCAAGACAGAAGGGATCGCTTTTCTTAATAACATAATTTATCCCTGGAATTAATCAAACCAGGACTATTCTACTTCAACACTTTTGGTGACATGACATGATCCACACGCTCATTGTCGAGTCAGTTGAGTCAGCGCTGTCTATTAACTGCAGCTGGAGGCATCCTGCTGCTAGGGCACTTTCTTTAAAAATATATCTTTGCTTTATATATCTGTATCTTTGCTCTTCCTTTCTTCCTCCTTCCCTTTCTCTTTTCTTTTCTCCCTGCCCCAAATCTTCTCCTTTAGCCTTCATCCAAATGTCATGTCAATAATCTAGTGCGTGTCCTTTTGTCTTTTTCATCATGTGCAGTTAACCATAGACAAAGATATATAAATGCATGCATTTTATATATGTGTATATCCTCTATACAAATGCATACATATTTGCACATAAATATATAAATGTTACGGCTTAACAGAAAATGGGACTGTATCATGCATATTCTTTTGTATGTGATTTGGGGGCTTTTGGTTTCTTTTTGTTTGCTCATTTTTTTTTTCCATTCTACAGCCTTGCAGGCAAATTTCTTCAAGTCAACTGATATGGCTCTAAATTCAACACAAACTTGATAATATCTATAGTATGGGTGTAGAAATTTAGTCAATTTCCTATCAACTATCATTCGCTTTGTTTTTAACTTATTGCCAAATAAACAATACGTTAATACAAACTTTGAGCACATATCATTTCAAACTGGTGTTTCAATTATATGTGATAGCTTACAAGTACAGGGTAGCTGTATTGAAAGAAAGATTCATTTTCCTTTCAATAATTCTTTTCCCAAAAGGCTATCATGATTCAGTTTCACCAGCAATATATGAGAAAAACTATTTCCCCAAATGCTAATGAGCATGAGTTTTCACTTTTTAAACTTTTGTCAACCTGGTAGGTTGACTCCAATTTGCATTTTTCTCTCTTCTAGAGTTTCAGCATATTTTGATGTGTTTGTTAACCATTCGTATTTGCTCCTCTAGAAATACTATATTATTTCTTCAGCTCACTAATTCTACATACCTTGTCCTTTTACTTATAAACTTGTAAGAGTTCTTTATAAATTATAGATAACTCTTTGTCATCTGTGTTGCAAATATTGTTATAAAAATCAATCCTTCACCTTTGGAAATGGTGTATTTTCTAAACATGAATTTTAAATTGGCAAATATGTCTATATTTTCTTTTCTAGCTTCTGAGTTTACAGTTAATATGACCAACATTGTTACACTGTATCCTCACCACTACAACTGTATAGTACACATAACCCTGTTTTTGTTTTGTTAAGTTTCTTTGTTTTGTTTTTGCTAGCAGGTGCATGTGCTTGCCAGAGAGACAGAGACAGAGAGAGAGGAAGAGGAGAAAGTATGCCCCTAGCCATGGGGAAGGGTCATGCCACAATCCCTTCTCTTCCATCTCCCCTTCCTTTCAGGATTTTGGGCATACACGCACACATACCCAACGTTGTTTCCCAAGTTGTCCGGTCTGGACTTGAACAGTGCACCCGGCCATGTGGGATCTGGTTGCCTTAACCACAAAGCCACAGGGCCAGCCCTAAGCCTATTTTGTACTTAAAATTATTAAAGGTTTTTAACAGTTTTGCCAGTAGGTAAAAAGCCATTAATTAAAAATAACTTCAATTCACAGAAATAGAATGTAAAATAGTGGTTTCCAGACAATAGGAGAGGGGGAAAGAGAGATAAAGTTTTGATTATACAAGATGAGAAAATTCTAGAGATCCAATGTACATGGAATTAACACTACTGTATTGTACAGTTAAAAATTTAAGAATGTAGATTTCATGCTTTGTGTTTTTTACTACAATAAAAATACATTGACACTGATTTCTAGAGGAAAAATTATGATGTTTTATCACAGCTTTTTGCAGGTAGAAAATATACTAATTAAATCATAAAAATAAGTGTACATAATAATAAACAACAATCTGAAAGTAAATGCAGTTAAAAGATTAAATGCATGTATGTTTTGGACTATTTTTTCCTTTTTTTCAAATTGTCTTCACCAATCTTTTTTCAAGAATTATTTATTTTATTTATTATTCTTAAATTATTTATTTAATTTTATTTGTTTATTATTATTATTTAATTTTACCAGAGAAAGCAAGCCACCAGGTCCAGGACTCGAACCGCGGTTGGCCATGTGGGTGTCCAGCACCTTAACCACCACACCACCTGCTGGCCCCTTAATTTTATTTATTACTATTATTATTTTAATTTGACCAATGAGAGACAGAAAAGGAACATGAGAAAGCAAACCACCAGGTCTGGGACTCAAACCATGGTTGAACATGCGGGAGTCTAGCACCGTAATCACCATGCCACCTGCTGCTCCTGGTCTTCACAATTTTTAAGCCTTTGGGGAAGTTTATGATTATCTTTTATTCAAACTGCACAGAAAACCATCTTTAGTTAAAAATAAAAGGGAAATACTACTTGTACTGTCTCTCTTTTGTGTTCATGGGAGAATGTGTATGAATGAAAGATAGAGAAAGATAGAGGAGAAAAAAAGAATGTGTTCCATAGACGCTAAAATGAAGTTTTCAGTAGTGTCAGCCAGAATCCATCTTATCTGGGTACCATCGTCAACGACTGATCTCTACTCGGTCTTCAACATCTTCTAGATGGATTAGAATTTCAGGTGTTCCACATCTTGTTGAATCAATTTTTGTAATTTATATTTTGCTAGGAAGTATCTGGATTTTCAGGTTTGTTATCACAGAGCTGAGTGTATTATTCCCTTACAACATTTTCAAAGGCTCCTATAGCTGCATCCATGTCCCTTATCTTATTCATAGCATTCTGTATTCCTGTTCACACATTTTAATTCTTAAGTAGCCTCAAAAATGTTAATTGATTTTATTGTTTTTTTTTTTTTTTTTCAAAAGAATCAGATATTTGAATTTACTTCTTTTTTGTTGTTCATTTATTTTTAGTGTATTTATTATCTTCCCCTATTTCCTTCTGGTGTTTTCTCTACCCCATGAGCACAGACTTCCTTTGCTTTCTCATCCTTTAATAACATAATTAAGTCTATAAAGTTTCTCCTGAGAACAGCTTTTCAGTGTGTTAAGTTTTTATTAAAAATGAATCTGTTTTCTAAACAATCAAAGGAAAACTACTGTGGGTCACATATATCAAAATACATAGACACATATGCATTGAGATATTTAACATTATGTGCAGGTAAAGAATAAACACATTTTATCAGTGGAGGATATATATGGAATGGGAGCCATGGTCAGGAATAGTTGTCAGAATGACCACTTATCTAAAAGCCTCCCCCAGAAGAAACCACAGAGCTATAGTGATATTGATACTACCCATACAGGGCTGTTTTCCAAAGTGGTACATTGGAATAGAAAATAAAACCTTCATAGCATAATCAGAAAAGTATTGATTAAAAGTTCATTTAAGGGGACCAGCAGTTAGCATAATGGCTATGTCGCTGGACTCCCACGTAGTCGACCGCAGTTCGAGTCCCAGACCCGGTGGCTTAAACTCACGCCGGGCGCGTGTGCGTGCGTGCCCAAGATCCCAAGAGGAGAACGTAGGAGAAGGGATTGTGGCATTGCCATCCCCCCTGGGGGGTGATTTCTCGCTTTCTATCTCTCTGTCTCTCTCTGTCTGTCTGGCGAGCGCACGCGCCCTATAGCAAAAACCTCTTCAAAAAAAAAAAAAAAAAAAGTTCATTTAAGTCCAGCTACAGTAGAATACAATGGTCCTTGCTTCTCAGCAGATTGAAGTCACACAGGATTCAATTCCTGATTTGCCCTAAAAAGCCATGCACAGTGGCACATGCCTGTTGTCCCAGTTACCTGGGAGACTGAGGCAGGAGGATGGCAACACAGCAAAACTCTGTCTCGAACAACACATACACACAGACATAAGTATATCTGACGTGCAAAAATATGGCTAAATTAAAAAGGCACTCTCAGCTCAGGCTGACATAAATAAACAAACAATCAAACAAACAAAGACTAGATGGCTTAAACAAGAAATTGTTTCTCACGGTTCCAAGATGTGAACCTTCCTCGGTGTGTGCCAGTAGAAACAGAGAGGAAGCACTATCTCTAATGTCTCTTCTTATAAAGGCACTAATCTCAGCATGAAGGCCCCACTCTCATGATCTCATCTAAACCTAATTACCTCCCCAAGATCCTATCTCCAAATACTATCATGTCAGGGTTAGGGCTTCAACAAATAAATACAGGGGGTAAGAGGATACCAATCTGCCATAAGTCTCAAATTAGCAAACAATACTACAGAATGGTATGCCTATTTTTGTTAATCTTATTAACCTTCTCACTTTTTGCTTTTACAAAATTCCATTAATTAAGATTCCTTAAAAAGATAACAAAAACTTCAGAAATACCTGCATTGGTTGAAGTACCAAAAAACAAAAACAAAAAACACCAGTGTGATATTCTTTACTATTTAGAACCATCATGTGGTTAATAAGAGTTAAACTCTCTTCTTTTCAGTTCAGTTCATGTAACCACCTACAGACCTTTATTAAGTCTTCCTGGTAGCTTAGGAGAACAGAAGTACAGAGAAAAATTGTGTTTTATGTAGTCTGCCCCCACAAGCTTGAGAGTCACAGAAATTCTATTCACAGCAGGGGACTGTGAAAGCCTTCTCAGAGGTATGTTTGTGCTACCCTTCCAAAAAAAAGAAAAAGTAAGGCCCCTGGCCTGGGGGCTCCTCTCCACACTCCATGAGTTGCAAAGCGCCTCCTTTGACTCTGTGGTAACAGGCCTACAAGGCCATAGAATTCCATGCATCATTTAAAACTTTGATGCTAAACTGAATTCATGGGGGGAGAAGGGAAAGTGTCTACCAGTCTGGGGTTGCTGTTGACCAGGAAGAATATTCATTAGGAGTGCTGACAGTTCTCCAGGTCCAATTCCTTCTACTGGAAGGCTCTAACCCAGTCTTTCTGCATTTCAGGCACTTTCTGTGCTGGTAATAACTGCTTCAACCAGGTCAAATAAAAGAATAAAAAGTTTTCTAAAGCCAAATCTTTTGCTTGGAGTGTTTATACATTGTCCTTTGAGGTCCTAAGTCTACTAGGAGCTTTGCTGTGATTATCTATTGCTACTGGAAGCAGGAAGATTTACTGAGATGTTCAGTCTAACCTGGTCATCACAGCACCAGGATTGATTATTATGGTACATAATCTAGCACACCAAACTTTGCTTTCAGTTTTACACCCATTTAATGTGTCATGCAGTAAACTTAAACCAAGCTGCTTAGAGTCAAGTCCTGGTTCAAGTCCTGGGTCTCCTGATTTGTTTGACAAGTTAACCTCACTGTGTCTCAGTTTGCTCAGCTGTAAAATGGCGATAAAACAGAATCCACTTTATAAAGTTATCATGACACTTAAGCACTTGTAACAGTGCCTTTCTAGTACATAGTGAACACTGGATAAGCATTCGCTGTTATTATCATCTCACCATGCTAAACACACCCAAGGTCTCCTTTAATAGCAGCTAATCTAGACATTAGTAGTACCTAGATCAAAAAGGTAATCTGATTGTGTAATTCAGCACACATATTAAATTCCTAGACATAGCCTCTAAATACGTTTTGATAATGTATATATATTCAGCAAAATTTCAATGATAACCCAGTTTACATTTTTAATTTTATGTATTTGACACCTGATTTTCTACTGGAAAACATTGGGTTGTCAGAAAAGTCGTATCTTCTCTATGCAAAAATGCATCAAGGCTTTTCCAACAACCCAAAACTATACAAAAAAGCAATTACAGTTATTTTTGTGTGTACCACCTGGCTTAAGCATTATTAATGTATGTATGCATGTATTATTTTTGTATTTATAAAAGTGCAATGAAGTAAAATAACCCACAATCATATGCATAATTTCCCCTACCAACAAATCTAAGGTTTGAGTAACCACTTTAAAAAGTTAGGTGTTGAGAACAGCAGATGGCATAAGGATTACGTTGCTGGACTCGCAAGTAATTAACTACAGTTGCTCTGGTGAGCACACACGCCCTGTACCAAAAATCTCTCTTAAAAAAAGTAAAAAAAAAAAAAAAAAAAAAAAGAAATTGCTAGGCCAAAGAGCATATATGCTTTTTAGCGTTTTTGTTTTTGTTTTTGTTTTTCTGAGAGGTTTTTTCTATAGAGCATGTACACTCACCAGAAAGACAGAGACAGAGAGACAGAAAGCGAGAAATCACCCCCCCCAGGGTGAATGGCCACGCCGCAATCCCTTATCCTCCATTCTCCTCTAGGGACCTTGGACACTCACACACATGCGCCTGACTTGAGTTTAAGCCACTGGGTCCGGGACTTAAACTGCGGTCGACTACATGGGAGTCCAGAGACATAACCATTACGCTAACTGCTGGTCCCTAGTATCAGTTTTTTACTAAAACTTTTAGCAAATAGTTTATGAAAGACATGAAATACTGACTTGCAGTATTTGGTTACTGTCTCTTCTCTAAAAATAAATAAATAAATCCTTTCTTCCTTTGTACGCTGACATGTTTTTCCCTGAGAGAGAAAAAAAAAAAAAAGGAAATGCTGCCTTCTTTTATCCTATTTTCAATCAAAATTTAATGTTTTTGGCTAGCTATGGTGGCACAGCAGTAACAGGGTGCTCAGTGATGCTGAGTTCATATGGTAAGGTCCTGGGTTCACAACCTGAGGTCTCCCTGTACATGACAGGTGGACTCTAGCTGGCTAAGCCCATGGTTTGGATTGTATGAAGATCCTAATGATGTTACCTCTCTCTCTCTCTATCCTTTCATAATGTAAAACATAAAGTTTTAAAAAATAACAATAAGGGCCAACAAGTGGCATGGTGGTTAAGGGTGCTGGACTGTGATTTGAGTCCTGGACCTGGCAGCTTGTTTTCTCATTGTCTCTCTCTTTCTCTCTCTCTCTCACTCAGTCCTTCTCTAGTCAAACTAAAATAAATAAAGTTAAATAATTCTTTTAAAAAGTAACAATAAAAGTTAACACTTTGACTAAGGCAACAAAACCTTTTTCTCTTGAAGATTAAAAACTACATGACAACACACATTAATGTATGCAAACAAAAGGTGACAGTGAAAATAGTAGTTGGGGTTGAGAAAGAACAGTTTTTAGTGAGCCACAGAGAGAGGAGCAATTCTGTCTTCTTGCTCACCTTGTTATGAGAGACAGCCAAGTTGTGAGGTTAAATTGAAGTTGGTAAATACACAATTATTCAGCTTGTGTCTCAGTAATAAATGTGCCTCTAGGCAGTGAACCTGCCAGTCCTCTGAGTACCACTTTGCTGATTAAGGAGATAAAAAGAAGATATTGTGGAAAGGGTCATTTCAAGAGTAATGAATCCTTATTCTGTCACTGTACTTTGCCAACAGTGAGAAGACGTTTAATGGGGATGAGGCATTCTGGAATATCCAGGTGGCAACGTGGGATGGGAGAAATCAGAGATGACTATTTCTAGCCCATGAAAACCCAGCAGGATCTATGATGGCTGAGAAATGACAATATTGGTGAATTAAGTACATCTCAGGGAGATGCCTTATTAAATTAACCTAATACTTTATTGCATGATCAATAACAATGTATTTATTTTGTACTATAGCCTTGAGTGACTTTTCATTAGGAATTTAAATGACCTTAGAAAGCTACTGAGTATCAATTTAGAATACTTTCAGGAGATATTAGCCTGGCTAAAAGATGAGTGAAAATGCAGCTCATTATTTAAGTTAGAAAAAGAATGTCGGGAAAAAAAAAACGTTTTTTGACTTGGTATTAAGGGAGGAAGCTCAAGGTATACATCCAACCAGATGCTGCAGTCCTGTTTTTCTGAATTCCTATACAAAATGAAATAGACCAAGAAAATGTTGGCAATTCCAATAGATAACAACCCAGATAAATGTTGAACTAGAGAAGGTTGGCGATTGGAAAAGACAGAGACATTGCTTTCAAGAAAATATATCCGTGGATGGTCAGGATTCTGCTGTGCACACTGTCAGTGCTCACTCACGTGCCCTCAATTCCAGCCTGCTCGCAGACCCTAGGTGGGTTTCTACTCCCAGCAGCCAGCAGCACCTGCTGCCCTCAAATCACCAAGATCATTTTGGGGGATCCTATGTGTACATCCTGATAGCAGCTTTGAACCAGTGGCTAACAGGTAGTCCAAGGTTTCTCAACCTCCATGTTGTGACATTTGGGGCCAAGTAATTCTTTATTGGGGATGGCAAGAGGGACAGAGGCTGTTGTGTGCACTGAAGAGTTGGTAAGATGTTTAGCAGCATTCTCTGCCTCTCCCCACTGGGTATCAGGGTCATACTTTACTCAGTATAACAAAACCAGAACCTCTCTGGACATTGTCACATGTCCCTTGGAGGGCAATCATCCCAGGTGAGACCCACAGGTATAGAAGGATAACACTGCAACTTCTTTGTTTCCAGTTGGACCATTCTGAAACATGGCCATTGCTGGCTTTGGAGGCCCCTGAAGGATTAGCATCTACAGAGCTTTGCTTGCTAGTACATTCCTGCTCAATCTCCTTCCCTTCCTTATTCCACTTTCCAACCCCCTGCTAACTTTCCCTGGGAACACATCCCAACAGTCACACTAGTCCTCATCTCAGAATCTGCTTCTGAGTATCCCAACCTAATGCAGACCCGGTAACAACCAAGATGCTGATTAGATGGTCACAGAGTCATTTATAGATGACTCTTATTTTAAATGCCTTTGCTGGCCCTCTTACTGTTCATTAGCTTCTGCCTTTATGTGTGTGTCAGTTCCTAGTAAAACAAAAACAAAGGGGGAAATACTATTAGTTCTGGTGGATTGTTTTCCATATACCGACATCCTAATACATTCACTCTCATTCATTCATTCTCATTCTCTCTTTCATGTACAAACATTTCTTCTTGACCTGAGCAAGCACTCTTTTGTTTTCATCACATTGTTCCTTTAGAGCAAAAGATAAGTTTTCTTTGGCCTCTGTGGCCTCCCACTAACATTCCTGAACCTCTCTTTGCTCTTGGGTCATTCGCCAGCCTAATTTTCACCACATCTTCCCTGGATTCCTAGAGGCCCTCTCTGGTCCCTTCTTGTACATCCTTTTCATCTTAACCCCTTGTCGAATATTCATGAACTCTCTGTGTGTCCTGTTTTAAAACTTCCACTTACCATTTTTCATTTACTTTTTCCAACTAGGTTTCATAAGGATAAGGGGGAGAAGAAGGAGAAGGAGCAGAAAAGAGAAGAAGACAAAAGAGAAAGGAAAGAAAAGAAAGGAAGAGGAAGAAGAAGAAGAAGAAAAGAAGGAAGAGGGGGAGAAGGAGAAAGAAGAGGAACTGGAGAGAAGAAGGAGAAACAGAGGAAGCCTGAGAAGGTTTGGCTAAGCCCGAGCAGTTTCAGATATCATAGCTATGTCCACACATTTTGGGAGGAGAAAATGAATCCGAAGCTAATGCAGCATCATGTCATTTTGAGACTGTCTTCAAGGAGAAGCAGCAGTGTAAGCACACCTCTCCTCTGCAGCTTTCCTCTAAATCCCTGTTTACTTCTCAAGATTTTGGAATGATATCTTGAACATCAGTAATCTGGTACCTTTTATTTTACAAGTGCCCTTGAGACGCATCTCAAAATGAAGATAAAAATAAAAATGATCCCTTTCTGATGACCGTGCTAAGCCAAACGAATAAAATCAATAAAAATGCAATTAATTTAGATTCATTTGGACTGAAGAATCAAGAGACAAAATAAGGAAGCATATTTGCCAGGGTCTGTGATGTAGCTTTTGGCCTGAAATCCTGCTTCCGAAAGCATCCACCTCAGATATAGCGGCAGTAATAAACTCCCTGTGTCTTATATGCCCATAAATCCTTGTTCTGACCAGGATTTCAGTGGTCTCTTCCCTTCAACCCACACATAAAGCATTCCAGACACTAATTTAGAATATTAATGAAATCTCAGAAAATTGCACTGAGACTCAGCAGATACTATTCTACAACTGGTATAACTATAAACCTCTGTGTGTGTGTGTGTGTGTGTGTGTGTGTGAGAACTGGATTATTCACTTCAAATAGATTCTTTTTAATGTGATCTTTTTCAAAGAAAATGCAATAAAATGCCTATTTTCCAAAATAATTATGATGCATTAGGAGAAACTAACTCGACTAGAACAACCATCACAACTGTATGTAATTTAAAATAAATAAGAATTTGTGAGGTCATTTTTTTTTTTTTTTTTAATTTTGCCAGAGCACAGATGTGCTTGCCAGAGAGAGGCATGGGCTGGGATGGTGAAAAAGCCTGTGGCATGGTCATGCCACCTTCCCTTCTCCTCCATCCCTCCCTCCTCTTAGGATTGTGGCCACACATGAGCACAAGGCCAGGCATGTTTTTCAAGTCACTGGATCTGGGATTTGAACCATGCAGTTGACCATGTGGAATCCAGTCACCTCAACCTCCATGCATTGGACTAGTCCATGAAGAATTATTTTTTAAGATAGGTGAATATTGATTTTTATAGGCAAATGTGTATTCTAGTGTGAAACTATCAATG
Organism: Tupaia tana; assembly: GCA_026018925.1. Classification (NCBI taxonomy): domain Eukaryota; kingdom Metazoa; phylum Chordata; class Mammalia; order Scandentia; family Tupaiidae; genus Tupaia; species Tupaia tana. The sequence goes on from JAKSZU010000017.1 coordinate 21,703,404, forward strand.
CTGTATTTAAAAAAAAAAAAACTGCTGCATAATGGAATATGTTTCAGGGGAAAGCACAAGGTACTGAAAGCTGAGTTTAAAGGGGATTGCATGATGGTAAAAGGAGAGTCGAAGGAGCTGCTGCAGGTGGCTGTGTGTGGAGATGAACAGGAGGAAAGATATGGAAAGAGAAAGAAGAAATTTAGAAGGGGGAGAGCATTAGAGGCACAGAGATGCCATTTCAGAGCTATAGGGAGAACAATGAAGCCCACCAGAGTATCCTAAATCAGAGGAATAGGTCAAGGGAACACAACCCATCTGCCTTCGAGGAGACATCAGAAGGCATGTCAAAGGCATGAGAGGAACTGAACAGGACAGGCAGGCATGGAGAAGCAGAGGATGAGAGAAGCATGTGGAAGTATAATTATGCTTTTTTTTAAAAATACATTTATTTAAAATGTATTTATACAAATTATTCACTATACATCATTCTGCTTGTAAGTTGAATTTACCTCATCCCCCAGGAACCTTACAGAATTTGCTCTCTTCATTCTCCAGACCATGGATCTCCATAAGCATGGTGGACCCAGTGGTCACAGAGATGGATACAGTGACTCCAGAAGAAACCAGAAGCTGAGGAAGATCCTGGGACATAACTACTGTGAACTGAATGCTCATGCCCCAACCCGATTTATATGTAGAAACTCTACCCCATCGTATGACAGTTTTAGGTGAGGTCTCGGGGAAGTCACTAGAATTGGATGAGGTCATGAAAACGGAGTCCTCATAAATGGAATTAGTGTCCTTACAAGAGTTCTGAGTGAGCTCTCTTCCTCTCTCCACCATGTGAGGACACAGAGAAATATGATGGCCATCTCTAGCCAGGAAGAGAGACCTCACCAGACATCAAGTCTGGACTCACCCTCCAGAACTGTGAGAAATGAATGTTTGTTGTTTAAGTCACAGTTTATAGTATATTGTTCTAGCGGTCCATCCTAACTAAACTGTGCTTTACTTGTGGGGTAGAAGTCAAGCAAAACCTTCAACATGAGCTACCACACTATCTCCAGCGAAAAATCTACTGAACAGACTGCATTTACTGGACTCTTCTGCGTGCCAGTGCTGGGGTTGAGAGGCTGGACCACAGAGGTGGATGGGACAGGACCCCAGTCGTGGAGACCCTGAACTCACAGTTCCTGGTGTGGTGATTTCACTGAAAGGGGCCTAAATAAAAGAGGTTATTTTATATTTATTATCAGAAGTGAAAATGTATTAGGGGCCCACACCGTAGCACAGTGCTATACATAGAAAGTACTGTGCATAGAAAGCTGGATCCCACAGGGCCGACCATGGTTTCACCTACAGCCATGGTGACTTGTAAAACACACCAGGGGCATGTGTGTGCATGCCTAAAATATCAATAGGATGGAGAAATGGAGGAAAAGGGGTTGTGATGTGATTATTCTGCATTGGAGGAATGCGTCCTCTCTCTCTCTTTTCCTCCCTCCCTCTCTCTCTTCCTTTCTCAGGAATGTACATGTCCTCTGGTAATTAAGAAAAAGGAAATGGATCAAGCTTCAGATAAATCTCAAAAATATTCAAATCCTCAAATTTGTAGAAATCTAAATGAAGCATAAATTTGTGAACATTTATGAAAAATTATTCTCAAGGCTTCATGTTTTCATATTAGTAATAATGCTAATTATGTACATTTAGGAAAGTATAAGCATTTTTATTTTAAACTATCTGAATTCAGCTTATTTCTAATGGTAGAATCAAGCCACGTTCCCTTGTGAAAGGTAAGTATACCACATGAGTTTATAAATAAGCCAGGAGGAAGACTCGCATAAACTAAACAAAAACTTTGAAAAGCAGCAGCAAGCAGATTTCACAGTTTAACGTACAGAATAGTTCTGAATCTGAATTATCTTGTGAGGAAAAAAGTAATAGTTTATCCCCTTCTGTATCATCATCCTTTTTTACAGTGTAGTTACATTCCAAAAAGCAACTGTAAAACTGTACTGTGTCGTTCCATATTTATTCTCCCTCATTTACTTCCACATCACATTCCTTCAGTTTACAAATAGTGAAATTATTTTCTGAAAGTCTTTGCACCACCAGCTCCAGCTGGGAACTGAAACACACACACACACACACAATATATACAGTTCCCGTCTCTCACATTATCTGCAGCTCAAGAGCTGAGAACATCCGTTTGCATTTCTGCTGAGGATGCTTAAAGAGAGCTTTTTCTTTCACAGATTTCCTGGCTCCAACCTGCTAATAAACCCGAAGCCATATCTTATCAGGAAGATCAAGATGGAAGGAGAAGTGTGATCTTTGCTTCTTTCATTCATTCAACACATGTTTATTGAGTTCTGTATTAAGTGCTGTCTGGGGTACACTGGGATACAACAATGAATGACACACAAGCCCTAATGTTTCCATGGAGAAAAAGGCAGGAAAACAGTTTATTAATGATAGGGATAGGAAAGTATCTACTGCCATGGGAACACGAGGGACAGACATCCAGCTTTGGTGTCAGGATAGTCTTCACATAGGAAATGCTGTTTAAGTTGACACTTGAAAGACAAGAAAGACTTAAGCAGGCATCTCTTTAAAGTATGTAAAGAGAATGAGGGAGAGAGAATAAAATAGGAAAATAATAGAAGGGATGGAAAGCAAGGTACAGAATTTAAAAGTTCTTGTAGTACATGTTAAAAATGCCTGGCCCTGATGGAAGGCAACGGGAGACATAACTTATCTTACTCTGTATTTATGTGGTTGCCAATAATAGTGATTTTAAAGCAGTCTGTTTTTTCTAAGCTGTACAGTGGTCACTGTATCTGGGATCTGTTTCCCTTTTCCTAGTTTTTCTTTCTCTTATTCTTCCTACAGAGGACATGGAGCACTGAACTGATGACAAATGAATGTGCAAACAAGGAATTCTTAATAAATGCTTTCAGGTAGGGTTAATTTGGAACATAAAATATTTTAATACTTCTTTTACAATAACAATATGAAATTTCATTTTAAAAAAATCATCGCATCTGTGTACATATCCAAAATGAAGTTAGAATAGACACATGGGAATATTTGGGGGAAATTAAGAATAATCCAAGCAAACTAAATCTCAGAATGTACTGAGACTTGTAAAGTATATCATAGAAAACAAAGAGGCCATTTTGGTTTTGAAAAACATAGATATGATTCTTGGGATCAAAGTAATATTGACGGTGACAAAGAGAAAGCAGAGCTACTCTATTTTTATTTTGTTTTTATCATCTATGTCAAGGAGAAAGATTGATTGGAAAGAGTAGAGTAAATATTGGGGAGAGAAAATTGAAGACTAAGACGAGTGGAAAGAACAACAGAGAGCCTTGTCCTAAATGTGTTCGAGTCTCTGCCAACCATTGTTAGAGGTCTCTGGGGAATTTTGTGGAAGACAGGAATAGTGCTACATTAAGAGGAAAGTGGAGTATGTCAGTTTTCAGCCAAGTAAAGGGCAGTGGCTGCCCCATATTATAGGTCAGTAAATGGCAGCCCCTCCACCCTCTATGGAAATCATGAATTCCAAGGCTGAATTGCAGATATCTAGATTTCTTAAAAATCTCACGGGAAATTCTGGTACAAACTCAAAACAGAAACTCTATAAACCATGAGCTTGATGTCAACTCCGGGCAAATTTCAAAACATATTATTCTTGCAAGAGACACCAGTTGTGAACACATAAAGGAGGGAACAGATGATAGCAAAATGTCAATGTGATATCTAGCCTGGTGGCACAGTCTGTAGAATACTGGATCACAGTGCTGGAAACCACATGGCCAACTGGTTCAGATCCCCAGCCCAGCTGACTTGAAATGCACTGTGCATGCCCAAGATCCTGGTGAGTTGGAAAAAGGGGATTGCAGTATGGCCAGACCCTGTCAAGGGTACTGCACTCTCTCTCTTTCTTTCTCACATGTTAATACACAGCTCTTCACCATAAATTAAAAAGAAAAGAATGTTAAAGTCAACATAAGGCAGACCATTCCAGGTAAACTTCATTTTAATTGAGAGGACTTTGTATATTATCATCTTCTAAATCTATTTCATGAAATAGGAGTTCTGTGAGGTTTTAATAGCTATTGTAAGAACAAAAGAAGAGTGGATCTCTTTGAGAGATTTAATATGGAGCCTTTCATAGACACTTTTGATCCTTGATTCCTTTTTGCCTATCTCTTAGAACATCTATTACAAAGAGATTATTTTGTTAAACCAGTGCATTGGACAAAGTATTTTATGCAATCTTTATAAAAAGGAGAAATACTGGTTATTAACTGTACATATATTTTATGCCTGGTAGGCTGACAGTACTTTAAAAGTGTTAATTAGATGACACAATCAACTAAAGGAAGAATTCTGCTGCTCATTTATTTATCCATTCATTAATGTATTCAGAAGCATTTATTAGATAGCCCACTGTAACTCTGTGCTGTCAGAAATACAATGGCTTGCAAAACAAATATGAATTGTGATGCTGTGTGATATTTAATATTGTCATGAATAATTTGTATGGGTATTACACATATCAAGTTTTCAAAGGCTCAGTGTTGGAAAGTATAGAGAATATGTAAAATATTGAATGATTGGGTTAAGATTCAAAATCACTATATCTGGCTAGAATAATGAGTAGAATATAATTAGATAAAATCTAATCGTGAAAAACAGTTGTATGAATCTTAGCACATGCAAAAAAGTCAAACTTTTTGTTGACTATCAACTCAATGTGGGTTAACAAAAAATGCTCCCAACAAATTAGGATGCATTATTTAATGTGACCATAAAAGTGCCTAGTTCTGGGACCAGCAGTTAGCGTAATGGCTATGTCGCTGGACTCCCACGTAGTCGACCGCGGTTCGAGTCCCGGACCCGGCGGCTTAAACTCACGCCGGGCGCGTGTGCGTGCGTGCCCAAGATCCCGAGAGGAGAATGGAGGAGAAGGGATTGCGGCGTGGCCATCCCTGGGGGGTGATTTCCTGCTTTCTATCTCTCTGTCTCTCTCTGTCTGTCTGGCGAGCGCACGCGCCCTATAGCAAAAACCTCTCAAAAAAAAAAAAAAAAAAAAAAAAAAAAAAAAAAGTGCCTAGTTCTATTGATTATTTGGAACCAAAACCAGAATAAAAGTAATGTGTTTAACATTGCCACCCTGGTCCAGTCACAGTGGCACTCACTCCAAAGACATTGGTTAGCAGGCTGGGATCACATGTGAGGCCTGGATTTGATCACTGGTCCAATCTAAAGTCGGATGTGATGGCATGTACCTGTAATCCCAGAGACTTGAAAAACTGAACTAGGAGGATTGAGACACCGTCTTAAAACAAAACAAAAAAGCCCATTGGCACTCTTAAAAGAAGACATGGACCATGAATTTTCCTAGAGGAGAGCAACCAGGGTTAATAGAATCTCAAAGGCAGTAAGCATGAAGAAGAGTTGCAAGAATAAAGAATACCACTTAGAAAAAGAAGAAAGTGGTGGCACAGGTGATAGGGTACCGCTACAAAAATGCTGGAGCCATACAGGAGGCCCAAGTTCAGGTTCTAGGCTGATGTAGGTTCTCATGCACATCATGATCCTGGCTGGCTGAGAGGTTGGGGGAAGGATTGCAACATGGTAAAACCTTGTTGAGAGTACCCTTCCCTTCTCTCTCAAAAAAAGAAAGAAATGAAATGAATTTTTTTAAAATTAGGTGTTACGAGTTTATGATAGATATGTTTACATAAATAAAGGGAGGAATTAATCCACTTGCCATTGGAAATTTTTAATAACAGTGAGTAGTGTTAATGAGGACCCTTTTGTGATCAACACAGGAAGAAGTTTGTAACAATTAACCTATCCAAAAGTTTAGTAAGCCCTTTTCACTAAATGTTTAAAGAGAGGCTGCTGAATGACCACTTTTTCAGAATGGTACAAAAGGTTGCACTATGATTTCTGTTTTCTCACCTGCAAAACAAAGAATTTGAACTAGAAAATGATTTCCTGGTTTTGTTTAGCAATATAATTTTGGTCCTATTAGTGGTAGTGAGGGAACCCTTCATTTGTAATTTGAACACCATACAAAAGCACCTTAATTTTTCATTCACAAGTTTTATTAAATGGTGTGTACCAGACACCACAATAAGCACTGGGCATCATAAAAGAAGAAGACATTATTCTTTTTTGTTTAGAGGTTGTTTTGTTTTGTTTTGTTTTGTTTTGTTTTGCTATAGGGCGTGTGCATTCGCCAGAAAGACAGAGACACAGAAAGTGAGAAATCACCCCCCAGAGGGATGGCCATACCACAATCCCTTCTCCTCCATTCTCCTCTCAGGATCTTGGGCATACATGCACACGCACCTGGCATGAGTTTAACCCACCAGGTCCAGGACTTGAACCATGGTCGACTACATGGGAGTCCAGCAACATAGCCATTACACCAACTGCTGGTTCCAAAGAATGCATTACTCCTGACCATGTGTTTTATAATAGAAGCATATTAAAAGAACAGAACAATGAATGCTCAGAAGAACAAGGGGTTTTTAATCAATCATTTTGTGGAACACTTGATTAATGTAAAAAGGTCAGAAAGGCTTTTGAGAGGAGAAGTCATTGCAGTGGACCTTGAATTAATCAGTGTATGTTACATGGTTTCTAAAACTTGACATAAAGTTGTTTTCTAACATCAATTAAGACTCAATCTTCCATAAGCCTTGGCACTTCAATCCCTACTATTTTTTTCTCTCTAATATCATCTCTGAATCCATGAACTCCTTTCCGAGTTTAACTATTTACCTTGGATAAGCCTATTAGATTTGCTCTTTTCCCACTCTCCCTTCTCTATCATGAGATTTATTCAATCTTATGCCTGGACCCTTGCAGCAGGCTCCTCACTGGTTTTCTCTAGACCCAGGAGGGCCCTTCCCTCTGCTTCCCAGCTTCAAACCCAAGTCCCTCCTATTCCCGTTTCCCACCATAAATGGCCATCACAAATATACCAGACTCATCCTCCTAAAGTGCTTCCATTCCCCTATTAAGTCATCTATGATGATTCTCTCTTTTCTATCAAATCAAACAAATTCCCTTTCTGGACTTCAGGTTTGATTATGATCTGGTTTCCATTTATTTCCCATTTGCTCTCAACACCTATCCTCCAAGTCAACTCTTAAGTTCCATTTCATGCACCATATTAATTCCAGTTCACAAAGACTTGCTCATATTCTCCTTACATGTGACAGTGTTCTTCTTCCCACCCTAATTTTACCTTGTGAGATTCTAATCACATCTTAAAGCCCAGTTTAAATATTATCTCCTTCTCTAGATTCTGATGACCTTGAACTCAATAATATATAGTTCACCATCTAATACCCGAGAATTTCATATATATTAGATTTATGGTCCCTGAGTTACAAACTCCTTGAGAACAAGAATATTTTCTGAATCCCCAGGAAAGTCTTATGCCTATAACAAGCCTTTACAAAAAAAAAAAAAAAAAAAAAAAAAAAAATTCTTAACTGATTATTTCCATTTTAAGAACAAAGCAAAATGAGAATTTTTTCTATTAAATTTAACAATAGACTAAAAAGTGAACTTGTGTGGCAATCATCTAGGGTAGCAATCTATAGGAGCATTAAAGGATTACCGAGGTATTGAAGACCACCGTGGAGATATAACAAAAAAGATATCATATATGTACCAGAACTCTTCCAAGGAGAATATTTCATGATTGGAAGGAATGCTGATTAAACTCCCTAAAGCGCATCTTAGTTCTTGGGACAAGAAAGTCTACACTTCCTTCCATGACCACAAAGCCCAGAGAACAGCCAGGCTGTGGCAGCTGGTGAAGTCACAGCCAACTCCTCTGTTCTTACTCAGTGCATGGACTTCTCTAAATAAAATTAAAACATTACCTGACAACTACATTACCTGACAACTACCAGTTCACAGAGACCTGAAAGCTTTAGCTTCCTATGGGCATCCACACATTACCATCCTTTCTTAATCAACTCCAAAGAGAGCATGAAGTGAGGTAACCCTTTGCCTATTAAAACCATAAAAAAAAAAAAAAAAAATAGTGCTTGGATCTATTGATATACTATCTGGGTATTTTTCCAGAATATCAATATTAACCTATCCCCTCATACAACTTACACAATGTGCCTGTCCATGCAACTCATTGTAAGGGTCCCTGAATGTCTTTAGAAAGAAACTATTATAGAGAAGGCAGAGGAGTTGTTGGAAGAGAATTCAGATTGGTGACTTTAACTAACTCAAATCTTGTTGACTAGCTCTGCCCTTGGGCATCTTAATTTCCTCATCTGCCAAATGGGGAGTTTGTTAGACCCAGAATGTACATGAAAGTCCTGTGTAAGCCTTAAAGTAATGCACACATATTAATCTGTCTATAGGCAAAATCAACAAACGTGGACACTTTCTGTGGGTGGCCCTTCAGCTTCAGCTAAAAATTCCTTTTGAAGTGATGATTTTTTGGTCTCTAGAAACAACTCTGGCTTACTACTTGATAATTTCTCTCTAATAAAGTATATTTTATGTGATAATCACATTAGGTTGTTATAAGCATTGTCTATTTCCAACTGTAATATCTCTAACTAAGAAATAATGGTGGTATATTGACCAGCAGATAATCCTTCTTCATTATGAGTAATGCCAGAGAGTATATCTTTCACACATTTTTCTTTATTCAACAATTTTTGGTATGGGTGACCTTATTCTTTTAATGTGAGGCAGAATTAATTAAAGACACCATTTTTTAATGCTGCAACACGTTTTGCTTAAAAAAAATAATGTATCACTGGCCAGTTCATTTTTCATGAATACAATTATCCCTTTTTTGCAGTTGTCATTGTCCCATATTCTTTCTTTATGAGCCACTATTTTTTTAAAAATATAAATTTTAACCTACTGTGTAAATGTGAACAGCTGTTGAGCTTGTAGTCCAGGAAGGACCATTCATATCCTTCAGCCAAATTGCAAGTGTCGTGACTGGAAAAGCTATTACTTTTGAGCTCACCATAGTGAAAAAGCACACTAAGCCAAGAAAGAACTTTTTACTTTGCAGATGTAAGCTTTCTAGGTAAGCCAGAGTCTCATGGATGGTTGAAATTGTGTAACAACAATTTCAGTTCTATGGGTCTTTGAACAGTCTGTCAACACATGCTTTCACGTGCTTTTCTACTTTCCTCTAGAGGTTTCTCAACAGAAGAATTAAGTTTATCATCTTTCTTTTTTTTTTTTTTTTTTTTTTTTTTTTTTTTGAGAGGTTTCTGCCATAGGGCACGTGTGTTCACCAAGAAAGACAGAGAGACAGAAAGCGAGAATCACCCCCCAGGGGGGATGGCCATGTCGCAATCCCTTCTCCTCTATTCTCCTCTCGGGATCTGGGGCATGCATGCACACGTGCCCAGCATGAGTTTAAATCACCGGGTCCAGCCGCAGTTGAGTACATGGGAGTCCAGAGATATAGTCATTACGCTAACTGCTGGTTCCAAGTTTATCATCTTTAAAGTTTGGCAGAAATGTGGACCAGTTTCATCGTGTTGTAGTTAAAGGAGCCAGATCTCATATGGCTGACCATGGCTCAAGTTCTAGGCCATGGTGACTTAAAAAACAGACCAGCCAGAGCCAGCAGGTGGGTTAGTGGTTAAAGCACTGGTCTCCCACATAACCAGCCACAGTTGGCTCTGTTCAAATCCCAGACTCAGCAGCTTAAAACTCATGCCAGGCAAGGGTGCATGTGTGCCCAAAAATCACAAAAGGATAATGAGGGAGAAGGGACTGCAGCATGGCCATTCTCTTCTAAAGGTGATTTCTCACTTTCTCTCTCTCTCCATCTCCAGCAAGAATGTGTGCCCTATAGCAAAAATCTTCCCCCACTCAAAAAAAAAAAAAAAAAAAAAAGAAAAAATAAAACCACAACAGGCATGTTCACATGCATGCCCAAAATCCTTATAGGGAGGAGGAAAAAGGATTGCAGTGGTACCATGCCCCATAGAATGTGCTTTCTCTCTCCCTCTCTCTCTCTCTCTCTCTCTTTCACTCATACATATGCTTTCTAGAAATTAAAAAAGAGAGTTACACAAAAGTGAATTCAAAACCTATGTCCACATATATACTTGCTGTGTGACTTTTAATGCTAATTAAACTCTCTAGGTTTGTGTTTTCCCACCATGGGACTAACAATTAGTCCATAGACACTATGTCTATAAAGACCCTACAATGAGGACTGGCACTTAGTAAGTACTCAATAAAAGTCAGCCCAGAGTGTAATTTTTAGTTCTTCTTATGTACCTTCCCTAACTTCCAGATTTTTTCCTAGAAATGGTGTTTCCTTTAGGGTCTGTATGAAGAACATTCTAAAAGCCTGTGACAAACATTCCTCTTGGCACATGTGTCAATCTGTGCAACTCTCCTGGAAATCTGGTGTTGGGACATAATTATCTGGAACAGAAGTCATGGTACTTGGGAGGTTTAAGAGAAAATAATATAAGTGCTCCAGCCCTTTGATGTTTAAAGACATCAAAGTCTTTAAACCAACCTAGGTCTGTATTTTTCTCCTTGTCTCCCAGAGAGTGATTTGATATCTCCTAACAGCCTTCTTTCCTTTGTCCATATTATAAGATGTACATAGTTTAGATTTTTTTGTTACTCATCTGGTAAGGTGAAATGAAGATGAATCAGGCAAAGATTTAAGCCATAAAAACGTAGTGCTTGGATCTATTGATATACTATCTGGGTATTTTTCCAGAATGTTACTAACAAACCAAAGGATCGGGACCAGCAGTTAACGTAATGGCTATGTCGCTGGACTCCCATGTAGTCAACCGCGGTTCGAGTCCCAGACCCGGTGGCTTAAACTCACGCCGGGCACGTGTATGTGCGTGTCCAAGATCCTGAGAGGAGAATGGAGGAGAAGGGATTGCGGCATGGCCATCCCCCCTGGGGGGTGATTTCTTGCTTTCTGTCTTTCTGGCGAGCGCACGCACCCCATGGCAGAAAAAAAAAAAAAAAAAAAAAAGGATGACATGAGTCCACAGTCAGCCTGAAATAAATCCAACCCCAAAATGAGCACCACGGTTGAACTTGTGGTCTTACTTCACTTGTGTTTCCTAATAACATTGCTGATTCCAGGTGAGCTGGTTTGATCATGGAAGTAGAGGCCGAAAGTGCACAAGGAAGAGAAAAGCATGATCCACATACACCTCAGCAACATTTCCTTTATGGGGCTGGGTTTGAGATGTGGGTTGCCTGCTTCGTGGTACCCACAGCACCAAGAGGTCAGTAAAGTATATCCTAAAGTGATGTAAAGCAGTTTTGTCTCAGTCTTCTATAGAATATCCCTGACCTTGAGGAGGCCATGGTCAGCAGAATGGGCCTCGGAATGATAACCACTTGCAGTCAGCAACTAGACTGACGGAGAAGAGAGGAAAGCGGCCCAAAACTGGTTGTCATTCAGTCTGTGAATAGACGTGCAGACTGCAGCTTGTAAGACACATCCAATGAGGGGCCAATAGATAGCGTAGCGGTTACTTCACCAGACTCCCACATGGGCAACTGTGGTTCTAGTCCTGGACCCAGTGACTTGGAAATCACACTGGGCGTGTGTGCATGCATGCCCAAGATCCTGGGAAAAGGGTGTGGAGAAGGGATTGCAGTGTGGCCATCTCCCCTGAGGGGGGTGATTTCTCACTTTCCTTCTCACTGTCTCTCTCTCTCTCTCCCTTGCCTCCCCCCACTCCTCCCCCACCGGGAGAGTACATTCAACCTCAGGTAAAACCCTCTTAGGGAAAAAAAAAAAGACACATCGAACTAAGTTCCACTAGCCAAAATCCTGCTCATTTTTATTACTTTTTCCACTTTGCTCGATAACACATGTTACATTTGACTTCTTTTGTGCCTTTCCTCTTTCTTCTCTGACTGCTCGTATCTCCCGTTGTGATTTGGCTCTTCTTCAGTAGAGTATTTCCAGTGTCCTCTACAGCCCAATGTCTTCCTGTTAACGTCGTCTTGCCTTACAAGATCTCATCTGCTCTCACTACTCAAACTGTACTCCTCCAAAGCTTCTTTACATGTCCACATCTGCCTAGTAAATAACCCCACCTTAAGAAATCCAATGAGGGTGTAACATTTGGAAATAAAATGAAACATACTTAAAACTAAAGCCATCATTGTCTTTTCAAATCAGACTTTCACTTATCTATTCCTGTTCTTCTAAAGACCCTTTTAAAAATCTGGACATGGGTTGGGGCATAGTGGTTAAGACACTGGACTCCCACATGATTAACTATGGTTCAATTCCTGGACCTGGTGGCTTGCGTTCTCACTTTCTCTTTCTCCCTCTCTCTCTCTCTCGCACATGAGCCTTGTTGCAAGCTAAAAAGAATAATAATGATGATAAACAAAATTAAATAATTATTCTTTTTTAAAAAATCTGGACATGGGGACCAGGAGGTGTCATAGTGGTTAAGGCATAGGACTCCCACAAGGTCAATCACAGTTCAAGTACTGGACCTGGTAGCTTGTTTTCTCATTTCTCATTTCTCTCTCTCTCTCTCTCTCTCTCTCTCTCTCTCGTGAGTGCACATGCCCTATAGCAAATTTTAAAAATAATAAATAAATAAATAAAACTAAATGAATTTTTTTTTTTTTTTTTTTTTTTTTTTTTTTTTTTTTTTTTTTTTTTTTTTTTTTTTTTTGCTATAGGGCGCGTGCGCTCGCCAGACAGACAGAGAGAGACATAGAGACAGAAAGCGAGAAATCACCCCCCAGGGGGGATGGTCACGCCGCAATCCCTTCTCCTCCATTCTCCTCTCGGGATCTTGGGCACGCACGCACACGCGCCCGGCGTGAGTTGTAAGCCACCGGGTCCGAGACGCGAACCGCGGTCGACTACGTGGGAGTCCAGCGACATAGCCATTACACTAACTGCTGGTTCCCAATGAATATTTTTTAAAAATCTGGACACCTTTTGCTTTCTATCTTTTCTTCCTCAATCTATCAATATTCCTCTCAACACCATGAATTGCCAGTTATTGTTTTATAATAATTATTCAACTTCCCACTCCTTTATTTTTATCACCCCTATTCTTGTTCAGATCCTTTCTTCCTCTTAGGTGGTTGTCTTCAACATACTTTCTATGGGTCTATCTAATTCCCCTTCAATCCTCTGCAAACTATCAAATCTCTCCAGCTATCCATGTGTAATTTTACTGCACAAAGGTTCCACACAAATAAGCCTTTAAAATATTCCATAGATCTGATTCCATTCTTTAAGATTGAGTAGAGAGTAGAGAGCTTGTCTTGGACTATGGCTTTCAACATTTTTTAGCATCGGAATTTCAATGTACTCTTTCAAAGATGGCTCCCTCCCAAAACACAATTTGTAAAATAAAAAGTTCTAAGTAGATCAATGAGAAAAAAATATATAAAAACTTTCAATTAGAGGAGCCAAAGTGTAGCTGTGGTAATTCTGCACCCAAATTAATTCACTTCGTTTTATTGAAAAAATTCCTGGTACACACTTATGAGAAGTTGCAAAGAGCATAAATTTTAAATTAGCTGTCTTCACAAGTACATAGTTCTTTTTTAATATAGACAAAATATCAGTAGATGTTTTATTCTAAGTCTGAATAAAATTAGTAAATTGGTGTCACAAAAGAATACAGAAGTGATATTCATTGTACTATGATGTATAAATACCAAATCTGAATATACTTTATATCACAATTTTTAATGATCAAAGTAGATTTTTTTTTTAATTATGAGAGGGTGTATGTGCTTGCCAGAGAGAGCGAGAAAGAGAAAGCACCCCCCAAAAAAGGCATGATCACACCGATATTTCTTCTTCTTCTCCATCCTGTCAGGATTTGGGGTCCACATGCACATGCGCCCAACTGGTTTCCCTAGCCACCAGGCTGGGATTCAAACCATAATCAGTCATGTGGGATCCAGTTTCTTTAACCACTAGGCTATTGGTATAGCCCAATTAAAGTAGAATTTTAAAGAAAAGTCCATTCAGAATGTTTGAAGTGCTTGTAAGTAACCCAAGAGTTTTACTGAACACAGTGTGAAAACTATTCATTTAAGGAATACTATTTTCTAACCTATGGCTTTTTAAAAAATAGACTTGTTTATTTAATTTTATTTACTATTATTATTATTAGCATTATTAGTATTAATTAGACCAGAAAGAGAGAGCAGAAGAAAGTGAGAAAGCAAATTGCCAGGTCCAGGACTCAAATTGCAGTCAGGCAACTGGGAATCCAGCACCTTAAGCACCATGCCACCTGCCAGTTCTACCTATGGCTTTTTTCCCCTCCAGTTAAATAGGACCTTTACCAAAAAACACCAATGCACCTTCTTTCCAGTTTTTTCTTCACATGAGTCCTCTGTCTAAGCCCAGCTGTCTAACCATAGGGCAAGGGTCCTACTTTTTCTCCCTGGATGCCTTAGAACAGCTCGATTCTCACTCTCTCCAGAAGATCATCCCTAACTACTCCAGCCCTTGGTAACCTCTGCCTCATCTAAGTCCTTACAGGGTTCATGGTCAGTCAGTCACTGGACACGTAATTCTAGGAGCCTGCCACTGGGTTATACAAATGAAAAGCAGCCAAGACATCTGGGAGGGAAAGAATCTTCTTTGTCAACTCTTAAAAAGAAAAACGGTAGAACAGGAGGTCTCAGGAAGCGTGTGACCTTAGGTATGCTTCAGTGTAAGAAAAACTGGGATTGGAAGAAGAGGGGTGACCACATGACTGAACTAGTAGATTGGGTTTCCCCATTTCCAGCTGCCCACTTGAGGCCTAATGAGTTCATGAGTGTGTCATTTATCTTAAAGTTCCATTGGATTAAAAAGTCACTGATCTATTAAAAGAGAGACAGAGTGATTGTTTCACAATGCTACAAATGACTTTACTCCATAAAGGAATATTTAAATAGTCAATTAAAACCCTGACCTATCTTAAAGAATTTTTGTATAATAATTTTATGTTCTATTTAAATGTGGATGTTAAGCAGCTGTCATGTAGTATTTTGTACACTGAACTACTGATAAATAGCAGGCACAGAGCAATAGGATGCTTCCTTCAGAAATGCCTACTGTGTGCTTTTCATACAATGTTACAAATTGCCATAGAAATCCTATGAAACAGGTACTCTTAGGGCCAATGGACATACATAGTTGAGACCTAATGAAATCTAATCACCTGTCCTAAGTCATAGAATGAATTAATTGATAGACCCAAATATAAAGCCATGGGAGCCCTGGAACTCATGCACTGGAATCAGCTTGAGTGCTAAAATGCAGATTACTGTGCCCCACTATGGACTCACAGAAGAACCTCTGGAAATTAAGCTGCTTAGAAGTCCTTGTTTCTGGGATCAGCAGTTGGCATAATGGCTATGTCACTGGACTCCCATGTAGTCGAATGCAGTTCGAGTCCCGGACCCGGTGGCTTAAACTCACGCCAGGCATGTGTGCATGCATGCCCAAGATCCCAAGAGGATAATGGAGAAAGGGATTATGGCGTGGCCATCTCCCCAGGGGGTGATTTTTTGCTTTCTGTTTCTCTGTCTCTCTGGTGAGCGCATGTGCCCTATAGAAAAAAAAAAAAAAACTTTCCAAAAAAAAAAGAAGTCCTTGTTTCTCACAAGCACCACAGGTCATTTGGAGACATGATGTTTGATAACCCCTAATTTAACTGATGGTGAGTTATAAGGATAATGGAAGGATAATGGAAGTAGATATAACCATTCCCTGATCTGAGAAAGCCAAGGAATTTTGAGGCAAGATGTTTCTGTGTCTACACCATGAAGGCTGAGTAATGAGGTATTCTGAATCATTTGAGTTTTGTTATTAGAAGACCATATACTACCAATCAACTTGTTATTTTCCATAAAATAAAGGAATTACTTTACATAAGCTAACATTTATTTCCACATATTCCTTGATTTGATGGTTCCTAGCTTCTTATCCTGATTTCCAACTCCCACTTTACTAAATATCCAGGAGAGTGGAGAAAGGAGGGTCATGTATTGATGATCTTTTCCTATAATTTTCAACCTACTCAACAGCCTCCCCTAAACAGTTCCCTAGGAACAGAAGGGCCTCTCTTGCCTCCTTTAGTATTTACCAAATAGAGAAGAAAAGTAAAATGAGAGAAAAAAGATTAAAGAGAAAAAAAAAAGCCTAGCAAACAGAGATTTTACCATCTGCTATATTTCACTTCAGTGCATTTATATTTCTACTGCTGAGCTCAGAAGTCTTTGGGGAATGTGTATATTTTGGACAAATTTTATAATAAAGACTGTAAATAAATCCTAAATGCTGCTAGACCTGGAAGTAGATCATTAAACTTTTATAGAATCGACATAAGCTTGGGATCTGACAAATCTCATTTTAAATGCTGAATATAGCAGCTTTCCAGCAAGGCACTAGGCTGATAGTATGCATTTAATCTCTATTAAGGCCTCACAAACAATACATTTTAAAATTATATTTAAATTCATTGTCACTTTTTTCACAAACAATTTATTACTACAATCTGGGGCATAGGATTTCAAATTTTGATAGAATGCATAAATACAAGGAATAAACAAATAACTAAGAGGAGTCTTTGAACATAGCCGATGTCATAACTAAACTAAATTCCCAAGAGACACCTAGTGTTTTATCCATGCAAACACCAGCAATCCACCTTGATGGCCATACGGATACCTATCACTCCCCACCCCTCTCCCTTGGGCAAGGAATGTTCATTCTCTCCCTAAGAGATCATCTCTTCCAATAAGTGTGCTATTCTTTCTTTGTGTTCTAACCCCAGTGACACCTCATCTCGTGAAAAATGACTTACAGGTTTTTCATCTTTTGAAACCATTATCACTGACCAGCAGGTCCTGTAGAGAGAAGATGGATTGGATGATGAGTCCCAACCCTGCTGCAAACCTATTACGAAAGGAGTGCACCTCACACTCTTCTTCCCTTTTCCCCCTCCAAGTGCTAAGTTCTCTGGCTAGTGAGACAAAAGCTTTGTCTTGTACACAATCAACTTTGTGTGCAGGACCAAGTCACACTTCCAAGCTCTGTCCCAACCACTCCACTGGGGAACTTCCTTCTTGCTCTCCCAGAGCCCCTTTACTTGGAGGCTGCATCTGTTGGGTTGGTTTGGGTGGTCTTGTCCAGAAGCACATAGGTCCAGAGTCAGAAGTGAAGCAGTTAAAGCAGCCGAGGCATGTTTACTAAGCCATTTGAAGTTGATAGCCCGCACGGCCTGGCTTTTTTCTCTATCTTCGTAAACCGCAGTGAATTGATGGAATGACCCGGACTTGATCTTCAGGGCAATATGTCTGATGGCACCGCTGGATTGATAAATTGATTCAAAACTATTACCATGGTGAAAAAGCAATAAGGTCATAAAAATTGCATCAGCTGGCTAAGTAAATCCTGGCATTTCATGACAAGTAATGCAGAAGAATCGCAAGAGGATCTGGGCATGAGGCTGAATGAGTGAGGGAGAAATGACTTTGAAGAGCTCATCATCTCCGATCTATTCTTCCTGCCAGCGATTCATGCCTTCGCATAGTGCCACTTCATTATGGGGAAATAACTGTACACTTCTAGCATATTCCTGGCCTCCCTGGCGGCCCCTGGAGGACCCTTAGCTGGTTAATACCTCATCACGGGCTTCATTGAACACTTTAATCTGCACTTGTGTGATCAATAGAATCCTGGTGTAAATTAAAAGGACAATTTCATGTAATCAAGCCTGTTAATGCTCATTTTGAAAACCATTATTTGTGGAAGGCATTTAGAAGAAAATTACAAAGTGACAGGCTGATGCACTCTGAGATGATTTGAAAGCAGGCCTTTTTTGTGTGACTGTATACCTGCTTTGGGAGCAGGATGGCTATGAGCAGCAGTGAATGTGTTGGGGGAAGGGCGGGGAATGGAGACAGGGAAGAACAGCAGCCCAGCAGGGGTATGTGCATGGCCTGTCTGCTTGCTTGCCTTCATGCAGGGAAGAAGAAAATGAAATTTTCCAGTGTTCTATTTCTGTGGCAAATTCAATTACTGTGGGGACTTGTTCAAAGCGGTGTAACTTCCAAGAGGCAGAAATTGAAAACCTGGCAGCTAATGAAATGGCAAATGACTAGGAAGTTCAGACAGGGGCCGTCAGTCAGATCAAACACCTGGAGAAAAATAGTAGCAACCCCCAATGCCATCCTCAAGCTACTTTCACAACTGTCCCCTCTTTGGGAGATGAGAGACCTCCTCTCCCCAACCTGTTACTGCAGCTGGAATAATATGTTAACAGTCGCGAGTTTCCATGGGCCCTTTACCAGCAGCCCAGAGTGATGATGCGTGAAGCGTGGAATGCAAGATATAACCAATATGTTATCTTTTTCTAGTTCTCGGATGCATGTTACATATGGTTATGTAATATTTACCTAGACAATCTGCCCACAATGGATTGTTTCAAAGTCTCTGGGCACAGAATTATATGCATTCTTGGCATAGTATATGACTTGGAAAGATTTTTAAGAATGCTGAAATTGAACTTCTGCTCTTTGAGATTCTGTCCTATGAGTCTACAGCAGAACCCAGACTACATTGTTCTAAAACTCCCCGAGTAATTTAATGCTCAAGTACTGTATGAGAAGTACTGTAATGTCTTATAGACATGAATGTACTATGTTGTTATTTTTTAAAAAAATAAAAAGGCATATTAATTTTATTTCTTTCACAAGTGAAATCAAGAATGAAAGGGAGATGGATAGGGAGACAGGCACCCTCAGCAGGGTCTTGTCATTTTCCTTCCCCAACCCTCCAGTTAGTCAGGATCTTGGCAGTGTACATGCTGGTGTTTTTCAGGTCTACTCAGAAGCCAAACCTGCAGCTGACCACGTGGCTTCCAGCATTGCAGATCACTATGTTACCACCTAGGCCACAAAGGCTGGGCCAGAATGGACTGAGTTTGATGGATACCAATGTTCCTATGTTCATCAGTTTCTTAACATTAATGAGCCCTGCATAATAGTGATGTGACCCAGCTAGCCTTACATCTTAGCAATGCTCAGGATATGAGATTATGAGACCTAAGAAAAAGCAGCTTCTAGGCATGACAAACTGAAATCTAAATGAAAACACTTACTCAGGGCTGGCCACCACTGTGGCATCATGCACCCAGGTCAAGAGTATGAAAATCTAATGTTCTGTTCTATTCCTTCCTCACTGCTTATCATAACACTCCATAAAGGAAAAACATTTCCATTTGTCATGTGACAAACATTTCCAGTCAGCTCTTATTAGCTGATATTGGTTTATTCAAACTACAATGCACTTCAGAAGGCTTTACTCTGAGCAACTACTAAATTTCCTACAGCTCTTTATTAAAATTGTCAGATAATCTGAGCATAGCTTATTCAAAATAGGCTTGCTTTTATTTGACTTTATAAATGCTTGCATGTCAAGGAAGCATTTTAATGTATTTAGCCATAAATGTTTTTCCTTTTCTCTGCTAAATAAAAAAAGTCACCCTCTCCTATTCTTCTTATTCTGACACACTGGGTCTTCTTTTTTTTTTGGAGAAGTTTTCGTTATAGGGCGCGTGTGCTCGCCAGAAAGACAGAGAGAGACAGAGAGACAGAAAGCGAGAAGTCACCCCCAGGGGGGATGGCCATGCTGCAATCCCTTCCCTTCTCCTCCATTCTCCTCTTGGGATCTTGGGCACACACGCACACACACTTGGTGTGAGTCTAAACCACCGGGTCCAAGACTTGAACCGCAGTTGACTACATGCGAGTCCACTGACATAGCCATTATGCTAACTGCTAGTCCCACACATTGGGTCTTCTTTCTAATACTTTTCAGGATCCTTCCCAACTTCAGCCTTTAAACACCCTTCAATAATGTTTCATTTGATCTCTTAGACTTGGGCCATATCTAACATTTTCTTGCACAAGCTAACCACATTCCTGTGAATATTTGATTACTCTATGTCTTACATTCAACCATTATTTTGGGCCTTATTATTACTTCTAAAAGCATCCAGAACATTTTAAGCTTTTTTAAAAAGATTTTTGCTATAGGGTGCATGTGTTCACCAAAGAAAGAGAAAGAGAGTTGAAGAGAAAAAGAAAGTGAGATATCATCCCTGAGGATGGTCAGGCTGCAACCTCTTCTTCTCCATTCTCTTCTCAAGATTTTGAATACATATGTACAAGTATCCAGCATGTTTTTCAAGCCACCAAGTTCAAAACTTAAACCGTGGAGTCAACCATGTGGGATTCAGTGCCTTAACCACCACACTACCCTCTGCCCTATAGCCAGCAGTTTTAATGACTTCTGAAAACATGAATCACTATATGTGACATTTATCCCACCTTCAAACATTTTAGAAGTTAGATTCTGAAACACTGATTTTATAAAATGTTCATTGAGATCTCGGTACCCAAAGCATCTTCAAATGCTTTGCTTAGCCTAGAAACATCAAGAAACTGCTCACTATGACAGAGTTACTAAGTCCCGTTCTGTCTTATTTTTATTTTATGTCTAATGACTTAAGCAGTAACTAAGTACTAAGCAGGAAGTTCATATTTATTTCTTGAACTCCACCTCATTTTCAAAATATCAAAGTTTACAAAAGGTTTCAAACTGGACAATAAGGAGAGTGAAGAAACCTAAGTCCATCAATGCTATAGGTAAGACAATTATTATATAAATCTCTCTTAAAGTGTTAATATGTTCAGTTGAGGTTTAGGATGTGTAAAGGTAAGGGGAAAAGAAAGTTTGGTTCTTCAGAAACCCCTAGTCATGAATAAAGTTTAAAAAATACTTCTAGAAGGTGACAGGCCAGATAATTAATATGCCCTTTAAAAAAATAAATAAAATAAGCATTAACTAGAAGAGAGAATTTGAAATAACTAAGGATTCAAAACCATAGTTTCTCAAGGTAGTTCCTAGAGAACTAGAAAGAGATGCTCGGAGAACCTGGTCACATGTATATCTCATGAGCTTTCTCTTTTTCTTTTTTTTTAAGTTTTTTTTGTTTGTTTGTTTTGTTTTGTTTGTTTGTTTGTTTTTTTTCATGAAAGTAAGAGGCAGAGACACAGACAAGCACTCCCAACAGGCTCTCACACTGCTATCCCCTCCCTCGGCCTTCTTCACTGGTCGGGAACCTGGGCACATGTGCCCTTTGCATACAGGCCACCGGGGAATTGAACCAGTCTTCTATATGGATACAGCATTGCTTGAGTGGTGCATTACCACTGCACCACTGAGCCAGCCAAGTCATAAGCCTTCTCTTTTTGAGTAAATGAAAAGGAAAAAGATGTACTGGGAATTTGGGGTAATGAAAACAATTGAAGGGATCTTAAGTATATGAAATAAAAAAGAAATCCTAGGAGTCTAGAACTGCCCCTCCAGCTCTAAAGACAGTAAAAAACTATAGATAATAGCAATGGAAATCGGTGGTACAACGAAGACCAACCATTTCATTCCAAAAGCCTATAATAAGAATTATATCTTGGCCAGCCACAGTAACCCAGCGGTAACACAATGTTCCACAATGCTGAAGCCACATGGGAAGGTCCCAGGTTTGTGTCTTGAGGTCTCCCTCAGCACGTGACGTATGCCCACAATCCTGACACTAGATGGTTGATGTTAGTGTCACCCTCTCTGATCAAATAAATAACAAACAAACTTTTTTAAAAAGGTAGCTTAACGTTGTTATTAGACCTTATCATAAATTGTTTCCTCTTCCTTGAACAATCTGGCCACCTACCCTCTACATACATCTCCTGCATTCATGGGGAAATCACCATTAGTCTTCGCAACTCTTCTCAAATATAATTCCCTCCAAGAAACTATCCTTGAGCCCCCTTGAGCCCTCTATGAGCTCACATGGCACCTGTGCCTGCCTACCCTAATACCACCAGCTCCCAATCCTGATTGATTTATCTCCCCCTGGATTATAAATAGTGAGAGCATGGAGTGGCTCTAATTTATCTCCATGTAGCCCAACACAATGTGTTACACAAAGCAGGGGCTAAACAAGCTTTTGGTAAATGAATGAAGTCTTCCAGAAGTCTGAATAGCTAGATACACAGACCCCAGGTCTCTACCATAGACAGTTCTATGAGGGAACATTAAAGATTTCATGAAAAAAAAATTACTCCTCTTGGGTGTTTATATTCAACTTAATCAAGATCAATTTAATAGTTTTCATATTATATATATTTTATACATGATAGATTCTTTAAAGGCTTTAAGTAACCAAAGCATCTATTTTCAGTTTTTAAAAGTATCTATGAAAAATCAGAATATGTGCTAATAAATGTTTACTCACTTTTCACACAGGAGGGCCTAAAAATTAAATCTCTGCTCTCAGGCACAAGGTTTCATCATCCATGGTAACAGTGGGTTATTATGGGTATATTACCCAGTCTCTAAAATAGCATCTCAGAGACTAGGCCTGAATATGGAAATCCAAAACCATTCAATCTAAAGTTTTTCCTTCTTGTCATGTTTAGTTGCTAGATTTTTCAGTATGGAAGAGAATCAAGATCCCATCTGGGTCTTTTTAATGTGCCTCTCCAGTGGGATTAAAATAATATTTTCCATATACCATTATATCTTAATCCTAGGAGAGTTATTCTATATATTCCTGTTCACTCATAGAAAAGTCATCAACATACATACTGTAAATACTTTGACAGTATAAAACTTAGTGAGCCTCTTTAAAAGACTTCAGAGAATAATTTTTTTTTTAATCTTAAAAGAAAAAGTAATATGCCACAGGGTCAGCCCTGTGGCACATCAGTTAAGTTCTGTGCAAAGGCAGCTGGATCCCACATGGCCAACCAGAGTGTGAATCCCCGCCCCAGTGGCTTACACACACTGAGCATGTATGTACATCCAGGATAGAGAATTGGAGGAAAAAGGCTTGCAGCATGAGGCCAGCAGGTAACATAGTGGTTAGAATGCTGGACTCCCACATGGCCAACTGCGGGTTTTGTTTTTTGGGGTTTTTTTTTTTAGAGGTTTTTGTTATAGGATGCATGTGCTTGCCAGAAAGAGAGAGACAGAGAGACAGAAAGAGAGAAATCATTCCCCCGGAGGAGATGGCCACGCCGCAATCCCTTCTCCTCCATTCTCCTCTCAGGATCTTGGGAACACACGCACACGCACACGCCCGGTGGGAGTTTAAGCCACCAGGTCCAGGACTTGAATCATGGTCGACTACATGGGAGTCCAGTGATATAGCCATTATGCCGACTGCTGATCCCAGCCATCTGTGGTTTGAGTCCCAGACCTGGCAGCTTGAAACTTATGTCAGGCGCGTGTGTGAGTGTGCCCAAAATCTCGAGAGGAGAATGGAAGAGATGAGATTGTGGCATGAATATCCTCCTGCGGAGGTGATTTCTCACTTTCTCTCTCTCTCTGTCTCTCCAGCGTGCACACACACCGTATAGCAAAAATCTCTCTCTCAAAAATAAATACATAAAGGGAACCAGCAGTTAGCATAATGGCTATGTCGCTGGACTCCCACGTAGTCGACCGCGGTTCGCGTCCCAGACCCGGTGGCTTAAAACTCACGCCGGACGCGTGTGCGTGCGTGCCCAAGATCCCAAGAGGAGAATGGAGGAGAAGGGATTGCGGTGTGACCATCCCCCCTGGGGGGTGATTTCTTGCTTTCTGTCTCTATGTCTCTCTCTGTCTGTCTGGCGAGCGCACATGCCCTATAGTGAAAACCTCTCCAAAAAATAAATAAATAAATAAACAATAAACATAAATAAACAACTGCAGTAGCATCAGGCCCCATTGGGGGTGCTTTCACTCTCTATCACTCTCTCTTATTATTATGCGTTCTTTATTATGCACTTTCTGGCATAATAAAAGAAAAAATAGTAATACACTACAGACCATTTCTAACACCAAAGCAAATCTTTTTCCAAAGATACATTTTTATACAAAGGGACTTCAGAAAATTAACGGTCAAAAGTATGAGTTTATCTTGCTGTAAAATCTTGAGTTTTTTCATAATACATGTTTTCCATGAACTTTTTGAAGAACCCTCATATTAATAATTTGATATTAGAATATATTTATTACTGGACATAGGATTAGGCTAAACTTACAACTAATATTATGCCTAAAATGCAATAGAAATTCTTCTCCCATACAAGACAATGTTTTGTTACTCTAGGTGTTCAGAATTTTATATTGGAGATTTCTAGTTTGTTGATTCCACAGTTACTTATCAGCACCTTCTGTCTTCCCACCCTCGACCATAAATGGTGAAATAATTAAATACCTGCCTTCCTAGTCCCTCTTCTAACTAGGGGTCACCATATGATATGTTTTTAGCCAATTATAAGCCCAAATCTACTAGGTCTTCAGAGAACTTTTCTTCCCTATAGCAAGAAAAGGTCAAAAGAAGAGTTTCTTCACTGCCTTCTCTTCCTTCTTATTTTGGATTCAGCATGATGCCTGGAGTTATAGTAACCTTCCTGTGACCAGGAGACAAAAGCACAAAGCTGAAAAGACCCACCAAAAATGGTAGAGTTGAAGGATAAAAAGATCTGGAGTCCATGATAACACTAGACAATGGTCAAATCAATGCCAGAAACCAAGTATCTCCCCTCTTTCTAAGTATGGTAATAATAACTGTATTAAAATAGTCCATTTTAGTCAGGTTTTCTGTTCCATGCACCCAAAAGCATTCTTAAGTGAGACCAATGCCAAGTTGGAATTCTGGAGTCACATTGCTTGAATTGTGGACTGCTCTTTTCCTTCTGTCTACTGGGCAGTAAAAGTCAAGATTTCTATTTTCAGAGTCTCTTTCCCCATCTGCAGCTACAAATTGCTGGTGGTCTTCATGTCAGGACAGAGCAGTGACAGGGTAAAGCCAGGCCAAAAGGAAGAGATTTTCACAGAGATTCTAAAGGATTCAGAATTTTGAAGGAATAGAGATTTCTCCCAGTACGTAGTACTTGAGAATTTACACCATCCCATATGATATTCAGAGTAAGTTCTAATACTACTTCATTTTTCCCTCTTACTTCAACAAGAAGTGACTCTCTCAATTCTCTATGCAAATTGTGCTTCTCATCTTTCTTAACTTATTCCCAAAAGAGTCTGTTTTTCTTTGCCTCTTGGCCCTGAGGTAAGTATATAGCTCTTTTTAAGTTTACTAAGAACATACACTGCTGATATTGCAAGGAAGCAGACGAAGAAAAATACTTCCCACTTAGTATAAAATAGTACAACCTTGTAGAAAAGAAAGGTAATATGTATCAGATTCCTCAAAAATATAAATATTGCCACAGTAGAGATCTACCAGGGATGTCACTGAAAATGCTGTACACTCATATAAAATGTTCAATAAGTTTTATAAAAGTTTTAATAATTTAATACAAATTTAAATTTTTTCAATGACATAAAAAGAAAATGTCCTTCACATCAATTGTTTATATTCACAAAAGCTGAAAACAAGTGAAATTCCAAAAAGATGTCTCCAATAGTCATCATATCAAGGATGCACAGGATATATATTCTCTTATTACAAAAGACCTGTTCTAAGACGGCATGTGGTAATCCAGCCCCTGGAATTTACATGCCTATGTCATGGCCTCCTTTGCAGTGTGGGCTGGATTTAGTGAATAGAATGTGACAGAGGTGATGGGATTTCACTTCTGGGAATAAAAATCCAAAAGACTTTGGTTTCTGTTTAGGATGTTCTCTTTCACTGATCCATCTACTCTGAGGAAAGCCAGCTGCCATGTTGTGAACTGTCCCATCGAGAGACTCAAGGAAAGGAGGTGAGGTCTCCATCCACTGACTAGAACATCCTGAGGTCCACCAACAGTCATGTGAGTGAACTTGGAAGTAAATCTCCCTAAGACAGGGCTTTGAGATGATGACAGCCTCAAGGGACCGCTCAAGACTATGAGTTCAAGATTCTGAGCCAAAGGGACCTAGCTTAAGCACCCAGATTCCTGACCCACACAAATTTTGAAATAACAAATCCTTGTCATTTTAAGTTATTACATTTTATAACAGTTTCACAGCAAAAAAAAAAAAAAAAAAAAAAAAAAAAAAACTTGTCATGTATAATAAAGGAAAATTCGAAGCAATTTATGTTCAGCAATGGATAATTAGTCAACTGCAGGTCAAGTACTGGACCCAGTGACTTCAAACTCAGACTGGGCATGTATGTGTTCATGCCCAAAATTCCAAGAGGAGAGTGGAGGAGAAGGGACTGTGGTGTGGCCATTCCTCCTGGCAAGTAATTTCTCACATTCTGTGTCTCTGTCTTTCTCTGTCTCACTGGCAAGCATCCATATCCTATTAAAAAAAAAAAATACTCTCTTAAAAATAAAATAAAATAAAGGTTTGAGGGCTGGCCTTCTGACCTAGTGGTAAAAGAAGCCAGATCCCATATGGCCGACCTTGGTTCAAAGCCTAACTCAGTGGCTTGAAAAACATGCTTGCACATGTCTGTGCATACCCCAAATCCTAACAGGATGGAGAAATGGAGGACAAAAGATTGCAGCATGAACATGCCTCACGGGGGCGAGGGGGGTTGCTTTCCTGCTCTTTCCCTTTCTCCATCTCTCTCCAGTTAAGGTATACAAGTCCTCTAGCAAAATTTTTGGGAAAAAAAATTGTATCCTACAAAGATGTACAACTACTATATGTAAATTAGAAATTACAATTAAGGAGCTGGAAGGTGGCATGATGGTTAAGAGACTGAGCTCCCACATGGCCAACCACAGTTCAAGTCCCAGATCTGGTAACTCGCTTTCTCACTTTCCCTTTCTCTCTCTCTGGCTCTCTCTGGTCAAATTTAAAAGATAATAATGATAAATAAAATTAAATAAATCTTTTAAAAAATAAATTACAATTAAAATTACTATTAAAACAATCATGTTTTGAGGATTGGTGATAAAGAAATAGTAATCATGTGAAAGGAAAAAGTCAAAGAACTTGATATCACCTTAAGCAGAAAAATATTGGGAATTTTTTTCTTTCCTTTTGTTATATTTTTGGAATCTTCTAAGACAAGAAGTGCTTTTTTAAATAATTATTTAATTTTATTTATTATTATCATTTTTAATTTGCTATAGGACACCTGCACTCACCAAAGACAGAGAGAGAGAAGAAAAATGAGAAAGCAAGTCACCAGGTCTGGGACTCATAACACATTCATCCATGTGGGAGTCCAGTGCTTTAACCATCACACCACCTATTATCCCCGAGAAGTGCTTTGTAATAAAGATAAAGTTTCTCTCTTTCTTTCTTTCTTTCTTTCTTTCTTTCTTTCTTTCTTTCTTTCCTTATACTCTTTTTTAAAAAGTTAAAATCTTTATAAAGGAACATGGTGAATTTCTCTAAGCAACAGAAAATAATTCTAGGAACTGGTCCTAACACTACAGGTAAGGAACAAGAGAGCCCTTTGAGAGAATGAGATGGAATTGTGGCTGAGGTCTTTGCTATCCAAGTCCACCCCTTAGCATATGGCGATTGTGAGGAAGGCAATGGAAGAATGCTTTACTCTTTTCCTTCTCTGTTTTTTCATCTCACTACTTCCAAGTCATATTCCCCAAGTTGGAAATCAATCGTGGAGAAAAGGAGAGAAAGGGTCTAGATATAAAAAAAAGGATCAAATGCAACAAATTATCAGATAAAATAGGGAGAAAGGAAAGGCGAGGATTGTCAAATAGCTCCCCAAGTGATTCTCCTGTGCACCCAAGGTTGGGAACCACTAGTTTAGTCCCTTCCCTGTCCTCACCTGGCTCTAACCAAAAGGCTGATCTAAGTACACAGGTACACAGGTCTTACTTTGGGAAAACCTACTTCTGTCTACCACTGATACTTCAAGGAAACAAATAGGGGGAAAAAATCTCTCCATGTAGTGTAAAATGGTTTAACCCTCTTAGAAAGCAAGTAAAATCCTTAAAGATATTAATATTGTGATGTGAGAAATCTGGTTGCCTTTTGGTCTAACTGTGCTCTCACTTCAGTGATCTGAGTAAGATGGTCCGGCCTCTTAATTTAAAAAGTCCCCTGCTGAATTTTTAAATCCCTAACTTTATTCTAAAACAGAATACCACCGGATGCCATCTTTTAGGGTAGTGATTTTCTTCTCGCTCATTCAAAATCGTTATCTACATTGAAAGAGTTGGACACAGGTTTTGTTCTTTTCAGTTTTCCTTTGGTTTGTTTAGCTGAGTGTTCCCTTAACAGTACTTTAACCTTGACGAGACGACTGCTAAGGGCTGCCTGGAGTGACACCCAGTGGTGGTAATGAGACCTGACGGCAGCTCCAGCTTCCCAAGGGCGGCTAACTCAAAGAGCCTTTCCCATGAACATCTCCTCAAAGCTCTCCTTCAGAACTTGTTCCACATTTCTTCTTAGCAGCGGTTTTATTCCCAAATGGGACCCACTTGTTAGCATCTAAACCATTATTTTCTGCTTACAAATTTTTATCTACTGCTCTATAGAAATATCTACTCCATAGAAGCTCCTAGAGAAAATCTACCATTAGTAAATGGTCAAGATTTTTCTTTTAATAAAATAACAGAGTAGGAAGCATCTTTGACATGAAACAATAATATTGAACAACAATATCAAATATCTTCTTTTTTTTTTTTTTTTTGTAATTTTGCCAGAGGGTACATGCACTTGCTGGAGAAGAAGAGAGAAAAAAAAAGAGAGCGAGGAAAAGCAAGAATGCACACCCTTCCCCCCACACCCCTGGCATGGGGCATAGTCATACCTCAATCCCTTCTCCTCTCTCTCTCTCTCTTTCTCTTTTCTGGATGTTTGGGCATGTAAACCCAAAGTGTCCTTCAAGCCAGCAGGACCGGGACTTGACCTGTGCCACTGGGGTCTGCCATGTGGGATCCACTAGGCCACAGGCTGGCCTGCAAATGTCTTCTATATTAATATGCTTTCAATTCAAACTAGTGGCAGATGCTCTTTTGCTTATGAACTCTCACAGTTAAGATAAATAACTACATGCCAAGGTGGAATAAGGTCAGTTTGACCTACACCAACAGGTGGCAGCAGCCATCACTTGGTACTTTGGAACATCCTTGGGAACCTAACCTACTAATTAACAAAGGAATTAACAGGACCCTACAGAAAGAGCCAAAGCAAATTGTGACCAAAAAAAAAATAAAAAAGCAACATTTATATCCCAAAGTCCTTGGTAATATTTTGCAAATGCCTTTATGTCTTTCACCATTCTCTAGTTTTCAAACGTCTTTCCAGTGACCTTCACTGGGCCTTTTCCCTGAGTGTTAATATTCTGTCTTTGAAATACTATCTCCACAATACCTTATTACTTCCGGTTATTTCTGGACAATGAGAGATATAAATAATGCCAAATTGACCTAAATAATTTAAATCATTAAAAATTATTAGAGGGGCTGAGACGAAGATTCCTCATGGCTCCTGAGAACTAGTGATTTCAGGGTAAGAGAAAAATGAAGATTTCCTACTGATAATTCAACCTCCAGTCCACAAACTTGAGTGGCAGATCTAATGGAACTTTAGCCAAACATCCAAATACTATTAGGGTTAATATATTCTTCAATATCTACTGAATCTGCTGCAAAAAAGGATCACAATGGAATGGCAAAGAGATTCCAGATCACCTCTTTCTGCACACTCATGAACGCTCAGATTGAACTTCAAGAATTAGGAAGAAACCCACCATCCATCAGATGACTAGAAATCACCGCAGGACCACAAGAAATATGGGAAAGCAAGAAAATACCTCTCCTCCCAGGGAAAAGAATAACTTCTCTTCATCCACAGACAGTTCAATGGAAATCATGGAAATGTCTGATAAAGAATTTAGAATATTTAATAATGGCAAAGCTAACAGAGATGGACGAGAAGAGAGACAATGAACTACAGAAGAAAAAGGAGAAAGGAGATGACGAATTCCAGGAGGTGAGGAAATTCTTGCAAAATCTAAAAGAGGAAATACACACTTCAAAAAAGAATCAAAGGGACCTGTTAGAGATGAAGGCTATAATACAGGAAGTCAAAATCTCCCTTGAAAGTATTAAAAGCAGATTAGATCATATAGAAAATAGAATCTCAGATGTAGAAGAGAAAATGGCTGACCTAGAAAAATCAACTACAAAGACTGAGAAAATGGCTCAAAAAAAATGAGAATAATATACGAGAAATACTAGATACCATCAAATGTCCAAACATCCAAATAATTGGAATCCCAGAAGGCGAAGAGACTCATAAGGACATTGATAATCTATTCCATGAAATCCTGCAAGAAAACTTTCCAAACCTAGAGAGGCACTCAAAGATCCAGTCCCAAGAAATACAAAGGACCTCAAATAGAATCAACACAAAAAGATCTTCTCCAAGACATTATAGCCAGATTGACCAAAACCACAGAAAAAGACAAGATACTAAGATTGGCAAGAGAAAAACATCAAGTTACCTACAAAGGATATCCCATCAGGATAACAGCAGACCTCTCATCGGAAACAATGCGAGCAAGGAAAGAATGGGAAAATATATTCAAAGTGTTAAGGGAAAAGCAATTTCAACCAAGATTACTGTACCCAGCAAGATTATCCTTCATGTGGGAAGAAAAGAAAAGAACATTCTCAGATAAAGAAAACCTGAAAGAATTTACTAGCACCAGACCAGATCTCCAAGAAGTTCTCAAGGGAGTACTATATCAGGAAAATTAAATACAGACACACAGAAATAAGAGTTCAAAAACTAAGAAAATGGCCAACTTAATCATAGGGAAAAGTCTGGAGTTGAATATTATATCCCAGAATTTACTCAGGAAAATCGAACCACAACAGAAGATAAAGTACATGAGACTGAATTGGTGAAATAAAATTTTATAACTTTTGACTAAAACATTGCTGATTTTCTTGTAGGCTTTTTTGTCCCATTTTAAGGATTTGTGTCCTGTCTTGAGATGTCGATAGGTTCATGTGCCTACCATTTGAACAGAATCCTAAACTGTTTCCTGGCTTTAAGTTTTAAGCAAAGAAATCCTTAGGATTTCTTTGATTTAAGTTAAAACTGCTTTCTTGAAATTACCAGCTGAACTTTCTATTGAAAGTAGTTAGATTATTTAAGAAATTGTGTGATCAATACAATGTGGGGGAAAAAGAATGGGAGACTACTGTAGACACCAGAGGTAGTGTGAGAAGAGGGTAGGAAAGGACAGAGGATCAGAAATAGGAGTAAAAAATAAATATAAAACTAGAAATGGAAAATTTTTGACGATAACATGCATGATTAAGCCACTATGCAGCATATTCTGGATGGGAAATCACATTTTGTATGCTGTAACGATGCTTAGGGAATTAATGTAAATTAAGTTTAAAAAAAAATGTTTCAGGGACCAGCAGTTAGCATAATGGCTATGTCGCTGGACTCCCATGTAGTTGACCACGGTTTGCATCCCAGACCCAGTGGCTTAAAACTCACGCTGGTGTGTGTGCATGCATGCCCAGGATCCCAAGAGGAGAATGGAGGAGAAGGGATTGCGGTGTGGCCATCCCCTCTGGGGGGTGATTTCTCACTTTCTGTCTCTCTTTCTCTCTCTGTCTGTCTGGCAAGCGCAAAAACCTCTCCCCCCCCCAAAAAAAAAAAGTTTCAGAAAAAAAAACACTAAAACTGTTTTTCTTTTTATTAAAAAAAAAAAAAAGGCATTAAAAGTACCTGTTTGATGACTGCAGTAAGCTATACAGCCCTAGCCAGGTGCTACTTTATAGTATGTTCATTCTACCCACTGAGGTTTATACCTAAAGTCAGACCTGTTTTCATAGATATGTACATATCAGCTGTGTTTGCTATTGAAAATATTTATAGATTAATTAAGATACTTAGTGAAACAATAAAATGTGGGGGGAAAAGACATAGAAAGCTACAGTAGATACCAGACACAGTGTGTGAGGAGGGTAGAAGATGGTAGAGGGTGAGAGATAGGGAATCAAGGATGGGAAAAAAGGCAAAACATACAGGAAACAAGAAATGGAAAATTATTGGTTGACAATAACACATATGTTGATGTGCTTGATTGAGCCAATATACAGTGTATTCTGGATGGAAAAATCTTATTTTGTACGCTGTAATGACGTACAGTAAATGAATGTAAATAAATAAATAATAATAATAAACCTTCAAAAAAAATTATTAGAGGGGCCAGCAGGTGGTGTGGTAGTTAAGGGCTCTGGACTCCCACATGGCCAACTGCAGTTCAAGTCCCAGACCTGGCGGCTTGCTTTCCTCACTTTCTCTCTCTCTCTCTCTCTCTCTCTCTCTCTTTCTCTCTCTCTCTCTCACCTCTCTGGTGTCCAAATTAAAATTAATTAGCTAATTAATTTTAAAAGTTAAATAAAATAATACTTTAAAAAATTATTAGAAACGAGGAGGTAGTAAGATAGTAAATGAGAAACTCTAAGAGTCACAGCCCTCAAAGGATAAATACCTGTAGTTTTCTGTAAGGCAAAGGTATTTAAACAGAAATGACTGTTACTACTCAAAACTCTGTATAAGAGAATTCCAAAGTAGAGATTTGAGACCTAGTTTTGCCTGATCTCTTGGTTGCATAGTTTAACCACGTGCTTGAATCAAGGCTTAATGTTCTC
The DNA here is from genome assembly GCA_026018925.1 of Tupaia tana. Classification (NCBI taxonomy): domain Eukaryota; kingdom Metazoa; phylum Chordata; class Mammalia; order Scandentia; family Tupaiidae; genus Tupaia; species Tupaia tana. Next base: position 21,736,071 of record JAKSZU010000017.1, read on the forward strand.
TCTCCTGATTACAGTTCTTAACATAAATGGGATAGAAACCCCCTGAGAAGGATGTCAAGAAATCAGCTTGCTGTTGCCAGAACAGGGCATTAATTGAGACTAAATACCCACCTGAGTCGGAACCACTCCTGAGAGTCAGCACACTCAAAAAGGGGGAGTAACACAAGCATGGGAGTCACAGCAGGATTTGAAGCCTCATCCACCCCTAACTAGGCAGCTGACCTTGAACCACGCATCTAATCTCCCCAAGCCCCAGTCCACATCCATAAAGTATGGATAATGCTAATTCCCAGCTGACCCCACCAGGGTGTTGGGGAAACCAAGTAAAGTATGGATGTAAACTGTCTAGCAATGTACTTCATATATACTAACTGCCCAATACCCACCATTATTATGTTTAAAACCTAAACTACCTGAATCTTTAATGAAGTGGACCCAGGCCCAGTCATGGTGGTGTAGGCAGGAGCATGCCAAACTGCAGAGATGGAAACCACATAGTAACTGTGGCTCAGGTCCCTGATCCGGTCTGCCTGAAACATCCTGGGTGTATGTGAGTGCCTAAGAGCCAACAAGCTGGAAGACAAGAGGAAGGGGATTGTGGATGTGAGCAGACCCTGAGGACGATGCCTCACCCTCTCTCATTCTCTGTCTCTTTCTCTCATGTGTTACACACACTTTACCATGAATAAAGAAAAAAAAATTAAGAAAGGAATCTAGAGCAGAAGTCAGCATTAACAGGTTTAAAAGCACAAAACATTTTTAGGTTTGGGGAAATCCCTACAAATTTTGTAGCAGAGTGAAAATGTAAATAATAATAATAATAATAATAAAACTGTATATGACCACCAGACAAAATAATTTTTTCTCCAACTTAAGGGAAAGAGCTATAGCCAGAAATGTACTAGCTTTGACCTCCTTCTGCAAATAGGTTCCATGAAGCAAGCTGCAAGGAGAAGTGTATGTGAGCAGAGAATGTCCCACTCATCAATGTCTACATCAGGGTCTCTTATCAATGAGAACCGAAAGTCACAAGATTCCATTAGCCCAGAGCTATCAAGGTATTGATGAGGCTGTGGGAAGACTTGTCCTTTATTGTAAGCTGCCTAGACACGCTTTCCTGATGGGGAAAGGGGCCTGTGGTGTCCTCTGCATGCTTAAGTATCTTGAGAAATACAGGGAGGGGGAAAGGATACCATTAAACCAATTTTATCTCAGCTAAGGACTGCATCACATGTCTCAGATCAATATGACTCACAAGACATATAGGTGGTTGATAGAGAGTAAGTTATCTTTAGTAAATTAAGGTAGGAGGTGATGTGATTGGGGGTGGGGAGGAGGCACACTCTCTTTTGAAAGATTAAGCTAGAAACTTCCCCACATAATTTGACACATCTCCAGAAAAATGCTTCCTGCAACCGAATCTAAAACAGGTTCCGTTCCCCAGGGTTTCATTTGTTGTGTAGCCTGGCTAAATAGATGAGTGCTGCTACTTCTAAGTCTAATTTTAAAGGTATTTTTTAAAAAGAAAGCATCTCCTAATAAATACTTATAAGCGGTACATCGCTGGCCTCAAAGGCCAACATGTTGGCTACTACTCTGGCATTGTTTCACAACCTGATAAAGGGGGCACTTCATTTTACTACAGATCTGATTAAAACAAGTTAGGAAAACCATATCTATTCATATATAGTATTGTGTATTAATATATACTATTGAGTTGTCGGAAAAGTCTTGACGCATTTTTGCGAAGAAAAACATTTAAAGAAGTCATGACTTTGGGAACCAGCAGTTAGCGTAATGGCTATGTCGCTGGACTCCCACGTAGTCGACCGCGGTTCGCATCCCGGACCCGGTGGCTTACAACTCACGCCGGGCGCGTGTGCATGCATGCCCAAGATCCCGAGAGGAGAATGGAGGAGAAGGGACTGCGGCGTGGCCATCCCCCCGGGGGGTGATTTCTCGCTTTCTGTCTCTCTGTCTCTCTCTGTCTGTCTGGCGAGCGCACGCGCCCTATAGCAAAAACCTCTCGAAAAAAAAAAAAAAAAAAAAGTCATGACTTTTCAAACAGCCTACTATATAGCACATAACTGTAAGATACAATTATATAATATATAATTATTTTGTATTATATTCTAGGTAATATATAATGTTAAATAGAAATTTAAATTACATTTAATTTAAAAGGCT